>OY856410.1:2455000-3781250 GCA_963693085.1 Alisma plantago-aquatica
TGTACTGGAATTCTCAGAACAACTTTAATATTGTATTCTTCAGATTCAGCAATAAAGTAGTTTATTTTTTGAAGTGTTGTTCGTTCTTCATATTGCTCCTCAGTTTCTTTTTATCCTGTTATTAAATCTAGATCTCTTCTTCCCCCTTTCTTTAGAACTGGAGCAAGGAATTAAGAACCTGGCCATTTCATTATCTCTAGCATAAGGATTAATTTCTTATTTAAGCCTAGACTATGGCCAAGGTACTTTCTTCCTCCGTCTCCCCCTTCTCCTCAACCATGAGTGAGTAGTTCCCTATCAAGACAAGGGGGATAGCCCCTTAGCTATGGTTTGATCGAATCAGGTTTAATCAACTTCTTTAGATAGTGACTGGTTTATTTCATCGATGATCTAGCGAAGTAATTACTGCTTAGATGCATATGTTAACCCAGATGGAAATGACCATGGAAATCCTAGTTTAGAACGATTAAACCAATTCACATAGAGATTCTAAAGTGACCGTGGATTTATCTCTTTTTGGATGGCAAACTAGGAAACATGGGCACCAGGACCAATGGGCTCATGTGGAGTTCATCTTTTGTAGATTTTTATGATTCACATGTCATCGCCTATTTGTCGATTAATCGTTAATTCATTTTCTTGCCATGACTGAGGCGATGAAAACCCCTAAAGCCTCAATGCTTCCTTAATCTGATTTCAACCATCTTAAACACTGTTGATTCATTCTTCTAGTTCCTTTTATTTTACAATCTTATTTATGCTAACAATTTTTCACCTTTTCCTGTGCTAGTGTAATCTTTTAATTCTTGTTAGTATAATCTTGTTAGTTTACCTTCTTTTTCTAGATTAATACCAAAATCCAAAACCAAAATTTAATTTTGTTATATAAAAACAAAAACACCAAAAAGAAATAAAGATTCAATAGTTCAATTGTGTTTAGATTAAACAATCTTAAAAAGTTGTCATGTGGGATTCGACCCTTTCTATACTAGTCTTAACCGGAAAGTCAAAAAAGGTTTAAACTCTAGGATTAACAATCTTAGTGATTGGTGTGCTAAGAGACGCATATCAACTTCATCCATTTTTATATTAATTTTCTTTAAGGGAAATGTAGTTGTACGGAGTCACCACAATGCACTCATCTCACTTCTTTCTGATTGTATGATTCACTTGCTCCAAGAAACTTGTGTTCAATTGTTAGTTGTTTTCCAACATTCTTTGTGCATTTCTCAGTTGGCTTCTTTATAGCAGCTGGTCATATAGTGATTGATTAGTCCAGTTTAGGATCTATTTGATTGGGAGTTTTGATTTTATTTATTAACTTTGATGAAGATTGCCTTCTTGATGATTCATTCAAACAAATATAAGTGAAAAGTTGCTCAAAGACAAGTAATTTTTTAAGATTCAAGGAGTTTGATACAACCATATTTATTGTGATTTTCTCATTATTACGTGTTATTTGATTCAGGTTCTTTATAATATTGAATTAATTATTTTTGCATCAATTTCATCATTTACCATTTATTTATACTATTATTTATCCATATACACTTATCACATTGATGGATGTGCATTTGATTGAAGGAAATTCAATATACTATTCTTTCTCTCTATGTTTTGAGCATAAAATCATTGTAATTTGCTCATTATTACATGTTATTTGATTCAGGTTCTTTATAATATTGAATTAATTATTTTTGCATCAAATTCATCATTTACCATCTATTTATACTATTATTTATCCATATACACTTATAATATTGATGGATGTGCATTTGATTGAAGGAAATTCAATATACTATTATTTCTCTCTATCTTTCGAGCATCAAATCATTGTGATTTGTTCATTATTACATGTTATTTGATTCAGGTTCTTTATAATATTTAATTAATTAGTTTTGCATCAATTTTATAATTTACCATCTATTTATACTATTATTTATCCATATACATTTATCATATTGATGGATGTGCATTTGATTGAAGGAAATTCAATATTCTATGAGAAGTAGATCCAATGGATCAGTATGCAAAGTTGATATTATCGATCTAGACATGAGTTCGATAGAAAACATCATGCCCTAAGTCAATGCAAACTTGCATAATCGATGGGATTGACTTGGGCATAGCTTCCAACAAGTTTTCAATCAATTAATCGAGCACACATGTCGATGCATTGATCCAATGATTGTACAATAAATAAAAATAAATTTTTTCAACATATGAATCGTATATGATCTTGGGAAATAGGTCAGTTAAGACCTAAACTTGTGATAGAGTATGGGGATCTCATTATTACATTTGGTGTTGGCCAAGTTGTTACGGGAGCAGACGAGAAGGTTCCTGATATGTCCATGTAGATGTCAATCACAGACAATGAAGACCTACAACCATTGTTCTACACTGGTCTTACTTTATTTTTAAATATTTACACCATGGAATTCATTTTCTTATGTATTGATTGAATGGAATAAAATATTTTCATGAGTAACTAAGTCATTTTCTCTATGATGCAGGAATATCCTGACATGAACTTGTTGTAAAGGATGTTTTCTTATTGATATATGATTGTTACTTTTAATTCAATGGATGGAGGATTAATTGTTCTATATATGATTAGATACCCTATTTGGTGTGTTAGATTCAACTAATAGTAGGAAGAAACATGTTCTATTAAATTTAATCTATGAATGCATGTCCATAATAGCATGAAAATATCTTTATAACAGTAAGGTTTTTGTTATTGTAGATCATTTTTACAATGGGTTTAATTATTTTTAATACCACAAAAGTAGGACTATGTTTTATGATCCATAAGGGTTGAATCTTGTACAACTTCAATTAACTTTAGCTATAATTAATGTATGATCAGACTAAATTTAAATTGTAGTATCAGATTTCAAGGTGAAACTGACAGTATAGATAATCTATTTCTCTAATGGTTAGCCAACCTTAGTCAATTGTTTTGTTTACTTTCTTATTTAATTAAAACCCCAATTCCAACATTTTATGTGACTAGTTAATTAGTTTTGTTCTATAGTAGTTTTCAATGGATTAACTCTATGGGGTTCGACAAAACTCAGGCATCATTGTTGCTTTCTAACCTGACAAGAGAACACTTGTTCTTACATGCATGGTAACAATGTCAAAAACTTGACACACTAATATCACAACTTTAAACACAAGTGTATGGGCACCACATAATAAAGGATAATGAGTCCCGATTTTATCAAATCATATGTACTTGGTCCAATACAAACTATTACAAACTATAACCAATAAGTGAAGTCACCAAAAAAGATTGAATTTGGGATTCATTTAATTAAAAAAATCAAAATAAATAATTTAATAAGACTCTATGAAATTCAAGGTGAGATATTCTAAACAACATCAGTTTTACTATGGCAATCCAATGATACAATTTAAATCTGACCTGGGAATCTATTAATTATTAGTTCCTCATAAAGATATGTTATTATATGAAATAAATACAAAGAAGTATCCATTACACAATACTTAATATAAAAGAATTACATTGAGATGGAAGGAAGACGAGCAACAAGTTTCTCCACGAATCCTTTCTGAATAGAAAACCCAACTCTCTAAAATACTATATCCATGGACTTAGGGGGTGAGATGTTACTATGCATAATGCTTTAATCCCTCTTAAGAAGTTCCACAGCCCCCAGTGCTAAGAAACTAAAAGTGTCAAACCCAAAAGGTAAAAAATGTGTTGATTGTTGACACACGCTTTCTCATGTTTGGCTACTTTGGTTGAGGCAACTTTTAGAGCAGCTTGTCCTACAGTAGATGCTCCACTCTGGCCCACAAGTGGGGAAACTCTTGTGAGATCCACACACGCATGTTTTCCTCCAACCCATCCAAAAATTAAGATATGAGCCAGTCTAAGTGTTGATCTCCCCTCCTGTAGATGAGTCAAAAAGTTAATGTGTGCCTATTTCTTAGAATCAATACATGCATGTTGGAGTACGTCATAGAGAACATCCCGAACAAGATCATGTATATACTTGAATCTAGGTAGCTCTCTATAATGAACTGCATGTTCCCCAAAAGTGTCCAAGCATGCCTTACGACAAATTGGACAAATCTCATCAACATGAAATAAAGGGATCATACACCATACCTAAGAATGGTATGATACTCCATTAGTGACATATGCAAGTCTAATACATAGATAGGAACAACAAGGAGAAAATGTTGAGCATGATCATCTTGTAGACACTTAAAAAATTCTTTTTGTTTAACAGTCATCTCAAACTTGACTTCTATGTCCTCAGTAATTTTTCTAAAAATGGCATTCATGGTGGAAATATGAAAAAAGAAAGAAATATTAGTGTAGAACTCATGATGGGAGGTCCTCAATGTCTTTGGTAGACTTTCATCTGACGAGTTGGATGACTACTAATATACATATGTCTAACAAACCTTCTTGAAAAAAAAGAGTAACTACATGAGGACCAGGTCCCTCCACACACCCAAAAAAAGGCCTACCAGAAGAATGACACCCCCAATGTGGTGGATATCCCATAGTGTCTATTTAGTCATGCTCTACCACATCGCAACTCATCCCCACAAAATCCAAAAATTTTGCAAAATCTACAAAATCCCAAAAAATTACAAAACTTGGAATACCCTAAAGAATCTGAAGACAAGTAGGCTCTCTATTAGTTTTCCAGCTATTTCACTAAAGTAGCACATATCTAAAATGATGAAGACACTGAGTTTAAAGACATCCCTATCCTAGAGTATATGATGAGGGGTCATCAACCTTTTCATATTGAAGATAAGACGAAGAAGGTGAATCTCAACTTAGGCCTGACTAACACAAAGTCAGATTGGGTTGTGTCTACCATAAGATATCATAGACTGACTTACAGAGCTTTTATGCCACTACATCGATGTGTTTGCATGGTTCTATTCCAACATGTCTGGTTGGGATGATGTGATCTTTGTTCATCGACTACCCAACACCCTTAGCATTTTCCCATATCAAGTAAAAGGCTAGACAA
Source organism: Alisma plantago-aquatica (assembly GCA_963693085.1). Taxonomy (NCBI): domain Eukaryota; kingdom Viridiplantae; phylum Streptophyta; class Magnoliopsida; order Alismatales; family Alismataceae; genus Alisma; species Alisma plantago-aquatica. Next base: position 2,460,031 of record OY856410.1, read on the forward strand.
TTGCGTCCAGAATGGAGCCTCAGCATCATGGAAGAAGTTCAGAAGTAATACAAGTGGTTTCTTAGAGTTGGTCAGCTATCCTACATGGCTCACCAACATTGTACCAATGTTAAAGAAATATGAAAATGTATGGATGGCATGGATTATCACAACCTCAATAAAGAATCTCCAATAGGTGACTTCCCTCTTCTGCAAATAGACATACTCATTGACAACACAGTCGATCGTGCACTACTTAGTTTCATGGATAGGTTTTCTAGCTACAACCAGATCAATATGTGCAAAGAAGATAAAGAGAAGACAATATTCATTACTAAATGGGAAGTATTATTCTATCTAGTCATGTCGTTCAGTAGCAAGAACATTGGAGCTACATATCTAAGGGTAATGAATGGCCTCTTTCCAAATCTAAAAGTCTGGAAAACCACATCACCAATCTCAAGAAGTTGTTTCAAAAACTATGATGATTCTCAATGCTCCTAAATCATGCTAAATGCACCTTTTTTGTTACATCTAGTAACTTGTTGGGGTACATTGTTAGTTAGAGAGGAATTTAAGTAGACCTTGGGAAAGATCAAAATATTTGGGGGATGCCCTCCCCTAGAACAGAGAAGGAGATATGGGGCCTACTTGGTCGTCCCCAATACATCATCCACTTCATTGCCAAACTCACACTCATCTTTGAGCCCATATTCAAGGCTCTAAAGAAGAATTATGACTCATGATGGAATGAACAGTGCAAAGGAGCACTTTAGAAGCTTAAAGACTACCTTACCAATCCCCCATTGTTAAGATCGACTGAGCCAGGATACCCTCTCATTATGTGCATGTCAATCTCTGAAAGGTCTATAGGTGGAGTTTTGAGTCAAATAATAGTCAACCTCGAGCATGATATCTACTACATGTGCAAGAAGTTCAATGACACCAAGGCTCATTACACTATGATTGAAAATATTACATGGCGTTGATCATGATGATATATCATCTACAACTAATTTCCAAGCATGATCCACCGCACTATTTGTGTGATTGCCCTACCCTAACTGGATGATGCACTAAATGGAAGCTAATGCTATCAAAATTAAACATCACTTATCTGTCAATGAAGGCATTCAAAGCACAAGACTAAATGATCAAATAGTAGACGTGTCGCTTCTGGAGGAAGCAACACATGTATATGAGTTCTCAAATGAAGAAATTGGGATGATCAGTCCAATAGACAAGGAGACTCTTCCAGTAACAAATGTGTGGACCATATTTTTTGATAGATCTATAAATCAAAAAGGATTTTAAATAGGATAAGTCTTTCAAAAACCCCATAGAAAATAGTTGCCAATGGCAAGATGACTAGAGTTCAGTGCCACTAATAATCTGGTTGAGTATGAAGCTTGTATAATACGAATCAATATTTCTAGATAGCAAGGGGCACAACACTTATAGGTCTATAGTGACTCTCTTCTTGTAATATCTCAAGTCCAGAACAACTAGAAGTGTGCCATCAAAATTTCATGTCATACCAGGAACATATGTGTTCTTTGGCTTGAGACATTGAGCACATCTCCTTTCCCTTCATCAGAAGAGAACACAACATACTTTCTAAAGTTCCAGCAACCCTCGCTTCATGGATTGATATCCAGGAGGGTTGCACCTTCTCTTTTGAAACTCTAGTGCTTTCTTAGACCATCCTATTGCATGTCCATTAAGAATGCACCCAATGGAAAAGTAGAGGCATGGTTTATCTCAAATCAAGTCATTTTCAGAGGCCTCTGTTAGAGAGAGAAATAGGCGCTCAGACCACAACTCACATAGTATGTCCTAGGGGCAGATCAGTTGTATTATGGATTCTAAAATTAGACTCTCCTCTAATGTGTCATCAAGACAGAAGAAAAAATTGTTATGAAGGAAGTCCATGTATGATCATGTAGAACACATATGCATGGAGTTATGCCAGCCAAGAAAATATAAATCTTGGGGTACTAATAGAACACCATGGAAACATATCATTGCCAATATATCTGCAAATGTTGAGCTTGTCGAGTCCATGGTGATTACATTCATTCACCTGCAAATCAACTTTACAACATGTCCATGCCTTCTCCATTCTCATCTTGGGGAATAGATATGATTGGAAAGATTAATCCTAAGGCTTCAAATGGAAATTGCTTCATCCTGGTCACAATTGATTACTTCACCAAATGGGTAGAAGCAATGTCCATCACCAATGCTTTAGCCTATCAAGTCATCAAGTTCCTCAAGAAATACATTATGAGATGGTATGAAGCACCGCATGAGATCATTTCCGACAATGGTACAAACTTCATCACTAAAACTCTCAAGGAGTATCTAAGTTCTTTGATGATTAAACATCATTGAATATCACCTTATCAACCTAATATGAATGGAGTAGTACAAGGTGCTGACAAGAACTTGATCAAGATCTTGAAGAAGACAATTAGATCTCATGTCAACTGGAATGAACATATTCTAATGGCCTTGTGGACCTACCACAGTTCTATCAGGACATCCACATGAGATGCGACATACTCCCTAGTATATGGGATGGAAGTCATCTTACTAGTTGAGATGTAGATCCCTTCACTCCATATACTCTGAGGAGTTGATATTATAGAGATGTCTTGGCTTCAAGACAAAATCTACTACCTCAACACTCTTGAAGAATGGTGGATAAAAGATGTACCATGCATAGTGTTACCAATAAAGGACGGCTCAAGCATTCAACAAGAAGGTTCAACCCTACAGTTTCCAAAAGGGTGTCCTGGTATTAAAAGTCATCTAGAATGCTAATTCTAATAGCAAGTTCAACCCATAATGGTAGGGAAACTACATCAACCACAACATCTACAACTGGTGTGGCCTATGCTTGAATTATATGTATGGGGACATTCATCTTCAACACTTGAACGCAAACCTCGTCAAGCGCTATTCTTGTCGATTAGATTGCAACAACAAGAAAACTTCTTGCAAAATGGTGTAAGGGAGCCAAAAGTTCCCACCCCTTGAAAAAAAAACATAAACTCTACATAAACACCCATTTGTGTTCCCTCGTTCACCCTGAAGCAAAAAGGTCAAAGTAGAACCTAAGGACTAGGAAGGAAGGAGATTGACTGTCATCTTGAGGTCCCAACGATTCTTCAACCTAAAAATAACTCTTTAAATTAGGTTCACCCTATTAAAATACCCCCAAAACATTTTCATGATTGCGACAAAGGAAAAGTGAATCCCATGATCAACATACCAAGAGGATGTCAAAGGCTATGAGTCCCTAGAGGTAAGTCAAATCCGATCCTCACAATCAATATCTTAACCCCTATACCCAATAGTATGTCATAATGCTTACCATTTTTGGGGTTAAACTAAAAGGGAAGGACCATTCTGAGAAGGCATAGGTTTAAAACCTTTGCATGTATCCTTCCCTCATTCCTTGAAAAGAGGTGAGACCAAACTCTTTACATACTAACCCTTGAGTAATGAGCTGGGAAGCCCTTAATAGGAAAACCCCATTTATTTCCAACTGAATCTTAGGCTCTCATATTAAGGCCCTAAGCATCAATGTCTAATCAAAAGCTTCAATGCAAAGACCCACTGCTAGTGGTCACAATGCTAAAAATAACTTAAAAGCCCTTAGAACAAGAATACACATAAATGTAGTCAATCACTACACTAAGGTTTGTCAAAACTGAACCTGGTCGGGGAGTCTCTTACACCTAGCACCTTGGCCCAACTGGGTAAGAAATTTCCACTGATACACCCTTTACATGGCGTGGTCTTAGAACTTAGCATGAAACCCACGTCCAATAGAGCTTTTTATACATCATATCCCCTAGAATGATGGCTCTCCTCATAGCAGAATGGGCCATGAACATTTGGAAAGAGGAAACATTTACCCTCAAAACATGATGGGAGATAGCTTAAAGTGCTTGGGTTTTCAATTTCATGCAAAGGAGATGGATGAGAAGGAGGTGATCCCAAAATATAGGGAAACCTATATATATCCTTGGTTCCCTATAACACATAGGAAGGAGCCCCAGACTAATCTCGATCGGATGATCTATAAAAAATGAGGTCATAGCATTGTGCACCTCAAGGACCTATGTAAAAGACTGGGTTTCTCTTAATTTCGAGGATAAAATTTCTTTTAAGGTGTGTAGGATGTCATAGAGTGCTCTTTTGAAATCCTTAAATCTCCAATAACGTATTGGAATTGATATGTTGTGTTATCTTGAGAAGTTTCAAGTACTTTGGTAAAGTGTAGTTGTTGATTAATGTTTATATCAAAATAAAGGTCCCTAAGTTTATGCTTTTTGGGGTATTTAATTGACAAGTCAAATAGTTGGGTTTTAGCACCAAATTTGAGCATGATGTAGCTTGAGTGATGATAGAGCTATGGTTAAAATTTGGTGGCAATTGGAGTACCCTAGGGGGATTTATTAAGGTTTGAAATTTAGGAAATAATGTGCTTTATTGAGGATTTATAGACCTAAGTTGGGTTTCACCTAGTGTCACACTGCCTAGTTAGTGGGCTTGTCTGATGGATCGCATACCTTAATGCACCCAAGCACTACTTGTATAGAAACCCTTATTAAAGGTCACGTTTAGCAACATTAAGGCACACTGAACAACATGCAATTAGTGTAGTGGCTTTAGGTCTAAGGACCAAAATCACCATTGTCATATTGAGATGTGATTATGATCGCCATTATTGGGTTCTCACTCAAAGTGACTCTATCAAGTACACTTGTTCATAACAAGTATCTATGTGTTTGATTTGATAATATCATGACTAATGAGACTTAGTCATCAATCAACTCACATATTGATCTTAATGTATTGTTGTTGTCTTAATATCCACAATAATATTCGATTAGGGACTCATACAAGAATGCATACTCTTAACATGACATGATCTCATATTTAGGTCTCGAATCTGAATTGACATGTTATTGCATCATACATTCTTAGGAAGTTAATATATTAATTCATTATCCCATATTAAAAAAAATATAATAATAGGAAATTCCTTTGTTAATAATCAAATTCAATTACAAGATGTGCCATTACAATCATCATATGATTGACTCTCAGGGCATATCACCAAATCTAATTCATATTGAAGGAAACTAGCCAATCCTAGAGGAAAAGGAACAAGAAAGAAAGTGACAAGAAGAATATCTAGGTTCTGACATGTTACACTAAATGTCTTTCATCTCTTAAATTTTTAGTTCCCTAAAATGGTTGTCTTGTAATCACCTTATGCTCCAATGCATTATCTATATTGATTTGTTTTCTTATCTTGTGATGTATTGATTATTGTTATTTCAAATTTCATAGCTATTACCTAGATAAAAATTCCCTTAAATGTATATGTTTTGTGTATGACTAATGAATGATATCTTAAGTTCCTATAAACTATAATAATGGAGTGTCTATAGATAAATGTGTAATGACCCTCGCTTTTGAGTGTCTAAAAGACCTTAAAGTTGCGAATCATTACTCAATAATTCTAGGATCAGATTCAAGAAATAATACAAAATAGTAAACAATTTCCATTAATGAACAAAAATTTACATGTTTACATAAAAAGCTCCTCTAAGGAGTTACATATATTTTAGAAAGAGTTAACATGTACATGTATGATGATTCACCATTATATCTAAACCTTCATGAATTACTTTAGTGTCTTCAACATCTTTATTATGTAACCTTGTGTCCATCAATCAAGTATACCTGATACCTAAAACACTGACAAATAAATATGCAGTCAATATATTTCTATAATGGTATGTGGGTTCATCCAATAATCACACGTACACATATAAGCAAACATCTTTATCTTGCACATAAGAACATAAACTTGTTTTTATATTCTAATCCATATTTGGTCTACTATCTCAGGTTTAATCATCGTCCCTCCGAGGCTCGTGTGCATTACCCTTAAGATCAGTCTAACCCAGGGTTCAGAAGATTATTATTTACTTTACATGATACTCATAAGAACTTTATAACTTACCAGAAGTAAATAAATAAGCAAACAATTTATCTTTCATTCAATCTCATCGAGAAGCCTTGACAAACTCTGAATTCGATACATGTATTCATAAGCGTAACTACGTACCTTATGCCATTGCAGAAACTATGCAGAATATCACAGTTACTTTAAGAGTGCATTCAAACATTCAAGCATTCAAAGCATTCAATCTGAAATATACATACTACATATGTGTCACCATGTATTCATATTACATTAATCAGATCTAGATGCAATCCTAAGCTAGGGTTTAGGATTATCTCGTGTTTGGACTAAGGATTAGGACTACAAATCTGAATTCCATCATAACATGGCTTCTAAGATTACAAATCTCATTATACCTATTAGGTGAAACCCTCATCATCATACTAAGCATATTAGACTATTCATGATACCTAGATCATATTATTAGCATTAAGATCATAGCAAGATACTCACATTGGTTTCAAAACCCTAAATCGGCATGAACAAGATTATTAATCTAGAACACCAATTATTCATCATTATCAAGTATTTCTTCATTATACATGACAAGATCATGTATTAACTCATCTCCTAAATGAATCTACCCAATTAGCGTCATATTAAAAGAATCTAGGTTTTCTCTTTCTATTAACCATATCAACATATATTGCATATGCTTTTGGAACAGGAAACTTAATTAATCTCTGATTATACTTTTTTTAGATTCCTCTCATTTTTCTGAGCAATTTAATATATAATTGTGCTATTATCGGGGTCACCATTAATTAACTACATATTATACAAGAACAGACTGATTTGACCAAATCAGACGCTGACACGTCAGCCATATCACCTCCTCTTTTGTCGCCCTTCTTTCTCCTACTCGCGGATCCACCTCTTGGGTCTGTTTACAAGCTAACCCGACCCGCTGGCCTTCCTCACCTTTCTCCCGCAGACGCCCGCGCGCACAGGCTCTGTTCCCGTAGGGGAAACAGGGCACCTTGCCGCAGCGCCAGGGCCGGCAGCTCGGGGAGGTCGACGCGAGTTCGGCGGAACCCCTTGGATGCACAGCTACCCTCGTCAGGTACCAAGGTGACAGATCTGACGAAAGACAAGAGGTGACTTTGGAGTACCATGGCGGAGGTTCCTTGCCAAAGCTACAGATTGATAAAGGAGAAGAGGGTGAACATGAGAAGAGAATCTCGCAACGGGTTGTGCGAAACCGCAGACAAAGGTATGGTCGTTATATAGGCAAGGCGGCAAAGATCAGCCTGTATTCTCTATCTGTCGAGGAGTTGGGCATTCTCTGGATTCTTCACGATAAGGCCAATGTAGAGGTTGGTTGAGTTCAGATTCCTCTCCCAAATCCATTGGGAGCATCTCCTGCCGATTCCGAGAATAAGAGAGGGCGCAAGATCAATAGGACCCTCGAGGTTCCTGTGGAAAACGGGACTCAGGAGAGTCCGGGCCAGAGGAACGAGTTCCCTGACCCCCGCGTTGCCCGGATCCGAGACTCCAAATCCGTATGGACTCCTCAGCGAAACCTTTCTTTATTTTCTTTGAAAGAAAAACCATATTTTAAAGATAATTGTAACTATGACATAGGGCCTCCAATCACCCTCAAACTTTGTTACTATTATCTACCGTATAGTAAAATATAGAAGCTCAAAATCTTCTTTAAATATCTAAAACAGAGTCCTTATCAAAAGGTGGATAATTATTCAACTAATTATCCAAGCCACATAATAACTTGGATCGGTCTTGAATTTCTCCCATTATGTTATATTCTTATTATCTATCAACCAAAAATATCTTGGATATCTATATGGTCACGAATTTCCTTAATATCTAAAAACATATCTCAAGGACCCATATGTAAACTCTAACTAACCAATTGGGTTGAAGCAAGTCCCTAAGGCCCACGAATCATCTCTTGGGCCTACCAAAGGTTCCATGAGGTTAATTACGTTACTTATTACCAAACTTGAGGCTTTGGTAATCATTTCATCTTATATTAGCCTCATATGATCACATATGCTCAAAGCACATTATTAACTTAAATTGATCGTTTAATCTAATTTTAGGGTTTGGAATCATCAACCAAGATCCCTCAATTCACTTCATTGTTATTTTTTTCCTAATTTATTTAGGTTTGAAATCTATGAATTTCAAGGATGTAACAAAATGCTTGGATATATGAATATTTTCTTGAATTTAAGATTGAATTATATATTGTCTATATTAGTTAGAGATTGGTGTGAGATGATGCCCTAGTGTCTAAATGATTCTAATGACCTTAAGATACCCTAAAGTTCACTATGGTAAAGATAAATACATGAATAGATGAGACTATGAAAACTACTGATATATTAATATGCCCTAATGTTTATACAAATAAGACCCTAATCACGCTAGATCTTGATACACATAATTGTTTTAATGTTGTATTCTTTGTTCAAGGGGTGATGAGCCTCAACCCATGTCGCATGTGTTGTTTTGAAGCCCGAGATGACAACTATGTTTGCAACTCAATACTCAAATTTAAAAGAGGATATGGGTCATAGATATAGCTAGTATACCCTATATAGAAGACAATGTGACTAAGCCAAAATTTAGATACACGAGAGATTATGGGCCTAAGACATTCTATAAGGTGTGCAAGATGGGTTATTGAGCCTTGTCTATGATCCATACCACAAGGTGTTGAACCATAACCAAAACTCTAGTGTGTTGGTGTGGTTCTTAAAAAAGTGTATTTGGCCATGGAAACAAACTCTTCACCTATTTGTTTTGGTGTAAGTAAGAAAAAATACATGACTTAGAATACAAAAATAGATGAATAAATTTTGCATTTCCTATTGCATTTTGTCGCTCATGTTTCAAACCTTTTACTTATTTATGAATATGCTCAAGTAAACATGCATATGTGCCAAAAACGTCAGAATAACTATATATTTCAACTCAAATTTCCAATTATTATCTTACTTATATATATATATATATATATATATATATATATATGTATATATATATATAAAGCATATAAGCACATCTCCATATTTTAATTTCTTATTTTAGTTTTGAGTGGGAAGTATCACTCAGTTAGGAAACAAACTCTTATAAAATTGTTGACATGTTTAAGTCCCCAATTTGAGTAGTTTGAGATTGTTGACAGAGAGGTGTATCTAGCCCATAGTCAAACCCTACACACTCAGGAAACGAAATTGATGTTTGTTCCTGAAGTAGGAATAGTTCCATCTGTTCTTGAATAGCTTCCTTCCAAATCTGACTAATGTTTTATTCCATGTGCTTGATAGTATTTTATATGTGTTATAGTTGTTATTTCTTTTAAGATGTATAACTAAGATGTAGTCTTAATTGGGTTATTATTAAATAATGGAGTAATATTCTATTAATTTCGTAACCTTATTGCCAAAGATAATCCAATATTATAAAAAACATGAAATGAAGATGTAACTTACATATTTATTTTATCTTTTCTATCTGCATATTTTGGTTTTGTACCATCAATTTTGTGATCTGTTATGTTTGACCCTCTATGTGGTTGTTCTGCATCATGACTGCAAGATTTTCTTTAGGTCCATGCGGGCATGGTTTGACATGGTGTGGTCTTTTTCATAGTTATGTTTGGTTTGTGTTTTGGATCATGTAGATTGTAGTTTGTCTTTATTGTTGATTTTTATTTTGGTATTTTCATGTATCACCATGGTGATGGCTTTGTCATTAGGTCTGCTTTTAGAGTTAATTTGGTCAGCATGTTACACATACCTCCTTTGACCTAGGATCAATCATGGAGGCATTTAAGATATACTATGTGTGTGATTCCATGATTTTCAAGAAGAAAGAGGAGTTCTCCAGCGTAGCGAATAGTAGTGACATGATAATCATTCAATATGCAATGATAATCAGGTTTGTTCATAATTAGGGCCAACACTTCACAAATTTACAACAAGACAAGATGTTTATGGAAGGTTTCAAGTCCAACCTTAGCTTTGTGTTTTTCGAAAGAGGCATCGTGACTCTTTAGACCTCTCTAGATGCAACCTTGGATTAAAAGACCATCCTAGAATATATGGAAGAAAACTACCCTAACTAGACAACAACCATTATGGCAGCGAAAACCACAACTCCTCCTCCAACAACGGCCAGATGAACAAAATCTTTAGAGGAACCTCATTCTAAGACTTCTTTCCCCAAGAGAAAACACCATAATGGGCCATGTAGACTTATCATGAATATGTATTACTACTACAGAGGTGAGGGTCATTTTAGGGGTAACTACCCTGATCTTATGATGGGAATAATTACAAGCCAAAACCCTAGCCTAGCACACAAAGAAAAGTTACCAACTAGTGTTTTTTCATAGTCACAAAAGAGGAAGAATTTGGTAACGCGAAGGCGTGATTCAATCATAATATAACCATGGGTTCTCATAAATCATTTTAGTAACCATGCATATGTTGATCGGGGAACATGCTTGATGGTTGCATGTTCTTATAACTAAGGGTTATATCACAACACCATGTACATAAAAACTTCTAGTGTAGCACTGTGATCTTAATAAAGTGGTTGCAATTATAAATATAAATACAATAGTAAATATAACCATAAAACTACAAAGTGTGTAGTGCCCAGTAGTGACATGGCAACTTTGAGGGAAAAAATATGTTTGGTGATAGAAATGTTTAGACCCTCAAATTTCACCTATATAATAATATAATGTATACATAATTTATCAAACCCTAATTATCTAATATGTATGAAAAACAAATCTTAACTTAGTTGATCTTGAATCTTAGTACCGTAACAAACTGAATTCCAATGTATTTGAAATTCCACCCTATTCATAATGATATCCTACTTTTCTTATCTATTTTTCCTTAATGTTAATTTTGTGTAAATTGAGGGACTTGGAGTAAATATGCATGCAAACTTAAGGATTTAGTGCAAAATTACTGTAACATACTCAATTCTAGACTTTATCACCCTTTCTTCTAGGCCCTTTATCGACTATGTTGTTATCCAATCCCCCTTTTTCCTCTTTCTTATTTTTTTACTATTTTTCAATTAGATATATCTTAGTACCCATAATTCCTTTTGTTTGGATTCATTAAACTTGGTAGGAATCTAATAGCCACTTTTGACTCATTAGAATCCCATGGTCATGAATTGTGAGGAAGTTATGGCCCTAATTGAATCATTGGAAGTTGGTGAATGATGATATGAAATTGTAGCACAATTCATAATTGAATACCCTAGTATGACCCTATGATATTAAAGTGAGGGAATTGGAGTTACATCAAAAGGTTTAACCCTTTTTGACCACTAGGATGAGCTTAAACCCCTAATTGTATGATTAAGTGTATAATGGGGTAAATATAACATACATAATATCGCATTGTAAAACTAAGTTCAAATTCGTGTTCCTCACACCCAAATTAACTAACCTATATATTTGGATCTTAATCGGATATCAAATGCACTCTTAATGGTGGTTTAGAAGTAAAGATATAAGTTAAGATGGTTAATTTCAATCATTGTCACACTGACTTAGGAATAAAGTCATGATTTCGTTAGCTATTTTGTGAGTAACGCGGACTACTGGCAGGTCGGGTATTCAGGAGGTGGACTTTGTCGTCCCCTTCCCCCGACTTCCGCTGCGCGCAGGACCGGTTCAGCACCTCTGATCTCCTCGTCGTCGTTTTCTCCCCACAACCAACGACTTCTCACATTTTCTTCGCCCTTCGATCTGTCTTGCCACACCGGTTCCATTGATACCTAACACACTCCCTCTCAAACCCTAGATGCAAAATGCCCAAATCACTGCTCTCCCTCTGCCGTGGCTGTTGTTCCCAAAGAGCTCAAACCCTCTCCTCTCTACACCCCTTTTTCACTTCAACCACCTAGAATCGAAGCCCAGGTCTTATAGTGCCGCCTCGATCCTTTGATTTTTTCCTGAGGAGACGTGTGGTGTGCTGACAGTTTTGGTCTTATTTTCCGGAGTGAAGTCTGTAGCCACAGTGGTGTGGTTCACCTCCGACCAATTAATCACAAGGTAATCATCCATGGCCCTTCCTTTTCCTTCCCGCAAGCTTATCTTAACCTATTTTCCCGTGGTTTACCTCAACGCCAAGAATCGACATGGTATGCTACTTGAGCCATCGGCGACGGACACCAGTGGTTTCTCTCATCCTAGGAGTCACACTGAAGCTACTTTAGTATCCATACTCTATGTGACGAGCTTCCAGGATGCATTAAATTGCCCCTGTTTACTTTCGGTCGTCGAGTGTCGTTTTCATTGGATTTTCTGGACCTAGTAGCCCAGCTAATTTCCTCGCTCTATTGGTTTCATCTAAGCTCATTCTCATTTGTCTCGTCTTCTACGTAGTGCCACAGACTTAATGGCTACTCTGGTTTCCATCGAAATCTCATCTGCCCAAATATCCCGACATCTCCGATGCTCAGCCATGGCGGGCAAACCGTGTTGAACCTGGTCATGGCGATACCCCATATATGGGATCTTTTGGGACAGAGGAGCCCTTCGGTTTCACTGGGACCATCAGCTAAAGCGGAGAGAGGTTCAGTATCTTCAACACAGAATGAGAGGACTGGAGATCATGAGCTCCGAGCTTCTATAGGAGCCTAATGGCATGAGACACAGGGAGATGAATCCCTGGGGCGAAGGCCCAGTCTCACCCATGGTGGCCAAATTTTTCATGTCACGCTTGTGAGGGTATTAATGGTATTTGATTTCACTTGACTCGGTTGACCCTAACTATGGTTCCTCTCATTTCTCTAAAGTTCGCATGACATCATGTCACATATAATTGCATTAGATACATGGGTATTTTGGACACTTCGCAATTTATTTTCCTTTAAATCAGTAATTGATTTTAACTTATAAAAAAATGTAACTAATTATTGGTTCAGCTGAAAAATACAAATATATATATTTCTGAAATCAGAAAAATGCGACTGATTTAATGAGATAGGTTTCATGATCAAATTTCCAACTTAATTTAGGGTCGATTTCTAAGCAAGGGATTTAATTCTTTTTATATTAATTAAATGCACATATGTTGTGATTAGGTTGAGACAACCCTGACACTGAACCTAGGAGGTGTTACTAAATATCTAGGTATGATCATAATATATGTACATCCTCTATTTTATTTTGGGCATTATTTGACTAAATCCATATACATTTTAATGAGGCATCTCTTGAACTATTATTTCTCTTGGAAATCTATTATTCTTGGACATTTATAATTCCTAATATGAATCTCTTTTACTACTGTGATTATTAATTTGACATGATTATGGATCTTTAGGCCCCTCCTGCCTTGTTGCCTTTTGGTTTGATATTGACTAAAATGATAGTCTTGCCACTCTATTATAGCATGTTGTGTGTTTGACTAGATTATCTAGAATAGTGGTACTTATGTACAACCATACTTTTATAGGGCGTGCGTATTCTGCCCGGGGTGTGCGTTTCCACCATTGTTTACTTTTAGGCCATGATCCTATGGTGTTATGTCCCTATTTTAGGTATATTTAGTCTACATTGTTATGCATGCAAATAGTCATTGTTTTAATATGAATCTGTGGATGATTGTTATGGCAAGACAATCTTTTATTATCATGTTTGTAATCTGAAATTTAATATGCCTCATTTCTTTTGTGACTTTTCTCTTGAACATACCTAATTGCAATAGCCCCCTCCTTGTGGGAACATCTCTTTTTGTACTTATAACCCCGTGTAATGCCCAAAGTGTTATTATATGTGCATACTCAGCTCTTTGCTGACCGCTTTATTGTTTCCTATGTTCTGGGTGATGTTCCCTTCCACCCAGGTTTAGGTGCATTAAAAGATCAAGGATGCTCGGTGATCATATAAAGGAAATTGTACCTAAGGATGGCTTGGAATGGCTAGGTTACTCTCTTTTGTTGGCCTTAATTGTAGTTAGTTCAAGTTTTTGTAATATCACCTTTTATGGTGATGAGCAATTGTATAATGATACACAATGTACCTTTGTAATAGTTTTGTTTCCGCTGCTTATCCATTATCAAGCTCTGTAATATGTACCATTTGAAAAATGAATGAAATTCCTCCTTCCATTATTACCCTTTTGGTATGTTTGGGATTGTATGGACATATTCTTCAATTCAGTGAAGAGTGGATCCCCTATCGGGTCTCACTCTTTACAAAATGGTATCAGAGCCAAAAGCAGTCAGTAACTTGACTATTTCAAGTTATCCTACATTGTTCCTTGATTAGGTACGTAGGTGACTCTTTACATATAGTTGACATACCTAATCTTGAGTAGTGGGACACCAAATAGGGTTCAATCTATGTCTAATTTGGTGATTTCCACTCCCCAAATCATGTGTGGTCAAGACTTAATTTTGGGAACTCTAGTTATTCCTACGTTCTTTATGGAGTACATAATTTCCCTACATAGGGGTTGATAATCCTAGTCATTAGATTCTATATACCTACCTTATGGGAGGATAGTTCACAACTAAAATATAGGTTGGCCTGGACACTTATAGGATCAACCTAATTCCCATTTGGGACATTCCCTTGTTGTTTCACTAGCATGCCTTAGATACGACTACTAGGAGGACTGAGCTTGTATGGATGATAAGCATAGAACTCAGACATAAGTTGATGAATGATGATGTTTTCCTTGATTCTATGTGATTTAATTAATTAGATATATTTGAATTAGGCATGTCTTTCCTTCAACATAGAGTATGGCCACATAGCTCAACCTGAATTCATTTAAGAATTGGATACCATCTTCATTGAGCTGGTTATGCCTCATACATGAGAATTAGTTGTGGAAAGCTATAAGTTTTGGTAGATATCCATAGTATTTACCTCTCTCGTATCCAATAGTGTACTTGGTTTATCTAGCAATTAAGATGAGTAGCTTGACTGTATAGGTTACGTTATCATGTGAAGGCACTATGGTTGAGAAAATCCTAAATCCCTTCCTATAAAGTTGGGTAATCTCATGATTCCCTTAGGACTCGAGATGAGGTAGTGTGAATTATGATTAAGAATGACATGGGGAATGGTTGACGTCATGCTTTGGTAGGTTTCAATTAATGTTTACTATGAGTAATAAGAAACCCTTCTCTCTCATGCTTACATATTACAGAAGTAGTCGTATGAACTTTTAGGTGATAAAAGGTTTGGACCCCTTTTTGGTGATAGGATAGTAGTGTATGTGTAGTGTTGTGGAGGGTGGTTGACTTGGTTCTCGAATCAAATTTGGTGCCAACTTTTATATTTTGTCGCAAAGCTTTTACCGATAAAATTATTTTCAATATTAACTTATATGCTGAAAGAAAAGCTTTCAGATTTTATCGAAGGTTTTTGGAACCAAATCACCACCACAACAAAATTCTAAGTAGTAAGAAAACTCTTTTAGTGGAGAAACCCTTGACTGGCATAATCAATAATGAGACCCTAGGATTGATGGGAAGTAGTGAGTGCTAAGAGGATATGTTGGATATATAAGGCCTAGATCCATCCTTGTTGCCCCTTTGGATGATTAGGTAATTTATAGACTAATCTTTTGAAGGGGTGGAGTCTTATATACCAAGGGTGTAGCTTAATTTAAGGGAAAAATAATAATAATTGTTGCAATAAGTAAAACCTGGATAACTTCTACTAATAGTGTCAAATGAATGTAGCTACTACCTAACCAATATTAGTGAGTTGACCTTACTAATTATGTTACCATAGATGTTACCTTGATGATTAAAATAAATTTTAAAATTTATCCTCACTTAAATTTAAAGGATAAAATTAAGTTAGATAAAATTCTTAGTTAGGTAAACAAGAAAACTACACCTAAAAGATCAAATTAATGCCCCATTTGCTGGTAATTTAAGGGCAAGGATTATGGTACAATAGAGGGTAGGTTGAGCGCACTATGTATGTTGGAAATTTGATCGTACATATTTCCCATGTAAACATGATAAATTGAAGTGTGAATGGATTAATTAAACCCAAATCAACATTTGTGTAATGTAATTTATATACCTATATCATAATAGGAAACAACACTTACAATAGTGTTGATAGCAATCATCATGATATATATGTGTAGGTTGACGCTCCTAAGCTATCTTCACCTATCAACTTAGTAGATATAGTCTAATTGGTTATATCAGGAGATCAATGTAGGGATCAATCAATTATGCTTAAGTGATGGGGAATGACAAATTGTAGAACAACCTAATGACTTCATGTGTGTAGTGATGCAAGGCATGTAAGAAGATTATGAAACCACCATAATAATCTCAGCTACCTTAATGAACATACCACTTCTCAGATAATATATCTCTCGGTGTAAAACAAATCTAGATCACCTTAGAATATAAGTAAACTATGGAGTCTTGAGGCACGAAATAATGTTAGTTCCTAATGGGATTGTGGATATAAGTATGATTTGGAGTGTTGTACAATAGTCTACTACTTTGAGAACACTAGAAATCTTAGTTTGGTTTAGAATTATGTCTTAGTACCATGACTAGTAGTGGATAGATTTTGGGGACGAAATCCTCTTTAAGGGGTGGAGTGTTGTAACATACTCAATTCTAGACTTTATCACCCTTTCTTCTAGGCCCTTTATCGACTATGTTGTTATCCAATCCCCCTTTTTCCTCTTTCTTATTTTTTTTTACTATTTTTCAATTAGACATCTCTTAGTACCCATAATTCCTTTTGTTTTGGATTCATTAAACTTGGTAGGAATCTAATAGCCACTTTTGACTCATTAGAATCCCATGGTCATGAATTGTGAGGAAGTTATGGCCCTAATTGAATCATTGGAAGTTGGTGAATGATGATATGAAATTGTAGCACAATTCATAATTGAATAACCTAGTATGACCCTACGATCTTAAAGTGAGGGAATTGGAGTTACATCAAAAGGTTTAACCCTTTTTTACCACTAGGATGAGCTTAAAACCCTAATTGTATGATTAAGTGTATAATGGGGTAAATATGACATATATAATATCACATTGTAAAACTAAGTTCAAATTCGTGTTCCTCACACCCAAATTAACTAACCTCTGTATTTAGATCTTAATCGGATATCAAATGCACTCTTAATGGTGGTTTAGAAGTAAAGATATAAGTTAAGATGGTTAATTTCAATCATTGTCACACTGACTTAGGAATAAAGTCATGATTTTGTTAGCTATTTTGTGAGTAATGTGGAATATTGGTGGGTCAGGTATTCAGGAGGTGGACTTTGTCATCCCCTTCCCCCGACTTCCGGTGCGCGCAGGACCGGTCCAGCACCTCCGATCTCCTCATCGTCATTCTCTCCCCACAACCAATGACTTCTCGCATTTTCTTCGCCCTTCGATCCGTCTTGCCACGCCGGTTCCATTGATACCTAACACACTCCCTCTCAAACCCTAGATGCAAAACACCCAAATCATTGCTCTCCCTCTACCGTGGCTGCTGTTCCCAAAGAGCTCAAACCCTCTCCTCTCTACACCCCTTTTTCACTTCAACCACCCAAAATCAAAGCCCAGGTCTTATAGTGCCGCCTCGATCCTTTGATTTTTCCTGAGGAGACGTGTGGTGTGCTGACACTGCTGGTCATCTTTTCCGGAGTGAAGTCTGTAGCCACAGTGGTGTGGTTCACCTCCGACCAATTAATCACAAGGTAATCATCCATGGCCCTTCCTTTTCCTTCCCACAAGCTTATCTTAACCTGTTTTCCCATGGTTTACCTCAATGCCAAGAATTGGCATGGTATGCTACCTGAGCCATCGGTGAGTGACACCAGTGGTTTCTCTCATCCTGGGAGTCACACTGAAGCTACTTTAGTATCCATACTCTATGTGACGAGCTTCCAGGATGCATTAAATTGCCCCTGTTTACTTTCGATCACCGAGTGCCGTTTTCATTGGATTTTCTGGACCTGGTAGCCCAGCTAATTTCCTCGCTCTGTTGGTTTCATCTAATATCATTCTCATTTGTCTCGTCTTCTACGTAGCGCCACAGACTTAATGGCTACTCTGGTTTCCATCAAAATCTCATCTGCCACGATATCCCGACATCCCTGATGCTCAACCATGGCGGGCGAACCGTGTTGAACCTGGTCATGGCGATACCCCATATATGGGATCTTTTGGGACAGAGGAGCCCTTTGATTTCACTGGGACCATCAGCTAAAGCGGAGAGAGGTTCAGTATCTTCAACACAGAATGAGAGGACTGGAGATCATGAGCTCTGAGCTTCCGTAGGATCCTAATCGCACGAGACACAGGGAGATGAATCCCTGGGGCGAAAGCCCAGTCTCGCCCATGGTGGCCAAATTTTTCATGTCACGCTTGTGAGGGTATTAATGGTATTTGATTTCGTTTGACTTTGTTGACGCAAACTATGGTTCCACTCATTTCTCTAAAGTTCGCGTGACATCATGTCACATATAATTGCATTAGATACAGGGGTATTTTGGACACTTCGCAATTTATTTTCCTTTAAATCAGTAATTGATTTTAACTTATAAAAAATGTAACTAATTATTGGTTCAGTAGAAATATACAAATATATATATATATATATATTTCTAAAATTAGAAAAATGCGACTGATTTAATGATATAGCTTTCACGATCAGATTTCCAACTTAATGTAGGGTCGATTTCTAAGCAAGGGATTTAATGCTTTTTATATTAATTAAATGCACATATGTTGAGATTAGGTTGAGACAACCCTGACACTGAACCTAGGAGGTGTTACTAAATATCTAGGTCTGATCATAAGGTATGTACATCCTCTATTTTATTTTAGGCATTATATGACTAAATCCATATACATTTTAATGAGGCATCTCTTGAACTATTATTTCTCTTAGAAATCTATTATTCTTGAACATTTATAATTCCTGATATAAATCTCTTTTACTGATGTGATTATTAATTTGACATGATTATGGGTCTTTAGGCCCCTCCTGCCTTGTTGCCTTTTGGTTTGATATTGACTAAAATGATAGTCTTGCCTCTCTATTATAGCATGTTGCGTGTTTGACTAGATTATCTAGAATAGTGGTAATTATGTACAACCATACCCACCCGGGGTGTGCGTATTCCGCCCGGGGTGTGCGTTTCCACCCTTGTTTACATTTAGGCCATGATCCTATGGTGTTATGGCCCTATTTTAGGTATATTTATTCTACATTGTTATGCATGCAAATATTCATTGTTTTAATATGAATCTGTGGATGATTGTTATGGCAAGACAATCTTTTATTATCATGTTTGCAATCTGAAATTTAATGTGCCTCATTTCTTTTGTGACTTTTCTCTTGAACATACCTAATTGCAATAGCCCCCTCCTTGTGGGAACATCTCTTTTTGTACTTATAACCCCATATAATGCCCAAAGTGTTATTATATGTACATACTAAGCTCTTTACTGACCTCTTTATTGTTTCCTATGTTCTGGGTGATGTTCCCTTTCACCCAGGTTTAGGTGCATTAAAAGATCAAGGATGCTTGGTGATCATATAAAGGAAATTGTACCTAAGGATGGCTTGGAATGGCTAGGTTACTCTCTGTTGTTGGCCTTAATTGTAGTTAGTTCAAGTTTTTGTAATATCACCTTTTATGGTGATGATCAATTGTATAATGATACACAATGTACCTTTGTAATAGTTTTGTTTCCGCTACTTATCCATTATCAAGCTCTGTAATATGTACCATTTGAAAAATGAATGAAATTCCTCCTTCCCTTATTACCCTTTTGGTATGTTTGGGATTGGATGGACATATTCTTCAATTCAGTGAAGAGCGGATCTCCTATCGGGTCTCACTCTTTACAATTACCTCAATTAATAGATTGTTAGGAGTTAAGTTGCAAGATGCCCATAAAAATGAAATAATTGTTAAAATAAAGTTAGAGATAAAACACAATGTAAATACAAGTAGTAAATAAGTATCATAATCACCCCTCTTTACCTCTCTCCTCATAAAAGGCAAATAAAGGTATATAATAGCATAGGTTTTTAAATTACACTGCTATTGTTGACATTTATTTGTATTTGGTCCATGCTTATTTAAATGGAATTATTATGCCTACATCCCTCATCTTCAAAAATTTTATAAAAGATGCATGTTGTGTATTTTCCGTTAGATTTTAGTAAGGAGGTGGTCTCACCTCTTTACAAATGGTATCAGAGCCAATTCCCCTCCAGTAGGTGGGGCCCACATGGGCATGTAGCATGCCAGTCTTGAGTCGTACGGTCCAGGCATGTAGGAAAGGGCTATCCATTGTGATGTAGCCACCCTTGCGCTGGTATGTCGTGATCGGGAGTTGGGTGTCCATTGGCCATGTTCGATCTGCACTGAAATGGGGTAATATTATGAGGTCATATAGTTGAGCCTTGACGAGGACATCAAGGGCACGTTTGGTTTTCCGGATTTTTAGAAATCATGTATTTTGTCCATCCCGCATTATTAAAATGCTGCATTGTCAAAATCCCGCAAAATAAAATTTTATGTTTGGTTTGCTGGATTTTGTAAGTGCGGGATTTATTTTTTTTCGTGTCCACGACGTTCGCCATGTTGGATTTTGGCGTCCGGGAGAATTTTGATGGAGACCAAAATGCGGGATTCCTATTATGTCTGAAAATCCCGGGATTAGCCTCAGTTCTCCAATCCTGCAAACCAAACGTAAAATTTGTTGAACTGGAGTCCAAAATACAATCCAATACAGCAAAATCCAAGTAACCAAACATGCCCCAAGAGTCCAAGTGGGGGAGATTGTAACGTCCCAAGATTTTAGGCCTCAAATAACATGATCTTAAAAGGAATGTTTGGACTATCCATATCACCAAGGTGCACCTCATTTTCTGAGAGCCCATTACTAAAGAACTCCATAGTTAAGTGTGCTCAGCTTAGAGTAGTACTAGGATGGGTAACCATGGGAAGTTGACCCTGATTTGCACATGAGTGAGGACAAAGAGCACATTTAAGGCTAGTGGTGGTCTGTGGAGACAATCTTCATTCCTGAAACTCTGCTAGAGCCTAGGGCAGTGGGACCAGGCATTACAAATGGTATCAGAGCCAATGGTAGTCAGAATCTTGACTATTTCAATTTGTCTCCTTAGTTAGAAACCCTTACCTCATATAGTTTTCCTTTAGTTCACCTTAGAATTGACCTATGGTGAAAGGATGATTTAGGACCAAAAGCATTTCATATTAGAAATATCTTTAGTCAACTTTTAGGTGATTAGCCTATTAGGTAGATACTAGGACATAAGTTGAAAGCAAGGGTGCTTAGAAAGGTTCAGGGTCTGGGGGTGACAATATTTTCCTCTGCGCCACTAGCTTGATTTAAGAGGACTCTTGGATCCATATGACACTAACCTTTCCTGAGCTGAGGCTGATTGTCCAAAATAGCATACCTTTAGGCAATTACTCAATGTTGAGAATCCTTAGGAACCTAATATGATGATTTGGTTATCCATAGAAAATCATCTTATGTCCCATAAGTTCCTTATATGAGTTTTTGATCTCCATGTTTAGGGGTAGTCTACCCTATGCTAGACTTTGAAGTTTGGTAATAGTGATTAGTAAAACAATTAAGTGTTAAATATTATACATGGTTTATTAGACTCACTCTTTTACCTCTATTTTAATTTAACTTAGTAGGTCAACCCTTTTAAGTGGAGAAGTAGTAGTACTAGTACCTTGATAGATTTTGGAATTGCTAATTTTGAGGATGAAATCCTTTTAAAGGGATGGAGTCCTACAATACATTGAAATCTAGCTACTTTGGAATTTGAAAACCCTGACTCCATAGATAAGAGATTAGTGAGCTTATATGATTAGTTTTCACCAAACAAATGGTAATTATAATTTAACCTATTTGTTTATATATAATAAGTCATCTAAGGAATAGTTCATATGCTTGAACCCCAACAAATACTTAATATGAGTAACTCACTAATTGTGAATACACATAATGTCAACCATGTCACCCTAATGATATGGTGAGTAAGATAAATAGAACTAATGCATGATAAGATAATTGCATAACATATAATGATCATGTTGACCTAAACCCTAAAACATATATACATATATGCCTTCATGATACATTAGTGACATTAGGTGACATCATCAGATAATATACCCTGATGGAATATAATCACCTAATCATAAATTGATATATGAATCAATTCATTAAAATGTAATGTGTTCCATCCTATTCACCTAAATATATATAATGACTTAAATGTTATAAGGGGTAATTGGATTTACATAAGCATGATTATTAAGCCTACAATAATTCCAAACGCCAAATGTGATGTTAAATGTATAATTTATAATATGAAGTGTAAAAAGGAGAATATGGTTAGTGATGACATTAATGCGAGTATGAATGGTGATGTGACAATGTGTAATATAGGTGTAAGAAATTAATGTGACATTATTTAGACTTAATAACTAGTTAGATAATATTATCTATTTCTTACAAAATAATATGTGATTATTCTATATGATAGTAACATGAGGACAATGGACATTAAACTCAAATTATAAAGGATTGTGATCTAACATATTAATAAATATGAAGATGATTTAGCAAACCCTAATTATGCTTAAAATTCTTATTTAGTAATGAGAGATACATATGATTTGTGCATAATGTTGAGATAGAATTCTTTTGACAAAAATGTGACTATAACATGACATAATTAATAGAATATTAAAGATGATGTAATTTCACAATAAAGATAGTGCTAGTAAACCAAAATGTAGTCATGCTATATTTGATAAAAAGGTAATATGAGCAGTGGAAACCTTAGTAAACACTAACTTATGAGTAGAGCATGTGAAGTATGATAAATTAGAAGTAACTGCATGGTTGCTTATGTTGGGATGTTGCGTACTCACCCTTCCCTTTTTATTTGAGATTTCAGGGACAAAATCCTATTTAATGGGTGGAGTGCTGTAATGAACTGAATTCCAATGTACTTGAAATTCCACCCTATTCATAATGATATCCTACTTTTCTTTTCTATTTGTCCTTACTGTTAATTTTTGGAAATTGATTGTGATACACCGTTCAAACAAAACATCATTAACTAAGTGGAAGTGATCATTAACAACGGATTACTAAAAATTAAAACCATTTACAAAGAAATCCAAGCACATGAATACTCTTTTATCAAGAACCAACGTATTTTATTTACATCTTGGTTCATAAGTACATATCCTGTACCATCCCTTCTCGAAGATTACAAGCATCAACTGCTATGTTAAAACTATACACAGGCATCATAAGAACCTCGAGGCATCAAGCTAAAATCTCAGATCGATTCATTAAAAGTACTAACTACTAACTCTGAGGACCTGAGAGTATAGAGATGACACATAGGACTCTTTATACAAAATATGACAGCCAGTGCCTCCACCTGGAATCTCACTGTTGTCCATGTTGTTGTTGTTGCTGCTGCTCTTCCCCTGCTATAGGGTTTCTGCCTCTTCTTCTGCGTCTACCTAAAAAGTGTTGGTGACCAACGGAGTGAGACCCAGTCCTAGCGAGAGATATAACTCTCCCCAAAAACATTATTATTGCAGTTTAATAGAATAAAACTGAGTAGAAGAATCATATATATTCAACGACAGATAAATCAATATCTAAATAGATTAGAGCAATATTCTTATACAAAGCATTTCAGCTATAACTTGATAAAGCAACATGCCACTTATCTAATAAGGAATTGAAGAACATGTATAACATTTATCCATCTAGGATATGCTAAGTAAGGTAACATCAACAAATGATTCTCATATTTCAACCTTAAGCAAATACGCTACATGGTTGATTACATTTTACAATCATACTTAAGCCCTGAGAAGATGAGGTATACCGCTCATACTCCAACCGACCACGATGGATAAATGCATTACTAAACCTCAATAAGCTCTGTCTATGGGTGAAAGGCAGTACTAAACCTTAACTGTGTACCCAAAGCTTTATGGATTCACTCCCAAAAATGACTTGTGAACTGGGGACCTCTATCAGAAACAGTAGTAGATGGAACCCCCTGCAACCGCACTATCTCATCTATATATATCTGTGCAAGCTTCTCAACAATGTAGGTTGTTTTGACAGGAAGGAAATGTGTTGTCTTAGTCAACCTATCAACTATCACCCATATGGAATCATGACCTTTGGTTGTTCTAGGCAAACCAACCACAAAGTCCATGGTCACATGATCCCATTTCCAATGCGGTATAGGCAAAGGTTGCATTATTCCTACGGGCTTTTGATGTTCAGATTTAACCTACTGACACATCAGACACCGCATAACAAACTCAGGTACATCCTTCTTCAATCATGGCCACCAATACATATCCTTCAAGTTACGATACATTTTTGTTCTCCTTGGATGCATTTCATACATCAAAGAATGAGCTTCCTCCAAGACTAACTTCTTTAAGTCATTGGCATTAGGTACTACCATCCTACCATGGTAACAAACTACCTGATCCTCTGACTCATGAAAGCCATCCCGTTTCTCACTACCATACTCTGACCTAATCTACTGAACCACAATATCAGTTTGCTGTGCTTCTTTAATCTGCGGTCTCAGAGTAGGTTTCACTTACATCTCAACTAACAGCCCGACTAACAATGATACCTTAAGTTGTATATTGTTTTGCCTCAAGGAGATAAGCATATCTCTTTTAAAGCACACTAAGGAGTTCAAATGTGCTTTATCGAAGGATGGTGATGATGATTTCCTACTTAGTGCATCAACCACTACATTAGCCTTCCCTGGATGATAATCAATTATACAATCGTAGTCCTTGATTAAATCCATCCATCGACGTTGTCTCATGTTCAACTCATGTTGTGAGAAGATATATTTTAGATTCTTATGGTCTGTGAAAATATGGAATGTTTCTCCATAGAGATAATGTCTCCAGATCTTCAAAGCATGGGCCACAACAACTAGCTCTAGATCATGTGTCAGATAATTCTCCTCATGTTTCTTAAGCTGTTGAGAGGCAAAAGAAATCACTTGATTATCCTGCATCAACACACATCCTAGACCATTCTTAGATGCATCACAGAAAACTATGTACCCCTTCCCTTGCTCAGGTAACACTAGCACAGGTGCACTTGTTAACCTTTCTTTCAACAGCTGGAAAGAATATTGACACTTGTCATTCCAAACAAAAAGAACCTCCTTCCTGGTCAACTTGGTTAGGGGTAAAGCTATAGAACTAAAGTTCTTAATGAACCTCCTATAATAGCCTGCCAATCCTAGTAAACTGCATATCTATGTCAGTGTCTTTGGTTGTTCCCATTGCAGAATAGATTCTACCTTCTTAGGATCAACACAGATACCTGAGGCAGATATTACGTGTCCTAGAAAAGAAACTTCTGGTAACCAAAACTCACATTTGCTAAACTTAGCATACAACTTATGCTCTCTTAGCAAAGTTAAAGCCTGACGGAGGTGTTGCTCATGCTGTTGAGCATCTCTACTGTATATCAAGATGTCATCTATGAAGACTACTATGAACTGATCAATAAAAGGCTGGAAGATTCTATTCATGAGTTCCATGAATGCGTCAGGTGCATTAGTTAGTCCAAATGACATAACTATGAACTCATAGTGAACATACCTTGTCCTAAAGGCAGACTTAGGTATGTCACTCTCCTTGATATGCAACTGATGATATCCCGACCTCAGATCTATCTTAGAGAAGATAGTTGCACCATACAACTGATCAAACATGTCATCAATCCTTGGCAGAGGATACTTGTTCTTTATGGTTACTTTATTCGACTGTTTGCAATCAATGCATAATTGCATAGATCCATCCTTCTTCTTAACAAAGAGAACCGAAGCACCCCATGGTGAAGTAATCGGTCGGATAAAACCTTTCTCAAGCAACTCCTGAAGTTGTTTCTTGAGCTCTTCCATCTCAGTAGGTGTCATTCTATACGGTGTTTGTGCTATTGGTTGCGTGCCCGGGATTAGATTAATCTCAAAATCAATCTCTCGGGGTGGAGGAACACCTGGAAGTTCCTCAGGGAACACATCTTCAAACTCCCTAACTATCGGAACTTCAGAAAGATTAGGGCTCTCCATTGTGGTGTCTACCACATGAGCCAAAAATGCAAAGCATCCTTTTCTCATCAGCTTCTCAGCTACCATAGTTGACACAAGATAGGTTGGAAGAATCTTTCTATCTCCCTGAAAGATCCATGTGTCACCGTCATTTGCGAACGTAGCTTGCTTGGAATCACAATCCAAGATAACCTTATACTTTTCTAGGGTGTCCATCCCAAGAATTATATCGAACCCATGCATCTCAAGTGGTATAAGATCCACCTGAATGCGATGTTCAAAAAAGGAAAGAATGTAGGGAGAACACACCTCTCGCAGCACTGCAGATCCCAGCAAAGGGGTTTCTAACAACACACTATTAGATAAACTGGAAGACACTAGAACAGACTCAACAACCTTAATCCTATGTCTCTGTAGACTCAGCAAACCTAGAGCTCTGATACCACTAATTTGTGATACACCGTTCGAACAAAACATCATTAACTAAGAGGAAGCGATCATTAACAGCAGATTACTGAAAATCACTAAAAATTAAAACCATTTACAAAGAGATCCAAACACAGGAAAACTCTTTTATCAAGAACCAATGTATTTTATTTACATCCTGGTTCATAAGTACATATCATGTACCATCCCTTCTCGGGGATTACAAGCATCAAATGCTCTGTTAAAACTATACATAGGAAGCATAAGAACCTCAACGCATCAAGCTAAAATCTCAGATCGATTCATTAAAAGTACCAAATACTAACTCTGAGGACCTGAGAGTACATAGATGACACATAGGACTCTTTATACAAAATATGACAGCCATTGCTTCCACATGGAATATCACTGTTGTCCCTATTGCTGATGTTGCTTCTCTTCCCCTGCTATAGGGTTTCTACCTCTTCTTCCACGTCTACCTAAAAAGTGTTGGTGACCAACAGAGTGAGATCGAGTCCTAGCGATAGATATAACTCTCCGCAAAAAACATTATTACTGCAGTTTAATAGAATAAAACTGAGTTGAGGAATCATATATATTCAACATCAGATAAATCAATGTCTAAACAGATTAGAGCAATATTCTTATTCAAAGCATTTCAACTTTAACTTGATAAAGTAGCATGCCACTTATCCAATAAGTATTTGAAGAACATGTATAACATTTATCCATCTAGGATATGCTAAGAAAGGTAACATCAACCAATGATTCTCGTATTTCAACCTTAAGCAAATATGCTACATTGCTGGTTACATTTTACAATCATACTTAAGCCCTGAGGAGATGAGGTATACTACTCATACTCCAACCGACCACGATGGCGTAAAGCATTAGTTCCATACATAGGTCAAGGAAGAGTCGGATTTCCATGACCTCATCCTCCTCAGTCAGTGTGAGTACAAAATGCAGGACATCTTGTGTCTCTAATAAATAGATTTACAAGGTATACTGGCAACTTCACTATAGAGTTACAATGGTGGATGTACTCTCTTCGCAATCGAGAGATTTCATGTTTATCTCACATCGATCCAGCATTAACATTATCAGGAGATTCGTGATACATCAATACCGACATATATAATGAAGAATTGAGAGATTTAATGTTTATCTCACATCAATTCCCACATTTGGGCGTAAGGATATTCGCGCCCATAACCCCCACATACTCAACAGTATGCCCTCTAGGAGATCCTGTGGTAAAACCTGTTTCACCATCACCAACTACTAACGATGATGGATCTATGGCCAGGGCTCTACATGATAATATTTCACTTGATTAATTAAGTACATTACCATATTATTTTAGCATCAGTCAGGTTTTCAAACATAAATTATTATAACAAATGCTACAAAGAATGTGTAATACTTCTATCAAGTACTTTTTGAAGCTTTATAAAACATTGGGATCTCAATCCCTTGTCACATCATGGGCATTCTCATCCCTTAACATCTCATCATGATGATTATGGAATATGGGTATTCAATCCCTCAGTTCATCAAAGAACATTTGTTACCACTTATCAGGTAACTAATACCTTAAGGTCATCTGACCAAGGTAAACATGATACTTGCTACACAAGCATCTCACATGGCTCTCAAGGCCCATTTAATCTCTTGTTACCTCTTACTAGGAAACAAAGCATATTATGGCTCACCAGGACCATAAAACAATTTCAATAATAAAACATCATAGCTCATACCTGGCTATGCCCAACAACTCATGATACTTGCATGGTTAGTACACATGATAACAGTTATATCAATTACATATCAACACTATGCAATGTAAGGGTAGCATCACTATTCCCTCATTAGGGTTAGGGTTTCCCAATTCATGTCAATTAGGGATACTCATCCCATTACCCAAAATTAGGGTTATGGTTTATCATCATATTGCCCACGATTAGGGTTTCATGCACTATAACCCAAAATTAGGGTTTCACATACCTTCACCCTATATTAGGGTTAGGGTTTCATATAGAATTACATAGCATCACCCTGGATTAGAGTTTCACATCACATCACTGCATTAGGGTTTTTCATTATATTACCCTAAATTGGGATTTCTCATATCGTCACCCTAGATTAGGGTTTCACCTAGCATTTCCCTAAATTAGGGTTAGGGCTCATCAACCTTCTCGATTAGGGTTTCATGATCTCTTTATCAAGGATCATACCCTAATTACATATTTTATTCATGTTGAAAGTGTTGAGGATTAATCACTACATGATTATTATACATGTATGAATTCCTCTCTCTCTCATCCTCTCTAGGATGTTGATTACTTCAAGCTTTATTAGATTAGGTCAACCCTTCATTCAAGTACATACATTTAGGGTTAGCATAGTGTATTGAGATATTTCTTCCATAAGCATCAAAGGTTAACCCCTCTAAGGGTACCAATCACCCTAGTACCTTAAAGGTACAACCATTGTAATTATATTTGATATACATCTTTAACAATCATGGGGTTAATTGATCTTTCATCACATTAGGTCTTCAAATGGTTTTGGTTGCATTGAACCTCCAAACGGTTTTGACCCCTCAACCTCCAAATGGTTTTGAAACCGTTTGCCCTCCAAATGGTTTTGAAACCATTTGGGCATCTAGGGTTGAGACCGTTTGCCCTCCAGACAGTTTTCAAACCATTTGGACATCTAGGGTTGAGACTGTTTGCCCTCCAAATTGTTTTTAAACCATTTGGGCACTCAACCCTTGAAACCATTTGATCACATGTACATTGAAACCGACTGGACCCATCAACATTTGAAACTGATTGGATAAATCAACCTTGAAACCGATTGGATAAATCAACCTTGAAACCGATTGGACCTCCAAATGGTTTGAGACTGTTTGATCTCAAATGGTTTGAAGACCATTTGATTCCAAATGGTTTCAAGACCGTTTGGACTCAAACGGTCTCAAGACCGTTTGGTCCAAACTCCCTTGAAACCGAAAGGATCATCTAGGGTTTCCTTCAACCAATCAATTAGGGTTTGCTTCATTGAATCATTTATCAATTGGATCATTGAGAGTACATCAAATTATAACCCTTGGATCTCCAACCATCCATCACAGCCCTTGACCTCCAAACGGTCTTGAGACCGTTTTGCCTCCAAACGGTCTTGAGACTGTTTGGACCATCAACCATGAAATTGATTCCTTCAATTAGGGTTTCAACACTTCAACTCGATTAGAGTTTGTAATTAATGGATTATCCTTCACTGAACCTATTATGAGTCAATGAATTAGAACCATTAGATCAACATCCAACTACATCAGCAAGTATCTCCAAACGGTCTTGAGACCGTTTGGTTTCAATCGGTCTTGAGACCGAATGGTCTCAAGTTGAAACCGCTTGGACCTGATATTTTTTGAGGTGTGTGCTAAGATGACATCATCATCTTCAAGATTCAAACCTTCTAAATTTTCTGTGATCTTTTTGGTGATTTCAATAATTAATCAAAAGGAAAATTCGAGAAAGAAAAAGGAATCAACATATGATGAAGAAATAAAATCAATAATGATATTTAAGGGTTCAAGTTATATAAACCACCTTCAAAATTGAATCCAAGCTTCAAGATTCACGTCTTTAATGGTGAATGAAGCTTTCTCAACTTCCCAAGGTCCATCCTCAAGTCTTTTAGTGAAAAGAATAGCTAAAGTTGAAGATTGAATGGAGAAAAGAAGAAAATAAGCATTGAATTTCGATTTTCACCATGAAATCAAGGTTGAAGCTGATTAAGGAGCTCACCTACAGGTTGGGGTACATCCTCCTGTTTCTCCTAAGATCCCTTATGTTCGGCCAAAGAAAGGAAAGAAAGAAGAGTCGAAAAAGCCTTTCATGTGGGTGAAAGAATGGAGTGTATATAAGGGAAATTCAAGAGAGAGAAAGTGTTATAAAAATCTTTCAATTCCCTAAATTGGTTCCACTTATCCCCCTCACTTCCTTTCATATGAATCCATCATCATCCCCTTCGAAATCCTCTTCTTTATCCATGAATTAAAAGAAAACAATTAAGCACCTTAATCAATTTAATAATAATATCCAAAAATTAGTGGATATTACTTTTTCTTTAACTAATATCCACTCACTTTAGATATTTCGGTGCCATTGCAAGACACAAGGACGTACATACTTATATAAATTCAACCATCACATTTTTGGTTGAAGGGCACTTCAATTAATATATTTATTTTTGCATTAAATTGAATTAGGGTTTCAATTATGCTTAAATCTTGAT
This sequence comes from Alisma plantago-aquatica, assembly GCA_963693085.1. NCBI lineage: Eukaryota > Viridiplantae > Streptophyta > Magnoliopsida > Alismatales > Alismataceae > Alisma > Alisma plantago-aquatica. The sequence goes on from OY856410.1 coordinate 2,490,930, forward strand.
TATTTTAATATCAAGATTCTCTCTCCCCCAAAGAGATTCAAATGAGATGCCCCTCTGATTTTATTATCTCTAATTGATACCAAGAAACATTAGGGACTCTCTAGAAGTGATATTTTTCATATTGAACCTTAGGTTTTGGGTAAATTGCACATTACACCAAAACTAGGTTTTAAATGCACAAACATTGCTTAATAAGCTCTTTCTTGGTGGTAAGGCTTCCACAAGCCATACCTCTGCATCATTTTCATTATTATGATGCTTCAACACTTGAGGAACATTTTATCATGTAACATTTACAAGTTAACCCCTCAACTTTGGTAATTTGCACTTTAGTCCAAAATGGGAAAACATTATTTTCAACATTATTCAAAAAGGACTAAAATTGAAACATAAGTTCCTCTTGAGCCTTAATTACTTTTTAAAAGATAAGAGAAATCATATAATTATCTTTCTTAAACAAAACATCTAGGGTTAAAGCATAACCCAGGTCAGGGATGTTACAAATTATCCACCCATAACAGGGATTTCGTCCCCGAAATCATCAAGACAAAAGAGAAGGGTACTTCCTCCTCATCTCTTCCTCTAGCTCCCACATAGCTTCTTCAATGCCACAGTGATGCCAGAGAACTTTCACAAGACATATGTCTTTCTTTTTCAGCTTTTTAATTCTTTTATAAAGGATCATCACAGGTCCTTCAACATATGATATATCATCATTTAATTCTACCTCCACAGGTTGCAAAACTAACTATGTGTCAGGATGACACTTTCTTAGCATGGAGATATGGAACACTGGATGCAACTTATGCAGATCAGGTGGTAACTCCAGCTTATAGGCTACCTTTCCAATCTGTTCAATGATTGGATAAGGCCCCATAAATCTAGGAGCTAACTTTCCCTTCTTTCCAAATCTAAGGACACCTTTCCAAGGTGAAATCTTGAGATATACTCTGTCTCCAACTCAGAATTCTAAAGGTCTTCATCATTTGTCAGCGTACAACTTTTGTCTATCCTGTGCAGTCTTTAATTGTTGTTGTATTACTTTAATCTTCTCAGTTGTCTACTGCACTAGCTCAGGACCCAAAAGTTGATATTCTCCTGTTTCATACCAACATAAAGGAGATCTACCACGTCTACCATATAATGCCTCATATGGGGCCATATCAATACTGTGCTGATAGCTATTATTGTAAGCAAATTCTATCTAGGATATGCATGCAAACTTAAGGAGTTAGTGCAAAATTACCTCAATTAATAGATTGTTAGGAGTTAAGTTGCAAGATGTCCATAAAAATGAAATAATTGTTAAAATAAAGTTAGAGATAAAACACAATGTAAATACAAGTAGTAAATAAGTATCATAATAACCCCTCTTTACCTCTCTCCTCATTAAAGGCAAATAAAGATATGTAATAGCATAGGTTTTTAAATTCCACTACTACTTTTGACATTTATTTGTATTTGTTCCATACTTATTTAAATAGAATTATAATGCCTACATCCCTCATCTTCTAAATTTTTATAAAAGATGGATGTTGTGTATTACCTGTTAGATTTTAGTAAGGAGGTGATGTCACCTCTTTACAAGTACATTATTTGAGCCAAAATATAATTTAAGTGAAGTTAATTGATCAAAGTAGTGTGACAGAATTCAACAATACCACATGAATCATATCAAAATCATTTAATGACGTCCTAAACATAATCCATTTCTTTAAAAATGGCACAGAAACCTAGTTATAAACAAGTACTTAATAACATATGAGATTTGAAAGTAAAGTTGAATACAATGTTGTATCATGAAATCTAATAATAATCATAAATATTGGACGATGAGAATTAGGTCCACACCAAAATTAGGACTATATCTCTTTATTAATATGATAGACAAACAAATAGATCTAGGCCTCTAAATATAATTCTAGAGTAATTAGTATGTCAGAACCTAAAACTAATTATAAAATCGTGTTTTTGATACCTAAATTATCTAGGATACATTGTGTCATATTTTTCATATAATGCTAGATATCCCAAATAGGATTGGAAATAAAATTAAATATATTAAACAAAATATTCAAATAAAGAGAATCATTGTTTGTGTTGGTGTTTCTTCTTATGGTTATCATTTTTTCTTTCCTCCAAACTCAAGCATTAACCTATGCAATGTGATTCTCTTTATGTTTTCTCCCTTTTTGAGTCAACCTTTGAATTTGGGCACAACCACACACTCCTAACTCTTATACATCACATGAATCCTCTTCTACTTCATACATACATATGACTAGTCTTCCTATTCTTTCAATTTCATTTCTCAACAAATCCATATTGATATTTATACTCTCTTACCTCATCTTATCCTACTATACAAAATCATTTGAAACATGTCCTTAATGTGACCCATCTACTTAAACTCTAGTTTCCTCCAGATTTTACATATAAATCTCCAAGAACTCCTATATACCTATGTTCATTGGACCTCTAGAAATCTCTTCCGCCTCTTGTTTTCCTCTCATTTTACCTAGAGACTTTCCTTAGCACTCACCTTCAACTGCAAGCTACCAATGAGTGTTTATTGCAACCATGACCTGTTCAGATCTCATCATAGATGTACAACTTACTCACAAACCTTAGAAGATCTTTAGGTGATCAATTTGTTTCTTTTGTTATAATCATATTTTCTCTTTATTCACTTTGGTTTCATTATTTTGATGGTCTTGAATTTTTTTTTTCATTTTAAGGCCCTATGTGATCCCCTTTTCCCCTTGTATTTGAATTCCTATGAAAATAATCACTCCTAGTTTTTGTAGATACATCAATTTTTTAACCTTTTACCATCACCTCAGACCTACCATATTGGCAGCTTGTTATGGAGGTTTTGGTTATTTTGTGAGCCCATGCTAGGGTCTCTAATAAAATACAAAGTCTGAAGAGAACAATGATATTTTATCATAGCACTTATATGCACCAATTCTTGATTTGAATTTCTATTTTTTTGCTTTAAATACATTTTTTGCATTTCAATCCAAACAAGAATCATTGTCTATTTCTCAATATGATTCTATTTGATACTAATCTTTATAATACCACAATGGGCATTTTAGATTTTGCCCTTCTATTTCCTTGATGGTGTACATGCTAGTCAAGTAGGGCCAGGTTGACTGATCACCACCCGATGTTACAACCATGTCATGTGGCACTAGATTTTTATTAGATAAAATCATACTTTAATAAGTAGTCAAATTTGATTATCTCATTTTTACAATTTCTAAAAAATGCAAAATCTCTAGAACATTTATGTAGTGTCGGTGAAGTACAAATAAATTATTTCAAGCTAATTAAACAAATAATATAATAAAATAGTTTTTATCTTTAATTCCATGATCACAATCCCTAATTAATTATAAGTCACATGATTAGTATAAAGTAAATGCACATGTGACATTTATCAAGAACATATGTTTTGCAATTCAACAACGATTAAAATATCATACTCATACTCTTGGTAAGTGGGTTATGCACTTTGAGAAAAATTATGGGATGTTAATTTATTGATCAGTATATGATTTCACTTCATGAAATATTATGTAACTAATTACTTCTTGTTTTAGTTCACATGTTAATGGTAATGGAAATAGTTAAGAATTTACTTTATAATTCAGTTTTTGATTCAAGAACATCACTTGATATGCTCATGTTATGACCAAAGTTGGGAGTAATCCATTTAAATTTGAAGGTCATGTACAAATATTGTTTAATTTCTCCTCTTTAATATTTGAGTCTTAAGAGCCTTATGAACATTTTGGGTGCATTATTTTCATCATCCTAGACAAACCTTCATGGCATTTTGGGTGCATTATTAAGAGCCATAACTAATCTTATGTTCAAATTGAGTGTTTCATGTCCTTATGTTAACTTGAGAGGACTATAACTCAGTTGAGTTAGTCAATGGGACTAATAAAGGTCGTGGTCATCTAGTTTCATGATTCAAATAATAATATGATTTTGTTATAGTTATCAACAATGCCCACTAGATTTTATTATGTTAGTTTCCATGGCTAGCCATGGACATGATGTTATGATTAAGGGAAGGATTTGTCTAGTGGGGTGCCTTCTATATCTAAGATATAATATTGATGTAATTCCTTTAATGATTTAGTTCATGTTCAACCACCTATCCAACTTCGATTTCAATCTTTTCCACATGTCAGATGAATTTTGAGAAATTAGAATTTCCTTTATCATGTGATGATTTTATTGTGACAATATTACCATAACAAATTTCATATTTGTGACACTACCACATTATGTTAGTGGATTGATGTTGCTACTCAAGTGTTTCTTGTAAAAAAATAGGAGTGTTACACATACATTAAAACAATTAGAGTGAATCCCAACATAGTAACTAGAAAGAGAAAGATATTATATAACTTTCCCTTCATTCACTTCATTCCAATAAAATTATGTTCAAAATATTTTATTGTATTATTCTTCACAAATATCACCCTCAATCATTGAAATTAATCATATGAAGCAAAACTCAAAATGCTTAACTGTTAGATTGGAAAAAATGATCCTTATGTTAACATATAATTTTATTAAGAGAAAAAATATGGCTTTTTAATCAAACAAAAGAAACATGCACATATAATTTAATATTTAATGGGATATTTTATATTCAAATGACCACTTTTTTTGGTAAATAAGAATGCCCAAATTCTAAATATGTATCTTTTGCTTTCACTTTCTCTTATTAGATTGACTACATATCATGTTAAGATCTTATGATACAACCCTTTGCTTGTGCATACTTTTTGCAATCTAGTTAGAATTAGTGCTACATTACAATGGCTTATCTTACAACAACATAACAAAGTTTTTATTTTTTATGTTATTAGAAACAACACATATCAAGTATTCGAATACCACCGTTAGTCAAGTACACATTTGTCATGTATGTATTTGTGTGAATACAAAGACAAAATGATAGTGTGGCACACTTACAAACATACCTCAACATAAAAAATGTGGTTTGAGTGTTGCGAGTATGAATGTTTCACTTTGAGGTAGGGATGAGCAGCAAACCGGTCTGACCCGATCAGGTCCAACCTGACTCAGACCCGATCCATGTAATTTACATGGGTGGGTCGGGCTTAAAATTTTAACCCAAATTTTTGTATGAGTCGGACAAGGGTCAAAGTAAACCCAGGCCCGAAAATCCAAATATCCAAATCTTTTATAGACATGTATATACATAACCGCATGTTTTTATATAATATGTATATTTTGTAAGGCACATTTGACTACAAAGTTTCAAAATTACATTTGGTCTAAAATATATTTAGTCAACTATATCAATAAGAGTAAAAGAGCAATGCAAATACAAGGTACTTGTATCCATTTTTTTATTTTATGTTTATATAAATATTCACAAAAAATATAATCTTAGATGTCAAATTTATACTACATACAATAGATTTATTCCAAAAATCATCTCACCTTGACACTACTAGACTTTTCATTGGAACACAAATGTGCATCTTCAATCAATGCTAATTATAGTAACCCATTATTGGTTGGATAATTTTATTTGCATTACATAAATAAATGGGATATGACTATGATTTTAAACATGTTTGGTCTATATTATATTCTTCCATATGTTGGATTTATAAAATAAATTGTAAAGTGTATTAGTTTCTCAAATTCACATTTCTCGAATGATATGTATAAATTACATGTACCTAGTGATACATTCAAAATGTGTTATAATTTTTCATATATATATATATATGTTTGAATTAACTTTATTTAGTTTTTTATCTGATTCATTCTAAATCCAACTGGAAACCCAACTCTGTAATGTGGGTCGGGTATGGGCTAAAAGTTTCAAATATTTCCAAGGCCTAAACCTGACACAAAACCCAACTAAAAATATGGGTCTGGGCATGGGCTTGACAGAATCCTGAGTGACCCGACCGATGCTGATTCCTACTTGGGGGAGCTACCATAGGGGACCCAATAAAAAGGGAATTAGGCTCCATTTGGCAACACGATTATTTCAACCATGGTCATGCATCCAAGATGAGCCACCAGATAAAATTGGTCTAGTGGATACTCTCAGTTGGATAATCGCAGATGCGTGTAAAAAGTGTGTAAAAGTTAACTGATTGTCAATCTAATATTTCAGGACTACTATTTTTAGCTACCCGCAGTAGACTTTCGGTCTTCCACTGCTTCCTCATCTGAATTTATCATGTTATCAAACACTAACATAGATACAAACCTACCATGAGAGCTAATCAAGAGAGCTGCTACAACTGTATATATATATTTCCATAAATTACAGGCTAAAAAATCAAAATGTCACTTTTCACTATTCAATATCCTACTTATCACATTACACCTACTCCCTATTCTGGGTGTCTCTATGCTGGGTGCGTCAAGTATATATTGCAAAATGCATCTTCGTAAAGGATGCATTGTCATCATAATTTCTTTATTATAATGCCATGTTACTTTTTAATATCACATAATGTTAACAGGGTTCCTTAACAATCCTAATAATCAGATAAAAATTATATACTAATCATGATATCCAGAATGAAACATAATAGTAATATGTAACCATATATATAATATATTATTTTCTAAATAATATAAACATAATACTAAATTATACAATATAGTATTAAATTATATAATCATTAGATAAAAGGTATAATACTAAAATTTAAAACAAAATCATGACATAAAGTTAAAAACACTATACACGATAACACAAATGAATAATAATGCATTTAATATAAAGAATTAACTGAATTAAATCAAATTATACAATATATATATATAATATTAAGCTTATATATGTATGTATGTATATATATAGACTTGTGGTAATATATAGCATGAAACTTGTAGAAATAACATTATGGTTGTTTAAAGATAATCATATCACTGACTTAAAGACCATAAATTTATATTTAAAATCAAGAGTTGGCCACAATTTAATATTTAACCATAAATATTTTATTTACGATTTAAGTATATGATTCCAAAACAATACCATGATGCATCCCTATAGAAATGTTATAGTTACGTAGATGTATACACATATGTACAAAGCATATACATATATATATAATGTATAAATTTTAACTTTATTTGGTGCTTAATAGGATTTCTTAACAATGAAATATAATCTATTTATGGTAGATATAATTTTTTTGGTTTCATATTAGATTATATGGTTATATTTAGTAACCATATATTATGGTTTCTTACTTTTAACCCTAATAAAATTTCATATATTTTATATATTAGTGTGTCTAAATTATACATTCTCATATAATAAATAAAAATATGTGTCATATAGTATCATTTAATGTATAAATCATATTGTCCATGTATAAATTAATATATATATATATATATATGTGTGTGTGTGTGTGTATATATATGTATAATGTCATGTATTGTATTGTTTAGTCTCAGTATTTGTAGCATCCTTCATAAAAATTATTAATTTTTATATGTATTGACTTAATATTGTAGTACAAAACAACCTTCTTAGTATATATTTATTAGTTGTACCCACTAAATTATATGCCTATTTCTACCATGAATTTGTGTACAATTATATTTTACTATTCTTATTTTACTTTTAGGTATCTTTTGAACTATAACAGTTTTTATCGATCATTACGATTTTGAAGAACCCTATAAATATTCAAGAAATTAGAAAACAATAACAATGCATTATAATTAAAAAAAGTTATGAGGATTATGCATCTGTCATCAGGGTGCACTAAGCAATATCTCTTGAAGATGCGTCTGGTTTGTCATAACTAGTCCAGAAAACTTATGAAGTGGAGTTTTGTAAGAAGTTTTTCATGATTGGTTTGAAAGTAAGTATTGGAACTTGAGTTCTGTAACTTTCGGCGAGTTACAGACTTACAAACAAAATACAGTTCCTGAGTTCCCTCTTAAAAAGAGCAGAAAATGAGTTTCGGAACAACTGGCAATATTTCCTCTACAATTATATTTTTCATTCTTCATAAATGACACATGTAAAATATTTTTGACTAGAAATGTTAGCGGTATCAATACAGTTTACTACCAAAACTATATCATAATATGACAATATACTATAATCGCACCAATGTAAAATAAAATTACACTATAACCACCATTATCAATGTGGTGTATAAAGTAAAAAAATATATTCACTATAAAATAATCACACCTCACCATGTAACAAAAAATATGATTAATCTAAAAACTATCATGTTTAAAAAATATGATGTGAAAAATGATAATCAACTAGAATCACGAGTATGAAATACACTACAAATTAATATTATATATTGTTAAACAATGATGAACCAGAACATATATCTACAAACATGTAATATATAGATATTATTACAATATTTTGTATATTCAAAGTAAAATAAAATTATTGTGATGTGATTTTAACTATAATATTTTTATTAAAATTAAAATTATACAATATTATAATAAATTTTAAAGGAACAACATTCGTACCATAACCACTTTAATGTGATAAAAACTACTATAGTTATTCACAAATATGATCTTTTTTATGTATGCGTCTTTACTTATTATATGTCACATATTAAAAAATATTTTTGTAAAAAAGATTTGCATCGAAGTAGAAGACAAGCGGGCAACAAAATACGCCACTACTAAAAATAAAAAATATCCTTTTTTTAATTGTCATGTTAACACTTACGATAAACCAATCACATGAAACTGAGTGGAACTTAGTTTCCAAAAATTAAACTTGAATTCTTAAAAAATGAGTTTTGCGTAACTTATGACTTACACCAAACCAATAGGAGCCAAAGTTGCATGCATTGTCCCCACATGGAATAATACACTCTAATTGGGGGAGGAGTGCCACAAAAATGACATTTTGATAAAAAAAAAAGAGGTTATAAGTTGAAAATTTGGATAGTAAACCTGTGAAAAGTGAGATTTGATTCTTTTTCCAACAATATGAGTTTTCTATCTAAACTATATTTTGTAAGAACTTACATGAAGGATTTTATCTAAAATCGTTTCTTCTATTTTCTTACACTATAAAGTAGGTCCTTGTTTCTAATGTTTATTAGTAGTCCTTGTGACTTTTCTATCTTTCTAAACTATAAACTTCTATTTTTCTTCTATTATATATGAGATAATGTGAGAGACCTTCTATATTAGTTTTGTTAATTTTTAGTTATAAATTGGCCGTTGTTCTAATTAGACAGTTACACGAGAGCACTCAAAAGTTAGAATGTGATTTTTTCTTTAGTTTTACAAATAAACATTTGGTCATTGTGTATGTACTTTTTACCTTTAGTATTTTAAATAACGAATTGGGTCTTGTGTTTTTAAATAAGGTTTTAGATATCATTGTAGTGGTAGTCCACTCCTCCTAGTCTTTGTGAAGGCTGCTCTTCTCTTCTAGTTTTTTTAGTTATAAAGTGTCATTGTACTTCTATCTATACTATATAGGGAAGAATGTGAGATGTATCATATGCAATTCTTTTTATTTTTAAGATATAGGTTAGTCTTTTATTCTAATAAAATAGTAATGCAAGAGCATAGAAGGGTTTGTATACAATTTCTTTTTTATTTTTTAAATTATAAATGAGTTTTTACATATTCTAGTAAGACTATGTGAAATGTAGTAGGAGAGGTTGTATGGAATATTTAACTTTAATTTTCTAAGTTACATATTAGCCCTTGTATTACTATCTATGAAAGATCATGGGAGGGACTACAAGTACCTTGAAACTTTAGCAGTTTGAATTAATGATTGGACCTTGTGTATTCTAATAAGGTTGTATAAATAATCTATATTTTCAATATAACATTACAGGCATATGTATATGTACATATATATACACTACATTTTTAATTTTTTTTAGGGGGCCGTGGCCCCTGCCAGCCCCCTGGGTCCGCCCCTGGGAGGAGATAGAGGACATGATTATTTTGGCATGACACTAGAAAAAATCTAAGCGGTAATGTTGTAGTTGACATGAAGAAGTTATAGTTCCTATCATCCTAGCCAGTGGGAAAGCCATGATTTTACATTTAGTGAGGCACACATACAAAATTATGTAAATTGATATGTTTGTTGATATAAAGAAAGATGTCTAAAAAATAAACAATAACTAATATCAAAATCTACAATTAGTATTTCACAGAGATCCTCATCTAAATTGCATAGTCGAAAACCTTTGCACAATAAAAATGTTTCAAATTTTATAGAAATATGTTCTTTCAAACATGCCACCCAAACAATCATTGATATTCATCAGACATCCTATTCAACAGACACGATTTTAAAAGAAATTATCATAGAAAAACTCTCAAATGGAAATTAGGGAGAAAAATGTAAAAAAAGCACAATGATAGAAACAAAATAATAAAGTGACAATGAAAAAGAGTTAGAAAAGAAAAATATCAACCAATCACATTCCATCGTGAGATGCAACATGCTGACTGTCTAGTGTTTGTCTCTTTGCAGTTTAAACACTAGAACAACATTATATCTTGTCAGTTTGTAATCACTTTTAGCCTTTTACCAATGAACCACATGCAAAAACAATATCTAAAGTCGGATGCTTCTAAATATTTTCACAATTGTCTGTTATGTTCAGTCCAAATACAAGTGTCTATCCTTTCTACTATATAGCTAGGATACATAGTTATATATTGCCTTAAATTTCAAGGAGTTACAACCACATTATGTTTTCATATCTTATTTTTACTGCATGGAAGAGAGGTCTAGATCCTATGAAAACTATGGAGGAAACATTTTCTAGGAGGGGATCTACGTTGGACTAGACATGATACCCATCTATCTTTTCATGCCATATATGCCCCACATGGGACTACATCCAGATAATAAAATTCAGATTTCATCTCACGTCGTTCAATAAAAATTAGAGTAAAAATATCCTTTTAGAATTTTATAATCTTCTAATCTAACTCAACTCAACCTTACTTCGAGCAGGATTATAAGTCCCAATCCGGATCAACCTATGCCTTATATGCTATTCTATTTAATATGCGACCCTAAAAATGAGACCCTACTAGTTCAGTTGCCAATTAGGTTGCCAAACAAGAAGAGACTAGAACTAGACTATACTAATCTCATTATTTTGTTCCAGTCCAGTTTCATCTCAAACAACTTGAAATTTACAATCTTGTCCCAAATATGGGCTTAGGTCTTGCTATTTAAACTCCTCTTTCGGTATCTCCAATTTTGACCCACAACCTATACTACGACTAACAATGGGAGGATTTACGAACTAAGCTTGGTGTGAAGTCCTTTTTTTTTCTATTTTACTAAACAATCCTCACCACAATTTTTGTGCAATTTTTTTCTTTCGAAAATATGGTGAGGCACATGCCTCATCCGGCCCTTGTGCGGCTCTGACACTACGTACCCCTAGCTTCTCTTTTTAGTAATCTTCTTTTTCTTCTTGACATTGTGCTTGGTATGACAATAGACGAAAGGAAATTTAACAAATATCTTTTCCATGCAGTATATCTTAATCTTAATCGCAAGATAATTACTTATTAACTCTAATTTCATCTTTTTCCTTCTCTTTATCACTATGTCTACGGTCTTCAAAGTAACTAATGCTTCAAAACTGGTGCAATGTACGAGATGTATCTAACTATGTATTCATGCCGCATTTTCATTAGGATTTTTTTTTTCTTCTTCTAAGTTTTAGTGTGCATAATGATATATGTAAAATAATAAAAATGATTTATGTAAAATTGCTTAACCAAGGAACATCTAAAATGACCGGCAATAAGAGTTCTTCGATGTAATTTATTCAACAATTTCCTTTTTCTACATCAGCTAAGGTGTATATGAAGCCTCTATTTCGGTCACCAACAGGACACCGCAAAGCATTGCTATCCACTAGCCTATTTGCCGTTTTTAGCAAGCAAGTAAGGTTGCAAGAACGCCTCTCCACCGACCATGTGAAGCTGAATTAACCACCACATTCATCTAACACGTACAACTGACGGGATCAAACTTGTCTATTCTCCATTCACTTCAGGTTCACAACATATAAATCGCATAAACAGTAACCAGACAACCACAGTACACAACACAGACGAGATGGCTTCCCAGATGGCTAGTTTCTGCGTTCTTTCATTGTTGGTCCTTCAGATCAGCACCGCCATTGCCGTCGACACTGCCCCAGCTCCAGGCCCAGCGAAGCAGAAAGCCAACATCACCACACCACTTATCATAGAGACATGTCAGAAGACACCCAACAAGGACGTTTGCATCGAGCTCCTCAGCACCTCCACCAAGGCCGCAAAAGCTGACCTGAAAGGTCTCGCTGCCATCGCTGTTGAAGGTGCCACTAAGAAAGCTACCAGTATCGCCGACCACATCACCAACCTTCTCGATACGTACCACCCGCCAACGCTCCAGCAGTGCATTAATGATTGCTCCGAAGGCTATGAGGATATCATGGAGCAGTTCACTGAAATAACCGATGGGCTCGATAGACCGGATCTCATCGACGACGTCGATACCTGGATGATCGCTGCCATCTCTGAGATTGACACGTGCGAGAAGGCATGTAACATGCAGGACGTCGAGAAGAATGTGCTCACACAGAAAAACGCCGAGCTCAAGAACATTTGTGTTGTCACGTTGGCTATCCTCAAACTCCTCCCAGGTGTCAACTAAATCTTTGAAATCGTCCAGATATATCAAGCATAAAAACAGAATTTTTGTAAGAGTGTACGCCAGGAATTTCGAGTAGTCCAATTAAGCCAACGACTACACAAATGAGGTCGGAGTAGCATTTTCTTTACTTTTTTAATAGAAGTTTGGGTTCTATGTAGTGTGTGAGTTTGCATTATTATGTAAGGTATTCGAAAAAGTAGCATTATCTGTTTTTTTTCCCTTCAATTAAGAAGTTCATCTTTCAGAAAAAAAAATCATCTTCTAATATTTACACGAGGATTTTGTTGTGGCTTTGTATAATTAGCTTTTCTTTTTGGAAAGAATGTTGGAAAAAAAAATTAAATAGCATGGTCTAGTAATCATATTTATAAGTATAGCATGATTGGAATCTTATTTCCTAATTTAGCCAACTTTTTCAAAAAAGCGCTACTTATTTTAGCGTTTTTAGGGACGCTGAAGCAAAAGCGCTAGCCGGACCGTAAGCGTCAGAAAAGTTGGCGTTTACAGCCTAAAGCGCTCTTCTGTTTGACATTTTCAACCTAAAGCGCCCAAGGTTTTGACGTTTTCATCCGAAAGCACGTTTCCATTACGTTCACCGCCTCTGCGTTGGTGCGGTTGTTCATGGCTTTGAAAGACTGGCGAAGTAAACATGCAGAGAAAAAAGAAGAGTAGAGAAAGAAAAGAAGAAAGGAGAAGTTGGTGCCGGGTCAAAGGAAGAAACCAAGAAGGAAAAAGAAGAGAAGAGGAAGAGAATGGAGGTCAGCAGCAGCCACGGGCGGATCTACGGCGGGATGACGGATCCGCGGCAGACAAACAATGGAGGAAGAAGCAGGAGAAATGAATGGAGGAATAAGGAGTAGAAAAGGAAAGAGCAGAATACTTGTGCACCCAGAGAAAAGAAGACATAGGATAACAACATTGACATGCACCGAGAAGACGTGACGAGCAGCATGTCTGCTTCACCAGTCTTTCAAAGCCATGAACAGCCAAAACGTTCGGCGGCGTCCGTCATGAACGCGCTTAGCCTGAAAACGACAAAACGTTGGGCGCTTTAGGTTGAAAACACCATAAAGATGGGAGTTTTAGGTTGTAAACGACAATTTTTCTGACGCTTTTGGACCACCTCCTTGAAAACGCCATGTGGCTTTACTTCAGCCTCCCTAAAATGCTGGCGCTTTTTCGATAAAATGGGCTTGATTGGGAAATAAGATTCTGATATGCGTTTGCACCCCCCAAACCAACGCCTCGCAACGGTCTTTCTGTGATACATGTAACCCGATGCACACCACATGAGACCCCGCAACGGATGTCTAACAACCAAACAAAACATTCCGCTAGCCTTAGGACGGCCTCTTCCGTCCACTCGGGGAACTCGGCGTCCACCCACAGCACCGAAAGTTCCGGAAGGCGGGGAGGTATGCTGCATCTAATAATCCCGACGCCCATAAACTAGATTAGCTTAGTTTGTTAGTACTAGCAAATAACACGGCATGTGCATGAGGTTGTTTGTGCCATGATCGTTTCTTCCGTTGTATTAGCTAGTTGTTAGGCTGACGTGTGCGTATCGTGGGATGATCATGCGTTCATGGCAGCAATGTAGGAAGGTGGGCGAGTAATCGTGTATGGAGTGGCCGATTAGCTCGGATACTCTCTCTCGTTCGTCTGTACGCATATGTTCTTAGATTATCTATACTACTATAAAAAGAGGGAGTTTTTCTTTTTAATTACAAAACATGCCACCGGTCAATTAGATTGTACCATTTTAAAATGCTGCTCTCTCCTTCTTTCACTTTCTTCTCTCCTTTTTTTGAGGATTTTACAATTTTTACTGTTTTTTATACTCCTCTAAACCACCCCAACACCCCACCCCCTCTTCGCCCCAATCTCTCCTCTTAACTCCTACAATCTCTCTTTCTCTCCCATCTCATTCAAACCTTACGTTTCCTTATTCTCCTCAACCGCTTCCTTATTCTCCTCAACCATCTCCACTAAACCACAGTCCAAACTCATGATTCAACCACTACTTTCCTCCCACGTATCCCATCTCTCTCCATAATTACTATAGAATAGTTCATCCCCTACCCCCTTCCATATATTTCGGTTGTTGATTTTTCTTATCCCTACATTAATTTATCTCGCCATTAATCACACCCCACTAAATGAGTCCCTCACAAAGCGGCCAATACACGTTGATCTTAAAACCAACTTTCCACACGTCTCTTCTAGCCATTCTGTATACCTTTTTCGCCTTTTTAGATATCAAAAAATACATTATATCATAACACATAGATATAAAAACAAATACATGAAATAATAGGAAATTTTGTAAGTTATTAATATACTATGATTATATACACATATATATAATGTTCATTTCATTGTCTTCATTTTTAAGGATAATAATTTCTTTAATACAAACAAGTCAATTCTCATTTAATTTTTGTAGGTTTGCTCTAAACGTAAATTTGTAAGATTTTGATATATAAAATACATGATCATATGAATAATGGATATGGACATATACACAATGATGTGTGATTTTTTCATCATATTTATAAAAAAATTAACTGAGCTAAAAAATATAATACACATTTTGGGAATTATTATTCTTCATTACCAATATTTCCTCCTCCATGACCACTAAAATTTGTTCTTTAATACGAGCTAAAAGATGTTATTTTTAATAGCATTTTTCTTTTCCCCATCGTGATCACACACACACACATATAAACTAATTTCATGGCTTATATATGAGTCAATCACATGATAATAATATGCAATCAAATATAATTGAGATGCCCATGTTGACACACCTTAAAAAAATGTCTTATGATATAAAGTGTGTTTCTTTAGGTTATAACTTCGAATTACTAATGATTTCATTCATTTTTGCTTAAGATATTTTAGTTTAATAAACATATTTATTGACCACCATGTAATAGCATCATACTTTGTGTATATTTTGTATATGGTTACGACTGATTTAAATGAGAAAACAAACCTACATAATTATACACATCTAATTTTACATGTATGGATGATATCATCATGGTACAAATTGTGTCAAAATATAATTATGTGAGTTTGTTTACATATTTACTTTTGACATTATAGTTAACCTTTTGATTTAATAAAATTGAATCTAAGAAATTTAACAAATTTTGTTGTTCACGTGCATGGCACGTGTGCATTTACTAGTATAAATAAGAAAGGCAAGAACAGAAAAGCTGTATGGTTCACGCAGCATCAAAACCATCGTGTTCATCGTGTGTGTGAATGGTATATTGAGTTGAAGGTCTAACAAGGTACCGGTCGTACGCGGCTACATCCGCGGTGCTTGGTCTGGCCGCCGGCGCCATAGCCTTTGGGGCTTTGGGTCTTGGGGACGCGAGGCAGCAGGGGGAGGAGCAAGTCGAAGAAGTAGAAGAGCAGGAAGACGGGATGCAGATTTCTGGATTAGGCATGACGATCCCGCAGGGACTCTTCCTGGTCTGTCCAGATCTGTTGTCCCCCAGAACGCCCGACCTAGTATGGTCGCTCGCCACCACTCCACCAGCGGCCGCAATGCCACAAGCCACCGTGACCGGCGGGCCGCAGAGCCCTGGATTCCCTTGAATTAAACGCCGATGACGGGAACACGGCGAGCGCGGCCGGTACCGCGCCGCTAAAGACATTCCTAGAGACGTTGAAGTCCTGTAGGTTGGGCAGCCTCAGCACGGAGATGGGGCCCGACAGGAGGTTGTGGTCAAGACGGAGCGTGAGGAGGTGTGTGAGCCCTTTACTAAGCGCGTCGGAAGGGATGGGGCTGGACAGTTTGTTGGCGGTACAGCCTCGACAGGGAAGCCAAGGAAGCAGGTACGGGGCCGGAGAAGGAGTTGTCGGAGAGGAAGAGGAGCTTGAGCGCGTTCAGGCTGGAGAAGTCCGGGATCGATCTCGAGAGCTGGTTCCGCTTCAAGCTCAAGACGCGGAGCAGGTCTAGAGTCGACAGGAGTTGCACGGAGGAACAACCGGATAGGGAGAGGCCTTCGAGGACCAAACGTGACACACGGTCGTCCACGCACGAGACGCCGTACCAAACCCCTCCGTAGGGCCCGACATTGTTGTTGTCGATGGTCAGGTTGACAACAACCTGGCTGTGTCGGTTGCGGCCTTGAAGGCAAGCAGGGCGTGTGTGTCAGCGTTTGGGGACAATGGAGCCGCCGATTTGAGTGAGAGGAGGAGAGGGACTAGGAGAAGGAGGTCCGGCGGCGGTCTTCGCCGGGACATCCCCATCTTCTTTCGTTGTTGCCTGGGTGGGTTTCAACCTCGAATGCTATGGCAATCTATGCTAGCGGGTAGGAGCAGAGTAGCGACAGTGTGTGACAACGATTTTATAGCACCACTAGTCTTCCACAGTCTTGTACACACGTCTTCAAGTCTTGTAGAACTATATGTACAGTCTTGTACGCACACTCTTGTACACATTTCTACACTCTTGTAGGATCATGTGTGTAGTTTTGTACACATAGTCTTGTAAGATGATGTGCACAAATCATATCACCTTTTGGATCATGTTTGGTTGCATATCCATGTTGTTTTGACTCAATTATCACTCACATTCATGCTAGATTCTATATTTTTAGCTATTCTTACTTGTCTCATGGTTTGGATTGTAGGTACCACATATTGCAATGAAATTATGAGGAATATATCATATTATCTCTTATTGGATCACTCCTCAAGTATCTACATGTTTTGGGGTTCGAAATTGCGCAAATACCACTTTTTACGACATGTAAATCGGACCTACACACTGAAAGTTATGATCAAAATACACAACAGCCCAGAACAGCAAAGTACACGCCGTGCACCAAAAGTGCACGCCGTGCACCTGGAGCATCGAGCAGAATGAAAGTTTCTGGAAAGTTGCACGGCGTCTTCAGCTCACGCCGTGCACAATGCATTCTGGAGCAAACTGAAAGTTTCTGGAAAGTTGCACGGCGTGCACCTGGCAGTTTCAACATTTTGAAAAATACGAGTTTTTATTTAAAATGAAGTGGGAACTTGATGGGCGGTTATGCCCGGTCATTTGCGGAAGTTCTCTCGTCCTAGAGCAAGCCTAGAGCATAGGAGGGCGATTTTGAGGGGAAAGGAGGTGGTTTCTTGCCAAAGAAACCCCATTCTTCCTCTCTTCTTCTCCAAGCTTCTTCTCCAAGGTGCAGCAAAGCTTCTTCACTCCACAAAGCTTCTCGGGAGGGAAGTTTGTCCGGTTTGGAGAAGCTGTAGAAGTGGAATTTCGTCCTCAAGTCGGAATTCTACCTTTCTTTGGTTACACCTTGGGATTGTATAGCTTTTCCTTCTCTAAACTATGTTAAACTCTGAAAATTCTGTAGCATTTCTGCAATACATGATCATGGACGAGTAGAATCCAAATCTTGGACATGGGAGAGTAACTCCCATGTCATAGCTTGTATGAACATATGAATTTCGTACTAAATGTTAGTTTCTTACATATTCCAAGAGTTGTTTCAGATCTGAAATGCTTGTTTGTGTGATTGGCCATCATACTTGCATGTTTTATACTTTCTTTCATAATCTGAGAAGATGTGTTTGAGAGTATGGAGTTACTCTTTTGACAATTTGTCCTTGACCGCGAGAGTGGCTGGGATTATGTTGAGGAGTAAGGTTTGTGATTTGAAATGAAATACATACACGAGAGTGATGCATGGAGTTAAAATCATCATCACTTCACCGGGAGGTGAGTGATGACTACAAACCTCCTTTGCAAGTTAATTAACATGTTTAAATTCATATTTTAATATAAGCTATGATGTGACAGTGAAATCCCAATTCTAAGATCCTTCCAAATCTGAATCTTAACCTTTCTTACGTGATCATTTATTGTTTTGTTTTAGATCTATAATTTAGTTGTTCTAATCCAATCATCTTGTGTACAACGATCTAGATTATTGAAAATCATAACTTTTGCGCCTAACTAACCAACGCTCCTTGTGTTCGACCTCGACTACAACTACTCTCGTATACTTGTGGGATATAGCTAGTTGAGTAAAAGATCATTCTTAATGATTGAAACTCGTTAGTGTAAACAACCAACATAGGACAATGTGTACAGTTTTGTAGAACCATTTTTATAGTCTTATAGAACCATGTGTACAAGACTATACACATGTGCACAGTCTTATACACATGTGTGCAGTCTTGTACACATGTGTACAGTCTTGTACACATGTGTACAAGTGTACAGTCTTATACATACATGTACAGTCTTGTAGAACCTTGTGTACAGTCTTGTATAACCATGTATAGTCTTGTGTAACCATGTGTACAGTCTTGTAGGACCATGTGAACAGTCTTGTAGAACCATGTGTGCAATCTTGTACACATTGGACCATGTGTACATCCTTGTAGGACCATGTGTCTTGTACACATTTGTACAATCTCGTAGGACCAAGTGTACAGTCTCGTAGGACCATGTGTACAGTCTTGTACACATGTGTACAGTCTTGTAGGACCATGTGTACAGTCTTGTACACATATATATAGTCTTGTACACATGTACAGCCTTGTAGGACCATGTGTACAGTCTTGTACACATGGGTATAGTTTTGTACACGTGTACAGTCTTGTAGGACCATGTGCACAGTCTTGTACACATGTGTACAATCTTGTACACATGTATACAGTCTTGTAAGACCATGTGTGCAGTCTTGTAGGACCATGCGTACATTCATGTACACATGTGTACAGTCATGTACACATGGGTATAGTCTTGTAGGACAATGTGTACAATCTTATACACATATGTATAGTATTGTACACATGTGTACAGTCTTGTAGGACAATGTGTACCGTCTTGTAGGACCATGTGTTTAGTCTTGTAGGATTATGTGTACAGTATTGTACACATGTGTACAGACATGTATACATTTGTACAGTTTTGTAGCACCATGTGTACAGTCTTGTAGGACCATATGTACATTCTTGTACACATATGTACAGTCTTGTACACATGTGTACAGTCTTGTAGGACCATGTGTACAGTCTTGTACACATATGTACAGTCTTGTACACATGTGTATAGTCTTGTAGGACCATGTGTACAGTCTTGTAGGACCATGTGTACAATCTTCTACACATGTCTACAGCCTGTATAATCTTGTACACATGTGTATAGTCTTCTTGTAGGACCATATGAACAGTCTTGCAGGACTATGTGTACAATTTTATACGCGTGTACAGTCGTGTAGGACCATGTGAACAGTCTTGTAGGACCATGTGTACAATCTTGTAGGACCATGTGAATAGTCTTGTAGAACCATGTGTGCAGTCTTGTACACATGTGTACAGTCTTGTAGGACCATCTGTACGGACCATGTGTACATCCTTGTAGGACCATGTGTACAGTCTTGTACACATTTGTTCAGTTTTGTAGGACCAAGTGTACTGTAACATCCCTGACCTGGGTTATCAACTAACCCTAGGTGCTTTGCTTAATTATGTAATTAGATACTTGTGATTATCTTTTGGTATGTAATTAAAGCTTCTGAGGAACATATAATTCTATTTCTGTTCTTTTTGAACAATGTTATAATATTGTTTTGTTAATAGGGACTTTTGTGCAAATTACCAAATTAGAGGGGTTAACTTGCAAATTTCACATGTTTAGATGTTCCTCTGATGATGAGACATCATAAGAATGAATATGATGAAGTATGATGGATTCTCCAAGTTTGGGCACCAAGATGCAACTTGTGGAGCAATCCTTGTACTTAAAACCCTAGTTTTGGTGTAAAGTGCAATTTACCCAAAATATGGGGTACAAATTGTAAAATACACCTTCTAGAGTATCTTTTATGACTCTTGGCATCATTTAGAGTAATAATGATGAAGAGGGCACTTCAATGGAATAATCAAATAAGAATGATAACCCTTATAAATTAAATAATCAAGTTTTTTTTTGGTGAACTCAGCTCCCTTAAATAATCAAGTTATAAGCCTAATAACCCTTCTATATGTGCAACTTAGTAAGAAGTTGGATTTCTTCACCTTTAGACCTTGGGTTTAAGATGAGTTTTGCTTAAGTATGGAAGGGAGAAACGTGGCTTAGAATAAGGGAAGGACCTAGATGAGAAATGGAGAAACAAGTTGTCCTTATGTTGGAATTTCACCCAAAGTATATATACACCTTTTCTCACTTAGCAAGGATCGTTTCCTTCACTTCCCTTCTTATCCCCTTGCTTAGACCGACTTAGGACAGAGCTCTGGAGAAGAGGAGAACGGACAAGCAGTTCTAGGTAAGCTTTGATCATCATCTTGCTCGAATTCATGGAGGAAATCATGTTGCAAGGTTGGTTTGCTAGTTTTTCTTACTTAGTTCTTCTTTCTAGCCATCCTTTCCAACCAATTCTTGAAGAAGGAACCTTGGACGACCTGTGGAGCTTAAGACACCATTAAAGCTTCGAAGCTTGGAGCTCTAGAGCTGGTTCTAAGGCGGATTTTATAACTCTAAACCCTTAAACTTTGTTATGCATCTTTCTTTCTTGCAAAAGTAGCTTGTTCTTCTTTCCCCCATCCTCCCTTTCTTTCTTGCAACTAAAACCATGAAGAACAGACCTAGATCTGGAGGTAGAAGAAGATGGGTGTGATTACCAATGCTACTTTATCAAACGGTCTTGCTTCCCCCCCCTTGGCCAAACGGTTTGGGGCAAACGGTTTGCAAAACCGTTTGAAGGGCAAACGGTTTCACAAGGTCGGTTGGAGCAAACGGTCTCCAAGACCGTTTGGTTGAGTTGACCAAGGGTTGAACGTTTGAGATTTCTGTTCATAATTATGTTGGTTGATAACCCTCCAAATTTGAGGGATTAACTCCAAAGGAATCGTGAGTTAAAGGCTAATCAATTAGGTAAACCTAATTGGATTAAGTGCTGATTTTCAACCTGATTAACTTGACCTTTTTGGGCAAACGGTTTCAAAACCGTTTGAGGGCGTTGACAAAGGGTTGACCGTTTGATATTCCTGTTAATAATTATTTTGGTTAATAACTCACCAAATTTTATAGGTTAACTCCCAAGGAATCATGAGTTAAAGGCTAATCAATTAGGTAAACCTAATTGGATTAAGTGCTGATTTTCCAACCTGATTAACTTGAACTTTTTTGGAAAACGGTTTCAAAACCATTTGAGGGCGTTGACCAAGGGTTGACCTTTTGATATTACTGTTCATAATTATGTTGGTTAATAACTCACCAAATTTTATAGGTTAATTCCAAAGGAATAATGAGTTGAAGGCTAATCAATTAGGTAAACCCTAATTGGATTAAGTGCTGACTTTCAACTTGATTGATTTGACTTTTTGGGTTTTCTTGCCCAAACGGTTTCAAAACCATTTGGGGATCCCCTAAACGGTCTCAAGACCGTTTGGGGGTCACCCAAGACCGTTTGAAGGTCTAGGGTCAATTATGGATATGTGTTTGAAGATCCAAAGATGTGGTATGAACCCTAATCGGCTAAGTGCTGATTTTGCAAGTGATAAGTTGATTGTTTTGGGTTGATTGGCCCAAACGGTTTCAAAATCGTTTGGGGATCACCCAAACGGTCTTAAGACCGTTTTGGGATCACCCAAGACCGTTTGGAGGTCTGGGGTTAAGTATAGTTGACCAATTGAAGGTCCAAAGGTACACAATTACAAAGCAATCAATTGCTGATTTGATGATCAACTCAATAGCTCAAACCCTAATGGTTTTTCAATAGAATCCAAGGGTTGGGTGAGCCAAACTGTCTCAAGACCGTTTGGGACTCATCCAAATGATCTCAATACCGTTTGGAGGTCACACAAGACCGTTTGGAGGTCTAGGGGTGAGTATGGTTAAGCAATTGATGATCCAATGATACTAAGTTGGAGTGTAATCAAATGTTGTTTTGGTAATCAATCCAATGATCCAAACCTTAATTGGTTGACTTGGATTTTGATGATATGATGGGAAAACGGTCTCAAGACCGTTTTGAGGTCATCCAAATGATCCCAAGACCGTTTGGGGTCAGGTCATGTCCCAATTGAATGATGGTTCAATGGGTTCAAATCAATTAAACCCACATTGAAATATGTTGAAGGGTTATTGATTCCAAACCCTAATTCAATTGATTTAAACCCTAATTGATGGTCAATTGAGGGTCAATTAAGGGTAAAATCAGTTGAAGGTTGATCTATTTAACTCAATTGAGGTATGAGTATAGGTCCAATTGATGATTGGTTCCATGAATTCAATGATTGAAGTAATCAACATTGGAAACCCTAATTCAATTGGATACCTTATGTAATGGAGGTCCAATGTGATTGAATCTTTGGGAATTAAGATGATGAATGTTCTATTGATCCAATGATGATTAGTAATGACAAACAATGAAGGCACAAAGGTTGAAACCCTAATAGTACCTAAGTGACTAGTACCAATTAAAGGGAGAATTCTTAATTGTTTATAGGATTAATAGCTTGATACACTATGTTAACCACATTAGTATGTACTTGATTGAAGGGTTGATGTGACCTAATCAAGTTGAAAGAATGAAAGATTAGAATACATATATATATATATATATGAATCATGTAATGATCTTCTGTAGCACGACCGTGTAAGGGAGCACGACCGTGGTAGCCTTAACTTGCACGACCGTGCAAGGGAGCACGGCCGTGGTAGCCTTACTTTGCACGACCGTGCAAGGTGGCACGACCGTGGTGTCCTATAAAGAAATTGAAAAGTTTTGGTATTGTGCTGACATTGTTATATGTGCATGTCCTTAATTGTATAAGTCATACAGGTTGGTATTATGAGGTGATCATAGCCGGGTAAGAGTTATGATGTCATATTCCTTGAAAACAATTATAAGATTTTAGAGTAATGATATGTGAAAAATATACACATTGCTTCAATCAAGGTCATGTTGTTAGATGACTTGATGCTTATATGTCACTTGGTAGCAAGTGTTATGATAATCTGAGGGTTTGAATAACCATGTTCCTGAATCATATGATAAGATGGTTAAGAATTAATATCCATATGATGACTGATATGAGTTAAACTTGATACATTTAGTATTCTTCTTTTATAGTAGTTTTTTAATGATTAATGATTGAGAACATGCTTGATGCTAAAAGAATGCTGAAATGTACCTAAATAATCAAGTATAATCATACCATGTAGAGCCCTGATCATAGATCCATCATTGTCAGAAGCCAAATGATGGTGAAACATGTTTTCCTAAGGGGACTCCTGGATCACATACTTTTGAGTATGTGGGGGATTATGGATGCGAATATCCTTACGTCCTAGTGTAGGAATTGATGTAGATGTATCTTAAATCTATCAACCCTTCACTATATGTTTATGTCGGGATGATGTATCACTAATCTCCCGAGGGAATCTTTAATGCCACATCGATGAGAGATAAACAAGAGATCTTTCGATGATGAAGAGAGTACAGAACGCCACTGTGACTCTAATAGGGAAGTGCCAGAATACCCTGGTAAGCTATTGTAGCAGAGACACGAGATGTCCTGCATGTTGATCCTCACACTGACTGAGGAAGATGAGGTCATAAGAATCCGGCTCTTTTGATGACCTATGTATGATACCGATGCGACTTAGTAGTGATCGGTTGGAGTATGAGCGGCATACCTCATCTCCGCAGGGCATAATAATGATTGAAAATCATAATCAACTGCGTAGCATAACTGCTTAGGTTGAACTACGAGAAACAATGATTGATGTTACATTGTTTATAAATGTTCTAGTCAAGTAACTAGTATACATGTTCTTCATATTCCTTATTGATATGATTGCTTTTGTAAATGTTGTCTTATTTAATACCAAATCTATTGTTGAATGACTTAAAGAGTATATTGCTTATGTTAATCCTTTATTGCTATAACAAAGCTTCTGGCGGAGAGTTATAACTCTCGCTGGGACAATTATTCAAATTGTCTCACCCCCGTGGGTTTCGGCTTTTTAGGTGGATGTCGAGGACGGAGGAACCAATCCGGGGGTGGGCAGTATCAGCAGCAGCAACACCAGGGGCAGCAGTGAATCTCAGGTGGAGATACTGAGTGCCCAGTCTTATAGATAGTATGTCTTATACTGACTGTCGAGTCTCGTAGATAGTATGTCTTATGTCGTCTCTTTACTCTCAGGTCCTAGGAGTCAGTAGGTCTGAGGTTTTTGGCTTAGTGCCTCGAGATTTTGTATCTTGCTTTCTTCAGATAATAAGGCAATGGATGTATGTAATCACAGAGATGTAATGTCAAGCTATGATGTAAACAGTTTACCTTGTTTTCTTATAAAGGAGTTATGGTTTAAAGTTCTTTTTCCAAAAAAGTTTTAAAATTTAGTGATTTTTAATTATTCCGCTGATAATAATTCACTTCCACATTAGTTAATCTCATTTTCCGCGACGGGTCTTCTCATGTACAGACTCGTAGGACCATGTGTACATTCTTGTACACATGTGTACAATCTTGTAGGACCATGTGTACAATCTTGTACACATATGTACAGTCTTGTACACATGTACAATCTTGTAGGACCATGTGTACAGTCTTGTACACATGTGTACAGTTTTTTACACGTGTACAGTCTTGTAGAACCATGTCCACAGTCTTGTACAGATGTGTACAGTCTTGTACACATGTATACAATCTTGTAATACCATGTGTACAGTCTTGTAGGACCATGTGTACATTCATTTATACATAAGTACAATCTTGTACACATGGGTACAGTCTTGTAGGACCATGTGTACAATCTTGTACACATATGTATAGTCTTGTACACGTGTACAGTCTTGTAGGACAATGTGTACTGTCTTGTAGGACCATGTGTTTAGTCTTATAGGATTATGTGTACAGTCTTGTACACATGTGTAAAGACTTGTATACATGTGTACAGTTTTGTCGGACCATGTGTACAGTCTTGTAGGACCATGTGTACATTCTTGTACACATATGTACAATCTTGTACACATGTATACAGTCTTGTTGGACCATGTGTATAGTCTTGTAAACATGTGTACAGTCTTGTAGGACCATGTGTATAGTCTTGTAGGACCATTGATGTGGCTTTTGAATGCACTAACAAATTCACTCGGGGTTTATATCCCCGAGCTTTTACCAAAACCAAGTGCAACAATACCACCCGCAAGCGGACGGATCTTATCGCAGTATAGTTTAGGATCGAACCCAAAGGACAACGTTTTTAAGAATCCTTGTCAGTTAGATCTAGCTCAAGTAAAACTAATATTTAGAACAATAGGTTGATTTTGGTTTGATTAAACTAATTGCAAGAAAGTAAACGTGGAATAAAAGATGGGTTTAGATTAATGATACGAAATCGCTGGGATGGTACCGGGTTTGACCACCGCTACACACACAATCATACTCTCTCGCGAACAATCCAGGCACGAAATAACACTCCAAGTAGAGCTGCTGCAGAACCCCCCTTACGGGCGTCAGGTCCGCGTAAGCGTCACCATAGGCAGCCGATTTCTCATCGCCATCCGGATCATACGTCTTACGGCTCTGAAGATACAGAAATCCACGGAAGCTGTGAACCCCCCTTACGGGCGTTAGGCGCACACAAGTGTCACCGAAGGTTAGGCGGACCGTCCCCTCGCGGATCATACACTTACGACCTCGATGAAATCCCATCCTATTTCTAATCAGGGAGTCAACCGCGCAAACCGCAAAGCAAACAAGCGACTATTGTACGTGTAAACATCGACGAAAAGCACGAAGATACAAAATCCAACTAAGGCTGTGAACCCCCCTTACGGGCGTCAGGCGCACACAAGTGTCACCGAAGGTTAGGCGGACCGTCCCCTCGCGGATCATACACCTACTACCTCAAGGAATCCAATCGGAAGTTCTCATCAAGGAGTCTAACATGCTAAACGACATTCATACCTATGCATTGAAGTTCTCGCAACATAGGGAGCACAAAGATGGAAACACGCACATAACCAACTCACAAGCTTAACGATAAACGACAAAATGAAGAGTTATATACATTGCCATGGAAAGTTTAACAAGAGAACATGGTTTGCATGGGCAGCGGGGCTAGTCCCCGCACCCCAGTGAAAGAGGACTACTCGCTCATGATGCGAGGTACAAGAAAGATAGAAGAAGAAGATAGATCCGCCATGAGCTCGGTGCAGAAGGTGGACGCAGCCCGGTGAAGAAGATGCGCTCTTTGCTCCGTCTTCTTCTCCTTCTTAGCCTCCTTGGACGCAACACCAGCTGTAGGTGGAGTGGAACTTGATCGGGATGGTGCTCTGGCAGCCTTTCGGCGTCCGGAACCGATGCCTCAAATGGGGACCCTGGGGGTCTATTTATAGTTTTAGATCTGACGCCAAACGGTCTGGGGACCGTTTGGGCGCCAAACGGTCTTGAGACCGTTTGGGCATCAAACGGTTTGGAGGTCGTTTGAGCGCCAAACGGTCTTGCTTTGATCAGTCTGGCTTTGGTGTGGTCGCGCGGCTTTAGTTCTTCAAACGATCCTTGTGCTTGCATCGAACGGTCTTGGGACCGCGCGAGACCAAACGGTCTTGGGACCGCGCGAGACCAAACGGTCTTGGGACCGCATGGGACCAAACGGTCTTGAGACCGCATGGGACCAAACGGTCTTGAGACCGCATGGGACCAAACGGTCTTGAGATCGCATGGGACCAAACGGTCTTGGGACCGCATGGGACCAAACGGTCTTGGGACCGCATGGGACCAAACGGTCTTGGGACCGTATGGGACCAAACGGTCTTGAGACCGTATGGGACCAAACGGTCTTGAGACCGCATGGGACCAAACGGTCTTGGGACCGCATGGGACCAAACGGTCTTGAGACCGCGTGGGACCAAACGGTCTTGGGACCGCG
Source organism: Alisma plantago-aquatica (assembly GCA_963693085.1). Classification (NCBI taxonomy): domain Eukaryota; kingdom Viridiplantae; phylum Streptophyta; class Magnoliopsida; order Alismatales; family Alismataceae; genus Alisma; species Alisma plantago-aquatica. The sequence continues at coordinate 2,518,577 of OY856410.1, forward strand.
TGGGACCAAACGGTCTTGGGACCGCATGGGCTTCTTGGGCAACTGGTTTCGTCTTGTTTCTTTGTGTATTCCAGCAAACGATCTTGAGACCGCATGGATCCAAACGATCTTGAGACCGTTTGCATGGAGTTGCCTGCTGTACCTGCATAAAATGAAAGATATTTAGTTAAAACCTTGATTATTGAATTACTTAGTAGTTTTGTGCATTATGATTCATATTAGGGTGAAAAGATGTGGAAAAGATATTAAATTGTTCCAAAAAGGTAATTGAAAATTATGATGAGTATGCACTCATCAAAACACCCCGAACTTAAATCGTTGCTCGTCCTCGAGTAACATAAAATTTGAAACTGTTGCCTAATGAAATACTTTCGATCCATGTGATTTCTTCATCTTCACATCACAAGTGTTTTCTTTCTGCTCAGTATGAATGAGTACCTCAACTTCCTGGGACCACTAAACACGTCTTTCCATAGCTTCGTTCCTGAGTTCGTTTCCCAACAACACTTCCTCCCCGCCTTTTCTAACACCAAGCATGTCAAAGAGTGTCGTAGGAGTTCTGAGATACCCGCAGAATCAACAAGTATGCATTTGATCTGACACTGGTATTGTTAAGGATGGTAGGGCATGTATTGTGCCCTTAGGTAGAAAAATGAGTGAAAGGTGGTATGAAAGGAAGAAGAAAATCTCTCCTCTATTCGACTCGAGATTTTTATTTGTTTTGCAATTTCATTTATTGCATATATTTTTTTTTGTGTGCGCTATGGCATCTTTTGTTGCAGATCTCTCCTCTATTCGACTCGAGATTGCATTTATTTTGTGTGCACTTTGGCATCTTTTTATTGCAGATCTCTCCTCTATTCGACTCGAGATTGCATTTTTGGTGGTACGCCCCTACTTATTGGAAGGGGTATGGAAGAAGCGGATATGGGGAAAGTGGCGTGCCACCCCGAACTTAGGGATTTGGCACAAGTTTGGCTATTTTGGTGGTATTTATGGATGGAGGGATACGAAGATGATAGAAGAAGTGTAGAAGAGAGTTCAGATCAGGATGCAACTTGATTTACAATTCAAAACCGGGTTATTCTCTTTGTCATACTCTGCTCAAATAATGACTTGGTGCGGATCCGGTGGGGTTTCTGAGCCATTGTTCCATTAGTCAGTTAGGAAGCGCAACGTGTTTGATCCCTATCAGTTTGACAGATACTTGTCATTATGTAAAAAGGATTATGATGTTAGGAATCATAAGTTTCACAGGATGATTTCAGGCAAGTTTCAAAAGTCAGTCCTCTTGGGGATTTGTTTCGAATAAGGAGGATGTTATGATAGAAGATGCATAGCAAACAGTTAGTTACATTTTTATCAATAAAAGACAAAATTCCATCAAGTATCTGTTCACAATTTTGAAAAATTTTATGATAGAGACATATTGAGTATAAAAGAGGGTGTGTATGTGGAAGTGGAATACGTACCACCCACCCTCCACCCCGAACTTAGAGATTTGCTCGTCCTCGAGCAAACCCTAAATTCAAGATGGAGGGGAAAGGAAACACCAGGTATGACTGCCGAGAATGAATTCGTTGTGATCAGCACCAATCCGATCTCGTATCCTGAAAGAAAACTATCCATAAGGCAAATTTTATTTAAGGAAAATTAACTATAAAACAAAATTGGGAAAAGAAAGGTAGAACAGATTTATTGGTCGGGTTGCCTCCCGACAAGCGCCTTTGTTTTATGTCGATGGCTCGACAGAGTCCTTCGTCGTCATGTGGGATCCTTAGGATCGGTGAGTTCCAGCGTTGATTTGGTGCCTATGTCTGTTGTGGTGAAATATCTCTTCAGGCGGTGGCCATTGGTTATGAATTCACCCGACTCTGCATTCCATAAAGAGAAAGTGCCCTGAGGAGAGATGCTTTTGACAATGTATGGTCCAGACCAGCGTGAGCGAAGTTTTCCTGGGAATATCCTTAATCTTGAGTTAAAAACTAGAACTTGGTCTCCCACTTGAATGTCTTTTCTTTTCATATGTCCATCGTGCCAAAGTTTTGTATGTTCCTTGTAGATTCGAGCATTTTCATAGGCCGTCATTCTAAGTTCATCCAGCTCGTTGAGTTGCAGAATCCTGGCTTGCCCTGCTTCCTTTATATCGAAATTTAATTGTTTAATTGCCCACCATGCCTTATGTTCTAATTCGACCGGAAGGTGACAAGCTTTTCCATATATCAAACGAAAAGGAGTAGTACCAAGGGGAGTTTTATAAGCAGTGCGATAAGCCCATAGGGCATCGTTGATTTTTGTCGCCCAATCTTTTCGATTACGCCCGACGGTTTTCTCAAGGATAGCCTTTAGTTGTCGATTAGAGACTTCTACCTGTCCACTGGTCTGTGGATGGTAAGGAGAAGCTACCTTGTGTGAGACGCCATATTTTTTAATAGAGCTTCGAAGCTTCTTTCGATGAAATGGGAGCCTCCATCAGAAATCACGGTTCTCGGCACTCCGAACCGTGGGAAGATAATATCTTTGAATAGTTTGATGACTGGTTTCGAATCACAAGTGACGGTTGGTATAGCTTCAACCCATTTGGAGACGTAGTCCACCACCACAAGGATGTAAGAGAATCCATTAGAAGATGGGAATGGCCCCATATAGTCTACTCCCCAGACGTCAAATATCTCTACTTCTTGCCATAGATTCAGTGGCATTTCATCTCTCTTGGTTATATTGCCAGCTCTTTGACACTTATCACATGATATGACAAAATCATAACAGTCCTTGGATAAAGTTGGCCAGAAAAATCCACATTGCAAAACTTTTAAGGCAGTCTTTTTAGAGCTCATATGCCCACCCACGGGTCCTGAGTGGCATTGTTCCAAAATGGAATGGGCTTCTTCTTTGGCGACGCAACGTCTATACAATCCATCCGCGCAGAGTTTGAAGAGATATGGTTCATCCCAATAGTAATGCTTCACATCATGCATAAATTTCTTCAGACCGTTCCCTGTGTATTGAGGATGGATGACTCCGGCGGCAAGGTAGTTTACTAAGTCTGAATACCATGGTTCAGATTCTGAGACTCTCATAAGTTGATCGTCTGGTAGAGAGTCGTTTATCGGAATTCCTTCAGCATCCAGAGTGTGGATGCGACTCAGGTGATCTGCTACGACATTCTCCGTTCCTTTCTTATCTCGTATTTCTAGGTCAAATTCTTGTAGAAGGAGTATCCATCTGATCAGCCTTGGCTTAGCATCCTTCTTTGCCATAAGGTAACGGATGGCAGCATGGTCTGTGTAAACGATTACCTTTGAACCAGTAAGGTAGGATCTGAATTTATCGAAGGCATAGATGACTGCCAAAAGTTCCTTTTCAGTAGTGGCATAGTTCCTTTGAGCTTCGTCGAGGGTTTTCGATGCATAATAGATAACATAATGTTTCTTCTCAATGCATTGTCCTAAGACTGCACCCACTGCGTAGTCACTGGCATCACACATAATTTCAAAGGGGTGCTCCCAATTTGGAGCTCTAATAATGGGGGTAGTCGTAAGGGCTTTCTTCAGCGTATCAAAACTTTTGATGCATTCCTTATTGAAATTGAAATTAGCATCTTTGAGAAGTAAATTGGTCATCGGCTTTGTTATCTTAGAAAAATCATGTATAAACCTTCTATAGAATCCAGCGTGACCGAGAAAAGCACGAACTTCTTTCACATTTGTGGGCATTGCCAATTTAGATATGACTTCTATCTTGGCTTTATCAACTTCAATTCCTTTGTTGCTAACCTTGTGGCCCAAAACTATGCCTTCCTTTACCATAAAGTGGCATTTCTCCCAATTTAGCACCAGATGTGCTTCTTCACAGCGTTTGAGTACCATGGAGAGGTGCTTAAGACAAGAATCAAAGGAGTCACCATATACAGAAAAGTCGTCCATGAAAACCTCCATAACTGTTTCAGTAAGCCCTGCAAAAATGGCAGTCATGCAACGTTGAAAAGTTGCAGGGGCATTACACAAGCCAAATGGCATCCTTTTAAAAGCATATGTCCCGAAGGGACAGGTGAAAGTTATTTTCTCTTGATCATCTGGATGTATAGGGATCTGATAGAATCCAGAGTAACCGTCCAGGTAACAGAAGTATTCTTGGTGAGCCAATCTTTCCAAAACCTGATCGAGGAAGGGCATAGGAAAATGATCCTTCCGAGTGGCCTTGTTTAATTTTCTATAATCAATACACATCCTCCACCCAGTCACTGTTCGGGTGGGGATGAGCTCATTGTTTTCATTTCTTGTGACAGTGGTACCTCCTTTCATGGGTACAACATGAACTGGGCTCACCCATGGTGAGTCCGATATCGGGTATATTATTCCAGCTGTAAGGAGTTTGATGATCTCACGACGGACCACTTCCTTCATATTCGGGTTTAATTTTCGTTGATGCTCGATTGTTGGCTTATGGTCTTCCATCATGGGAATTCTGTGCATGCACAAAGCTTGACTGACCCCTGTGAGGTCACTCATTCTGTAGCCTATGGCTTTCTTGCTATCCTTTAATATTTCCAGAAGTTGCTCTTCTTGTTTGGTTGTTAAACCAGAGTTTATAATGACAGGACAAACTTTGAGATTGTCTAAAAACATATACTTCAGCCCTTCAGGTAGGGGCTTCATTTCAGGAGGTTCTGGTTTTTTACTGATTTCTTCTGGGGTTTCAGTAACCTTTAATTCCTCATAGGTAGCTTCATGATTCTCCTCAGCAGAGTCGGGAGGTTTGGCGCAATCCTTATCTTGTTGGTCAGTAGGTTCATCATTAAAAAGGTCATATAGAGAAGTTTCCAAAGGATCGCATGACTCGTGATATTCTTGAGTAAGTTGTGACATCTGCTCAACACAATCTATCAGATAGACTTCCTCCTGTATACTTGGTCTTCTCATGCTTTCAAAGACCTTGAATTCCAGAGTTTCTTTTCCTAACCTGAGCAGTAAGGTTCCGGCTTCAACATCGATAAGAGCTCTAGCAGTAGCGAGAAATGGACGACCGAAGATAATAGGGTATTTGGTGTCTTCTTTTATGTCCATGATAACAAAATCACATGGGACATATGCGTCCTTGCCTACCTTGACCGGGATGTCTTCGAGAATTCCTAGCGGTCTTTTTACTGAATTGTCCGCAAGTTGGATTGTCATAGCAGTTGGAAGCAATTCTTCGAATCCTAATCTCTTGCATAGACTCAGCGGCATAATAGAAATACTTGCGCCAAGATCTGCCAATCCTTTCTTACATGATGAATCACCAATGTGGCATGAGATTCCGAAGGATCCTGGATCTTTTTGTTTCTTTGGCATCTTGCTTAGTATGATATCAGATGTAGTTGCAGCCAATTTCACAGTTTCACATTCTTCAGTGATGTACTTCTTGGTGAGAAGCGACTTTAGATATTTGGTCCAGGCTGGTATCTCATTAAGAGCATCTAAGAATGGTATATCAACATGGAGCTTCTTCATAGCTTCTTTGAATTTGATGAATCTAGTATCAAGCTTGGTTTCCCTTAGACGGGATGGGAAAGGAACACGAGGCTTATATACAGGAATATCCGACTCTGGTATCACTACTTCTTCATCGGTAGATTTCTCAAAATTCCCCTTATCATTATTTCTCTCCTTCAGTTGCGGTTCTGATGTTGTTGAGTTTTGGTTAGTCAAGGGTTCATTCTCCTCAGGGATATCTATAGTTGTCTTTGCTGGTGGATCCGAATAGCTTTTCCCTGATCTTGTGGCGATAACCTTCAGCTGCTCCGGATGTTTCGGATTGTTCTCAGGTTGTCCAGCAAAGATCCCAGCTTGTGGCTTAATACTAGCAGCAAGTTGAGCTAGTTGAGTTTCAATAGCCTTCTGCTGGGCTTGTTGATTGGCTATCATCGTTTGTTGTGCTTGCAATAACTTTTCAATGGTAGATAGCTTGTCATCAGAAGGGATGGGTCCTGTTTGACCCTGTTGTTGGTTCAAGCTTTGATACTGAGAGTTGTTCTGATAATTGTTATAGTTTCTATTCTGAAAGTTTCCCTTGAAGTTTCCTTGATTCCCAAAGTTCTGTTGCTGGTTAAACTGATACCCAGATGGGCCTCTTGGTTGATTATTTGGAACAAATTGATGTGAGTTCATAGCTCCTGAAGGATTTCCGTACTGGAAGCCTGGGTGATTCCTATTTTGATTCGGAATGTAAAAGTTCTGCCCAGGGTTGGTGTTAATAGCATTAAGATTTTCAATCTGGCAATTATCTCCTTGTCCACAGGCATTGCTTAAAACAACATCATAGAGAACATTGCATGATAGTGTTGAATGGTCGGTGCCTTTGCACGCTTCACAAAACAAAGAAGTGGACTTGACTTGTTCTGGTTGCCTAGTTGGAGAATGTCCTCTTCCAATTGCAGCAAGGGATGATTCTATGTGATCTTGCTTTGCGACCAAGACTTTCAAAGTTTCAGCTATAGATTTGTATTCTGGGATAGCATCAGCCATAGCTACCTTTAGGACTCCTTTACCAACAGATCTACCCCAGTTGGCTTGGTTTTCTGCTCCCAGGGTGACAACTCTCCATGCGCTGTCGTAACTTTGCCGCATGAAGTTCCCTCCGGACGAGGAATCAAGGAACATCTTAACATCATCTTCCACACCCCTATAGAATATCTCGATCAGCTGGTTCTTAGGAATTCCATGGTGTGGGCATTTTCGTAGGAGCTCCTTGTACCTATCCCAAGCTTCGGAAAGAGTTTCACCTGGGACTTGAGTGAAATTTGTGATTCGTCCCCTGATTTCGTATGTAAGAGATGGGGGGTAGAATTTTTCCAGAAAGGCGTTTTGAAGCTGCTCCCAGGTGGTGATGGGTACATCACTCTGCAGTGAGTTGTACCAACTAATGGCTTTGTCAGCCAGAGAGTACTTGAAGAGACGGAGTCGAATAGCATCATCAGAGACTCCATTTTGCTTCGTCATGGCACACAGGTCAATGAATCTGAGAAGATGACCTTGGCTGTCTTCAGCTTGTTTACCGTAGAATGGGTTGTTCTGAAGCAAGGTTATCCAATGTGCTCTAATCTCAAAGTTGGCAGCTTCGATGGGAGGAGGCTGCACCGGATGATATACATTTGCGGCCTTTGGGATAGAGAACTCTCTAAGATCCTTCTGAAGTTCCGCTGCCTGCGCTGCTGCTTGTGCTGCTAAGATCTCCTGTTGAACCGCAGCTCTAGCTTCTTGCATGAACCTCTCTCTCTGCGCATTGATGGCTTGAGCTACCCTACGGGCTACTTCTTCTTCTTGCGCCATTCTGGCTTGATTCTCTCGGATCTGACGATGGAAGGTTCTATCGATCTCAGAATCAAAGCTCGCAGTCAGTCCGAGACTATCCGAACGGTGCATACACTAATCGTCAAGAGCACCTGAAACTTAAAAAGGTTTGAAAGTGAGATCCTTGGAGTAGAATAAAGATCAAGTAGATAAGCGATAGTTTCAAAAAGAAAAAAACAAAATCCTAGATTAGTCTTAAAAGAACTTGATTTGACTGACTGATTCCGTTGTCCCCGGCAACGGCGCCAGAATTTGATGTGGCTTTTGAATGCACTAACAAATTCACTCGGGGTTTATATCCCCGAGCTTTTACCAAAACCAAGTGCAACAATACCACCCGCAAGCGGACGGATCTTATCGCAGTATAGTTTAGGATCGAACCCAAAGGACAACGTTTTTAAGAATCCTTGTCAGTTAGATCTAGCTCAAGTAAAACTAATATTTAGAACAATAGGTTGATTTTGGTTTGATTAAACTAATTGCAAGAAAGTAAACGTGGAATAAAAGATGGGTTTAGATTAATGATACGAAATCGCTGGGATGGTACCGGGTTTGACCACCGCTACACACACAATCATACTCTCTCGCGAACAATCCAGGCACGAAATAACACTCCAAGTAGAGCTGCTGCAGAACCCCCCTTACGGGCGTCAGGTCCGCGTAAGCGTCACCATAGGCAGCCGATTTCTCATCGCCATCCGGATCATACGTCTTACGGCTCTGAAGATACAGAAATCCACGGAAGCTGTGAACCCCCCTTACGGGCGTTAGGCGCACACAAGTGTCACCGAAGGTTAGGCGGACCGTCCCCTCGCGGATCATACACTTACGACCTCGATGAAATCCCATCCTATTTCTAATCAGGGAGTCAACCGCGCAAACCGCAAAGCAAACAAGCGACTATTGTACGTGTAAACATCGACGAAAAGCACGAAGATACAAAATCCAACTAAGGCTGTGAACCCCCCTTACGGGCGTCAGGCGCACACAAGTGTCACCGAAGGTTAGGCGGACCGTCCCCTCGTGGATCATACACCTACTACCTCAAGGAATCCAATCGGAAGTTCTCGTCAAGGAGTCTAACATGCTAAACGACATTCATACCTATGCATTGAAGTTCTCGCAACATAGGGAGCACAAAGATGGAAACACACACATAACCAACTCACAAGCTTAACGATAAATGACAAAATGAAGAGTTATATACATTGCCATGGAAAGTTTAACAAGAGAACATGGTTTGCATGGGCAGCGGGGCTAGTCCCCGCACCCCAGCGAAAGAGGACTACTCGCTCATGATGCGAGGTACAAGAAAGATAGAAGAAGAAGATAGATCCGCCATGAGCTCGGTGCAGAAGGTGGACGCAGCCCGGTGAAGAAGATGCGCTCTTTGCTCCGTCTTCTTCTCCTTCTTAGCCTCCTTGGACGCAACACCAGCTGTAGGTGGAGTGGAACTTGATCGGGATGGTGCTCTGGCAGCCTTTCGGCGTCCGGAACCGATGCCTCAAATGGGGACCCTGGGGGTCTATTTATAGTTTTAGATCTGACGCCAAACGGTCTGGGACCGTTTGGGCGCCAAACGGTCTTGAGACCGTTTGGGTGCCAAACGGTCTCGAGACCGTTTGGGCACCAAACGGTCTTGAGACCGTTTGGGCATCAAACGGTTTGGAGGTCGTTTGAGCGCCAAACGGTCTTGCTTTGATCAGTCTGGCTTTGGTGTGGTCGCACGGCTTTAGTTCTTCAAACGATCCTTGTGCTTGCATCGAACGGTCTTGGGACCGTGCGAGACCAAACGGTCTTGGGACCGCATGGGACCAAACGGTCTTGGGACCGCATGGGACCAAACGGTCTTGAGACCGCATGGGACCAAACGGTCTTGAGACCGCATGGGACCAAACGGTCTTGAGACCGCATGGGACCAAACGGTCTTGGGACCGCATGGGACCAAACGTCTTGGGACCGCATGGGACCAAACGGTCTTGGGACCGCATGGGACCAAACGGTCTTGAGACCGTATGGGACCAAACGGTCTTGAGACCGCATGGGACCAAACGGTCTTGGGACCGCATGGGACCAAACGGTCTTAAGACCGCATGGGACCAAACGGTCTTGGGACCGCGTGGGACCAAACGGTCTTGGGACCGCATGGGCTTCTTGGGCAACTGGTTTCGTCTTGTTTCTTTGTGTATTCCAGCAAACGATCTTGAGACCGCATGGATCCAAACGATCTTGAGACCGTTTGCATGGAGTTGCCTGCTGTACCTGCATAAAATGAAAGATATTTAGTTAAAACCTTGATTATTGAATTACTTAGTAGTTTTGTGCATTATGATTCATATTAGGGTGAAAAGATGTGGAAAAGATATTAAATTGTTCCAAAAAGGTAATTGAAAATTATGATGAGTCTGCACTCATCAACCATGTATACAGTCTTGTACACATGTGTACAGTCTTGTACACATGTGTACAATCTTGTACACATGTGTATAGCCTTCTTGTAGGACCATGTGAACAGTCTTGTAGGACTATGTGTATTGTTTTATACACATGTGTACAGTCGTGAAGGACCATGTGATCAGTCTTGTAGGACCATGGGTACAGTGTTGTAGCACCATATGTATAGTTCGGTACACATGTATACAATCTTATAGGACCATTGTACAGTCTTGTAGGACCATATTTACAGTCTTGTAAACATGTGTATAATCTTGTAGGACCATGTGTACATTCTCGTACGCATATTTATGGTCTTGTACACATGTGTACAATCTTGTTGGATCATGTGTAAAGTCTTGTAGGACCATTTGTACAATCTTGTACACGTGTATAGTCTTAGAGAACCATGTGTACATTTTTGTGCACATATGGACAGTCTTGTACACATGTGTATAGTCTGATAGCTCCATATGTACAATCTTATAGGACCATGTGTACAGTCTTGTACACATGTGTACAATCTTGTAAGACCATGTGTACAGTCTTGTAGGATCATGTGTACAGTCTTGTAGGACCATGAGCCCAGTCTTGTACACATGTGTACAGTCTTGTAGCTCCAACCTTTTGTGTCAAGAGATAGACTAATGCTTGAGGACACTCCAGTCCAGAAGGGAGTCAATAACAATCAAGAACAAACCCTTGTGATAGTGGACGACTCCCTTTGGTGTGGAGGTGGTGCATAGTTGAAAACCATTGGTGTTCATTCACTTGCCATACGCACCTGCTAGAAGCCGGGGTATAGTCTTGTAGGACCATGTGTACCATCTTTTAGGACTATGTGTACAGTCTTGTAGGACCATGTGTAAAGTCTTGTAGGAATATGTGTACAGTCTTGTACACATGTGTACAGTCTTGTATGCATGTGTATAGTTTTGTAGGACCGTGTGTACATTCTTGTACACATATGTACAGTTATGTACACATGTGTATAGTCTTGTAGGATCATGTGTACAATCTTGTACACCTGTGTACAGTCTTGTAGAACCATGTGTACAGTCTTGTACACATGTGTAAAGTCATGTAAGACCATCAGTACAGTCTTGTAGGACCATTTGTATAGTCTTGTAAGACCGTGTGTACAATCTTGTACACATTTGTACGGTCTTGTAGGACCAACTGTACAACATCGTAGGACCATGTGTACAGTCTTGTACACATGTGTACATTCTTGTAGGACCATGTGTACAGTGTTGTACACTTATGTACAGTCTTGTACACGTGTGTATAGTCTTGTAGGGCCATGTGTACAGTCTTGTACACATGTGTAGAGTCTTGTAGGACCATGTGTACAGTCTTGTACATATGTGAATAGTCTGATAAGACCATGTGTACAGTCTTGTAGGACCATGTGTACAATCTTGTACACATGTGTACAGTCTTGTAGAACCATGTATACAGTCTTGTAGGACCATGTGTATAGTATTATACACATATTTACAGTCGTGTACACATATGGACAGTCTTGTAGGACCGTGTGTACAATCTTGTAAGACCTTGTGTACAGTTTTGTACACATGTGTGCAGTCTTTTAGAACCATGTGTACAGTCTTGTAGGACCATATGTATAGTCTTGTACACATGTATACAATCTTGTAGGATCATGTGTACAGTCTTGTAGGACCATGTGTACTGTCTTGTGTTGGTATGTATGCCTTGAGAGCCAATCATGGGATGATTGGCGGGATACATTAAGATTGATAAACAATAAAGGAAAGCTTCCAATTCTTTCTGGTTCTGTCATATGAGATAATGATAGAGCATATTGAATGTCTAGAGAATGACAATACTCAATGACGTATGCTTTCAGGTTGAGGACCTGAATGATGAGATCATACGTATGCTAAGAGTTTGTACATTCTTATTATGTCCCTAGTCGGATGTCATTGTGGAAGGTAGATAGACAACAATGACACACATGACTAGATTGTGGTGTTGGTTGATGACAGAATCTCGTTAGTCATGATATGGAGATATCAAACAAAACACATAGGTACTTGTTAGAGAACAAGTGTACCAGACAGACCCAACGTGAGTTTGACATATGGAACCATGACATGGTTGTTGGGTTTTGTGGAGAAAAATGTGTGCAGCGGAAGCATCAAAATTCCACTCAACCCGAAATAGGATATCATCGACAACAACATATTTGGAAGGAGTGTTTGCGGGATATACCTTATCACGGAGCAAGTCCGGCGATGTCCCGCTACACAAAGGTGTGCAACGATGCTGGCCTACACGGACGGAACTTCTCTCTCGTTCGTTGTCGCAGGAAGATCTGGCGGTGCTCCTTTCATGTGATGATGTACACCGCTCGTAACATGCACGGATGGTCGTCGATGTCCTCCAAACGCAGGCGTCTCAGCGTCTGTGTCTCTACTTCGTCCACGCGGATGGACTGAAACTCCACCCCACGCTTCCTAAGTCGGAGGGAAGGAGTCGTGTCTGTGTGGTGGCGTGCTAGCGGCGCGTTGCTCTCCTTTCTCTCCTAAGGACGGTGATGGCTAGGGTTTACGTACGTGAGCGTAAACTAAAAATCTTCTCTCAATATCTTATATAGATATCGACCGTCAATCCTCCTTTAAATAGGAGACAAAGGGAAGTAGGGTTTCCTAAACCCATCGGTAAACAGAACCACTGTGTTAATTAAAGCGCTCGTGGATTAATTAGAATATTCTAGAATTTATTAATTAACCAAATAATTGCATTAATTGATTAATTAATATCCAATTGCATACAATCGCTTGGGATGGCTCTATGGGCATGCAATCACAAACACAAATACATTGGTTATGGCCATCCTATTGTAATCCTTTGGAGCAACAAAGGATTACGGACCACATATAGTCTTATGCATCTCATGCAACACATGTGAATCAACCTATAAGCCTGTGATGGTGATCAGCAAGGCAAAGGGAAAGTCAAAAGGCAAAGGCAAGGCTAAGAAAGGTTCTAAAGCCGGGTAGAAGCCAAAGTCATCCGCGCTCGAAGCTAAAGGTGGGATCTCCAAAGAAGGCAGTTGTCACCATTATCACCAGGCTGGACATTGGAAAAGAAACCGTCCTCTCTACCTGGAGGAACTGAGGAAGAAGAAGTAGGGGATAGAGATCTCCACTTCAGGTATATACGTTACTGAGTTTAACTTAAATACTTCTTCATCATGGGTACTGGATACCGGATGTGGATCTCACATATGTTCTAATATGCAGGATCTGATAAGAAGTAAGCCTTTACGAAAGGGCCAACTCGAGCTGCGGGTCGCTAATGGAGCAAGAGTTGCTGCCACCGTAGTTGGAGTTATTAGTTTATCTTTGCCTACGAGCCTTGTAATAGAATTAGAGAATTACTATTATGTACCTGCCATTAATAGAAATATTATTTCTGTATCTTTTATGGTCAAGAGTGGATTTGAATTTCACATGAAGAATGGAATTATTTCTATTTCTAAAGATGAGTTCTTTTATGGCAATACCCCTATGTCTTATGGTATCTACTTGTTAGAACTTGAGACTAGCATATACAACGTAAATACTAAAACGTTAAAACTTGACAACTCAAACAAAACATTCTTATGGCATAGTCGTCTTAGGCACATAAACGAGAAGTGCATATCTAGACTCCATAAGGATGGTTATCTAGACTCTTTTGATTTTGAATAATTAGAGACATGTGAGGCATGTTTATTAGAGAAGATGACCAAGACTCCTTTCACTGGACACAGTGAGAGAGCCAGTGATCTGCTAGGGCTCATACATACTAATGTATGTGCACCTTTTAGATCAAATGCTAGAGGACGCTATCAATACTTCATTACCTTCACTGATGACCTCAGTAGGTATGGCTATGTATATCTTATGAAACACAAGTCAGAAACTCTTGAAATGTTCAAGACTTTCATGAATGAAGTAGAGAAGCAACTTGGTAAGAGTATTACCTTCACTAATGACCTCAGTAGGTATGGCTATGTATATCATGGTGTGACGCCCGACACAACAAGGCAGGATCCAGGTGTGTGACGCCCGAAACAACACCACATCACAACGTCCAAGGCTCAAGACCAAAGAGGGATAACGGGCAACACCACCCCAAGGCCATATCGGCCAAGATGCAACCCGACAAGGTCACCACCAACCTCAAGCACAAGGGTACCAAAACCCTAATGGATCAAGAAGATGACTCACCTCTCAACTATCAAGAGAGAGGGGTCTTGCCAAGCTTCTTAACACCAATCGGGCAACACAAGAGACGACCCCAACCAAATTCCACAACTACCACATAGCTCACCTTTCAAGTTCATGGTGAGAGGAGGGTGTTTCTCAAGCCACTAGAACACAAGCTCACCTCTCAACTCAAGCGAGAGAGGAGTATTGCCCATGTTACTAGAACTCAAGCTCACTCCTCAAGACCTAGGAGAGAAATGGGGTATTGCTCACCAAGAAACCCTAGAACATAGGTTCGGCCAACAAGGTACAACTAAGCAAGAAGCTAAGCTAGTAACATACATAGCCGATCATAAGAAACATATAAGAACATAAAAGAAGGTAGTGTAGTTAGGGTTAGGAGTTATGGAACCCGCCTCAAGCAAGCTACAAGATCCTAGCTCCAAGCTCCAAGCACCACCACAAGGGGAAGAGCAAGGCACTCTAGGGTTCGGCCACCACTAGAGGAATAAGGAGACTGCAAGGCAAGTATAGGCCACCAAGCTTGCAAAAGAAGAAGTGTGACGTGCCCAAGGAGAGGGAGACTAAGGAACTAAAGGGATCCTTAGCAAGAGAAAGGAAACACATATCTAGAAGAGGATGGAGGAGAAACCAAGGTAGAACAAAGCAAGGTGTCGCCCACCTAGGGACACTTGTCCATGAGCAATGCCACCACTCTAGCATGTCTTAAACACATGTCCAAGGCCATTCCCACATGCAAGCATCAAGCACCAAGTGTCCACTAGTGGTGACACAAACGAGGTCAAAGAAGGTCAAAGGGTCCATGGGTGACACACCTCCCCACCATGGCCGACACACCCTCACCATGGCCGACACACACCCTGGGCAATACACTACTGGCCGACACAAACACAGGTCGACACACCTAGGCTGACACAGGGCACTCTTGCCCGACACAAGGTCCAAAGAAGCAAAGGTAAGGCACCACAAAGCCCAACAAGCTCAACCAAGCCCAAAGGAACTCAAGCAACGAGCCCAACCCTTCCTCTCAACACTAGAGGAAGCAAGGAGAGGGAGGAACACCTCTCAAGGTGGCCAACTTTCCCACAAACCTAGACTTGGGTTAATTTGCAAGTAGCACCTCCAGCTCTCAACAAAGCACCAACAAACCCTGATCACCACCAAAGGTGATTAGCAAGCAACTAAGCATCAGGGTTAAGTAAAGCAAACAGGATAGGCCCTAAACGGAGGTCAGGGTCCTTACATGTATAGTCTTGTACACATGTGTACAGTCTTGTATACATGTGTACAATTTTGAACACATGTGTACAATCTTGTACACATGTGTACAATCTTGTAGGACCATGTGTACATTTTTGTACACACATGTACAATCTTGTACATGTGTACATTCTTGTAAGACCATGTGTATAGTCTTATAGGACCATTTGTACAATCTTGTACACGTGTGTACAATCTTGTAGGACCATGTGTACAGTCTTGTAGGATCGTGTGTACATTCTTATAAGACCATGTGTATCGTCTTGTATATAGTACAATCTTTTGAAACTATGTGTATAGTCTTGTAGACCATGTGTATAGTCTTGTAGACCATGTGTATAGTATTTTACACATGTCTACAGTCATGTAAGACCATATGTACAGTCTTATACACATGTGTACAATCTTGTAGGACCATGTGTACTCTCTTGTAGGACCATGTGTATAGTCTTGTAGGACAATGTGTACAGTCTTGTACATATGTACAGTTTTGTAGGACCATATGTACAGTCTTGTAGACATTTGTACAGTCTTGTAGGATCATGTGTACAGTCTTGTAGGACCATATGTATAGTCTTATACACATGTGTACAATCTTGTAGGACCATGTACACACTTATACAGTGTTGTACACACGTGTACACTTGTAGGACCATGTGTACACTTGTATAGTCTTGTACACATGTGTACAATCTTGTAGGACCATGTGCACACTTGTACACACTTGTACAGTCTTGTAGGACAAAGTGTACAGTCTCGTAGGACCATTTGTACAGTCTTGTCCACATGTGTACAGTCTTGTAGGACCATGTGTGCAGTCTTGTACACATATGTACAGTCTTGTACACACATGTACAATCTTGTACACATGTGTACAGTCTTGTATGAACATGTGTACATTCGTGTACACATATGTATTGTCTTGTACACTTGTGTACTGTCTTGTAAGACCATGTGTATAGTCTTGTAGGACCATATGTACAGTCTTGTACACATGTGTACATTATTATACACATGTGTACAGTCTTGTAAGACCATGTATATAGTCTTATAGAACCATGTGTACAATTTTATACACATGTGTACATTATTGTAGGACCATGTGTACAATCTTGTACACGTATGTACAGTCTTGTACACATGTGTATAGTCATGTAGGACCGTGTGTACATTCTTATAAGACCATGTGTATAGTCTTGTATACATATGTACAATCTTGTAGAACCATGTGTACAGTCTTACACGTGTAAAGTCTTGTAGGACCATGTGTATAGTCTTGTACACATGTACAGTTTTGTACACATATGTACAGTCTTGTACACATGTGTACCGTTTTGTAAGATCATGTGTACAGTCTTATAGGACCATGTGTACAATCTTATACACATGTCTACAATCTTGTACATATGCGTACAGTATTGTAGGACCATGTGTATAGTCTTGTACACATATGTACAGTCTTGTACACATGTGTACAATCTTGTAGGACCGTATGTACGTTCTTATAAGACCATGTGTATAATCTTGTACACATGTGTACATTCTTGTAGAACCATGTGTAGAGTCTTGTAGACCATGTGTACTGTCTTGTACACATGTGTACAGTCTTGTAGGACCATATGTACAGTCTTATACACATGTGTACAATCTTGTAGGACATGTGTACAGTCTTGTAGGACCATATGTACAGTCTTATACACACGTATACAATCTTGTAGGACCATGTGTACATTCTTGTACACATGTCTACAGTCTTGTTGGACCATGTGTACAGTCTTGGAGGACCATGTGTACAATCTTGTACACATGTGTACAGTCTGGTAGAACCATATGTACATTCTTGTATATGTGTGTAAAGTCTTGTACACGCATGTACAGTCTTGTACAGATGTGTATAGTCTTGAAAGACCATGTGTACAGTCTTGTAGGATCATGTGTACAGTCTTGTAGGACCATGTGTACAGTCTTGTACACATGTGTACAGTCTTGTAGTTCCAACCTTTTGCATCCAGAGATAGACCAATGCTTGAGGACACCCAAGTCCAGAAGGGAATAGTTGAAAATTATCAATATTCATTCACTTGCGAGACGCACCCACTGGAAACTGGGGTACCGTCTTGTAGGACCATCTGTATCGTTTTGTAGGATCATGTGTACAGTCTTGTAGGACCATGTGTAAAGTCTTGTAGGATTATGTGTACAGTCTTGTACACATGTGTACAGTCTTGTATACATGTGTACAGTCTTGTAGGACCATGTGTACAGACTTGTAGGATCATCTGTACAGTCTTGTACACATGTGTACAGTCTTGTATACATGTGTACAGTTTTGTAGGACTATGTGTAGATTCTTATACACATATGTGCAGTCTTGTACACATATGTATAGTCTTATAGGACCATGTGTAGATTCTTGTATATATGCGTACAGTGTTGTAGGACTATGTGTACAATCTTGTAGGACCATGTGTATAGTCTTATACAAATGTACAAATATGTACAGTCTTGTAGGACCATGTGAACAGTTTTGTAGGAGTATGTGTAAAGTCTTGTATACACATGTACATTTTTGTAGGACAATGTGTACATTTTTGTACATATGTGTACGGTCTTGTAGGAAGTGTATAGTCTTGTAGGACTATATATACATTTTTGTAAGATGATGTGTATAGTCTTGTAGCACTTATATGTACACGGTTGTACAATCTTGTAAGACAATGTGTACATTCTTATAATCATAAGTTCGGAAACGATGAAACGGCAAAAGCCAAGGCATCTTTTTCTTTTTGCTGTCGAAGTAAATCCTGAAAATTCCATGTAAACTAGGCGGGCGGGCTGGCTGGCTGACGGAGATCTAAAGGAAGAAGAGGGGAAAGAAGCGAGAAAAAAAAAAGAGTCTTCCAACAAACCATAACAAATTGTTCCAGAACCGTAAAAATTGTATATATTTTGATAACAACTGAAGAACAACTCGTTGCTCAAAATTCAGAAGTTACAATTGCCACTCTTACACTCAAAGAAAACAAATCTACATCCGTCTGGGCTACTTTTTGGGTTTCTGCACGTACAGACCACCTATCACCCATTTACAACTAGGTCTCGATTCAACTCATAGTAGCAGCAGCTAGGTGAGTAATATCTGGAGCAAAGCTCTGTGGTCGCCGGCGGCAGTGGCAGTCAGTTTTACTGTCTCCACCGATGTGCAAAGTTGATTTCGGATATCTGAGTTCGAGGCACTTTCCCCAAATATCGGCCCCTTTTGTGGAAAAATGATACAGGATTGGGTACCGTCCAACACCGCGTTTTCAGGTCTCCGCAGTGGACTTGAAGCCGTGGCAGCCGGTTTGACGGGTCCGGACAGACGAGCTGAACCCTAGCCGGGACGCGGCGAGGTCGAACTGCAAGAAGACATCTTTAAGCTGGTACCCACCCAGGACCACCGACGCGGCGCTGTGCCGCCCGCCGTCTAGGAACGCGAGGCATAGCAAGCCAAGGCGGACCTCGACCATGGACTTGTCGGCGGAGATCCTCCAGGTGACCCTCTCGCTCTGAAGCACTAAATCGACAAGCGGCACTTTTGCCCCGGAGTGGCTGAAGAAGCAGTGCCTGAAAGGCGCGGCGGGCGTCCTGGGGACGCGGACTCTGGCGAGGCCCGACTCGCGAGCGAAGGCTGCCGCCACGGCGCGGTAGATGGAGGTCTCGAGGACGGTGTACGGGTGGACAGTGTTTATCTTGGGTACCTTCGACACGGCCGAGAAGGCAGCCATGGCCGTTGCGCCAAGACCGTTCAGCAAAGGATGGTACGCCGAACACTTCCCGTTAGTTGGAGAAGTGGGGTGCAGGTTGAGCGGTGTTCCCGGTTTTAAACGGGGGTGTAGGTTGGGCGCTGTCAAACATTTTCCTTTTTAAATATATTTACTGGACGGTGCTATTTTATTTCCAAGAATATTTTCAATTACGAAGTGGCAGGCATTTTGCTGTTTTCATGTAATAACAGCCCAATTGAGCTGCAAGGTGAGCAAGGCCCACTTAGATATGTGCGGCTCTCCGGGCTTACTAATTCATGTATAATGCAATTTCATTAATTTCTTAAGAGCTGGAGCTTACTAATTCATGTATAATGCAATTTAATTAATTTCTTAAGAGCTGGAGCTTACTGCTTGGTTCCTACTTCCTTGGGTAACGGACACTGCAATCCTATAGCTTTGCCCCGTTCGATAAGCTAGACGAGTAAGCCCTGATTCAAGGCTGGCCCATGTCAAAAAATTATTTATTTTCTTAGTAGTAAACACGAACGTGACTATGAACATGAAAATCCAAACAAGTATATTCTTCCATGATACTTCTTGTGATCATTATGGAAGTATATTTGTGTGTGTGCACACGGCATGTGTGTGTGTGTGTGTGTGTGTGTGTGTGTGTGTGTGTGTGTGTGTGTGTGTGTGAGAGAGAGAGAGAGAGAGAGAGAGAGAGAGAGAGAGAGAGAGAGAGAGAGAGAGAGAGAGAGAGAGAGAGAGTACGGACACGTCGATATTCTTATTTCAAGGATTTATCTAGCCAATAATACAATACAGTAATTCATTATATTCATATCGATATTGTATGCGTGTATACTTGGAAAGATCTAATAGTATGTCGTGCTCTTTTCATAGTAGTATTAATGTCGGGTACACATACTACCTTGAAACAAAATACGTTTTAGTCATCGACTCCTATCTCTTTATTTTAGTAGGAAAACAAAGACATTAATTTTTTCTTCTTCTAATGACACTCCTCTCCCTCTACATATTATTTCTAAGAGTATTTTACTTAGTCAAAAAGTTGTGTTGTGAAGATATATAAACATGATAACTAAAAAGACTAGATAATTTCCCAAGTTTCACTTTCATATGTTAAAACTTCTAGAAAGAAAAATGAGCATGCATGGGAAAAATTCCTATTTCACATACTTCAAACTACGATTGTCAATAGTTGTCCAAACCCCTGAATTTGAACTTGTCTAACTTAAAAACACTGAGTTTGAGTTTCATCTTTTAGACTTCATATTCAAGATTGTGTCCAAATTCAAAGTAGGACGTGTGTGAATTTGTAAACTGACTTTATAAACTAGATATGATTTTTTAGGCACCCCTAGCTAATTTAAAGCAACAACTTACCTTCCACTTATGTAATCAACAATTACATGTAGTGACTAGTGAGGACGCACATGATTAGGCTATGGACTTTGATATTTTTGTTGGTAATATATTTTTATCTAATAAAACAAGGAAGATAAAATACATAATTAACTTGTCTTTGCATAATCTTTGACATGTTAGGAGTTTGATTGCATATGTTAAAATTTATTACAATTGTATAGGTAATATCACCAGAAAATTGTTTAATATTGTACTAAAATTTATGTAGAAATCTAGGTCCATGTTTGGCTCGAGGTTTGGATTCTTCAAAACATGTTGCTTTTTGGGTTGAGAAGTCTGAATAAATTTGAGTTTGGGAACGGGTCTAGGTTGGACAATCAAAACATTTGGGCTGACTTTTTTGACCCAAGCCCAATTTTTTTGACACCCCTACTTAACATACGCAAAATCTATCATACTACATAGATATATGTTGTATTTAATCAAGTTGTTCCATCACTTATATAACACAGACGACCCAAAGTTACGATACTAAACATGTGGTCACAATCTTGAGTAGTACGCAATGACAACTACATAATTATAGATTCCTTATGTTTACATCTTGTACAATATTGTACTACTGCTACTAACATCTTCAGATATCCAAGAATCTTTACCCACTCACACTAGAGATGACATGAACATGAACAACAAAGCTATAATTATGTGAACCGTGACACAATGTCTTCTACATATTTCTCAATGTTGTCACACCCTGTCACAAACCATTAGTTTGATGGTACACGTAAGAACCATGCAACAACGAAATCAGAAGCAAACATAAAGTCAACATAAAGCTAAACATTTTATCATTGCTATTTAACTCATAACTCACACGATTGTACATTTTTTTCTCTTCATGGCTTATGCAAATTTAAACTGTATTTGAGATACCACTGCAAGATGGATAACAAGCAGAGCTGCCTAAATTAATATATATTATATGCCATAGGTGTATAAAGACCTTTCCTCTAAATAACAGCCAAAATGTTGTCATTGACTCCCTCTAGCAATGTTGTCATGCTAAATCAACGTATCAAAATATTAATTGGCACATTTTTTCTAGAGATATAACACCCATTGCGCACTTACCATATTCAAATAGGAATTTAAAAACGAACTTGAATGGTCCATAACTAAAATGTAAGAGTAAAGTAGTTTGTTCTAATTGTCAGTCTTTGAGACTGAAATATAAGCTACTTGGTTGAACTCCTACAAGACCAATTTATTCCAAGATAAACCCTTTACTATAATAGAAATTAAATCATGGTCAAAGTCACATGCACATCCAATCATCATTAATCATGGTCAAAGTCATATGCACATCCAATCATCCTACAAGTTCATGGATCCTCATTACATGTAGCCACATATTGTATATACCTTTCTTATTCCTAGATTGTAAAATACTATAACATTCAAATAGTAAGAGAACATTTATCACAAAACCCTTAGTACCCCAATTCCAACCCCACTACCTAGATAGTGGTATTCTAGGGATTAAAGCACCCATCCCTTATTAACCCGATTAATGTCACACAATCATATGCATAAAATTAAAATAATATTCCATTGATTTGACACATAATGTTTTTACATAAGGGCTCATAGAGAAATAAGAAAGAACTAAAAGGAAATAAACTAACCAAAACAACTAAATAATTGCTACAATCCGATCTTCAAAGTTATTCTTCCATGTTTGCAAGTATGTTTGGTGTAGCTTCTAAACTTCTAACCGAGTTTAGCAGATAAAGAGCATGAGAAAAAGTCTTCATTTGTTTCCTAAATTGAAAATCAAGACTCAAAGTCAATGTAAATACATTGAGACGGTTATGAAAAACATGAAGCAATTAAACATATATGTTTATTTTAATAGAAATAACCACTTGTAATTTTTATAAGAACAATAGTAACCAAGAAGAAAAAGATTTCAAGTGCTCAATAAGAAAATACTTCAAAACAATTTGTAATGTACTCTGAACAAAAGGTAAATCACCTCACATACCCAAAAGTGGGTGGTATGCCACTTAACCCTAAGGGAAAGGCCAAAGTTCCACTTAACCCTAAGAAAATGGCAAAAACTACCACTTGACCCCTAATAATGACAAGGGAAAAGTATCAAATGATTAATAGCAAGAAAAAAGGGGAGTGCATTACCAATGTAGTTATTAATATATATATATATATATATATATATATATATATATATATTTATATATAATGGAAACACTAGTCTATAGGGAATGCGGTAGCTCTGCAAGTAATATAGCCATGTATTTTACTCATAAGTATATACACAATACATTAGATCAAATCAACCAATGTCAAGAGGATATAGTATATGACCTTTCAAATATGATCTTAGATTGCAAGTTCCAAGATGAAGGATCAAGACTTAGTTAATGATGAGTAGCATTTAGTAAGGATTTAATGTTTGAGAACTTTGGTATCAAAAATAAGATATAGGGTACTAGTAGCACATGAGCATATGATAATCATTCATCCTCAACAAATAACACAGTTTTAAAATTTATCAATAATAATGAACATCAACATACAAATGAATGATTTCATTGATTTAGATATATTAGAACAACAAAAGACCCTTAATCTTCATCAGCTATCAAGTCCATATTCCAAAATTTGATTTTATGATTCCAACAATAGATCCAAAACTTATTCCACTATATCTCATGAAAACATGGTCAAGGTTAGATCAAGTTACAACTTTATGATTTGCAAGTCACCATCAAAGACCATTAGTAAATAAATTATAGAGAAGGATCAGGAATTAGATGCTAAAAGCATTTCTGTCATGTCTATCTCATCTTGTGATAGAAACAAACTATAGGTTCAATTGTTTCCAAAATTGTATGTGAATGTTATGCTCAAAATACGACTAGAGAGAGAGAGAGAGAGTGCTAACCCGAGGAGAGAGGGGGGCTCCAAGATACTTTAATGGTAGCAATGGACGCCCTCCCTAAAGAGAGGAAACTATAAGAGAGAAAAAGAGCCAAAACTGAGGGTAGGGTTATTTTCGTGCCGGGGGGGATGGAGTCAAATATGGGGCTATTAATAGCAAGGGAAGACCTAGATCTAGGGTTCTTGAAGGTTTTCAAAGATCTCAAAACATCCATGACAATGCCATGTTTGGAGCTTCAAGGATCCATGAAAAGTTAAGAATAGGAAAGAAGTTATATATGAATCTGGTGTGGTTTCTTGAGGCAAATCCAATGTTCCCTTAAACATGCAAAATAGAGCAATGATGAGGAAGATCTGCTTGCTTGAAGGTCTAGGGTTTTTCCTCTACCTACTGATACTATAGTAGCAGCCTAAGGTAGGGGATGACCTGATCGAGCTGGCTGGGCGCAACCCAAAAAGCCCAAAACTTGGCCCGTGTTGCCTAAAAAGTGATTTTAAGGTATATCTTTGAGGATTTGTAGTGGGAGCTAGGAAACTTTGATTGTTATAAATTTGGACATTAGGTTTACAATTGCATATAGAATATCCATTTTTTTTGGATGCATGGGATAAAGGGAAGTATGGAAATGGTCCAAAAGATTAATGGTCCTTATTAAGGTGAATTTTTATGTGCACAAAGCATAATTATGCATCTAATGTCCAATTAAGAGACAAACTTGTCAACTGATCCAAGGATGATAAAATGAAGTATGAAGTCAAGAATAAAGGATTGGAATATGAAAGATTGGATATTTGAAAACCCATTTTATCAAAACATTGTACCAATAACTCACTACATATATATGCCAACATAAGTTTGGTAAAAAGTTGTATGTATTAGAAAATTGTGAACCTTGATGGAGATATGGAAGTGGTGCTAGTAATATTGGTCAACTAGAAAAATGGGAATTAATTATAGGATCTCTTGATATAGTTCATCTTAGAAAGGAAAAAAATTGAGAAGAATTATTGACCTCCTGATATTTCCATGCAGTTGTACATACCTGGTTGCATTAGCTCAGATGAACAACTTCAAAAAATTTAATGGAAGATGGATCATTATGTATCCAAAAGTGACTATATGTATAACACTCACACCTAATATTTGTTTATCAACAAACGTTTACTGATTCCTTACTACCTTTCACTCTGCCACTATGCATCTGTCACACTCCATCATAACCTAAAATCCACTATTTGACATTTCCACATGTCCCAATGACATTATGGTGTGAAACTAATAGTTAAAACATAGAAGATGAGGAACAATATGAAAAAATGAAAAGACATAATACATGATATTATACCTCTCATGTATTGATGCAATATGTTGGATTGTTACACAAAAGGGATGGACAATATGTCTGCATGTTTTTTCAATCAGTGACAAATTGCAATGGGCATCATGGGCATGCATGCAAAGGGGAGGCAACTTGCAATGGGCATCACGGACATGCATGCAAAGTAGAATCAACTTGCAAGTTCTCACTATCTTGTGCTGGAGTAAATAGAGTGGTATGGCGGTCAGGCATTGTTGTTTCTAGTAATACCAATTGTGTTCCTCTTACTAGTTTCCCTACAACTGGCCATCACCCACCATTGCAAGCATCCCGACCACTGCTTATTCATTTGTATTAACACCTCAGATTGTCATCACTATGTGATTATCTCATGCCACCATAGTGGGAAAATGTTGAAATAGTAAGGAGAACACAGACTCAAGGTGATTTGTTGGGAGTAAAAGGAATGGTGGGGTAGCTGAGTTGGAGCTTGAGAGTTGTAGAAATAGATAAATGTGGAATACAATTAGTATTGAGAATGTGCTAGTGACAACGTAACATAAAAAAATTGAAGTACTAAATCTGTGTTGAGCTATAATGGATGATTTTCTTAGAATCTAAACCATTTTGCAAATTGGCCTCTCAGTCAAAAATCTCATTTGATTATTTTAGTGAATTATCATATTCCTTGATATTAGTTCATATTCCTTGATATTTGTTTGTCTCCTTTTTGAATTCCTTGTGTATAATGATTCAATCTTCCTCACATGAGAAATGTTTATGAACTAGTGATACATCCATTTTTTTGGATATTTGAGTGCATGTTTGACCCTCATTTTATCATCTCTACTATATTTTATTAGTTCTAATTGTTTGGGCAAGTTTTGATGTAGCTACCTAAACTTACTACTTTTTTTATTGCACAGGATAGACATTTTAGAGGTCGCTGAGCCCAAAGACAAGTGGTCACCGAGGTTCTGACACCTTGGCGACCAATGAAGATTGCAACAAGCCAAATGGTCATTGATCACTCTTGGCAACTACTGAACTTCCTCACGATTAGCAACTGATGGATTCTACACCATCTCTGTGGTCACTATGAATTATATGTCCCTATGACCAAAGGTCAGCTCAGATCATCATCATCATCATCATCATCTAAGCCTCAGTCCCAACTATGTTGGGGTCGGCTACAACTTAGTGACCAATGAAAATCACCCCTTCAACCATCACTCTCATCGATGCTTCTTAGGATACATGCACTAACCTGGGTCACTTGTGGTCACAGTTGGTGTATCTCCCTTTTTCTCCTCTGGATCTATTCATCCACCTCCATCTACTTCATCCTATTTTGTCATTTTGTCCCACGTCTCACTATACTTGAAATCTGTAATGCTGCTCATGAACATGAGTGGCTAAAGATATTGCTTGGGTTGGGAGTAGCTACTATGACTCTCACAACATGTAAATACTTACATCCATTGAATATATGCTCTTAGCAATGATTATCTCCATACTCTTGGTCTTAATGCTTCACTTGCATGATTAGAAACCATGTTGTGATGTTTGATTGTTAGTGCCTTGAAAGAGTAGTACTAGCCTTTTCTAAGTGTTAAGGAGTTACATGAATGAATGAGAATGTTAGAATGCTTAAGCTAAATGGTCATATGGTTATGTTTGAGATTGTTTTCTTGCCATCTCGAGAGAGATCCAACCTTATAATCTGGATCTATCCTAAGCTCAAGAGAATAGGGAATAGACATATATGACCAATGCTTGTAATCTTACTAAGGGTATACAAAGGGTGTGAGTATTGCATGTTGGTGAGAGACCTTAGATGGTGAAACTTAATCCAAGTTCCCTTCCATGCTTGTTATAGCACTCATTGTCTCTTGTTGTTCTTTGTTTGCTTTATTACTTTGTTTCACTTATTTTGTTTGTTGATTGGTTGAGTAACATCATTCCCTAAGGAACACCAACTTAATCTCACCTATTTTGGTTGGTGTAACTGAGCCAAGGTTCTATGTTCTTAGCACTTACTGCTCCTTGTCCCTATGGATTGACCCCAATTTACTACGTCAGACCCCGTATCATAGTTGTGGGGTGTTGGGTTACAAATTTAAGAATCTGACTACTCTAGATCTGCTCCTTTTTGGATGTGTGATTTAGGTCGGTCAACTTTTTGGCACCGTTGTCTGGGGAAAGGTGAACGGTAGTGTTAAGAACTCAAATATACTTATCATACACCTATGGCTCAAGTCTCGGGATAGACTTGATCGCACAATCTTTAATCCACTATCTTTAACTATCTCAAATATTTCAGTTAGCACGTCTAGTTTCTAACTCTACTATGTAAAATATTTTAGGTACTATGAAGAGAAGTGGATAACAAATTCAAGAACCCTTTTTCAAGCAACATGACGCCTCGTAGGGGAGGACACCAGGGAGGAGGTCCAAACGCCAGAGTTGAGCAAGCTTGACCTCCACCCAAAATGAAATTTGAACATGAGGAGTACCACTCCGACGAGGCATCACATCAGGACCAAACTCATGACATACCAGTATCTTATGGTGAGGAGTGTGAAGAACAACACTATGATGAAGAACATCATCATAGAGATAGAGAAAGGAGAAATGAGAGTAACAACAAGGACGACAACCATAATGTAAATCATAGCAATGAAGACGATGATGACGATAGGGGAACTTCTCTTTGCAAACTGGCAGCCACCTGAGCTAATGAGTCGAGGTGCCCAGTCATTATTTAGAGATTCAATGCTCCCAGTCTCAAACTAAATCTAGTTGTGATCACCATGATTCAAAACAAATCTTTTGGATGAAATTTCCATGATGAAATCCCCTACCATCATCAGGACACCTTCTAAAACATCTGTGACACTACCAAGATGAAGAGGGTGCCACATGAGGTGATATATTGTAAGGGATTTAGCTTCTCTCTAAGGGACAAAGCCTTGTCATGGTACCTTGCTTTACCTGACAAGAAAATTAATGTATGGACACCCTTGACCAACACTTTTGTCATGAAGTTCTACCCAGTAGAGATGACCCTTAGAAACAGACACAAAATAATGAGATTCATGCAAAAGCCTAGAGAGCACTTGTACGAGGCATGGGAACATTTCTAAGAGTACCAGAGAGATTTCCCTCACCACAATTTTGATAAGAGATTTTTGGTCATGAAATTTTACAATGGTCTCACCCCTACCCAGAGAACTTCACTAAATGTAGTTGCATGAAGTGATTTCTTGGGCAAGAATCTAAAAATGACAATGGTCATAGTCAACAATATGGTTGTACTTCAAGTGAGACTGGATTACGATAGGGGACATGCTAAGAAGGCAACACCTGGAGGAACAATTACAGAATCAAAGGCTTTGGAGCCATAACTGCCCAGATCCAGAAGATAGCCACAAATGTTAAGTAAATAAAAGACTTAGGGAGTAGAGGGAAGAAACCCATAGAAAAGGTCATGAAGTGTGACACCTATGGAGAGGGAGGATATGGTGTTAACAACAATATTTATACTCAACCTAAAGATGATAGCAAAGGAGAAGACACATAAAATGTCTCCTAAGTTAACTTCAAGAGACCAAATTATCCTGGTTTAAACTACCTAACTTGTTTTTGTCAAGATAGTGTGCACTATACATAGGGTTTTTGAGTCAAAAGTGGTATTTTGTGTTTCTCTTCACACTCTTGCTCAAAAACTATTTCAAATGCTTTTATAGTGCATTACTAACTTGCTTACACATGTTTGGTATGGTTTGTATTTTTAGCATGCCTTTAATTATGTTTTTATGAAATATATGTGCTTTTAGAAAGCACCATTTTCGATCGAGTTTGTCCTATTAGAAACTCGACCGACCAACACCAATGAGTGTTGCTGATAGCTGTCATTAGTTGAGTTTGAAATACACAGAACTTGACCGACAACACTGTGCACAGAATATACATTTGGCTTATTGAATGAGAATTTCCCTCTCAACTAGATTTTCTCAACCAATAGCCTTATTCTTTGGCACTCTCATTTGGTAACTTTATATATGCATATTGCCTTGCTGTAAATTGCCTTTCTTGCTTACAACTCTATCTCTCTAACTTCTCTAAATTGGTATATCTATATCTTGCAATTACTTACTTTGAGTTGCTTTGCAGGTTTTGATGATTATCTCTTTGGATCTCTTGGTTGTGTCTAAAATTTCTTCTGTTGTACTCTAACTTGCTACATCTATCTAGGTGTATATCTTGTTTTGGTACAACCTTGAGGTTCTTAGTGGTGATCATCTTTTGCTAATGATGCATACTTGTTAGTGAGTTATATCCTTTCATGCTTCTAAATTGCATATCTCTTTGTTTGGATATATCTCTATATCTTGTTTCATATCTTGCTATATCTTGTGTATCTTTTGGTATCTCTTGCTATGATTTAGATCCTACTAGTAGTCCTAACTTGTGATAACATCTTCCAGTAGTTAACATACAAGTAGTTCTAACCTTATTTATAATTGGTATATTTTCTCATCTAGTGGTATTTCACTATATGCTATGCTTGTATCTTGTCTCATACATGCTCAAGCTTGTTCCTTGAATTGCATATCTACTATCTTGAGTTGCTTGCAGAACTTTGTGATGATGCATGATACATAGAGCAACATTGTATGTAGAAAGTGGACCTTTTTTTAAAATTCATGTAGATTTTCTCCAGTTTCAGTTTTTGGTGCAAGACTAGTATTTTGTATGCAGAAATGACCTTCTAAGCAAGACTAGTCACTTTTCCATGAGCCCTGACACTTTTTGGGCAAATTCGATCATCTTAAGGGTCAAAACTGTGATTTATTGTTTTTCAGCAGCACTTTATCTTGCATTTTGGGTTGTTCAAGTATATGCTTTAACCTGCTTTTCTTTCTATGCTTAGACAAGACCTATCTATGCTATTCTACTCAAATTTTATAACTTTTATTGTCTCCTTTCTCTTAACAAGTGGTGTTTCTTATTTCTTCATACTTCCACTTTTTGAAATGCCAAAGGGGGGGAAGGTATGTATTCTTTTGACAAAACTGGGAGAAGGCATGTCTTACATGAAGAGGAGAAGTGTGTCCATGTAAGGGGGAGAAGGTAAAGAGGATAAGACATATATGTGTCGAACATATATGAGTAGAAGACATAGTATTCTATAAATTTTATGAAATCTAACCATGCAGGAGAAATAACATCAATTGAGGTGGAGTATGAGAACTCCATGAGCATCAATTGAGGGGGAGCATATGAACTCAATTCTATTGAAACCCCTAGGTTTATCCAACAGTTCCACTTCACTTAAATGCTTTCAATACATTTATAAAATGGTTTGTCATCTTCAAAAGGGGGGAGAATGTTGACTCAAGGTCTAAATTGACTAAACCCTTATTTTGATGATGAATAAACCATTCCAATTAATTGTTTCTAAGGTCTCTACTTGAGTGATTTCAGATTAGGTATAGAAATAATCCAAATTCCCTAACTTGCACATATCAAATTGGAGAAAAGACAAGTCAAAGTCAATACAAGTGCACATTTTTGGAATATGATGTAAATCCATTAGAATCATGTTGTAAATCACTTGTAATGATTGTATGGCATGTAATTAAGCTTAGAAAAAATTAGGAGCACTTAGATCGAATGTTTAAGCACTCAAAAGACATTTTCCATAATTCACATTAGGTTGTTCATCGGTCGAGTTGCAAACTCGACTGATCCTAATTGGATCTTGAAAATGACTTTTGATCGGTCGAGTTTACACTTCACAGAACTCGACCGATCCCTCTACTAACCAAAATTGATTTAAGTGAATTGGATGATATACCCCAGGACAAACTCGACGAATGGTTTGAATATCAACTTTGTCTTTTAGTCAATCAGTCGAGTTACCTTTCTGAAACTTGACCGATTACACTGTACAAAAAAGTGCAGAAAAGTGTTTCTAGCCATTGTGGAGTTGCAACAATTGAAAATACATCTGTTGCAAGCCAAAAAATGGCTAACTTTCATTCTTAAGTGTTCCTAAAGGCTAAGAGGCATCCCCAGATATAAATAGGACCCCTTGGGCTTCATTCCAAGGTTGAGCATTCAATGCAAAACTCTATGTGAGGTTCCTATTCTATAGTTGAGTACTTCCCACAGCCTCCTCTCTCTCTAAGCTTAATGACTTGCTACATTTGTTAGAGTGAGTAGGAAATCTATAAGAGAGTTAGTCCTGCATATATATCTTGTGAGGCTCTCACTTCCACCACCTCCCTATCTCTCATTTCAACTATGAAGATGAAGGTTCTCTCTCATAGCTAAGAGAGGTGAAGAAGAACAAGGGAAGTAGTCCCTTGGTGAAGATCAAGGCTGAAGACTTGGAGCAAGAGTGGGTAAGCCTTTGGTGAAGGCAGAATACTCCTTGCTCAAGTGGGTAAGTCCTTGGTGGAAGCTTCTCTAAGTGAAGGTGAAGTCAAAGGCTGAAGATCCAAGAATAGTGGGCAATTACTTGAAGGCTGAAGACTTGTGCAAGGGTAGGTAAGTCCTTCGAAGAAGGCGGAAGACTCCTTGCAAAGTGAGTAAGTCCTTGGTAAGGTTGAAGACTCTTTGTATTGGATAGGTAAGTCCTTTGGTTGGTCATGTATTGTATCTCTTATAATAATATAATGAAGGTTCAAGGTTAAGAAATCCTAGAGGATGACCTCTCTAGGTAAGTGGACTGACTCACTTCTAGTTTGAAGTGTGAAACTACTCTAAATAGCTTGTCTACTTGTGTTTGCTCAATCTCTCTCATCCTTGCTATGCATGTTTTAGTTGCACCCAAATTACCTTTTTAGCAACCTTATCTTTTGACATATCTTCAAGGTTTAATGAATTTTGTTTAAGTGATTTCATCTCTATACACCCTCCTCTAGAGCATCCAATCACCCATATAGCATCCAACAATTGGTATCAGAGTGGGTATTCTCCAAGCATACTTTCACAAGTAGGAGAAGATGGGTGACTACCAAGGAGGGAGATACATGATCAACCTTCCAATCTTTGATGGGAGCAATTTCCTCTATTGGAGAAGAAGGCTTCAATTCTACATCCAAGGATCAAGTCTTGAGATGTGGCAAATGGTGAACGGCCCATACAAGCTACGAAAGATAAAGATTGAAAAATGGGATGAGGCTACCTTGAAGAAAGCAACCTTGAATGCTACAGCCATGTACATCCTCTATGCCTCCATGACCCCAACTGAGTTGAACCGTATTTCTTCATGTGAAACATCCTATGAGGCATGTAGAAAGATATGCATCTCTTGTGAGGGGACAACTCAAGTGAAGGAAAGCAAAGTCTACATGTTGAACGGGCCATTTGAGAACTTCAATATGGGAAAGGAGGAGAAGATAGCTCATATGTACCATATGCTCAACACCATTGCAAATGGTCTTGTAGTTCAAGTTCATCCTATGTCAAGAGGAGAGATCAATTCAAATATCCTTAGAACTCTTCCCAAGATGTGGGAACCCAAGGTGACTTCGATTGAAGAATCAAGGTCTCATAAGGATATCTATATTGAAGAGCTCATTGGAAATCTGCTAGTACATGAAGTCATACTTAACTAAAGAGAAGAAGTTGACAGACAAGTGGAGAAAGAGCTAAATAGAATGAAGAAGGCTGAAATGAAGGCTCAAATTGAAGCTATTATGGGACAAGCCTATCCATCCTCTCATGTTGAAGAAGACTCCATGTACTCCAAGGGTAGATTCTACAAAGGCAAGAATTCTTCCTCGATCCGGTGCCACAAGTGTGGAAAGAAGGGTCACTTCAAGATAGATTGTCTACAAAGCAAGAAGACCCATCATCACAAAGAAAGAGAAGACAAGTACATGAATAAGGAGAAATGCCACTCAAGCTCAAGTGACTCCTCCAACTCAAGCTCAAGTGAAGGATCTAGCTCAAGCTCTAGTGATGAAGGAGAATGTCATTTTGCTCTTTTGGCTTCTATATGAAAAGACTCAAATGAGGTAAATTCAAACTCTTTAGATAAAGAACCTTTAATAACTATCATTAATGCTACTCATGCCTCTCTTAAGTCTTCCAAAAGGAAAAAGAAAAAGATTGTAGGAATTGTTGATAATATGCATGTAGAATTAGATGATCTTAAATGTGCTAATTCTTGATTGCTTGATGATAAAAATGTTTGTCTTAGTCAAGTAGATTCTCTTAAACATGAAAATGCTATATTGCTTAACAAGATTATCTTTCTAGAAGCTCAACCTCTTATTCCAAGTTCTAATAAAGAGCATTCTTTAATTGTCGATTTTCTCATGCATGATATTGATGTTATTAAATCTGAAAATAAGGACAAAGATTTTATTTTGCAAGGATTAGAATCTGAAAATGGTGTTTATCCTTCTAAGATTGCTTTTCTTGAAACATAAATGCCTCCTTGCTTGCTAAAATCAATGTGCTTGAATCATGTTCTAGTTCTACTAGTAGAGAGAATAATGTAGCTTCTCTTCATATTGATAGAGATTCTTATTTAACTAAAGATCTTTGTTTAGAAAATGATCTTTTACATGCTAGAGATAATATCAATCATTTGTCTTCTACTATTACTTCTCTCATGCATGATAATGATAGTTTGAGATCTTCTTTGCAAAGATTCTTAGTTGGTAAAAGGAATCTTAATGATATCCTACACCATACTACTAAACAAATTGGTAGACATGTTTTGGGGTATGATAGTAGTCAAAGGAACAAAAAAGGTAAAGGACCTCCAATATTTCATGGAGAATCCTCTAGTTCCAATGTTACGGGCACATACAACTATTGCAATGAAATTGGTCATTATTCTACTTGTTGTCCTTTTAGGAAAGCACCCAAGAGAAATAGGACTTGGGTTGTTAAGCTCACCCTTTCGGACCCAAAAACATGATTGGGGACCATTTCATCTTTCTTATTGTAGGTACTTGCAACTGGATTGACTTGAGCTATTGAATTGTAAATTGACTTCTCAATCCACATGAAAGAAGAAAGGTGAGATGTGTAGAGGGTAAAAACAAGTAGAAAACAATAGTAAGCACAAAGTTAATGTTTTTCTTGCTTATAACCAATCCTAACTTGTTTTCATCAAGATAGTGTGCACTATACATAGGGTTTTTGAGTCAAAAGTGGTATTTGTGTTTCTCTTCACACTCTTGCTCAAAAACTATTTCAAATGCTTTTATAGTGGCTTTTGAGTCAAAAGTGGTATTTTACTAACTTGCTTACACATGTTTGGATATGGTTTGTATTTTTAGCATGCCTTTAATTATGTTTTTATGAAGTATATGTGCTTTTTGACAACACATTTTTTGATCAAGTTTGTCCTGTTAGAAACTCAACCGGCCAGCACCAATGAGTGTTGCCAACAACTATCATTGGTCGAGTTGGCAATACACAGAACTCGACCGACAACATTGTGCACAGAATATACATTTGGCTTATTGAATGAGAATTTCCCTCTCAACTAGATTTTCTCAACCAATAGCCTTATTCTTTGGCACTCTCATTTGGTACATTTATATATACATATTGCCATGTTCTAAATTGCCTTTCTTTCTTACAACTCTATCTCTCTAGTTTCTCTAAATTGGTATATCTATTTCTTATAATTACTTGCTTTGAGTTGCTTTACAGGTTTTGATAATGATCTCTTTGGATCTCTTGGTTGTGTCTAAAATTGCTTCTGTTGTACTCTAACTTGCTACATCTATCTAGGTGTATATATTGTTTTGATACAAACTTGAGGTTCTTAGTGGTGATCATCTTTTGGTAATGATGCATACTTGTTAGTGGGTTATATCATTTCATGCTTCTAAATTGCATATCTCTTTGTTTGGATATATCTCTATATCTTGTCTCATAGCTTTCTTTATCTTGTGCATATTTTGGTACCTCTTGCTATGATATAGATCCTACTAGTAGTCTTAACTTGTGATAACATCTACTAGTAGTTCACATACATGTAGTTCTAACCTTGTTTATGATTGGTATATTTGCTCATGCAGTGGTATTTCACTATATGCTATGCTTGTATATTATCTCGTACATGCTCAAGCTTGTTCCTTGAATTGCATATCTACTATCTTGAGTTGCTTGCATAACTTTGTGATGATGCAGGATACATAGAGCTACATTGTATGTAGAAATTGGACCTTTTTTATTTCATGTAGATTTTTCTCTAATTTTAGTTTTTGGTACACTACTAGTGTTTTTTATGCAGAAACGACCTTCTAAGAAAGAATCATCTCTTTTCCATGAGCCCTGACACTTTTTGGGCAAATTCGGTCATCTTAAGGGTCAAAACTACGATTTATTGATTTTCTGTAGCACTTTATCTTGCATTTTGGGTTATTCAAGTACATGCTTTAACTTGCTTTTCTTTCTATGCTTAGACAAGCTCCTATCTGTGCTAATCTACTCTCATTTTAGAACTTTTGTTATCTCCTTTCTCTTAACAAGTGGTGTTTCTTATTTCTTGATACCCCAACTTTTTGAAATGCCAAAGGGGAAGAAAGGTATGTCTTCTTTTGACAAAACAAGGAGAAGGCATGTCTTACATGAAGAGGAGAAGCATGTCCATGTAAGGGGGAGAAGGTAAAGAGGAGAAGACATATATGTGTAGAACATATATGAGTAGAAGACATAGTATTCTATAAATGTTATGAAAGCTAACCATGTAGGAGAAATAGCATCAATTGAGGGGGAGTATGAGAACTCCATGAGCATCAATTGAGGGGGAACATATGAACTCAATTCTATTGAAACCCCTAGGTTTCTCCAACAATTCGACTTTACTTAAATGCTTTCAATACATTTATGGAATGGTTTGTCATCTTCAAAAAGGGGGAGAATATTGACTCGAGGTCTAAATTGACTAAACCCTTATTTTGATGATGACTAAACCATTCCAATTAATTGTGTCTAATGTCTCTACTTGAGTGATTTCAGATTAGGTATAGACACACTCTAAATTCCCTAACTTGCGCATATCAAATTGGAGAAAAGACCAGTCAAAGTCAATACAAGTGCACATTTTTGAAATATGATGTAAATCCATTAGAATCATGTTGTAAATCACATGTAATGATTGTAGGACTTGTAATTAAGCTTAGCAAAAATCAAGAGCACTTTGATCAAATGTTTAAGCACTCAAAAGCCATTTTCCAAAATTCACAACAGGTTGTTCATCGATCGAGTTGCAAACTCAACTGATCCTGATTGGATCTTGAAAATGACTTTTGATCGGTCGAGTTTACACTTCACAGAACTCGACCGGTCCCTCTACTAACTAAAAGTGATTTAAGTGAATCGGTCAAGTTACCCTAGAACAAACTCGACCGATGGTTTGAATATCAGCTTTCTCTTTTAGTCGATTAGTCGAGTTACCT
The DNA here is from genome assembly GCA_963693085.1 of Alisma plantago-aquatica. Taxonomy (NCBI): domain Eukaryota; kingdom Viridiplantae; phylum Streptophyta; class Magnoliopsida; order Alismatales; family Alismataceae; genus Alisma; species Alisma plantago-aquatica. The sequence goes on from OY856410.1 coordinate 2,554,707, forward strand.
TTATTGAAACTCGACTGAATACATTGTACAAAAAAGTGTAGAAAAGTGTTTCTGGCCATCGTGGAGTTGCAACAATCAAAAATACATCCGTTGTAAGCCACAAAATGGCTATTTTTTATTCTTAAGTGTTCCCAAAGGCTAAGAGGCATCCCCAACTATAAATAGGACCCCTTGGGCTTCATTCCAAGGTTGAGCATTCAATGCAAAACTCTATGTGAGGTTCCTATTCTATATTTGAGTGCTTCCTACAGCCTCCTCTCTCTAAGCTTAATCACTTGCTACATTCGTTAGAGTGAGCAGGAAATTTGTAAGAGAGATAGTCCTAAATGTATATCTTGTGAGGCTCTCACTTCCACCACCTCCCTATCTCTCATTTCAACCATGAAGATGAAGGTTCTCTCTCTTGGATAAGAGATGTGAAGAAGAACAAGGGAAGGAGTCACTTGGTGAAGATCAAGGATGAAGACTTGGAGCAAGAGTGGGTAAACCCTTGGTGAAGGTAGAAAACTCCTTACTCAAGTGGGTAAGTCCTTGGTGGAAGCTTCTCCGGGTGAAGGTGAAGTCAAAGGTTGAAGATTCAAGAAGAGTGAGTAATTCTTTGAAGGCTGGAGACTTGTGCAAGAGTAGGTAAGTCCTTTGAAGAAGGCGGAAGACTCCTTGCAAAGTGGGTAAGCCCTTGGTGAGTTTGAAGACTCTTTGTATTGGATAGGTAAGTCCTTTGGTTGGTCATGTATTGTATCTCTTATAATGAATATAATGAAGGTGCAGGGTTAAGAAATCCTACAGGTTGACCTATCTAGGTAAGTGGAGTGACTCACTTCTAGTTTGAAGTGTGGAACCACTCTAAATATCTTATCTACTTGTGTTTTCTCAATCTCTCTCATCCTTGCTATGCATGTTTTAGTTGCACTCAAATTACCTTTTTAGCAACCTTATCTTTTGATATATCTTGAAGGTTTAATGAATTTTGTTTAAGTGATTTCCGATCTATTCACCCCCCTCTAGAGCATCCAATCACCCGTCTAGGATCCAACATTGTTGACCTAAAAAGGTAAAGTTTGCAAAATAAATCTAAGAAACCTTAAGGAGTCCCTAATTCAACCTTGAAACCCTAGAAAGCATTCCCAAGTCAATAACAAGGGATTATGATGAGTAAGTAATGATTAGATAATACATGCTTTTCAGGATTCAGATTTGCTTGTGTGGTTTACTTGATCTGTTTGATTGGACTGCCTGATTGGATTGGATAGTTTGCTTGATTCTTTGAAATCTCTAAATCAGGTATGTTGTTATTTTTATGATTACTCGCTTTAGTTTCACAGTGATTTTTGAGGATTTACCAATTATTTGAAATTTAATGTTTGGAAGACTTTATTTCCTACAATCTGTAAAGTGACTATGATTATCACAATGTAACTATTTATGACTTTCCCAAACCTACATACCATCTCTTGATTTATGAATTAAGATTTATGATGACCAAGCCCTGGAGGGAAGGTCTTAAGTGGTCAAGTCATGGATGGGAAGACTACATGGCACCTAGAGAGATGACCCATAAGGTACCAAGCTCAGGATGGAGAAGGTAGCCTAAAGTCCATTGCAAGGACTAAACCCTAAGAGAGGGTGAACCAGAGGATGAGTAAAAATGCTTAGGAAGTTGTAATGAAAATGTAACCTTTGATTGTTAACAAATATTTGATGTGAATAGATTGTTATGAAATATGTGCGAGATATTGGTTGTCATCACATACTAGTATAATCTTTGTATTGATCGACGTTTTGTTTTTCGGCGTTTTAGGATTTCATGAAAATGGATGAACCGTTAACGTGACATTTGAATAATAAAGTGAAATAAATATTGGAGGATTAAGCTAGATAGAACTCTACATCAGGTAAAGATCCAAACTCCTATTTTTGAAAGGTATGTGAAAAGTAAATTATTATCCTACTTTAAACTTAGTCTTTGGTAGAATTTGTTAATTATTTTTAATTATTTGCAAAACCATTCATCCTATTTTGGGATAGAGGTGTAGATTCTTTGTCTTCCTTAATTGGGGGTTACCGAGGGGTGGGGACGTTACTACCATCTTTGGAGACCACAATGCAGAAGTTCGATACTCCTTGGAGGAAATTCTAGCGGATGACTCAGGCTTTCAAACATGCCAATAACTTAACAGAATTTGGTTATCATCATCTAGTAGTAATTTTAGTTTTGTTTGAGGCTCACTGTTAAGGGGTGTCTCTCCTAAAACTTCACTTTCCAATTTCATCATGCTTTCTCTATAGACTCTCATCAGATTGTGGGTTACATCTTTAGAATGTAATTATCTTGGTGGAGACTATCATGTACTTTACATGTTTACAAATGTTCCCATTTGTAAACATTTATCTATGAATTAATCTTTTATCAAAACTAAAACAAGAAACCCTAGTTCAAGTGATATAGGAAGAAAGAATATAATTTGAGACATAGGTTAGTATGGAGCATATTAAATGACAAAAAGCATATAAAAAGGGATGATAAGAACCATTGGTACATCCATCTCGACAAAAGAATTTAGAGTCAATTAACTATAACATAGGTAATAACAGAGAAGGGAAAAGGACAAGAAGGGTTTCACAAACAATTCAAAGAAAAAAATATCGTTATTAATAGAAAATAATCCTTAGAAAATGAAATTTAAAAGAGTTTGATAGTTTCATGTATTAGAAGAAGAAAAAAACAGGTTAAAAGAGACTGATAACTAGGCTAATTTGAGAAACTTCGAGAGTAAGACCTAAAATATAGATATAAAATGAAGAAAGAAACACGATAAGAGAAATATATTTTATAGTTAGTTGAAATATACTATTCAAGTTTTGAATAAATAAAGACCAAGAGGAAAAGGGATGAAAAATATTGAAGGATATAAAAAAGTGATGCCATAAGTATCACAAAATTAAAGAGTATGATAGATCATATGAAATATGAGGTCATAATAAGGAATCAAGATACAATAAAGATGGACAAGGGAAAACTGAACCTAGTTAAAGAAAAGGCTTATGTGATAAGAGAGAGATAAAGATATGTGCCTTTATAAATAATGTTTTTTCTATTACTTAAAACTTATGCCATTATGGACTAACTATTTGTTCTGGTATGGTATATTACAACGGGTCCCATTTGGTTGTACGCAAATAGAAAAGATAAAAGTAGTGATAAATAAAAGAGTAAACTACCTGAGTATGAGCATGTTGAACAACATAGAGTTTAATATGGAAAGAAAGGTTTGGACCTAATACAGAGTTTAATATGGAAAGAAAGGTTTGACCCTAATACGAGTTATGTGAAATGATATTTTATGTACTAAGATTAAATATGAACCCTTTTAATAGAATGCTGACTTAGGGATCAAAGTATGAAAATAGTTAAGAGGGGTTGAGAAGCGTAATCATGGCATACATAATCATTCTTATAAATGAGAACTAAAGGGAAAAATCAGTAATGATAGGTAGACACATTTGAATACTCCATAAAAATGATACATGGATGGTATGTTCAAAGATAATCTAATTGTTAAAGAAAATGTGAAGAGTAAGAAATATTGACCAGTTCAAGGTATGTGATAAAAGAGACTCATTAAATAGATTAGGATGAGAGGAAGGTAGTAAGATAATGTTTGGAAGGATAAATATCAATTTCACAATCATAGTATCCTTTTCTTGAGTATTTTTGCTTGAGAATAAAGAAAAAGACATTTACATTGAAGGTGAACCAATAAGAAAGTAAGAGGACATTTGCAAGTCTAATTGAACACAAAAGTAAAGGTATATATTGGTAGGGTACGAGATAACAATAAGTAAGATCCATGTCGCCTTGATCAGGGAAAGTTTTTCTATAACAAGAAGGGTCATATGAGAGTTTATAGTATATGTATTTAGGATTGTGACTGTAACGCCCCAATGTTTTGACAACAAATATCAATATCACTGAGTGGAAGCACTATAACTTAAGCAGGTGTCTCAAAGTGTTGATCTTTGTAATTTGAATAAATGAATATTTAATAGATATATGTGATGCCTTAAAATATATGTATTGCCTTAAAATTGTTTTGATGGTGATTGGAAGCGTACTTATGGCCAAAACCAATGTGAACTACGTGCATGGTTGATTGGTTATTTCCTGTTGTTACTCAATTTTCATTTCAAACCTCTCTCCTCCTTTCCAAAATTAAATTAATGCTACTCTTATTATTTCTCCTTGAACCACAACTCGAGGTTCTCCCTTTTATAATGTAATATGGAATAGAATACCTTTAATTTATGTTTCATCGTGAGAAGATATTTTGCACCAGACGAATCGACCAGCTCAGATGATGAACTGATCAACTGGAGGACTGAGGAGGCCAGACAATAGGAGGAACTGGTTGACTGGTGGCCCAATCGATTAGATGGACGAGTCCAAACATCGCTTGAACTAGAGACCAAAAAACTATTTCAATAAACCAACCAACTGACCAGGAGTCCAACGAATCGGCCCAAGAGTTGAATCGATCGACCTAGACTGGTTCCAATAGAGATTTCTACAATAGCAAGTTGTACATATGATATGGAACTTAGGTGGTAGAAATTTTTTTTAGCTCCAAGGAATGGCATTAGAATGGCCATAAGCATCGTTACTATTTTTCTTATTCCATGTTTTTTGTTTGTGGGTATAGCATGCATATGATATGTACTATAAGTATGTGGTGATTGGATATGTCAATGTATTTGCATATAAATCCCTCAATAAATATTAAGTCTAAGATTCTTTCCATAAGAAACACACATGAAAATCTTGATTGACCAAGCATGGGAACACCCTATCATGGTGCGTCGTATATCTAGTGGAAGTATGATGGTAGATATGTGGGTCTGCCCTAGCATGGTGCATATTCTATCGTGTTGGCTTATGGGTCAGGCTTAACTTGGTGACCTTAATTGTATTAAGTGCCTATAAGCATACAAATGGACAATGGCAAGGAGTTGTGCATACCATATATCCAAGAATTTCATGAGATGCAATTGAAAAGTGTTTCCTACGTTAATAATTGGTCATGAGCGCCAATATTGGCTGGGTATTGACTTTATTGTTTTGGATCTTGGCTCACTAGAAGATTGTTTATTGCAATCTTCTGAATTTGTAGTGAGGGCTATCAATTTGAACAAAATAGTGGGATAAGTAATTAACTAAAAGCTTAATTAATAGCATAAAACTTATCAAATCAAATAAAAAATGTTTTGACCGAAGTTGCAAATTTTCTTCTGTAGAATCTAATGGCAAACAAATCATCACTGCGATCAGTTCTTAAGAAGGACAAACTAAACGGGACAAACTTCCATGACTATTAATGGACTTTGAGAAGGGTTCTCAATGATGAGCATAAGCTATATGTCTTGAGTATGCTAGTGTCATAGGAACATGCTCTTGATGTACCTAGGGCCGAGGTGGATGCTTATTGGAAGCATGCTAATAATGCCTTAGACATTAAGTACCTTATGCTATGTTGTATGAACTATGCGTTGCATAAGTAGTACAAATTCATGGGGATTCCTGATATGGTCACACATCTTAATAATATGAGCCAAAATCATGCAAAGCAAGAAAGGTACAATGACTAGAAGGCTCTCTTTGAGTGTAATATGATAAAAGGAGATCCAATACAGCCCCATGGTCTCAATATGATTGGGATTCTGGAACATCTAGAGAGATTGGGATTCCCCTTAAGCCAAGAGTTGGCCACAAATATGATTCTACAATCATTGCCTAAATCATATAGCTAGTTTATCAAGTGTTACTACTTGAGTAACTTGGTTAACCCACTGTTAGAATTATTTTGCATGTTGATAAATGTTGAAGAAATAATGAAGAAGGAAAAAACCATGATGATGATCAACAGAGTGAAGTCCAATGACAAAGGCAAGGCCAAGAAGAGTTCTGAGGCTAAGTTGAAGTCCCAGTCATTTGCACTCAAAATGAGGAGAAAGGTAAGTGTAAAAGTAATATCTCCTTTACACTTAAAGAAACTAAGGAAGAAGAAGAAAGAGATAGAGATCTCCTTTTTAGGACCCGAGAAGAAGTAAAATAGAACTATGAAGAGCAAGGTTACTGTCACTACAGAGCAAGGGTTGTTGTCACTACAATTAGAATCTATCATTCAACCTACTGGGCATGTAATAGAATTTGTAAATTACTACTATGTACCTACCATTAATGCAAACATCATGTATCTTGTATGGACAATAATATTATGAATATATTGATGTTTCATTTCAAAATATAAGATCTTATATGGAGGTTCCCTGTGTATCATAATGTATACTCTCTAGTTATAGAGACAAATGTGTATGACACATTTACTAAATGGCTTGATGAGTCAAACAATGAATACCTATAGCATTGTCATCTAGAGTGTGTAAATGTGAAATGCATTTCTATATTCCATAATGATGGTTATCTAGACTCTTTTGATTATTGAACCAATAGAGACATGGAGGTCTTATTTATTGGGCAATATGACAAAAGCATCTTCACTAGATGTAGTGGGAGAGTGATTGTTCTATTAGGGCTCATACATACTTATTTATATAGACCATTTAGAATAAATGCTAGAGGTGGTAATTAATACCTCATTAAATATACTGATGATCTCATTAGATATGGTAGTTTGTGTTTAATGAATACAAGTATGAATCTCTTGAAGTGTTCAAGGAGATCATGAATGAAGTACATAACCAACTTGGTATACGTATTAAAACATTATGATATGATCGATATGGAAAATATTTTGAACCAAGAGTTTGAGAACCTTTTAGGAGACCATGAAGTGTATCATGATGAACTCCACCCGAAACATAATGATAGTGTATCAGGAAGAAGGAATCACACCATATTTATCCATGGTGTGATTATCAATAAATCTATCTAATCTTTCAATTCCCTTTTTGCACATGATTTAAACTAAATAATGTATTGTCAGTATGTCTTTATAAAGATTATGATTGAAAACTTATATAAGAAAATAGTTTCTTGAAAAGCTTTGTCCATAAATCACATAAATGTTATTATGCTGAATTCTAGTTTTACTATAATATGACAAAAAAGTGTTTTGTTTACAAGATGGTTGTATTTCTGAAGAGGAAATTATTTCCAAAGTAATAAGTGGGAGAAAAATAGAACATGAAAATTTCGAGACCAATAAGAAAAAATCAAACCTAAAAGAGGTACGATAAGAACATGGAGAATTACAAGTTGTTGTCAAATCTCAAGTTCCTTATGTAGCACATAAAACTCATAGTTCTGGTAGAACACACCTTGGACTTGAAAGATTATGATATCTTATGGCTCAAGAAGGCGGTAAGTTGGTCATAGATGATGAGTAAACAACCTACCTAGAATCTATTAAGGGACCAAAATTTGAGGCATTTCTTGAGGCCTTTAGATCCAAGATGGACTCCATGTACACCAACAAGGTATGACCTTGGTGGATCCACCTGGAGGGGTTAAACTCATAGGGTGCAATTGGGTCTTCAAGAAAAGACCAACATGAAAGGGTAGATTAGTTGCAAATGTTTTCAAACAAGTTCAAGATTTGAACATGACAAAATATACTCACCAGTAGTCATGGTTGAATCCATCAGGATAATGCTTGCCATTACAACTTAGTATGACTATAAGATTTGACAAATGGATGTAAAACCACATTCCTTAACATGAATAATGTAGAGGATGTGTATGTGATGCAACTTGTAGGTTTTTATAAATACAATTTTTCCAAAATACACTTTGTAAGCTACAAAGGTTAATCTATGCATTGAAACAACCATCTCAGAGATGAAATCTTCTTTTTGACAAGATAGTCAAAAAGTTTAACTTGATTCAAAGTGAAGATGAAAATATGGTTACAATAATTTAGTGGGGGCATATTTATTTTCCATGCAATGATAGGAATGACGTCCATATCCTATAATATTAAAACATGGTGAGTAAGTACCTTCTTTATGAAGGGTTTAGGTGAAGCATCCTATATGATAGGAATCAAGATCTATATATATAGAGCTAGAAGGCTTCTTGACCTAAGAAAGAGCACATACATTGGTAATAAGCTGAAAGGGTTCAACACGTAAGACTCAATTAGACAAAATTTGTCCATGTACCATGGGATTAGTCTCTCAAGAGTCCATTGTTTCAATTCTTGTGAAGAATGTAAAAAACATGAGTAAGATGTCATATCAATTCACAATGGGATCTATCATGTATGCAATTTTATGCACTCATCCCATTATCTCGTATGCAATGGGCATGACAAGAGGATATGTACTCATCATGTTATCTAGTATGTATTAGACATGACAAGAGGGTATCTTTTAGATTCTAATGGAGGTCATTGGACTTCCATAAAGAACATCCTTAGGTACATGAGAAGCACTGAAAGGATCGATTACTTAGTTATGGTAATGAATAAAAGTAGGGTGTAAAGGGTTACATCGACACAAGCTTCTAAAATGACAAATAAAGTTAATGATCATAGTCTAAATTTGTGTTCAACCTTAAAACAAGAAACTATAAGCTGGAAAGGCTTCCAAGAAAGAGACAATTGTTTGAATCTACAATAGAAGTTGAGTATCTTGGAGCATTATGAGAATAATAGAGGATACTATATGAATCTATGACGTGGTCTATTATTGCACTAACAAATTCACTTAGGGTTGAAATCCCTAAGCTTTTACCAAAACCTTGTGCAATAATACCACCCGCAAGCAGATGGGTCTTATCGCAGTATAGTTGAGGATCAAATCCCAAGGGACAATGTTTTTAAGAATCGTTGCTAGTCAAGTCTAGTTCAAGTAAGACTAATATTTATAACGATTGGTTGATTTGAGTTTTATTAAACTAAGTGCAAGAAAGTAAAGAGAAGAATTAAAGTTGATCTAGATTAATGATATGGAATCACTGGGGTGGTCTCGAGTTTCACCACCACTACTCATGCAACCACATCCAATCACAAAACATCCAGGCAAGATCTAACTATCCAAATAGAACTGCTGTGAACCCTCCCTGGGGTTGTTTAGGTTCGCGTAAGAATCACTTTAGGCATCAGATTTCTTGTCGCCGTCTGGATCATGCACTTACGGTTCTGAAGATACAGATATCCAACTGAAGTTGTGGCCCTCCATTAGGATGTTTAGGCACACAGAAGCCTCACCGTGGGCTAGATGGCTCGTCCCCTCACAGTTCATACACTTACAACCTCAAGGAATCCCTTTCTATTTCTAGTAAGGGAGTCAACTGCATTAATCGACATTCTATCCCACATATTGAAGTTCTCACAACATAGGAAAGAACAAGATAAAAGCAAGTAGGTGATCAATCTACAAGAAAACATCGACGATTAACAACGAAATGAAAAGTTATATACATTGCCTTGGAATGTTAAAATGAAAAGACATGAAAGCATGGGTAGCGGGGCTAGTCCCCGCACCCCAGTGAAAAGGAACTACTCGCTCATGATGCGAGAAACATGAAGAACAAGAAAGAGTGAAGATTCCGCCATGAGCATGATGTAGAATGTGGTCGCAGCTCGGTGAAGATGATACGGTCTTCTACGCCGTGTCGGAGTAGATCTGGATGAGGAACGAGGGATGCCAAGGAAGACCGTGCAGACTTTCTCTCTCCTCCTTCCTTCTCTTCTCGATCTCCTTGCTCGCAATAGGGGGAGCAGGTGGTGGATGTACGTGATGATAGGGATCGAACCTGTGTTCAGGTAGCCTGTCGGTGTCCCGGATCTGATCCTCAAATGAGGACCCTGTTGGTCCTATTTATAGTCTCGGGTGGAATCTCGAACGGTTTGGACCTTGTTGCAATTTTCACAATAATGGAAGACTGTTTAATCTTTCACGGTTTGGAAACGTGAGCATTCTTCACGGTCATACGATCTCATGGTCTTGATTACATGCTCTTTCTTCACAGTTTGGGGGATCGTGAGACTTCCTCACGATCTTGAGACCGTGAGGGTCTTCACAGTCTCGAGCCATAGAGCCTGGCTTCTCACAGTCCTCGCATGCCTATCGGTTTTGTGCCCCAATCGTTCTTTAGCTATTGGAGTCCTCACGGTTTGGTAAAAATGATCCCCTCTTCTCAGTCTTTGGGTGTTCAGTCGGTCTCTGGCCTAGCAGTTTTGCACAGGCAGCGGTTTCCTTGCGGTCCAGGCGTCGAGTGGCCTCTTCACGATCGTGTTCACGGTCTTAGCGTCTCACAGTCTCCATCCAAACGGTCTTAGACGATCATTGCCCTCCACTCGGTTTGGAAACTGAGAGGGCTCTCACGGTCTTGAGACCGTGAGGGTGCTCTCGGTATGGCAAGGGCGGAAGGTGGATCGTGGAGGAGCAGGCGGTGCGAGTGGGAGAAGGTGAAGGTTGTGCATCTTGCTGCAGGTTCTGGTGGATAGAGAGGAAGGCAAGATGGAGAGGAGGAGGAGGAAACATGGCATTGTAGTAGCGTAGGTCGTTGATGGAGATTTTAGGGTTGTATTGGTGGTGGAAGGAAGAAGAAGGGAAGGCATAGGAAGTAGGTGATGGGCGACGCTGCTCTTCACGGTCTTGGGATCATGAGAGCTTTCACGGTTTTGGGGTCGTGAGAGTTCTCACGGTCCAAAGACCGTGAGAGGGTTTGAGGGAAAAATGTTAGGGTAGGTGAGGCCCAAACTGAATGGAGGAGGTGAACAAGGACCGTAGATCGGTGATCGGGTGGATGGGAGGAGGCCCAAAACTAAGTGGGTACTGTGAGGGCAAGACCGTGTGGAGGTAAACCGCTAGGGCAATTGGTGATAGTGATGAAGGTGGTTGAAGATGTTGATGAAGGTGGATTAGGGTTAAATGGAGGTGGGTTCCAGTTGATGGTTCAACCTCATAATTACCTGCATAAAATCAATATAGAATTTGGTTAATAATCTTGATAAATGAACCAATTAAGCAATTTTGCATTTTGAAAGATTTAGTAGATGAAAGTGAAAGCATTGAGTCGAATTGGTCCCCAGATGGTGACTTAAAATCATGATGAATATGCATTCATCAAAACACACGAACTTAAACGTTGCTCGTCCTCGAGTAACACAAAATCTGAAACAGTCGCCAAATGAATACTTTCAAGTCGTGTGATTACCTCCTCTTCACATCATGATTGTTTCCTTTCTACTTAGCATTACTTAGCATCTCAACTTCATGAGATCACTGAATACATCTTACCATATCTTCGTTCCTGAGCTTGTTTTCCAACATCACTTCCTCCTCACTTTTTCTAACAACAAGCATTTCTAAGAGTTTTGTAAAAGTCCAGAGATACCCACAGAATAACAAGTGTGTACCTGATCTGACACTGGTGTTTTTTAGGATAGTGGAGGCATTCATTGTGCCTTTAGGTGGAAAAGGGTGTGAAGGGTGGTATGGAAGGAAGTTGTATATCTCTCCTCCATTCGACTCGAAATTTATTATTTAGTTGCAATTACATTGATTGCAATTTTTTTATCTTTTTGTGTGAATCTCTCCTCTATTCGACTCAAGATTGCATTTTTTTGTGTGCACATTGGCATCTTTTCATGGTGATACGCCCCTATTTCGCCGAGGGGTATGGAAGAAGCAGATATAGACGGAGGTGGTGTGCCACCCCAAACTTCGGGTTTGGCACTATTTTGGCTATTTTTTTGTTTCTTTTTTATGGATGGAGGGGTACGAAGATGATAGAAGAAGTGTAGAAGAGAGTTCAGTTTAGAATGCAACTTGATTTACAATTCAGTGCACTGGGTCGTTCTCTTTATCGTACTCTGCTCAAATAATGACTTGATGAGGATCCGATGGGGGTTCCATGTTGTTGTTCTAGTAGTCAGTTAGGAAGCACGATTTGCTTGATCCCTATTAGTTTGACAGACACTTGCCATTTTTGCAGAAGGATCATGATGTTAGGATTCATAAGCTTCACAAGATGATTTCATCAATCGGCTAGTTTCAAAAAGTGGTCCTCTTGAGGATCTTCTTCGAATAAGGAGGGTATAATGATTCAAAAAGCATATAGAGAGAAACTAGCCGGCAAGGTAATGGTTTTTATTGAAACAAAAAGTGTCAAAACTTCATTAAGTTTATGTTCAATTTCTTTGAAAATTTAAAAAAAATTGAAAATTTTGATCAAAAATGCAACACTGAAATCTTAAGTCTGTAATGGATGGGTGTAGGTGGAAATTAAAGTACGTACCACCCACCCTCCACCCCAAACTTAGAAATTTTCTCATCCCGAGCAAACTCTAAATCTGAGATAGAGGGAAAAATTCATGCTGGTTGGACCACTAGATGTGGTTGCGTTCCAATCAACATGCGTCCTCCATCTGAAAATCTCAAAAATAAAGACTATTCAGTACTTAAGATAGCATCTTGCGATGCGATTTTTATTTTAGTGAAAATTTTTCTAAAAAGTAAAAACAAAATTAAATAAACATTCTAATTCGAAATTAAAAGTAAAAAATGAAATTATTGACCGGGTTGCCTCCCGACAAGTGCCTTATTTTACGTCGATGGCTCGACGTGATTCCTTCAATTTTCTGGTAGATATGTTGGATTGGTAAGATCCATCATTGCTTTGGTGCCTATGTCGGCTGAGGTGAAATATCTCTTCAAGTGTTGGCCATTAGCCACAAATTTGCCCGACTTTTCACTCCATAAAGAGAAAGCACCATGTGGGTACATGCTCTTGAAAATGTAAGGTCCAGACCAGCAAAAATGAAGTTTCCCTGGGAATAACTTTAGTCTTGAGTTGAACAATAGAACTTGGTCTCCAACTTGTATGTCCTTTCTTTTCAGATGACCATCATGACAAAGCTTGGTGTGTTCTTTATAGATTCGTGCATTTACATAAACTGTCATTCAGAGTTCATCTAGCTCCTGAAGTTGCAGAATCTTGTCTTGGCCCTCTTTCTTCATATCAAAATTTAGTTGTTTAATTGCCCACCATGCTTTGTGTTCCAGTTCTACAGGCAGGTGGCATGACTTCCCATAGATTAACCGGAATGGTGTGGTTCCAAGAGGAGTTTTAAAGGCAGTTCAGTAGGCCCACAAAGCATCATTGATTTTCACTGACCAATCTTTTCGGTTGCGGCCTACTGTCTTTTCTAAGATGTACTTGAGTTGATGGTTAGAAACCTCTACCTACCCACTTGTTTGTGGATGGTAGGGTGAGGCTACCTTGTGTGTTACGCCATATTTCCTCAGCAATGCTTCAAAGCTTCTTTTGAGAAAATGAGAACCTCCGTCGAAAACGGTTCGTGGGACACCAAAAAGGGGAAAAATAATATCTTTGAACATCTTGATGATAGGTTTGGAATTGCTAGTGACAGTCAGTATGGGCTCTACCCATTTTGAGACGTAGTCAACCGCAACTAGGATGTAAGAAAATATGTGTGAGGATGGGAATGGGCCCATGTAGTCCACACCACAAACATCAAAAATCTCAATTTCATACCACAACTTGAGTGGCATCTCATCTCTTTTTGTTATGTTACCCGTTATTTGACATTTATCACATGATAGAATAAAGTTGTAGGAGTCTTTAGATAAGGTTGGCTAAAAGAAACCACACTGCAAAACCTTCAAGGAAATTTTCTTAGAACTCATATGGCCTCCAACTGGGCCTGAGCGACATTGCTCTATAATAAGTTGGGCTTCTTCCTCAGCGATACAACGTCTGTAGAGACCATCAGTACAAAGCTTGAAGAGGTACGGCTCATCCCAGTGATACTGCTTCACATCATGAATGAATTTCTTCAATGTATTTCTGATGCATTCAGGGTGGATGACACCAATGGCAAGGTAGTTCACATAGTCTAAGTACCATGGAGAAGCTTCTGAGACTTTCATTAGCTGGTCGTCTGGAAGAGAATCGTTAATTGGGATCTTCCTGGTTTCCAGGGTGTGGATGTGACTAAGGTGATCTGCTATAACATTCTTTGTACCCTTCTTATCTCTTATCTCCAAATCAAACTCTTGTAAGAGGAGAATACATCTGATTAACCTGGGTTTAGCATCTTTCTTCACTAGGAGGTAACGGATAGTGACATGATCCGTGTAGACAATGACTTTAGAACTAATGAGGTACGATCTAAATTTGTCAAAGGTATACACTACTGCAAGGAGTTCCTTTTCAGTAGTTACATAGTTCTTCTGAGCTTCATCGAGGGTCTTAGATGCATAGTAGATCACATAATGTTTCTTCTCTATACATTGCCCTAAAATAGCACCCATATCGTAATCACTGGCATCACACATAATTTCAAATGGGTGATCCCAATAGGGAGCTCTGATGATGGGTGTTGTTGTAAGAGCATTCTTTAGGTTGTTGAAACTCTTCACACATTCTTCGTCAAAAATAGAAATCAACGTCCTTTAGCAACAAATTTGTCATCGGCTTGGTTATTCTGGACAAATCCTTTATAAATCGTCTGTAAAAGCTAGCATGACCAAGAAATGTGTGAACTTCTCTTACACTTGTTGGGATAGCAAGTTTGGAAATCACTTCAATTTTCGTCTGTCTACTTCGATACCTCTGCTGCTGACTCTATGGCCAAGAACAATGCCTTCCTTAACCATAAAGTGACACTTCTCCCAATTTAACACAAGATGTGCTTCATCACACCGTTTAAGGATAAGGGAGAGGTGCTTCAGGCATGAGTCGTATGAATCTCCGTATACGGAAAAATCATCCATAAAAATTTCCATGATAGTTTCAGTGAGACCAGTGAATATAGCTGCCATGCAACGCTGGAACGTTGTAGGTGCATTACAGAGACCGAACAACATCCTTATAAAGGTGTATGTTCCAAATGGGCAAGTGAAGGTTGTTTTCTCTTGGTCATCTGGATGTATAGGTATTTGATAAAATCTAGAGTAACCATCGAGATAACAGAAACATTCTTGGTGAGCCAACCACTCTAAGACTTGATCAAGAAAAGGCATCGCGAAATGATCCTTTCGTGTCACCTTATTCAACTTCCTGTAATCAATACACATCCTCCACCCGGGGACTGTTCGAGTGGGGATGAGTTTGTTGTCTTCATTTCGTATCACGGTAGTTCCACCCTTCTCCGAGACAACATGCACAAGACTTACCCATGGTGAATCGGAGATCGGATAGATAATACATGTTTTGAGCAACTTTATAACTTCAAGACAAACAACTTCTTTCATATTGATATTAAGCTTTCTTTGATGTTCAACAATCGTCTTGTGGTCTTCCATCATGGGGATTTTGTGCATGCATAACGCTTGACTGTCCCCAGTGAGATCACTCATCTTGTAGCCGATGGCTTTTCTTCTTTCTTTTAATTCCATTAGGAGTTTATCTTCTTGTTCTGCCATTAGATCTAAATTTATGATGAATGGGTAGACCTTAAGGTCATCTAGAAACACATAATTCAATCCCTCAGGTAGGGGCTTCATTTCAGAAGCTTGTGTTTTCTCACATAGTTCTTCAGTAACATCCACAACTTTGAGTTCATCCATTTTAGTTTCAGGATCTTCTTTAGCAATATCAAGGTCGAGAACACAACTTTTCACTTATTTGTCAACTGAACTAGCTGCATCTGGATTAGTTAGAGCCACGTCTAAGGGGTATTCTTGTTCATAATCCTCTTGCGTGAGGAGTGACATATGCTCTATGAAATCAATGAAGTAGACTTCCTCTTGCATGCTTGGTCTTCGCATACTTTCAAAAACTTTGAACTCGAGAGTTTCTTTACCTTGTATGAGTAGCAGTGTTCCTGCTTCAACATCAATCAGAGCTCTTGTAGTGGCAAGGAACAGACGGCTAAAGATGAGAGCATATATGGTGTCTTCTTTTATATCCATGATGACAAAGTCACACGGAACATAGGAATCTTTGCCTACCTTGACAGGTACATCCTCAATGATTCCCAAGGGAAGAGTTACCGTGTTATCTACAAGTTGTATGGTCATGCCAGTCGGGAGTAGTTAAACAAACCCTAGCCTTTTGCAAAGGCTCAGTGGCATGATGGAGATACTATCACCAAGATTGGCCAATCCCTTCTTATAGGAGGAATCACCAATATGGCATGAAATCCCAAAGGATCCTGGGTCTTTCTACTTCTTTGGCATCTTACTCTGAATAATGTCTGAAGTGGATGTTGCCAACTTAACTGTCTCATACTCTTCAGTAATATATTTTCTCGTGAGAAGTGACTTCAAATACTTTGTCCAGGCTGGTGTCTCATCCAGCGCATCGAGAAAGGGTATATCAACATGAAGCTTCTTCATAGCTTCCTTGAACTTATTAAAATGAGTGTCAAGCTTGGTTTGCTTTAAACGAGCAGGGAAAGGGGGACGAGGCTTGTACACTAGTACATCTGGCTCTGGTGTTTCTATTTCTATAGTAGTAGGTTTTTTAGAACTTTCCTTGTCTGTCTTATCAGCTATTACTGGTTCTTTTAGTTCAGACTCAGGTGTGGTAGAGTCATGGACAATCACAAAGTCATCCTCGTCTATAATAACCACATGTGTCTTGACAGGAGAATCAGAATAATCTTTTCCAGACCTGGTGGTGACAGCCTTCAATTGTTTAGGGTGCTTAGGATTGTTCTCTGGTTGGCCAGCAAAGGCTCCAACAGGTGGCTTCATGTTAGCTTCAAGTTGAGCTAGTTGAGATTTAATAGCCTTCTGATGAGCTTGCTGGTTAGCTATCATAGTCTGATGTGGCCGCAACATCTTCTCAATAGTCGTTAGTTTGTCATTAGGAGAGATTGGGCTGGCTTGTTGCCCTTGTTGTTGATTCTAGTAAGGGACTTGGTTGGGATTTTGGAACTGAGAATTGTTTTGATAATTGATGAAGTTCCTATTTGGAAAGTTACCCCTAAAGTTCCCTTGATTCCCAAAATTTTGTTGTTGGTTATACTGGAATCCTAGTGGGCTTCGTTGTTGATTGTTTGAACCAAGTTGTCACGAGTTTTCTGCTCCGGAAGGATTTCCATATTGAAAACCAAGATGGTTCCTAGTCTGATTTGGATTGTAATATCCTTGACCAGGGATGGTGTTAATAGCATTAAGATTTTCCATTTGACTATTATCTCCTTAGCCACAACAACATCATAAAGAACATTACATGCTAATGTAGAATGATCAGTGCCTTTACATGCTTCACAGAACAGTGAAGTTGACTTGATCTATTCTCGTTGTTGAGGGGGTGAGTGCCTTCTTTCATAGGCAGCTAGAGACGATTCAATATGGTCTTGCTTGGCAACTAAGAGTTTGAGGGTTTCAGCGATAGACTTGTACTCAGGAATAGCTTCAGCCATAGCTACCTTCAACACTCCTTTGCCTACAGATCTACCCCAATTAGCTTGATTTT
The DNA here is from genome assembly GCA_963693085.1 of Alisma plantago-aquatica. Taxonomy (NCBI): domain Eukaryota; kingdom Viridiplantae; phylum Streptophyta; class Magnoliopsida; order Alismatales; family Alismataceae; genus Alisma; species Alisma plantago-aquatica. The sequence continues at coordinate 2,572,123 of OY856410.1, forward strand.
CAGCTCTAAGGGTGGCAACCTTCCATGTGCTATCATAACTCTGACGCATGAAGTTTCCTCCAGAGGAGGAGTCTAAGAACTTCTTGACATCATCCTCCACACCCCTGTAGAAGGTCTCGATGAGTTGATTTTTAGGGATTCCATGGTGTGAACACTTGCGTAGAATCTTTTTGTATCTTTCCCATGCTTCAGCAGGGGTTTCTCCAGAGACCTGAGCAAATTGTGCTATTCGGCCCCTAATTTCATAGGTTAGAGAAGGAGGGTAGAATTTTTTCAAAAAAATATTTTGAAGTTGTTCCCAAGTGGTGATGGGTTCGCTTTGCAAGGAGTTGTACCAACTCATAGCTCTATCGGTAAGAGACTATTTGAAAACACGGAGTCGGATGGCATCATCAGATACTTCATTTTTCTTCGTCATAGCACATAGATCAATAAATCTCAGAAGATGTTCCTGACTATCTTCTCCTTGTTTACCATAGAATGGGCTATTTTGAAGCAAGGTGGTCGAATGTGACCTAATCTCAAAATTTGGAGCATTGATGGGAGGAGGGTGTACTGGGTGATGAACATCAACAACTTTAGGAATCGAGAACTCCCTAAGGTCCTTCTGTAGTTCTGCTACTTGCGTTGCTGCTTGTGCTGCTTGAATTTCTTCTTGGACTGTAGCTCTGGCTTCTTGCATGAGCCTATCTCTTTGTGCATTAAGGGCTTGAGCTACCCTTCAGGATATTTCCTCCTCTTGTGCCATTATTACTTAGTTTTCTCTATTCTGACAACGAAAGGTTCTATCTATCTCAGGGTCAAAGCTAGCAGAGAGTCTGAAACTGTTCGACCGGTGCATACACTAGTCTTTGGGGGTACCTGGGATGGAAAGATTTTTCGTAAGTAAGATTTGACGGAGCAGAACTGAATTCAAGAGAATGATCAATAGTGTCAAAAGAAAAAGTAAAAACCTAAATTAGCCTTAAATGAACTAGATTTGACTAACTGATTCCGTTGTCCCCGGCACGGCACCAGAATTTGATGTGATCTATTATCACACTAACAAATTCACTCATGGTTGAAATCCCTGAGATTTTACCAAAACCTTATGCAATAATACCACACGCAAGTGGACGGGTCTTATCGCAGTATAGTTGAGGATCGAATCCCAAGGGACAACATTTTTAAGAATCGTTGCTAGTCGAGTCTAGTTCAAGTAAGACTAATATTTAGAATGATTGGTTGGTTTGAGTTTGATTAAACTAAGTGCAGGAAAGTAAAGAGTAGAATTAAAGTTGATCTAGATTAATGATATGGAATCACTGGGGTGGTCTCGAGTTTCACCACCCCTACTCATGCAAACACATCCAATCACAAAACATCTAGGCAAGATCTAACTATCCAAATAGAACTATTGTGAACCCTCCCTGAGGGATGTTTAGGTTCGCGTAAGTATCACCTTAGGCATCAGATTTCTCATCACCATTTGGATCATGCACTTACGATTCCAAAGATACAGATATCCAATTGAAGTTGTGGCCCTCCGTTAGGATGTTTAGGCACACAGAAGCGTCACCGTGGGCTAGATGGCTCGTCCCCTCACAGATCATACACTTACGACCTCAAGGAATCCCTTTCCATTTCTAGTCAGGGAGTCAACCACATTAATCAACATTCTATCCCACATATTGAAGTTCTCGCAACATAGGAAAGAACAAGATAAAAGCAGGCAAGTGATCAATCTACAAGCAAACATCGACGATTAACAAGGAAATGAAAAGGTATAGACATTGCTTTGGAATGTTAAAATAAAAAGACATGAAAGCATGGGCAGGGGGTCTAGTCCCTGCACCCCAGCAAAAAGGAACTACTCGCTCATGATGCAAGAAACAAGAAGAACAAGAAAGAGGGAAGATTCTACCATGAGCATGATGTAGAAGGTGGTCACAGCTCAGTGAAGATGATGCGGTTTTCTATGTCATGTTGGAGCTGATCTGGATGAGGAATGAGGGACGCCATGGAAGACCAGGCAGACTTTCTCTCTCCTCCTTCCTTCTCTTCTTGATCTCCTTACTCGTAGTAGGGAGTGCAGGTGGTGGATGTACGTGATGATCAGGATCGAACCTGCATTCAGGCAGCCTGTCAGCGTCTCAGATCCGATCCTCAGATGAGGACCCTACTGGTCCTTTTTATAGGCTCGGGTGGAGTCCCAAATGGTTTGGACCTTGTTGAAATTTTCACAGTAATGGAAGACCGTTTAATCTTTCACGGTTTGGAAACATGAACATTCTTCACGGTCATGTGATCTCACGATCTCTATTACATGCTCTGTCTTCACGGTTTGGGGGATCGTGAGGCTTACTCACGGTCTTGAGACTGTGAGGGTCTTCACGGTCTTGAGTCCTAGAGCCTGGCTTCTCACGATCCTCGCATGCCTATCAGTTTTGCGCCCCAATCATTCTTTGGCTACTGGAGTCCTCGCGGTTTGGTAAAAACGATCCCCTCTCCTCGGTCTATGGGTGTTCAACCGGTCTCTGGCCTAGTGGTTTTGCGCAGGCAGTGGCTTCCTTGCGGTCTGGGCATCGAGTGGCCTCTTCACGGTCTTGGCGTCTCGCGGTCTCCATCCAAACGGTCTTGGATGATCCCTGCCCTCCACTTGGTTTGGAAACTGAGAGGGCTCTCACAGTCTTGAGACCGTGAGGGCGCTCTTGTAGCGGCAAGGGCGGAAGGTGGATCGTGGAGGAGCAGGCGGTGTTGTAGGTCGTAGAATGGAGTCAAGATTGTGAGAGGTTGCAGGTGGATCGTGGAGGAGGAGGCGGTGTGAGTGGGAGAAGGTGAAGGTTGCGCAGCTATAGGGTCACACACATAGGAAGCACTTGGAATAGGAGTTTATTCCTGAATGATGTTTAACTTGATTACTAAATTATTTAGGTATTCAATTAAGATAACTATGGTTGAAAATTGTATGACTGGATTGTAAATTAGATGATTCAAGTGTTGGACCAATCAATTCAGGTGTCAAGTCAACTAGAAACAACATTGACTGAACGATGCTTGAACCAGGGCATGAATCGACCATTTCACTTAGTGAACCGGCCAATTCAAGGTCTGAAATAAACGGTTCAAGTAGTGAATCACCTGGTTCAATGATCAATTCGACTGGATCAAGGATTGATGCTGACATCATGTTGTGCATTAATCGAATATTGAATGCCAATGTGATTGAAAACATGGAAGCAAATGCACTAACTAGTACAAGGCTTGAACTAATTAGTTCACCCGCAAACAGAATGATTCAACAGTGAACTGACTGGTTCACCATTTGTAGCTTCAAGAAAAATCATGAAATTTTGTCTCTTTGAATCCCAGACCAATTGGAAACCCCGACCCTAGCCCTCCTATATATAGGGGTGCCGAAGGCTTCCCAGGAACAACAATAAGCTTTGACAATTGTTGTCCTCTTTGGTTGTGGTAACCAAGAGAGCTCGAGCAAGTCCCACCCGTGAAAGGGAGGGACAATAAGGGAGAGACAGTATGGGAGAGTGAATCAATGGTAGCACACTGACGTTCGAAGGGACAAATCCTTCCTATTGGATCTCGTAACACAACATGGATTTCCCAATGGTCCACATGGACTATTAAAAGGCGAGGGGGCATTGCTACCTGCTAGGACAACACAATCAACCAACATTAGTGGTGTTCAACCAGGAGGCACAATCGACAACCATCAGGCGTGACTTGAGAAAGAAGCACACTACAACAACCATTGTCGCTCAACTTGCTCTAGGACCAAGTGTATGTCTTTCGACCCTCTTTCTTAGATACATCATTGTTGACACGATCTTACTGATTAGGAAATCAAGCATAAATTTTTGTTTCTGCTTCCTTATCTATCGCCCAACTCTTATTCCTTATATTTTAATTCTTAGCATTTGTGTACTCTTAAAAGCTACAAAACCCTTGGATAACCTTGAGAAGGTTGTTATCCTTGTTTGAACAATCTTTGCATTCATTCTTATCCAAATTTATGAGGCGCTAGATAGGTTGCCTATATAAGAAATGTTAGTGCTAGTAGTATTAACATATATGAACTGTCTTTCATCCTTATTACACTTAGTTGCATTGTTATTGTTCTTCTACTCATGTCTAGATCCGGTAGTAACAACTACATGTTTACCTATCGGTTTCATAGTAAGGAATTGGTACCTAAAGTCTAATCTTCTCAGCAGATTGGCATGTTAGAGTCCCGTACCAAAGCACATGTAAGATTAAGCTTACCATTGATTTAGCCACCTTCTGGATCAACGTTAAACATAATTGAAGAGGGAGATTCTTCTATTTCCATGTCCAAAAAAGAGTTATGGAGCTCTTACAAGTTGAAGAAGGTGACATGTTGATAAATGTATATTTATCCCTTTTTTAGATATCTTTCTAGGATTGTTTTGTTATTTATCTTCTTCATTTTATTATTAATTGTATTAGTTTGGAATTTTCTATTTATTTAGAGTTTTAAATATATTTGCTTATTTTTTTGTAGGAAAATAGCTCATGAGTAAATTTCCCTAGAAGATATTTTTGCACAAATTCTCGCAGTATCTGACTGCAGTATATACATTTCACCAAAATTGGTATAACTCCCACATACCAAGGCGAAATTTAATGTGCAAGTATGCGTTGGAAAGAGAATTCAATTATCTACAGGAAAAACATATTTTCGGACAACTTCCGAATTTATGACTGGCACAAAATTACGCTCGAAATGACTGTTGTGGGAAATTACTGCAAAAGGAATGCAAAGCAATCAATTGTTTCCTCTATTGACTAGATCCAGAAAGTTAGCAGCCACTGTCGGCCATTTCCTTTTCCATAAACCTAATGTATACCCCCTCCTTCTCCTATAAAAGGAGGGGCACTTCCTCCTCCTTGGGCATCTCGGGTTTTCTTGTATTAGCATTCTGAAGCATTTCTTGTATTCTTCTTCTAGATCTGAAATAAAGTGGCCTCGCATCTTTGTTACATGTTATTTTCAATTCCGTTATTCCAATGTGTTTAGATCTAGTATTTTTTTTCTCCTCCTCTTCTCTCTTGAGCATTCGAGCAAGGTAGGAAGAGACAGCCATCTTCTTTGTCTCTAACCGAGGATTAGTAGTCGTAAAACTTGAAGATGGCTAGATCACTTCCTTCCTCCATCTCTCTTTGCTCCTTCTCCATGAGTGAGTAGTTCTTTATCGAGGCAAGGGGAATAACCCCTAAGCCATGGCTTTCGATTTCTCCTTAAATGATTCTAGATGGCTTTTGAGATTGATAACTAGTTGATATATCAAAGTAATTAATTGATAATATCAAAAGTTAATCTGAATGGATATGACCTTGGAAATTCGGGTTTAGAACAACAATCTCAATCGCATAAGATATTTGAAACGACCGCAGATTTTCTCTTTTTAGGATGATGAACTAAGAAACATGAGCACCAGGACCAATGGGCTCATGTGGAGATCATCTTTAGTGGATTTCTAATTCACTTGCCTTCATCGAACCCGTCGTTTAAGGATTAATCGTTTGCCTAGGCTAAGGTAGTGAAAACCCCAAGAGCCTCGATTCTCTCCCTTTGATTTCAACCTTCGTTGATTTGCTTTCTTTACTTCTAGTCTTTTCCATTCACAATAGTCTACTTGTGCTAACAATTATTTGTTTCTTTTCCTTGTGACAGGGGCAAAATAAATTCTTGTTATTACATTGTTACTTTGTGTTTATTTCTTGTTTTAGTGTAATCAATCAAACCCCCATCCCGATCTTTACTCTCCGTTTTAAATCTGAAAATACAAAAAAATAATAAAATAGTTCTTCAAAATTAATTGAGATAGAGGAAGCAATCTTAAAAAGTTGTCATGTGGGATCGACCCTTCTATACTAGCTTTAATCGGAAGTAGAAAAGGATTAAACTCTAGGATAATAATCTTAGTGATTGTAAATGATAAACGACGCATTAACACATGTTGACTTTTCAATGGTGTATCCCTTCTCATCTCAAAATGTTAGTTAGTTCAAAGACCATAGAGATGTGTTATCATCATGGTAATGCAGTGGAAGTCTGTGAGAACCCGTTACACTAAATGAGATTACTCAAAACATAAAACAAAATCAATCACTAATTAATCACGTACCCAAGAATATGGGTAAATTAAAACCGATTTCAATGTCAGCACCTACTCAAAAACATTTGCATAAGATCCCAACATCTTTCTTTTATCCATACTAGGCCAAGAATTTGATACAAATGTTATATTGCCTTAGCCACAACATGTATACACATGACAACAATATTCATATATACCACACAAACAAGCATTAACATGCTAACAAAAGTTCAATTTGTTTGAAACACCATATACAAACTTTTCCTGCCTAGACCTGAGAGTACAGGGAAGACTCTAGGAGACACTAGACATCTATTCAACTTTCTCAAAGATTCATTACTATATCTCCTCTTTGCTGCCACAATTCTGCTTCCATCACTGCTAACTACCTAAAAATATGTGGCGAACCACAAGGGTGGGACCCATGTCCCAGCAAGAGATATAACCTCCAACAATGTTTATTGATTACAACATTTTTAAGTAATTAAATAGTTAAGTAGATTAATTAGATATAAAAAATAAGCTCAACAACACTGATGATTAAAAAAATACATAAAGGAGCAGATAATAACTATCATCATTAGCCAAACTATCATCCTTTATCTTGTTGACAATATAAGAAATTCAATATCATATGCATATCTAGCATCATGAGAAATTCTAGTAACATAGAATCTCTATCATTATGAATAAGTCTAGCCACATAAGCATAGATAAGAACATTAGCATGTCTAATAGGTTGAACATATCAACATCATAAAAAGAGCTAACAACATAAGCACAACTATCTGGATAAGCATGATCAGTGGTATATGTATCTCTAGTTACAAAGCCATGGCTAGCATGCTAAACATAACTAACAACATGAGATAGCTAGCATCATGATTATAATCAGCAGTAGCAGTATAGTTATCAACATAATCATGGCTACTGTATGTACGCATCTGCAATCTTAAGCATATCTACAACATAAGTATATCTACTATCTATTAATTGCACTAAGCATCATCTTTATGTAAAGAGAACAAACAAGGGTTATCATCCAATGTGAAACGTCATGTATAACCCAAAACAAATATGCTACACGGATGTATTACATCTTTTATTATGCCCTAGGGAATTTGAATCGTACCATTCAAAGTCCAACCGACCCTTGAAAGGGATATTTGGTTACGTACAAGATCTAGGAGTGTCGGTATCCTAAGATCTCTTCCCCTCGGTCAGTACGAGTAAAAAGGTAGTGACATGTCAGTCAAAGCCGTGACCACAATGACATATAGTCAAGCTGATAACCACTAGTCCGACCTTTGAATAGGTCACGACACTAGAAACTAGGGTATTCAAACCTAATCACTGAGGTACAACCACAATTGTCCTCTAATCACATCATGTTATAATCACTGAGACCCGACCACAGCCGTTCTCAATCACATCAGATGTATGAGGCATGACCATAGCCAACCTCCACAATGTGCATTGTGGATGACAAGGATATATCCTCAACCTACCACCCCCACATACTCAACAGTATGTGCTCTGAGTTTCCCTTAGGAATACTCATTTCACCATCCAGCAAGTTCTGACACTGAAGATGGTTCTACGACATAGTGCACTACATGATTAGAGTTGTACTTGATTAGTTATGCCAATTGGGTGAATTAAGTCTGCATCAAACAAGTGGACATACAAACCCTAATTCACTTATAGCAAGCACATAAATATCAAAACTTGAAAAGATAAAAAATGTATGAAACATAATTTCTCATCTCATCATGAGACTACACTAGTCATAATATTATCACAAGATATAAGTCCTTTTCACAATATCACATGGTATCAACCTTTATCAACATAAGAGGATTATACCTCATTCAAGGCTCAACCATGCCCAAAGGTCATTAAGACCATCATATTGTTCCCTGCAAGATCATCATTATCTTTCCATGCCTTATAACAAGGCTCAACAACATCACTTACATATAATACACCAGATCAACACAATATTGCATTAATGAGCTAGGAGATATTCATAAACAATCATAGCAGGATTATATTAACATTAAGAACATTCCTTTATTCCATCAACATGCAAGGAATCTAGATATGATTAACACTCATCATATTCATAATGCACATGTTTACATAAGAAAGTATCAACCATGTGGCTATGATAACCACCAATGAACACATTAAGGTTATGATCATGTTAAGGAGTTTATTCCACCATCATTCCATCATATAAGAATGTTAAACATGATCAACAAGATAAATCATATTAATGTTACTAATCAGAACTTATACCCAAGCCCTAACTCACATCATCCCCATTGGATCAAGGATGCATAAGGTGAAGCATCACCGTAATATTACATACTATTCTCAAGTATGAATTCACACATAAATCAACGTGTAACCATCAGGTTATAGCATACTAGGGCTTCAACAACAATAAGAGAGTACTCCATGATTGTATTAATCATTCAAGGACTATTCTTACCTAATTATCATCATTTAATTATATTAAAGCTAGGTATAACAAGCTATACCTCATTACGGTTACATATCAACACAATATGATTATCATCCCTTGTATTCATATGAGTGAATAAGTAATACTACCTTATTAAGGGTAACCCTCCATTTGTTCCATCATCATTCAAGCAATGTCACCATACCACAATGTCACCCAAAACCATTGGATGTTTAAAAGGTAAGACCATTGGTTGTTTACATAAGTAAACACCTCATATAAACCACCTATTAAGTCCTTGATTTGTTCTCTATAAAGAGTCACCATCTAACCTTAGACATCCCTTGATTAACAACACAAAAAGTTCCATTGAGAGTAGGGTAAAACCCACAGTCGACTGTTTAGTTAAAACAAGCCATCCATTGTCAACAAGTAAGATCCTTAAGTTGATCATATAAAGGAAACCATATAAATACCATTATTAGGACCAACATATTACATTATCCATCATTACACTTTATTTTAGGAATAAACATTATATCCTGGCCATTGGGTCAAGTTCATATATTAAAACCATCAATTACAGTATAGGTTCGACCATTGCATCAAGTGACCCCAAAAAAACCATTGGTCTAAGGCTTAATTGATGCTACAAATGCAATGCTTAATTCACCATAGGTTTTAGAGACCTTATACACCATAATTAGTGACCATTAAGTCACCATAGGTTGTTAGATCAAAACTATATTCATTAATCAACATCAAATATTAAGCTAATGTCATCATTGATTGATAACATCAGTAGGGTGCTTAATGGTTGATCATTAAACTTCTAATTGATCCAAAACCTCAACTATGGGGTTGACCATAGGATATCACCATCATTTGAAACCTTTGATCATGACCATCAGTTGTCATGAAGACAACAACATAGGGTTGTTGCAATGGTACCATCATCGGGTCATGGATTTATATAAGAAATCAACTTTAAACCCTTAAATTGACCATTGGTTGATAGGTGATTAGCACCATATGTTGTCAAACCAACCTGATCCAAGTCATATTATACCTTAGGAATAATGTACACATGATCACAGGTTCATCTAGAACTGAATTCAGAATAGGGAACAATATAAAAATTGAAATCCAAGTCAAGCATAGCTTTTTAGTGCATGGATCGTCATTTTCAAGCAAGAACATGATCTAGAAAGCTTATGGTAAGAAATAAACATGGACAAGTTATAAAACTTGCCTATAATGAGAAGATTAAACCCCACATAGAAGAAATCTCGAGCAAGTAGGGTAGAAAATCCAAGAATAAGCTATGAATTTGTCCATCTAGCACCTTTCTTCATCAAATGAGAAAACCCTAAGCATAAGGAGCAAGGAAGGTAGGGTTTTAGAGATTTAGAGAAATTTCTCCCATGGAACACCAAGGTTCCGACCTGGAGAAAGCTAGGAGGAAGGATATCAAAGAAATAGATGGAGGAAAGAAGGGAATTCTTACACTTTTAGGTCAAGATCACTAGAAGGAAGCTTTTTCAACCCTAAAATGAAGTCAATTTCAACCTTAGAGCCTTTCTCAAAGAAGATCCCCACTTTCTTCTTCCTTGGGCAGAAAAATTCGTAGATGAAAAGCGGGAGAACTAGGTTTGGAGAAGGATGGAGGTGGTGGAGAGAAAATGGCTCGTTTTGGTGCTTGGGGATAAGTATATGACACTTTAAGATAAAGAAAAAGTTGAAATTCTAGTATCTATCCAAGTGTCCATGGCTTTAAATTATTAAGAATATACAAGCACACACACAAGCAGATCTCCCATAATTTTTATAGACCTGATTATCTTTCCTTTGTCGAATTTCCCAGACAATCAAACAATTCATTAGTTGATAGCTACTAAAGGTAGCTCATCCGTGACGGGGGAAAACCCTAAAATACCCTTGGAGCAAACACATTCAAACCAAGGTTTCAATAGGTGCCCCATGGCTCAAGAAGCTCAAGAATGATTATATAATATCCAAGGAACATAATGCAAGTGATAATTTGCAAATAAAACCTCTCAATTGGGTAAATTGTAGAAAAGTCCAAAATGTGCATAAAATTGCATAACTTGCTCAAATAGTGTCCAAATTGGACCAAACTTGAAACTTAAGCTTGTATTATGATTTCAAAGAATATCACAAGGTTATATTAGGGTTATAACATTAAATTATGATAATTAATCTTATTCAACTCATTAAGAAAGTTTAGGGGCCTTACAACTATAAACCCCTAATAGGGATTTCGCCCCCGAAATCCAAGGTAAACAAAGATGGGTACTTCCTCTGCACCTCATCCTATTACCTTCACATGGTTACTTTCATATCATGGTGATGTCACATCATTCATACATATCTCATCTTGGGTCAGTACAAAAACCCCCACATAAGAAGACATTTGCAAATATAGAACATAGAAACTTATTGTGTCATATGTACAACTCTAGTAGTAATGTTCAACTTTAAATTCTAGCTATCATCCAAATATTATATCTATTGTATCAACACATTACTCAAATTCATACTTGCTAACTTTTTACCAATCATGCCATGTGTCCCATACCATTCCTTGAAGCATAAAAAAGGCAATGTATCCATTTTTTACACTGATATTAGAACTCTTGTCAGTTCTTTTTTAGCATCAAAAGAAATGCTGACGTTGGCAGCTATCATTCCATACAAGGAGACATCATTCCTAGTCAATCTTGTTAGGGGTGAAACAACAGCACTATCTTAATCTTACTAGGATTTACACAACCTACTTAGAAGACATATCATGATCCCATAAAGATACTTAATCAACCCCATCTTACTCTTGTTCAACTTGTCTCATAGCTATTGCTTCTTTGGCAACCCTAAGGTTTTTGAAGAAATATTCATCATATTTTTTACCATATTTTAATACTTTGACATGTCATCATTTAAAGCTTGATATAACTTGTATGACATGACTGGGACACTTTGTTCCTCCTATTCATAAATTCTATTTGTAAATTGGTTAGTCTATAGGACATAATTCTAAACTCATCATGGCCATGCGAATTATGTCATCCAATCTAAATCTTATGCATTGATATTTGATAATAGGTTTATCTTAAAGGAACACAGTATCACATATCTATTGACCAACAACCATCTATCCTTGATAGTGGTCTTTCCCAGCTATCATTTAACCATACACAACATTATAGAATCACTTTTATTTTTCCTTCTTTCCAAAAAAAATTTAGAGGGTCATCATTAACTCTTTTTCTCTCTCTAAGGGAGAGGAACACTTGGAATGTTCATTTAATAAACATCTCCAATCTTCACATATTTATCATGTTGTTGATACATCTTGGATACTAGGATTCATTACCTTGGTATCCACCTAATGTGCTATAAGGAACTCACATCATTATCTCATTGACTTTTACAAACATAACAAATATCAAGAAATATAAGAGGATTCTTCCTAAGTATTGGAAGGCTTAAAAGCAAAATCATCACAAACTTTATGATCATGGAACCATAGTCCAAACAACCTTATTCTATAATAAGACATCCATCCTCATGTTTAGAATGAATCCACACATACCAAGTGGCAATGGTCCACTTGAAAGTTGTGCCCTGGAAAGGAAAGAAACAAAGGGAAACATACTTCCCACATCATAGCAACATTGTTCAGGGTCACTAACAAAAAGGTAACCAATTCTATTTTCATTATGCATATCACTTCTTATGTATCATTTTACCTTTTTCATTTTTGGTTCATTGCCATTATCATAGGAATCATCATGATTAACATATCTCTTCTTCCTTGATGACTACTTATCATACTTGGGTATGTTCTCTTATTTTATTATATTTTTCAACCACTTATCAACTGGTAAATACTTATATTCTACATTTGCTTCATTAAATCAGGATCATCTCCCTTAATTTCTTTCACATGCAATGTTGATTTTTCATTAACACTTTCTTACACACATAGGTTGATCTGAGATTAACTCAGGTACCACCTTATTTCTTTGCCATTGTTCCCATTCATCTTCTCATTTTATACTTATCATTGGAGTTCTCTCCATTTTATGTGGATTTCATACCTTGAATCACTTTATAAGCATAGACTTGTCTGTATTTTACTTTATTATCTTCTTGAATCACATCTTCAAGAGCTCCTCTTTTTCTAATTTGTATTCAGATTTAGATTTCATGGGGTTATATCTTTCTCTTATAGTTACCAAACATTCAAATTTTGATAGATAATGATGCAATTCTCATCTTCTTTAAGGTAGGATTGAGATATTCACACCATGATTTTTTATTCGTTATTCTCTTAGATTGTCTCAAAATGACTACTTGATCAGAGTAATCAGAAAGATAACAATCTAAGAGTTCCATACTTACCTTTATTCAATAATTAAATACCTGGCCAGGGCATCCAAGTACTGAGATTAGGCAGTATGCACCATGTTTTTGTGTCACGTTCCTAACTTAGACATCTTCCTAGTCTTAAGTCCTAGTGTCCCTGTAGACACAGTGAACCTAAAGCTATAATACCAACCTATGAGAACCTGTTACACTAAACGAGATTACTCAAAACATAAAACACAATCAATCACTAATTAATCACATGCCCAAAAATATGGGTAAATTAAAACCGATTTCAACGTCAGCACCTGCTCAGAAACATTTGCATAAGATCCCAACATCTTTCTTTTATCGATGCTAGGCCAAGAATTTGATACAAATGTTCTATTTCCTTAGCCACAACATATATACACAGGACAACAATATTCATATATGCCACACAAACAAGCATTAACATGCTAAAAAAAAGTTCAATTTGTTTGAAACACCATATACAAATTTTCCTGCCCGGACTTGAGAGTACAGGGATGACTCTAGGACACACTTGACATCTGATCAACTTTCTCAAAGATTCATTACTATAGCTCCTCTTTGCTGCCACAATTCTATTGCCATCACCGCTAATTACCTAAAAAGATGTGGCAAACCACAAGGGTGAGACCCATGTCCCAGCAAGAGATATAACCTCCAACAATATTTATTGATTACAACATTTTTAAGTAATTAAATAGTTAAGCAGTTTAGTTTGATATAACAAATAAGCTCAACAACACTGATGATTAACAAAACACATAAAGGATCATATAATAACTCTCATCATTAGCCAAAATATCATCCTTTATCTTGTAGATAATATAAGCAATTCAATATCATATGCATATCTAGCATCATGAGCGATTCTAATAACATAGAATCTCTATCATTATGAATAAGTCTAGCCACATAAGAATAGATAAGAACATTATCATGTCTAATAGGTTGAACATATCAACATCATAAAAAGAGCTAACAACATAAGCACAACTATCTTAATAAGCATGATCAGTAGTATATGTATCTCTAGTTACAAAGGCATGGCTAGCATGCTAAATGTAACATCCCTGACCTGGGTTATACTTTAACCTAGGTGTTTTGTTTAAGAAATCTGATTATATGCTTGATATTATCTTTTGAAAAGTAATTAAGGCTCAAGAGGAACTTATATTTCAATTTTAGTTCTTTTTGAATGATGTTGAAAATAATGTTTTGCTTGTGTTGGACTAAAGAGCAAATTACCCAAGTTGAGGGGTTAAATTGCAAATGTTACATGATAAGATGTTCCTCATGTTTTGAAGCATCATTATAATGAAGATGATGCAGAGGTATGGCTTGTGGTAGCCTGAGTACCAAGAAAGAGCTGATAAAGCAATGTTTGTGCATTAAAACCTAGTTTTGGTGTAATGTGCAATTTACCTAAAACCCAGTGTTCAATATGCAAATTGCCATTTCAATAAGGTCCCTAATATTTCTTGGCATCATGAGAGGCAATAACATGAGAGAAGAGTCTCATTTGTATCACTTTGAAGAAGAGAGAATCTTGATATTAAAATTATCAAGATTTAAGCATAATTGAAATTGGAATTCAATTTAATGCAAAAATAATTATATTAAATGGATTGCCCTTCAACCAAAATTGTGTTGGTTGAAAATCCACATATATGGACGTCCTTGTGCCTTGAAAAGGCAAAGGAAATATCTACGTGAGTGGAGAACCCACTCACATTAAGAAAAGAAAAAGAAATATCCACTCACTTATGGATATTAGTATTATAAGGGTTAAGGTGCTTAATTTGCTTTTCTTTAAAACATGGATAATTGAGAGGAATAATATTAAAAGGAGATAGCCTCGTAACCAAGGAAGGGAAGGGAGAAAGTGGCAAGGAAATGGAGGAGATAGTCCCTACTTTATCTCTCTTAAATGAATTTTCAATAAAATTCATATATATGCTCCTTTATCCATGAGTTGAAAGGGTAATTTCGAAACCACTTTCACTTCTTGCTTGAAAAAACGACCAAGGGAGCTTGGAGCAACAGGAGGACGACCACCAACCTGTTGGTAAGCTTCCTGACCTCTTTTCACCTTGATTCCATGGTGGAAATCAAAAATCAATGCATGATTTTTTCTTATCTCGATCCCATCTTCAATTCTAGCCACTCCTTTTCACTCAAAGCTTAAGGATGAGCTTGGGATAGTGGAAGGTTTTGCTTTCACCATTAAATACATGGAGGTTGAAGTTTTGAATCTCAATTGAAGGAGGGTTATATAACTTGAACCCTTGAACTTTGTTATTGATTCCATATCCTTATCAATTGTTGATTCCATCTTTATTCCTGAAATTTTATTTGATTGATTGATGCAATCACCATGGAAATCACAGAAAGCTTCGTAGGTTTATAGCTTGATGATGATGACATCATCATAAGCACACACCTCCACAAATATCTTTTGCAAATGGTTTCATAACCTTGGTCCAAACGGTTTCACCAAACCGTTTGGAGACCAAACGATTTGCAAACCGTTTGGAGGTTTTGATCCCAAACCATTTGGAAGGGTTGACCGTTTGGATGGGTTGACCATTTGAGGTCAGGACCCTAGTACATGTTTGATTATGATGCAATGGATCCAATTGATTGATTCAATATATGGACAATCCTCCAATTAGAAACCCTAATCGGGTTGAGTGCTGAAATTCTCAATTGATTAGTTTAAATTTTGGGTTGACTAACCCAAACGGTCTCAAACCATTTGGAGGTCACCCAAACGGTCTCAAGACCGTTTGGAGGTCAACCAAGACCGTTTGGAAGTCTATGATGAAGTATGATTAGTTGGTTGAAGAGCTAATGATATCAAATTCAATCATGCAAACCCTAATTAAATTTCATAGATTTCAATGATGGGACTAGTCAAACGGTCTCAAGACCATTGGAGGTCATCCAAACGACCTCAAGACCGTTTGAGGTCAGGTCATGACATAGCTAAGTGGTTATTCAATGATTTCAATCGAATTAGTTCTACAATGGCAACCATTGATGGTTCCTCGATTTCAAAACCCTAATTGATGGTTTCTTGATTGTAAACCCTAGTTTAATTGGGTTAAAAACCCTAATTGAAGGTCCAATTGAAGGGTGATTCAATGGTTCAATTGAAGAATAAATTAGTGGTTCTATTGATAGATGGTTCAATGATTGAAATCCTAAATTGACTAAGTGATGGAAGACCCTTTTGGTCCATTCGGTTTTGAGAAAGTTGGGACCAAACGGTCTTAAGACCGTTTGAGTCCAAACGTTCTCAAGACCATTTGGGATCAAACAGTCTCAAGAACGTTTGGGACCAAATGGTCTCAAACCGTTTGGAGACCCAAGTTCATTGGGTTTCAATATGTTTTATCAAAACGATTTCAAGAACCAACCTTGCTAAATGGTTTCAAACCGTTTGAACTTAATTGGTCAAGACCGTTTGAGGTCTAAGTGACCAAGACCATTTGAGGTCTAAGTGACCAAGATCGTTTGAGGTATAAGTGACCAAGACCGTTTGGGGTCTAAGTAATTAAGATGATTGGAGATTCAATTGGTCAAACAATTTGGACACCTAATGTGAATAAAGGTCAATTAACTATTTGATTATTAATGTTGTAAAACAAAGGTGATTATAAAGGTTAACCCTAACTGTGTGTACTTAAATGAAAAGTTGACCTAGATCAATCTTGATCTACTTAACATCCTAGAGAGGATGAGAGAGAGAGGAATGCTTACATACCTAAGCCCTAATTCTCTCATTATGATCAAAATGTGTAATTAGGGTGTGATCCTTAATAAAGAGATCATGAAACCCTGATTGAGAAGATTGATGAGCCATGATTCTAATATTAGGGTAATACTGAGTGAAACCCTAATCCAGGGTGACGTTATGTATGTTACAGTAAACCCTAATTTGGGTAAAAGGACATGATAAACCCTAATCTGAAGTGAAGAGTGTATCCTAACCCTAATTTGGGTAATAGGATATAATAAACCCTAATACACGGTAATGCTATGTGAAATCCTAATTGAGGGAGATATCAGGTGAAATCCTAATTTCAGGTAACACTATGTGAAACCCTGATATAGAAGGATGTTATGTGAAATTCTAATGAAGAGTGATATTATATGAAATCTATATATATGGGAGATGCTATGTGAACCTTAATTTATAGATAGGGAAAATCCTATTCCTAATAAAGGTGTAGTGATTAATATATTAACAAATGTAACACCTAAAGAGGTTGATAATGGATATCCTTATATCAATAATTCCTAACTCAAATATGAGTCCATATCATTGGCAATGGTTGTATATTCTAAATAAGTGACTTATGACAAATACATTACATGATAAATGTGATGAGTTGATGTATAAAGTATTAGGATGGGAAATACCCTAATACAAGCTAAGTGGATGAATTCAAGTAAGATAAAGGTGATGAGGGAAGTGATACATCAAGACATGATAGATATCACATCCAGAACCTTAAGATTTATACACCTTGATGTATTTTAAATCCAATATATTTGGATGAGTGACACATGAAGTGTGTCATGTCAATTATTACATTGAGATACAATGCACCTTGATAAGTGTATGCTAACATACCTTAAGAAAAGGTTAAGCCAATTAATAGAGTATGATGTAATCATATTCTGGTAGAGTTGAGAGAGGATCTCATATTCTGTGTGATAATTCATTTAATGATAAATGATGAGAATACATAAGAATGATTAAATGCTTATGTTATCAATGTTGGCTCCTATCTGTGTGGAGCAATGAATTAAGGTATGATCATTAATAACATGATCTTAAGAACCTAAATGGCTATTGTGGAAAACCCTAATGGAGGGTGATGATATGTAAGACGAATCCTAACCCTAAAAAGGGAATAGTGGTATTACTTTGTGTTGTATGATGCTGATATAAAGGCATTATAATTGTTATCATGAGTACTAATCATGCAGGTATGTTGAGATGATGAGCATAGCCAGGTATGGGATATGATGCTCTGTATATTGAAAATGTTTTATAGGCCTTATAAGCCTTCATATGCTTTGTTGCTTAGTGAGAGGTAACCTGAAATTAATGAGCCATGTGTGCCATATGATGTTTTAATTATTAAAATTATTTATGGGCTTCATAAGCCATGTTATGCCTTGTTGCCTATTAAGGGATAACAAGAGGTGATATGAGCTTTGTGAACTATGTGGAATGCTTGTGTAGTAAGATCCATGATTACCTTGGTCAGATGACCTAAAGGTATTAAGTTACATGTTATGTGGTAACAAGTATTCTTTGATGAACTAAGTGTTTGAATACCCATATTCTATAATCATGATGATGAACTTGTTAAGAAATGGAAATGTACTTGATGAGAAGAAGGATTAAAATCCCAATACTTTGTGAAAAATGAGTATGGCTATAGGCCATGACTCCACGAAACAATGCCAAGCATTAGTTATGTGATCTATGTCTGAAGAGAGTATATGTTCCGGCTATAGCTCTATAGTGAAGATGTCAATATACCCTGTCAAGCTAATTGCAGTTTGACACATGATGTGTAAAATATAATCAGCCATGTAGTGTATTTGCATAAAGTTGAAATACGAGAAACATTGGTTGATATTATCCTACCTAGTATAGTGGATAAATGTTATACATGTCCTTCATATTCCTTAATGGATAAGTGACATGCTGCTCTATCAGGGTATAGCTGCAATGCTTCAGATAAGAATAATGTTCTAATCTGTTAGACAACGAATTAACTACTGTTAAACAATTACGATACCTCTGTCCAGATTTATCTTATTAAACTGCAATAATAATGTTTCTGGCTGAGAGTTATATCTCTCGCTGGGGCAATTTACAATTGTCTCACCCCTGTGGGAACCACATTTTTAGGTGGACGCAGACGAGGAGGCAGGAATCCTTCAGTAGGTGAAGGACAGCAGTAGTAGGGATAGTAGTGAATTTTCAGGTGGAGACACTCGATGATATGCCTTGTATAGATGTACATAGAGTCCTATGTGTCATCTCTATACTCTCAGGTCCTCGGAGTAGTAGTTAGTGCTTTTGAGATTTTGGCTTAGTGTCTCGAGATTTTATACTACCTGTGTTTAGTTTAACAGGGCAGTTGATGCTTATATTTCTCAGAAAAATATGATACAGGACATGTACCTTTAAACTAAAATGTAAATGTGTTAATTTGGTTCTATGTGAAAGAGTTTTCCTTTGTTGGATCTCTTGGTGAAAAGGTTTTAATTTGTAGTGATTTTGGTAATCTGTTGCTTAGTGATCGCTTCCGCTTAGTTAATAACGTATTTTTGAATGCTTTGTCACAATTAAGTGGTATCAAAGCTCTAGGTTCACTGAGTCTACAGAGACATAGGACTAAGGTGTTGAGTCTGTGTTAGTGTCCTCCAGTATACCCTATAGTGACTTTTGCTTATGCAGAGTAAAGGGTAAAGTTTATAAATGACTGGGGAACACGAGGAACACATTTTTAAGGGCAATGTTGTTACACCAGGAGAGGGTGCAAGGGATCAGGCAAGAGAAGAACAAGTGCCTGAGAATTTCCATCTTGACCTGATCAGGATAGAGAATCCTATGTTTATTCTCTTGAAGGGCAAGTAGGGACAACAGTAATGCATATAGAAGACTGGGTACTAGCATTACAAACTAGGTTACCAGTCCTTAATGTGGAAACTTTGGGCTTAGAAAGGGTTCCTGAATGACATAGTCATGTTGGAACAGTGGAAATGTGGGAAAGATTAACATATGGTGAGAAAGTAGACTCTACCATAAGTTTAGATAAATAGTACATCTGTGATGGTAGTACCCAAGGAGGGGCAATAAGTTGAGATTTAAGGTAAGGTCTCTATAATTTTAGAGACATTTGCCTAGTTGTTCTGAAAAGCCAAAGTTTTTGGTGCCACCAGTACAATAAATGCCTAGTGCACCAGGGTAGTAGCCACTAAGTAAAGGTAAAAGAAACAACATGAAACAACTAGACTCTGTGTGTTGAGTCAACCTAAAGCGGTAGATGACAGCGAGGGGTAATAGTCAGATAGAGCTTTTTTTCATTTTGATATGCCTTATCTTGATGCTATCTGATAATCCTAAAAAGAATTGATGTTATGGATTTCCCTATTGATTGTCCTATAGGGACATAGGGAAGAAATGATGAGAACTAGAATTTATATTTTGTTCAGTATTCCTTAAAATGCTTTATAATCTCTCTTATCTGTGTGATAAAAGATGAGATATAGAAGTAATGCCTGAAGAGAATCCAGGAATGAAGAATCTTGTGTGTATAATGATATGAAAAGTGAGGAACATGATAGTAAATAAAGTGCATACTACCTAATCTCAATACTTGTATACCCTGGCCAGGTATATGATTATTGGAGATAAGGCAAGTATGGAACTCTTAGATTGTTATCTTTATAATTACTCTGATCAAGTAGTCATTCTGAAACAATCTAGTGAGTATAATGAAATAACATAGGGATTGCTAAGTGAACTTTCCCAATTACATAAGGAAGTGCTGAGTGAACTTTCCCAACTAATGAGGAAATGATGAGTGAACTTTCCCAAAAACATAGGGATTGCTAAGTGAACTTTCCCAATTACATAGGGATTGCTAAGTGAACTTTCCCAATTACATAAGGAAGTGATGAATGAACTTTCCCAACTAATGAGGAAGTACTGAGTGAACTTTCCCAATAACATAGGGATTGCTAAGTGAACTTTCCCAATTACATAGGGATTGCTAAGTGAACTTTCCCAATTACATAAGGAAGTGCTGAGTGAACTTTCCCAACTAATGAGGAAGTGTTGAGTGAACTTTCCCAATAACATAGGGATTGGTAAGTGAACTTTCCCAATTACATAGGGATTGCTAAGTGAACTTTCCCAATTACATATGGAAGTGCTGAGTGAACTTTCCAAACTAATGAGGAAGTGTTGAGAGAACTTTCCCAATTACATAGGGATTGCTAAGTGAACTTTCCCAATTACATAAGGAAGTGCTGAGTGAACTTTCCCAACTAATGAGGAAGTACTGAGTGAACTTTCCCAATAACATAGGGATTGCTAAGTGAACTTTCCCAATTACATAGGGATTGCTAAGTGAACTTTCCCAATTACATAAGGAAGTGCTGAGTGAACTTTCCCAACTAATGAGGAAGTGTTGAGTGAACTTTTTCAATAACACAGGGATTGCTAAGTGAACTTTCCCAATTACATATGGATTTCTAAGTGAACTTTCCCAATTACATAAAGAAGTGCTGAGTGAACTTTCCCATCTAATAAGGAAGTGTTGAGTGAACTTTCCCAATTACATAGGGATTGCTAAGTGAACTTTCCCAATTAAATAGGGATTGCTGAAGTGAACTTTCCCAATTACATAGGGATTGCTAAGTGAACTTTCCCAATTACATAGGGATTGCTAAGTGAACTTTCCCAATTACATAGGGATTGCTAAGTGAACTTTCCCAATTAAATAGGAACTGCTAAAGTGAACTTTCCCAATCACATAGGGTTTGCTAAGTGAACTTTCCCAAATAAGTAAAGGATTGTTGAGTGGATTACCTCTGTTAAATATATATATGTTTCCTCTTTGATGAACATGGATTAGAAATAATCCATTGATGGATACTTAGAAAAGTATCGGTTTGCTTTGGACCTTGGTTCCAAGATAATGATATATGGAACAAGCAATGTCCTAAAATAAAAGAAATACCTTGTGCGTGTATACCTTCGGTGGTAACAATAGAGAAATGAATATGATAAAAAATGAGATGTGTTCTCAACACATATGATGAATACCAAAGTGAGGATTATGGTACCTGAGAAATAATAGATGATTTATGTTGGTTACCTATATTGGCCAACTGTAAAATCAATCTAGTTACATAAAATAATATGGACATCATATGTTAGGGGTTTATGCTTTGCATAAACATAAACATTGATAAGGTTGAACTAATGGAAGGAATAATTGTAATTGGTGGAAGAGTTTATCAAGCTAAAAATATTTCCTTAGAATAACCCTGTGTGGAAGAACTTTTTGTGGATTAAAGATCTATGGTATCTCCATGACATTAAGATGTTATGTGGAGACTTGATGGTATGATAAATGATTAAAATATGTCTCTCCTTTTTCCTGGGATATCGGGGACGAAATCCTTGTTAGGGGTTTATAATTTGTAACATCTCTGACTTGGGTTATACTTTAACCTAGGTGTTTTGTTTAAGAAAGCTGATTATATGCTTGATATTATCTTTTGAAAAGTAATTAAGGCTCAAGAGGAACTTATATTTCAATTTTAGTCCTTTTTGAATGATGTTGAAAATAATGTTTTGCTTATGTTGGACTAAAGTGCAAATTACCCAAGTTGAGGGGTTAAATTGCAAATGTTACATGATAATATGTTACTCATGTGTTGAAGCATCATGATAATGAAGATGATGCAGAGGTATGGCTTGTGGTAGCCTGAGTACCAAGAAAGAGCTGATAAAGCAATGTTTGTGCATTAAAACCTAGTTTTGGTGTAATGTGCAATTTACCCAAAACCCAGGGTTCAATATGCAAATTACCATTTCATTAAGGTCCCTAATATTTATTGGCATCATTTTGAGGCAATAAAATGAGAGGGGCATCTCATTTGTATCACTTTGAAGGAGAGAGAATCTTGATATTAAAATAATCAAGATTTAAGCATAATTGAAATTAGAATTCAATTTAATGCAAAAATAATTATATTAAATGGATTGCCCTTCAACCAAAATTGTGTTGGTTGAAAATACACATATATGTACGTGCTTGTTCCTTGCAAAGGAAATGAAATATCTATGTGAGTGGAGAACCCACTCACATTAAGAAAAGAAAAAGAAATAGCCACTCACTTATGGATATTAGTATCATAAGGGTTAAGGTGCTTAATTTTCTTTTCTTTAAAACATGGATAATTGAGAGGAATAAGAGGAATAGTAGATAGCCTCGTAACCAAGGAAGGGAAGGGAGCAAGTGGCAAGGAAATGGAGGAGATAATCCCTACTTTATCTCTCTTAAATGAATTTTCAATAAAATTCATATATATGCTCCTTTATCCATGAGTTGAAAGGGTAATTTCGAAACCACTTTCACTTCTTGCTTGCAAAAACGACCAAGGGAGCTTGGAGAAATAGGAGGACGACCCCAACCTGTTGGTAAGCTTCTTGACCTCTTTTCACCTTGATTCCATGGTGGAAATCGAAAATCAATGCATGATTTCTTCTTATCTCGATCCCATCTTCAATTCTAGCCACTCATTTTCACTCAAAGCTTAAGGACGAGCTTGGGATAGTGGAAGGTGTTGCTTTCACCATTAAAGACATGGAGGTTGAAGCTTTGAAGTTCAATTGAAGGCGGGTTATATAACTTGAACCCTTGAACTTTGTTATTGATTCCATATCCTTATCAATTGTTGATTCCTTTTTTATTCCCGAAATGTTATTTGATTGATTGATGCAATCACCATGGAAATCACAGCAAGATTCGTGGGTTTATAGATTAATTATTATGACATCATCATAAGCACACACCTCCACAAATATCTTTTGCAAACGGTTTCATAACCTTGGTCCAAACAGTTTCGCCAAATCGTTTGGAGACCAAACGATTTGCAAACTGTTTGGAGGTTTGGATCCCAAACCGTTTGGAAGGGTTGACCGTTTGGATGGGTTGACCATTTGAGGTAAGGACCCTAGTACATGTTGGATGATGATCCAATGTATCCAATTGATTGATTCAATATATGGACAATCCTCCAATTAGAAACCCTACTCGGGTTGAATGCTGAAATTCTCAATTGATTAGTTTAATTTTTGGGTTGACTAACCCAAAAGGTCTCAAGACCGTTTGGAGGTCACCCAAATGGTCTCAATACCGTTTGTAGGTCAACCAAGACCGTTTGGAAGTCTATGATGAAGTATGATTAGTTGGTTGAAGAGCTAATGATATCAAATTCAATGATGCAAACCCTAATTGAATTTCATAGATTTTAATGATGGGACAAGTCAAACGGTCTCAAGACCATTTGGAGGTCATCCAAACGACCTCAAGACCATTTGAGGTCAGGTCATCACATAGCTAAGTGGTTATTCAATGATTTCAATCGAATTAGTTCCACAATGGCAACCATTGATGGTTCCTCGATTTCAAAACCCTAATTGATGGTTTCTTGATTGTAAACCCTAGTTTAATTGGGTTCAAAACCCTAATTGAAGGTCCAATTGAAGGGTGACTCAATGGTTCAATTGAAGAATAAATTAGTGGTTCTATTGGATGGTTAAATTATTGAAATCCTAAATTGACTAAGTGATGGAAGACCCTTTTGGTCCATTCGGTTTTGAGAAAGTTGGGACCAAACGGTCTTAAGACCGTTTGAGTCCAAATGTTCTCAAGACTGTTTGGGATCAAACGGTCTCAAGAACATTTGAGACCAAACAGTCTCAAACCATTTGGAGACCCAAGTTCATTCGGTTTCGATATGTTTTGTCTAAATGGTTTCAAGCACCAACCTTGCTAAATGGTTTCAAACCGTTTGAACTTAATTGGTCAAGACCGTTTGAGGTCTAAGTGACCATTACCATTTGAGATCTAAGTGACCAAGACCGTTTGAGGTCTAAGTGACCAAGACCGTTTGGAGTCTAAGTAATCAAGACCATTGGAGATTCAATTGGTCAAACCATTTGGACATCTAATGTGAATAAAGGTCAATTAACTATTTGATTATTAATGTTGTAAAACAAAGGTGATTATAAAGGTTAACCCTAACTGTGTGTACTTAAATGAAAAGTTGACCTAGATCAATATTGATCTACTTAACATCCTAGAGAGGATGAGAGAGAGAGAGAGAAAGAGAGAGAGGAATGCTTACATACCTAAGCCCTAATTCTCTCATTATGATCAAAATGTGTAATTATGTGTGATCCTTAATAAAGAGATCATGAAACCCTGATTGAGAAGATTGATGAGCCCTGATTTTAATATTAGGGCAATACTGAGTGAAACCCTAATCCAGGGTGATGTTATTTAATGTTACAGTAAACCCTAATTTGAGTAAAAGGACATGATAAACCCTAATCTGAAGTGAAGAGTGTATCCTAACCCTAATTTGGGTAATAGGATATAATAAACCCTAATACAGGGTAATGCTATGTGAAATCCTAATTGAGGGAGATATCAGGTGAAATCCTAATTTCAGGTAATACTATGTGAAACGCTGATATAGAAGGATGTTATGTGAAATTATAAGGAAGAGTGATATTATATGAAATCCATATATATGGGAGATTCTGTGTGAACCTTAATTTATAGATAGGGAAAATCCTATTCCTAATAAAGGAGTAGTGATTAATATATTGACAAATGTAACACCTAAAGAGGTTGATAATTGATATCCTTATATCAATAATTCCTAACTCAAAGATGAGTCCATATCATTGGCAATGGTTGTATATTCTAAATAAGTGACTTATGACCAATACATTACATGATAAATGTGATGAGTTGATGTATAAAGTATTAGGATGGGAAATACCCTAATACAAGCTAAGTGGATGAATTCAAGTATGATAAAGGTGATGAGGGAAGTGATACATCAAGACATGATAGATATCACATCCAGTACCTTAAGATTTATACACCTTGATGTATTTTAAATCCAATATATTTGGATGAGTGACACATGAAGTGTGTCATGTCAATTATTACATTGAGATGTAATGCACCTTGATAAGTGTATGTTGACATACCTTAAGAAAAGGTTAATCCAAGTTAATAGAGTATGATGTAATCATATTCTGGTAAAGTTGGGAGAGGATCTCATATTCTGTGTGATAATTCATTTAATGATAAATGATGAGAATACATAAGCATGATATAATGCTTATGTTATCAATGTTGGCTCCTAGCTGTGTGGAGCAATGAATTAAGGTATGATCATTAATAACATGATCTTAAGAACCTAAATGGCTATTGTGGAAAACCCTAATGGAGGGTGATGATATGTAAGAGGAATCCTAACCCTAAAAAGGTAATAGTGGTATTCCTTTGTGTTACATGATGCTGATATAAAGGCAATATAATTGTTATCATGAGTACTAATCATGCAGGTATGTTGAGATGATGAGCATAGCCAGGTATGGGCTATGATGCTCTGTATATTGAAAATGTTTTATAGTCCTTATAAGCCTTCATATGCTTTGTTGCTTAGTGAGAGGTAACCTGAAATTAATGAGCCCTGTGTGCCATATGATGTTTTAATTATTAAAAAATTTTATGGGCTTCATAAGCCATAATATGCCTTGTTGCCTAGTAAGGGATAACAAGAGGTGATATGAGCTTTGTGAACTATGTGGAATGCTTGTGTATTAAGATCCATGATTACCTTGGTCAGATGACCTGAAGGTATTAAGTTACATGTTATGTGGTAACAAGTATTCTTTGATGAACTAAGGGTTTGAATACCCATATTTTATAATCATGATGATAAACTTGTTAAGAAATGGAAATGTACTTGATGAGATGAGGGATTAAAATCCCAATACTTTGTGAAAAGAGTATGGCTACAGGCCATGACTCCACGAAACAATGCCAGGCATTATCTATGTGATCTATGCCTGAAGAGAGTATATGTTGCGGCTATAGCTCTATAGTGAAGATGTCAATATACCCTGGCAAGATAATTGCAGTTTAACACATGATGTGTAAAATATAATCAGTCGTGTAGTGTATTTACATAAAGTTGAAATACAAGAAACATTGGTTGATATTATCCTTCCTATTATAGTGGATAAATGTTATACATGTCCTTCATATTCCTTAATGGATAAGTGACATACTGCTCTATCAGGGTATAGCTGCAATGCTTCAGATAAGAATAATGTTCTAATTTGTTAGACAATGAATTAACTGTTGTTAAATAATTACGATACCTCTGTTCAGATTTATCTTATTAAACTGCAATAATAATGTTTCTGGCAGAGAGATAAATCTCTCGCTGGGGCAATTTACAATTGTCTCACCCCCGTGGGAACCACATTTTTAGGTGGATGCGGACGAGGAGGCAAGAATTCTACAGTAGGTGAAGGACAACAGCAGCAGCAGTAAGGACAGCAGTGAATTCTCAGGTGGAGACACTGGCTGATATGCCTTGTATAGATGTACATAGAGTCATATGTGTCATCTCTGTACTCTCAGGTCCTCGGAGTAGTAGTTTGTGCTTTTGAGATTTTGGCTCAGTGCCTCAAGATTTTATACTGCCTTTGTTTAGTTTAACAGGGCAGTTGATGCTTGTAATTCTCAGAAAGAGATGATACAGGACATGTACCTTTAAACCAGAATGTAATTGTGTTACTTTGGTTCTATGTGAAAGAGTTTTCCTTTGTTGGATCTCTTGGTGAAAAGTTTTAAATTTTTAGTGATTTTGGTAATTCGTTGCTTAGTGATCGCTTCCGCTTAGTTAATAACATATGTTTTGAACGCTTCGTCACACTAAACATAACTAACAACATGATGTAGCTAGCATCATGATTATAATAAGCAATAGAAGTATAGTTATCAACATAATCATGGATATTGTATGTATGCAACTACAATCTTAAGCATATCCACAACATAAGTATATCTACTATCTCTTAATTGCACTAAGAATCATCTTTATGTAAAGATAACAAACAAGGGTTATCATCCAATGTGAAACATCGTGTATAACCCTAAACAAATATGCTACACGGCTGTATTACATCTTTTATTATGCCCAAGGGAATTTGAGTCGTACCATTCAAAGTCCAACCGACCCCTGTGAAGGGATATTCGGTTCCATACAAGATCTAGGAGTTCCAGTATCCTAAGATCTCTTCCTGTCTGTTAGTACGAGTAAAAAGGCAGTGACATATCAGTCAAAGATGCAACCATATTGACATATAGTCAAGCTGATAACCACTTGTCTGACCTTGGTACAGGTCATGACACTAGAAACTACGGTATTCAAACCCAATCACTGAGGTACAACCATAGTTGTCCTCTAATCACATCATGTTATAATCACTGAGACACGACCGCAGTCGTTCTCAATCACATCAGATGTATGAGGCATGACCATAGCCAACATCCACAATATGCATTGTGGATGACAAGGATATATCCTCAACCTGCCACCCCCACATACTCATCAGTATGCGCTCCGAGTTTCCCTTAGGAATACTCATTTCACCATCCAACAAGTTCTGACACTGAAGATGGTTCTACGACACAGAGCACTACATGATTAGAGTTGCACTTGATTAGTTATGCCAATTGGGTGAATTAAGGATGCATCAAACAAGTGGACATACAAACCCTAATTCAATTATAGCAAGCATATGAATATCAAAACTTGAAAAGATAAAAAATGTATGAAACATAATTTCTCATCTCATCATCACATGGTACTATTCACTTGCCATTCATGAGACTACACTAATCATCATATTATCACAAGATATAAATCCTTTTCACAATATCACAGGGTATCAACCTTTATCAACATAATAGGATTACACCTCATTAAAGGCTCAACCATGCCCAAAGGTCATTAAGACCATCATACTATTCCCTACAAGATCATCATTATCTTTCCATGCCTTATAACAAGGCTCAATAACATCACTTACATATAATACACTAGATCAACACAATATTGCATTAATGAACTAGGAGATATTCATAAACAATCATAGTAGGATTATATTAACATTAAGAACATTCCTTTATTACATCAACATGCAAGTAATCTAGATATGATTAACACTCATCATATTCATAATGCACATGTTTAGCATAAGAAAGTATCAACCATGTGGCTATGATAACCACCAATGAACACATTAAGGTTATGATCATGTTAAGGAGGTTATTCCGCCATCATTCCATCATATAAGAATGTTAAACATGAATACTCATCTTTATCTATTTGCATTAGAGTTAGGTTCAACAAGATAAATCATATTAATATTACCAATCAGCACTTATATTCAAATCATAACTCACGTCATCCCCATTGGATCAAGGATGCATAAGGTGAAGCATCACCATCACATTCCATGTTATTCTCAAGTATGAACCCACACATAAATCAACATATAATAATCAGGTTATAGCATACTAGGGCTTCAATAACAATAAGAGAGTACTCCATGATTTTATTAATCATTCAAGGACTATTCTTACCTAATTACTATCATTTAGTTATATTAAAACTAGGTATAACAAGCTATACCTCATTAGGGTTACATATCAACACAATATGATTATCATCCCTTCTATTCATATGAGTGAATAGGTAATACTACCTTATTAAGGATAACCCTTCATTTGTTCCATCATCATTCAACCAATATCACCATACCACAATGTCACCCAGAACCATTGGATGTTTAAAAGGTAAGACCATTGGTTGTTTACATAAGTAAAAACCTTGGATAAACCACTTATGAAGTCCTTGATTTGTGCTCTATAAATAGTCACCATATAACCTTAGACATCCCTTGATTAACAACACAAAAAGTTCCATTGAGAGTAGGGTAAAACCCAGAATCGACTGTCCAGTTAAAACAAGCCATCCATTGTCAACAAGTAAGCTCCTTAAGTTGATCATATAAAGGAAACCATCTAAATCTCATTATTAGGACCAACATATTACAATATCCATCATTACACTTTATTGGAGGAATAAACATTAGATCATGACCATGGGGTCAAGTTCATATATTAAAACCATCAATTACAGTATAGGCTCGACCATTGCATCAAGTGACCCCAAAAAAAACCATTGGTCTAAGGCTTAATTGATGATACAAATGCAATTCTTAACTCACCATAGGTTGTAGAGACCTGATACACCATCATTAGTGACCATTAATTCATGATAGGTTGTTAGATAAACACTATATTCATTAATCAACATCAAATATTAAGCTAATGTCATCATTGATTGATAACATCAGTAGGGTGCTTAATGGTTGATCATTAAACTTCTAATTGATCCAAAACCTTACCTATGGGGGTGACCATAGGCTATCACCATAATTTGATACCTTTAATCATGACCATCAGTTGTCATGAAGACCACACCATAGGGTTGTTGCAATGGTACCATCATCGGGTTATGGATTTATATAAGAAATCAGCTTTAAACCCTAAAATTGGCCATTGTTGATAGGTTCTTAGCACCATAGGTTGTCAAATAAACCTGATCCAAGTCATATTATACCTTAGAAATAATGTACACATGATCACAGGTGCATCTAGAACTTAAATCAGAATAGGGAACATCATAAAAATCGAAATCCAAGTCAAGCATAGCTTTTTAGTGCATGGATCATCAATTTCAAGAAAGAACATGATCTAGAAAGCTTATTGTAAGCAATAAATGTGGAGCAAGTTATAAAACTTGCCTATAACGAGAAGATGAAACCCCACATAGAAGAAATCTCGAGCAAGTTGGGTAGAAAATCCAAGAATAAGCTATGAATTCGTCCATCTAGCACCTTTCTTCATCAAATGAGCAAACCCTAAGCATAAGGAGCAAGAAAGGTAGGGTTTTAGAGCTTTAGAGATATTTCTACCATGGAACACCAAAGTTCCGACCTGGAGAAAGCTAGGAGGAAGGATAAAAAATAAATAGATGGAGGAAAGAAGGGAATTCTTATATTGTTAGGTCAAGATCACTAGAAGGAAGCTTTTTCAACCCTAAAATGAAGTCAATTTCAACCTTAGAGCCTTTCTCCAAGAAGATCCCCACTTTCTTCTTCCTTGGGCAGAAAAATTCGCATATGAAAAGGTAGAAAGATGTTGGGAGAAGGTGGGAGGTGGTGGAGAGAAAATGGCTCGTTTTGGTGCTTGGGGATAAGTATATGACACTTTAAGATAAAGAAAAAGAAAAAGTTGAAGTTCTAGTATCTATTCAAGTGTCCATGGCTTTAAATTATTAAGAATATACAAGCACACACACAAGAAGCTCCCCCATCATGTGTATAGACCTTCTTAGCTTTCCTTTGTCGAATTTCACAGCCAATCAAATAATTCATTAGTTGATAGCTACTAAAGGTAGCTCATCCGTGAAGGGGGAAAACCCTAAAATACCCTTGGAGAAAACACCTTCAAACCAAGGTTTCAATAGGTGCCCCATGGCTCAAAAAGATCAAGAATGATGATAGAATATCCAAGGAATATAATGAAAGGGATAAATTGCAAATAAAGCCTCTCAATTGGGTAAATTGTAGAAAAGTCCAAAATGTGCATAAAATTGCATAACTTGCTCAAACACTGTCCAAATTGGACAAAATTTGAAACTTAAGCTTGTATTATGATTTCAAAGCATATCACAAGGTTATATTAGGTTATAAGAATTCAATTATGATAATTAATCTTATTCAACTCATTAAGAAAGTTTTGGGGCGTTACAAATTCAATCCACTAAACCCACTAGATATAGACTATCCTTATTCTAATGAGGAATTTTCTAATAAAGAAGTAATAGTTATGTCATCTATTGAGAGAGTGAATCTTAAATTTTCCAACACACTGAACTAGATGGTCATCCTTTCAACTTACATAAGTTTCAATCACCTAGCCAAAAGAGCAAGGATGAGTGAGGTTAAACAATTAATCATGTGTAAGGAGTCATGCATAAATATTTTAAACATTTTCAAATGATAAAAATTTAGAAGTATAATTGTTACGGTCATAACAAGGATGTCGATGCAACATCAACTATGTACATGGGTGTAATGTACCCAATGAAAGAAATAATATATTGTACTTGTGTTCTTGATTGCCTCAATCCCTACCCACTCTAGGTCCTATAGTAAAAAAGTTGTAATAGTCACGTGTAAATCCCTTTCTTCCTTGTAAAATTGTTTGTAGAATATGTGATTCATGTATTATAATGTGTTGATTGATCAAGTGATGAATGAGAATAGTTTTTGTGGTTGGTTTGTGATATGGGTGTTCATATAGAAGGGTTTTATCTAAGTAACATAACTTGTAAAGATGTGCAAAGAAAAATAAAGAAAAAGTTTAGACGTGTTTGTGTCAGCCAACTTAATCACCTGAGACCCTATTCATGTGGAATAAAAGCGATTACAAGGTATGTGATCTGACAGCCAGAGGTTAGCTTGAGTCAAAAGAGACCATTTAGTCAAATAGTCAGAGTGTGAGTGTGGCAATTAGGAGGTAATGTCGTTATCACTCTGGGAAGTATGATCATCTAGATATTTGGGCCTGTCATATGAATACTTAGGATGACCACTACAAACTACTTTGTTTATACTTCCTTGTATACCCTATCTAGGTATGCAGAGGAAGGATGGGCTAGAGAGAAAACCCTATAAGTATTAGGGTGAGAACACCAAAAAAGTAAGAAAGGGATAAGATCATAAAGACATAATATGATATGACTTTTGCTTTATGCTATTGATTTGATTTCAAATGGATAAAAATGCTCTTAGTATGTAAAACCAATAATTTTCAATTATCAAAAGTATTCAGTTCAGTTAAGATTGTTGTACATCCAAAATTTACATTTGATTTTATTTGTTTTTATTGAAGTAAGGTGGGTTTAAAGTTATAGTTATATGAGTTTCCTTAAAAGAACATCATTTTCACATGTTTGAGATAAATAAGATTTGGTTAATCCCAAGTATCTCTTGGCTTTATTAAAGTAGGATTGCCTTGGTTCAACTAGTAGGATGAGTTACTAAGATATAATGCTTCTATTAACAATGTAATAAGAGTTAACTATGGATAAAGTAAACATGGAATGTAATAAGAATGTACAAACACTAAGATGTTGAGATATGAGAAATGGGTGGAATAACCAAAAACTCAGTTGGAATTAATAACTATGAGCAATGTTGAACATAAAACTAGAAACCCTAATTCAAGGGATACATGAAAAATGAATACAGTTTGAGACATAGGTTAGTATGTAGCATATTAAATGACGAAGATCATCTAAAAAGGGATGATAAGAACCATTTGTACATCCATCTTGATAAAAAATCAGAGTCAATTAATCCTAGCATATGGTAATAAAAGAGAAGGGATGAGGGCAAGGTGGGTTTTCGAAATAGTTTAATGAAAAAATGTTGTTATTTATAAAAGGGAATTATTATAACATAAAGTGTATAGGAATTTAATAGTTCCATGTACAAGAAGAATAAAAAAGAGGTTTAGAGAGAATAATAGTTGTGCTAGTTTGGGAAACTTGGAGAGTAAGACCTGAAGTATAAATATAAAGACGAAGAAAAAACATGATAAGAGAAATAGATTGTATGGTTATTGAAATATATTATTCAAGTTTTGAAGAAAGAATGGAAAAGAGGAAAATGGTTGAAATATATTGAATCTTATTAAAAAAGTAATGCATAAGTGTTAAAAAAATTGAAGAGTATGCTAGATCATATGAAATATGATATCATAACAAGAAATGAAGATACAATAAAGATGAAAAAGGAAAGTTAAACCTAGTTAAAGAATAGATTTATGTGATAAGAGAGAGATCAAGATATGTGCCTTTACATATAATTGTTTTTGCTCTTGCTTGAAACTTATGCCATTGTGGAGTAATTATTTGTTCTTGCATGGTGTATTTCAACGGGTCCCACATGGATGTATGTGATTAGAAAACATAAAGATAATGATAAATAAAAGAGAAAACAACCTGAGTATGAGCATGTTGAACAACATAGAGTTTAATATGGAAAGATTAGTTTGACCCTAATATGATTTATGTGAGTTGGAAAAAATATATTTTATGTGCTGCGATTAAATATGAACCCTTTAAAAAGAATGGTGATTTAGGGAACAAAGTATGAATTTAAGATGTATTAAAAACATAATTATGACATACATAATCATGCTTATAAATTAGAAATTAAGGGAAAATCAATAATTCTAGGTAGAAGATTTAGAATACTCCTTAAAGATGACATATGGATGGTATGTTCAAAGAAAATCTAGTTCTTAAAGAAAATGCAAAGAGTAAGTAATATTAACAGTTTCAAGGTATGTGATAGAGAAAGACTTATTAATTAGACTTTGATGAGAGGAATTTAGTAAGAGAATGTTTGGAATTATATAATATCAATTTGATGATCATGGTCTCCTTTTCTTGAGTATTCTTGCTTGAAAATAAAAATAAAAGAAATTTACATTGAAGGTGAACCAATGAGAAAATAAGAGGACATTTGAAAGTCTGAATGAATGCAAAAGTAAAGGTATGTATCGGTAGGGTATGAGATAAGGATAAGTAAGATCCATGTTACCTAATTAGGGAGAGTTTTTCTATAACAAAAAGGGTCATATGAGAAGTTATAGTACATGTAGCTAAGATTCTGAAAATACTGAGGACAAAAAAAATCCATATACCTAGACAAGGACAGCAAGACTTACTCCTTATCTGTTAATTCTTGGTAAACCCTTAGATAACCTTGATAAAGTTGTTATGCTTATTCAGATAAGCTTTGCATTCATTCTTACCCAACTTTACATAGGTGTTAGACAAGTTGCATGTATAAGACATGTTGGTGCTAATAGTATTAACATATTTGAACTACCTTTCATTCTTATTACCCTTAGTTTCTTTTCTATTGTTCTTATACTCATGGCTAGCTCCAATAGTAACAACTACATGTTTATTTATTTATATCATAGTAAGGAATTTCTACATGAGCGTCTAATCTTCCCAACGGATAGGAATGTTATTGTCCCATATCAAAGCATAGGTTAGTTTAAGCTTACCTTAAATTTAGCTACCTTCTCGATCAATGTTAAACATAATTCAAGGGAGAGATTCTTCTATGTCCATGTCTAGAACAAAGTTATGTAGCTCTTATAAATTGAAGAAGGTGATACATTGACTTTTAAATGGTGTATCCCTTCTCAGCCTAAAATGTTATTTAGTTAAAAGACAATAGAGATGTGCTATCCTCCTATTGATGCACTGGAATTAAATCCCTTAAACCCACTAGAAACATAATATCCTTATTCTAATGAGGAAATTTCAGATAGAGATGTAATAGTTATCTCATCTAATGAGGAGAGTGGCTCCTGAATGTTCCAACACACTAAGCTAGATGGTCATCCTTTCAACTTACATAACTTCCAATCACATAGGAAAAAGAGAAAGGATGACTAAGGATAAATAATTAATCATTTGAAAGAAGTCTTGCAAAAATATTTGAAATATGTTCAAATTATAAAAAATTATAAGTATGATTGTTAAGGGCATAACAGGGATGTAGGCACAACTTCAGCTATGTAATATGGGTGTAATGTATCCAATGAAAGAAATAAATAGTTGTTCTTATGTTCTTGATTGGTTAGTATCCCAACACAACTTTGTTGTCCCAACTCACGTCTACAATTTATGGAGCTCTAAGATTTGAAGCCAAGTGTAGTAAAAGAGGATAAGCTATGTATTATCATGTTAATTCCTGATGTGCCCAAGAAGTATTGAAAGCATAAGACAATACAATAATGATCATAGTGTCAGATGATGGTGGAGCCTAAAAAAAGAGTACTAAATATAAGTGTGGAATTATTTTTAGTAACTTAGTATGATATAAAAACATTCTTGTAGTGTTGGAGATAGTTTGTTGCATGATGATTGTTACTTATAAAGTTTAAATAGAAGGTTTTAATTGTGAAATTCGTAGTAATAAAGACATATCACTTAATATTTGAAAAGATACTCTAATTATACTATTCTTGCATACTTATAAGTTTTGAGGACATAACTCCTTAAGGGGGAGAGATTGTTACAAACATCATCTTGTTTTACTGGTAATTTGAGGGTTCAAGATAATTACAATGTTAGTTACACCTTTATTTACAATTATTAATAATTTGCATTGTTACTTGATTGATTTATCCTTTGGTTTATCTTGATTCTTTGATAAGTTAAAAGTCATCATTTGAGCATACTATGGGATTGGAACCCTGGTTGATAGAGTAATATCCCACATGTGTATGTGTAAGATCATTATAAACAATTGAACAATTAATTAACAAATAAATTATTTATTAATAACTTAATAAAGTTTTTCTCTAGAATTATAGACAATTCAATTATGAATCTAACAAAAAAACAAATTGAAGTTAAGATGAGAAATTTATAACACTTTTAGTTTCCACTCAAAATTATCTTTGGTTGAGAAATGTTGATTGCCAAATGTTGGTTTCAAGCCAAAGATTTGCAAACTAGTGATTTGCCAAACTAAGGTTCCAAACTGCCAGTGTGACCTACGCAACTGCCCA
Organism: Alisma plantago-aquatica; assembly: GCA_963693085.1. Classification (NCBI taxonomy): domain Eukaryota; kingdom Viridiplantae; phylum Streptophyta; class Magnoliopsida; order Alismatales; family Alismataceae; genus Alisma; species Alisma plantago-aquatica. The sequence continues at coordinate 2,608,515 of OY856410.1, forward strand.
TAATTGCCAGTCACAAAAATGGCCATGACTTTTGCTTTTCCTATTGGAATTTGATGAAATTTGATTTATTGGATTTGTATGTCAGTCCTCTATACAACCAAGGACCTAAACAAAGAAAATACTAACAAGAAGGTGACTTCCAAGGCTATATTTAGGAAAGAACACAAAGAATTAGGAGAAATCGATGATTTCATTTTATATTCCACTTGCCAAGTAGTTTTGATCATTGATCTTTCCTTATCTTAGTGTTCTCTTTGATAGGCCTTCTGATTCAACAACCAAAGGTTTTAGTTGATCTTACTTCTTCATCTTTTACCTCCAACATGGTCCTTTTTTACTTGTAAACCCCCATTAAGCCATTCCTTGGAAGTGTGGAGTTGAATCGAAGCTTAGTGGACTGGAATCTTAGTCTATCTACTTTAAACTCGAGACGAATAACTAGAATTGAACCTAAGGTGAGTGGATTTTCATATCATAGCCATTATTTTCATAAGATATAAGTCAAAACATTAATAATGTGTATCAACTTGTCTAATATTGTATTTTTCCTAGTTTAGTAAGCTCTAACTCAAATTTGCAAGGTATGATTAATTGAAATAGGTAGAAAATTAAGAGAGTTTAATGACTCGAGTTATTGAATGCGTGCACATGATTTGTACGAGTTCTAAATACATGGAAATCTAGAGACAACAAAGTATCTAGGTTTTCCCTAAATCTCTAATAATGAAATACATGCTAAGAAATATTATTACATGATTTGATTTCTATTCATTTATGGATATGAGATGACAAAGTATCTAATTTTTTCTAGTGATATTTTTACAATGCTTGGTTGAATCGGTTCAATCTATATATCAATAGTTTAGTGTAGATCAGTTGGAATAGAATAAGTAGCATTTGGTATGAAAGACAGATGGTACTATTATAGTACAGATTGTATATGCTTATTTTATTAAGTTCAACTAAAAATACAATGCTCGATATAAGTGAAATAAAGTATTGAAAGTTAATGTTAGCATTGTGCACAAGTCTTAAATTTATAAACTCAAACACTACCTCGCAAGTATATAGGTGCACGTAGTATTGTAGAGGTCTTCCAAGTAGGAGGGTATATTAAAGGCAAGAGTATTGCCTTTTAACAATCTAGATCAATTTCAAAGGATGATTTGGTTTTACACTAGTAAACTAAACAAAATTAGAGAATTGTTAACACAAAGATCACTTGGTCTACAGATTTCAATTAATTAGAAGGTCTTGGGACAAGATTTCACAACCATGTCACAACAATAAGAACTAAGAAAATCACTATAATAGAAACAACACAAAGGAGGTTTGTGTCCTACAACACCTCTCCATAGCGTAAAATAGTCATAACTTCATGTAGCACTCCCATGCTTATACCAAATTTTAAACTATAAAACTTTCTTCTCAACACATCCTAGCAACTCTCGTAGTCAAGGTAGTGTTGCTAAGGCACACCTCCTTACTCATGTGCATGTCATCCCAGATCATATAAAGAGAATATATCAAACATACTAAGTGGTCAACCAAGCATGTAAGAAGAAAGTTACATTGATGGATCTTAGAATAGTGGAAATAACTATCATTAAGCATGAATTTCGAGTTCAACAAAGTTATGACATGGGAGTTACTCCCCCATGACCAAGAACAAGGGATCTACTCATCCATGGCTAGAGAAAGAAGATGCAAGTTGTAGAATATAGAGCATAACATGGTAGAAGAAAGAAAAGAACAAAAATATCCAAAGTACATGTGGGAAGAAATATAATTTTGAATAGGAATGGAAATTTCATCCTCTTTGAGTCTCTTTCGAGAACCTAGAATAGAGAATGGAGATCTCTGCTGCAATGACTAAAGAAGAATCAGGGAGAAGGTGGTTCTCTATCAAGTACTTGTGCTCTTCTCTCCGAAAATCACCATCCTTTCTCCTTGGATTTCTCTAGACATCTCTTGCTCTAAATGACTCGTGAACTATTCCAAGTAAGTTGTGCTCGCATATAAAATTGAGGGACAATTTTCTTTTAATTTTGAACTAAAACCATAGGTTACACCATCCATTGGTTGGCCAACATGACATGTTAGTTGTGATAACTTGAAATTGAACTGCTCTAATAGAAGATGACACGTTGTGTATGATGACTCACATGCCGTGTTGCTGGATGTTTGGAAAACATGGGTAGTTCTGGATTGAGTGACCACCACATGTATACATATTGACACACTATATTATAATGTTACAATGATCTTTGACTTCTTCTTAATTGAGGATATGTGCCATGTTAGTTGGCTAATACGTCATGTTTTTACTCATTAAAAAACTTGTGATTTTCTTTGGTGAGTGTACATGATGTGTTGGTCGGCCAATGCACTGTGTTTGTGGATTCCACTTAATACCTTATATTCGAGGATTCAAGCCGTGTTCATTGGCCAATCATCATGTTTCTTGTTCACTTGTAGACTGTATTCTCCTACTGTTTGACATGCCATGTTTTTTGAACCACAAAGCATGTTTCTATCAAATTCTCTAAGAATATCTTCAAAGTTGGGGAATCTTGCTAAAGGTTTAATTATGGTCAAATCATCCCCATTATGATGTCAAAATGTTGTACCCACAATCAAAATCATGGAGAACTAAATATAGCAATAAAGTGGGAAATCTATCATGATTAGAGGAAATTTGATGTAGAAAATGGATTGAAAATGCATGAAAGAGTAGGCTTTCATTGGTCAATCGTCATGTTTCTTGTTCACTTGTAGACTGTATTCTCCTATTGTTTGACATGCCATGTTTTTTTAACCACAAAGCATGTTTCTATCAAATTCTCTAAGAATATCTTCAAAGTTGGGGAATCTTGCTAAAGGTTTAATTATGGTCAAATCATCCCCATTATGGTGTCAAAATGTTGTACCCACAATCAAAATCATGGAGAACTAAATATAGCAATAAAGTGGGAAATCTATCATGATTAGAGGAAACTTGATGTAGAAAATGGATTGAAAATGCATGAAAGAGTGGGCTGAAAGACTATATAAATCATGCACATAAAACTCCCTAAGCTCAAACATTGCTTGTCCTCCAGCAAAAAAAACATGAAAAAACAATCAAATAAAGTGTCAAGCACATCTACCAATCAAATGAAATGAAAGAAGTGTATCAAGTCAATCCAACCTTAATCAATCGGTTTATGCTATTAGCCATGCGTTCTACTCAAACAACCAAGGTGGAAAGTTTAGCATAAGTGGCAAAATTTAAATGGAAGAGTAAAAAACAACATTAGGTTGAGTCTATATGACCAAGGAAAATAATAAGGGAATATGCAACCTAACTCTTTCAATTACAAAAGATATAAAAGACAAAATTTGAGTCAACAAACAATCCAAAAATACTCTGTTTGCTTTTAGAATAAGAATAAGACAATGAATCAATGGTTCTGACACTCAATAGGTAAAATAGACTTATGCACGCACAGAGTGTCGGTTGGGGTTAATTTACCCTCTTAAGGACATATCACCCAACCTTGTATCCAGATTGGAATTACACTATGCTAGCATGATATGTGGGAAATTTAGCCATCTTATGTGGCGAATATATGTATTTTTTTTGAATAAATAGCCAAAATTATCAAAAGTGAGTCGAGTTCTACTTGAGAACCATGTGGCCTTAAACTAGACCTTTTATTTCCCAAGCATAAAAGAGTTAACTGGATTGCATAATCAATTGGATTTCATAGCTATTTACTAAATTTTTATTGAGAGGGTGGTTAAAAATGCACTAAAAATTGATAAGGACATCTAGAATGTTAAACAATATTGTAATGTTGATTAATCCAAAAAAATCATCTGTTACATGTAATTAAGTAAGACCTGAAGTATAAATATAAAGACGAAGAAAAAACATGATAAGAGAAATAGATTGTATGGTTATTGAAATATATTATTCAAGTTTTGAAGAAAGAATGGAAAAGAGGAAAATGGTTGAAATATATTGAATCTTATTAAAAAAGTAATGCATAAGTGTTAAAAAAATTGAAGAGTATGCTAGATCATATGAAATATGATATCATAACAAGAAATGAAGATACAATAAAGATGAAAAAGGAAAGTTAAACCTAGTTAAAGAATAGATTTATGTGATAAGAGAGAGATCAAGATATGTGCCTTTACATATAATTGTTTTTGCTCTTGCTTGAAACTTATGCCATTGTGGAGTAATTATTTGTTCTTGCATGGTGTATTTCAACGGGTCCCACATGGATGTATGTGATTAGAAAACATAAAGATAATGATAAATAAAAGAGAAAACAACCTGAGTATGAGCATGTTGAACAACATAGAGTTTAATATGGAAAGATTAGTTTGACCCTAATATGATTTATGTGAGTTGGAAAAAATATATTTTATGTGCTGCGATTAAATATGAACCCTTTAAAAAGAATGGTGATTTAGGGAACAAAGTATGAATTTAAGATGTATTAAAAACATAATTATGACATACATAATCATGCTTATAAATTAGAAATTAAGGGAAAATCAATAATTCTAGGTAGAAGATTTAGAATACTCCTTAAAGATGACATATGGATGGTATGTTCAAAGAAAATCTAGTTCTTAAAGAAAATGCAAAGAGTAAGTAATATTAACAGTTTCAAGGTATGTGATAGAGAAAGACTTATTAATTAGACTTTGATGAGAGGAATTTAGTAAGAGAATGTTTGGAATTATATAATATCAATTTGATGATCATGGTCTCCTTTTCTTGAGTATTCTTGCTTGAAAATAAAAATAAAAGAAATTTACATTGAAGGTGAACCAATGAGAAAATAAGAGGACATTTGAAAGTCTGAATGAATGCAAAAGTAAAGGTATGTATCGGTAGGGTATGAGATAAGGATAAGTAAGATCCATGTTACCTAATTAGGGAGAGTTTTTCTATAACAAAAAGGGTCATATGAGAAGTTATAGTACATGTAGCTAAGATTCTGAAAATACTGAGGACAAAAAAAATCCATATACCTAGACAAGGACAGCAAGACTTACTCCTTATCTGTTAATTCTTGGTAAACCCTTAGATAACCTTGATAAAGTTGTTATGCTTATTCAGATAAGCTTTGCATTCATTCTTACCCAACTTTACATAGGTGTTAGACAAGTTGCATGTATAAGACATGTTGGTGCTAATAGTATTAACATATTTGAACTACCTTTCATTCTTATTACCCTTAGTTTCTTTTCTATTGTTCTTATACTCATGGCTAGCTCCAATAGTAACAACTACATGTTTATTTATTTATATCATAGTAAGGAATTTCTACATGAGCGTCTAATCTTCCCAACGGATAGGAATGTTATTGTCCCATATCAAAGCATAGGTTAGTTTAAGCTTACCTTAAATTTAGCTACCTTCTCGATCAATGTTAAACATAATTCAAGGGAGAGATTCTTCTATGTCCATGTCTAGAACAAAGTTATGTAGCTCTTATAAATTGAAGAAGGTGATACATTGACTTTTAAATGGTGTATCCCTTCTCAGCCTAAAATGTTATTTAGTTAAAAGACAATAGAGATGTGCTATCCTCCTATTGATGCACTGGAATTAAATCCCTTAAACCCACTAGAAACATAATATCCTTATTCTAATGAGGAAATTTCAGATAGAGATGTAATAGTTATCTCATCTAATGAGGAGAGTGGCTCCTGAATGTTCCAACACACTAAGCTAGATGGTCATCCTTTCAACTTACATAACTTCCAATCACATAGGAAAAAGAGAAAGGATGACTAAGGATAAATAATTAATCATTTGAAAGAAGTCTTGCAAAAATATTTGAAATATGTTCAAATTATAAAAAATTATAAGTATGATTGTTAAGGGCATAACAGGGATGTAGGCACAACTTCAGCTATGTAATATGGGTGTAATGTATCCAATGAAAGAAATAAATAGTTGTTCTTATGTTCTTGATTGGTTAGTATCCCAACACAACTTTGTTGTCCCAACTCACGTCTACAATTTATGGAGCTCTAAGATTTGAAGCCAAGTGTAGTAAAAGAGGATAAGCTATGTATTATCATGTTAATTCCTGATGTGCCCAAGAAGTATTGAAAGCATAAGACAATACAATAATGATCATAGTGTCAGATGATGGTGGAGCCTAAAAAAAGAGTACTAAATATAAGTGTGGAATTATTTTTAGTAACTTAGTATGATATAAAAACATTCTTGTAGTGTTGGAGATAGTTTGTTGCATGATGATTGTTACTTATAAAGTTTAAATAGAAGGTTTTAATTGTGAAATTCGTAGTAATAAAGACATATCACTTAATATTTGAAAAGATACTCTAATTATACTATTCTTGCATACTTATAAGTTTTGAGGACATAACTCCTTAAGGGGGAGAGATTGTTACAAACATCATCTTGTTTTACTGGTAATTTGAGGGTTCAAGATAATTACAATGTTAGTTACACCTTTATTTACAATTATTAATAATTTGCATTGTTACTTGATTGATTTATCCTTTGGTTTATCTTGATTCTTTGATAAGTTAAAAGTCATCATTTGAGCATACTATGGGATTGGAACCCTGGTTGATAGAGTAATATCCCACATGTGTATGTGTAAGATCATTATAAACAATTGAACAATTAATTAACAAATAAATTATTTATTAATAACTTAATAAAGTTTTTCTCTAGAATTATAGACAATTCAATTATGAATCTAACAAAAAAACAAATTGAAGTTAAGATGAGAAATTTATAACACTTTTAGTTTCCACTCAAAATTATCTTTGGTTGAGAAATGTTGATTGCCAAATGTTGGTTTCAAGCCAAAGATTTGCAAACTAGTGATTTGCCAAACTAAGGTTCCAAACTGCCAGTGTGACCTACGCAACTGCCCATAATTGCCAGTCACAAAAATGGCCATGACTTTTGCTTTTCCTATTGGAATTTGATGAAATTTGATTTATTGGATTTGTATGTCAGTCCTCTATACAACCAAGGACCTAAACAAAGAAAATACTAACAAGAAGGTGACTTCCAAGGCTATATTTAGGAAAGAACACAAAGAATTAGGAGAAATCGATGATTTCATTTTATATTCCACTTGCCAAGTAGTTTTGATCATTGATCTTTCCTTATCTTAGTGTTCTCTTTGATAGGCCTTCTGATTCAACAACCAAAGGTTTTAGTTGATCTTACTTCTTCATCTTTTACCTCCAACATGGTCCTTTTTTACTTGTAAACCCCCATTAAGCCATTCCTTGGAAGTGTGGAGTTGAATCGAAGCTTAGTGGACTGGAATCTTAGTCTATCTACTTTAAACTCGAGACGAATAACTAGAATTGAACCTAAGGTGAGTGGATTTTCATATCATAGCCATTATTTTCATAAGATATAAGTCAAAACATTAATAATGTGTATCAACTTGTCTAATATTGTATTTTTCCTAGTTTAGTAAGCTCTAACTCAAATTTGCAAGGTATGATTAATTGAAATAGGTAGAAAATTAAGAGAGTTTAATGACTCGAGTTATTGAATGCGTGCACATGATTTGTACGAGTTCTAAATACATGGAAATCTAGAGACAACAAAGTATCTAGGTTTTCCCTAAATCTCTAATAATGAAATACATGCTAAGAAATATTATTACATGATTTGATTTCTATTCATTTATGGATATGAGATGACAAAGTATCTAATTTTTTCTAGTGATATTTTTACAATGCTTGGTTGAATCGGTTCAATCTATATATCAATAGTTTAGTGTAGATCAGTTGGAATAGAATAAGTAGCATTTGGTATGAAAGACAGATGGTACTATTATAGTACAGATTGTATATGCTTATTTTATTAAGTTCAACTAAAAATACAATGCTCGATATAAGTGAAATAAAGTATTGAAAGTTAATGTTAGCATTGTGCACAAGTCTTAAATTTATAAACTCAAACACTACCTCGCAAGTATATAGGTGCACGTAGTATTGTAGAGGTCTTCCAAGTAGGAGGGTATATTAAAGGCAAGAGTATTGCCTTTTAACAATCTAGATCAATTTCAAAGGATGATTTGGTTTTACACTAGTAAACTAAACAAAATTAGAGAATTGTTAACACAAAGATCACTTGGTCTACAGATTTCAATTAATTAGAAGGTCTTGGGACAAGATTTCACAACCATGTCACAACAATAAGAACTAAGAAAATCACTATAATAGAAACAACACAAAGGAGGTTTGTGTCCTACAACACCTCTCCATAGCGTAAAATAGTCATAACTTCATGTAGCACTCCCATGCTTATACCAAATTTTAAACTATAAAACTTTCTTCTCAACACATCCTAGCAACTCTCGTAGTCAAGGTAGTGTTGCTAAGGCACACCTCCTTACTCATGTGCATGTCATCCCAGATCATATAAAGAGAATATATCAAACATACTAAGTGGTCAACCAAGCATGTAAGAAGAAAGTTACATTGATGGATCTTAGAATAGTGGAAATAACTATCATTAAGCATGAATTTCGAGTTCAACAAAGTTATGACATGGGAGTTACTCCCCCATGACCAAGAACAAGGGATCTACTCATCCATGGCTAGAGAAAGAAGATGCAAGTTGTAGAATATAGAGCATAACATGGTAGAAGAAAGAAAAGAACAAAAATATCCAAAGTACATGTGGGAAGAAATATAATTTTGAATAGGAATGGAAATTTCATCCTCTTTGAGTCTCTTTCGAGAACCTAGAATAGAGAATGGAGATCTCTGCTGCAATGACTAAAGAAGAATCAGGGAGAAGGTGGTTCTCTATCAAGTACTTGTGCTCTTCTCTCCGAAAATCACCATCCTTTCTCCTTGGATTTCTCTAGACATCTCTTGCTCTAAATGACTCGTGAACTATTCCAAGTAAGTTGTGCTCGCATATAAAATTGAGGGACAATTTTCTTTTAATTTTGAACTAAAACCATAGGTTACACCATCCATTGGTTGGCCAACATGACATGTTAGTTGTGATAACTTGAAATTGAACTGCTCTAATAGAAGATGACACGTTGTGTATGATGACTCACATGCCGTGTTGCTGGATGTTTGGAAAACATGGGTAGTTCTGGATTGAGTGACCACCACATGTATACATATTGACACACTATATTATAATGTTACAATGATCTTTGACTTCTTCTTAATTGAGGATATGTGCCATGTTAGTTGGCTAATACGTCATGTTTTTACTCATTAAAAAACTTGTGATTTTCTTTGGTGAGTGTACATGATGTGTTGGTCGGCCAATGCACTGTGTTTGTGGATTCCACTTAATACCTTATATTCGAGGATTCAAGCCGTGTTCATTGGCCAATCATCATGTTTCTTGTTCACTTGTAGACTGTATTCTCCTACTGTTTGACATGCCATGTTTTTTGAACCACAAAGCATGTTTCTATCAAATTCTCTAAGAATATCTTCAAAGTTGGGGAATCTTGCTAAAGGTTTAATTATGGTCAAATCATCCCCATTATGATGTCAAAATGTTGTACCCACAATCAAAATCATGGAGAACTAAATATAGCAATAAAGTGGGAAATCTATCATGATTAGAGGAAATTTGATGTAGAAAATGGATTGAAAATGCATGAAAGAGTAGGCTTTCATTGGTCAATCGTCATGTTTCTTGTTCACTTGTAGACTGTATTCTCCTATTGTTTGACATGCCATGTTTTTTTAACCACAAAGCATGTTTCTATCAAATTCTCTAAGAATATCTTCAAAGTTGGGGAATCTTGCTAAAGGTTTAATTATGGTCAAATCATCCCCATTATGGTGTCAAAATGTTGTACCCACAATCAAAATCATGGAGAACTAAATATAGCAATAAAGTGGGAAATCTATCATGATTAGAGGAAACTTGATGTAGAAAATGGATTGAAAATGCATGAAAGAGTGGGCTGAAAGACTATATAAATCATGCACATAAAACTCCCTAAGCTCAAACATTGCTTGTCCTCCAGCAAAAAAAACATGAAAAAACAATCAAATAAAGTGTCAAGCACATCTACCAATCAAATGAAATGAAAGAAGTGTATCAAGTCAATCCAACCTTAATCAATCGGTTTATGCTATTAGCCATGCGTTCTACTCAAACAACCAAGGTGGAAAGTTTAGCATAAGTGGCAAAATTTAAATGGAAGAGTAAAAAACAACATTAGGTTGAGTCTATATGACCAAGGAAAATAATAAGGGAATATGCAACCTAACTCTTTCAATTACAAAAGATATAAAAGACAAAATTTGAGTCAACAAACAATCCAAAAATACTCTGTTTGCTTTTAGAATAAGAATAAGACAATGAATCAATGGTTCTGACACTCAATAGGTAAAATAGACTTATGCACGCACAGAGTGTCGGTTGGGGTTAATTTACCCTCTTAAGGACATATCACCCAACCTTGTATCCAGATTGGAATTACACTATGCTAGCATGATATGTGGGAAATTTAGCCATCTTATGTGGCGAATATATGTATTTTTTTTGAATAAATAGCCAAAATTATCAAAAGTGAGTCGAGTTCTACTTGAGAACCATGTGGCCTTAAACTAGACCTTTTATTTCCCAAGCATAAAAGAGTTAACTGGATTGCATAATCAATTGGATTTCATAGCTATTTACTAAATTTTTATTGAGAGGGTGGTTAAAAATGCACTAAAAATTGATAAGGACATCTAGAATGTTAAACAATATTGTAATGTTGATTAATCCAAAAAAATCATCTGTTACATGTAATTAAGTAATCAAGAGTGACAAAGATGAACATCTAGGCTAATAACAAGAAACCAAAATGAAATAAATGTGTTGGCAACAATTTTCATTTAATTGATGAAAGGCTTGTACAATTTTTGTTTACTTGATATTTCACAAAAACAATTTGGGACAAGCGGTTTAGGATAAAGGGAAATCAATCCAATAAAGAGAACAAGCCTCAAAAAATACTAGATTACCAATATATAACAAAAACTAAGAAAAAGAAATGCAAAGGAAAACCAAAACTAAAACTACCATATGATTTATCCCCTCTAAGCTTGAACCTTGTAGTGTCCGTAGTGCATAAATCAAACTCAAGAGGTTTGCAACTAGACACCTCCTATGGAGGATATTAGAATGAGGGACCAGGGCCCTCACCAGTAGTCTGAAAGTGTTGCCCCGAAGTTTCATCACCTGGAATATCATGGATTGAAGACTCTTGTGGTCGTGGTGGAGGTGGTACTGGCATATCATAGCGGCCCTGAGCAATGTGCCACATTTCCATCTTTTGTATCATTGAATGCATATCTTTGTACTTCTAGCTGAGCTGGTCCAAGCGTGTGTTATGTTGGTCAAAATGTTGTTGGACATACCATTAGAGATGTCACACATATAGTATCACCCAATTGTATTTAGTCTACATGCCAACAGAAGGAGGAGGAGGAGATATAGATGCCTCGGTTGTAGTGGAAGTCTCATTACATCTCAAGAATCATCCTCACCATAAAAACTGAACTTCCAATTATCAAAATTTGTTAAAGTGATTCCCTCCAGATTTGGCAGTTAAATGTATTCTTCATGCCAATGGAAATATTGCAAACTTGCTTTCATCATAAGGGTACCTAACAATTAAGCTTGAAGAAATTGGAAACTAGAGGTCAACTCTATTCTTCCCAATAATGGATTGTAAGCCAGTCAGGTCCACGTTCAACTTGTGGGAAATTTGGGTTATTAATCCTTTAATCATGATGCCACCTAAATTTTTCTTTATGATCTTGAAGAAACATTAGAGGAGATAATAGTTGGTTTATAGGTACGCATCATGTCTCATACTAAGAATAAGTCTTTCTTCCCACACACATCTTGTGTTTCCTTCTAGGAAAAAATACAAGTGCTCGGGAGTAGGTGAATGTAACTGAAGATGGAATTATGGATATGTGATGCTCTAGCAGAAGTGGCTTTGTGAATTGTGTCTTCAATTATTTTTCTCTAGAATTCATCATTATTGAAAGTATTAGGCATAACTATGCTACCTCCATAAGTGCATTGATATGTATCACAAGATTGTTTAAATGTGAATTTGTCTTACCGAGGAGTCGAAAAATAAGTATATCGAATGGATCAAGTGGCTTCCTTGGGTCTTCTTTGGCTTTCAAAGTAGTCAAAAATTCATATGTCAATCTAGGGTATGTGTGAAATTGAGAATACCAAGTTCCTCAAGAAATCCATGTATCTCATCATGAAGATGCAATGTGTTCATAGCTCAACACAAGCAAAGTGAGTAATAAGAACCCTACATGTTTTCAATTTCTGATATATGGCTTCTTCTTCGGTTGTCACATTGAACTATGTGGAGGAGACATAGGGGGTAGCAGATAAAGAGCTCTCTTCTTTGTGGTGCTTTGAAGCTTGCTTGATTGGAGTCATTGATTTGAGTGAAGAAAAGTACTACATGGGGGGGTTACAACATGTTTTGAGAGGGAATATGACATGTTGCTTTATCAGAGGTGAGAAAGAATCTCATGAAGCACATCATAGTCATTTACGCTGACTGTGTGTTAATATTGATGCCAACAGAGCTTGAGAGGCATTTTTGCTTTCTTGGATGCCAGATGATTGGGATGAATGATGTGTGCTGACTGTGACTTCAATCTTGAGGTTAGAGGCAAGTGGTGCGGTGAGCTTTGGGTTGAAAGAGGGCTTGGAGGTAGACAAGAACCTTTGACTATTGCTTGGCGAGGTAGTGGAGATGTGAGTTTGTAGCTATCCAGGTGGCTTTGTCGATGATGGAGGGTATCAACTTCTATGGTGGAGATTCAGACTAGCTCGAGAGAGATGTAGAGAGTTTGATCGAGGAGAAGCTTGCTTGATGACAATGATGGCTGGAGGCGCTCAAAGTTGCTGATGATGGAGCTTTGGACCAGTGGCGGATGATTGGAAAGAGCAAGAATACGATGCAGGGAGGGGGAAAACGTGAAGTAGAGATAGGGTTGTAAAAAGGAGAAGTGGTGAGATAGGGTTGGAAACCCCTATTTTAGCATTTCTTACACTATATGTTTGACAAACTACACACTATCTCACTATTTCAGTACTGCAATTCATTTTTAATTTTTCTCAAGTCAAATGTAACATGATGTGTTAAAGAAAAGGACACGTCATATTTTCTTCACTTGAAAACTGTGTAAACTTAAACCATTAAGGAAAACACTGTGTTTGGATATACACACCCTGTGTCTAGCTCTAGGTGAGCATACAAATATAAAGATATTTCTAGACAAACCATGTTAAGCAAGGTACACAACGTGTTTGATGATCATAGAAACTTTTATAAAATCATAGCTTGGGTCACACTTCATGTGTAAAGTCAAGCATGACATGTTCTACTCTAGGTGAACACTTGAAAATTTTCTTCAAACCAAGCATGGAATGTCGCTTCCATTGCATACCATGTTTCTTCTTTACAAAAATTTTGGAATGTCTAACACCTCAAACACATACCGTGTTGACATCAGAATACATCATATCACATGAACTTAAATCATTAAAGATATCTTTTTGATACTGACATGTTGTGTTGCCTGATCAACACCCCATGTCAAATCAAATTTGTTTCATAATGTTGATTTTTCTTTGTATTTATCTGCACCTACAATGATATTCACATACAAATCATTACATTCATCCATGATTGAAAAGAAAATATTATTTGAGGAAAAAGCATAAAGCAAATCTATTCCACTGGTGGGGTCAACTCCCAAAAAATCCCACCATTTAGAGACTGGAGTGGGACTCATCATTATCATCAAATTCAATCTTTAAGGGGGTACGTGAATCCATCATCAACATTCTATCATGAAGTGCATACCTTTCATCTTTCTCCATTAACCTTGACATTCTACAACTCCACATGTAAAATTCTTCAAAACTAGACAATGTCCAGACCATGTAGATCGTAGTTTTCCTGGAAAGAGCTTCAACCTCGAGTTAAAGAGAAAGACTTGGTTTCTGGTGCGTCCCCTCTAGTGGTGCTTTTACACCCCACGAGGTCAGAGCACACGTGATATGGTATCTTCTCTTTCAAAATTTATATGGTCCCAAATTGATTCGATCACTAAAACTAAAACAGTTCGCCCGCAAGCGTACGGGGTACTGTCGTAGTATAGGCAAAAGGCAAGATGCGGGGTCGAACCATAGAGATAGAGGGGGAACTAGAGTTAGAAGGTGTGAGCTATGTTCCTTTTGCGGATCTAGGGTTTTAGGGTTTTAAGGTTATTTGATGGTTTGGTTATACTAAAGAACAAGTATGAAAGACACAATTGAAACTAAGTTATCAAAAACTGAACTAGCAATCTAAGTGACAAACTAGCTAAACTAAGGCAGGGGCAAGATGGACTAGACTAAGAAAGCAATTAGAAACTAAGGAACTGAATTAACGACTAACTAGATCACAAACCTAGATTAACACTAGCTAGCAAAACTAGGCAATTAACTAAGTTAACCAAAGCAATTGAACTACACTAGCATTAACAAGCAAACAGAGCAATTAAGGTTTTAAGCAAGAGTGATTAAGGTGGGTGGGCCGTTTGGGAAATGTCACTTTGATTTTAGTTGGGGGAGTTCATTAAACATGCATGGTGCTCAAATCATATCTAGATTACCAAACCCAACAACAAGGTCAATGCCATTAGAACATACCCTATACTACTAGTAGAAGACTAGGGTTAGGTGTAATTCTAATGGGATTGGCTAAATCTAGGTTTCTAGGGTAAGTGATAGTGGACAATTGAGGGGTGAGGGTAGAGATGGGAGTGGAGATGAGGGGATTTATCCTCATGCCACTAGCCACTCTAGCCTTTAGAAGGCCCTAGGCAATTGCATCACTCTCACTTACACTAGCCACTTAAATCTCACACTCACTTATAGGAGGAGGGATGTGTATGTAGGAACAAAGGGGGCTAGCTAGGGATCCACTAATTGGACCTAGGATCCAATCCTAAGATTGCCATGTACACTCCAATTCCTCCTAGAAGCTAAGTGTCATCAAACATCTCAAAGCAAGCAATCCATGTTATAAGAACAAACCACATGCAATAAAATAGGAAATGAGATAGAAGCAAGAAGCAATCATCATAGATATGAATTAAGTTCATTATAAGAAATTATCCCTGAACATGGTATCAAAGTTACATTTAAATCCCAAACAGCCCACCACTAGGGGCTTAGCTAGACATGATCAAGAAAACAAGAAAAGAAAGGGGTAGAATAAGTAGGGACTCCATGAAGCTTGATGTACAAGCCTCCTTCTTCACCTCCAAGCTTGTTGTAGACGTCCTCCCTCCTCCAAGGGTGTAGGGGTGCATAGAATGGTAGGGGATTATGGATGAAAACCTAGGGAACTAGGTTTCCATGGTGGAAAGTAGGTGGAAATGGTGGATTAAGAGCCAAAATGCAAGGAATTTGCACAAGGAACTCAAGAATGGAGGGTGGAGTAGTGTAGCAGTTGTGGGGGGGCGTCTAACCTAGTGCTATGGCCGCCACCCAGGTATATATAGGTGGTGGTGGAAGCACTAGGGTAAGTAGGGGCAGTTTAGGAAAAGCAGTGCAAAGTTGTATAGGGTCGGTGATCACCACGGTCGTGGTGGGTGTGCCACAGCCATGGTGAGGGTAGTGGGGAACGGCCGTGGGGGGTGAATACGGTCGTGGTGTGAAGGAAGTGGTGAAAAAGAGAAGTATGGTGGTGGCCACGGCCGTGGCGGAGTGCCACAGTCGTGGTGGGTAAGGGGCACCACGGCCGTGTTGGGTAACACGGCCGTTTTAGAGGAGGAGGTGACCGTGGGAGGGGCCACGGACGTCTTGATCATCTTCGGCCACGGTCGTGGCGACTTGGCCACGATCGTGGTGGCTTGGAGGAAATTCATGTTGGCAACTGAACTTCTGGCAATTAATTCCCACGACCGTGGCAGGGTGCCACGGTCGTGTTCTCTTCCACTAACCACCACCGTGCTGATGGCCACGGCCGTGGTGTCTTCAATGGCCACGGTCGTGGCAGGTGGCCACAGCCGTGGGATTCTATGGAATTTCCCTGTTGAACTTGGCGCTTCATTGCTAAAAGGCACGACCGTGGCATGGTGCCCACGGCCGTGGTGAGGTTTGCCTCACTCAATTACACTTCAATCTTCATCATTTTTGGATGTCTTTGCTTGGGATGATTCTTGACCATTGGAGGTAGGTTGAGGGAGACTTTGGGGCCTTCTTTGGGTCCCTCTATGAGTGGGGGAACCCTAGAACTCCTTCTTTCTCTCTCTTCCATCTAAGCATGGTTCAAGTACCTGAAAAACAATGCAAAGAACATCCATAAGCATATTTGCAATGATAAGCATATTAGGGGTAAAAAGCTTGTAATCTACATGTTTAGATGTGACTTAAGTACAAAATGGCACAGGATGGAGCCCTAAAATAGGGCTACATCACCACCCCAAACTTAAAACATACTTGTCCTCAAGTATGCCCTAACTCAATCTCTCTACGAATTTTCCACGATTAAGAAATGATAGATGCAATGTAAAAGATGATTATTGTTGAATGGTATCAAAGATGAATAATTACATGCATTTCACATCTCTCCTCTCCTACTTTCACAAACTAATCATGAAAAGAGCACAAAGCACATGAACTTCAAATATAGTGCGTAGAAAACGCAAGTTATCCATACTTCTTCCATAAAGTTTCGGGTAAACCGTCTCATGATAGTGTTAATCGAGGATGACTAGGAGTGCCGTTTCACATTCATGCATTCAGTCTTATATTTCAAATCATACCAAATGACCCACGTGGTTGTGGAAAAGGGCAAAATGAGCTAGGTTTGATGTTTCCTAGCTCAATAGGTATGAAAGTCGAAGAAAGGGTTGCGGTAAGATTCTTGGAATGTTTTTACACACTAATCTTTTCTTTATTTGAACGCTCTTAAATAGGAGCATCCTTTTATTTTATTTTTGCTTTTCTTTTTCTTTTCTTTTCTTTCTTGCCCTTGGTGTATATAGGGCAAATGGTGGATAGAGTGAAGCGGGGAGATCTAGATATGGCCACCCCAAACTTTTGGAGGTGGCCAAGGCTGATTATGTGCACTGAGGCATCTTTTTATGAGGCAGAGGGGTATGAAGATGGTGGAAGAATAGTCGGGTTAAAGAGGGGTCATTGGTATGATTTTCCACATAAGACATCCTGCATGAGAATTAATCCAACACTTCATCCAAGATATCACACCACATTAATGAACAAAATGAAATTTGATATATCAAACAAGTGATTCCACAAACACTAAGCATTCAAAGCTTGCTCAATTTCACAATTCAACCAATTCAATCACAATCCTAAGAGAGGTGATGCACATGTAAAAAGTCAAACATTGATACCACTTAGTAATAAAGTATGACATTTCACTTGCACTAGTCAAAGGTCGTCATTTTTACTCAAAACAGTAGAGATTGGGTCAAAACATACTTTTTAGACAAGAAGTCTCAAATTTGGGCAAAATTGGCCAAAATGGTGCCAATTTGCACTAAATCACATGTAAACCTACTTTAGGGAATTTAAAGACATAAAGCAGCAAATCCTAGTTAACATGCACAAGAAACTACAAAAACTACATGAAGATGCAATGCATGGTATGGAAAAGCAAAAATTTTGAAAAATTACCCAAAAATGCAGAAATCAACTACATGCCATGCAAAGATGCAATGAAAAGAACAAAAACAATAAAACTAAACTAGATGGCAGGGGTGATGTCAAAATGACAAAATGAGAGATAGAGTGGTGCATACCACCCTACCCACCCCAAACTTTAGAATCATGATGTCCTCATCATGAAACTATAGCTTAGGGGAGATAGGGGAAGTGGCATGGCTGCGGTGGTTGATCTGGCATCTGCGGAGGATCTGGAGTAGGAGCTGAGGCTGGAGCTGAGCTTGATGGAGGATGATAGTATTAGTGCCCCCAGTAGTCATCCTGGGGTGGAGGGTAAGTCTATGGATACCCAGCTAAACCACCCCAAAAATCTGCACCCCATTCGGGATTTCTTGCTGCATGGGCATGGTGATATTGATACAAGTGGTTGATTTGATAGTACATATGTTGCTGATCATACCACATGTGTTGTTGGGGAAGCTGCATGTCACTTTGGGTCTTTTGAATATTCTCAAGGTGTGGCTGGATTGTGGCCATGTCATAGGCATTCCCTGAGGGTGGCTGCAGTTGGGATGTCCCCTCATCCCTCCTTCTTGTTCTTCGGGGTTGCCTTTGTTCTGCATCTTCTTGCTCCTGCCCTTGCACATTAGATTCAGCAATGTCTTCATGTACGGTAGTGGCTCCCCTTGTATACGTCTCTCTTGGGTGTTCTTGCTGCCATTTCAAAAGTTTTTCTTTCAATTTGAAAAGAACTCCCAACGCAGATAGAAGAGGCGCCGCATGGTATGGCAGCTCGAGCTCGAAGTCCGGCACACTAGTAGTAAGATAGATCACCTTCTTTTCCTTCATCTTTATAGTGTGCGAGCGCACCAAGTAGTTGAGGTCAACAAACTCTGCCTCAAGTGCGTATTGTAACCCCGAGAGATCGTATCCCAGCGCTAGTGCAATCGAAGTCACAAACCCACCCATGACAAAGGGTTTTGTGCTCTTGTAGGGTATGGACTTCATATGATCAATCAATAGAACACCAAGGTCTAGGTGCTTCTTGAGGTGCATCAATATCAAGACAAACATATCTTTTTGTGAAATGGAGCCTTGATTATCATACCTCCCCACAATTGTGTTTGCCAAGACCTTCTGCACATAGTGCATCATTGGGTTGCTTATGGAAGCTGTTTTTTATCTTCCTATCTCGTACACGCCACTGCCTGTGATTGTCTCCCAGAAATAGGCATAATCAAGTATTTTTCCCTCTCTAACAAGCTGTCATCCAACTTGACGGCCTCTTCAGGACTTGCAACAAATATCCCATTCAGCTCAGTGGAAGTGAGGGTGTGCATGTTGCCCATCATGGCAAATTTGAGTGCATCACAACCCCTCACTTTAGTCCTCTCGAGAGTGGCAAAGAACTCTCGGGTCAAGGCTACATAGGCTGGATGGGGAGTGAAAAGGATGTTCCACAGCCCTATTGCCTTCAAGTTTTGTTCTACTACTGCCTTGATCCCGAGATCTTCAATTACTTTCTCAGACCCGTACTTGGTGGCGACAACTTGCCTTGTCATGCACTCGGGGTAGATAAGATCAATCTTATTTTGCCTATGCCCTTTACCATAGGAAACCCCTATCGGTGCTTTGCCCAGGGTCTTTTCTCTATCCGCCTCCAGCTGTGCCAGAACATCATCTCCTTCCGGCTCAAGCTCTACCTCTTCCTCCTCGCAGTCTTCTTCTTCCTCCATCGTGTAGGAATGTGACCCTGAGCTGGTGTCCAGATTGTACCAGTGGGTCGACTGCTCCTCATCTTACTGCAGTTGCTGCGTGGGTCGCGGCTGCACATCACGCCTCGCCACCGCACTAGACGTCGAGTGGCGGGGTGGTGTGGGCTTTGGAGGCAGCCTGGATGATGACAGCGCTGTCTTTGTTTTTGGATTTTTCTTGCCAGGCGCCGGCTGGATTTCATCAATAAGGTTGTCCAAGTCGACCTCCATGGACTCCTCCTCTTCTTCGTCCTCTCCCTCGTAGGTGGCATCTGTGATGTGGTGGCTATCGGATGAGTGGGAGTGTGATCCGCTCACCGATTGCGACCGGTGGAGGGAATGGTGGGAGAAGGTGGTAGGTGAAGGTGTGTGGGATGGCATGGACACCTCAAAGGAAGCATTCTTGGAATGCCGCTTCCCTCCGGTGATGATGTTCATCCCCTTGGTTATGGCTCTCACGATCTTTTTCATGGTGGAGATGGAGGTGAAGGTGGTGATTTTTGGATTTTGGTGGAGAAAGCGGTGTGAATGTGGTTTTGTTGGTGGAATGGAAGGATATTGATGTATGGATGGTGGGTATATGATTTGTGGTGGATTTGGGCGAGAATGGAAGGGTTTTCGTGGAGGTTTTGTGTAGGGGAGCTGTAGGGCAGAGTGGAGATGGAGTAGTGATTGGGATAGATTGGGTGGTGGAAAGGGTAGAGGGATGGATTGGGATTGATTTGGAATGGATTAGGAATCAAACAGAGGTGTTTTGGGGGGTTGGAGGTGGTGAATGGGGGAGCACGGAGTCATTTTCCACCGCCACGGTCGTTTTGTGCGAGCTTGAAGACGATAGAATGAAGAGGGGGTCGGGTTTGGATGCTTATAAGTTATATTTTTTTTCATGAGCTGGGCTCGGCCACGGTCATGGCAGGTGGCCACGGTCGTGGCCAGGGTTGGGTAGCACGGCCGTGGCGGGCACCACGGTCGTGTTGTCGAAGAAGAGAGCCCCGGCTTGACCTCGCCACGGTCGTGGCCGTTCCTTCTCAGCACGACCGTGGTGATGTACCACGGTCGTGGCCATTCTTGCAAACAACCTATAACTCCGGCCATTTTGGTGCTTTAATTCACACGGTCATGGTGGGAAACCATGGTCGTGGCCTTGTCCTACTGCCACGGTCGTGGCTGATCTTGCAAAAACCATGTAGCTTTGGCCAGTTTGATGCATTAATTCCCACGGTCGTGGTAGGGGGCCACGGTCGTGTTTGGCCAAGCACACCACAGTCGTGGTCTGTCTCCATGGCCGTGTTGGGGTTGTTTCTTCAGTTTTCAAACTTTAAAACTTGAACTTTCGATTTCATTTGTTCTTTTGCCACAAATCTTCTTGAATGACCTTGACTTAACTTCTAAAACCTATCTCTCTACTGTCTAACACATGCACATCATCAAAACTCAAACAAAAATTGTAAAGCACAAGTGTGCGTGTGTGTTTTTGTGTATAATAAAGAAAAAAGTATCAAAAGAAGGGTTCGAGAATCTCAAACCACGTGGGTTGCCTCCCACTAGCACTAAATTTAACGCCTTCAGCCAGGCCTATTGATTATTGAATTTTCACTTTTTCGTAACCTTCAATAGATCCTTGTAGTAAATTCTTTTCTCATCCTCATCCAAGCTTTCTTCTTCATCGGGTTCTTCCTATACAAGCATAACAATATCAAAATCTTGATTGGCCTTGTCCGGGCCGACTTCAACAACAGATTTCAACATTTGCCCATTGACGGCAAATTCCTTAGCTCCTTTTGCACATATAACCACAGCGCCGGATGGGTAAACCTTTTTTACAAGATATGGTCCTTCCCATCTAGATCGGAGTTTCCTGGGGAAGAACTTCATTCTAGAATTGTAGAGCCATACCCATTTTCCGGGCTCAAACTCTTTCTTTTTTATAATCTTGTCATGTAGAAACTTGGTTCTTTCCTTGTAACTCTTTGACATTTCATACGCTTCATGCTGCATTTCTTCTAGCTCATGCAATTGAAACTTTCTTTTCCTTCCGGCACTCTCTTCATCAAAGTCCATCTTCTTCAAGGCCCACAGTGCCTTGTGTTGCATCTCAACCGGCAAATGGCAACTCTTACCATAGACAAGCTTGAATGGTGTAGTGCCGATCGGGGCTTTGTATGCAGTCCTATATGCCCATAAAGCTTCATTGAGGCGAAGTGACCAATCCTTGCGGTCCGGTCACACCGTCTTCTCCAAAATGAGCTTTATCTCTCGATTTGCCAACTCAACTTGACCACTCGTTTGAGGGTGGTAAGGAGTAGCTACACGATGGTTCACTCCATGTCTCTTTAGTAGCCCTTCAAAGGTGCGGTGGATGAAATGACTCCCGCCATCACTAATCATAGCCCTTGGAACACCAAAACGGCTAAAGATGTTGGATTTCACAAAATCACACACCACCTTGTGATCATTTGTCCTTGTTGCCACAGCCTCAATCTATTTTGATACATAGTCTACGGCGACCAAGATGTAGACATACCCGAAAGAAGGAGGGAAAGGACCCATAAAGTCAATCCCCCAAACATCAAACACTTCCACCACAAGAATAGGTGATAA
Organism: Alisma plantago-aquatica; assembly: GCA_963693085.1. Classification (NCBI taxonomy): domain Eukaryota; kingdom Viridiplantae; phylum Streptophyta; class Magnoliopsida; order Alismatales; family Alismataceae; genus Alisma; species Alisma plantago-aquatica. Next base: position 2,630,589 of record OY856410.1, read on the forward strand.
AGGAATCATGTCCCTCTTTGAGATAGTACCCACTTTCTGGCACTTGAAGCAACTCTTGCAAAAGTCATGAGCATCTTTGAACAATGTTGGCCAATAGAATCCACATTGAAGAATTTTGGCGGCCGTGTGTTTCCCTCCAAAATGACCTCCACACACTCCGGAATGGCACATAGATAAGACTTTTTGCTGCTCCACCTCCGGAATACACCTCCTAATGAGTTGGTCCGGGCAATACTTGAAGAGGTGAGGGTCATCCCAAATGTAATTCTTGACCATAGCAAACAATCTCTTACTTTCCTCTCTTATCCACATGCTAGGTATCCTCCCACTGGCTAGGAAATTCGCTATGTGCTTGTACCATGGCTTTTGGGCAGATGAGATTAAGAGGAGTTGTTCATGTGGCATTGTCTCTTTGATTGGACTTGTCATATCACAAGGTCCATCAAGGCGGGAGAGATGATCTGCTGCACCATTTTCTACTCCTTTCTTATCCACAATTTCTACGTCAAATTCTTGGAGCAACAAAATCCATCGGATCAACCTTAGTTTTAAGTCTTTCTTCGACATTAGATACTTCAACGCAGCATGGTCCGTGTAGATTATCACTTTGTTTTGTAGCAGGTAAGAACGGAATTTATCTAGAGCAAAGATGACGGCGAGCAACTCTTTTTCAGTAGTGGTGTAGTTTCTTTGTGCCTCATCTAGAGTCTTGCTCACATAGTATATAGCGTGAGGAATCCGGCCAATCCTTTGACCCAGCACAGCCCCCATTACCATATCAGATGCATCAGTCATGATCTCAAATGGCAAAGAGAAGTTGGGGGGCTGCATGATCGGAGTATAAATTAGCTTCTCCTTCAAGTGATTAAAGGCTTCAATGCATTTGTCATCAAAGTGAAACTCGACATCTTTTTCAAGCAGGTGGCACAGCGGTCTTGAAATTTTGTTGAAGTCTTTAATAAAACGGCGGTAGAAACCAGCATGTCCCAAGAAAGATCGGACATGTCTTACGGTGGAAGGAATGGAAAGGGTAGAGATGAGGCCCACTTTGGCCTTGTCAACTTCAATCCCGTCTTTAGAGACTCGGTGGCCTAGAATGATGCCTTCGGGCACCATGAAGTGGATTTTCTCCCAAGATAGAACTAGTCAAACTTTCACGCATCTCTCGAGGATGGCAGCCAAGTGTAGCAAGCATTCATCAAAAGTCTTTCCGAAAACTGAGAAATCATCCATGAACACTTCCAAAGACGTATCAAGCATATCTGCAAAGATTGATGTAACACACCTTTGAAATGTGGACGGGGCATTACACAACCCGAATGGCATTCTTCGATAAGCAAATGTGCAACTCGGGCAGGTGAATGTTGTCTTCTCTTGATCGGCGGGGTGTACGGCGATCTGAAAGTATCCAGAATACCCATCAAAGAAACAATAGAAACTCTACCCAGCCAGTCTCTCTAGAATTTGATCAAGGAATGGGAGGGGATAGTGGTCTTTCTTCATCTTCTCATTGAGTTTTCGATAGTCCACACACATCCTCCACTTAGATTGTTCTCTCACTGGCATTAGTTCCCCATCGGCATTTTCAGCAACTGTGATTCCAGCCTTTTTGGGTACGACTTGGATGGGGCTCACCCAAGTGCTGTCAGAAATAGGGTAGATGATCCCAGCATCAAGCAATTTGACTACCTCTTGAGTCACCACTTCTTTCAATTTCGGATTTAGTCACCTTTGCATTTGGCGGGTTGGCCTCGCGTCTTCTTCAAGATAGATTCGGTACACACAGATGGAGGGATCAATACCCCTCAAATCAGCAATGGTCCATCTGATAGCTTGGATGTTCTTCTTCAGAACCTTCATCAAAGCCTCCTCTTGTTCGGGTGAAAGTATAGACGAAATGATCACCGGGAGGGTGTCATTTGCCCCTAGAAAAGCATACTTCAAACCTTCAGGAAGTGATTTCATCTCAAGTGTGGGGGGCTCTTCAAGAGAGTTTTTCAATGGCTCAGAGATGGAAGGGAGGTCTTCAGTTGCAGCCACCAAGGCTAGCTCACACTCTTCATCTTCCTCATCATCCTCAGGAAACTCAACTATCGGATCTAATCCTCTACCTTGAGTGGTAGTTTGAATCCAAGAAGGTAGGCATTCTTCCACGATCCCATCTAGGCACTCAACTAGATAGCAGTCTTCTTTTGTTGCACCTATCACTTCGGCCTTGGCTGAAGATTTAAAAATGTTCAACCGGATCTTCATGTGCATGAATGTCACATACATCGTACCAGTCCTCACATGAATGACCGCATCAGCTGTGGCCAGGAAGGGTCTCCCCAAGATGATAGGAACCCTCCTCGTGTCTTTCTCCATATCCAGGACGATAAAATCAGCAGGAAAGAAAGCAGATGTCTCGTCATCTAGTCTCACGAGCACATCATCAACACACCCTCTAGGCGTATTTACCGACCTGTCAGCTAACTACAAGGTGCAATGGGCCGGACCCAAATGTCCCATCTATAATTCAGCAAAAGTGTCATTCGGCATGAGGTTCACGATCGAGCCCAAGTCTAGGAGAGCTTGGTCTATGTGGTGCGCCCCAATGTAGCATGATATGATAGGAGCACCGGGATGCTTCCTCTTTCTTGGAATGGTGTGCTGCAGAATCGAGCTCACTTGCTCGGTAAGCTTTACCTTCTTCTGGGTTCTCCCTGTAGTTCTTCTCTTGAAAGTACAAAGATCCTTCAAAAACTTCACATATGAAGGAATTTGCTTGACTGCATCAAGCAAAGGGATATTGATCTTCACTTGTTTAAAAGTTTCCAGAATGTCCTCGGTATGCTTTTTCCTTCTTTTCTCGGCAGAAGGCTCCTTAAGAGCCTCGGGGAAAGGGGGGAGTTGGGATCCCAAATGGTCCATCTCAGTAGTTGGGAATCACGGTATCATCATTCAGTATCTCGGTATCAACTATCGGAATCACGGTATCAACGCTGCCTCTGATCACGATATCATCAATTTGCACCTCAGCGTCAACCTGCTCAGCCTCAGTATCATCTCTGCCAACAACTGTACCATGGGAGCTCTCCAAAGTCCTGCCACTCCTCAATGTAGTCACTGCCTTCACATGCTCATGGGTGGTAGGAGAGGGAGCTTGCGGAGGTGGTTGTGGCTGTTGGGGTGGTGGATCCCTTTGGTGAGGGAAGTTGGGATTTTGAAGAATGAATTGGGGTTGCAGTTGTTGTTGTGGTGGGGGGTGGTATTGTGGAGGTGGTTGTTGGTAGGTGTGAGGTGGAGATGGAGCATATTGATAATTGAGTGGCTCTTGAGGAGGTGGAGGAGCATAGGGATTTGGTGGGGCTTGGTAAGATGGTGGAACGTAAGCACTCAAAGTGTTCCCTAGAAAAGCCCCATCATTGTTCGGATTTGACATTGGTTGAGATGGAAGTCTACCTTCTTCCCTTCTAGCCAAAGAGAGAGAAATCTGATCCAACCTCTGCTGAAGACGGTTAATAGACTACCCATGTGCATTGACATCCTTTTTTACTTCATCCAGGCTTCTTAGCCTTCCTAGAACTTCCTCCTCAAACTTGGAGCTGTAGTGTGGCTTTTGCTGCCCCTGTCCTTGCCCATCCTCGTTCTGTTGTTTCCAGGAGAAGTTCGGGTTGTTCCTCCACTCGGGAGTGTAGGAGCTGGACATTGGGCCCTGGTTGTTGCGGCCACCAAAGGAATGTAGAGCATTGACTTCCTCATCTACAGTATAAACCACCATGGTGGGTTGACTAGAAGAGCCACCCACTTGATTTTTCATCATCCGCATCATATCGGCCATCATCTTCATCATATCGGGGTCGTTGGTATTGCGACTCAGAGCTGCGGAAGAAGGCGGAGGAGCGTAGCTTCGATCACAATGCCCCCCTTTTGTGGAAGCATGGTGGCGGGAATTTTCTGCGAGATGCTCAAACATCGGCCATGATTCCTCGGGCAGCTTTGCCATGAAAGTGCCCCCGCAGGAAGAGTCTACGTTGTTTTGGATTTTCTCCTCAAGCCTGGTGTAGAAGGCCTGAATGAGCTGCCACAGAGGAACCTCATGATGAGGGCAATCGCGAAGTAGCTTTTGGAACCTCTCCCACGCCTCGTGGAAGGGCTCGTTCTCTTTCTGGGAAAACGACGTGATGCACCTTCTCATATAAGATAACTTGGCGATGGGGAAGAACTTCTTGAGAAACTCGTTCTTCACCTCATTCCACGTGACTAACTCTGGCTTCGTCACATACCACTCCTTGGCTTTCTCCTTGAGGGAGAAAGGAAAGAGCGTCCTCCTGATTGAGTCATCAGTGGCGGCTGGAGTGCGGAAGGTAGAGCATGTTTCAAGGAACGCGTCTATGTGGTGGTAGGGATTCTCCTTCTCCATACTGAAGTATGTAGGGAGAAGTCCCAGGAGTGCTGGTGGGATGGAGAACTGTTGACCTGGCATTTGGTCAACCAGAGTGGCGATGGAGGAGTTGTAGTTCCCCGGCGTGAAGTACTCGTGAAGCGGGCGATGCGGCAGTGGTTGAGCATCCGGTGGTGGGTTGTTTTCAGCCATCTCGGCCTCTCGGTGTAGGTTGCGGCGAGCTTGACGCCTCCTTCTACCAATCTCGGGGTCGTATACCACCAAGTCGGTGCAAGTAGAACGCGTGCTACACATGCACAGCTGTCACCTGCGCAAGGCATAAACAAACAACAAGAAACCAAGTTAGAAAACCAAGATGCAAAAGTAACGCAAAGAATAAATAATAGCAATGGTGAGGGAAAAAGGAAGGGCTAAGCTATACTATCTAACTAGGATGAGCGCCGCTATCCACGACAACGGTGCCAGAAAGCTTGGTGTGTCCCCACTAGTGGTGCTTTTACACCCCACGAGGTCGGAGCGCACGTGATATGGGATCTTCACTTTCGAAATTTATATGGTCCCAAATCGAGTCGATCACTAAAACTAAAACAGTTCGCCCGCAAGTGTACGGGGTGCTGTCGTAGTATAGGTGAAAGGCAAGATGCGGGGTCGAACCACAGAGATAGAGGGGGCACTAGCGTTAGAAGGCGTGAGCTATGTTCCTTTTGCGGAGCTAGGGTTTTAGGGTTTTAAGGTTGTTTGATGGTTTGGTTATACTAAAGAACAAGTATGAAAGACATAATTGAAACTAAGTTATCAAAAACTGAACTAGCAATCTAAGTGAAAAACTAGCTAAACTAAGGCAGGGGCAAGATGAACTAGACTAAGCAAGCAATTAGCAACTAAGGAACTGAATTAACCACTAACTAGATCACAAACCTAGATTAACACTAGCTAGCAAAACTAGGCAATTAAATAAGTTAACCAAAGCAATTGAACTACACTAGCATTTACAAGCAAACAGAGCAATTAAGGTTTTAAGCAAGAGTGATTAAGGTGGGTGGGCCGTTTGGGAAATGTCACTTTGATTTTAGTTGGGGGAGTTCATTAAACATGAATGGTGCTCAAATCATATCTAGATTACCAAACCCAACAATAAGGTCAATGCCATTAGAACATACCCTATACTACTAGTAGAAGACTAGGGTTAGGTGTAATTCTAATGGGATTGGCCAAATCTAGGTTTCTAGGGTAAGTGATAGTGGACAATTGAGGGTTGAGGGTAGAGATGGGAGTGGAAATGAGGGGATTTATCCTCATGCCACTAGCCACTCTAGCCTTTAGAAGGCCCTAGGCAATTGCATCACTCTCACTTACACTAGCCACTTAAATCTCACACTCACTTGTAGGAGGAGGGATGTGTATGTAGGAACAAAGGGGGATAGCTAGGGATCCACTAATTGGACATAGGAGCCAATCCTAAGATTGCCACGTACACTCCAATTCCTCCTAGAAGCTAAGTGTCATCAAACATCTCAAAGAAAGAAATCCATGTTATAAGCACAAACCACATGCAATAAAATAGGAAATGAGATAGAAGCAAGAAGCAATCATCATAGATATGAATTAAGTTCATTACAAGAAATTATCCCCCAACATGGTATCAAAGTTACATTTAAATCCCAAACAACCCACCACTAGGGGCTTAGCTAGACATGATCAAGAAAACAAGAAAAGAAAGGGGTAGAAGAAGTAGGGACTCCATGAAGCTTGATGTATAAGCCTCCTTCTTCACCTCCAAGCTTGCTGTAGACGTCCTCCCTCCTCCAAGGGTGCAGGGGTGCATAGAATGGTAGGGGATTATGGATGAAAACCTAGGGAACTAGGTTTCCATGGTGGAAAGTAGGTGGAAATGGTGGATTGAGAGCCAAAATGCAAGGAATTTGCACAAGGAACTCAAGAATGGAGGGTGGAGTAGTGTAGCAGCTGTGGGGGGGCGTCTAACCTAGTGCTATGGCTGCCACCCAGGTATATATAGGTGGTGGTGGTGGAAGCACTAGGGTAAGTAGGGGCAGTTTAGGAAAAGTAGTGCAAAGTTGTATAGGGTCGGTGATCACCACGGTCGTGGTGGGTGTGCCACGGCCGTGGTGAGGGTAGTGGGGAACGACCGTGGGGGTGAATACGGTCGTGGTGTGAAGGAAGTGGTGAAAAAGCAAAGTATGGTGGTGGCCACGGCCGTGGCGGAGTGCCACGGTCGTGTTGGGTAACACGGCCATTTTGGAGGAGGAGGAGGTGACCGTGGGAGGGGCCACGGTCATCTTGATCATCTTCGACCACGGTCGTGGTGACTTGGCCACAGTCGTGGTGGCTTGGACGAAATCCCTGTTGGCAACTGAACTTCTGGCAATTAATTCCCACGACTGTGGCAGGGTGCCACAGCCGTGTTCTCTTCCACTGACCATGACCGTGCTGATGGCCACGGCCGTGGTGTCTTCAATGGCCACGGTCGTGGCAGGTGGCCACGGCCGTGGGATTCTGTGGAATTTCCCTGTTGAACTTGGCACTTCATTGCTAATAAAGGCACGACCGTGGCATGGTGCCCACGGCCGTGGTGAGGTTGGCCTCACTCAATTACACTTCAATCTTCGTCATTTTTGGATGTCTTTGCTTGGGGATGATTCTTGACCATTGGAGGTAGGTTGAGGGAGACTTTGGGGCCTTCTTTGGGTCCCTGTATGAGTGGGGGAACCCTAGAACTCTTTCTTTCTCTCTCTTCCATCTAAGCATGGTTCAAGTACCAGAAAAATAGTGCAAAGAACATCCATAAGCATATTTGCAATGATAAGCATATTAGGGGTAAAAAGCTTGTAATCTACATGTTTAGATGTGACTTAAGTACAAAATGGCACATGATGGAGCCCTAAAATAGGGCTACATCAATTTCCTTCTAATCCTCTTATCATGCATGTATTTTGTCCTCTACTTGTATATTTTTTCATACACATAAGAATTAAGACAAAGTTCTTCCAGTTCTTATAATTGCAACAGTCTTTTCTCTCAAGCTTTTCGTATGTCAAAGTTTAGAAATTTGATTGCCCATAAAGCCTTTCACTCCAACTCTAAGGGAATATGGCATGACTTGCCATAGATAATATTGAACATAGCGGTGCCAATTGTGGTTTTGTAAGCTATCTGATATGCCCATAATGCAACCTCCAGTTTCAATGGCCAGTCTTTCCTTGAGCTAGACACCATCTTCTCTAGGATTCCTTTCAACTGCCTATTTGATACTTCAATTTGAATGAAAGTATGTGGATTATAGGGAGTTGATATTTTTATGTTTGATTGTATATTTGATCGAGAGATTTTTGAAGTTATCTCATGAGTGCCTCCATCTAAGATTACAGCTCTTAGAACACGAAAACAAGAAAAAATAATTTTCTAAAATAGTTTGATCACATATTTTGCATCAAGATCTTAGGATGAATAGCCTCTACCACTTGGACACATAATTACAAGCAATAAGGATGAATTCATAACCACATTATGACAAAAATGGACCCATATAATTGACTCCCCATACATAAAAGACTTTGATTTCAAGAATTGAATCGAGGTACATTTCATCTCTTTTGGAGAATCCACATGTTCTTTGGCACCTATCATAGGCTTTCACATAGGCATGACCATATAGGAATAAGGTAGGCCAATAAAAGCATGTGTGAAGTATCTTCAATGCCATTTTCTCCCACCAAAATTTCCTTTGTAGGGGAAAGAATGACATTCAACTATAATTCTTGGGATTTCCTCATCTAGAATGCATCTTATGATTAGCCCATCAATCTCATTCTTAAACAATAGCACATCATCCCAGTAATAGAAGTTTACATCACGAATGAATTTCTTCTTCTGCTGATATGTTAGATTCGGTGGAAATTGTCTGGTTGCAAGATAATTTTCAAGGTACCGGAAGGGATCCTACATCATATAACTTCTTGATAGGCAAGAAATCATCAATGGGAAGAGAGTATTATGCATTAATGATGAGCAGGAAAGGTGATAGCTACATTATTTTCGTCCCTTTTTTGTCTTTGATCTCCATGTCAAATTCTTGGAGTAAAAAAATCTAGCAGATAAGTCTACATTTTGCATCCTTTTTTCTCTAAAGATACTTGATTGTGGCATGGTATGTCTTAATAATGATTTTGGATCCTACTAGTCATTGTCTGGACTTATCAATAGCATACATTTTTGCAAGCATCTCCTTTTTAGTGGTTGAATAATTGTTTTGGGAATCATATAAGGTTTTGCTTGCATAATGAATGGCATGAAGCTTGTTATCTCGCCTTTGTCCCAACACTGCCCCTACTACATAATCGTTGGCATTGCACATAATTTCAAATGGAGAATTCTAGTCTTGTGGCTAAATAATAGGGGTTGAAACAAGAACATCCTTCAATCTTTTGAAAGTTGTTTGGAAATCTTCATTGAATATGAGTTTAACATCCTTTGCTAGTAGGGAACACAATGGATTTGTAAACTTTGAAAAATCCTTTATAAACCTTATGTAGAACCATGTGTGTCCTAAGAAACTTAACTTCTTTTACTGTGATCAGTGTTGACATCTTCTCAATGGCTTCTAATTTTGCTTTATCAACCTCAATTCCTTTGCTTGATATGACTTGACAAAGTACAACTCCTGATTGTACCATAAAATGGCATTTCTCCCAATTAGAAAAGGTTGAAATATTTGAAATAGTAAAATTTTTTATTAGATTTAATAAACAATCATAAAAGGAATTACCATATACACCAAAATCATCCATGAATATTTGCATGATCTTTTCTTTGAAATTAGAATATATGGCCATCATGCACCTTTGGAATGCAGCATGTGCATTCTTAATCCAGAAGGAATTCTCCTATATACATACATACCATAAGTTCATGTGAAGGTAGTTTTCTCTTGATCTAGAGGGTAGAAAGAAATTGATCTAGAATATTCATATAAACAACAAAAGTATGAATTGTTTGGGTCTTTCTAACATGAGGTCAATAAAAGGCAAGGGGAAATGTTCTTTTCTAGTTGCCTTATTTAACCTTCTACAGTCAATGCACACATGCCACATGGTGACTACATGTGTTTGGCAACTTCCATTTCTTTAATGATAGATTCTAACTGTTATTTATTTGAAATTGTCTTTCTGGAGCTAAGAACGATCCCATCGAAAAGACAGAGTCAAGAAAGTTGTGAGCAGACTCAAGGGAGAATAGCGGTAAATTCAATATTGTCTCCTTTCATTATAGTGGTCCTCCCTTTCTTAAGTAAAACAAGAATAGCACTTACCCAACGTGTAACATCCTGATTTTCTTATCACATGAGGAGAAGCTAATTTTTTTAGCTGGGGAGTGTTGGTAACATGATATGCATTTCAATAATGACAGATAAGAACCATAACAAACTATGTATGACAAAAATTCTCAGGAACAGAAATAGGGTTACATCAAACCATATAAAAATCCTATATACATGATGCTAAAACATGTATTCTATCTCTCAAATTGTGTAGATGACACCCACCAAGCAAACCTCTTAAAATTGTAGACGCATCCTCTATCTTGACCTTTATTCCTAAACATTAGTACCTATGGACATCTTGTCCCCAACCATGCACAAAGGGAAAAGTAGGTTAGAGTAAGTGACATTGTGTTTCTAATAAGATAAACATGAATATATCATAACTGGAAGATGAAATAATATCTAAAAGATGTAACTATATTGAATCGACATATCTTTTATTTAGGTCTTTTATCTTATTTTTGGCCACCATTATAGGATAAGTCCTCCTTAGTTGACATCGAAGTGTCCTCTATGGTATAACACACCCTCTGTTCACACAACGTGCCCTGTATTGATACTGAAGCGTCCTCTATGGTGCAACACACTCTCTATTGGCACTACATACCCTCTGTGACACCCATAGTTTCTGGTGTAGTGCACTCGATGAATCATTCTAGGACTTATCCTATAATGTATATAACTAATGTTCTTATTTAATTTTCTATCTATGTTCTTAATTTCTTATTCTGAATCTTAATCTCTTATATTTGAATATGTTCGTAATTTCTTATCTCTGAATATGTTCGTAATTTTTTATCTCTAAATCTATATCTCTATTCTTGAATTCAAAACTAGACTATGAATCTAAAACTTGATATTTTGTTTTCAAGATAAATCTTAACATGAGGCTCTTTAATTCAGAAATTATACAAAACTTATATTTGAGCTCAAGGTCTTGAGAAAATAAATTTAACTAAGCATATAATTAATGAGTGCCTAGAAGTAGTATAGATCTCAAATACTAAAAATTTGGCAACATAACTCAAACTAAAAAAAGATCTGATTTCTCAAAACATGACATGATCTGAATTATTGAAGTTTGAAAGTAACTTTATCTCTAAGTTACTTTATAGGAATGTGTAGGTCGAATCCTTATAAAAATGAAATTCAATGGACATGGCCCACTTACCTTTGACATCGACAATTTCTTTAACATGTTCCTTGTTCTTTGTTCCATAATCTAATAACATGGATTTCAAAAAAATTCTATAAGTCCATGCTTATCTTTCTCTTTTTATTTCTAAATCTCAAACCCCCATCGCTCTGACCTCTTAAATTAGATTAGGGTTCTTGTTTAGACTAAACACAACTTTGATCTAAAATTACATTGAATATTAACATTGGAAATAAATCCAATATCACATTATATGATTACTATAAACTTCATTCTCAAATAAGTCATAATAGTCACATAAAGTATTAATACACAAACATATTTGCCCATGATCAACAAAAATATTTCAAATACATTCAAATGTCTCTAATTACTTTGATTCAATTGAAATCAGATAAAAATATCTCAAAAACTCTATTTTGTGGTGATTAAGCATATATCTAATCTAATATCTCACCAATATCCATAAAACACATCTTATAATAGCCTGTTGGGTCTTAAAAATCAAATACTAATTATTGAAGACATAAAACCTCACCAAAACTTTACAAATCGGTATGAATACTATATATTAGGGTTTGAATAAAAATATAATATCATATTACATTAAAACAATGGGTGAAATACCCAAATTACCTTTTATTAGGGTTTAATCAAAACATAGGTAAAAATTCGAATCAGTAAGAGCAGGCCTTGGAATCATGTTTAAAATATTAAAATTGCATTTACCATAATTTATTCATGAACTCCTGAAGTCATTTGCCATTTTTAATGTTGAAAACAATAAAATTGTATAGACTTTAATATACTAAAAATATAAATCATATTTTAAAATCTATTTTTATAAAATAATACCCTCAAATACATTTTAGATGATATTTTCTACACCCAAAACGTATAACAAAAACCCAAGATATGATTTTGCAAAATTGTTACCTTTCCAACAAGCTGTGAACTTTCAAATATGATCCAATGACTGGGAGGATCAATGAATCCAGCCTTCAGCCCAGGTAGACATGCGAAGGATCCACCTCTTCATCACCCACAAACAAGGGACAAATCTCCCTTGTTTCTCCCTTATTACTCCCCTTTCCACATCATCATTTATGCGCTAATTCTAATATGGGCTTGGAGGGTGTTGCACCACACGACAAGGCTAATAATGACTATGGTATGCTTCCTTGCCCAGTGAGGTGCTGCCTCTAGGCATGGCCAGGCCAGGATTGATGAGTCATGGACATGTAGCCCTAAGTGCTTGCACCAAGACAAACCTTTGTGTCTTCCCTTTCTTCTTCGATCTTCCTCTTCTACTCCAATTTGCGTCAAACCCTAGGTTTAGGTGTGTGAGGCTCTATGCTCAAGACCCATGAGGTTTTTATAGCCTCTCACCTAGACATGGTTCTATGGATCCCTCTCTTCAAGGGGCTCTGTCTGGACCCTATTTTAATGGGTGGTGACTCTCTAGTCGGTTGGGATGGAGTCTCAAATTTTTTTCTTTCTTTTAAGGTAAAGACAATTTATATAAATAACTATTTAATGCACATACTAATCCCAGTTAATACCAAATTTTGGATTTAATTTTATACCATCATCTTTCTCTTGGAAATATATTAGGGAAAAACTAAATACATAAACAATCCAAACCAACCTTTTTTAAGTAGAAACTAGATAGTTACTAAATTAATTACCTAGGTCACTAGATGATTCCAAATTATATCAAATTTTACCCATGATCTTATACTTCAATTTTGCATCTAAAAAATATCTTGATATTTAATATGAGCATGAAATGATTCATCCTCAATTTCGAACCTCAAGGACCTATTTGAAAAATCCAATTTTGTCCAATTGGTCTAGAATTAGGTTCTAAGGCACATGGCTTATTCTTGGTTTTCCAAAAGATACGTAAGCTTAACCATATTCTTTATAACAAAATTTAATGTTTGGTTGACATAAATTTTTCAAATTGGGACCTCCTATGATATATTTGGTGAATATCGCATTGCTTTCTTTATATGAATACCTAAACTAGGTCTAGGGCTCACAATCCATCAACTAGAGTCTTCAAATTTCCTTCATTATTTTATTTTTATTGTCATCTCATATCTGAATTGAATATGAAATTCTCTAACTTTAAGGATATTATAAAACTGACCGAATTGCACAAGAGACACTTTCTACATTATTTTTCTCTTATATCCAAATATCATGGAAATTGGATGGAACCTTATTTTAACCATATATCAATCCTATATTGATTTCCTCATGTATTTGTTAGGTTCCAAAAACTAGTGTGTGTGACAATACTACCCACCTTTTTGGGAATTTCGTCCTTGAAATTCATCTAAACTTTTCGAGGCTACGCACGTTAGTGCTTCACATACCTTACATGCAATAAATGTTGAGGATTGTCATAAAGTCTCATAGGCACCTCAAAGTATGACATTTTTGTGAATAACTAGCTATGTCAAACAACCTTGTCAAACTGGCATGTGAGACCAATACAAAAACTTGTAGGAAAATCTTAAGCATAAATGACTACTCTTTCTTTTCTCTCAATTCTTTCTTTTTAATCTGGACTAAGGTGCCTGGGTCACATAACCTGCTCCTAGAACTTGAGTTATGTATCTGAATCGGCCCACACTAAGGGCTTGGATCATGTTTCTTGAGTTGATCTGAAATAGGGAGGGTCTAACTCTATAATCCCATTTGATTTCATTAAACATGGTCTTGTATAAATCTTCATTCATTTTGACCTCATGGTCTTACCATGATCTTAAATATTAATACATGGATCTTATCTTGGAAACATAATCATGACTTAATGCATAAAAATCTTATAATCTTATTGTGTGTTTAATAGTTAGATCTTAATCATTTTCTAAGAAATGTTATTAACATGTCTCTACTTGAGATCATAGGCATGGTAAGAATATATCCATGAGATACAAATTTTTTACTTTTATGTCTTATCTTAATTTTTTTTAACATTGGATCACACAAATCATGATATTTTAATTTAAGAAACATGTAAATATACTGAGATTAATAAGTGAATACTCATGGGCATAGAATACTTACTTTGGTTTGTGAAAACCTACAGTAAAGTCATTCAGACTCCCTTGTCCTCATCATAGACTACATTTTTAGGTCAGAATGACCTTTACATGGGGTATAAAATTTTGAGTGCTTGTTATTTTTCTTGGGTGATAAGAGCCATTAACCATCTTGTGATGGTTCACCAACCCTCAAAACACTATAGTCAAGTTTGTAGTTTATCCTTCCTCTTAAGGAACCAAGATAGTGTTTTAAGATTATAGAGGATGAATCCTTTAATGTTGTTTCATGATTCTTCATTATGCTTGAAATTAGTGAGCCATCAATGGTGAATTCTTCACAAAACCTTATATCATAGTGCTTATTACCTCATCATGCCTATTTTACCACGGTGTTTGCTCAACTTGGGGAACCAAAAACTCACACTACTTTCTTGATATTATTCTAAATGATTTTCTTCATATTATCATGGTGATCTAGATCAAGTGAACCCAAGGTACTAATAGTGTCTAATCTTTGAACAGACTATGCTATCCCCAGGAATATTGAATCAAACCTTAGTCAAGCAACCTATCTAGGATCTTTATCGTGTGAAAATCATCTAAAACTCAACATTATAGTGATCCTAGATCATTGATCCATACTATAACATATCTTATACCACCATATTCTTAAAGCATCCTATACTTTAGCCTTAAAGACTTTTTGTCACCTCTATCAATCATCATACCTTAATCTTGAACTCGGTTCATAACATCCTTTATGTTATTGTCAAGTATATTCTTTAACAAGCATCACGATTAGACTTGCGACTATAATACCTCCTTAGAATGAAGGTCCTAAGGACATCAAGGGTCTCTAATTTTCTTCAAGTATATTAGGAAAAAGACCTTATATCCATTACTCATTATTCCATTTTAAATCCAAGTCACTCATCTATTTCAAAATACCTCCCTTAGGTATGCATTCTAGGGTTGTAATAGGTATGCAATTAGGTGTATGTGACCATTTACCTCAAACTATTTGTGTCAACTTTTTTGTCACCTCGTGATGCATTCCAATCAGTCATACATCTGGTAGTGCCATGTTTATCATATTTGTCTCATCAGACAATATACATGTCCCATATCATACACACTAGAAAGAATGAGACAAGCATAATAAGTTTAAATTTATGCATATAACATCCCCTATACAAAACACCATAAGCTTGTGTCCTATACCACAAACATGTAGAAAAAGATAGGGCATGATATACACAAATTTAAAGTTAACACAAAAACTTAAAGCATCTAGACACTAACCCTAATACATATCTCAACTTTTATGACATGACTAAACCTCTAACCTGGATTCTACTATCTATCACTCACTTATTATGTATGTAGGGTAACTAAATATATTTCAAAATATGTCTAGTCTCACTTGGTTAATGAGCAATCTAAAATAAGAATATGAGAATTTTCCTGATGGACGTCTACATTATTGCTCCGATATAATATTGTAACATCCTAATTTTCTTACTTTTACATGAGCGGAAGCTAATTCTTTTAGCTGGGGAGTGTTACTAACATGATATGCATTACAACAATGATAGACAAGAACCATTATAGACAATGTATGAAATAAATTCTCAAGAAAAGAAACATGGTTACATCAAACTATAGAAAAAGCATATCTACATGATGCTAAAACCTATATTTTGTCTCTCGGATCGTGTAGATGGCACCCCACCAAGAAAACCTCTTAAAACTGTATATGAATCCACTATCTTGATCCCTCTTCTTGAAGATTAGTACTTAAAGACATCTCACCCCAACCATGCACAAAGGGAAACCTAGGTTAGAGTAAGTGGCATTGAATTTTTAATAAGATAAATAAGAATATATCATTACTGAAAGTTGAACTAATATCTAAAAGCTATAAACTTATACTAAATTGATGTATCTTTTATTTATGTGTTATGTCTAATTTGTGGCCACCATTATATGATAAGTCCTCCTCTATTGATACCAAAGTGTCCTCTATGGTGCAAAACACCCTCTGTTGGTACAATGTGCCCTTCGTTGACACTGAAGTAGGGATGTAAATGGATAGGGTATTACATGTTTACCCACTACCCATAACCTTTAGGGTAGGGTAAGGGTAAGCATATTTTTTATCCACCACCCTTATACTCTTTACCTGCTTTACCCACATATAAAGAGGGGAGGGTATGGGAGAAGCTTTACCCTACCTTCTTTACCCATTCACCCATTAGTATAAGTATGGATTTATGATTTTAGATTCTAATATATGTATTAATGTATACCAAAACTCTCACCAAGAAACATCGCTACTTTCTCAATTTGTACTATTATGATTCTCAAAACTTTAATAGGTAATGGGTAGCATGATACTACTTTTTAAAATCTTATATTTTAGAGAAAAATGGATTCATCAAAAAGAAATAATATATTGAAAATACTAAGACTTGTATTAAACATAAAAGTTAGGTTAATTATTACTATTTTTTGTTCTATATCACAAAAAACATAATTATTACTATAAAACTATCATAAAGAGCGTCTTGTGTTTGATACAGGTAATGTCATATAGAATTTTTGTTAAAAATATCTTATACTATCTTGATGTTATTTTACCTATTTCATTGTTACCCTACCCATTAATCCTGTAGAGAAAATAGTGCGGGTAAGGGTAGTGTAAAGATTTTTAAGCAAAGGGTAATTACCCTACCTGCTACACACATCTTTGATGTGAGTAAGGATAAGGGTAACCCTTTACCCTACCATACCCTACCCATTTACAACCCTACACCAACGTGTCCTATACGGTGCAACACACCCTCTGTTGGTATTATGTTCCCTCTACAACACCCACAGTGTCTAGCACAGTGCACCCTCTGAGTCATCCCGGGACTCTCTGGTGGGGACTTATCCTATAATGTATATAAGTAATGTTCTGATGTCATTTTCTATATATGTTATTCATTTCTTATTCTGAATCTTAATCTCTTATATCTGAATATTTTCTTAATGTCTTCTCTCTAAATCAATTCTTGATTTCTTGTCTGTGAATCTATATCCCTGTTCTTGAATTCTAAACTGAATCTAACTCTGAATGGAAAACTTGATATATTTATTGTCTAGATAAATGTTAATATGAAGCTCTTTAATTTGGCAATTAGACGAAAACTTATATCTGAGCTCAATGTCTTGACAAAATAAATTGAACTAAGCATATAAATAATGAGTGCCTAAAAGTAATATAAACCTCAAATAAAAAAATTGGCAACATATCTGACACTGGAAAAATATCTTATTTCTCAAAGAATGACAAGATATGAATTACTGAAGTTTGAAAGTAACTTAATCTCTAAGTTACTTTACACAGACATGTAGGTTGAATCATTATAACAATGAAATTCAATGGACATGGTCTACTTACCTTTGACACTGATGGTTTATTTAACATGTTCCTTGTTCTTTTTCGATAACTTAATCACCTATATATCAACAAATTTCTATAAGTTCATCTTACCTTTGTATTTTTATTTTTAATCTCAAACCCCCTCACTCTAACCTCGTAAATTAAATTAGGGTTTTTGTTTAGGTTAAACACAACTTTGATCTAAAACTTTAGTGAATTCTTGGCTTTAACACAAATCAAATATCACATTCTATGATCATTATGGACTTCATACTCAAATAAGTCATAATAAATACATAAAGTACTAATATGCAAATATATTCCCCCATGATAAATTTTGAAATAGAAGCATGTGTCTCCAATTACTTTGATTCAGTTGAAATTAGATGCAAGTATCTCAAAAACTCTATTTCATGGCGACTAAGCATATATGTAATGTGATATCTCACCGATATACATAAAACACATCTTATAATAGCCTATTGGGTCCTAGAAATCAAATAATAATTTATGAAGACATTAAACCTCAAAAAAACTTTAAAATTAGTATAAGTACTACACATTAGGGTTTGAATAAAAATCTCATATTGTATGCATTCAAACAATGAGTGAAATACCCAAAATACCCTTATTAGGGTTTACATCAAAACATAGATAAAAATTCAAATAAGCACAATCAAGCCTTGGTATTATGTTTAAAATATCCAAATGCACTAACCATAACTTATTCATGAACTTCTAAAGTCGTTTGCCATTTTTAATGCTCAAAACATTAAAATTTTATAGACTTTAATATACTAAATACATAAATTAACAAACGTATAAATCATATGTTAAAACTATTTTTATTAACTAGTACACTCGAATTCCTTTCAAATGATATTTTGTACTCCCAAAATGGATAACAAACACGCAAGATATGATTTTCCAAAACTGTTACCTTTGCAACAAGCTGTGAATGTTCAAATCTGATCCAACGGTTGGGGTATTAACAAATCCAGCCTTCAGCCATGGCACACCTACACGGATCCGCTTCTTCATCACCCACAAATAAGGGGTAAATCTCCCTTGTTTTCCCCATATCTACATCGTCATCCACACGCTAGTTCTGATCACAAATCGGAGGGCGTCACACGCACGGAGGCTGACAATGACTTCAACATGCTTCCTTTCTTAGGGAGGAGTTGCCTCTAGGTGTGGCTAGGCCAAGTTTCATGAGTCCTGTACATATAGCACTAAGTTCCACCACCAAGATAGACCTTCCTTGCTTCCCTTTCTTCTCTGATCTTCCACTCTTATACTTCAATTTGAATCAAACCCTAGGCTAGCTGTGTAAGACTGAATACTCTAGATCCATGCGGTTTTCATAGCCTCTCACCTTAGACATGGTTGTGCATATTCCTTTATTCAAGGGGCTCTATTTGGACCTTGTTTTACAGAGCATTGAGTCTCTAGTCTGTTGGGCAGGAGTCTCAGCTTCTCCCTCATTTTTATATTTTTATTCTACTTTTAAGTTAAAGTCTTTTTATATAAATAACTATCTAACCCACATACTAATCCCATTCAGTCCCAAATTTTGGATTTAATATTATATTGCCATTTCCTTTATTTTGGAAAGAGATTAGGGTAAAACTAAAAAGATAAACACTCCAAACCTACCTTTTCAATAAAAATTAGATAATTACTAAATTAATTACCTAGGTTACTAGATTGTTCCAAATTATATGAAATTTCACCCATGATCTTATACTTCAATTATGCATCTAAAAAGTATCTTGATAATTATTATGATCATGAAATGCTTCATCCTCAATCTTGACCTCAATGACCTATTTGAAAAATCCAATTTTGTCCAATTGGACTAGAATTGGGTTCTAAGGCACATGGTCCATTCCTTGGTCTTCCAGAATATTCACAAGCCTAATCATATTAAAACATTAATGTTTGATGGACATAAAATTCTAAAACTGAAGTTTCCTATGATATATTTTATCAATATTATAGTTCTTTCTTTATGTGAGTATCTAAACTAGGTCTAGGGCTCACAATCCATCAACCTGAGTCGTCATATTTCCTTCATTATTCTACTTTGGTTGTCATCTCATATCTAAATTGCACATGAAATTCTCCAACTTTGAGGATATTATGAAACTGATCAAATTGCACAAGATACCCTTTCTACATTCATTTTATCTAATATCAAAATATCATGAAAAATGGATGGAACCTCATTTTAACCATATATCAATCCTATATTGATGTCATCATCATGTATTTTCTAGGTTTCAAAAATTAGTGTGTGACACGAGGACTGTCACCGATGGGATAGATTATTCCAACATCTTTTAACTTAAAAATTTATTTCTTTACCACCTCCATCATGTTTTGATTTAATTTTTTTAGGTGGTTCAATGCATTAATTCACATCATTCTCTATAGCTATGCAATGCATACAAAAGGAGTAATCCCTTTTGGATCATCAATGGATAGACAATTATATCTTTAAGAAGTCTAGCTTCTTTCAACAATTTTTCTTCTTGTTCGCGGACCTCTTCACAATTTATTATGACAAGAGAAGTGAAATTTGGGTCTAAGAATGCACACCTCAACAACACTGTAACAAGTTTAAGTTCTACCTTTATCTCTGATGTAGTGGTGTCACTTGCCTCCTTCTATTATGATGCTTCTTCAATAATTGAGCTTGATGCTGCTTAATTATTTTATTCAATAATATTGGTTGTCATGTTTGTTTTGTCCTCTTCATATTCAAAACCATCAATAATTGGTTTAGGGATATTCTTATCATCCTCTAGCAAGGTATCAATGCTATCAATCAAATAGATATATTCCTTTATACTCGATGCTTTCATAACATCATAAACAAAAAATACCAGCGATTCATCCCCTACTCTAACAGTCAACTTCCCTTCTCTCACATCTACAACACGTACAACAATCCTGAGAATGGGATTTTTTGGGTTTTCATGCATATCTAGGACTAGAAAATCACATGGAACGTAAAAATTTCCTATTTACATAGGAATGTCTTCAATAATTCCAATTGGATATTTTATATAAAAAAAATTAGCTAATTGTATTTCCATTGCGGTGTGTTTAAGATCTCCCAATTCAAGTTTTTTTTATCGAGAGAAAGGAATCAAATTGATGCTAGCACCGTATCACTAGTCCCTTGTCAAAAATGAATCTCCAATTTTACAAGGGAGAGTAAATGCACCAAGGTCATCAATTTTCTTTGCCAACCTGTTTAGAATGAGAACTAATTGTTTTGGAAAGTATTACTATTTCAACTTATGAAGGCATCCTCCTCTTTGTAAGAATGTCTTTTAGGAATTTGACATAAGATGTCATTTTAGAAATAACTTCAACTAATGGAAGGTTGACATAAAGCTTGTCTAGAATATCCATAAACATTTTGAATTTTATAGTATTCTTCTTTTCATTGTTTTTGTTATAATGGTTCCATAGAAACTTTATTCTGTAAGAGTCTATTATTTTCAAGGTTTTAGAAGGTAAGTGTATGCAACTAAGGTAGTGTGTGGTGATGGGCATAATGACACAACTAAGGAGGGTGAGATGACCAACAAGGTTGAGGAAGTTATTTGTCCAAGAATGAAGTTTATGTTTGATTTTTCAATGATAGGGACCCGCAAACATTGAGGGGTGGGCTGAGATAGGTAGGCCAAGATACATAACCACAAAATTTTCGATCTTGCATTGGAGTAAAGTTTTGTCTGCTCATGACTTCAGTGGGAGTGTTGATACCAACAATGGAAGATTTTGTAAGGTTAATTTGGAGACATGAGATGTAATAAAAGAGGCCAATGATGTGAATGGTGTTGATGATAGTGTCATCTTGGGGTTTAACTAGAATCAGGGTGTCATCACAAAATTGGATAATGTTCTCAAAACGTTCAGCAGGTGATGTAATGATCCCATGTGTGGTTTCAAGCTCAATCATGTTGGTGAGGATGAATGTCATCAGGATGAAGAGATACAGGGAGAGTGGGTCTCCTTGTCTGAGATCATTAGTATTATGGAAATGTCCAAATGGTGTACAATTGATGATGGTGGAGAAGTTGTTGGTGGAGAAGCAAGCATGAATCTAATTGATCCATTTGTTTGGGAAATCATATCCAGTCATTGTTTGGATAAGACAGTTCCACTTAAAAAGGTCAAAAGCTTTTTCAAAATCTTATTTGATCACCATAATCGGTGTCTTATTTTTATAACATAGGTGAAGGGTTTCATTGACCATTGTGAAGGCATCATTGATGTTGCGATGTTTGAGGGAAGCATTTTAGCTATGTGTGATAACTTCTTCAAGCTATGGTTTGATGCGATTAGTGAGGATTTTTGCAACAATTTTGTAGATGTGTTGATGAAACTGATAGGTCAGAATTATGTGATCTGATCAAGGTGGTTCACTTTTTTATAAGGGATATGTTGGTATAGTTGAGTGTTTTGATGCGTTTGTGGACATTTGTGTTATCTTAGAAGGACTGAAATGGTATCATGAAGTCTACTTTGATATGGTTCCAATTATCTAGATGGAATTCAGTGTTCAGACCATCAAGTCATAATGATTTGTTCCTACCTAGAGAAGATATAGCCTCATTTAGTTCCTCTAAGTTGAAGTCTTTGATTGTGTTGAGGGGGGATGGGATGATTTTATTACAAATGTACTTCCAGTTGAGGGAGTCCAGAAATGTGGGTTCATGTCCCGTGCTAAAGATATGCTCAAAATGTTGGACAATATGTTGGATAGTCACATGTTTATTGGAGGTGATAGTGCCATTAATGTTCATTCTAGGAATGATGTTTTTGTGGGCATTGTTATTACAGGCTTTGTGGAAAAATTTACTATTTTTATCCCCTTATGTAGCCCATCTAATCTTTGGTTGTTGTTTCCAGATAGTAACAATACAGTTTTGGATGTGTTCTATCTCCACTTTAATGGTGAGATTGAGGGGGATATAGGGTCACTGTCTACATACAAATTTTGTTGTTCCAGGTCAGCCAATTTGTGTTTGATGTTTCCATACTTTTGTTTTTTCCAGGACATGAGTAAGACCCTGATTCTTTTGGTATTGTTGTGAATATGGCAATCTGGTTCCAAAGTGGAAGTATCACATGTAGACCGGTCTAGTTTGCATAAATCCAGACAATGAGGGTCGAGGAGCCAAAATTTTCAATACATAATGGCTTGTGGCCCCATGTTATTATTTAGTATTGATGACGATGGGGAAGTGGTCAAATATAGGTCAATGCACAATGGAAACATAAAAGTGGGGGTAAAATTCTTCCCATGAGGTTGTGCAAATGAAGTGTTCTATCCCGGGCCATGACTAGTTTCAATACCAGGTGAATTGTGCATTTGATTGGGGGATATAAATCAGGTCGTGTTGGGTAAGGAGTTGGCTGAAAATTCTATCTGATGAGTGCATATGGCCGGTTTGGTGGGAAAGGTTGATTCTATCAGAAGCTTTTATGATGAGGTTAAGGTCTCCTCCCATGAGCCATGGTTTAAAAGTGAACATTCTCATGATGTGTTTGATCTCTTTGATGTATGTGGTTTTGTTTGAGTTGGGTTCCCCATAGATCCCTGTGAAGTACCATTTTAGTGCATCTATAGAGTTACTTATGTGAAGAGCGATGGAGAAGTTTAAAATCTCTGCATGGGTGATGGTGAACAAGATTTTGTTTATGCCTATTGCTATAGCCCTTTTGAATCCTACCAGTGGAATGTGGTACCATGAGTTAATGTATTTTCCCCCTATCATTTTTAAGAAAAATGGTGTGAGAAGTTTTTGTTTCCTGAATGGTGTTAATGCTAATGTTAATCTTATAAATATATCTTCTAATTTATTTCCTTCTATAAAGTCTAGATGCACCACAAACATTCTAGGATGGTATCTTCATCATGTGAGTGTATGCAAGGCTGATGTTTTTAGATCCGATGATCAATTTATATGAAGCTTTTCTAATATGGTGTAGGTGTTATGAATCTTCATGTGGTTCCTCCAGTGCATGAATTTCTCTATGTCATCTAGGGCATTGTGAGCTACTATCTCATTATCAAATGTGATACCTAGATTATTAGCAAGAAGCATGAAGGATTGAATGTCTGGCCATGAAGCAATATCTTCTATATTACCAATTTGGTTATCACAATCAAATATAGTGGTTGATTTAGATAATGACTGAAAAACATTTTTAAATGAGTTGTTATTATGTGAAGAGGATATACCTAGTTCTTCAGTGGAAAATTCCTCTTATTTCAACCCTCTGGTGTTTTTTATAGTGAGTTGATGTCTGAGACTGTGATGTGCTCTTTCCTTTTATCTTATGCTTAGGACTCTGAGAGGATCAAATCTCATCGATAATGGCAACTTTTAGTATCTGAATAGTATTAGAATCTAAGCTGGTTGTTTTATTTGTGGTGTTATTGTGAAATGGAAATGTTTTGAATTTGTCAGGAAGTGCATAGTTTTTGATATCCACTTATGGGGAGGAAATATAAGGTTGAGTAGATTGTTTGGTGTTAGTTTGTGAAAGGGTAGTAGAATTTTTCCTTTCCCAGACCATGTTTATTTCATTTTTCTTTCTCATGGAAGTGAAGTTTTTTTTTGAGTTGTCTGGGTAGAACCATGATGGAGGGGTGATTTCCAATGTCAGAGAAGGTGGTGGAAACTACAATAGGGTTTTCTGTAGTGAGTTTTGTCTTATAGATGTTTTCTCCAAGTCTGATTTTGATGGAGGTAGGTATTGTTTAACAGAGAAAAAACATAATTCCTTGATGTATAGGATAGGATGTACAGTGTCATGACTAACAAAATGGAGAATGGATCCAATGGAGTGTGCAATGGCTATGAAAACCTCCACTTCCCATAAGTGAGGTGGAAGACCATAAATGGCTACCCATCCCTAGCCACTAGAACCAGCTTCAGAGGACCCTTGCTATGGAGTTCACTTGGTAATATTAGCTAGTACAAAGCTAGTACCACATGGGAGCGAATGGGTGATCAAGTTTAGTTTCTTCTGGTACAAAGTAGAGAATTTTTTATGGTAAAATGATCTTAGGTTTAAGGACAGTGTGTCCTGGGAGGAGGAGAGCCATGGCTCGGGTAACATCGAGGATGTTGGCAGTTTTGGTATCAATGTTGTTGGTGATGGAGACAAGAATGTTGTGAGCGGTGAACACTTTTAGGAGACACATGGAGTTCGAAGGTAGGTCAATGGGAAATTCCCATTCTAGATGAATAATAAGATCCATGGAGAAAGGTGATTTGTGTATGGGTGCAAAGTTGTGTGTAGAATGTGGTGAAGGTTGTGCAAAATAGGATGTATGATTTACAGATGGTGTGGAGTGAGGTGTTATGGTTCAACATTTACTTTGTTCACATTTTCAAGTGAAGGAGATGGATTTGATGTTTCTTGTCTAGGGATGTAGAGGTAGGAGAATGGGTTAGAATCTGCAATCAAGAGTTTATTAGGTTTAGGATACTTCTTTGATTTGACAAATCCTCTGGAGGGACAATATCCACTAGTAATCACTTGTTTTGCATGAAATGTGCACTTTCTACTATAAAATGGTTTTGACAACCTAGGAAAGGATATGTTTTATGAGAGCATATGTAGGAATCCCAAAATGATGTAGATGAAACATCGAGGAGGTGAAGTGCATCAAGACTTAGAATGCTCTCTGCGATTGCATCTGTTGCATCGCAGTGCCCAAAAATGTGGCTTTTTATTTGTGGGTGACGAGGGTCCAGGCAGTAGGGTTTTGATCCCTTTAAATGTTGATAAAGCAAGTTATGTAGCTGATAGCTTTTGAAGTGGAGGGAAGTTTGTATCATAACTAGGCAGTGGGTTGTGCTTGAGGAGCTAATGATGTTGTTCATAATGGTTATTCGAATACATGTGTGGTGGTATCAGTATTGAAACATATGAGTTTGTATTGTTGTACCCTTTTGCTTTTGAGTTGCGATGCAGCTCTGAAGTAGATGTATCCTCCTCTTTAATAGGTGATGGCGATGTAGGTGTTGAGGTGAATTATATTGGATTAACTCTCATGCCTAGCTTAGTTTGATGTTTCTCCAAGACAAAGAGCTAATCAGTCGATTTGTGTTCATGGAATCTGAGTCATTTGGTGTCTTGAAGAGTGAGTAGAGTTCCACCGGATTTTCATTGTGAAAATTAGTAATCAATGCCATTAGGATTTGATTAGATATGGGATAGAGGAAGACTATTATTGGGAAATACGAGCACAAAGTACAACAGTGGAAACAAAAATTTTATCTATCCATATTCCCATAACAACAAGATCACATCAACTAATATGAAATAGCAAAGATGGTTTTTGCGAGTTATACCTGGTCCTGGAGCAAGTCCAACAACAAAACTCACTTCTTTACAACTATCAACTACTTGCTCTTAGACAGTGGCTATGCAGCTCTTGGTCTTCACCACAAACAACAAACATGACAGCTTCTGCAGCGACTCTGGTGGTCTTTCCACATACTTCCAGGTTGACTTTACTCTCTGAAAAACATCCAACGAACTCTTGCCTCTATAGTAGTCCACATGGACCAACTAGAACTCCCATCATTCACTAAGAATAGACAGGAAGGAGTCTTCCCTCCTATTGGTGTACTAGTCACCAACTTGCTCTCCCACCAATAACGATCTCAGTTGTCCTTTCCTGTAGCTATCCCTCCCTTGTCGGGTAGGACTTTCTTGGGATTTGTCAGTTACCACAACTAGAGAGGATAATATATGTCAAAGGAACTGATCCTTAGTTGTCCGTGTTGTGTCTTGAGAAGCACCCAATACCCCTCTATTTATAGGCGGGGTTTGGGCCAGAGTTCCCAATCTGTACATGATTGCGTGGGAGTGGGAGGGACCAGAAGATCTTGAATTTTCACAACCTATAAGACACCAAACAGTTTTCTAGAACACCCAGACGATCGTCTAGTGTGCAAGACAGTCATATCATACTTCCATACGACCGTCTGATAGTTTCCCAACTGCATAAGAATTTGGCAATTCGATTCCAATTAATATCACATATTAATTTCCTTGCACCTCTAATAATATGCAAAATACATTTTGAAAAACTATAGATGCTTCATTCAGCACAACTGAGCCATCTCACACATGTGAGACGCCTGTCTTACTCACCTAGAAGGCCGTTTAGTTAGCTTGAGTCAAGCCAATTGGTTCAACAACTTGAACCGATCAATTTATAGGGCTGAACTAAGCCAATTCGTTCTTTAATTAGCCCGACAACCCAAACTGCCATGTCAACAATTGAGATGCTCGTATGGTTGCCCAAACGGATGTCTAACCCAGTGAAATGGTCATTTGTCAGTTTAGTCAGCCAATCTATTGATCTGTTTTGTGAATTGAATTTCTAAACTCTTTAGTAATCAATCCAATTGTCAATCAAGATCAAACTCCTCTTCTAGATGAGTTCCTATGTTTGTGACCCTATAGGTCCCATATCACGTGGGCAGTGAGTGTCTATAACTATATTATGACATAACAAGCAGAGAGTGGTATCTAGTCACACATCAGTACTGCCCAAGTGAATGGAAAGTTGGAGAACAACTTCAACCTACAATTTGTGTAAGGTGTTGTTGTGATTGTAGAATTCCTTTGTCTCTGATATACAGAGTTAACTCAAGACATGGATAGTAATCCTTTCAATGTTCAACTCATGTTCCTTGAACTAGGAGCAGAATATCTGAGATAATGTGACCTCAATATCATATATTGATTTACATGTGCATGCACATGCATTTCTTAGTCTCACTTATCAAGTGGCCAGTACATCATACTCCAGTAGGAGGGACAAATCCCATTTCTACCACTCACAGTCTATCCCTATGTGTAAAAGTCACCCAATCATTACTGTTATAACAAACTATGTTTCAGGACTACATTTGATAATGTCAAAGCCTACCCAACGACATGTGACGAGCGTAGTGATTTTAGGTCTAAGAATCACAATCACCACCTTCACTATGAGAGATGACTATGACCACCAATTATGGCTTCCATGTGTCACTCTCTAGGAAGGTCTATCTGATACACTATTCCCTAACATGTATCTGTGCACTTGGTTTGATATAGCATATCATGACTAATGAGATTCTATCATTAACCAAGCCGCACTCTAGTCTTTAGTGTTACTGGTGTTTATCTACCTTCCACAGTAACAACTAACTAGGGACATAATGAGAATATGTATATGTAATATTAACATTTGTATGATCTCATTTGCCCAAGGCTAATACTTGAAAGCATACGTCATTGAGTAATATCATTCTCTGGGCATTCACTCTGTCTCCTCAGTATCTCATAACTGAGTGAGATAAATGTATTGGAAGCTTGCCTTTGTTGGATCTAGGGCTATACAGGGGTGAATAGGGCTTCAAAACTTGCACAAAAATAGTTAGACCTTCAAATTAAATCAATTTAAAACCAATTGCTAATGGTGAATTTGAAGCCTACTCCCTACTAAAAATTTGAACAATAGAACCTCCAGTCCAAACACACCTAAAAGATAAGCTGGAGTGGGTGTAAAAATTTTAAATCTTATTTATGGTATACAAAACAACCGAAGTGTAGCAGTGGAATAAAAACATTGACGATATTCAATTTCTCATAAGGTTATAAAAGAACATCTTAAACTTACATGTAAAGGTACATCATAAGGATACATGTAGAGGGAAATCTAAACCACATCAAGATTGTCTCCAAGCTTTAACTCCTTAATCTAGGTCCATAACTTTATACCATGCCCTCCACGTCCTTCACCTAGGGTTGGAAGCATACCCCAGAAAGAAGAGAAAAATAGATGACATCAACAAAGGTTGGTATGTGCATACTAAAAAGTAAATTGAGCAATATATGAAGTAAGGACATCAAACAAAATGAAACTTCTCGTAGAAAAGAAAAGTATCACATAAATGGGTATTAAGAGAAAATATCACAACAAGAATGATACTTGCCATAAAACAACATAAAAAGATTGTGCCATATATACATCCAGTACTGTGGTGGGGAAAGAAGCACATATCATCATCGACCTACATGCATGTGAGATTATCATAGCCCTAGAACAATATAAAGACAAAGTAGGCCAAGAATCATACATCTTGAACCTAGTAGAGAATAGTATATTGTCAAACTCCCAAATATATAAAACATGGGATAAGAATCATACATTTTGCTTGGGTATGGGGTAAATTCTCCATTCCAAAAGATCAGGAAATTACACATCTGCTCGGCAGGAAATTACACATCTGCCATAAACAAAAACCAATGCAATTACACTACTCTAGTGCTAATGAATCACATAGCATATAAAATGTAGAGGCAACTAGAAAGGTATGGTCATAATTATACAATGTTTCCATATCATACAATGGACAACACATACATCCACATGCAAGTGGAGACAAGGTACCACATATCCACAAATAAACATCCACTTCACTGTCGGCACATAACATCAATAATTCCAACATGCACATAGGCACAAGATAAGAGTCCAAGAGAATATCCATTATCAAAAGATCAATAACAAATAAGGTAGTTACCATGAACTGTGATTTTCCAAAAGAAAAGAGTAATGTGTAGGATAATGTCCAAGGGACCAAGAGAAATAAGAAATTAGGATAATTGCTCAATAAGAATACTTGGGGATGCAAACATACCTCATAAGAGATCTACATATGTCCAAGTTCAGTCCTAGGTCCAAGCCTAGGTCTCCAAAGCACCCATTAATCATGTATGAGAAATTAGGGTTAGGTTTATATTGATTTCATAAACCTTAAAAATCAATTTTTTAATATTAGTGAATTAGGTTATCAAAACCATGCCATGTTTTAGATTATATTTTTCTGAGTTCAAAATATATTTATTATATTTTTTACATATATTTATTTAGTTATGAATTTTACAAGTTATGACTTATTTAGATTAATCCATTAAAATCACTTAATTTCAACATTGGATTTAGGTGACAAAACCATTACCATAAGATAGCTCTTATTTTTCGGAATCCAACAACTATTTATTTATATTTTTCAGATCAGCATGGAATTAGTTATTGATTTTACAAAACGAAGCTAATAGGAAAAATCCACATCAGCAATACAGTGGCGAGAAAAACGATAGAGAGGGAAAGGGTCACGGCCCCAAGTTGGCCCAATCAGGGTTGGCCAACTAGGCTGGCCTCTCAACCAGCTCATCCAAACCAGACATAAAGCAAATGAAAAGAACCCACATAAAATTACAAGAATGCCCTTAGGTGAAAATGGAAGACAAAAGTAAAACGAGGAGGGCATTACGATCAAAGCACATTGGACTTTGTTCTTCATTTATCAATCCAATAGCAACAAACAAAAGAAACCAACTGCGATCAAAACACTAAACTTAACTAGGAAACCTCAAAACTGATCACACTACTGAATTCTCGAGAAGAAAACGAACCCAGTGAGCCAAAAATCAAGTCCCGTGATGGTCATGAGCCCAAGAAAGCTCCTCCTCAAGAACAGGAAGATCGACGATGGGCCGAACGCATGGAAGGCAAGGAGGGGAAAAACCAAGGTCGAATACACATTTGCAAAGGTCAGAAGATCAAGAACGATGCCTCGCGTAGATTGGAGAGTCCATGGTTAGCCATGGTGAGAAGAACCGGAGGGGAAAGACTGTGAGCTATAGGCTAATGCATTTGGGACATACTCGAGGAAAAAGAGGACAAGGAACAAAAAGGGGGTGATCCAAATATGTGTACCTAGGCTCCAATTTAACTGAAGATGGCTGAGAAGATTGCGACGACAGTGAGGCCGTCACAGAAGAAGGTTGAATAGGTCCAGATGTCTCAGGCTAGCCACAGTTCAATTAAGACCAGAGGAGAAGAAGAGGGAGTCCAAGGATCGATTTTAGGCAATCACACGAGAAGGAGGTGCAGCGGGGACCCTTCAGTGAAAAATTGCAGAGAAGACAACTTTGAGGGTTTCCTTTATATAGAGTTTTGGGGGTCAAATTTAGGATCAGATTCACATTAGGAAACATTTTAAAGAAAAATTAGAGAAGAAGGAGCAAAGACGAGAGAGAACATCAAGGAGGAATGTCCAGTTTACTGTTCATTGGCTAGTCGGACTCCTACCCAAGGTAGGAGATGACGCCACAACCGTCAGATCATAATTTGAGGGTCGGGAACCAGTGCGAGATTGGAAAGTAAGAATCAACTGTGTGATAGGGGAAAACTTAGGGAAAATCCGAAAAATGTTTGCGTGACATAAATAAATCAGAACTTATAATCAGAAAATGATATTGGTTCAAAAGATACATTAAATGTCTCATATTTTCTCTTTCTTCTTTAAGGCTTCAAACTTTTCCAAATTGGGTGAAAATTTGCACAGAGACTATATTTGATATGTAGATTTCAATTCTTCAATTAGATTTTTTGTTTGAAGACTTTAGTTGTAATAATTATCCAAATCTTAGTTTCTCTTTCCTCATGCATTAATGACATTAGGATTATCCAAATTTGATGAAACTTCACCTACAAGTCATATTTAATGTGTTGGATACAAATTTTTCATTAATTTTACATGCTGGAGTTGTTTGTTCAATTATTAATATTTGAAGGTTCTACACACTTTCCTCTCTTGATTTCAACTTTTAAGCAAACTTTCTCCAAATTGGATGAAAATTCACCCAAAGTCTATATTTATTATGTAGATTATGAATCCAAGATTATTTTCCTCTTTTGGAGTCATTTATTATTTTATTTGATATTTTGGAAAAACATAGGTCTTTTCTTTCTAAATTGAATTAAATAAATTATTATTATACAAATAATGTGAAACATGACTCCCAAGGTAATTGGGACCCAAGGAACATGATTCTTAACTTAGATTCTACTTTTGAGAATTATTTTAATGAGATATGTCATATGGCCTACTAATGGCCCATTAACTATATTACTTAACCAATTAAGTCCTTTACCTTCTTATTACCATCCAAATGAGTTATGCACCATTCTAGATTACATTAGGGAGATATATTTGTGCTTTATATTAAAAGGATCACACTAACCTCAACCTTGTTTGGTCAAACCCAAATGGTCAAAGGTCTAGGGTAGGGTCCAAGATCCGGTATGTTACAGATAGAATGAAACATACACTTGGGCAAGTGATTCACAGTGGTTCTAATATCCAAACTAGGAGACTGTCAGTCCACCACATAGAGAGGTCAACTTCTAGGACTTTGTAATCCATGTATACTTATATTCAATCATAAGAGATACAAGATAACCTTCTTACAACCAAGGACTTACCCATCCAAGTGCTAGTCTTCTACCTCACTTACATGTCTTACCCACTCTTGCAAGTATCTTGATTCCTTCATCTAGAACATCTCCTCCTTGAAATGAGTCTTCTACCTTGAGGAATTACCCACTCAACACCTTGGATCTTCTGCCTTGTCCTTCTCCTTGACTTGGAAAAGATCTTCACACCTTCTCCAGCTTTAAAGAAGAACAACAACTCCTTCACTCGGAGACAATCACTTTAGCCTTTGCTCTTTGAGAAAGGGGATTGAGAAGATGAAAGGATGGAGATCTTTATAATGTAGCGATGAGGTAACTCTCTTACAACATG
Source organism: Alisma plantago-aquatica (assembly GCA_963693085.1). Lineage (NCBI taxonomy): Eukaryota > Viridiplantae > Streptophyta > Magnoliopsida > Alismatales > Alismataceae > Alisma > Alisma plantago-aquatica. The sequence continues at coordinate 2,662,652 of OY856410.1, forward strand.
ACTAACTCACTTACAATCACGAAATGCTTTGTAAACAAGAGACAAAAAGGGGTCTCAAATGGACTAAAACACTCAACTATGACATGGACCTTGAATATCTTGAATGAGCAACCTTGGAATGAACTCTAAGAGGTCCTATTTATAGCTAGAGGTGTCCATTTGAGTGTGGGATTACTTAATTTTAAAAGATAGCCATTTGGAGGGTTGCAACGGATCCATTTTTTATGTTGGAAATTCTCCAACAGTTAGAATCACTTTTTCTACATTTTACCATATAGTACATTCAGTTGAGTTTCAACAAAGGTAACTCGACTGATCCACTATGCAACCAAGCCAATTTTCAAACTATCGGTCGAGTTTGTCCTGGGAAAAATTGACCGATCAGCTAAAACCAACTTTGGATAGAAAGTTGGTCGGTCCAGTTCTGTGAGTGTACAACTAGACCGATCCAAACCATTCTCAAAATCCATCAAGGATCGGTCTAGTTCCAAACTCGACCAATAAAGTGCCAGTGTTGAATTTTCCAAAATGATTTTTGAGTGATCAAATATTCGAATTAAGGGTCCCTAATTTTTTTCATCTTAGTTACAAGCCATATCATCAATATAAATGATTACAAAATAGTTCTAAGTAGATTTTAAGTGTTTTTAAAAAATATGCATTTGCATTTCTTTTGTCTTGAACCAAGGCAAGCTAGGGCTTGATGAATTTGATCCTTTTCATGTACCCAATGCCTGAAATTAACCTCAAACAAACACATTACATACATATGAATTGAATGCTTATGTCATTATCAAAATATGGGCAATGTGTAACTCTCAAGTCAACATTCTCCCCCTTTTTGACAATGACAAACCATTTTTCAATCATATTGAAAAGGATATGCAAAGTTATACCTTAGCCTTAAGAAATGTAGCAAAATACATAATTTGAACAATGTGAATTGCTCCCCCTCAATCTATGCTCACTCTTACCTGCATAGTTAGTCTATTTACATAAATATATAGAACATCTATACTACATGGTTTTTAGCAAGTCACATGATAAAACATATACTAGATAGGAAGAGGATCACATAGGTAGTAAAAACAATATGGTTGAGCTTAAAACTTCCCTCCTCCTTTTGGCATTATCAAAAATTCAAGGGGGTAGAACAGAATATAAAAAGTTTCTTCTCCAAGCACAACCAAAATAGATAACCACAAGCATCACACACCAAAATGGAGATGAGAACAGAGAGAAAACATGCTATAAGTGTCATAATCAAAATATGGAAAATCATACCAAGGGGTCATAAGATAAAGACATTCATAGAGTCATGGGACATCAAATTAAGATTACAACACATAAATCATGTCCTCAAGACAACTACAAACAAATGATGAAAGCAACATGATGATAAAATAGTACAACTCAGAAAATGTGCTCATATGTCTGTAGTACAAAATATTCTAGAAAGATATATACGATCAACATTAAAGACTAAAAACTAGAACATATAAACATCTAGGCTATCTAGGTACAAAACGTTATCATCAACAACATCAGCCTCGGGCTCGTAGTCCTCATCAATGTCTGAAGGTGCATCAATGACAACAACATCACCATCATCGCCAGAGAACCCAACAAAGCCATCACCATCTGAGCCATCTACATAGCCATCATCCTTTGTCTCCTCATCATCATAAACCTTGTCAACATCAGCCTCATCCTCATCAGCAACCTAGTTAGGTATCTCCTCATCAATAGGAAGACCAAAACTGTGACTTGGTCACAGGGCATTCTTCTCATCCCAAGTCATTCCAAGATCGAACAACTCTTTGGCCTGAGGAAATGAAGGTGCATAAGTGTCAATGCTGGAAACAAGGTAGTAAAAGGACCAATAGTCAAAGGAAGCACTCCAGGGGTAGGTGCAGGGGTAAGTCCACCATCAGCAACAGATGTGGCAGTAGAAGCAGCAAGTGGAGGTGTCAGGTGGAAGTGACTATATGTGTAGGAAGTGTAGTCACCACCTGAGTAGGGTTGGTAGGCTAGGTAAGGATGGGCACATGACAAGTTCATGGTAGACATGATCTGGCACAAGTCTTGGTGGAGGTTCTCCTGGACCTGTAGGTTGTACACCTAATGGTGTACCATGTAGGACGTGAGGGCTTCATTGGACATCAAAAATGAGGCACAAGTAGCTCAAGATGGAGGTGGAGGTGCCTAGGTGGATCTAGAGGTGGAATCTCCATGTGTGGTAGAGGATGAGGGAAAAAAGGTTTTCTTGATTGTGGTTTCACTGATGCAAACTCCTTTCTGACTAGGTTTGTAATGAAGTCATGGAAAAGATACTTATGTGTAGAAAAAGTGAATAACCCATAGATCAAGGCTGGTTAGGGTGGGTGGGTACGTCGGGTGTTCTTCCCAAAGTTGAAGTAGGTAATATGGTGGAGAATGTATCTTTCCCACTTGACTCCTATGTTATTCAAAAGACAATACATAATCACTATGGTATTCTCTACAATTTTAGTTTGATTGTTCTTGGGATAAACATTGTAGTTGGTTATCAAATCAAGTATGTGGTTTTTAAGGTCCAAGTAAGAGGTTGGTAGGATCAATTTCTTCTTATAGAGAACCTGAGGCTTCTTCAAGAACCTATGAATGTCAGGAAGAATAATATCATAGTTCTTGTAGAGAGACTCATGGTCAAGAAAGTCAAAATACTCATGATAGTATTTCCACAATGTGTTTGTAACTTCATTTCCATGAAAGACATATTCAACAAATATCCAGATAATGAAAAATTAATACCAGAAATCCTATAAGAGAGGAAAACTTGAATATTAGGAGGGGGTACTAAAGAGTCATAGTTCCATGAAAGATTGGTGTAAAATTCATGAATGGATTTGGTGCTTGTGATAGAGTTATGAAAGCACCCATGTGCTAGGCTCATGGCAGCTAAGTGATGGTTGTAGAAAAGCTCAACTACCTCCTATATCACCTTTTGTCTAATCAGGTGGGTCTCAAACAAAGCACATAATGGAAAGGGGTTCCTTGGGAGGAGCTCCTGGTAGTGATTGAGAGCCTTAGTTGATAGAAAAAAAGGTGTCATCATACGGAACGAAGTGTGAGGAGGAGGAAGATGAGGGTTTTACAGTAGAAACAACCTTCTTTCTTTGGTTGGAAGCCATTTGGAAAAGAGAGAGTGATGGAACTAGAAGAAATAACCACCAAAGGTCGTCTAACCACCTAAGGTAGATAGGAAAAAGATCTAGGTAGGTCAAATAGCGACTGGCTAGGGCTAGGAGAGGGAATGTCGAGGCTAGGGTTGAGGGTTTATGGGAGATGGAGTAAGAATCTATCGACTTCTCTCTAGTTGAGAGGGAGAATAGTCGGCCGAAACCTATTTTATATTTGGTCCAACCCAACCATCAATCTAGTTCTAGAAGAGAGAAACTCGGCCAAATGACTTTTTGCAAAATCCCTCGGCCAACTCGAACGATGATAAACCTGATCCATCATTAGAAATTCTAGATTCTAGCCATTTGAGTGTTAATTAAATTTATTTTTCTAGTCCATTTTGCATTTTAGACATACAAGGACACATATCACTCATCATGGGGTACTATTTTGAGTTAAAAAAATTATTTGCAAAAAGTATCCAAAATAAGAGAAAATATAAGGTTAAAGAGAAAGAAAATTCTGGCACTTTAGCAAGCAAAGTTGATCAAGACATGAGCAAAGCATACACGATGGAAAGCAAATATCTAGAAGGCATATCATATTCATCCAAAACAGTTATGAGCAGTTTAGATCTAATAAAATAAAATTGTTATTTAGATAGAGGTTTAGTAAAGATATCTACCAACTAATTTTCTGTGTCTACATGTGTGATGTAGACATCCTTCTAGGCAATGTGGTCACAAAGAAAGCGGTGACGACATGTATATGCTTAGTTATACTATTCAATATATGATTATATGACAAGATAATCGCACTTGTATTTCACAAAAGATAGGAGAAACATCAAAAAATATGTGAAAGTCTTGGAACATTTGCTTCATCCATAGAACCTTGGCACAACAACTCCTGACTGCAATGTACTCAGCCTCGGTAGTTGATAAAGCCATGATACTCTATTTCTTGGAGAACCAAGACACCAAGCATGATCCTAGGAGGAAGCAAGTGTCATTTTTTCACTTTCTATCAAGAAAAAATTCTCCACAGTCATCATCACTATAATCACTCAGAGTAAAGTCCCTTGAATTAGGATATCATAGTCCAAACTTTTTGGTTTTGGCTAAGCACCTCAAAATCTACTTAACCGCTATGAGATGTGATTTCCTAGGACTTGATTGAAAGTGAGCACACAAGCCAACTCTAAGCATTCTGTCAATTCTAAAGCCAGTTAAATAAAGTAAACTTCCAATCATACCTCTATAGAGCTTCAGATATACTTTCCCACCTTCTTCTTCACGATCCAATTTAGCGATGTTGGACATGGGTGTGTCTATCGCCTTCATGTTTTCCATCCCAAAGTGCTTGAGCAATTCACTTGTGTATTTGCTTTGGTTGATGAAGTTTCCATCTTTTGTTTTATTGATTGGAAAGTCGAGGAACAATGTGAGCTCGCCCATCATGCTCATCTCAAATTCACACTGCATAAGAGAACCGAACTCCTTACAAAGATCAAGATTAGTTCTGTCAAAAGATGATATCATCAACATAGATTTGAATAATGAGAAAGTTATTAGAAGTGTGTTTGAGGAACACGGAGGAATCAACTTTTCCCATGATATGGCCATTATCTAACAAAAAGCTATTTGGTTTCTCATACCAAGCTTAAGGTTCTTGTTTGAGTCTGTAGGGAGCTTTTTGCAATAGATAGGCATGGTTAGGAAAACTATCATGTTCAAAGCCTAGATGTTGAGCAACATATACTTTCTCCTCAATTGCACTATTCAAAAATACAATTTAAGCATCCACTTTATATAACAAGAAATCTTCTTATAACTAGAAAAAGAAAGTGTCATTCTAATAGACTCAAACCTAGAAATAGGATCATAAGTTTCATCAAAGTCAATACCTTCTTATTGGTTGTACTCTTGAGCCACTCACCTTGTTTTATTTCTTACCACCTTGTGCTTTCCTCTAGCTTGTTCCTATAGACCCACTTGGTGCCAATGATCTTTCTATCATGTGATTTTGTCACTAGAGTCCACACTTTGTTATTATCGAATTGCTCCAGCTCTTCTTGCAAAGATAGAATCCACTCATCATTCCCAAGAGCTTCTTTGACATTCTTTGGCTGGAGTTATGAGATAAAGGTATTATTGGCTTGTTCTTTGTTGTAGGCATCCATATCTTCACTCTTTCAAAAGGGTCACCTATGATGAGCTCTTTGGTATGATGCTTTGCAAACTGGGGAGTGGGATCCTTCTTTTCTTCATCAATTTCTTCTTCCTGAGTAGCCACCTCTTTTCCCTTTTGGGTGATGTTGAGATCCTTCAAGATAAGAATAACCTCTTCTGCAACATCATCATTAGCAACATTCTTAGAAATAGAGGGGTTAGTCTCAATAAATTTTACATTTATAGATTCTTAAACTTTAGAAAGATCAACATTACATACTCTATAAGCCCTGCTAGAAGTGATATAGCCAAGAAAGAAAACTTTATACGATTTTAGATCAAACTTATCAAGAGAATCCTTGGTTTTTAAAACAAAACTAGGACATCCAAAAATGTGAAAATACTCTATGGAAGGCCTTCTACCATGCCATAGATCATAGGAGGTTTTCTTCAAAGAGGGATGTGTGAAAACCCAATTTTGCACAAAACATGAGGTACTAACGGCTTCAACCCAAAACTTCTTTGGAGCATCATACTATAAAAGAATGGTCCTAGCCATTTACTTTAGTGACCCATTCTTCCTCTCTACAACCCCATTTTATTGAGGTGTTTGAGGTGAAGAAAAATTATGTGCATAACTAGACTCTTCACATAAATGTTCAAATATGTCATTTTCAAACTCTCCCCCATGATCACTATGAATAGAAACGATGCGGCAAGAAGCTTTGTTTTCCACTCATTTACTAAAACTAGAGAAAACATCGAGAGTATCACTCTCAGAAATGAGAAATTAATTCCAATTATATCGAGAAAAATAATCAACAATAATAAGATAATACTTGAAACCACGAAATGATTGAGTTCTCATAGGTCTAAAAAGATCAATATGGAGAAGGTGAAGATCTCTCTTGATGCTAAGTACTCCTTTTGATTTGAAGGAGGACTTGGTTTCCTTTGCTTGTGTACAAGGTTGTCATTCCTCAACCTTTTCAAAATCATATTTAGGAAGTCCCTTGACCAAGTCCTTTTTGCTCAATTTCTTCAATTGATGCATATTTACATGACCTAACCGACAACGCCAAAGAGAAATATCATTCAAATTGACTACAAGGCATCTACCAACAATATGCTTGATAGAGTTAAGATACATAAGGATTTCCATTTCTAGTTCCCTTATATATGACAATGTAAGTGAGGGGATCTAGAAGCAAACATTCAAAAGAAGTAAATAGCATAAGGTAACCATTATCACATAATTGACTAATACTTATTAAATTGTGATATAGGCCATCCACAAAGAGAACATTCTCAATACACAAGGATTCATGTACATCATTGTCACCTGTTACTTTACCTTTATCATTGTCCCCGAAAGTTACCGATCCACCTTTCTTCTTAGTGAAATTGTTGAAATGGCTTAAATCACCTGTCATCTGCTTTAAGCAGCCACTATTAACAATCCATCTAAATTTTTCTTGAAAGAAAGGAGAATGTGGGTTCCCAACTCAAACTTTGAGATCTGATGTTAGCTTGGGGGTCCATTTCATCTTTGGGTTTGTCCCCTTAGGCTTGTATGGCCAATAAGTGGAATAATGATCATCAATCTTGCAATGAGAACAAATCATAGGATTCTTTGAGCTAGGAGACTCTCCATGGAAGAAACGAAGTTCCTTACTCTTTTTCTTACCTTTGGACTTACTCTTGTCCTTAGATGTTCCCCCATAAATCCCAAACCACGAGTACCACTTTGTTTGGTAGGGTGATCAAGGATTTCATTTAGGGAGTTCTTTCCTCTAAGGAATTTCTACAGAGAGGCTATATGTCTATGATTGTCATCACTAGGAGAGATAACAGTATAAGACAAACTAGCAAGATCATCTCTAGAATGTAAAAGGTTGGCTTCTAAATAGAGGGGTTTAGTCAAGTAAGAGTCCTTTTCAAGATTAAAAGAATAATATCGTTAATAGGAAAAACAGTTCTAGAAGACAAGTCATTAACTTGAGCAAGAAGCCTCACATTTTCAGATCTTATCAATTGAATCTCTTTGAGATAAACATCTCTCTCATCCCTACGGGAATCACTAATAAGCTTAAGTTTAACATTTTCAGCATTAAGCAATTCAATCTCATCAAGGCATTTTTGGTTGTCTTCCTTAAGAGTGGCAATGTTCTTAAGATAGACACCATTTTGTACTTCAACTCCACTATATTGGATTTCAAGGTCAAGAAGTTTCCTTTCTATGGAATAAAAAATATCATGGTGTTGTTGGATCCTAGGATGGGGATTGGATGCTCTAGAGGGGGGATGAATAAATATGAACGCACTTAAATAAAATTAATTAGACCTTCAAGATATATAACAAGATAAGGTTGCTAAATAGGAAATTTGAGTGCAACTAAAACATACATAGAAAGGGAGAGAGATTGAACATACGCCAATTGATAAGCTATGTAGAGTGGTTCCACACTTCAAACTAGAAGTATGTCCGTCCACTACCTAGAGAGGTCAACCTCTAGAATTTCTTAACCATTGCACTCTTATATTCATTCATATGATTTACAATACATGGCACACCAAAGGACTTACCTATTGAATACAAAGAGTCTTCAACCTTACCAAGGATTTAACCACTTTGAAATGAGTCTTCAACCTTCTCCAAGGACTTACCCACTCTTGCATAAGTCTTCGGCCTTCTAGGAATTACCGAGTCTTCTTGGATCTTCAGCCTTTGATTTCACCTTCACTTGGAGAATCTTCCACCAAGGACTTACCCACTTGAGAAAGGAGTCTTCTGTCTTCATGAAGGTCTTACCCGCTCTTGCTCCAAGTCTTCAGCCTTGATCTTCACCAAGGGACTCCTTCCCTTGTTCTTGTTCACCTCTCATAGCCAAGAGAGAGAACCTTCATCTTCATGGTTGTAACGAGAGATAGGGAGGTGGTGGAAGTGAGAGCTTCACAAGATATACATATAGGACTAGCTCTCTTACAAATCTCCTACTCACTCTAATGGATGATGCAAGTGATTAAGCTTAGAGTGAGAGAGGAGGTTGTAGTATGCACTCAACTATAAACTAGGAACCTCATATAGAGTTTTGCATTTAATGCTCAACCTTGGAATGAAGCCCAATGGGTCCTATTTATAGTTGGGGATTCCTCATAGACTTTGAGAACACTTAAGAATGAAAACTAACTGTTTTGTGACTTGCAACAGATTCATTTGTTGCAACTCCACAACATCTAGAAACACTTTTTAGCACTTTCTCATATAGTGCAATCGATTGAGTTTCTATAAAGGTAACTCGACCACACCCACTATGCGAAAAGACCAATTTAAGCCATCAATCGTGATTGATCCACATAAATCAATTTTGGTCTACAGAGGGATCGGTCGGGTTCTGTCAAATGAAAACTCAATCGATTAAAAGTCATTTTAAGATCCATTCAGGATTGGTCGAGTTTGAAACTTGACCAATGAATAACCTGATGTGAATTTTGGAAAATGGCTTTTGAGCGCTTAAATATTTGTTCTAATTGCTCATGATTTTTTCTAATCTTAATTACAAGTCATACAATTATTACTAGTGATTTACAACATGATCCTAATGGATTTACATCATATTCCAAAAATGTACACTTGTATTGACTTTGACTTGTCTTTTCTCCAAGTTGAGATGCGTAAGTTAGGGCATTTGGGGTGTGTCGATACCTAATCTGAAATCACTCAAGTAGAATCATTATACATAAAGAATTGGAATAGTTTAGTCATCATCAAGATAAGTGTTTAGTCATTTTAGACCTTGCATCAACATTGACCTAGAGTCAACAAATGTTTCTTTTCATTTTGCTCAAGAATGTCAAGTTTAACATACAAGTCATCAATAATTTTACTCAACCTCTTCTTCTTAGATTTGCATTCAGAATAAGAAGAGAGGGTGGCATTTACCATATCAATAAGAGTATCTTTAAACAACTCATGAAAACTTACCTCACTACCTCACTGATGTTTTTACTTGTTGAGGACATGAGTACAAGGTGGCATTCTCCATCTTCAGTGGAGCTTGAGCCACTTGAGGATGATCCTTCCCATGCGGCATGGGTTGCATCTTTGTTCCTCCTCTCCTTCTTGCATTTCCTCTTGTATTTTCTATCTTTCTTGTAGTCATCTTCCTTCTTAGATCTGCTCTTGTCGTAAGTCTTTTTTGGCTTTTGACATTCACTTTTGTAATGTTCCTTTTGACCACATTTGTAGAACCTTGGAGTAGATGAGGAAGATGGCTTCCCTTTATAGTGTTTCCCTATTTAGAAGTTGGCTTCATGGTAACTTGGGCCTTCATCATCACTAGAGGGGAGATGAGATGACCGACAAGAAAGTTGTTGTTGAAGAATGAGAGCCTCCACTTGAGCTTTGAAGGCACTATCTTAGATCTTCCTTGATTCTTTTTCTTATTGCTTTGCCTCCTCTTATTGCTTATTAAGTCTTGGTTCATGATCTTTTAGATTGCCAATAAGCTCCTCGATTGTAAAATCACCAAGACTTCTTACTTCTTTTATGGAGGTCACCTTGGACTCCCATCTCTTTGGAAGAGATCGTAGGATCTTTGAGTTCATAGCTCCTCTATCGAAAGTGTGACCCAAGGTGGCAAGGCCATTTATGATGATGTTGAGACTTGAGTACATCATGGCCACTCCTTCTTTCTTCCCCATATTGAAGTTCTCTAGGAGGTTGTTCAACATGTAGATCTTTGCCTCCTTCACTTGCTTTGTGCCCTCATAAGTTATGCACAACTTATGCCATATTTCATGGGTTGTGTCCCATGAAGAGATGATATTGAACTCAAAACGAGTGAGGGAGGTGTAGAGGATGTTGATTGCTTTGGCATTGAGTTGAACCAACTTCTGAGCTGCTTCATCCCAAGTAGTCACTGGTCTGACTGGTTCCTTTTATGGTGCAATCATCACCTTCCATGTGTCGTAGTTCATCCCTTGGATGTAGAACTACACCTATCACTTCAAATAGATGAAGTTGGTGACATTGAAGATGGGGGGTGGGCGCATGGAGAATCCTCCCTCTAGGTTGAGTGAACCAAGTAGATTATCACCCATCTTTTCACCTTGTAGGGGATGTTGTTGGAGAAGATCCTTAGTCTGATACCACTTGTTGGATCTGGGGCTCTAGGGGGTGAATAGAGCTTCAAAACTTAGACAAGATTAGTTAGACCTTAAAATTGTATCAATTTAAAACCAATTTCTAATGGTGAATTTGAAGCCTATCTAAACAAGAATAGCAAGGATGAGAGAGATTCAAGCATACAATTGGACAAGTGATTTAGAGTGGTTCTAATCTCCAACCTAGGAGACTCTCAGTCCACTACCTAGAGAGGTTAAGACTTTGCAAACCATGTATACTTATATTCAATTATAAGAGATACATGATGACCTTCTTACAACAAAGGACTTACACATCCAAGTACTAGCCTTCTACCTCAGTTACATGTCTTACCCACTCTTGTAAGTAGCTCGATTTCTTCACCTAGGACATCTCCTCCTTGCAATGAGTCTTCTGCCTTGAGGAATTACCCACTTAATATCTTGGATCTTTATCCTTGTCCTTCTCCTTCACTTGAAGAAGATCTTTGCACCTTCTTCAGCCTTGAAGAAGAAGAACAACTCCTCCTTCAATCAGAGAAGATCACTTGAGCCTTTTCTCTTTGAGAAGGGAATCGGGAAGATGAAACGATGAAGAGATTTACAATGTAACAATGAGGTCGGTCTCATAAAACATGCCTAATGTACTCATAATCACGAAATGCTTTGCAAATAAGAGAGAGAAAGAGGGCTCAAATGGACTAAAACATTGAACTATGGCATGGAACTTGAATAGCATGAATGATCAACCTAGGAATAAACTCTAAGAGGTCCTATTTATAGTTGGGGTGTCCATTTGAGTGTGGGATCACTTAATCTTGAAAACAAGTCATTTGGAGGGGAGAAATAGATCCATTTTTTATTTTAGAAACTCTCCAATGGTTAGACTCACTTTTTCTGCATTTTCCATACAATACATTCGGTCGAGTTTCAATAAAGGTAACTCGATCGATCCATTATGTGATAAAGACAATTTCCAAACCATCGGTCGAGTTTGTCTTGGGAAAACTCGACCGATCAGCTAAAATCAACTTTGAATAGAAAGTTGGTCAGTTGAGTTCTGTGATGTACAACTCGACCATTCCAAACCATTCTCAAAATACATCAAAGATTTTTCGAGTTTCAAACTCGACCGATAAAGTGGTTGTGATATATTTTTTTTAATGATTTTTGAGTGATCAAATATTAGAATTAAGGGTCCTTGATTTTTTTTCATCGTAGTTACAAGTCATATCATCAATAAAAATGATTACAAAGTAGTTCTAAGGATATTTGCAGTGTTTTCCAAAAAATGCACATTTGCATTGCTTTTGTCTTGAACCAAGGAAAGACAGGGCTTGATGAATTTGATCCTTTTCATGTACCTAATGCCTGAAATTAACATTAAACAAACACATTAGATACATAAGAATGGAACGGTTAAGTCATTTTCAAAATATGGGCAATTTATAATTCTCAAGTCAACAACCTTTATTTCTATTATTATTAATGAAATCCCTTTAGGTAATATGTCATGTCAATCATCATATGATAGGCTCTACGGGAAGACCTTACCAATAGGTGGTACTTCCATGCTCTAGGAAGCTGGACAGTGGTGTGGTTATCTGGCTCATCAAGTTGATAGTTCATGAAAAGGTATCTAGTGGTCATGTTTGGGTTGGTTGTAGTGTGGTTGGAAGTCTTCTATGTGAGCTTTTTGGTTGTTCCAATTTTGTTCTTATAAGCGAGAATGATATGTAGCAGTGTGTTGTTTTGGTGATATAGTTTCCTGCTCAGGGTGGCATTGATGTAGCCTCCTATTCTAATGGTGGGAGACAGAAAGTCAGCTCAGGGTGAATATGTAGAGGAGAAAACAACACCGCCCGCACAAATGTATCTTGCGGGTGGTAGATGGTGTGCTGCCCTATTAAATGTATATATGGGGATATTCTCCTGCAGTGGTGAATGTAGGTGTATCTTTATCTACTGTTGGTATTAGTAGTAAATGTAGTTTTTTTTCGGGGAAAAGAGTGCCATCGCTCATGTAGGAAGAGATGTTGGGGTGGTGCTAAGACTGTTGCTTGAGGGAGAGTGTAGTACTAAAGTTGTGGTGAGTATAGATGCTAGAGGTAAATGATGCCACTAGGGTTTGTTGGATATGTAATAGAAAAGTGTTGTTCTAGCAGGTGGAATAGCCAGAGAATGTTTCTCTAGCAGGTGAAGTAACCGAAAGGTGTTTCTCTGGCAGGTGGAGGTGAGTTATCTGATGTAGTTGGAGCTTGTCAGTGTAGCTAGGGTGTGTAGGCCGTGTTGCAGGATGGGGATGTTGTTAGGGATAATTTGGAGATTTTTCTCACTAGTGTCTGGCTATCCTGACTCTAGAAACCCTAATTTCATGATTAAGAGGCTGTTTGAATTTTAAGGATTTACTAAACATGACTAGAGTTGTACCCTAATACACTTGATTGTTCCCTAGTGAACATATAATGTGCGTATAATGAGTAATTCATGTACACAATACCCTAATGCATTAGATAATTACTAACCCAAATATGAACACTAATTATTAATGCATGTAAGACTTAACCTATGGTTTTATATTAACCTAGCCATTCCATGGTGTTTCCTTTGGCTTGCGATGATCAACATGTTACCAAGAATATGTAGGAACCTAGGTGCCAACTTGGAGAAGGTGAGTGTTTTTATCATGAAACAAAGGAGCATGTGAAGATCTCTATTTGCTCACATGGATAAATGGAGAAGAAGATAGCTGTCGGCAATTTCTAGAGTCTACCTTCATATTTATTCAATTTATGTCACGCTTCAGGTGGGCACTTTAGACTTTCAAAAAAAAATTTCAATGTGTGCCTGTGTGATGTTCTAGCGGTGGTAGATTACTGGTCTGCCCTATCATGCCCTATGATACTAAATCCTTATGTGGGAGTATATAACTAACCATCCATGGTTTTTTTATAATAAATCATTGATATCTTATATCTTCAATTACTCATAAATAATTCTTTGTTTATCATAAAATTATAAACAAGCACTTGTTGGAATAAAAATAAAGGCTATTGTTTGGCATAAGTTGTATAAACTAAATCCAAAGTAATCATAAGTGAAAACTTCTAGGGTTTGTAATATACACATTGATCAATGTTTTACATCTAATATAATACTATGGTTGGAACTAGGTTTGGACTTTGAACTTGGATACACATTCTTTGAAGTATGATGTTTTTCCTAATGAGACATATTGGACCAAGATTGATAGTTTTCTCTCTCTGTCTTTGATATGATGAATGTTTCTATTTGAGTATGTCCTTATACTATTAAGTCACTCTTGACTAATAATAATATATGAAAGTTGATATAGATTCATATCTAAATAATTTACAAGTACACATTAAATATATTTTATTTGATCTTGTGTATACTTATTCAATTTGCAAACCTTATTGTATTGTTTCATCTCATTGCTTCATTTAATAATGGAAGCCCTAAATTGGTGATTTCCTTGGACTAAACTTATCTTGGCCTCTCTATTAGTTACATGTTTGATCTGTTAAGACTATCATTATCTATTAGTAGTGGCCCATTTTGGGGTTGGATCCCTTTGTACAACTTTTCCCAAATATGGGCTTTGGATTCTCTCACTTTGGCCACATGTGCTCTCACATAATATATATACCATTACATAGAGGATCATGGGTACTCTCACCTCCTTCCTAGGCATGGAATGTGAAAGTGTTCCAGCCCTACTTTTAGATAGTTGTAGTATAATATTTAATCCAAATGTAATCTTCTTAATGTTTATTATTGTTCTCTAATTTGACATTTAAAGGCAAGAATAGTTAATTGTAGACTTTAGTATTTCTTCATACAATCTTTGTTTCTTATTATATGAAGATTTATTTTGACATCCATTTTGATTTTCTCTTGCTATCCTTGCTTGGGAAGCCTTGTTATAAGTTAGTTTTCCTTTATCCCTAATACTATCCAATCTCTATTTATACGCACATACGGACTGTTATCCTGACAACTTTCACTTTTTATTCTCTTATGGGATATGTTTCCAACCCCTTAGGTGGAGAAGATCTTGCCATATATGACCTCAAGAAGCAACATGCAAAATAGTATTCTACTGGAGATAGATTGGAGTATCCAGGCTGCCCTGTGCAGTCTCCTAGATATAGTTTGGTGTCATGTAGTTTTTGTATTCACCCTGCATGGTGATGAGACTATGATATAAACTAGAATTGTAATAGTTATATTTTTATCTTCTGATGTTACATTTTTTGTATATGATACATTACATACTTGAATTTTTGTTCGTCATCCCTTTCCAAAAATTATTATCAAGTTTGGCATTGGATGATTTTCTATTATTCCCTCAAGTAAGAGAGTGGATCCCCTATCAGGTCCCACTTCACAAACATGTCTTATAAAGATAGTAGTAGAGAAGAAAATGAGTTCAACCTTTTTGCAATAAGGGATAGTCATATAGAATAAGGAAATAAAGAATATATGTGTGTATATACACAAAGTTCCATAGACATCAAACATGACATAACATAATTTCTTCGATAACCATAGACTTATGTTCATTAGTATGAATATTTTCTCATACTTAGCAACACACGAATATGATGAATAACAACAAACTACATTAGAACAAGAACAAAATTGTAGACCCACAATAAAACTTAAGATCCTCTCAAAGACCGCCCCAAATAATCATAAATATTTATGATCAAAGTCAGCAAAATCAATATAAGAAACAAAGCATAATTCATCAACTTAAGGAGGTCAATAAAAGATTAAAAATAGAAGCAAAGTGGATTTAACCTTCCCAACACCAAGAGGAAGCTGATGAATGCATATTCATCATGATTTTCAGTCGCCTTATTGGGCTCTTTTTGTTTCAATACATCCAATTTCATTTACTAAATACCAAAATGTGCAAAATTGCTTAATTGGTTCAATTATCAAAGTTTTAACTGAGTTTATGTTGATTCTATGCAGGTCTGGATGAGGTTGAACAATTAGCTGGAACCCACCTCCGTTCAACTCTAATCCACGATAATCACCACCATTATATCTTCAAGATCTACCTTCACTCACCCTTGGTCTGACCAATGGGTTTCAACCAAACGGTCTCATCAAACGGTTTCATCCATACGGTCTCAAGACCGTATGGGTGACCTCTACCCCAAGATCTTTTGGACTTCACTCTTTTCCAAAATTGTTTGGTGTCACTGACATTCAAGACCGTTTGATATCGGGAAGTCAAAACCATTTGGGTAGCTCGACAGAAATGGCACATGCTTCCCCTCTTCTCCATCCTTGGTTCCCACCTGCAAACCCTAGCTCGCGGCAGCAACATCGCCTTCCACCACCATCGTTAGCTATATCCTAACTTGACCTGCAACAGCTCCGACAGTGTTGATGTCCTCACACCAGAAGCCTTGGCACTTCCTTCGTCCACCCTTGCCACTGTCGTCGCCCACGCCCAATGCTGCTCACCTCTCCATTGCGCCACCTGCACGGTCTCAGACCGATAGAGCAGCATCACTAAGACCGGTTGCCTAGAACCCATACTCAAGACCGAACAAGAAGTGACGACCGTTTGATGATCACAGAGTGCAGAGACTGTTTGTGCACTCAAGGATCCCAAACCATTTGGACAAACCAATCTGTTTGGACTCATCCACACAAGACTGATAGAGCAAGATCTCCAAGACCGTTCAGATAGGTATCAGTCCCAAGACCATTTGCTTAGATTGTATGGAAGACCATTTGGCTGAGAATGATCAAACCATTTGGTCATGATCGGTCCTTGAAACCGATAGGATCGTGAGACCATTTGAACAATGAGCAACGACCGATTGAACAACCAAAGAATGTAGACCACTTGGCCATCCAAACGGTCTCCAAACTGTTTGGCCAACCACCATCCAAGACCATTTGGACGTCTCCGAGACCAGTTGCAGCAAACCATTTGCTACCCACAAAGCAGAATTGTATGGACACATCGATGTTTGCTTGCAGATTAATCGCCTACTTACTTGTTGGTTAGCACAGTTGACTCCTTGATGAGAAATCTGACAGGATTCCTTGAGGTCGTAAGTATGTGATTCGTGAGGGGACGAGCCATCTACCCCACAGTGACGCTTTTGTGTGCCTACCCGCAAGGGGGGGCCCGCAACCTTAATAGGATGTTGTATCTTCAGAGCCGTAAGTGAATGATCTGGAGGTTGACGATAAATCTGATACCTAAGGTGATGCTTACGTGAGTCTATCCTCGTGGAGGGTTCACAGAAGATCCACTTGGATAGTTAGATGCTTGCCTGGATGTTATGTGTCTGGATGTGTTTGCATGTGCACTGGTGGTGAAACCCGATACCATCCCAGTGATTCCATATCATTTAATCTAAAACAAACTTTCATTTTACTCATTTACTTTCCTACAATTAGTTTAATTAACCTCAACCAAATCAATCATTCTAAATATTAGTCTCACTTGAGCTAGATTCGACTGACAAAGATTCTTAAAAATGTTGTCCTTTGGGATTCGATCCTTAACTATACTGTGATAAGACCCGTCCTCTTGCGGGTGGTATTATTGCACAAGGTTTTGGTAAAAGCTCGGGGATTTCAACCCCGAGTGAATTTGTTAGTGCGATATTTGCCACGTCAGAAGCATAAACAAATCAAGAAAACAAAGAAATTGTTTAAACATATGGTAAAAGTACCATACATACTTCCAATGGATCAAATGATATCATATTTAAAAACCACAATCTTTTGTTTATTAGAATGTAGCATTTCTCATATTCATTAGATGCACAACTATAAAGAAAATTAGACTTCATCACCAACACTAGAGATCATAGAGACTCCCATTAGAATGATCACTTATTATATAGGATCTAACAAGATTCCAAAGGACCTTGCTTGTTTTGTCAACATTATTGTGGACTATTGCAATTATATCTCTCTAAAGCTAGCAGAGAATGCACAAAGAAGTAAGGTTTTCTGTACCGTTACTAAATGTTTGGTATATCTTCACATGTTTGAAGAGAAAACTAGTAAAATATTTACATTTTCCTCAAACATGCTCCTTGCATAAGAACAAGTAAATATAATATGGTTTATGTATTTTTGACTATCTTTGCAAAGAAAGAAGGAGGGGGTATGAACACCAATGCTTTTGATGTATTCATTAGTAAGAAGTCTGCCATTGCCAACTTTTATCCATGAATTAAAATGTTCTTTGGACCTTATAACTCCAACCCCCTTTATAAAAGGAGGTAGGTGGAGTTCACCCCTAATCTCAACCCAAATATCTTTGATTTTAATATTACTTTTTATTGAAAAAAGACACGATCACTGTCACCCCTATGTCTAGTAATGATAGCAAGAAGTTATATGAGATTTCTATGGAGTTTTGTCTTAGTCACTTCCCAGTCGTTACAACCGATCAAAAAACTAAGCTTGTAATTAGAGTGAATCACAAGCTTAATTATGATCTCTCTCCAGGTACATCCACAAACAAATTAGAGCTAGAAAGCTAGAGGTCATTTGAAATATAAATATTGGAGCTTTCTCCTGCAACAAATCCAATATCTTTCTTGAGCTTATCCCTCTCCCACAAAATTATATCAAAATACCAATATTTATTGTTATTGTGATTCATAGCCCACAGGAAGACTAGGGAATGTATTGTTTGTGAATCAACTTCATCTATTGACTATCTTTGTAACAATATGCATGCCAAACATTTTGAATGGTTGCATCATTAACCACATATCTAAATGGCTTGACTCCAAGTCCACCTTCATCCATTGGTTTCATAACATTGTCCCATTTGACTATCTAGACGTTAGTTTTCCCTTTGATTTGGCCTCAGAGGAAATCTCTACACATTTTGTCCATCATCCGCAAGATGGAAGACCAATACAAATGAATAGAAGAGAGAGTGAATCAAGCCAACTCAAACTTTCCAATGACAGAGAGATGCTTGGATTTCCGACCTTAAAGCCTTTATTTATCTTATCAAGAAGGGGATTGCAATATTGCCTAGTTAACTCTCCAATAAATAGAGGAATGCCAAGATACTTTTGAGGGATCTAGCATTAAAAAGATACCAAGGATATTAGTAATCTTTTCTTTATAGGATTCAACACTATAGATCACTCAACTTTTTTCATTGTTCAACTTGATCCCCATAAGCATATAGAGGCCCTCCAAGAGACCTTGAAGACAAGTATCATTTTCCTCGTTATATTCTAATAAAATCATAAGCTTGTCAAAAAACATGAGACAAGCAATTCAGTTTTTTTGAAGCTTTAAAAAGCACGACCCTATTTTCAGTAGAAGCCTTAAGCATCATTTGAGAGAAGCATTGCATAAAAATAACAAATACGTAAGGATCCATAGGTTCTCCTCATCTCACCTGATTACTAGGTTTAGAATAATGGCAAGTTTACTAGTAGTAAGAACCTCATAAGAAGAAGTGTGTAATATATCCTTCATCTATTAATCTAACATTTAGGAACTTCATGAGGTCCAGAATTTAAAAAGAGTATCCCAAGAGGCATAATCATATGTTGTAGATAGATCAAATTTAACACACTTCTTGTCCTTACCAATGAACTTGTGAAATTCATATATCAACTCATTAGTTAGACGAATAACATTTGAGATACTTTGGCCTTAGACAACATCACATTAATTGTTGCAAATGAGAGAAGATAAACACTCTAGAGTCTATTAGTAAGAAATTTGGAGATGAATTTACAAAAATTTACATAGAGAAACATGTCTCTAATTCTTAAGCTCAAAAGTACTATTAGATTTAGGATTTAGGGTAATGATGGTTTTGTTTGCTTCCTTCAGATCCTAGTATACTAGAAAAAAACAAGGATATGCTTAAGAACATCATGTTTAATAATACTCCAGCTAGATTTTAAAACAATCCCTATTAAATCCATTTGGCCATGGATACTTATCAACATTTAACTTACATATGACATATTCGATCTACTAACCTTGCGTCTGCTTTGAGGGGCATACAGTTACATCTCATCTCAAAAAGGAATCCCCTCTTTTTGGTTAGATTACTTGGCTTGAGTGGAATACCCAAAGGGATGATGAAAGAGAACCATCTTATCTTCTTCCTGGAAACATTTACATAACTATCTTTATAAAAAGATAGACATATCAAAAAAGAAAAGCAAGAAAATACCTCCATTGCAGCCTTCCTCCTTGAGAAGGGTCAAATAAGAATTAGAATCTAGATTATGTGATCATTGCCTAAATAAATTTCCATTTAGAGACCTCAAAAAGTTGCTAATGGAGACATGTCTATAAAGATACATTCTTTGAACATCATCTAGATTTGGAAATTTATGCAAATAAATAAGATCTTCAAGAAAAACATGACCACAATTAAAGAGGCTATTGTGAAGAAACAAAGATATGTAGTTTGATAGTACCAAGATCAATTGCAAAGATTGCCATCAAATTCCCGATCTAGTATCATATATGAGTACAAGAATCTTGAAGTAGATCCACACTTGTTAAGACATATAATATTTTATTCATATACTCTTAGGATAGAAGCTTTCTAAATAATAGCCTCACATGTATTCTTCATGCAAACATTAGTAATATCTTACAAATCAACGTTAAAAGGATCATTGTCAACCTTTTTTTGTGTAGTAGCAACTTCTCTCTCATTAACTCTTACTGCATTGGAGAGATTCCCAATAGTACATATGTTGAGAAAAAGGATTTTAAATGCCTTAAAGCCCTAAACATAGGATAACCTGCAACAGTGATACTCAAGGCTCATTAACTTCTTCATGTTAATCACTCCTTTCAATCAAGGCACTAAATGACCTAAAGTGAGAAAAGATTTATGATCACTGATATTGTTAGAATGTAGAAAATAGTTGAGCTCAACATAACATGTCATATATTCAACAATATACATATTTATGTCAATTTTAGAAGTCACAAACTCCTTACCACCTTGATGATTGTTCCAGGATGAAAACATACTATTTAGACCAAGTTAAAAAGACCATATTTGATGATACATTCATTAAAATATCCCATTGATATTCTAGTAGAAGAATCTCTCTCATGCTTCTCATTTTTTTCTCTAACAACATCAAATTTACCTACAGTGATTCAAGATTCATCTAAATTTTATGGATATCTTCAATGTTAGACAAAAGTATACTTGTATCGTAATCATGACTATGACCACAGAGAAAAACAACAAAACATAAATGACTTTGCATAAATTAATTGTCCTACTCTCAAATTTTGTTCATTTTGTGAAATTCACTATTGCAAAGAATGACAGGTCTCCTTAAAACATGTGAAGAATGATCAAAAATCTTGCTGCAATCACAAAATTGTGTATTTAGGATTTCAATAATTTTCTATTGCCTAACTTTCATCTCTTTCAAAATAATTAGCTAAGGCTTAAACCCTCTTGATGATCTCCTAAACCTTAGAGGATTTTAGGCCCCAACCTCTCACGTTCTAGGAGATTATATTGAAGAAAATATCCATTGGGTCACTTATGGTTAGTGCTCAGTTGTACATACAATTAACATCGTCATATGTGTTAATATCAAGATCTTTGAACCTTGTACTTACAATTGCAATAGGACCAGAACAATCATCTATAGTTTTGCAGTTTCTCAAACACACTTCAATTTACCTTTCTTATTTCTCTTGTGATTCTTGAAAGCACTTCCACTAGTATTCGCTTCATTGTAAACATGAAATTTAGAATTTGGGAACTGAATAGATCCACAATAATAGTATTATGAGTTGTGGATTCAATGATAATGTTTAAAATAAAATTGTCTTTAATGGAGCTTGCATAAATTTCAAAAGTTTTTTAGGAACCATGAAATTCCTATTTATAGTGTTTAGGGTCTTCCATAATTTTATCATGATTCTTACTAGTGTCGGTCAATGAAACAATACCAAATCCTTCTCCAGAATAAATTTATGCATACTTTGCTTTGGCTTTCTTGATGACCCTATTTTTATAATTATCAGATTTCTTCTCCTTATAGTCATAATTACCAAAAAGGTTATAGATGGAGTAATTCAGATTAGCCATTCATATTCAAATTTGACAGTATGAACATCTTCATTGTCACTAGAAACTTCAAGATGATAAGGGAACTAAAACTCATAAGATAAGAGGACTTGTAATGTAGCATACTCTCATCTTGTATAATCTTGATTTCTCAGTGGAATTCCAAGAAAAGAACTAGATCTTTCATATTCCCATAGTTCCAGTGGAAGGTTGTGGATCTTTATTCAAACTATCAAACTTTTGAGTTTATATATGTCCATATCACCCCTAGTTTCCATTTCAACAAAACCAATAGACTCCCTTTAACAAACCATAGTCCACCATCTATGATGAATGTAGATTGTTTTTTTCAAAGAAATCAATGAGGAAGAGGTCATAAACATGACTTAAGACCTCAAAACTTCCATCCAAGGTCCGTCTTTTACTAAGGAATTGCTCTAATGTTGGAAGACAGACTTTTAGTCCTACAACACATCTAGCAAAGCAACTGCTCTGTTAGAGGGGGTTGTGTTTTCTGTCTCACTTGCCTAAACCAAGGTATGAACCACATGTAATTTTCTCATTCTCCATCGATATGTTGGTGTGCACGCCATATTTATAAACAACTCTGACCATGATCTTGAGGGCATCGGTGTTTTTATCAATTGTTGTCAAAGACATGTACTCCAATGATTCAAGTAAAAGGTAACGAGTATGGTCACCATCATCACCACACATTCTATCTGATGAGTACCTATTCAATTTAGTTTCATTTATAGTTAGTTTTACTAAGTTTTGTTGCATTTCACTTCATATATCACATGTCTAAGGTTTATTGTAGTGTATGCAATTTATTTGGTATTTATTTTTGGTGTGTTTTATTTTTAATATTTATGCAAGTAAAATAGAGAACTAATTATCTCCCTACAAAATCACAAGAAGTGATAAAGATTGCATGTTCTCCCTCCCCAACTCCAAAAATTGGAATGAGGACCACACATTCATAGATGACGACTAGAAATTATAGTATCTTTATAAAATGGCTAGATTTGTGTTTGAAATTGAAATTGGGCAATTCAAATTCCTTAAGATCTATAATTTAATTACCTACAAAAAGTATATATAATGATACAACCATTCAACTCGCTCTCTGTTGATTCAGATGATTGGTAAGTCAAACAAGGGAAAAATATTATAGGCTAAGTGATCATATTTTTTGAGATAACTGATTCACCAACTTTAGAAGACAACAAAATATATTGATTAGCCGATTGGATCAATGAATAAACCAACTAACTTGTATAAACACTTTTATAGTAAAGGCTCTCATCATTCAGTCGATAGGTTGATCACAAGTCAACCTATTTTCCCATCAGTATAGCAAATGTGAAGCATATCTAATCACCAAGTTTGCTTCAAATTTCACATCTGATGAACAAATTTGTTGACCCAGTATGCGTTGGAAGAATAATTCAATTATTTTCTGATTGAATATATTTATTGAACATTCCCATCAATGAACTAGACCTCTAGTTTCTTGACTCACTAGCACTATAGATTTCCTACAAATGGCTCTTATCTATGCAATTAGTTTTGATTGACTTGTGATTTTGTGTGTTCTTTTAAAACACTTGAGGGACATCCAAGATAGCAGACCACAACGTAACTATCCCATCATCCTGCTAGTCATTAGGGAGAGCCAAAGATGAAAGTCAAGGACTTGACATGCAGACACGCTCGATCAAAGATCGTAATCAAAGAGTGGTTAAGAATACCACACATCCTATCCTCCATGACACTACCTTCTCCATGAGATTCTTCTTGTTCTTCTTATCTATTTTCTTTTATATCATGAACATGAGTACATAGTATATAGTTTACTTATACACTGTGGTTAGCCTCACTGACTGTACTCTCTTTTCTACATTGTAAATTATTAGTTGTATGAAGTTGCCACCTTGATTTACCACCCTCCCGAGCCGTTGGCCTCCGCCACGATCATGGGAGAGGGGGGAGAAATCTTTCTCTCTTAATCCCAATTATTAGTTGTATGACCTCTAATTGATAATCAATTGTTTAATGCTTGTGTTATAGCCTGATCATTTATATTGCATGTCTACTATGATGATAGAAATAGAAACAACAAAATTTAGGATTAAAATATCAATCATAATGATTTAATCCCATACACTATCGTAGAAATCCATTCTCTTGGGAGACATATTAAAGATGTTTAGGTAACGAGACTTTGAGGCAATGAGAAAATCAATCTGTGTGAATTTCATATTGTGAAAGGATATGAAATTCATTGGCTAAATCAAATAGCCATTTTTTAGAATGATTCAATGCTTAGAGTAGTTACATAGACAGTGGCAGTGAAACCTCATCATCATGGTATATTTATCACACAAATAAAAATATTTTATTACTTTGTTAATATTGTTAATAAAGAACCTTTCAAATAATTATCCTTGTTAACTAGTTTATTGTAATTAGGCTACAAATCTAGTTTATTCTTAAAAAATTATGTGCTTAAAAAATTATGTATTTTGGGTTAAATCCTAATACTATACTTAAATATATTTGTCCACTTGCAATTGGTGATTGTTGCATGTAGATTAGGCAAAATTATTGGGAATAGTCAGACTACTGGGGATCCTACTACCAGCACCCTCCACCACATGGAGGACCACCACCACGACTGTGATCATCTACCCTATCATTCCTAGACTTTAGTGTCATGTTGGGGATATCATGATTCAAAAGTTTGGGGTGGTAGGGCAGTATGCCCTTTTCTCATTTTCGCTCTCTTTTTGCATTTCACCTGCCATTTACTTTTGTTTGTTTTAGTATATAATTTACTTTCTTTGCATACTTGCATGTCATGTAGTTCACTTTCTTGTCATTTTTGCGTAATTTCTCTTTTTGCCATGCATTGCATATCATGTAGATTTTTGGTAATTTTTGCATGTTTTAGATAGGATTTGCTTGTTCGCTGATTTAAGTTCAATAATATAGGCTTATATGTGATTGAAGACAACTTGGCACCATTTTGGTCAATTTTGCCCAAATTTGAGATTTCTTGCCTAAGAGTGTGTTTCAAACCAATCTCTACTTTTGGGATTAAAAATGGTGACCTTTGACAAATGCAAGTGAATTATCATTGTTTATTGCTAAATGGTATCAATTATTGACTTTTTACATGTGCATCACCTATCTTGTGTTTGTGAATGATTTGGTTGAAATGTGACTTGAACAAGCTATGAGCGCTTAGTGCTT
The DNA here is from genome assembly GCA_963693085.1 of Alisma plantago-aquatica. Classification (NCBI taxonomy): domain Eukaryota; kingdom Viridiplantae; phylum Streptophyta; class Magnoliopsida; order Alismatales; family Alismataceae; genus Alisma; species Alisma plantago-aquatica. The sequence continues at coordinate 2,687,498 of OY856410.1, forward strand.
ATGAAATCATTTGATAGAAGTATCAATTTTAGGTTGTTCATTCATGTGGTGTGAAATTGTTGGATGAAATATTGGATGAATTTTCATGCAGCAGACCTTATGTTGAGAATCATGCCAATGACCGCTCTTTGACCCGACTCTTCACTCACCATCTTCTTACCCCCTCCTCCTCATGAAAGGATGCTTAAGTGCACACATCAGTCGCGACCACCTCTGAAAGTTTGGGGTGGCCATATCTACATATCACCGCTTTACTGTCATCACCATGTGCCCTATCTACTCGAAGGGCAAAGAAAAAGAAAAAGAAAAAAGAAAATAAAAAATGCTTCTGTTAAAGAGCATCTAAATAAAGAAAATATGAGTGTGTGAAAGCACTCCAAAAGATTACCACAATCCTTTCTTCCATTCATACCCATTGAGCTAAGAAACATCAAACATAGCTCATTTTGCCCTTTCCACAGTCCTTGAGTCATTTGGTGTGATTTGAAACATAAAGTTGAATAAATGAAGGTGAAACATCACTCCTAGTCATCCTTGATTAATGCCAACATGAAACGGTCTACTCAAAACTACATGAAAGAAATATGGATAACTTGTGTTGTTTCATGCACTATATTTGAAGTTCATATGTTTTGTGCTCATTTCATGATTGTTTTGTGAAAGTAGGAGAGGACAGAGGTGGAATGCATGCACTTGTTCATTTTTTATCCCATTAAGCAATAATAATCCTTTGCATTACATTTGTCATTTCTTGATTGTGAAAAATTTGCAGAGGGATTGAGTTGGAGCATACTTTAGGACAAGTATGTTTTAAGTTTGGGGTGGTGATTCAACCCTATTTTAGGGCTTCATCTCATGTCATATTTCATTTCAATCACAACTATACCTATTCGATTACATGTTATTTCCCTCAATATGCATATTTGTATAAAATGCATTTATGGATATTATTTGCATGTTTTTCATGAATTTTTGACCACGCTTGATGGAAGAGAGAGAAGGAGTGAATCTAGGTTTTTCTACACTTGGAGAGACCCAAAGTGAAGTCTGATGCTCCCTCAACCTACCCCTAGTGGCCAAAGATCTATTGAAGCAAGGATGTTCAAGAAAATCCAAAGATTCAAGTCAAAGTGTTGATTCAGAGGCCAACACGGCCGTGGTACCATAGAACGGCCATGCTAGGACACTTACAGATCAACAAAGTCATCCTCAAGCAAAGCTAGAATCACCACGGTCATGCCACACAGAATGGTTGTGGTGCACTAACCCAGAACGGTCATGCCCCCTTGCACGGCCATGTAGCAATAGAGGTAGAACGGTCATGGAGTAGAGAACGGGCTATACATTTTGAGCCACCACGATTTTGGTGACCACAATGGCTGTGCTACCCTAGCCCCACCATGTTCATTCCACCGTCATTACAAAATTCACCATTTCTCTGTGATTTTTCACCATTTCTCACCATGGTCGTTCCCATCCACCACAACCATTCTCACCCCTCCCCACCACGACCGTGCTACCTACAAAAATATAGCTAGTTTTGCATTTTTTCCATACTACCCCTACTTGACCTAGTGCTTCCCCCACACCTATATATACCTAGGTGACGGCTCTGGCATGAGGTTAGGTACCTTCTACCACCTCTTAGCTCCCCATTTGCACCCCTTAGACATTCCACTTCATTTCCACCTCCGTTCCACTCCATTTTACCATTTCCACCACCAAAACCCTCATTTCAAAGCCTTCCATCCACTTCCCACCATCATTCCACACCATTCCATCCAAGAAGAAGGAGGAGGTCGACCTTGCAGTAGCTAGAGAGGAGGATTCACTCATCTACACCAAGATCCATGGCTACTTCTTCCTCTTTCTCCTTTCTTTTAGTATTTTGCATTGCTATGAGTATCTAGGCCCCTTGGGTGGGCTGTTTGGGGTGTAAAATGTTACTTTGATACCATGTTGGGGGAAAATGATATGTAAACATTGTAATTTCATTTGCTAATGAGTATGTTATATTTCTATCTCACTCTTCATAAATTGCTTGTTGGTTTGTGCTTGAAATCACCTAAGAATTTAGGGACACTGATTATATTTGTGAATTTTTGGGTTTTGCTTCTAGGTCCAATTCTTGGATCCCTAGCTAGCTACCCATCCTCCTACATCCTAATCAATTCTCCTAAACCTAGATGAGACATCTAAGTATCTAGTTTAGATGAAATTAGTGTGTTTAGCATGGAGCTTTCTCAAGGTTAGAATGTGGGTGATGGGAGGCCTAAAACCTCGCTTCCACCCCCATTACAAATCTCAGCCCCTAATCATACTAAGATCATCTAACCTAGAAACCTAGGCTTGTTTAGTCTCTAATTGAATTACACCTAAGCCCTAACCCAATTGAGCCTCACAATGGTAGTAGGGATTGCTAGGGACTAGCTCTCCTATACATAACCTAGCATATCTATGGCCAGTTAGTAGCTTAGGCTAATTCATTAGACTCTAGCTTGTTGTTTGGTTTGATAATCTAAATGGAATCATAATGCTCACATGTCACCCCCCCAACTCAATTGATAAGTGCATCCCCTAAATAGCCCACATTTCCCTTTATTGCTTTAAAATTCTAATTTCCATCTTGGTTAGCTAGTGTTAGCTTAGTTAGCTCTTTTCTTGCTTAGTTAGCTTCTTTCCTTGTTCCTGCTTTGTTCTTGCTCACTTAAGTCTTTAATTTCTTTTGCCTTATCTTGCTTGCCTTAGTGTAAATGGTTCTCTTCTTGTCTTTTCTGCTTGCCTTGTCTTTTCCTGCTTAGTAGAATTAATTATCTAGGTTAACTTAGGTTTTATTCTTGCTTGTCTTTCTTTCTTGCTCAACTTAGTTTAACAATCAAAATCACCTTCAAACCCTCAACCCTAGTCTCCTCATTAGGAACCTAGCCCAAAAACTAACCTAGCTCTAGTGGCCCCTTTTCTCCCTATGGATCAACCTTATACTTGTCGCCTTCCTATACTATGACACGACCTCATGCGCTTGTGAGTGTAGTGTTTTAGTTTGTGCGAGTGTATTGAGTGTAGGTCTTTATAAATTTGAAATTTTAATCCATCTGTGTGCTTTCGTCTATGGAGTTGCATCTATTCAAATCTCAAGTGAGTAATGTGTAAAGCCATTGGCGGGGGAGCACCAGTTACCTCAAGACAAACTTGACCGACATGACCACCGACCTTGAACTTTGTCAAGTCCTCTAAAGTGAAATACAATTCATCATAATTAGTTCTTCTACACATATTAAGCTAATAACAATTCATGCAATCATTATAAGTGATTTACATCAAAGATCTAAGGAGAAAACTATCCATTCTTCAATCTTGATTTTTGTGCTTGTATGACTTGATTTCTTCAAATTAGGATGTGCAAGCTTATGCATTTGGAGTGTGTTTATCTAATTTGAAATCACTCAAGTAGAAGCATTAGACACAAATAATTGGAATGGTTTATTCAACATCAAAATAAGAGTATAGTCAATTTAGACCTTGAGTCAACATGTTGCAGACATGATAACTTAAGATTTCAAACTTAGGATCTCAGGCACGCTTTGAAGTCTTGTACACTGAGATTGTAGCTTGCTTCTACACTTTTACATATAGTAGCACACCTCATGTGGGTTTAGGGTATTAATTAAATACACAAAAGGACCAAATGGAAAATTAGTGATTTACTATGTTTAGTTGTTATAAATACGTCTACCATGCTTGGCTAGTTTGGTTGATTTCTGTTGTCTTGTATTATTAATACATCAAATAGTAAGTATCTTTAAATGGATTTATCGTGGTTGTCATTTATTTTCAGTGTAGTGAGTCAGTAACTCATCAACCTATTGAAACATTTTCATGCAAGGGTCTAAATCTGCATGAGGAATCAGAAGCTAGATATCTTAGTTGAAGTCTCAAGAGAAGTCATTAGATTAGTTAATCGATTTATTATCCTTCCTCTAGATCTTGGGAGTGATAGAGTGAGAAATGAGAGCAGTTTGTAATAAGTTGCACTTGGTATATAATAAGTGACATCTTGTATTTTTATTTAAAATTAAACTTTTTTTAGGAAAGGTAAAGTCATATATTGAAAGCACATCAAGCAAGTGAAACCTACTTATGTGAAAACACTTACAGAATGTTTGATAAAGCAACAGAAATAAAAACTAAAAAGGAAAAACATAAGCTGATGAAAGTAGTGTTTTGATAAAGAGGGGGAGGCACCCCATAACAAGCCCCATGGTGTTTTAAAAATTGAAGCGTCCTAGTTGATTATAATGACCTAAGCCTGAAAGAGGAATCACAGTTGTTGCTGCACCAAACTAACACCAGTCTCGTCATCAACCATTGCTTTGAGGTCACAAAGAAAAGCAGCTTCTGATTCTCCTTCCTCAGAGTCTTCCTACCTCCCATCAGCTAGATTACCTGCAGTTTGTAAGGATGTGAAGATCGACATCTATTTGAGTTATAATATTTTTGGCCAAATTTTTCTTGTTGCTGAAAATTCTATTGTTTCTTTCTTTCCAAAGATTCCAGCAGATTGTGGTGAAAAGATCACTGCTTTTGAATTTCTTGTAAAGTCTTAATGGTGTTGTTTGGATGGGGAAAGTGGCTTCCTAGAGATCAGGAAGGCAGTTTCTCATGAAGTGTGAAAGGATATTTTGGGAAAAAGTGCACTTAAAGAAGATGTGGTCGACTGAGTCACTATTTTTTTCACAAAGAGCACATCTAAATGGGCCTATGAAACCTTTTTCTGTGATGTTTTCACCTGAAAGAAGTTTGTTGTGTAACAGAAGCCAAAGGAAAGTTTTGTATTTTTGTGGCCATTTCTGTTTCCAAATCTTTGATGATGAAGGGGAGATACCTCTGTAGGAGAGGAAGTTGTAAGCAAGTTTTACCGAATATTTTTCCCCCATTTCCAAGTGATGGTATTTGAGGTGTTGTTTTCCAGGGAGAGAGTTAGATTCCTGAAATCATTTTGACTAACCTGGGATAGAATACATCTTTTAAGGGAATTTGATCTATTACTGGTTATTAGCGAGAGAGATTTATCAATCCTTATGTTGAGGAGATTATTTGGAATAATCCAGGATGGTCTGAGATTGAAGACAGAGTTGTTTTCATACCATGGATCAAACCAAAAGGAGATATTTTTGTGTGAATGAGGTGGAGTATTGTGATTTGTGTAATCGTGTGGATGTTTTTATTGATGAATTTCCAAAGCGGGGAGGTTGTTTTCAGATGGATTTGGTGCCATGGTGGAGAGATTTGATAATATTTGTGTTTGATGAGATTGGTCCAGATTTTCTTTTTGTTTTGAATCAGACTGTCAATGATTTTGGCAAAAAGGCAGAGAGAGTGTGTTTCAATGTTGATGATGCCCCAACCTCCTTGTTCAAGAGGAGCTAAAATGGTTTTCCAATTTACTAGATGGTAATGTTTCCCTGGTTTGTCAAGTTTTTGGAAGTTGTTCCAAAGAAAATTTCTCCGAATTTTATCTAGAATGGATTTTGTTTTTGAGGGCAAGGGAATGCAGCTCAAGTAGTGGGTAGTTATTGGTGTGATGACACTGTTTAAAAGGGTGAGCCTACCCGAGAGGTTAAGGAAGTGATTTGCCCAATTTGTGAGTTTGGAGTTTATTTTTGATATTATGGGAGTCCAAATAGCATTTGTGATGTTGTATGGGGTGATGGGGAGACCCAGATATTTGATAGGGAATTCTTCAGACTTGCATTTTAGGAAGTCTTTAAGGTGCTCCAAAGAGGATTGATTAATGTTTACCCCAAAGATGGAAGATTTTTGTATATTTATTTTAAGCCCAGAGATGTATGAAAAGATGCTGATGATTCTAAAAATATTTTGAACGGAGGATTTTCTGGGGATGAGAAGATGATGGTATCATCTACAAATTGAATGATATTTTCTTTGCAGACATCGAGAGAGGAGATAAGGCCATTTTGTTTGCCCATATGAATCATGCGAGAGAGGATAGTAGTTAGGATGATGAAGAGGTAAGGAGAGAGAGGGTCCCCTTGTCTAAGTCCATTTGAGTTATGGAAATAACCAAATGGAACACCATTGATGATAGTGGAGAAGTGATTTGTTGATATACAAGCATGGATCCAAGAAATCCATCTGTCAGGAAAACCGAAGCCCTTAAAAGTTTTTAAAAGGCATTGCCAGTTTACAAAGTCAAAGGATTTTTCAAAGTCAAGTTTGATGGCTAGAAGAGGGGATTTATTTTTGTGGCAAAGATGAATTGTTTCATTAACCATTAAGAAGGCATCTTGAATGCTTCTATTTTTTAGGAAGGCAGATTGGTTAAGAGGGATGATGTCTTCCAAGAGAGGTTTGATCCTGTTAGCTAATGCTTTTGCGATGATTTTGTATGAGGTATTTATGAGGCTGATAGGACAGAAGTGAGAAATGGTTTTAGGCTGACTATTTTTTTTTATCAGGGTGATGAAAGTTTTATTTATGTATTTGATAATGTTTTGTGGGTTTGTACTGGCGTGGAAGGCAGATAAAAAGGCGAGGAAATCTTTTTTATAGTGGTTCCAGTTTGCCAAGTAGAATTCCACATTAAGTCCATCAGGTCTGGGGGATTTATTTTTACCAAGGTCAGAGATAGCAAATTGTAATTCTTCAAGGGTGAAGGGTTTGATGAGGTCCTGGGGATTTTTTATGTGCTTTTGACAAATAGTGTTCCATTGTAAGTTATTGAGACAAATAGGATTGTGGTTTTTATTGAAGATATTTTTGAAATGGTTTTTTATGTGTGTTATAATGGATTGTTTATGAGATGTGAGTCTGCCATTTATCATTAGATGGGTTATGGCATTATTTCTAAGTTTTGGTTACAAATTTTGTGAAAAAATTTTGTATTTTTATCCCCTTCTTTAGCCCATGAGATTTGTGCCCTTTGTCTCCATCTTGTGTCAGTACAGTTGTTTATGTGGTCAAGCTCGGCTTTTATTGAAAGGACAAGAGAAGGGTCAGCAGATGGATCCTTGTCAACAAAGAGAAACTGGTCTTCAAGATTTTTTTGGAGTTCAAATAAGGTCGTAGGGTTTTGTAGTTTCCATTGTTTTATGTGAGTTTTGATATTTTTTGTGTTGTTTAGGATATGAAGACCAATGTTAGTAGTTTGTGGGTTGGCAAGAGTCCAAGCTTCAAGGCAGGATCTGGAGAAGTTTTCAATGAAGAGCCAGCTGTTTTCAAATTTGAAGGGTCGAGAGCCCCAAGAGCAAGAAGCAGTTTCAAGGATTAGAGGGAAGTGGTCTGAAATGGTTCTATGGGAGATATGAATAGATGAGAGAGGGTGTTTATCTTCCCAAAGGTTTGTACAAATGAAATGATCAAGCCTAGTAAAAGACTGGTTTCTAGACCATGTATATAAGGCATTTGAGGGTATAATGTCGATCAGAGAGTGGTTTGTAAGCATCTGACAGAATTTTTTATCGGCCGCTGACATCGATAAAGTGGAGGGATTTGAATTGTGCCTATCTGAGATCTGGGTGATAAGATTAAAATCACCACCCAGAACCCAGGGAGACAAGTGATAATTTGTAAAGAGGTAGTTTAGTTCCTCAAGGAAGAGGGATTTGTTATATCCTGGTTCCCCATATATACCAGAGAAAGACCAGAGAAAACCATCAGAGAGATTTTTGAAATCAATGGTTATGGAGAAGTTGAGGATGGAAGAGTTTTGCGAGATTATAGTCTGGTTGTTAAATCCAAAAATGATACCACCTTTGAAACCCTTGGGAGGTAGTTGAATCCAGTTTGTGATTCTATTACCTCCAATAGTTTTGAGGGCAAAAGGGGTGAGAAAGGATTTTGTTTCTTGGATGGTAATGAGGTCGATTTTGTTTTTATAAATGTGGGAGTGTATTTTTTTCCTTCTTTGAAGATTTGTAGCTCCACAAATATTCCAAGATGAAATTTTCATAATGAAGGGAAAAGAAAAGAGCAAAAGGCTAATTCAATAAACACAGAATTATGTGCTAGCAGGATAACACCTTTTCTTAGTCCATCCCATAAAAGTTTCAAGGTTGTTTAGAACATTTTGTGCATCATCATCATCTTCAAGATGAAAACCTATCTTATTTGCAAAAGATGTGAAACTTTTTATGTTTGACCAAGAAGCTAAATCTTCTATAGTATCAAAATCTTTATTTTTATTTTTTTTGTAAGAAGGAGTGGTTGATAAAGTAGTTGCAGTGGAAGATTTACTGAAAGAGTAGGGAGAGGGAGGAGGAGGGTTACCTTTCTTTGATCTGTTGATGATGCTGGAACCTTTCGAGTCAATTTGGTTTGGTTGCAAGATCTTTTGTAGGTAGCTGGAGTTGAGCTTCTACTGAGGGCTCTCCTATTCTGAACTCTGCAAAGAATTATCCTTCTTGTGCTGAGATGAGTTCTGATACATGGTTGTTTGATGATTTTTGTTTGGTGATGGGCAGCTTTCCTTCGTAGAGGAAGGAGAAGGAAAAGTATTGCTTCTAGATTTGAAATTGTTAACGGGGAGAGAGGGTTCAGGAGATCTGGTTCTTTTTTTGTTTGGAAGGAGATAGGAGTTTTCAGAGTGGTTTGAGGTTTTCCGTATCCAAACATGGTTTCTGTCAATAGAAGCCCTGGAATTCAAGGTAGGTATTTTATCTTTATTTGGGCTAAACCAAGATGGTGGATGAGAAGTAAGGTCAGAAAAGGCAGTGTTGTTTATGGTAGGATGTTCAGCTGCAAGTTTTAGATGAAAGATGGACTCACCAATTCTAATGTTGATGGATGGCAGGAGAGAGATGGCATCTTTGACAGAAAAGAGGCAGTAATCTTTGATGTATTGAGTTGGGTGAAGGGTTTCAGGGCTGATGTATTGAAGAGTGGCCCCAATAGAATGAGCAATGCCTCTAAAGATCTCTATCTCCCAAAGATGAGGAGGAAGATTTGAAATGGCAACCCAGTCAGAACCGCCAGCTGGGGCAGGGAAAGAACCAGCATCAGCAGACCATTTTGATAGTCTAGCCATGATAAAGCTCGAACCACAAGGAATAGTGAGCACTTGGTTGAAAAGGTGATTAATCTTCGTTCCTTCTGGGACGGTATAGATGAGCTGGGTGGGAGAGAAGATTTTTGGTTTGAGGATAGTGTGACCAGGAAGAAGAAGGGCTAAGGCGCGAGTGATGTCTAAGACGTTTATAGGGTTGTTATCCATGTTGTTTTCAACAGAAACTAGGATACTTCTAAGAGAGAAGACTTTGAGCAAACACATAGAGTTTGCAGGGGGGTCTAGGGAAAAAGCATATACTAGGTGGTCGGGGACCTTCATGTTTGGTGAGTTAGAAGGATGGTTATCACAGATAGTTTTTGAAGGGGGGGTTTGAAGGAGGGTTGTTTCGTTGTAGTTTGAGCTTTATGGTTGATAGGTTTCTAGGCAAGTGAAAGGGTTTAGATATAGGAGGGGACTGAGTGTATGTGATCGAGCGACAAGGAGGGGTATCTTCTGCATGTTCAGGCAGGAGATTTGCGAGGCATGCAAAGGGGTTTTTTGAAAGGTAATGATGATGGGTGGGATGTGCATTGTGCTAGGGATCAGAAAAAGTCCTTTTTGGGACAGCGGAACTTCTGTGAAAAGGCGAGATTTTGATCGAACGAGAGTGCATGAAAGAGGAGGGGCGGTTTGGCTGGTTTTTGTCCTGGTTAGGGAGGTGGCGGGCATTACAGAACCTTTTTATGTGCCCTATACGACCGCAACCGAAGCATGAGTGGCGAGAAAAACATCTAGAAGTTGAGTGGTTGTTCCGGTGGCAGAGAGAACATAACATAGCTCGAAAAGGTCTTTTTGGGGGGAGCGGAGTCCATATATGGGCGGTGGGGGATTTTTCTAGGGTATTGTTTATGAGAAGGGATGATTTTGCATGGCCCAGGACAGGAAAGGCAGAGTTTAGGTGAGAAATGTCCTTAGGGATGATATCCCCAATCAGGGAGGATTGAGGATTAGGGGTTTTATATAAGGATGACAGATTTGTCTTGTATTTTTTACCCTTAAAAGATGGGTTGGAAAAAAGCTTGTACCTTTCAGCGATAGAACATTGTTGTTGATCCAAGGGCAATGTGACATCATCTTCGTCATCCTCTGAACCTGAAGAGATGGAGATAGGCCAGGATTTTGCTCCCATGGGGGGTTGATATTCATCTCTGACAAAGAGTTGATCCGCCGAGTTGGATGATGAGGAACTGTCTTGATCGTGTTTTTTGTAGAGGTGGGCAAGTTCTGGAGGAGAGTTGTGGATGAAGTCCTAAACCCAGACACGGAAGGTGCGATTTTCTATCGGTTGTAAGAAAATCAACCACTCAGGTTGAAGGTTCAGTTCCTTGCGCATGTCGCTCCAGCCATCCGAAATGAGGAGGAAGGGGGCTTTTTTTCCCCAGGTTGTTTCAGAGGGGGTAGACCATGTGATCTGAACCTGGAAAGAATAGTGATCGATATTGATCATGCTGGTGCCAGGAGAGACATCGAACTTGTGATATATCCAGGCTCGCGATAAAGGGATGCTCGTTGAAAAAGATGGGTCGGCGAGATGGATTTTGATGTAGGGGAAACGGGAGTTCATGTTGACTGGGGATGATGAAGCTTTTGTGATGTTGCTGGGCACCAAGCGTTTTTGCTTCTTCAGAGCGCGGCGGAAGGTTGTTATCTTGCCACATTTTTGCATGCACGGTGTTTTTATGCATGAGGCGAGGGTGAGAATGCCTCCTGTTCTCATGTTGTTATCGGATCATTTGGTGGGACTTTATTACTGGTTTCTGGGCCAACTGTTATGCTGATTTGATCAGGCAGCCAGAGATATTCTAGGGAAGGGTTGTAGCCAGTAGAGAGAATGGAAAGGGTGAAAGGAGTAATCAATGAGATGTTTTTGCACGCACCTAGGGCCATTTGGGATACACGAGGTGAGATGCAAAAAGATGTAGATAAACTCGGAATTTATTACAAACTACTTTGATGAGGCCAAAAGCAGGAACAGGGTTTCGCCGCCTAAAGCGATGAGAAGGTAGGGGGTGATGAAACTTGATCAGAAAAGCCAGGGAGATAAGAACCGAGAAGGCAGAGGCGAGGATGCTACTAAACCAGTAAATGCAAGAGCAAGCTCGACATGCACTGAATTCGAACAAGGAATTGGTACCACCAACAAGTAAGGATATTCGAGGGATGGAGTTACCTGAGAAGGGATGATTTTAGGTACCTGATTTGGGAGAAGCGATTGGAACCTGATATGGGAGAAGCGAACTCCAGAGGAGAGTGGATGAACGTCTCCGCCACGGTCGAGATGGAGCAAGAAGCGGAGAGGGCTCGCCGGGAGTGGAAGGATAAGCCTAACAGAGATGACGACGACCCGAAAGAAAAATCTAGAGAGAAGTTGGAGCTTTCTCCCTCTAGCTTATCGTTAAAGCCACCTTCTCTGACCTCTCTTTTAAAATTAAAACTTTATTGTAACCTTTTTTGTTTTCCATAAGCATGGTGTTATATATCTAGTTGATGATATTCTTGCATAATTAAGAGATAAATAAAATAAAAAATTTAAGGCTAGTTTTCAGTTAGTTTTAATCCCTCCTTAACATGCCTAAATATTGGATTTCATGGGTTTGGGTCATGATAATTGCCCTGAGAATGAAGACCAGACACGTCATCATCCTTAATATAAGCCCCCAGATATGGAAAATATGAAAAATAGCCTCATTGTTGGGTGTTCAATTCACTCCGACAACTCTTATAGACGTTGGGTAGTTGGATGTGTGAGAAACTATCATAACTACATTAGATGTGCTTTCAAATTCTGGGTCAATGGTAGCAATTCTATTAAAGCCTATATGTAGTGTTGTATTATTGCCTTAAAGCTCACAAATGAGCATAACTTCACCTTATCAACCATGGAGATGGAAGAAAAGCAAGTTCTTGACTGTATTTGGGTCCAAGGAGTGTACCCATGGAGATTGATAACTTGGATTAGAGAAATTAAGTAGGTGCTCAAGAACTTCTCTGTCATAGGTCAATATTGTCACAAATTTTTAAATTCAGTTCCTAGAGAGCTCGATATTTGTGGTGTTGATAGAGATGAATGATACATAGTTAGTGAGACAATCTTTTTGCCTATGAGAGCTAGACATAGTGAGATACTGGATAGATACTTAAACTCTTTACATTGTGATAGGATATAAAGCTTTTTTTTTGGGCTGACCTTAGTAGCTCTTGACGTGGATGGGTGTTGAACTGCTAAGCAGAGATATAAATATTTTTGACCGATTATTCCTACATGAGGAGGATAGGATAAATAACATTGCCTCTTAGATCAATTAAAAAAAGACCTTCCCTATCACATGTGGAAGAAGTTATACAAAGATGAGTCCTTTCTATATCCAACCATGCTTGTTGTACAAGATGTTGTTTAGCTTCACAATGAACGTCAAGTTATGGCATTGCATATTAGGTAACAATGTGGTATCACTATGAGAAGTAACTGTGTTGCATATAAAGTAAATATGTGGTGCAAAAAGTAACTATATGTCATAGAAAGTAACTATATGGCACAAGAAGTATCTATTTGTCTCAAAAAATAATTGTGGTGTATAAAGTAACTATGTGGTATAAAAGTAATTATTTATCTAAAAATAACTATGAGTCAAGAAAAATAAGAAATTGACTACTAAAAGTAATAAAAAATGCAGGCCACAAACTCAGTATAAATTAATGATTAATTAAAATCTTATAAAAATTAATTGCATTTTCCAGGTGATGTAGCTATAATGAAACATACATACAAGCAAGTCCATATACCAGAGTGCCACCTCTACTATATACTACTGTTTTAGCTCAAATATGGGTGCTCTGCTATTGTCCATTTATAGATACTTTTGCATCTGTCGCTAGTGGGTATTGATCTTTCTATCATTTTCTTTTGTTGTTTTCCTTGTTTTCAGGGAAGGATTCAGTGTATGTTTTGTTGAGGTCTATTTATTTGGGTGCAAAAAATTAAATCATTTGAGAAATATTTTCATCATGGCTTGAGATTTACAGAGTAAAATGAAAGTATCATGTAAAAGCAGATCCCATCTTGTAACTGGTATATGGAGAAGATATAGCGTGAAACCATTTCTTGCACTCTAAATCCCACTTAAAGAATACTTTGCTGAAATATATTACCATAATATCTTTTCATAACATGTATAGAAGGGGGAAGGCAATGCTCAAGGCTTGAATTTAGTGTTGGCGGTCATTGTGCCTGCAATGATTTTGCTCCATTGGTGTAGGAGCAGTGAGGAGGAGGTAGAGTGGGCGGCTACGGTTAGGATGGGGAGAAGAGGGGCGTTTGTAGGGGAAGGAAGAAGAGGAAGGATGAAGAAAGAACTGGGATGAGAAGAAGTGAGCAAGACTCAACGGTGACCATCCGTTGTAGGAGGATTGAGCATGTCTCCATGAAGTAAAGTGTTACCCACATAGGTGGTGTTTTGATGCGACACCTATGAAAATTAAGGTGTGACAAGTATTTCATTAAAATCAATGTTAAACTATATATAACTTTTCTTTAATGCATTTGGGGGTGCATTTAACATGCATATCACTTGAAAATTGGCATATAGTCTAATTAGGATGTGACAAATCCAAATCTGACATCAATTTCACATTTTGAGGATTTTTAATATTAAATTAAAATATTTATATTAAGCATCCAATTAGTGTATTTGCACATCCTAATTACTCAATCATGACATTGTAATACAAACTAAACTACTTTATTTAATTTTATACTCCTAATAATATTTTAGAGTGTCAAGTTAGTGGAAAGTTTACCATTAGGGTATAATTGTTTATTCAGTCATGTTATCTATGCCTTATGATTATTTTACCACTTATTTAAAGTGTATTAATGCATTCATGACGCTAGTTAGATCTGATTATTTTTAAAGCACATTTACTTGGATGGGGGGTTATTGGACATTAACATAATCAAGTAGGGCTTAGAAGAAGTGGGGATTAACTTATATGCCTAGAATTGAGTATGTTACAACACTCCACCCCTTAGAGAGGATTTTGTCCCCGAAATCCATCCATCACTATTATACTAAATCATATTTAGAAACCAAAATATGTGTTTCTAATTCACATACTTCAATGGATCATACTATACCTCCCCATGTTTCTCTTATAGCTCATTCTTGAGGTGAACTATAATACTCTATACATAATGTCATCATTAGTCTTCTCATATTAGATGTTGAGCTAGGGAAGTTACACTATAACCTAGTGTTGTGTAAATAGTAATGCATTTGTTATTAAGGTGATTTCACTTCAACTTATCATGTTTTTTTTACTTTGTAACCTACCTTACTTATTCTCACCATTTTAGAGAAGGGAAGACAATTTTTTTTAAATCTTATCTTAATTATATAAGCAATGTTCATGGTGGTAAAATTACAAGGCTTACCCATCTACCCTGGATAGGTAATATCTACATACCATTAACTTGATACTAGATGTTACTCATGCACTACTTATTATAACCACTATGCACTTCAGATAGTCCTTAGTTGAGTTACATACCCAAAAGGTAAAGCGTTTGTACTTCACCCCTTAATAAGATTGAGATATATCCTAACTAACCATCTAGAGAGACAACAAGGATACATCCAGTAGGCCATTGACACTAAAAATTCCTTACTTCCTATTTCACTCTTAGGCCTAGGGTCTCAGGTTTGTTCATGCCAGTCAAGCGTTTCTTCACTAGAGAAATCTCTACTTCTCAAACTTTTTTTGTAGTGGTGACTTGGTCCTAAAACCGTCGATAAAATCCAAAATCTTTTCTTTTTGTACATATAATTTAATAATGAAAATAAGTTTGACGATTGAACTTTGAGATGAAAACACAACATTGGTGCCAAAATCATTCCGAGAACCAAGTCAGCCTCTTTCCACAATAACACACATATACTATTATTCTAACATCACTTCCTTCCACTAAGAGGGTCTACTTCTTTGAACACCAAAAAGGGTCATATGACTGTATCTCTAATATATGAGCACAAGAGGGACAAGGGTCTCTTACTATATAGTAATTTCCATCAAAACCTAATAATGAACGACATCCACCATTCCATGTTTCACTCTAATCATAATCTGCACTACCCCGTCTCAAGACATAGGGGAGTCATATAATCATCTAGCATCACAAGAAGAAATTTAGGATTTCCTCATCACTAGTTGGTTTACAATCATAGTGCTCTCAAAAGTAGGGTAACCTATATAGTCGACCTACTCATCTTAGTTACTAGACAAACCACACACACTAGTGGAGATCTGGGAGGTGAAGGCTTAGGGACATCTACTAAAAATTATATCTTTCATCCACTAATTCTCGTGTATCAGGCATAACAAGCTCAATGTGGATGGTATCCAGCCCTTAAATAGATGGATTTGGCCAAATCTGTGTTGAGATACTCCATGTTGAAGGTAAGGCATGCCTTCCCATAACAGAGCTAGTTCGGTTATCACCTATAGGGAAAACAAAATCCTTCTAAACTTAAGTTGGATTCTAGGTTTATTACCCATGACTGCCCAATCCTAAAGTGGACGTATTTGAGGCATCCTAGAAAAATAATAAAGAAAGGGTGCAACACAAGAACTATTTTTGCATCTAATTGTGGATGTTCAAGTCAGACTAATCCATCTCTATAGAGAGGGAGGATAACTAGGGTTAAGAGTGTTCAAGTCCACCTACACTTCATAGTGCTCAAGCTAATTTTCTAGAATACATGGACAAGCATCACACGATATCGTAGTCAACTCCGCGTTAGCGACATATTTACTTCTACAAAAAGCTAGGGGTGATTCGAATTAATGAAGACTAAGTCTCGACAACAGAGGTTGTTCAGGTAGTGGAAGTGACTAATTTTGACAGGGTTGGAAACCATATTTGGTACTCCAATACTAAGAAATAGATGTATCAACAATCTTTAAGGGTCGGCTACCTAACTAAAGGTCAACCTATGATAACTTGAAATAGTCAAGTTACCGACTACTTAGGATCTAATACTATTTTGTAAAGAGCGTGACCCGGAAGGGCATCCACTCAAATAATACAAAATAAGAGCCATGTAACAATAAAGCAACAGAAACACAACTATGACAAATTTACATGATCATTCAAATGCAATTGTTCCTCTCCATAAAGGTGGCATTACAAAATAAAAGGTATATATTTAAAACATCTACGAATGAGTATAGAGGGTAGCTCATCTATTTCAAGCTACCCTTAGGTCCATAATCCTAAATATGATCTTTATGCATCCTTGTCTTCTAATGTACCTAAACCTAGGTGGAAGGAAACATCACCCAGAACATAGGAAACAATAAATAGGTCAGCAAAGGTTGAGTATGTACATATATTAAATTCTTTGGGCATTATATTGGGTAAAATTACAAAAAGAGATGTTCCCATAAGGAGGGGGCTTATAAGCATTTAGGAGAGTTCAAAAGAATTATATAAGAGGAATGAGGCAAATTAAAATTCAGACTACAAGCATGAGAATTTGCCTTGCCATAAAAGTTACCAACAATTTTAATATAAAACAATAACTTTTGCATGCATCACAATGTAGACTAAATATAACTAAAACATGGCCATAACACCATAGGATCATGGCCTAAAAAATAAGGGTGGAAAACACACCTCGGGCGGAATATGCACACCCTTTATAAGTATGGTTTTACATAAGTACCACTATTCTAGATATTCTAGTCAAACATGTAGCATGCATAAATAGAATGGCAAGACAAAAATTTTAGTCAATTTCTCATATAAATGAAATCATAACAAGATGGCTTGAAATACCCATTATAAAGGAATACTTCAACAGCCACAAGAGTCTATATGAATCCAACTCAGAAAATATAAGTGTCCAACAATTGAATTTTCAAGTAGAATAATAGTTCATGAGATGCCTCATTAAATGAATGTAGGTTTCAGTCAAATAATGCCCAAAATAAAATAGAATATTTACATACCTGGTCTTCACAGCTAATTGTTCACTCAATTTATATACTTGGTCTCCAAGGTTGAGTATTCATCCTAAGAACATATTATCTATGTTAGTTAAAGTAGAGATAACATGTGTATAACTTCCTATTATATATTTTTATATTTTTCTCATCCAAGTCCCAATCGCCTAATAACACATTAGGGTTTAAATCCAATGCCCATTCATATATGAGTATGTTTTTCAAAATATAGTAACCCATACCCGTACTTATATGATTAATCTTCCTTATTCTTTTTCTCGTATGTTGATTTAGTCAAATTGGATCAATCTAATAGAACATATTACTTAGATCATATGTATTCCTAATAATCACCAAATATAATTTACATGGTGCATATTTACAGGACTGGTGCAAGGAGCTCTAGCGGCGCCGGCGGCGCTCCTGCACGAAGACCTAACCAACACCAAGGAGACTGGACATCCCTGTTCTCCGCACCAGTGGGAGATGCTACAACACACATCGAGAAGGTTGATCTTGTGCTAGATGATGATGTTATCATCATCCCTCAGGAGGAAGTGGATGCCACAACAGCACTCTGGGGGAACACCATCGCTGGTTACATAATTGGATTCAGCCCCCACATCCCCACCCTCGAAGATTACCTGAAAAGAACCTGGAAACCATCCGGAGACATGGAGGTGATGGGCAGAGCCAACGGATGCTTCATCATTAAATTTCAAGACGTTGGGGATATGGTGACAACTTTGGAAGGAGGCCCTTGGTATGTCAGGGGCAAACTAATGATCCTGAAAAAGTGGGAAAAGGGAGAACCACTTGAGCAAGAGAAATTAACGGTGATTCATGTATGGTTGAAGATCGCAAATCTCCCCTTGGAACTGTGGAGCGATCAAATGCTAGCCAGGATTGCCTCATACCTAGGCAAATCCCAGTGCCTCGATAGGAAAACCAAAGCTCAGAAGTGGATCGACTATGCCAGGATGAATGTTCTGATGTCGATCGATTCAAGCTTCCCAAAACATGTGAAACTCCACACGGACAAGGGACACGACTACTGCGTCAGCGTCAAGTATGAGTGGATGCCCGAGAAATGCCCCCATTGCAGGACATTTGGGCATGACAAAAAGGTGTGCTCGCCTCAGCCCGACGGTCAAACAGGAACAAAAGAGATGGAGAAGGAGAAAGGTGCTGAACAACCAGTAGAGAACACTAATTGCAGCGTACATATTTGACAGATTGATGCTGAGAAGGACCAGAGATTTCAGAACCCATCAAGGAAGAACAAGGCTGCAGACAAATGGAAAATGAGGAGTCAGAAGCAAACCCCAATGGAGAAAGCTACTTCCCCCAACAGATACCATGTTTTGGATCAGAATGATGCGGAACAAGGTCAGTCGTCAACTACCCAAACTAGTGCCCACCCTGGTGGCAGACCAGGGCACAGGGGCAATGTCTGAACATCCAAGCATTATGGCTTGGAATGTCTGTGGTCTATCAAGTTGGGATAGACAGGACATGATCCGAGCAGAAGTAAGAAGGGCAAAGGTTAATCTTGCCTTGCTCTTCGAAGTCAAAATTAGAAGGAAAAACATTCACAAGGCAGTTCACAGAGTTTGGCCTAACGCCAACTTGTTAGACAACTCTCTGAGCTGTAAGAAGACGTTCATCCTGATCCTTTGGGACGATCCTCAACTGAAGATCAAGATGGTTCACCAAACAAAGCAACTGGTCCATTTCCACCTTAAGAAGGGAGATAAAGAATGTGAAATTACTGCAGTCTATGCAGCAAATGAGGATAAAAAGAGAAAAACTCTGTGGGATGACTTGAAAAAAATTAGTAACCAACTGAATAAAGCCTGGCTGGTTATTGGAGATATGAATGCTGTTAGAGCAGCTTCTGAACGTCTGGGGAAAGCTCTACCATCCAAAAGATCTATGGAGGACTTTAATCAAGTTGTACTTGACACTAACCTCATTGAACTTGCTGCTAAAGGACCCTACTTCACCTGGAATAACCAACTGTTGGGTGATAAGAATGTTAGAAGATGCATTGATAGGGCATTCTGTAATTTTATGCTCATGAACCAGAACCCTAACTTATGGTTGCAAACCCTTCCTACTATCTGCAGTGACCACTTCATACAAATCCTGCATCTAGAAGAGGACAGAGGTCAGAAAAGATACCCTTTTAGGTTCTTCAATGCCTGGGTCAAAATGCATAGGTTCCATGATGTGGTTAGTAAAGCCTGGGATACTAACATTAAAGGTTTCCCTATGTATTAAGTCCAAAAAAATCTCAAACTTACTAAAGCTTCTATTCAAAAATGGAATTGGGAGAGAAGGGGTGATACCTCAATCTTGGCTAGAAATAAAGAGGAGGAAGCTAAAGAAGCTCAGTTGAGAGATGATGAAAACCCTATGGATCCACTCCTATGGGAAATTGCTAAATCTAAATCGGATGAGGCCAAAGAAGCCATTGACATTGAAGAATCCATGGTCAGGAAAAAATCGAGGATCTTCTGGCTAAAGCAAGGGGATAGGAACTCTAAGTTCTTATATGCCTCCTTAAAAACCAGGAGATACAGGAACATGATAAAGCACCTACAAACTGATGAAGACTCTATTGTTGATGAAAATGCCATCGCTAGCAAGTTCATGAGCCACTACCAAAATTTATTCAATAATAACCATATTGAAACGAACTTCAATCTTAGGGTCCCACAGCTCAGTGTGGATCAGATCATCAGTATTACAACTGGTCACTGATGAAGAAATTTACCATGTGGTCAAAAATGCGGATATTGATAAGTCGCCAGGGCCAGATGGGTACAATGCTTGTTTCTACAAAAGCACCTGGGATATTATTGGAAGGGATGTCACCATAGCTATCAAGGATTTCTTCATGAAAGGGAGTCTACTAAAGGAGGTGAACAAAACCTTTATAGCACTCATACCTAAAGTCCCCCAACCTACTAGAGTTGAAGAATGGAGACCTATATCTCTATGTAATTTCATCTACAAGATTGTGTCCAAGATTCTGGCAAACATACTCAGGAACATCCTACCCTCTCTCATCATTCTAAACCAATGTGCCTTTATCAAGGGAAGACACATTGCTGATGTGATCCTTCTTGCAAACGAGCTTGTCAGTGACTTCAGAAAGCCTCAAGCCAAAGCCAAACTCTGTATGAAAGCAGATCTTAGCAAAGCCTATGACTCCATCAGCAGGAGACACATTATCAATGTGATGCAGGCAATGGGTTTTCCCCAATGTTGGTTAGCTTGGGTGAGTGAATTTTTGAATTCAGCTTCCTTTCAAATTCTTATAAATGGGGAACCTACCCCTATCATCAATGCTACTAATGGGATACGACAAGGAGACCCCTTGGCCCCCTACCTTTTTGTGATAGGGACGCAGGCCCTCACATCCATGTTGGAAGAAGTAGTTGAAAAAGGCGACATCGTTCCCATCAAGGCGGGCATTATTAAGATATCTCACCTAATTTTTGCAGGCGATCTACTCCTATTCACGGAAGCTGACGAAAGAAATGTTAGAGGCATCCAGAAGATCCTAGAGAAGTTTACTGCTTGTTCTGGGCTTCATCTAAACCCAAGAAAAAGCCAACTCTTCCTTAGCTGTCAAGCTGATCAAAAGCTGAGTGAATATATGGGGATTCAAATTGCTGAGTTTCTGGTAAGATATATTGGCTTACATCTGTTTGTTGGGAGAGTAACTAAAGCTCACTACGTGCATCTGGTGGACAAGATAAAAAAGAAGCTTGACTCTTAGAAAGTCAAACTCCTCACTATGGCCGGTAGATTGGAACTGATTATATCTACTCTCTCTGCCTATCAGTTATTCTGGACTGGTGTCTCTCCTATGCTAAAAACTGTGATAGAAACTATTGATAAGCTTTGCCGCGACTTCCTCTGGCGTGACAAAGAAAATGAAAAGAAGATCCATACCATTAAATGGGATGATATCTGCAGACCAAAGCTTGAAGGAGGGCTCAGTATTAGGAAGATTACTGATTGGATTGCTGTTGGTCAGGTTAAAAACATTTGGGATATCACTAATCATAAGCACACCCTTTGGATACGGTGGATCCACTGCAAATACATAAAGAATAGGTCTATATGGACCTGCAAATCAAAGCAACACCACAGCTAGTTCTAGAGAACCATCCTAAAGCAATGAGATGCAATCCTCCCTCAAGCACGTGTCTCTGTTGGGGAAGGTATACAAATTAAACTCTGGCACGATCCTTGGGTGAATGGTAGTTTTCTTGGGGATGTCATAGGTAGCAATCTCAAACTCAAAACCGGTCTTCATGACTCAGCTAATCTAAATGCTACCATCCTTAACAGAAATTGGAATTTACCCAACTGTAGAGGCATCAAACCTCTGAAAGAAATCTGCGAGCAAATTAAAATCACAGGAAAAGATGGCTGCTACCTTGAGGGCCCTAAAAAAACCTCTATTCGTAAAGCCTGGGACTTCATAGACACAAACACTCTATTATGAATTGGGATAGATGGCTTTGGTGTTCTAAAGCCCCCAGAAGATACATCCTTATTATGTGGAAAGCTTTCCAAGGGAAGCTAGTCACCAAAAAATTCTTACAGCATAGAGGCCTCAGTCTTGCCTCGAGATGTGGCTTATGTACAGCTGATGAAGATAGCCAGAAACACATGTTCTGGGAGTGTGGTCTGGCGCAAAAAGCCTGGCAAATGATCTACATGAGGACTGGAGTTCAACCAATGACTATGGAAGACATATGCCAGATTGCCAACAAAAAGGATAAAGAACTTATCATTACTGCTTTCTATTATATCTGGATTGCCAGAAACAATTATGTTTTCGAAAATGAAAGGTGGACTACAACTCAATCTGCAACAAAAATTTTCATATTTTTGAAAGCATTATGTATAGATAGATCACATTGATCTCTCTTTCATGTACATCTTTTTTTGAAAGGAGGAATAGAAAAAGAGTCTCACACTTACTGATAAAAAAAAAATCACCAAATATATTGATGTGTATGTAGGGATTTTGATTCTCAAAAGATATTTATGGTTTTACACATAGTTCTTAACAATTAGTAAGATTACATAATTACCTCTAAGTATTTGTACTCCAACACACACATATATACTAGTATGATAATGATTAGGGTAATCGATTAAGATATATAGGTCATCACTAAATTTTACATCTTTAAGCTTTCTCTTTGATTGTGTTCAAATATATTCTAGTATGATACTACTACTAATCAAGTTGATATCATTAGGTTTACAAGAATAAAAAATACCGAGATCCTTGTTTGTATTACACATACACCAACATATTTATCTATATGAGATTTATTGAGTATATTGTCAAATGATAAGGATTATTGCTACAACTAAGTCTTTTACCTTAAAGCTTTGATTATATAGCTATGTCCATATAAATTATTGTCTCCCTGGATGTAGTACTAGTATATTGGATATGCTTGTATACTGATGTGATACAATAATATGTAGTGAATTTACCTATCTAATGTGGTGGTATATGAATATTCATATTATCTTCACAAGATAATATCCAACCTATCATTACTTATTAACTCAATTATTAAGAACCAAAATGTAGGAAAGAATGAAATATTGACCTGTGGAATGACGGATAAACCCCAAACCATTTCAAGAAGAAGATTGGCTAGCTTTTTTCATCTAGTTTCCCTAGGCTTGAACATGGATGATCTTTAGTCACGGAAGTTCACTAGGTCCAAGTGTAGATGGCCATGGGGATGATACTAGACTTGTAGCTCGAGGCAAATTATCAACTAGTTGGCTATTTTGGGGTCTTGGACTAAGTCTTTAGTTTGCTAGTTTCTAAAGGATGAGTGGAGGTAGATATCATAATTCAAAATGTTGGGAAACACTTAAGGAGGGATTGGTGATGAAGATCACCTTGCTAGGTTATATATGGAGTTGCAGGTCTATTGGGTAGATGATCCTCTCTACAATGCGTTCATCTGTAATTGAAGAGTAAGATACCTTGGTTGGTTGGGTGGTGATGGATTCAGATGGGGGAAGAGGACCATATGAGGAGGAAGGAGGTGGATATGGTGGTGGTTTGGAGTTGTGTGTAACTACTTGGTTGTGGTTGGGCATTGTGGTGGCACTGATGATGGTGAGCTAGATTTGTTGCAGGTCAGCTCGTGGTCATTTCCAGTGATCGATGCCATTGGAAGTTGGTTGAGAGATGTTGGGATACGATCTGTAGGGTGACATATAGAACATGTCACCCTGGTGGTTAGCACAGGGCCGATGAAGAATAGGAGGAGGAGAAGACTTGTTGAGCAACACTACCCTACGATGATGTTGCCTGTTGTTGCTTGGCACCATTGGGTGTAAGTAGAGCAGGTTGGCAGTGGTAATGGTGACTAGCTCAATCTAAGGTGGTGGCAATACTTGCTCCATGAAGGAATGTGTGAAATATAAGATTAGATTGAATGCAATGGGATGAATACAAGACTGGATGCCCTCTCTTTTATATAGGAGAGGGGAGACACCCTAAGACTTAGGACATAAGTAATCTAAATGGGATGAAATACAAAATCCCAATAACTAATTAACCTATTAACTAAATAGGATAATATAGAGTCTCTAACACTCCCCCTCAAGCTGGAGCATGGGTGAAACACTTGTCCAAAGCTTGGAGGTTACAAGACTCGATAAAATGATAAAAGAAATGATAAATGAAAGATAAAAGATAAATATCACTCCTCATACAAAATTTGATACTCCCCCTTAATTAGTAATTCCCCTGAACCATGTGGTGACAATGCCTCTCTTCTTTGAAATTGTATTTTGTAGGTTGGAGATCCTCGAGCTTTGATGAAGGTCTTTTGGAGTGCATCTGGAATGAATAACATCTGAAATGGGACCTGAATACTACATCAGTAATTTGCCACTTGGAGAAGACGATCATCAATAACATGACTATGACAACTTCATTGTAATGCATACTTAACGCGACACGAACGCAGATACACATTGTCGATGTAGCAGTAGTAGAATCTTCACATTTTCTGGGAAGATGTGCATAACATGGCACAAACATGAATGGACGATATGTTGGTGATACGATGCACGTACCATAACTATGTCGTGTGAGCCTTGGGGGCTTGATAGGAAAGGAGATAACATCCGTCAAGGAAAGTCCCAAGAAGACCAGCAATAGGTGACGTCGAAATAGCAGATGTGGCTCAGAGAAGACGTGATAAAGTAGCTCAGTGAAGATAAATCTAGATGAATCAACCTTGCAGATGTAGATTGGCAGGCTTGTGGAGCTTCTAAAAATCTGAAGAAGCACCCTCTGTCTCATGTGAATGCAGTTGAAGTACACCATCAACACCTGATGTACATAACATGGTACGAACACGAATATCTCAGTGTTGACGTTGAATGAAGATCCTTCATTGTTGTCTAGAAGTAGAGAATGGATGTGATGAACAATGCAAAGCTCCTTGAAGATAATAGCCTAGGAACATATATAGCCTGAATACATATATCATCTCTTCTCATACTCTCCCCTCTCTCTCATACATATTCTCTCTCTCTCTCTATTCTCATCTCTTCCTCTCCTTTATATCCCCCCCACACCAATACGACGAGAGTGAGTGTTTGGTGTGGAGAAATGGATATATGACCCCCCCTCGCACTTTGGAAAGGGATGCACACATGAAATGGGTTGGTGGGAATGGAATCGACGGATTTGAGAGGATTTTGTGATATGTAGATGTGTAATATGTGGAGAATGAAATCAATAATCAGAGAGAATATGCTAAATGGGTCAATGTAAGATCTGGGTAGAAAATTAAATGGATCTAATCCTGACCCGAAAAAAAAATTCCGATTAGGCTAAAACTTGGATCTGATTAACAAAGATATGACTGATTAAGGATCCGAATAGGCATAATGAATATGGAGAGAATTAATAACTAGGAGTAGACATAGACAGGAGGTGATGGTGGAGTGATGAAGATAGCTAGGAAGGTGATGAAGAGCATCAACTTGCGGGATGTAGCAAAAAAAATATGGCCTGATTATGTCACTTAGTTGATGTAGCACTTGGTCATAACAAAGGAGATGACAAAGGGTCTCTTACACGACTCCGGAGATATTGCATGCTAAGAGGATTCATGTGGAGCCAAGGGCGGAGCCTCTCCATGAGCAACGATAAAGGCTGATGTTGAGGACGTCAGGATATGTCTTGTACAAAACTCGGTACTACCGAGTTGATGTTGGTAGTATTAAGATCTTTCTGGATGGCAGATAGCAGGTCAGCAACGGCTGATTGCTGCTTGATGGCGATGATGGCTGCTGCTTTTGCGGTTGGCACTGCTTATGATTCTACTATTGGATGGTGATAATGGTGTCGATAGGCGGCAAAGGCATGAATATGGCTGCTTGGAGGCACTGGGAATATAGCGGCACTGTTGCTATCACTACTACAAAAATGGCTTATATCATCACATTTAGAGGCGTCGGTTGTATCCCAAAAACCGGCGCATAAACCCTAAAACGTCGGTTGAAAGCACAAACTGACATCTATATGTGAAGAACGGACAAACACGGGTATCGCTTTTTATTTAGCGTCAGTTTCTCAATAAGAAACTGACGTCTTAAATCGCCAAGTTTTCCAGTGAAAAAAAATTACCTCCAAAATTTCACATACGACGTCGGTTATTTACCAACTAACCGACGACTAAAGATTTTTTGCGAGATAGAAATCGGTCGCATTTTTGTCATCAATTTTCTTTCCATAACCGACGCCGATGTGTGTTCCCGCGTTGTCCCCGTGAAAATTTCTACCCCCTGAATTTCCCAATTGGCGTCAATTTTTTATGACAACCGACGACTATGGGTCGTAATTCAAAAACTTTTTATTTTGTCGGGATATGTAGATAAATGTTGGTTTTTTAGTTGAAACCGACGACTATGAAGCAACAAAGGTATCACTTTTGTTGTGGTAACTGACGCTTTTAGATCCTAGGCGTCAGTTTCTAAAACAACTGACGATGATTGTAAACTTAATAGCACCCGTGGAACATACTCTTCGCCATTCTCTATTTCATCGCATTTCACTAGGGTCTCTGGCAATTTAACGATTTCATCGCCTGCTGCTCCTCCGTCGACCGTCTCTACCCTCCGCCGCCTGCTGCTCCTCTGCCAGCCATCCCGTCCCTACCCTCCGTCGCCTGCTAGCCATCCTCTGCCGCCTGCTGGCCTCCACCGCCTAGGCCTGCTCAGCTCCTACTGATTCACCAGGAAGTGGCCTCTCGGTTGCTTCTCCGCCTGTCGCCGCCGCAAGGAGCTTGGAGTTGCCTCTCATATGCTCGTCTGCTACTTTTCCCTACCATCTTCTCATCTGTCGCTCGTCTACCTGCCACCGCTGTCTGCTCATCCACCGCTGCAAGGAGCTTGGACCTTCCCCTACTGTTATAGGTAAGTAGTTTCATATATATCCCCAATCATCCCCTATTACTGTGTTTACAATTCTGATTTTGATTATGTTGCTACTTGTATTTGTTTCTAGATAGCTTAGAAGCCAACTGACAGATTGTGTTATCTGCCAATTCTAATTTCTATTGTTGCTTGCATTGATATATTGTATTATCAATTTCTACATTAGAAACAAATCTGCATGTGGTGGAGGTTGTACTATGTGAAATCATAGGTTGATGATTTTGTGCTGTGAATCCATATTGTATGATGTAGATTGATGATGATAATGTTTGCTTTCTCTCTTGATTAACTAATCCAAATGAAATGTGACCTAATGTGGATGTTTCTATATTTGAGACCTAATCTTGTACACATTTCACCCTAATCTTGTATTAACTATATTGCTCAATTATGAATGATAGGATACCTACATTTGTGTGTAATGACTATCTTGATGATGAACATGCATGTACATTGGAGATGTTGAAGTCATTGTTATAGAATACAATACCTAGACTAGGGTATGATTAAGACTACAAGATGTTGCTATTGTAGATCAACCTAGGATATGAACAAATCTTGTGCTTGCATATATTTGTTCTTATAATCCTCATGCTTGACCTAATTCAGTAAATTTTGATGCATGTTGAAATAAGATTCAAACTTGTCCATTCTAGCATCATAATTTGATTTGATTATGTGCTTTGAACCTTGAAACATGCGTGTTAAAGATACATTGATGTTGAATCTCAAACTTAACTCACATGTGGGTCTTCTATTTCTGAAATGATTATGTGAACTCCTAAATTAGTAACATATATTATTCTTTGTGCACCCAAATACCCTGTGAATCATGTATGTGCCCTAAGGTGATTAAATGCCTAAATCTTGACTTGAAATATGACCTAGGATTGTACGTATAAGAATGACAACATACATGTATTTATTGGCCTATAAATCCATCCAAGATTTACTCATTAGGAGTAAATCTTAGATAGTCCCAGGTTTGAGACTATTCTTGAACATCTAATCTGTAACGCTAGGGCCCACTGCCCTAGGCTCTACTGGAGTTTCAAGAATGACGACTGTCCCCACAGACCCCCACTAGCCTTAACTGCGCGCTTTATCCTCACTCACGAGCATGCCAGGATCAACTTCCCCACAGGTCACCCATCCCAGTACTACTCCAAGCTGAGCACGCTTAACTATGGAGCTCTTAGTGATGGGCTCCTGGAAATGGAGGTGCACCTTGGTGATATGGGTAGTCCAATCATTCCTTTTAAGAGTGTTTTATCCGAGGCCTCAAATCCTGGGACGTTACAATCTCCCCCACTTAGACTCTTGACGTCCTCGTCAAGGCTCAACTATAAGGCCTCATAATCTCTTCCCCATTTCAGTGCAGATCGACAATGGCCCATGGACACCTAGCTCCCGATCACGGAATACCAGCACAAGGGTGGCTACGTCAACCATGGACAGCCCTTTCCTACATGCTCTACTGGAGTTTCAAGAATGATGATTGTCCCCACAGAACACCACTAGCCTTAACTGCACGCTTTATCCTCACTCACGTGCATGCCAGGATCAACTTCCCGATAGGTCACCCATCCCAGTACTACTCCAAGCTGAGCACACTTAACTATGGAGTTTTTTGTGATGGGCTCCTGGAAAAGGAGGTGCACCTTGGTGATATGGGTAGTCCAATCATTCCTTTTAAGAGTGTTTTATCTGAGGCCTCAAATCCTGGGATGTTACAATCTCCCTCACTTAGACTCTTGACGTCCTCGTCAAGGCTCAACTATAAGGCCTCACAATCTCTTCCTCATTTCAGTGCAGACCGACAATGGCCCATGGACACCCAGCTCCCGATCACGGAATACCAGTGCAAGGGTGGCTACGTCAACCATGGATAGCTCTTTCCTACATGCCTGGACCACACGGCTCAAGACTGGCATGCCATGCCCATGTGGGGCCCACCTACTAGAGGGGAATTGGCTCTGATACCATTTGTAATGCTAGGGCCCACTGCCCTAGGCTCTACTGGAGTTTCAAGAATGACGACTATCCCCACAGACCACCACTAGCCTTAACTGCGCGCTTTATCCTCACTCACGCGCATGCCAGGATCAACTTCCCCACAGGTCACCCATCCCAGTACTACTCCAAGCTGAGCACGCTT
The DNA here is from genome assembly GCA_963693085.1 of Alisma plantago-aquatica. Lineage (NCBI taxonomy): Eukaryota > Viridiplantae > Streptophyta > Magnoliopsida > Alismatales > Alismataceae > Alisma > Alisma plantago-aquatica. The sequence goes on from OY856410.1 coordinate 2,716,240, forward strand.
AACTATGGAGTTCTTAGTGATGGGCTCCCGGAAAAGGAGGTGCACCTTGGTAATATGGGTAGTCCAATCATTCCTTTTAAGAGTGTTTTATCCGAGGCCTCAAATCCTGGGATGTTACAATCTCCCCCACTTATACTCTTGACGTCCTCGTCAAGGCTCAACTATAAGGCCTCATAATCTCTTCCCCATTTCAGTGCAGACCGACAATGGCCCATCGACACCAAACTCTCGATCACGGAATACCAGCGCAAGGGTGGCTACGTCAACCATGGATAGTCCTTTCCTACATGCTCTACTAGAGTTTCAAGAATGACGACTGTCCCCACAGACCACCACTAGCCTTAACTGCGCACTTTATCCTCACTCACGCGCATGCCAGGATCAACTTTCCGACAGGTCACCCATCCCAGTACTCCTCCAAGCTGAGCACACTTAACTATGGAGTTCTTAGAGATGGGCTGCCGGAAAAGGAGGTGCACCTTGGTGATATGGGTAGTCCAATCATTCCTTTTAAGAGTGTTTTATCTGAGGCCTCAAATCCTGGGATGTTACAATCTCCCCCACTTAGACTCTTGATGTCCTCATCAAGGCTCAACTATAAGGCATCATAATCTCTTCCCCATTTCAGTGCAGACCGACAATGGCCCATGGACACCCAGCTCCCGATCACGGAATACCAACGCAAGGGTGGCTACGTCAACCATGGACAACACTTTCCTACATGCCTAGACCGCCTGGCTCAAGACTGGCATGCCATGCCCATGTGGGTCCCACCTACTGGAGGGGAATTGGCTCTGATACCATTTGTAACGCTAGGGCCCACTGCCCTAGGCTCTAATGGAGTTTCAAGAATGACGATTGTCCCTACAGACCACCACTAGCCTTAACTGCACGCTTTATCCTCACTCACGCGTATGTCAGGATCAACTTCCCGACAGGTCACCCATCCCAGTACTACTCCAAGCTAAGCACACTTAACTATGGAGTTCTTAGTGATGGGCTCCCGAAAAAGGAGGTGCACCTTGGTGATATGGGTAGTCCAATCATTCCTTTTAAGAGCGTTTTATCTGAGGCCTCAAATCCTGGGATATTACATAATCTCACTTAGGATGTAAGTGTATGACGTGTATTGGGTTTCCAAGAAAATTTCAGTAGCATTTCCCCGTTTGTTCTCTAAGTACATATGTACTTGGAGAACAGCGGGAAAATATTTCATATTTTTATATCCGTTAACATATGTTATTACATTACTATTTAATTATGCAATTTAATGTGTTACACTAACATGTAGGGCTTTACAAGAGTACACCAAAGATGGAGGAAAGATCCCCAAGAAAAGGAACCGGCTACTAACTTGGCAGAATGTGAAAGTAATTTTCCGACTCCAATGTATATATTATTTATGTGAACTGTGCTTATTTGTATTTTTGAATATTTTGTATGTTTCAATTTATAGTGTGCTACAAAAGACAACGGCTGGGCATGTGGATACTATGTGATGCAATTTATGAGCATAATTATCGAACATTCCGCAATGGAAATCGATACCATACATCAAGTATTATATGTAGTCTCATTAGATAATATTAAATATATTAATCTTATTATATATTATTAATTATATATATACATCATTCTCTTTGCAGGTATTTAAAACTGACTTCACTATAGGTAAAAAATTATTAGATGTACATACTCCCTATACGATGTATGAGTTAAATGATGTAAGAGAACAAAGGGCAGAAGCCCTACAAGTAGTGGGAATTTTTAAATATAATTGGGATAATGACGATGATGAATAAAGAATGATATTTCTAAACTTTGTTCTCATAATTATTTTTGTGTGAATATGAGTGGCTTTTGCTGAATTGTCATATGTGTGAATGTGAAGATGATCAATACATGAATGTTTCTACATGTGTCTGAATGTGAAAAGAGATGAAATGAATAGAACTGCAGGTTACTAAATGTGTGTGAAAATGGAGGAAATTTGAAATGGAACTACTGGTTTCTACATGTGTGTGATAAAAAATAATATGAATTAAATGTGCTTATACATGTTTGTGAATCACATGATAAATATATAATATTGTCTATCTTGTTAATTTTGCAAGTTTGTGGCCTGTTGTTGGCTGATATCAATGGATGCTGTAAACCTGCAGTTCAGAACTGAACTGCAGGTTCTACATCCTGCTGACCAGCCATACAGCAGGCCTGCAAACTGATAAGAAAAAAATCAAAACATAGGCATCGGTTATTTGTGTAAAACTGACAACAAAACACATAGGTGTCAGTTGGTAGTTTGAAACCGACGTCTTTATCCCCTTCTGGCGTAGGTTATACGTAAAACCAACGCCTATTGCGGCCAGGTACCACAGCCGTACTGGGTAGCACGGTCATGGCGGCAGGGGATATGGCGTCGGTTATTAGTATACAAACCGATGCCGATGGGTAGCACGAACGTTGTGGCTGTGGATATGGCGTAAATTACCTATATACACTACAAAAAAATGAGTTTTTAGTGAAGGTCATTTGTGAAGTACCAAAACCCTTCAAAAATATAGACTTTTTGTGAAGGGTCGTCCTACACAAACAGACTAGTTTCCTTCAGCCGAATTATTTATAGAAAAGAACATTAGTGAAGGCTTAAAATCCTACTGGAATGTAAAAATTCGGTCACCAGGTTCCCACCAAAAATTCCCGCCCCACTAATTAGTAAGTATAACTTTTTTAGTCCGACTAGTCGATTTCTTTCCCCTACGCTCTCTTCGTTTCCATCGCCCACAGCAGACGGCGACTACCGTCGCCCGAGCAGCAACACCCCAAAAGAAGGAGTGGCCCCGGCAAGAGGAACCCCCCCAACGGAAGCAGTGGCCGCCGGCGTGAAGTTTTTGTCCAGAAGAAGCGGCCGCCGTGCTAAGATCTCCCTGGTTCGGCTGTAAGGTAGGTCTCTCCGTTTGCATCTGTTCCCCCACTATCAGTGGCGGAGACACATGAGGGCACGGGAGGGCATGTGCCCTACCCGTCGCCAGCCAAAGATTAATAATCATGCATACAAAACGTTTTATCCGTTCAATGAATGAGGGAAACCTCAGAATGTGCCCTATCAGCAACCATTCTCTCTGTTTTGGGCTTCCAACTGAAACGTAGACGCCTGGTTCCTTTCTCTGTTAGTTGCATTATTCTGTTCAAGCGGATATATTTTGCACCTTCTCTGGGTGCCTCACTTTGTTTAGATTGAGGAACTCATTGATCAGATGTATTGTCAACAGTCCGAATATGGTAGTGGTAGCCTATTATTCCTAAACATTGCAGACCTGCTGCTACTACGATTATAAGCTACCATCATATGTCCCAAATGCCAGTCTGTGCTAACTATTTGTGCGTTTAGCAACACATTTAGTGGTGATCACGCATAGTTGGATGATTGCGACCAGCAAGTTAAATATTACTAATTATATACTCCTTTATTGAACATAGTTATTATATGTATAAATCTCTCCTGTAGCAATGCGTTACGGATTTTCTCAACCGTAACCAATCATTGAGAATCTACAATGCTTAATCACCGTATTGAGCAAATTGCAGTTTGTTCACTCGCAAAATGAAACATGTTGATCTACTCCTGCTTATTTCTTCTTTATACATAAAAGAACATCTTTGTCCATCCCAAAGAATCGATACCATTAACCAGAGGGAACACTATTTTAGTTTAAGAATATGATCCTAGTGGTAGCAATGAATATTTCTACTAATTACGCCATGATATCATGCAAAGGTGCATAAAGTTCTTCCGTTCGGTTAAATAGACGTATGCTTGGTATATGCATTTATTTGCAAATATAATGGTACCACCTCTTACCAAACAGTTTTGAAAAAAAATCATATTTTTCGTAATTTGGTGTTAAATCATATTGTACATTCATTACAGAATAGCATTTTTCCTATGGCATATAGTTTTCGTGTATTGAATAATTGGAAATTTTCAATGCTATAGCTTATTTGAACTAGTATTGTGTGGTGCCCACCCTTGTAGAAATTTCTGGCTTCGCCACTGCCCACTATGATGCTTTGTTTCCTGGAAATAAACTCGTCAGTGTAGATTTCTATCTTATTTATTTTTTCCTGGTTATGAGAATCTTTGTTCCCTGCTACCCTTCCTCATATGAACGATAATGATGCTTTGTTGGAACGTCAGTTGAAAATGAGAATCTTAGTTCCCTGCTACCCTTCCTCATATGAACGATAATGACGTTGAGTATAGATGATGCCGCATTGGCGTACCAGTTCGACATCAGATTTTAAAACGATGGCTAGCTTTAGATCTAGGCATTTAGCATAATATGTCCACTAATACTTGGGCATGATTAGAATTTTATTTCTGGATTTACTTTTAACTGTCGTGGCAACCAATTATGCCATTGCAGTGATACTTTGCTTGACCAAGCATCACATTTTATCTTGCAATGTGTTTTCAGAAACTTTGGGTATTTTATCTGGTCTTATCAGGACATGTTTCTCAGTGTCTATTATTAAAAATACATCACAATTTTCCTCTTCCTTTGTACCGTGCTAACATGCTATTGATATTGTGGACATTACACAACATGTCACTCATGTATCTTATAACATTAATTCATTCTTTTTTTAGATTGCTTGTAATTAGAATCTTCATTGACATGAGTTGCTTTTGTTTGTGCCTCACCTACTATGAAATGCTAGCTCTGCCACTGCTCCCTGAGCTGAATGTGGCTCCGCCACTACAACTAGGTAATAGCCAGTGATGTATAGTAGGCACTAGTCGGTGATGCATAAAAGACAGAGAGTTAGATAGAACCGAATGATAACATGTGGCTGAAGCCTAAGGAAAATGAACTGCGCCCAAATGGGGTGCAGTTGACCTACATAGATTTTCCACATAAGAAGACGTGATGATGCAGATCATTTTCCTAAGGCGGCTTCAAGTTACGCCCAAAACCTAATTAGTTAGAAACCACAAGTACTTAGAAAACATGTTTTAGTTTTCTGTCGAACCGCCCAACCAAACCTAATTAGTTAGAAACCACAAGTACTTAGAAAACATGTTTTAGTTTTCTGTCAAACCAAACGCGCCCTTAGGCCTGTTTGCTTGGGGTGAAAATGAACAAAATTAGAGCTAATTTAGTTGTATGTAGTTGCAGCCAACATGACGTTTTTGAAAAAAGGAAAATGAAACAGGAATTAGAACACAACATTAAACGTTTGGTCTGACATACTTTCAGGATGGAACTTTTACTCATTTGTCGTTTGATTAGGAGTACTTTTTCAGCCTTATACATTACGGTGGTTTACCACCACGACACAATATGACAGGTTTAGTCAGACACTCTTGGTGACCTGCTATCTGTTAATCATATTTTGCACCACCCAACTTGAATGATATTGATATTTACTTAGAGCCACTAATTGACGAGCTTCAAAAACTTTGGAATGATCGTTGTTCCCTAGATACTAAACTCTACTTAGCTATGGGTTCATTCCCCAAGTTTTTGCATAACTATAGACACTACTAATGAATCCTCCTCCCCAAGTCATTGCAATTGATTCCATCCTCCTATGGAACCATGGGATCTCGTGACCATGACTTATGAACTTCCCAAAATAAGGACGGAAACCACCAGAAAATATATAAACAGATATCAAGATAGAGACCACTCCCTAAAATAAGGATAGAGCTAGTCATGGACATTATCAGAAGAGAGAAGGCATCTTCTTATATAGAGATAAACACCCTTTAACTCAACAACAAACTAGATTGCATATATTAGCAAGAAAGTCCTAAAAATAGTGTATTGAAAAATGGCATCATACTCGAGCAACAATCGTATTAGACAATGAGCACTTCTAGAGAAACATTCTCCAGACGCAAGTCCATAGCTTTTCATTTTCTACAACCATAAAAAATAACCAAAAATCTACACTTCTACTACTTCATGGCATCACCAAATAGGTGGAATTCCCAACTGTAGAATACCATATACAAGCAGCAACCACATAAGAATCCACTTTTTTATTCCTTTTTCTGTATAGTAGAAGGTTTCTAGAGAAGTTTTCTGGCTCTCCTATACATGATCTTCACCCTCGTTTCTCTTAAGAGATGGCTAAGAAGATGGATTCTTTTAATGTTGTAGGGTACCCTCAACATTGTGTATTTCATTATCTTAGTAGAGTATAATCAGGGAAATACAACTACACATACCTAAAGTGTCCATCTTGACGTGACTAAACAAAATTGGATTACATCAAAGTAGGCCCATAAATCAATAAAATTCATACAGATATTGAACATATGAGATTAAACTTTCACATTACTACTTTGCGCTATAAATATGCTAGTACGGATATTGAAGACAAACTATTCAGTTGGATGGATAGCAGTATTCCACTGAGTAGCTTTGCATTTCCCATCAAAATACTGATTCACTTTTCTAATTTTCTTCATTTTACTGGAATGGCATGTATCATGAATCATGATTTTAGTAATACATAAACTTTGTCAATGCATACCCTTTAGGGAGGCAATAGCCAATTGCTGAACACTTCCCAGTTCTGCATTGTGCATACAGAAATCAATGATAACCTAGTTACTGAATTTTTTTTCTATTCTGTACTGAAAAAAAATTTAATACATTACATTTGACTTACTAATTGTTGTTCGGTGATTACAGTGTTATGCAAAAAACAGAAGCATTAACTTTTCCATATATTTTTCTTTTGTCAATTCATTCTGATAATGCCTGCTAATTGGCTATGACGGACGCAAGTTAAAATGCTAAATACGCTACCTTTCTTACACTTGATGTCAAACCCATGGTCTCAACTGAAGCCTCCTCAACATACTTCCATATAAATGTACTTCCATCAGTTCTGGCGCAGACCAAATCCAGCTCACCTTCTACACCAAAAAGTAATAATGAAAGAAATGCAAAAAGTACAATAACATTCGAGAAGATCCTGCCTATATTAACACCATATTGAAATGTACCTTTCGGTGATAGGATCAGAATCTCTACATACATGTGGAGTCTAATGTGAGAGAAAACATGGATATAAGTTCCTATCTCTCCCATGTAAATCAGTGAGCAGTTTACTTCCGGCTGAAGATTAAAAGAACACCTTAAGTAGTTGTTGATTGGTTTTCTCCTTGACTTCTGATCAACTTCATCTTGGTTTACCCAAACAGAAGGGAACTCCCACAAGCCTTCTAGCAGAACTTCATCTGGTCTCTTCACAAGTAGAAATGCATTATTCTGGGTCCCATACCCAGCTTTTCCTTTGTCTGGAATCATAGCTATTTGTACAACGCAGACAGCAGCATATTCTAGGTGTTGTTTTGGCTTCTCAATCTTTACAAGGTAGTCAGTAACATTTGCGGATTCATTGCTTTTAGAAATAGAAGTGGGAAGGTTAAAGGGATACATCTTGTGCTTACCTCTCCCTCATGAATCAAACATTCAGAATTTCAAATCAAACTAATGTTTGAACATCTATCAAAGAAGATACCTTAGTCACTTGTCATGAGTTGCATTTTCTGCAGTTCGCAAGATGCATCCGTCAGCTTACGTCTCATGCGAAAAGCCCATATTCGCAGTTCTAATTGTCGATCTTCATTGGTTGTTCGTCGCTGTGCCTTTTCTCTGTGCTAGTTTCTGTATTGTGTTAAGGACCATATTTGTTGTCTACTGCTATAATTAATTGTTTCGCTTTCTATATTGTGTTTTCAATTCAACTTTCATATTTATATCGGCTTCTAGTACATTAAGTTTCTATAGCCCACATAATTTTAAAGCCTTCTACTCTTCATGCTTTTACCCACATAGACAAAGGTTCTAGATTTTAATACATCTTTTCATATTTTATTTGGTAATGGAAGGATAATAAAGGTAGAACTACTTGTGCCTTTTGGCACCATCTCATCCGAACGTACTGGAGGACTCGGAGGAACGTGAGATACTCTTTACACTCCACTTGTCACCTTCTATTTGTGTCCTCTGAATTGGTCTCGATGAAGTAGCATCTTTCATTATTGTTTATATCTATGAATGAGATATCTTCAGTACTACACTGCTAGCGTTTTTCTTCCTTTCTCAGAACAAACTTTAGAGTTTGTGTCAGCAACTAAGTAATCATCAATTCTATAGTAGCAGGTAGCTTTTGCAATGAACATTGACATTATTGAGGATTATGATATTCCTCTTGTTTCCCCTATACTACAGCTCTATCCTATGCAGATGTATGCCCAATATACTCCTAGTGTATGCATCAAAATACTCCCACGAGTTTGAAGTGAGCCACGGATTTGGCTGGAACTATGAAACTGACCCAAAACATGACTGGAGCAATGTGATTGCTAACAAGAATGTCAAGCTACAAAGGTTGACTGGAATGTAGAAGAATAATTTGAAAATTTCTGATGTTCATCTCATTGAAGGACGTGGAAGGGTCTGATGCTTTATCAATTTTCGTTCAACTCTCTAACTACTCCCTTTCTTCTTTGATTAGAGCTATCATTGAGTTGTTACTGCTGATCTTTCTAATATTTTGATCATGTGCTCTCGAAGATAGATGATCCTAGTACTGCTTGGATTTTCTAATATTTCTAATATTTCTAATATTTTGATCATGTGGTTTTTTCTCTGAGTGTTTTACTATCCAATTCATGTTCAGCCTTTCAATAAAGCTACTGGAGTACATATCCAGAAGTGGTAGAAGTGAATTAAGTTGGTAGCACATGTTTGAGAGATTACAGAGTTTGGATGATGTAGCAATTGAGGCATATGAGGCTTGCAGACAGCTTATAATCGGGTAATGACCGATATTTTTGGTATTTTCCATGTTTGTAATCTACTATTTTACTCTTCTAAATACCACCACTCATCTCCGTCCATTTTATTCCAACTAAATGTTGGACTCTTCATTTCCGTAATCCGTGTTCTCACATGCTTCCGTTAATCCTATTCCCTCGGAAAGCAGGAGTCTTCACTTCTATCATTTGGTACTGGAAAATAACTAGATATCGTTGTTCCATTAGCATCATGTTATTAATATTATTTCCATCATTTGTTCGTATTCCTATATAAATCTCATTAGAACGCCTGTTCTCTTGATGCAAGTTGCAGTCGCAGCCGATCCCTAGGTTACTCGTCTGCGTGAGGGAGAAGTTGCAGGAACTACTATCATCTACTCCTACTGTTGAATATACAGGGACTAACAGAGATGATGTGCTTCTGTAATATACAGGGACTAACAGAGATGATGTGCTTCTGTAATATGTTGCTCGATGCCTTCATTGCTGATGTTGTGTTTCATCTATCATCTCCGATAAAAAAGGTGACGTCCAAGCTTATCCATGCAAGCTGTCGCAAGATCTAGACTGTCAATCTAATATTATACTCTACTAAACACCACCGATGGAAAACTCAACTTCAATTCCGTGTAAGAGTGGGGCTTTTTATTACTCTATTCGGTCATTTCTATAAAGCAGATGAAGAGTTCAGCTTTTTGTGGGATCTCATCAAGAATTTGCCTCCTGCGTTGAATTCAATGTAGATGGTGGCTTCTAATCTAATCAAGTTGCATATTAATAGTACCTTCGGAGATCAGCACTAGCTATGGTGTTTCCATGGATGTTCATATATATATATATATATATATATATATATATATATATATGCGTAGGAGTCATTTTTCCTGGCTGTGTGCTATGATGCTGCACTTGTTTCCAAGATAACTTGATGACTACTTAGTTTGTGCCCAGAATTATGATCAAGGTGTCTCCCCAAATTGGTGCAACAACAGAAGGTAGGGCATCGGTTTGGCCTAACTTTTTTAACTACTGAAGTTGGATTATTAATTTTCTATCCACAATAAGCAATTACAAAGTGAGATATATATGATTGTCTAAATATGTGGCTTATAAACTTTATCTTTTTCATCATTGGGTGTCGTTCTTGTAATAGAGCATAATTATGACAACACAAGGATAAAAAGATCAAGGCATATGTTTATAGAATGTGAGTTTCCATTTATTCATTATACTTACAACATTGAAATTCTAAGAAAATAATCTTTAATGTGAATTATTAACATATATATGTATTCGTGTCACGTGCAAAGCACGTGCATTTACTAGTATCATCTAAACATCAATTTTGTGGTAGTCAAATTATCATGTGTGACTACTCATAGCCCAAAATGAGGTTTACCTTATTGTCTCTAATGTCTTATTTTTTAATAATTGGAAGTTGATTGTGGCTTTTTCCTTGTTACAGTAAAGGTGATAATGACTTTGATATTGATTTTGTCAAAGGAGTTGATCCCCTCAATGAGGTATGTATTTGAGATTTAGTGGCTATTGCATTCAAAAGTTATTGTATCCATTTACCCACTGGAAAACATCCCCTGTATTTTTATCTTATTCAGACCGCATGTAGTTTATCAATATCAGGTAATGTGAAATACCTTTTCACTTGAATTTCAAGACCCATGCTACATTCTGGGAAAAAGAAAGAGAAAGATATGTTCAGCGATGCATGACATTCAAATGGCGAGAAGAAGGTATATTCAAGTACACATGTGGTGATCTTCATAGTGTCTTTGCAAAATTGGAGAGATATTTAGGTAGGCTATCTAAATATATTTTATCTTTGAATCATTTATTGCTTTATGTTAATAAAGATGTGCATATGAATGATAAATCTATTTTTTCATTGAATTGCAATCTATAGTGCAGAGAAGTTGGCTCCAACGCATTCTTTGATTGCTATTACTGGAATCATTACCTAAGAAAATTGTTGGATATGACAACGATTACCTTCTCATTGAAGATTATTGGAGGAAATTTGTGAAGAATCACCAAGCCTCATCTCAACATTCTCAAAGATGGTCATTGGCTAAATGAGTGATAAATGATGAAATATAGATATTTATTTATATTGAAATTTGTATCGATTAAGGGGAAAAGGTCCATGTCCTCCCCTATGTGATGAACAATTTTTTTATGTGAAATAAAAAGGAATGTTTCAAAAGAGTGACTTGTTGTGGTTGTTGTGTCTTATTAACTCAATCAATTTATTAAAATATCATTTGTGCCTAATAGAAGACACCAATGTATTGTTTCATTTAATACAAGACTTTTTAAGGTTAAAACCTCATTGACAAACAAAAAAATGTACATCACGATTGTAATTCATGGGGAAGTAAGAATATTTGCGAAGGCCCCAGAACCTCATTGAAAGTTGTGAAATTAGCCTTCACAAATGTATTTTGGAGGCTTGGGAAGTCTATTTGTGAAGGTCAACTAGTCCTTCAAAAAAGTATTTGTGAAGGCCACAGTCTCTCATCAAAGTATTTGTGAAGAGACTTTTAGAGTAGGACCTTTTGTGAAGGAACGGCCCTCAACCGAATTTTTTTTTGAAGGAATTAATGTACATTTGTGAAGGATTCATCCTTCACAAATAGCCAATTTTCTTGTAGTGATAAAGCCGACGCTGATGATGCCCTTGCTGGCGCCTTTTTGGTGGCGGGAAGGGGTATGTCATCGATTTTTACTTAATAATCGATGTTTGTAATAAGGTTATAGTGTCGGTTTACTTTAAGTACCAACGCCGATAGTCCCCTTTCTGGCATGTTTTTGGTGGCGGGAAGGTTTATGGCGTAGGTTGGGGGACCAACGTTGAAGGTGTCGACTTTTAGCGGCGCCCACTTGGGTGTCGCTTGGAAACTGACGCCTTAGGCCTTAAATAACCGACGCCAAAGATTATTTCTGTAGTAGTGTATTCGTAGAATATGGGCAACAGAGGTGGAAGGTGGTGGGTAATGATGCAACGATGGCAGTGGATATGTGATGGCCAGAAAGGAGATCACTGGCGGTAAGGTTTGGATTTAGAAAACATAGATCGCATGTTGGGAATTAGCGCCGACGTACTGATCTATGTGAAAGTGGAAGAAGGAGAGCCATGGAGGTCGGAATTGACTAGCGGGCAGTCGGTCTAAGCCATGGGAATGGCGGCGGCGGCCCGTAGGTGGGGGTTCTCTCCCTCGGTTGCTCTCTGGAAGAGACGAGTGGCGGCGGTGGCTAGGGCTGCGTGACATTGGACATCCACATTCTTGTCGGAAAGGTGAGGGAGGAGGGGCGACATCTAGGTTTCCCTCAGGAGTGAACACACTCTATTCACATAGAAATTGCTATTCACTCCACCGTACTGTTCATGTCGGAGTTAATGTACACCGCCGAAGTTACTGTTCACGCCGCCATTACTGTTCACCGCTCTGATACCATATGAAATATAAGATTAGATTGAATGCAATGGGATGGATACAAGACTGGACGCCCTCTCCTTTATATAGGAGAGGGGAGATGTCCTAAGACTTAAGACACAAGTAATCTAAATGGGCTTAAATACAAAAGCCCAATAACTAATTAACCTATTAACTAGATAGGCTAATATAGACTCTCTAACAGAAGGCGGCCAAGCTATCATGGCGGCGGGCGTATGGTGGTGTGGCTGGCGATGTCTCTGTCTTGCAGGTTGTAGGTGGTGTTGGCTGCATTGGGGAAGATCACAGTGGTGTTATTGATTGATGAAGAGTTGTGGTGTTGGCTGCTGGGCCTGTTGGCATGACCAAATTAGGGAGGACCAAGAGAAACAGGTCAGGAGGGAAAGAAGAGGAGTAGGAGAAGGGGGAAGGAAACACTTGGGGCTTGGAGTTAGTGTCGACGGCCGTTTTTCTCGTGATGGTTCTGCTCCATTAGTGCAAGAGCAACAAGGAGGAGGTAGAGTGGGTGGCTTGGGTTAGGATGGGAAGAAGAGCGGCGTGTGGAGGGGAAGGGATAAGAGCAAGGATGAAGAAAAAACCCGACCGAGAAGAAGGGAGCGAGGCTCAGCAATGACCATCTGTTGCGGGAGGGTTCAGCACATATCTAGGAAGGAGAGTGTTACCCGCATAGGTGGTGTGTTGATGCGGTGCCTATGCAAATTAAGGTGTGATAAGTATTTCATCAAAATCAGTGCTAAATTATATATAACTTTTCTTTGATGCATTTGGGGGTGCATTTAACATGTATATTACTTGAAAATTGATATATAGTCTAATTAGGATGTGACCAATCCAAAATCGACATCAATTTCAAATTTTGAGAATTTTTAATATGAAATTAAATTATTTATATATTAAGCATCCAATTAGTGTATCTACTCATCCTAATTACTCAATTGGGACATTGTAATACACACTAAACTATTTTATTTAATTTTGTACTCCTAATAATATTTTAGAGTATCAAGTTAGTGGCAAATATACCATTAGGGTATAATTGTTTATTAAGTCATGTTACCTATGTATTATTATTATTTTACCACATGTATAAAGTGTATTAATGCATTCATGACACTATTTAGATTCCATTATTCTTAAAGCACATTTACTTGGGGGGAAAGTTATTGGATATTAAAATAATCGAGTAGGGTTTAGAAGAAGTGGGAATTAACTTATGTGCCTGGAATTGAGTATGTTACATCTCCCTACCTAGACCCACCTCCCTATGACTTCCTTAATTAAAAGATAAACTATAATCAATCTTCCAAGGGGAGAGAGAGATTTTAAGAGAGATATGATAGCCTCACAATATATCAATTAGGGTTGTCTCTATACAATGTATACTATTCACTTTAATTGAAGTATGCAAGTAATAAACTTTGAGGAGTGACTAAGGGCTCTTTGAGGCAAAAACTCTCAAGTATATCATAAGGACCTCTTGGTAACCTTAGCAATCTACCTAATTACTCCTATTTATAGTTGAGAGTGCCTACTATGTAGTATACTTGATTGGGAAAATTCTAGTTATTTTTGGAAGAGTAGATTGGGATATTAAATATGTATCCACTTTTTAGCCCCCACCAATTATTGGTTGAGAATAAAGAATAAGCCACAACAAGAATATAGTCAACTTAATTTCCTTAGGAAAATCTCAACTTGCATATAGTTGTTAGAAACATTTTTTCATTCAATCAACTAAATGTTCAAACATTAGTTCAGCCAATGAGACCATCTGTATCAAGCTAATTGTCTGGTTACCTGGGTTTTCTTAGGAAAGTTCATCCAAGTTTGAGATCTATCGAGGGTTTCCTATACACTATCCATAGAATTTTTTTCTAATCAAATATATTTTATAATTGAGCTTAATTACAAGTAATACATATGGTCAAAGTGATCTACATAAATATCAAAAAAATAAACTATTTAAAATTTTCAAAGCTTGATATTTGTGTATGACTTGTCACAATTTCCAATTCTAGGGTTGGTCAATTTGAGCTAATCACAACATGTCACTAATTTGAAACGATATTAATTGGATCATTACTCACACATCAATAGAATGGTGAAGTCATCTTCAAACAAGGACAATGTAACCTTCGATGTCATCATTTGGGAAATGAACTGACACTAGTTGGAGGTTTAAGAAGAGAGATCCAAAAAGACTATGCATGGTCTTTATTGGTTAAATATAGGTGAATGAAAACATTATCCCTCTCTACGGTGTAGAGTTTCACTATATCTTTCTAGTCTATATATGTATACCTTGTTGATTGTTTTAGTTTTATTATTGTCAACACAAACAAGAGCGAGACACCATCTTTTTAGGTCTGAGATGTATCCCATGGAACTAAATTATAACTTATTTATTTTTTGATGTAACAAGTGTGATCCTCCTTATTTTACTAATTTGCTAAGTGATGAAAATCTCATTGCTATGTAAAAGAAAAACTAAAGAAACTGTACATAAGAAGGAAGATACACAAAGAAACTCAACATTTACACATTATCTCAAGGTCTATTAGAAAAGACCATAATAAATTGGTCTTCAGACTTTGATTATTGAAAATTATCCTATTCCTTTCCATACCAATATGGTAAATAAGTAGCAAAATACCACATTTGGCTTGTCCTTTAGGGCTCAATAGATGCATTGGTCATTTAGGAGTGATGTCAAAGCACTTCTTAAACTCAAACCACAAATTAATCTACACAACACAACCAAAGAAAATACAAACTTGTGTTTCCTCCTCACAAGAACAAAGACAACATCTTGAACCTCTTTGAAAACATTTCCACATCAATACAAAAAAATTTCTTCAAATTGAATGGACTAGATCCATTCTCTCCACTCCATAGTTGGATACTTTATTCTTTATAACTCTCATGTGCTCTTCACAGACATGAATTTCTTTTGATATAGATGTAGATGATAACACACATTCACATCTAGACCAGTGAGGAGCCACATGGTGGCCTGGGTAGGCAAATGCCCTGCCCAAGTTTCAAAATTTTACCTTAATCAATGTACTTTGGCTTGATTTTTAGAAGGAAAATGCATGTAGTGCCCTACCTAGAACCAATTACCAACATTAACATAAACAGTGCCCTCCCTAGCCAAAATTTCTGGCTCCGCCAATGATCTAGATTAGGGGAAATTTTAAAGAAGGACTTTGCATCTTCAACTCCTCTAATGTTAGGGAAATCCCACTCACCATTCACAATACAAGAAACGGTCTTATAGTTCTCTCCATCCCTAATTGTAAGAAATAGTTGCTTAGTTAGATGAAGAAGAATGCCATTTTTTTCTAGGACACCAAGGGCCCCTCCAGATAAGAACCTTTTTACTAGATCCCAACGAACACGAGTAAGAAGGATATCCATGTTCTTGAGAAGATCCTTGTACTTCAAGAGGACATGTTCTTGAGAAGATCCTTGTACTTCAAGAGGATTTATAGTTGATCTAACTCTTCATTGAATATAATTCTTTTTGTTTATTTATTATTTTTCTTATGTCTAATCAACACCTTTTCTCTATCTATTTATAAATAAATGATTCATATAGTTTTATTAAGATCAATATGGGGAATATACACGTCATAAATATAAGAATGTAAAAGCAAGAACCATGAATTGAATTGCATGCATACTGGGTTTTCATGGGATTGACCATAACTAGTGTGTCTTTCTCTTTAATAATACACATTTCTTTTTGACCTCAAAAGGAAAATCGAAACAAATCAAACACTTATAATACCGATACTTGGGGTTTTGTGGAGCGTTAATTAACAAGTTCTCTTATGTTGCATGAAGGTGAACCCATGCCTAATACTTTTGCATGATTGATTTAAATATTATTTTGCTTTGTCGGTTTAATGATCGCTTACGCTAATAATTTGTTCTCATCAATCACCTCTCTAAATAATCCAATAATGTTATGCGCACCTACCTTGTTTGTTTTGCGACCAATCTTAAAATATTATTGCAATATTGTTTAGGGATTTTAATTTTAATATTTTTTAGATACAACCCACCCATGTGCTCCTCACTCCATCTTGCCCCGACCCACCCTGGGGTCTTTCTTGTGTATGATAGTTTACAAGTGTCACCTCTAGTGCCCCATAACCATTATGGACTTTGATTTTCCTTCCCATAATCTGTTTTCCCTTTGACACAACTTTTCATGTGGTTTTTGTGTGCTTGTGATAAAGTACACTTGGTGGTCATCATATATAATATGACGAGTTTATAGAAAATCCATTTTAGATTCTATTGCGGTCAACAAGCTAGGTGTATGTATAATGCTAAAAAAAAGGCTGACTTGAGTAAATTTCAGTGGATGCCTAACTTCCCCACCGTTAACTACCGAGATTGAGGTCAAGCGGGTGCACATGCATGAAGCCGCGCGCAATGATCCATTTTGTTTAGTTGGACAGTATTATCATATATAGATATTCTCGAAAACAAAAGCATATTGAAATTCTCTCTAGTCCGGCGGATCCATCAGTACGAGAAACTGGACATGGAGCCGTTTAGCGCCGACGCCTACTCTCTGCTTCTCTCCTGCCCCTCCGGCATCTCCCGCTCCCAGGTAATTAGCGGTCTAGCGTATCCACCCTTTCGTCGCAATACCCTCCCTCTCTATGGCAAGTCATCCACCTGAGCGTTGCCCCTTTCTAATTCTATCCTTTGGAATTGAAGGTTACGGTGGAGTTCAGTCCCTCGCACGACAGGGTTCCTCACCCCAACCCTGACTTGGAGGGATCGATCAATGAGGTGTGTACATTTTGTTGATGTCCAGTGATGACACCATAAATATGGCGCCCGTTTGTGTCGATATGTTTTCTGACGGGGCTACGTGCCTTGTTGAGCTGCAGATATGGAACCTGAGGGTTCTGGATAACCCGTCTTTGTACAACGGCCTCAAGTTCAGGGTATGCCGTGTTAGTGTTTTTCGTACCTGCTCACCTTTGTTAATTCTCCTAACTTCATTTGGATTTGGTATCTCATCATTTCTGTTCGATAATATGAATCACTAATTCGATGATGTATACAGATTGGATCGAAAATGTCTACCAAGTGCTTAGAACTCACTTTGCTTTTCTTTACTGGCAAATCCACGCTTCCTGCATGTTTATTCAATCTTAAAACAAACTCTTTTGCTTGATATTTATACTAAGTTATATCTTCATGTGCGGTTGCTTATATAATTGTTACAGTTCAGGGACACAACTCAAAAAGAATGTTGGATATGACTGTGAAGAATCCAAGACATATCTAGGAGTAATCAAGTACTGTGAGTCCATTACGTGTCTAATGAATCCTTCAAAGGGATTAGAAAGTTTTATAGATTGTGGCTAGGATAACCACTGTTACTGTTTGGCAAAAAAATATACAATAAGTATAGATACCCTCAATAAAAGTTTGACCTCAAGCAACAAGTACCTGGACAACAAGTAAGTTTGACCTCAAGCAAGTAGCAAGTACCTGGACAACAAGTCACAGTCTACCGATATAACTTGAGAGTTGAGTCACAAGTAAAAATAGTAATCACTGGGTTCAACTGGATACCTACAGTTCTCTCCTGACCCCTAGGGTTGCGTTTTCATCTTCAGTTTAGGTACCTCCCCTAAAGTGTAGGATGAACCCCCACATTGCGGGTAGGCCACTTATTGAATTTGGGCCAAACATGGAGGCCCAGTCGTGGGCTCAGAACTGGGAGCTTCTGAACATCATCAATTTTGCATAGAGGGGTTGGTTTACTGCTTGCTGTGAAGCTTTGTTTGAGTGATCCAGCCACCAGATGGGTTCAGTAAGGTTAATCAGAATAAAATAGCAATAAAAGATATGGAGTCTGGCGAATGAGAACAAATGAATCAAAATGCTATGAATATGCTTATTTGATTAGCAACTTTATGTTTTGCCCATGATAAAAGATGAACTTCAAGGACATGTCATATATAAGGCATTTCATGATTTTGTGTCTGATAATCAAATCTTTTGTAATTTTAGTTGCCATAATAATATTACATTGGAATATTATTTTATGCCATGAGTACCAACATATATCTCTTTCGTCGTATGATGCTCGTAAGTCGTAAGTTTTAGATGCTTCTGAGCATAGTCACAAATTCGGTAACGTTCAGTTCAGTTGAAAAGTTTGGAATTCAGAAATTATGCGGGAAAATTGGGTAAAAAGCGGTCAACGTTCGGTAAAAGTACGGTCAACTATTCGGGAAAAAGTCGGGAAAAAATCAGAGGATATATACATATATTGCATACAGATGTATGTATATATATGTTTCACACATATATATGTACATATATATTGTATACATATATCTATAACTATTACTTACCTATACACATACATATATTACATACATACACATACATATATGCATGTACATACACACAGACACATATATTACTTAATAAGTATAATACGAGAAAGGAACGTATAAAACAGGAAAAAATATTAAACGTGATTAATTCACAAAAAATACGGGAATAATACGTAATGTTCGGGAATTGGGATTTATTTGGGAGTTTCATACGTCTAGGAAAAAATTCGCGTTTTAAACGCGACTTTTTCAAAAAGTCGGAGTATATTGTGCTATGCTTCCAAGTATACATGGTGTGCACCAAATTGTTTGTTGTGCGGTGACCACCCACATGGATATTTGTATCTCACCCATGAACAGATCTGGCAGGAGTGGAGTAATGAGTCAGGGATGATATGGGCGCAAAACTAGGAACGTCAGTTAAGGACAAAATCAAGACCAGATTCTCTGAAGTTCCTCATCCATTTCCTTGCCTCAATAGTATAAGGTTGGATAGAAAATTTAAGATATCTTTGAGGTTACAGAACTGTGGAAGTAAATGCTCCTATGTTTCATCTAGCTATATCAGGGTATGAAGTTTGTGAGATGAGACTCATTGCAAGATTTTTCTTTCTTAGATAAATGTTGGCGAGGGATAAAATGTTGAATATCAATTTTAGATCTCACCCTAGAACTCATTGAGAAAACTGGCAGTGAAAATGCCTTTTTGGATGTTCCCTTTTGGTCTTCGAACAAGATAGGTTCTTATCTAGTTAGCAGAAGTTGATCCACGCATGTCATGGCTGGAAGTGTGGGAAAAGGGGTTTTCTTTTGTGCATCCTAACTCCACGAATATAATCAGGTTGGAAATGACTATGGCTTCATTGTGTCCCAAATTCACAAGGATAGAACTTGCGTAGCAGATCTCTAGTAACCAACTTTTAGGAAAAAGTCACAATGACAACAATAGTAATATAGAGAACCTAACTAATCAGTAACATCATGTTACAAAATTTAGCATTTAAATTTGTCAAATAATAAAAGACGGCTACTAGTTGTATTGATAAGAGGAAACCCTGCTCCTATAAATAGGAGACCAGGGAAGCGTACAGACACAACCTAACCCTAATGGGCCAAGACACACTTGGGCTCATATTACAAAATACATAATAACATAAATAAATAGACTCTCTAATACTCCCCCTCAAGCTAAAGTTGGGAGAATCCCAGATCAACTTGGAAATAGACATACATACCAAACAAATGGATAAGTCAAGCCCATACAAAAAATTTCTTCCCCTCGGTATTACAATTAAGCACTCAAACACTCAGACACTCCCCCTCAAGTGGATACTCCAAACAAGCAGGTCGCAGTCGCAAAAGCTTCATGATCATCTGGAGGGTGAATAAGCAGAAACAACAATGCTTCATGGTCTTCATCATAGTCGCTAACGTCGCAGTCCAAAGAGTGTTGGATCACAACAATAATAGTAGTCAACGTGCGAAATAGAGCACGGACGGGCCAGAGAGTGCTGGCACATAGAAGCCAAAAGTCGACGTGCAAACAAGGCACAGAGAAGTAAAAAGGTCAACATGCGTAAAGCATGGACAAGCTAGAGAGTGCTGGTTCACAGTAGAAAAGGCCAGAGAGTGCTGGTTCACAGTAGTAGTAGGTCGACGTGTAAAGAAATCATGGACAAAAAGTAGACAGTATAATCGACGTAGCCGGATAGAAGACCATTAGCTTAAAGGAGCAAGCAATATCCATGAATCTCCAGATAATAAGCTTTCCAAGAAGCATATAGCAGTAAACGTCAATATTAGAAGTCCATAAATTCTTCAAGAAGTGCATAAAAATCCACAAAAATATACATATAGAGCAGCAAGAAGATCCTTATAGATATAAGAAGAATAAAATTTCTTTCTTCATTTCATCTCTCCTCTAATTTTTCCTCTATTTTCCCCTCTTCTCTTTTGTTCTTATGTTGTTGTACTGTTGATAGATGTAGAATTGTGGACTCGAGAAAGACCATTACTACCACAAGACTGAATATAATTAGATTTTCGTTGGTCCATAGAAGTTGAATGGCTGGTGACATGAATAGAGGGAATAATTAATTCTTAAACGGTCTAAGGTTGGTCAAAGTCATCTATCTCCTTGAGCCTTGTCCTGAGTCCAATTGGAAACCGAAAAGCAAAATATAAAAAAGAAGTAATGTCTGTTTATGCAGTAATAGACAACAATGTAGATTCCGTGCTCGCTCTCGAAAACGTCAAGAACTCAGTGATGATGTCGTGTTGCTCTGTGTGTAGGAGTCCGTTTTGTCACCAGTGCTCAGGACGAAATCAACGATAAAAGGACTGCCTTTGTGTTCAAGTAGTAGGCTCACCGACGTCAAGAAGCATGAACAAATGTCAAGGGGGCTCTCCCCTTCTTGCTAGCTTCCTCACATTAGGAGTAATCAACGACTCATGTATGATGTAGTCAGCCGCTCTTGCCCCTACGGATCGTGATGTCTAACTGGGAGATTAGATCTGTTTTTCAATTAGGAAATACCTCGATCAGTGGATTTTGACGCACTGGCTTTGGGAAGCCATAAGGGGGGTGATGGATCCAGCGCGAGAGGGCTGCAGTGGGAAGAGTCTCCAGTGACATCTGTTAGATACTTGACGAGCCCATCGTTCCGCACTCGAGGGAGTACGCATGCACACAAGCGCTTGATGGACTAGATTAAGGCTGACTTCGAGGGACTAGGGCTGCTTTGCAATGTTAATCATGGAGGAGTAGCAAGGCATGTCTTTGATTGATCAGCTGGAACCCGACAAAACATAGGATGAGGCCGATATTTCTTCTACAATAGACCACCTATAGAATAGCGTTTAACAGAGATAGGGTAACTTCTTGCGCTTTGTTGTTGGCTTCGTTGAGGTGCAGGATAATACCGGGGGGATCGGATCCGTCATTGACAGCGTGGAGATCGGGGACAGTCTGGGAAAAAAACTGATTGAGGGGACTGTTGGGCAGTACATAGATCTAGCAACCGAAGGAGATTAGGGCCAAGAGGTATTGTCAAGGGAACAAGAGATAGGTCATCCAGACACATTGCATCGTAATGCGAAGACATGAATTTTTCATGAAAGGAGAAGGAAATGGTCATGGTAGCCTGGATGATGCCTGGCAGGCAGCCAAGCCAAGAAGAACTTCGGCCGCCCGCAGGCAAAGACTCTCTCTTTTTCTTCCTAGGTTTAGGATCGTTGCTCTGATACCATGTCGAAAAATAAAAGAAGACTTTGTTGTATATTAATAAGTGGAACCCCCCTCCTTTATATAGGAGAAGGGGGAAGCATACAAACTTTAGACTAAACCCAAATGGGCTAGGACACACTTGGGCCCATATACAAATAGACTCAATTAACACAATTAACTAAATTAACCGGACTCTCTAATACTCCCCCTTTTGTTTTTCAAATAATAAAAAGACGACTAGTTGTATTGATAAGAGGAAACCCTACTCCTATAAATAGGAGACCAGGGAAGCGTACAGATGCAACCTAACCCTAATGGGCCAAGACATACTTCGGCCTATATTACAAAATACTTAATAACATAAATAAACATACTCTCTAATAGAATTCTTGTCTGTCTTATAGCTGCTGTCTGAAACAGTTTACTTTCACTTTTAGTTATTGTCAGAGTAGAATCTCTGAATAGTTTGCTCATATGGAAACTTTACTGGCATTGCAGTATGCTGGGAATACTTTGGAAAAGAATGCCTCTGGGCAAGTGGCGTCGATCTGTCTTCATCTTGGTTTGACAGATTACAGGTGCGTCTTTATCCAAGCCCCATCCAAAATATTGGTTTAAGAACAGTAAATTTAGTTTTTGGCTACTTACCATATGTCAATCAAACTGATTAGCTCAAACTATAAATTAAGTAGGGTATCTGTGTAGACTACTTTTTTTTTTGAGGGGGGAGGGGGTTGTTCCGACTTACTACCTAGTCCCCATCAGTAGCATATTCGTAGATTGCACATTTTTTGTCTGAAGCACACATGAAATTACATAGACCTCTTCCTGGAACAGAGATATATTATAATTGACAAGGTTTTATTATGTTAATTTAGACTGTTTCTGATCTATGGATTCCTTGCTAAGTGTCATTGTAATGCTTTTATTCTGTTTCATTTACCCGATCAGTAACTTTATATCCAAACTGCTAATTGCTTGCTTCGTATTTGCCTATTCTCCATAGGAATACTTCTATGTTGGTTTACTTATCTATATGTAACTCTCTCTGTGCAAATCTTTAATGTACAATGGTAACCAGGACGTTTGTAGGTACAAATTTAAATCCTGGGTGGGAGCAGTTTCTTGTTCCCTCAGAAGGTATCTATCTTAAGTGGAGGATGAGGTATCATGTTTGCATTAATGCTTCGCTTTAATCACTTTGATTGAAATGTGACTGCAAAACCAATACTTAGCTATCTGGCTCTCGCCACAACTTTTGGTTAGTATCAGCAACGTAATAGGAAGAGATGGAATTTTCTCATATAATCTTTTTGGTTCTTTTCTGATTACATGCTTTATCGATGCAGCAAAAAGTTGATAATTTCAGTATTAAACTTGGCCTTTACGTATATTTCTGTCTTTTTATGATTATAACATGTTTCCTTTATGTTGGCTAGATGACAGTGAAAGATGTAAACACACATCAAGTCCCTTAGGTAATGGTGCAGTTGTGGAGACAGCTGATGGAAAGATTCTTGTCCTGCAAAGAAGCCACAATGTCGGGGAATTCCCTGGTTATTATGTATTTCCTGGTGGTCATTCTGAGGTATAACTTTTTTCCGCCAAAGGTTACTAAAGTTTATGCTGTTGGTAATCTTAGCTTGGCCATGAGGTAGGCATCTTGAATATTAATTTGGAATAGGACATAGTCAAAATGCACCACAAAAAAAGAACAAAGAACACACAATATGTAAAGAATCCACTTTTGAGTGTCCCTCCAATCAAGGTAGACCTTAAAGTCGAGAGCCATTACTTAAAGTTTCAGGATCTAGATTTAGCAAATAATAAGTAACAATCAATAATTGTTATTAATGAACTTGAATTGCTTACATAATGTATAATGAGGCTCCTCTAAGGAGTTATATAAATTTTTACAGAAGAAACTAACATATATGAGAAGTATCATACTCATCCTCATTGACATTAACTTTGTGAATTCCAGTGTTTTCATCCGGATCTTCATGTCTTCAACTAATAGATATAGATTAACCTAAAACGCCAACAAACAAAACATGGACCAGTATATTGCTATACTGTGTATCTGGTGCAACCAAAATGTGTGCACATATTATAACAACATATAATGTTCACAACTAAATATTTACACATGAAACTTGTACTTTCATTGCATATTCTAACCCATGTTTGGTATGCCCTCATGGGTGTAATATTGTCCGTCATTGGACTTATGTGTATTAGCCCTTGAGAGGTGTAATCGAGAGTTCAAAATATTCTAATTTACTTTTAATGTGATACTCATAGTGGCATTATAGTTGAAATGAAGTAAATAAACATTCAACAGTTTCTTCATCGAATCAATACATCGAAAATCAACAGGAAAACCATCAACAGTCGATAGTGCAGGCACTCATAGATAACCACATACCTCACTGTAGTCACCATGTAGTTATTTCCATGCAATCCAATCATGCATTGTATATTCAAATAAATCAACATTCAATCAACATTATCTGAGATATACATACTATCAATGTGTCACCATGTATTCACATTATTCAGATTAAACCTAACTTAGGCCCTGATCTGGGGCTTAGTGTCATCTTAGGTTCGAATTTAGGAATAAGGGCACTAACCCTAACTCCCATCATATCGAGGCCCCTAAGGGTTACAAACCCTAATTGAGGATTATATGAACTCTAATCATTATTGTAGGTTGATTATCACATTGTGACTCCATAAATCAAATCATGAAGTTTAAGATTTAAATATCAAGATTTATCATCATTAAACCCTAGTTATCTCATTAATGACTTAGAAGCATAAAAACATCATCATTAACTAAGTTTGATTGAGAACCTAGATCATCATCATTACTCAGCATATTCAGATTACATCTCAAATTAAGTATGTCTATCATGTCTAATACCCCAATCAAACAAAATTAGGATTTTCATACATTTTAAAACTTAAATCCAAATATACAATTTAAACTATGATCATAATTAGATCTTGGACATATTTTATTTGGATTCTATTTATTATTCTGATCAAATTGATACATAGATTTACTGTGATTGGAGCTACAAAGAATTAACTACATTTATTGTAAATTAATTAGTAATGGGCAAATCAGAAGCAACCATGTCAGTAAGTATTGCATTATCAAAGTCATACGCGGGGCCGGATCCGCCAATGGGTCGAAGCCACATTGGACATGCACTCTAGCACGGCCGACCCTTTGGATTAGGGTGGGATTACCTGTGACAACCCGTCACACAAAATGAGATTACTCAAAACCAAAACAACGATCAAACACTAATTATCCATGTTAATATATCTCTTTATATTCTATTATTTGTAATTTCTATATATTGCTGGACCTCTATGTAATTTCTCCAGTTTCTATTAATAAAAGGGTGAGTGGTCTTGAACCCTCACACACGCTGCATTGCAAGCAGCTTTGCGGCATACGTTCACATGGTACCAGAGCAAGGTTGCTCCTAGGGTTTCATCTAGGCACCGCTCCCCCCCCTCTCTCTCCTCTCCTTTGCGCCGCCGCTGCCGGGCTGCATCGTGTCGCTCCGCTGGCAGCAGCCGTCGGCCCAAGGGGCAGCCACCGCCGCCAGTCTTGCGGCCGCAACAGCCACTGGTCAGGGCAGCACTGTAGCCGCCGGCTCCGGGCAGGCCCACCGCCCGTCAGCAGCCCCCGGTTACTCCAGTTGACTCCGAAGGCAGCGTCTACGTAAAACGGCTCGTTAAAATTCATACTGAAGGCTCCGTCCGTACGTAGGAATTTCCTAATCACATCTCCTCCAAGTGTGATTAGGGAATTTTTCAATTGGGGGCTGTACATGCGTCAGAAACACATCTAATCATTTGACGCGACATGCATCTCTCGTCACTCTCTATTCTTCTGTGACGTGTATCCCTCCATCACCCTATCTCTCCGTTGAATCATGGAGGACACCAAGGCATCTACTATCTACAATGAGATGTCGCCTATCCCCTCCATCAAGCTTAACGGGAAAAGTTCTCTCTTGTGGATGAATGCTGTCCATATAGTGTTAGAATCCCAAGATAAAGCAAGGCATGTTGATTCGGATCGTCTTGCTTCTACTGACAAAGGCTATGCTGAATGGAAGCGTCATAATAGTCTGGTGAAGATATGGCTGTGGGTGAGCATGGAACCTGCTATTGCTGCTAGGTTCATGTTCTATACTACTGGAAAAGACGTATGGGATGCAATGAAGAAACATTACTTTCAGGAAAAGAATGCTCTTTGTCAGTTTATGATATATGATCGCCTCTTTGCCGAACGACAAGGAGACAAGCTTTTGAAGAATATTTCGGAGTGATCCAAGGTATTGCTCAGGAATTGAGCTTCTATCATCCAGTGACTGTCCAAGAACAAGTCAAAGACAGATATGACTTGATTACTGCAAAGTTTCTATCGGGTCTAAATTCGTCTTGTAGTTCAGCCCACAGTGTCATCCTCGCTTCTGACAAACTTCCCAGCCTGGAAGAAGCCTACTCGAGAATTCTACAATCAAATTTTGAACCAGTTGATTCTACAACATTCTGGCCTTCTGGAGATTCTCATGCATCTGTAGTGATGTGCACAAATCATATCATCTTTTGGATCATGTTTGGTTGCATTTCCATGTTGTTTTGACTCAATTATCACTCTCATTCATGCTAGATTCTATATTTTTTGCTATTCTTACTTGTCTCATGGTTTGAATTGTAGGTACTACATTTTACAATGAAATTATGAGGAATATATCATATTATCACTTATTGGATCACTGCTCAAGTATCTACATGTTTTGGGGTTCGAAAGTGCGCAAATACCACTTTTTACAACATGTAAATCGGACCTACACATTGAAAGTTATGAGCAGAATACACAACAGCCCAGAACAGCCAGTTGCACGCCGTGCACCTGGGAGCGTCAAGCAGACCTAAGTTTTTGGAAAGTTGCATGGCGTGCATTACTTCAGCCCACGCCGTGTGCAAAGTTGCACGACATGCATTACTTCAGCGCACGCCGTGCGCAGTGCATTCTGGAGCAAACTGAAAGTTTCTGGAAAGTTGCACGACATGCACTTTGGGTGCACAGCGTGCACCTGGCAGTTTCCGCATTTTGAAAAATTCGAGTTTTTGTTTAAAACGAAGTGAGAACTTAATGGGTGGTTATGCTCGGTCATTTGTGTCAGTTCCCTCGTCCCAGAGCAAGCCTAGAGCAGAGGAGGGCGATTTGGAGGAGAAAAGAGGTGGTTTCTTGCCAAAGGAGTCCATTTCTTCTTCTCTTCTTCTCCATTTTCTTCTCCGGAGGTGCAACAGAGCTTCTTCACTCTACAAAGCTTCTCGAGAGGGAAGTTTGTCCGGTTTGGAGCAGCTATAGAAGTGAGATTTCGTCCTCAAGGCGGAATTCTACCTTTCTTTGGTTACACCTTGGGATTGCTTAGCTTTTCCTTCTCTAAACCATGTTAAACTCTGAAATTTCTGCACATTTTCTGCTGTACATCATTATGGACGAGTAGACTCTTTTTCTTGGGCATGGGAAGTAACTCCCATGTCATAGCTTGTATGAACATATGAATTTCGTACTAAGTGTTAGTTTCTTGCATGTTCCAAGAGTTGTTCCAGATCTGTAATGCTTGTTTGTGTGATTGGCCATCATACTTGCATGTTTTATGCTTTCTTTCATAATATGAGAAGATGTGTTTGAGAGTATGGAGTTACTCTTTTGGCAACTTGTCCTTGACCGCGAGAGTAGTTGGGATTATGTTGAGGAGCAAGGTTTGTGATTTGAAATGAAATACATACACGAGAGTGATGTATGGAGTTAAAATCGTCATCACTTCACCGAGAGGTGAGTGATGACTACAAACCTCCTTTGCAAGTTAATTAACATGTTTAAATTCGTATTTTAATATAAGCTATGATGTGATAGTGAAATCCCAAGTCTAAGATCCTTCCAAATTTGAATCTTAACCTTTCTTAAGTGATAATTTACTGTTTTGTTTTAAATCTATAATTTAGTTGTTCTAATCCAATCATCTTATGTGTGACAGAGTCAGGAATTCCAAAAAGCTCAGGGTTGCACAACGTGTGCACCCTCATATATATATTACTGAGAGAATTACAGAGAGCTCCATATATAAAGGAAAATAACAAAACAAATAACATGCTATGTAAAACAGGAAATATATAATGTAACACTCCCCCTCAAGCTGGAGCATAGATGTCAATCATGCCCAACTTGTCCAACAACGTGCAGAACTGTTTCTTCGCCAAGAGCTTGGTGAAGATATCAACAACTTGGTCTTCAGATCTTGTGAATGGAGTGCATATCTTGCCAGCAAGAATAGACTCTCTGATGAAGTGGCAGTCAACTTCAATGTGTTTGGTGCGCTCATGATAGACAGGATTATTTGCAATGAAGATGGAAGCTCTGTTATCACAATGCATAGGAATGGCCGATGAAGACTCAATCCCAAACTCTTTCAGAAGAGAACGCACCCACAACAACTCACAAGCAGTATGGGCCATGGCCCTGTACTCAGCCTCAGTACTAGATCTGGCCACTACATTCTGTTTCTTGCTTCTCCAGGTGACAAGATTGCCTCCTACAAAGGTACAGTAACCAGAAGTAGATTTTCTATCAACTTTGCTTCCTGCATAATCAGAATCATAATACCCTTCAAGAACACAGTGCCCATTCTTTTTATAATGAAGTCCCTTGCCAGACGACTTTTTTAAGTATCTCAAGACTTGACATGCAGCATCCCAGTGGCACTGTTTGGGTTTGTCGAGGTACCTGCTAAGAAGACCCACTACAGTAGCAATATCAGGACGAGTAACAGTCAAATAGATCAATTTACCAATCAACCTCCTGAATTTTTTATGATCAACATAGCAGAGGAATCATCATCCCAATTGACATTGGGATCAAGAGGAGTATCTGCAGGTCTTGCTCCAAGCATACCAGTCTCCTGCAGAATATCAAGAACATATTTTCTCTGTGAAAGAACCAAGGCATTAGAATTTCTAGATACCTCTATGCCAAGAAAGTATCGAAGTCTGCCTAGATCTTTGGTAGCGAAGTGCTTGCCCAAATGATCTTTGGTAGCCTGAATACCAAGAGTGTCGCTGCCAGAAATAATAATGTCATCAACATACACAATCAGAACAGTAATCCCTGCTGAAGTCTTCTTTGTGAAGACAGAATGTTCAACTTGTGACCTCAGAAAGCCAAAATCAATCATGATCCTGCTCAACTTATCAAACCAGGCACGAGGACTCTGTTTGAGTCCATAGATAGACTTCTTAAGTCTGCAGACTTTATGAGACTCCCCCTGAGCAACAAACCCAGGAGGTTGCTCCATATACACCTCTTCCTGTAAATCACCATACAGAAAAGCATTTTTCACATCAAGCTGCAAGAGAGGCCAGTTTAGATTCACAGCAACAGATAAAAGAATTCTGACAGAGTTAAGACGCAGAACAGGAGAAAAAGTCTCAAAATAATCAATGCCATATGTCTGAGTATAGCCCTTGGCAACCAGCCTTGCCTTCAACCTTTCAATCGTACCATCAGGTTGATATTTGACAGCATATACCCACCTGCAGCCTACAGGCTTACACTGAGGAGGTGGATCCACCAGCTCCCAAGTGTCTCTGTCAGTGAGAGCAATCATCTCTTCATGCATAGCAGACGTCCAAGCTGTACTTTTCAAGGCATCCTGAACATTCTTAGGTACAGCCACAACAGATAAAACAGATACAAAATTGCTGGAATGAGTATGCAGATGAGCAGTAGACACACACTGAGCAATGCTATGAGAAGTGCAAGAACGAGTACCCTTACGGAGTGCAATAGGTATGTCAAGATCAGAATGTACCTCAGGTGCAGCAGAACCTTCTGGAGGAGAAGATTGGTTGTCTTGGGGGGGTACTTGTGTGGAAGGTGCTTTATTCCTGCGTTGATAAACAATAAGAGGAGGATCTTGCTTTTCAGTAATCTCAGTATCAGTGCGGTCAGGCATACAGTCAGAAATAACAGGTAAAGGAGGAGCCAGAATGTCTGTCTGCAAACTATCTCCTGCTGAAGAATAATAAGGTGTATCTTCAAAAAAGACAACATCACTACTGGTAAACCACTTCCGAGTGCTGGGATTATAACATCTGTAACCCTTCTGAGTTCGAGAATAGCCCAAAAAAATACATTTAGCAGCTCGAGGAGATAGCTTATCAGAAGTAGGTCCAAGCAATCGAACAAAGCAAGTACACCCAAAAATTCTAGGAGGCACAGTAAACAAGGAGGTGTCAGGGTGCAAAACCTGGATGGGAATCTTATTTCCAATAACAGACGATGGCATCCTATTAATCAGAAAGCAAGCAGTCAAGATAGCCTCAGGCCAATAAGAGCGGGGCACATGAGAATGCATCATTATCGTCCTGGTAACTTCTAATAAGTGTCTATTCTTCCGCTCAACAACACCATTTTGTTGTGGGGTATATGCACACGAAGTCTGGTGAATAGTACCCACAGATTTACAAAAAACAACCACATCTTGCTTAACAAACTCTAAAGCATTATCAGTGCGAAAAACTTTAATAGGCAAGCCAAACTGCGTTTTTATTTCAGCAAAGAAGTATTTGATAGTAGACAGAACTTCAGACCTACTTTTTAACAGAAACAACCAAGTGGTCCTCGAAAAATCATCAATAAATAGAATGAAATACTTGTAACCAGACAAGCTTGGTACATGACATGGACCCCATACATCAGAGTGGACTAAATAAAAAATGTTTTTACCAGCTCACAGTACTACGTCTAGGATACACAGTACGAGTTTGTTTCCCTAGCTGACACAATTCACACTGAAAATGACAACTACCAATATCAGGAATTCAACTACGCAGCTTCTCTGACGAGGGATGTCCCAGCCTGTAGTGCCACTGTAGAGCAGAAACAGAAGCAGATAATGCAGATATCACAGCAACTTTCTCTGATCGAGGTAACTGGTCCAAGTAAAAGAGCCCATCAGCACCTTCATACCCCCACCAATCTTCGTCCTCGTGCGAAGGTCCTGAAAGACGCATGAACCGGGAACAAATGTCAGGCTACATTTTAAATTTCGTAAAATTTTGCTGACAGATAATAAGTTAAGAGGAAATCTGGGCACATATAAGGCAAATTTTAGGCCAGAGTGAGAAACAATATCACCGACTCCAAGAACCGAAGACTTGGAGCCATCAACAAGCATACCAGAAGAATGTCGAGCAGGTGCAGATATATGTTTAAACAAAGACCTATTTCCAGAAATATGTGCAGATGCACCAAAATCTATCACCCATTTGGTATTACCAGAAGTAGAAGGTGAGGAGGAGCTCAGGAATGCAGTATCATAACCAGAAAGGCAGCATGTGCTCCGCTAGTAGATGCAGCAGGAGAAGATCCAGCACGCTCCAGAAGAAGACGCTCCACCTCAGCACGAATGTAGTCTGCGGTAGCCCCCGCAGGATCTGGTGCAGGTGTCTGAGTACCACCCTCAGACGCAGTAGATGAGGAATCAGCAGCAGCATTGGCCCATGCCGGCTTACCATATTTTTCCCAGCATTTTTCTTCAAGATGGTTAGACCGGCCACAAAAGGTACATACACGCTGTCCTTGCTGAGGACGCGCAGCAGCAGAAGACGGAGCTGTAGGAGGAGCTCCACGTCCAGCACCAGGTCCACGTCCCCGGCCTGCACCCAGGGGAGGACGACCATTATTGGAGCGGCCACGGCCACGACCACGCCCGCCCCAAGCAGCCAAAGCAGTAGAGTCTCCAGTCTCAGGAGGCGGAGACGGTGTAGATGACGGAAGGCGTTGGAGACGCTTGTAGGCAGTCTGCAAGGTAGGAAGTGGATCACTCGCCAAGATCTGATCTACCACTCCAGTATAGGACTCAGGTAAACCACTGAGAAACTGAATCAGTTGAAGCTCCGCCCGCTGTTTTTGCATAGTAGCTAAATCGGTGGACAGCGGGTGATACATCTCCAACTCACCCCACAGACCAGTGAATGTGGAGAAGTAGTCTGAGATGTCAGATCCCGTAAACTGTAGGCGCCCCAGTTGCTTGGTGATATCAAAAACTTTCTTGGGATTTTCACTATGAGAGTAGGTACTGGCGAGCTGATCCCACATCTGCTTCGCCGTAGGCAGCTGAAGAAGAGTGACGCTGATCTTCTCAACGGAGCTGTTGAGAATCCATGTCATAACTGTCGAGTCATCACGAACCCAGTCATCAAAGGCTTTGATGTCCTTTGCATCCGCCTCCTCTGCAGGCTGAGGCGGACCCGTCCGAATCAAGTGAGAGTACTTCCCTTGTGATTTTGCAAAGATCACAAAGGAGCATACCCAAAGCTGGTAGTTGCGCCCGTCAAGCTTAACAGTAGTGACTTGACGACGCGAGTCTCTCCAGATGTCATCCCCAGAAGACGCCATGAGGATAGGCAGGAAGGCAGGCACAAGCACATGTAGGCACAGACAGAAGACGGACTACGCCGTCAGGCAGGCAGAAGCAAGTCACCGTGGACCTCTCACATACACACTACGCCAAAGCGTAGCAAAAAACCCGGAGGCCGAAGCCTACACGGGCAGGCAGGCACAAACAAACACGAACCGAAGGTAGCCCCTTAGACGAACAATGCGCCGATCTCCCTCGGAAGGCGGATCTAGTCCAGATCTACCAGTGGCTCAGTGGTCCCGTAGAAAACGACCACCCGGCAGCGCACCTGCTGTGCGAACAACAACCAAGGTTGCTCAAGCACTAGCGGTGCACCAAGCCAGGAAGCAAGACGGAACCACGGAGACCCCCGCGGAGGGACCTGCGGCCCGCTGGAGGCGGCCTGCCGGCGGGCAAACCGCAGGCGGCGGCCGGGTGGCGGGCGGCTGGCGCGGGGGGGGGGGGGGCGGCGGAGGAGAGAGAAGGGAGGGAGAGAGGCTAGGGTTGAGCCTGCTCTGATACCATGTGACAGAGTCAGGAATTCCAGAAAGCTCAGGGTTGCACAACGTGTGCACCCTCATATATATATTACTGAGAGAATTACAGAGAGGTCCATATATAAAGGAAAATAACAAAACAAATAACATGCTATGTAAAACAAGAAATATATAATGTAACATTATGTACAACGATCTAGATTATTGAAAATCATAACTCTTGCGCCTAACTAACCAACGCTCCTTGTGTTCGACCTCGACTACAACTACTCTCGTATACTTGCGGGATATAGATAATTGAGTAAAAGATCATTCTTATGATTGAAACTCGTTAGTGTAAACAACCAACATGTAGCCGTTGCAGTTAGAGGAGGCCGTACAAGTATCGGACAAGGACGTGGAGCACGTCCCAAGTGCACCTTCTGTGACAAACCTGGACACACTGTTGAGAAATGCTGGAAGAAGCATGGAAGACCTGCTGCACCACCTGTGGGGGCAACAAACTATGCAAGTACTGCTGAGTCTTTTGAGCCGTCTGCATCAAATTCTGGTTCTTCTGGCATCACCCTCACAAAGGAAGAATATGATAGATTTATTCTGGCTACACAACATATGAGTGTGGGATCTTCTTCTTCCTCAGCAAATCTGGCTTCTACCACTGGTAATCAGGCTACCTCCCTACGGGCTTCTGATTCAACTTCTTCATGGGTGGTTGATTCTGGAGCATGACAACATATGACCGGTATGAGGAGACTACACTCCATTGACTCACATATTCCTCACAAATCTGTAACCATAGTAGATGGTTCAGTGAGGAGAGTGTTAGCAAGTGGATCTGTTTCTCTGACTCCTAAAATTAATCTTAAATCTGTTCACTACGTGCCTGCATTTCCTTTTGCAAAATTAGTTGATACTGTGAATTGTACAGTGATGTTTGGGCCTTCTTGCTTTGTATTACAGGATCTCAAGAGTATGAGGACGATTGGTGGGGGGCCTAGGAAAGGGGATCTCTACCTCTTCCACGGTGACAGTCTGCCTCGCCAAATATCTGCTCCTGCTCCGGCTATCCTTACTGTGGCACTACAAATATGGACATCCGTCGTTGGAGAGCTTGAGAAAGTTAGAACCTAAGTTATCCCAAGTGTCTTCATTAGAATGTCAGTCCTTTCAATTGGGAATACATCATAGACTGTCTTATCCCAGTCGTGTCAATAAACGGGCATCTTGTCCCTTTGAGTTAGTTCACAGTGATGTTTGGGGTCTTGTAAAGACTTGTGAAATGTGGTGCTGCAATGCAACATGCAATGCAACGTTGAGAGAGACCATAAGCCTTCTCCCTTTTTATTAATAAGAGAAACTGGATAATTTACATAGAGATCCAGTAGGATATAGAAATTACAAAATAGAATAAATATGAATATATTAACACTCCCCCTCAAGCTGGAGTGTACACATCGTGTAGACCCAACTTGTTGCAAAAACTCTGGAAAGCTGCTGGACTCAATGGCTTCGTAAGAACATCTGCAAGTTGATCTTCAGACTTGACATGTGGAGTCACAACAGTTCCATTCTTGATTTGGTCTCTAATAAAGTGGCAGTCAACTTCAATGTGCTTAGTACGCTCATGGAAGACTGGATTCTTAGCAATTTATATGGCCGCTTGATTGTCACATCTGAGTTCTATAGGAGACAAAACAAGAATCTTTAATTCAGAAAGTATAGATTGAACCCACTACAACTCACAACATGCATGTGCCATTGCTCTATACTCAGAAAGTACAGATTGAACCCACTGCCGCTTGATTGTCACATCTGAGTTCTATAGGAGACAAAACAAGAATCTTTAATTCAGAAAGTACAGATTGAACCCACTGCAACTCACAACATGCATGTGCCATTGCTCTATACTCAGCTTCTGTGCTAGATCTTGCCACAACATTTTGCTTTTTGCTTTTCCAGGTAATAAGACGATTCCCCAAAAATGTGCAATATCCAAACGTAGACCTTCTATCATTCAGATTACCAACCCAATCTGCATCTACATAACAAGTAAGAGACAATGTGGATACATGAGTCTTCGGCCTATAATAGGTGATTCCCTTACCAGGTGCACCTTTTAGATATCTCAGAATACGACAGATAGATGTCCAATGAGACTGTTTTGGAAAGCTCATATGCTGACTCACCACTCCTACAACAAAAGAAATGTCAGGACGTGTGAATGTCAAATATATCAATATTCCGACAATTTTCCTGTAATATCCTGGATCTGGATAATCAGTATAATCAGTCATCTCCTTCACATGATAGTCCATAGGAGTAGACACAGGCTAGGACTCACTCATACCAGTTTTCTGTAGTAAATCCAGCACATATTTTATTTGAGACAAATTGGTACCTGCATGAGATCTAAGTACTTCAATGCCCAAAAAATATCTCAGTTTTCCTAGATCCTTTATGTGAAAGTGCCCCTGCAAGCCCGCTTTTACACGAGATATGCCTGTGGAATCACTACCAGTGATAACAACATCATCAACATACACAACAATAATAATAGATCCACCAGAAGAAATAGAATAAAATAAAGAGTGATCAGTAACAAAACGAGAAAAACCCATCTTTAGCACAACATCACTGAACTTGTCAAACCAAGCTCTAGGAGATTGTTTCAGTCCATAAATGGCTTTCTTCAACCTACACATGAACAAAAACGGCGGCGTGAACAGTAACTCCGGCGCTTTTACAGGAGATATGCCTGTGGAATCACTACCAGTGATAACAATATCATCAACATACACAGCAATAATAATAGATTCACCAGAAGAAGTAGAATAAAAATAAAGAGTGATCAGTAACAGAACGAGAAAAACCCATCTTTAGCACAACATCACTGAACTTGTCAAACTAAGCTCTAGGAGATTGTTTTAGTCCATAGATGGCTTTCTTCAACCTACACATGAACAAAAACGGCGGCGTGAACAATAACTCCAGCGGTGAACAATAACTCCTGCGTGAACAGAGCACGTTCGCTCCTGAGGAAAACCTAGCCGCCGCCCCTCCTCCCTCTCCTTTCCGGCGCGCACGCAACCCTAGCCACTGCCGCTCGTCTTTTCCAGAGGGCAACTGAGGGGAAGAACCCCCGCTTGCGGCCGGCCGCCGTAGCCATGGCTTAGGCCGGCCGCTCGCCAGGCACATCCCGGCCTCCATGGCTTCTCCTTCTCTTTCTTAAAGATTTAATTTTTCTTTCCGTACGCCGGCTATCTCCGTCTCCATGCATTTAACAGCCATAACCGCCGGCCTCCAAGCAGCCATCTCCGCGCCTTCGCCGCCTATCAACGCCACTATCACCATCTAGCAGCATCGTAAGCGCCGCCAACCGCAGAAGTAGCAACCATCATCGCCATCAAGCAGCAATCAACCGCCGTCAACCTGTTACCCGCCGTCCAGAAAGATATCAGTACTACCGACGTCAACTCGGTAGTACCGAGTTCTGCACAGGCCATCTCCTGACGTCCTCAACATCAACCTTCATCGTCGCTTGTGGAGAGGCTCCGCCCTTGGCTCCGCATGCATCCTCTTGGCATGCAATATCTCCGGAGCCGTGCAGGAGACCCTTTGTCATCTCCTCCGTTACGACCAAGTGCTACATCAACTGCGTGACATAATCCGACCATATTTTTTGCTACATCCCGCAAGCTGCTGCTCTTCATCACCTTCCCGACTATCTTCATCACTCCACCATCACCTCCCATCTATGTCTACTCCCAGTTATTAATTCCCCCCATATTCATTATGCCTATTCGGATCCTTAATCGGTCATATCTTTGCTAATCGGATCCAAGTTTTAGCCTAATCGGATTTTTTGGGATTAGATCCATTTATTTTTCTATCCGGATCTTGCATTGACCCATTTAGCATATTCTCTCCGATTATCGGTTTCATTCTCCACATATTACACATCTCCATATACACAAAATTCTCTCAAACCCACCAATTCCTTTCTCGCCCACCCATATCATGTGTATATCCCTTTCCACAATACGGGGGGTCATATATCCATTTCTCCACACCAAACACTCACTCTCGTCGTATTTGGTGTGCTGGGGATAGAGAGGAGAGGAAGAGATGAGAAGAGAGAGAGAGAGAGTGAGAGAATATGTATGAGAGAGAGTATGAGAAGAGATGATATATGTATTCAGGCTATATATGTTCCAGGCTATTATCTTCATGGAGCTTCGCATTGTTCAACACATCCGTTCTCTAGTCCAGACAACATTGAAGGATCTTCATTCAGCGTCAACACCGAGCTATCCGCGTTTGTACTGCGTTATGTACGTCAGGTGTTGATGGTGTACTTCTTCAGCTACATTTACATGAGACAGATGGGTGCTTCTTCAGATTTCAGAAGCTCAACAAGCTTGCCAAATCTACATCTGCAAGGTTGATAGTTCATCCAGAGATATCTTCACCAAGCTGCTTCATCACGTTTTCTCCGAGTTGCATCTGCTATTTCGACATCACCTGTTGCTGATCTTCTTGGGACTTTCCTTGATAGATGATATCTCCTTTCCTGTCAAGCACCCAAGGTTCTTGCGACAGAGTTATGGTGCCTACATCGTATCATTAGCATATAGTCCGTTCGTGTTCGTGCCACGTTATACACGTCTTCTCAGACAATTCGAAGATTCCGCTACTGCTACATAGACATTGGGCATCCGCGTTCGTGCCACGTTAAGTACGTAATCCAATGAAGATGGCGTAGTGATGGTGTTGAGGATCGTCTGCTCCAAGTGGCGAATTACTGCTGTAGTATCATGTTTCATTCTTCAGATGTTCTTCATTCCAGATGCACTCTAAAAGACATTAATCAAAGCTCGAGGATCTCCAGCCTGCAGAATACAATTTCAAAGAAGAGAGACATTGTCATCGTATGATTCAGGGGGAGTATTAATTAAGGGGTGAGTATCAATTTTTGTATGGGGAGTGATATTTATATTTTATCTTTCATTTATCATTTCTTTTATCATTTTATCGAGTCTTGTAACCTCCAAGCTTTGGACATGCGTTTCACCCATGCTCCAGCTTGAGGGGGAGTGTTAAAGAGTCTATATTAGACTATTTAGTTAATAGGTTAATTAGTTAGTGGGCTTTTAGTGTCTCGGCCCGTTTAGATTACTTAGGACACAAGTCTCATGGTTTCTCCCTTGCTCCTATATATGGGATAGGGGTGTCCAGTCTTGTACTCATCTAATCCCATTGCACTCAAATCCAATCTTATTTTTCACAACGATTTTTCCTCTCTGCTACCCCATTCTGCTGAGGGGTGTGAGGACAGGATGTACGATGTATCATCCCAACAGAACTACAAAAATCAGCCATGGCATTTTGAACTTACTCCAAAGCATTATCAGATTGAAGAACTTTAATATTGCAATCAAATTAAACTTTTATTTCTTGATGAAAATGTTTGACAATAGATAGCACAAACTCTCGACTTTCCAACAAATAAATCCAAGTCATACGCGAAAAGTCATCCACAAAGGAGATAAAATAACGAAAACCATTATAACTATGGTCTTTTACAGGACCCCAAACATCACTATGGACCAACTCAAAAGGACGTGACGCCCGTTTATTGACACGACCGGGATAAGACATTCTATGATGTTTCCCCAGTTGACAGGACTGACACTCTAAAGACGATACTTGAGACAATTTTGGTTCTAACTTTCTCAGGCTCTCTAATGAAGGATGTCCATATCTGTAGTGCCACAGTAATGGAGAGCCACTCAACAAGACAGCTGGAGCAGGAGCAGAAACTTGGCGAGGCAAACTATCACTGTGGAAAAGGAAGAGATCACCTTTCCTAGGCCCCCACCAATCGTCCTCATACTCCTGTAACACAAAACAAGGACCAAAGGTTACCGTACATTTCACAGTATCAATCAACTTAGCAATAGACAGGAGATTAAAAGTGTTAATATATATGTTCTGTTATATGTGTTCTGTTATTTATTTTGTTATTTTACAATATATGTGGACCTCTTTGTAATTGTATCTTTACTATAAATAGAAGGGTGCACACATTGTGCAACCCTAAGCTTTCCGAAACCACTGACTGTTTCTCATGGTACCAGAGCAGTAGATCCAGCCGCCACCAAAACCTACCTCCCTTCTCTATTTCCGGCGCCCCCCCGGCCAGCCCCACCCCGCCGCCGACAGCCCGGCCCGCCGCCCCTGCACCCCGCGGCAGCAGGTCGCTAGGCCGGCAGAGCCGCCGGGCCCACCAGGCCGCAGGGGCCGGAGTGCCTCCGCGGCTGCCCGCCACCGGGCTGCGTTGATTTGTGAGGGCTGCGTTTTTTGCCCGCGACTGTCCGATGGCCTGATTTCTCCTTGACGTAGACCGTCGGTTTCGGTTATTTTTGCCTGCCTGCCCGTGTAGGCCGTTGCGCCTCCGGGTTCTCTGTTGCGCTCCGACGTAGCGTATATGTGAGAGGTTCCAGTCGTTGTGGATCTGTGCCTGCTACTGCCTGCCTGACGACGTAGACCGTCTTCTACCTGCTCCTACCTGCCTGTGCCTGTGTGTCTGAGTTTTGGGACTCTGCTGCCAGTTTTTTTCTGTTGTTCTCATGGCATCTTCTGGAGATGAATCGCGCCGTCAAGTTACGACTGTTAAGCTTGACGGGAACAACTACCAACACTGGGTATGCTCCATGGTGATCTATGCTAAATCCCAAGGAAAATACTCGCACTTGATCCGTGCCGGTCCGCCACAACCTGCAGAGAACGCCGATTCCAAAGATGTGAAGGTGTATGATGACTGGGGTCAAGGACGACTCGACCGTGATGACGTGGATTCTCAACAACAACGTTGAGAAAGTCAGTGTCACTCTTCTTCGACTGCCTACGACAAAGCAGATGTGGGATCAGCTCGCCAGCACATACTCGCATAGCTAGAATCCCAAGAAGGTGTTTGACATCACCAAGCAGCTGGGTAGTCTACACTTCACGGGGTCGGACATTGCAGATTACTTTTCTGCTTTTACCGGATTGTGGGGGGAGCTGGAGTCCTACCACCCACTGTCCACAGACTTGGCTACACTGCAACGTCAGCGAGGAGAGCTGCAGTTGGTCCAGTTTCTTTGTGGGCTGCCAGAGTCCTACGCTGGTGTAGTTGATCAGATCTTGGCGAGTGATCCGCTTCCATCTCTGCAGAGTGCCTACAAGCGCCTTCATCGCCTGCCTTCTTTGTCATCGAAACTGTCTTCTGATGCTGGGGACTCCACTGCCCTTGCAGCCATGTCTGGCCGTGGCCGCGGTCGTGGCCGTGGCCGATTTTCTGACAGCCGCCCTCCCCTCGGTGCAGGACGGGGACGTGCTACTTCTGGACGTGGAGCTCCTCTTGCTGCACCTTCTGCTGCTGCGCGTCCTCAGCCACGACAACGCTTCTGTACCTTCTGTGGCCGGTCCAACCATATAGAGGAAAAATGTTGGGAGAAATATGGTAAACCGGAGTGGGCCAATACGGCCACTGACTCTACTACTGCTGCTTCTGAGGTAGCTACCAAGCCTGCTGGGTCTGATTCTTCGGGTGCGACTGCCGACTACATCCGTGCTGAGGTGGAACACTTGTTACTTGAGCGCACTGGCTTGTCTTCTACTGCATTGCCTAGTGGAGCCCACACTGCCACTTATTCTGGTTGTGACACTGCCTTCCTTAGTACTCCTTCCTCTAGTGTTGGTCATACAAAATGGGTCATAGACTCGGGTGCTTCCTCTCATATTTCTGGAAACAAAGCTTTATTCAAACATTTATCTAAACCTGCTAATAATTCTTCTGTCATGCTTGCTGATGGCTCCAAAGCTGCTGTTTTTGGAGTGGGAGATATTATTTGTGATTTTCTGCTGAAATCTGCTTTGTATGTGCCTCAATTTCCTCTTAATTTATTATCGGTCAACAAGATAGTGTGAAGTCTGAACTGTAGCCTGACCTTTATACCTGGTTCATGTGTTTTTCAGGACCTTCGCACGAGGATGAAGATTGGTGGGGGGCATGAAGGATCTGATGGACTTTATTATCTGGATCATTTGCCAAAAGTAGACAAAGTTGCTGTGGCTTCTGCACTATCCTCTTCCATTTCAGCTCTACAGTGGCACTATCGACTTGGGCACCCGTCTTCTGAGAAGCTGCGACATATTGTTTCCGATGTTGGCACACATATGTTTCAGTGCGAGTCTTGTCAGTTAGGAAAGCAGACTAGGGCTGCTTATCCTAAACGTTCTCAGATTAGTAGCAAAAAGATTTTTGATTTAGTTCATTCTGATGTGTGGGGTCCTTGTCATGTGCCAAGTTTGTCTGGACACAAATATTTTATTCTGTTTATTGATGACTTTTCTCGGGCCACTTGGTTGTTTATGATGAAAAGTAGGTTTGAAGTTCTGTCTATTATTAAATTCTTTTTTGCTGAGGTGAAAACTCAATATTATATGCCTGTTAAAATTTTTCGCACTGATAATGCTCTTGAGTTTGTTCAAAAAGAAGTAGCTTTATTTTGCAAATCCGTTGGCACTTTACATCAGACCTCTTGTGCGTATACAACCCAGCAAAATGGAGTAGCTGAGCGGAAAAATAGACATATGTTAGAGGTTGCCAGAACTATTATGATGCATACCCATGTACCTCGGTTGTTTTGGCCTGAGGCTATCCTGACTGCCTGTTTTCTGATAAATAGAATGCCTTCATCTGTGATTGGGAACAAAATACCTGTACAAGTTCTGCACCCTGACACACCTTTATTTACTGTACCTCGGATTTTTGGCTGTACATGTTTTGTGCGATTGCTTGGACCTTCTTATGATAAACTGTCTCGTGCTGAGAAATGTATTTTTTTGGGGTATTCTCGTACTCAAAAAGGATATAGATGCTATAGTCCTATTGCGAAAAAATGGTTTACCTGCAGCGATGTTTTTTTTTAAGGATACACCCTACTATTCTACTGGAGGAGATAGTCTACAGTCTGATATTATTGCTCCCCCACTGCCTGTTACTACTGAGTGTGTTTCTGATAATTCTGATACTGTGATTCCTGAACATACGACTCCTCCTATCATTATTTATCAGCGC
This sequence comes from Alisma plantago-aquatica, assembly GCA_963693085.1. NCBI lineage: Eukaryota > Viridiplantae > Streptophyta > Magnoliopsida > Alismatales > Alismataceae > Alisma > Alisma plantago-aquatica. Next base: position 2,758,287 of record OY856410.1, read on the forward strand.
AGGAACAGGGCACCTCCTGAACAAGAACCCCCCCAACCACACCAATCTTCACCTCCAGAAGGTTCTGCTACACCTGAGGTAACTTCTGCTCTTGATATACCCATTGCTCTCAGGAAGGGTACTCGTTCCTGCACATCTCACAATATTGCTCATTTTGTATCTACTGATCATCTGAATGTCCATGCTCGCAATTTTGTTTCTGCCTTGTCTGTTGTTACTGTTCCAAAGAATATTCATGATGCCTTAAACAGTACGGCTTGGACATCTGCTATGAAAGAGGAGATGCTTGCTCTTGCTGATAGACATACTTGGGAGTTGGTGGATCCACCTCCTCAGTGTAAGCCTGTAGGCTGCAGATGGGTGTATGCTGTGAAATACCATCCTGATGGCACTGTAGAACGTCTGAAGGCACGCCTGGTTGCAAAAGGGTATACACAAACTTATGGTATTGATTATTTCGAAACTTTCTCTCCGGTTGCCGTCTTAATTCAGTCAGAGTTCTACTTTCTGTTGCTGTTAATCTTGATTGGCCCATGCTGCAGTTAGATGTGAAAAATGCCTTCTTGTATGGCGATTTACAAGAGGAAGTCTATATGGGGCAACCCCCTGGGTTTGTTGCTCAGGGGGAGTCACACAAAGTGTGCAGGCTGAAGAAGTCTATTTATGGGCTCAAACAGAGTCCTCGTGCCTGGTTTGATAAATTAAGCAAAATTCTGATTGACTTAGGTTTCCGAGATCTCAGGTGGATCATTCTGTCTTCACTAAGAAGACTTCTGCTGGTATTGTTATTCTGATTGTATATGTAGATGATATTATTCTGTCTGGCAGTGACTCTCTTGGTATTCAGGCTACTAAAGCCCATCTTTGCAAACACTTTGCTACCAAAGATTTGGGCAAGCTTCGGTATTTTCTGGGCATAGAGGTATCTAGAAACTCTAATGCTCTAGTGCTGTCTCAGAGGAAGTATGTCTTAGATCTCTTGCAGGAGACAGGTATGCTTGGAGCTAGACCTGCTGACACTCCTCTAGATCCCAATGTCAATTGGGATGATGAGTCTTCTGCAGTTTTTGCTGATAATAAGAAGTACAGAAGGCTGATTGGTAAGATGATTTATTTGACTGTGACTAGAGCTGACATTTCTACTGCAGTGGGCCTTCTTAGCAGGTACCTAGATAAACCCAAACAGTGTCACTGGGATGCTCTGTCATATTCTGAGATATCTGAAAAAGTCCCCTGGCAAAGGACTTAATTACAGGAAAAATGGACACTGTTCTCTTGAGGGTTATTCTGATTCTGACTACGCAGGGAGCAAAGCTGACAGGAAATCCAGTTCTGGTTACTATACTTATGTTGGAGGCAATCTGGTCACATGGAGAAGCAAGAAACAAAATGTGGTTGCCAGATCTAGTGCTGAAGCCGAATATAGGGCCATGGCCCATACTGCCTGTGAACTTCTGTGGGTGTGCTCTCTCTTGAAAGAACTTGGGGTCGAGTCTTCTTCTGCTATACCTATGCACTGTGACAACACAGCTGCTATTTTCATTGCCAACAATCCTGTTTATCATGAGCGCACCAAACATATTGAGGTTGACCGCCATTTTATTCGGGAGTCTATTCTTACTGGCAAGATCTGCACTTCATTCACTCGCTCTGAAGACCAGGTTGTTGATATCTTCACCAAGTTGCTGGCTAAGAAGCAATTCTGCTCTCTGGTGGACAAGTTGGGCATGATTGACATCTATGCTCCAACTTGAGGGGGAGTGTTAATATATATGTTCTGTTATATGTGTTCTGTTATTTATTTTGTTATTTTACAATATATGTGGACCTCTCTGTAATTGTCTCTTTACTATAAATAGAAGGGTGTACACATTGTGCAACCCTAAGCTTTCCGAAATCACTGACTATTTCTCAAAAAGGAAAAGCAGGCACATAATGTACGGATTTAAGATCAATTCCAGGAGTCAGAGAAACATATCCACTAGCTAACACTCTCCTCACTGAACCATCTGCTATTGTTACAGATTTGTGAGGAATATGTGAGTCAATGGAGTGAAGAAGTCTCCTCATACCAGTCATATGCTGTGACGCTCTAGAGTTAATGACCCATGATGAAGTAGAACCAGAAGCCAATAAAGAGGTAGCCTGATTACCAGTGGTGGACGCCAAGTTGGCTGAAGATGATGATCCCAAGGTCAGATGCTGAGTAGCCAGGATAAATCTATCATCTTCCTCCTTGGTGAGTGTGATGCCAGAAGGACCACAACTTGAAGCAGGAGGCTCAGTAGACTCAGTAGTGGTAGCATAGTTTGCTGCTCCCACAGGTGGTGCAGCACGTCGACCATGCTTCTTCCAGCATTTCTCAACTGTGTCCAGGTTTGTCACAGAAAGTGCACTTAGGGCGAGTTCCACATCCGCGGCCCATACCTGTCCGTCCTCCTCTCACTGCTGCAGCTACAAAAGCATGAGAATCTCCATGAGATGAGACTACGGTAGGATCAACATGTTCAAAATTTGCCTGTAAAATCCTTGAATAGGCCTCTTCCAAGATGGGAAGTTTATCAGAAGCTAAGATAACACTGCGGGCTGAACTGCACGAAGAACTCAGACCAGACAAGAATTTTGCTGTAATCAAGTCATCTCTGTCTTTGACTTGCTCCTGACAGTTACTGGATAGTAGAAACTCAGCTCTTGTGCAATACCTTGAATCACTCCAAAGTGTCTTCTAAAGGTCTGTCTCCTTGTCGTTCTGCAAACAGGCGATCATATATCATGAACTGACAAAGTGCATTCTTCTCTTGAGAATAATGTTTCTTCACTGCATCCCAAATCTCTTTGGCGGTAGTGTAGAACATGAACCTTGAGGCAATCCCAGGTTCCATGCTCCCCCACAACTAGGTCTTCACCAGACTGTTATGACGCTTCCATTCATCATAGCCTTTGTCAGTAAGTGCAGGAGGATCAGAATCAACGTGTCTCGCCTTATCGTGTGACTCCAATACAGTATGGACAACATTCATCCATAAGAGATAATTCTTCCGGTTTAGCTTGATGGAGGAGATAGGAGACATCTCACTGTAGATGGTAGATGTCTTGGTGTCCTCCATGATTTGACGAGAAGAAGATTGACGGATTGATACACGTCACAAGAAGATATGGGTGACGGGGAGATACACGTCACGTCACAAGATCAGATGCGTATCTGACGCATCCACAGCCCCCAACTGAAATTCCCTAATCACACATGGAGGAGATGTGATTAGGAATTTCTTACGTATCGATGGACCCTCCGGTTTGAGATTTAGAAATCCGTTGGATCAACCGAAGGACCCGACGATCCGGAGATAGAAGAGAAGGGGGGACGACGGCTACGACGCCTGGCCTAGCAGAGGGCTGCTCCGTCCGCTTTGGGCCGGCGACGCGGTAGTTGGGGAAGGCTGGCGACGTGCTCTGTTCACGCAGAAATTACTGTTCACGCCGCCGTACTGTTCACCGCCGGAGTTACTGTTCACGCTGGCGGCCGAGGAAGGCGGCCGACCGACCGATGGCGGCGCTGGGTTGTGACGGCTGGGTAGGGTTAGGTTAGGAACCTTGCTCTGGTACCATGTGAAATGTGGTGCCGCAATGCAACGTGCAATGCAACTTTGAGAGAGACCATAGGCCTTCTCCCTTTTTATTAATAAGAGAAACTGGATAATTTACATAGAGGTCCAGCAAGATATAGAAATTACAAAGTAGAATAAATATGAAATATATTAACAAGTTATAATGGTTTTTGCTATTTTATTTCCTTTGTGGATGATTTTTCTCGCATGACATGGATTTATTTATTAAAGAGTCGAGGGTCTGTGTTATCTATTGTCAAGCATTTTCATCAAGAAAAAAAAGTTCAATTTGATTGCAATATTAAAATTCTTCAATCTGATAATGCCTTGGAATATGTTCAAACTGTTATGGCTGATTTTTGTAGCTCTGTTGGGATGATTCATCGTACGTCTTGTCCTCACACACCTCAACAAAATGGGGTAGCTGAACGTAAAAATCGTCATCTTCTTGATATTACCAGGACTATTATGTTTCAATCCAATGTCCCTAAGAGGTTCTGGTCTGATGCTTTACTTCTGCCTGTTTTTTGATCAACAAGCAACCCTCTTCGGTGCTTCAAGGACGTACTCCCTTTTCTGTCTTACGTCCAAAAAATCAACCTATCCTTGTGTTTGGGTGTACTTCTTTTGTTCGCAATTTTGATCCTAAGGCTGATAAATTATCTCCTAGGTCTATTATGACTCTCTTTCTTGGGTACTCGAACACTAGCAAAGGATACAAGTGTTATTGTCCCAGTCTCCGCCGTATGTTTGTGTCTCAGGATGTAACTTCCCATGAACCACACCATATTTCTCAAATGTTCCCAGTAAGGGGGAACAATTGTGTGAAAGTGAGAGTGCCACCATCAGACATCGGTGAGAGAGTGCCACCTATCATTCCTGACTATACTGTCATTCAGGAAGAGCAGCCGGCATGTGATCCATTAATTCAACAATATCAACATGTTTATAGCAGACGAGGCAGGAAGGATCCAGAGGAGGTAGCGACTCCAATCTCTGAGCCTTCCCCATCTTCCTCTACTCAAGAGATTTCTACAGAACCATCTGACCTTGATGTTCCCATTGCTGTTCGCAAAGGTACTCGTTCCTGTACTATTCGACATCCTATTGCAAATGTGTGTTGTTTGTCGAAATTATCCAAGCAGGCCGGTCATTTGCTCTTGGGATTGATTCTGTGGTCGTTCCAAGAACTCATCTTGATGCTATGAAAGATACTGGCTGGAAACAGGCGATGCATATGGAAATGTCTGCTCTTCTACAAAACAACACATGGGATCTTATAGACTTACCTCTAGGGAAAAATGTTGTGGGCTGTAGATGGGTATTCACAGTAAAACATAATCCAGATGGTTCAGTTGAGAGGTTGAAGGCTAGACTGGTGGCAAAGGGTTATACTCAGACATATGAAGTTGATTTCTTTGAGACCTTTTCACCAGTGGCTCGTCTAAATTCAGTACGGATCCTTATCTCTCTGGCTACTACCTTTGACTGGCCTCTATTTCAGCTTGATGTCGAGAATGCCTTTCTCCATGGTGATCTACAAGAAGAGGTGTACATGGAGCAACCTCCTGGTTTTGTTGCTCAGGGGGAGTGTCAGAAGGTGTGTAGATTGAAGAAAGTCATTTACGGGTTGAAACAATCTCCTAGAGCTTGGTTTAACAAGTTCAATGATGTTGTCCTAAAGATGTGCTTCTTTCGTTCTATGACTGATCACTCCCTATTTTATTCTAACTTTTCTGTTGGATCCATCATTATTGCTGTATATGTTGATGATATAGTTATCACTGGCAGCGATTCTACAGGCATATCACGACCACACCAGTTGCAGAAGCGAGGCCCAATAGCTTGGCCTCGACCAGGAGCAGTAGAGGAGCCGCGTCCACCAGTAGGAGGTAGACGTCTTCCACGACCACGACATCTATCGCGGCCACGTCCAGAGTTAGAAGTGCAAACAACTAGGGCAGGATGCTCAATAACAGGATTGGAGGTCATCGACGGAAGTCTTTAAACTCGCTTAAGAACATCGCGAAGAGTAGGCAAGGGGTCGCTAGATAGAATCTGATCGACCACACCAGAGAAAGAAGCAGGAAGAGCAGCCAGAAACTGGACCAGTTGTAGTTCATTGCGCTGCTTCTGGGCTTCTTTGATGTTGGCCGTTAAGGGATGGTAGATTTTGTAATCATTCCAGAGAGCAGAGCACTAGTTGTAGAAGTCCTCGATAGAAGTGTTAGAAGAGAACTTCTTGGACAAGTTTTTGAAAATCTCAAAAACGCGTTTAGGATTCTATTAATGAGAATAGACATGGGAGAGCTGGTCCCACATCACCTTGGCATCATGAAGACATAACAAGGACTGACTGATCCGCTGCTCGGTGCTATTAAGAAGCCAAAACATAACACCAGTCGTCTTTGGACCATTGTGCATAGGTATGTTTGCTCTTTTCATCCGCAGTAGCAGCAGGAGCGGCAGGAGGATCAGTAGTAAGATGTGAGTATCGACCTTGTGCCTTGACATAAAGGACAAAGGACGCCAACCAAAGATGATAGTTAGACCCATCGAGCTTGACAGTGGTAACACAGAGAACGAGGAGGCTCAACAGAAGCCATGATGAGCAGAGACGAAGTAGCAGTGAAGTAGGCATCGCAGCAACAACAATCAATAGATAGGGAATCTGCTATGGGGCAGTAGCAACACCAGAGATCTGACGCATCAGATCAGAAGAGACTCGTGTCAGGCAGATAGACTGATAAAGTAACCTACGCCGTCCTGAGGAAGATCAATATTCCGTCATGAGGAGCAGGCAGAGAAACCCAGAGAGACGAGAGACTCTCAATGTGTAGAGGCTATGGTTGTCCGGAAGATTGCACGTACGGAAATGAGTGGTAGGAAGCAAGTGAGGATGAGGGCAGTAGGAGTGGGTAGGGGCGGGCTGGCGTGGGCGGTGGCAGGCTAGGGGGGGGTAAGGGGCGGCGGTGGGTGGGGGGTGGGGGGTGAGGCGGCGGCGGGAAGAGGGGGGGTGGTGGCAGCGGTGGCGGGGAGGGAGAGGGGTGGGGGCAGCGGCGGCGCCGTCGTGGGGGGGGGGGAAGGGAGGGGGCAGCGGCGGCGGCTGGGGGGGGAAGGAGCTAGGGCATAGGGGCAGGGTGAGGATTTGCAACGCGGGGAACCGGACCTGCTCTTGATACCATATAGAAGGAATGAGAATTGTATATTAGATGATTTAACAGGTGTACAATACAGTCTCTTATATAACAAAAGAGAGTAGAGACTAAAGCAGAGATGAGCAATATGGGACTAAACAACTGAAGTAAAAACATAAGTGAGGCACATACTAGGCACATGACGCTCAACAAAACACAATATATTTCTATAATAACTATAGGAGAATCAGGGGCAAGAGAATTAACGGGAAGAAAAAGAAACAAAAGTAAGAGGAAGATAAGCGGGAATTGGAGAGAGAAAACAAGATAAAAACAAACATGCAAATTGTAGGAGTTCTGCATGAAGAAGTCAGCATAGGACAAACACAAGGGCAGTAAAAGGAGATTGAAAAAGGAGGAAGAATTCAACAAAACAAAAGAAAAAACAACAGTAGCAGGTGCTGAATTAGAAAATATAGAGGATGGAAGAATAGGTCAGGGAAAATAAATGGAAACTTGCAAACAACAATGGCTGTGAAGGGAGATTTAGGAGGAAGAAATCAGAAAAAGAAGAACAACATATGCAAATAGTAGTAGTAGATTTGGTAGCATGAGATCAAGGTATCAGAAAGCGGGAAGCGGAAGGCGTGTGGACAACACCCTGTAACCGATTAAGCGGTAGGCGGACGATTTTTGAAAAAGCGGGTGTCTAAATTTTATATATTTTTATACAAAATTACACGTATGTGTATATAAAAAATATATTTCTAAGGAACTTCTATACATATCTAATCAGCAAATCAGTAATTAACTAAGTATTCATCAATACTTTACTACTAATCAATATTTTTAATCACTAAAATCAGCAAGCAGATCAGTAATTGCAGATACTAACCAGTAGTACCAATCAGTAATCACTGAAAGCAGCAAGAAAGTTAATGTTACATGCTTCCAGTAGTATTTTAAAAAAAAGTTCGCAAAAAGCGGGAAAAAAGCAGGTGAAGCGGGCAAAAAGCTGGCAATTTTTTTCAAACATGTTAAGCGGGCGATTAGGGGCAGGATTAAGCAGTTGAGGGTCCTGGCTGCTTAAGCGGCCGCCTGAAATGCTTTTTAATTCACTGCATGAGATATAGGACAAATTTGAAATAAGACATATGCACATACTCATATAGGAGGGAATATAGGAGGATTAACTCACAAAAAAAGCACTAGGATTCAGGAATAAAATGCAAGAGAAAGGATAAAAAAAAGCAAGAACAACAAACATGAGGAAGTAGATTTTTTTTTAATCAAAAAACACTATGAAGGGCTTACCATCTTGGCCCAAATCAGACCTAATTTCCGCAAATCAGACCCGTTTCCCCAAGATTAGACATTTGCCAAAATTTAACATGATTTGGTCAAAGTCAGACCTATTTCAACCATAATGACTCAAGGTGATCTAATTTGACCAAATCTAGACTCGATTCATGCTAATTTAGCCTTTAAATGGCTTAATTTGGACCTAAAAGGCCTTAGACGTACAATTGTACACTCAATGCACTTAATAGGCTGGGCGCCTAGTTTGAGGCGCCTTGCCTAGCGCCTAGGCGGGCGCCTTGATAACTAAGATGAAAACCAAAAAATCAATCTAAATTTTTTCTGCGCAAACACAATGTATGTTATATAATAGCAATATAAAAATAAATATATAAAAACAAATTACATTAAATATAAAAAATAAAAATAAAAATAAAAATGGGGATATAACATTTGATGGTGATTAATGATTACAGCTGTAATTGGCTAACTCCCAAAGGCATGAAGACAAGTAAACACCTTTATTTGTCTCGTGGAGAATGGAAATAAATGACTAGGGTCTTTGAATTTTTGTAGGGCAGATAATACTCCCTAGTATAATTGATTGGATCTACTCTTGTTTTTGCCTCAACGTCTCACACCTTAAAGGCATGCCTCAGGGACACAGAGGCGTTAGCTTCAACACAAGGAAGTAGGTACATGTGGGTGCAAAGGTGACCTTTTGCACCATAGCACTTTTGTAACTATGTTTCTTATAGATGCCACTGTTTTCTCCTTGCACTAATAAGCACCATGGAACAAAATTTCGATTGAAATTGCAAAATTTCATTTTTTTGCAATCATACACTGAAACACACAAATGCAGTGAATGGGACGCAATTTTGCGAAATTTTTGACCCTAGGTGTGAAAATTTTCGCAAATCAGGGTGAAATTTCGTAGCAAAAAACCCAGTTTGGGCCTTAATTTCGTGAAATGGCACAAAAACACTACTAAAATTTTAAGATATTTGTTCCTAGGGCTGCTAATACTACATCTTTGGTATTTTGGCAACTTTTTTTGAATCTCTTGCTTGTAGAGGCTATTTCTTTAGTCCTAAGGTATGTTTCCCCTATCCCTAGACCATCCATACATTACCTTCATCAATTTCTATATCTTCTATTGAGATCTAGAGAAATACTATCTTCTATTGAGATCTAGAGAAATACTTCAAAAATAACAAAGTTCTTTCTTCGATCTATGTATAAATGACCCATGTAACCTAGTTACACGCTAACAGTAGACTTATATAAGTTGTAGTTCATAACTTCTATAACTTGTAACTATAAGTTTTAAATTCTAAGTTGTAACTTGAAGTTTTTAACAGTCAAACTGTCTAGAATTCTTGACATTTTTTTTCATTTGTGGACTCACTCATCAAGACGTGGATCCCACCTTGACCTCTAAACATATAAATTTATTGTATAGTCTAGTGTGTATGTCTAAACATTGTATTTGCAAAATTTCATAACTTAATTCCTTCATTTTGCCATCGGAATTGTTCAACTTCCTTCAGTAACAAATGTGGGAGACCCTCCCTCCACAAACCAATATGAAATATTATTGCATATTTGAGTAGATCTTGGCGTTTAGACCGTCTTGGTAAATTTTTATCATTTGATTCGCTTTTTTGGTAGTCAAAATCGTTAGGGACGTATATATCGAAATTTCAGCCAAAATTTGCAAAATTTCTGTTTCTGGGCCCATCGGATACGGCATCGAAATCGGACATTTAATTCTATGGTAAATACTGAAACTTGGATTAACTTTCTAGAGTCACATTGTTGTTGGGGTTGCTGGTCAGATATCTTAAACCACAAGACGACAAGGTATATATAATACGGGCTAGAAACTTTTTTATCGGCCTTGTTCATGCAACTGTTAGTTTTGATATTTTACTTTATTTATTGCATTAGTCCTACGCCAATAGATGGTGAGCTTTCATGTGGGTTATGGGCTTCTTTCATCTGTGCCAGTTTGATCTTAAGCTAAATTCTGAATGCTGCATGTGGATTTCTCATTATTTATGTGTAAACAAGTGCTACAAGTGATTGTATATACTACAGTTTGGCCGAAATCAATCCACTAGGGGAATTTATTTTCTATATTTGGAGAAGTGTATTTGTTGTTGTTGTGATATGTACACCCTTGTCCTATATATATAGGAGAGGAGGCTATTACAAGGAAGCATGCAAAAGCGGACTAAACCCTAATGGGCCATGGGCAACATGCCCATATAGACAATAAACTAATTAACCTATTAACTAAATAGGCTAATATTCTAACACTCCCTCTCAAGCTCGAGCATGGGTGAACGCATGTCCAAGCTTGGAGTTACATGACTCGATTGAACGATAAATGATAAAAGAAAGATAGATATGTCACTCCCCATACAAAAATTGTTACTCCCCCTTAAGCAGTACTTCCTAACTAAAAATGATATGATGACACCTCTTTGAGATGTATTCTGCAGGTTGGAGAAGCTTGATCTTTGAAGGTCTTTCTCTTGAAGTGCATCTGGAGTGAAGAACATTTGAAGCAGACAATCATAGTTACCACAACTACGCCATCTTCACTGGAGAGGAATGCGGAGTGGAATAAGCGCACTCAACACATCCCACTTACATAACACGACACGAATGCGAAGGCACAATGTTGATGTAGCAACAAAGGTGTCTTTGATTTGTCTGAGAAGTGTAGCCAACTGGAATCAGCGCAGAATTCCACTGACGTGCATAACGTGGCACAAACACGTTGGATGAGGTGTTGAGGTGGCGTCTCAACACGTAGAAGCAACAGATGCAACTCGGAGAAGACGTAATGAAGTAGCTCGCTGAGATCACTCTAGATGAATCATTGCAGATACAAAATTTGCACATGCTTGAAGATGATGAGCTTCGAAGATGAAGAAGCAACCATTTGGAACACCAAACGCAACATGATGGTCAACTGGAACGTCATCAACACCAAAGGGACTAGAGGTCGGAATTAGCCGCAACAACTCTTGTCCTGACGTATATAATGTGGTTGGAACGCGAAAGGCTTGGTGTCAGTGCTGCAACTGTGAAATCCTTCAATGTTGTCTCACATGTAAAGTGATGTTAAGTGGGAATGATGCGCCACAAAGACATCATGAAAGCAGATGTGCTGAAGCACATGAAGCTCCATGAAGATAGCCTGGAATATATCATCTCATCTCATGTTTCTCTCCTCATATCCTCTCTCTCATGTTCTCCTCGTACCCTCCTCTTTATCTCTGTCTCCTCTATTCCCCCCGGACACCAAATACGACGAGAGTGAGTAGGTGTGGAAAAAAGGACTATATGACCCCCCAACCTTGAAAGACGCACACATGATGGATGGAAGGGTGGAAAAGGAAAAAGGTAAAACGAGAGATGTAGCATGGAATAAATTTCGATCAAAATTGCCAAATTTCGCTCGAAATTTCATTTTTTCTTTCAATCGAACATCGAAACCTATGATCGGACACGAAATGCAGGGAATGGGACGTAATTTCGCAAAATTTTTGACCCTAGGTGCAAAATTTCGCAAAATAAGGTGAAATTTCGCAGCAAAAAGGCTAGTTTGGGCCGTAATTTCGCGAAATGGTACAGAAACACAACTTAAATTTCGAGAAATTTGTTTCTAAGGCTGCTAATACTACATCTTGGGTATTTTGGCAATTGTTTTTAAATCTCCTGCATCTAAAGCCTATTTTCCTTAATTATAAGGCATGTTTCCGCTATCTCTAGACCATCTATACATCACGTTCATCAATTTCTACACAGTTATAGAGATATGAAGAAATACTTTGAAAATAACAAAGTTCTTTCTTGGATCTATGTATAAATGTACCATGTAACCTAGTTAAATGCGAACACTAGACTTATACAACTTGTAGTTCGTAACTTTGTAACTTGTAATTGTAAGTTATACATTCTAAGCTATAACTTGAAGTTTTAAACAGTCTAACTGTCTAGCAGACTTGCCATTTCTGATCATTTGTGCACTCACTCATCAAAACATGGATCCCACCCTAACCTCTAAACATATAACTTTAATTTATAATCTAGTGTATCTTTGTCTAAACATTGTGTATGCAAAATTTCATAATCTAATTCCTTCATTTTGTCATCAAAATTGCCCTCGAAATTCTGTCGGAATTGTTCAGCTTCCTTCACTTACAAATGTGGGAGACCCCCACCCCACATATCCAATATGAAATATTATTGCATATTTGAGTAGATCTTGGCGTTTAGATCGTCCTGGTAAATTTTCATAATTTAATTCGCTTATTTGGTCGTCGAAATCGTTAGGGCCATAAATATCGAAATTTCGTGCGAAATTTCAAAAAATTTCTGTTTCTGGGCCATCAGACACGACATCGAAATCGGACATTTAATTCTATGAGATGTAGTATGTAGAGAAGAACAAAAGGAATATCAGAATGAAAACATCGGTAGGAGATACACTACCGAAATTTTGCTCGGTAGGAATAGAAGTGGCACTGCCGGAATGGTTTCTTGGCATGAAAACCGATAACCGGAATCAATATGCAAAAACAACCCAATTAAGATTCGGATAGAGAAAATAAATGGATCTTTTCTTGACCCGTCTGCCCCCGTAAAAATTTTTGCTGGGTCAAAAATAAATAAATAATAGGATCTGATTATCATAAAAATATTGGAGGAGAGATAGAACTTTGGAGGACGTCATTACGGAAATTTGAAGTGGACAAATTGCTGTTGACATGACGTGTTTGTGACTTGACACGCCGTGTAGATTGTCGGGGGTGAGAAGCAGACTCCTGATGAGTGATGACACATCGTGTGAGGTTGTTGACACGTCGTGTAGTTCCTTTACTCGAATAATAATAGACATCTTGCAGTACGCTGTGTTGTGGTCCTACACGTGTACGATGTCGGAGGCGTAACTCAGATCTCCGCCGGCACGCCGCGTTGGTCTGCAACACACCATGTAACCGTCGATTTGCATGAAGTCGAAGATGACAGACTCGTGTCAACACACCGTGTTAGTTGGCCAACACATCGTGTGACTCGCGATCTGGACGAAGCCTTGTGCCACCAAGTGGATCCTGGGCTTCAACACGCCGTATTGTTGGTCCAACATGCTGTGTGGCGCTGTTGAAGCATGATCCTGATGGGAATTGGCGTCGTCAAGGAGACAAAGAACCCCAAAATTCACCATGCGCGACGGGAATTAGTGCAATCTTTTGTTCTCTTATAGATCATGATGAAAAGGAAGGGGATCGCCGTCGCTCCTTGTAGTGGCCGTTGTCGCTACTCCATGTAGGGGACGGCGAGACTGCTTGGAGTAGACGGTGTGGATGATGAACGCGGCTCCTTGTAGTGGTTGTTGTCGCTGCTCCTTGCAGGGGACGACGAGACTACTTGGAGTGGTCCGTGTGGATGCTTCAATGGTTGGTGCGGCAGATAGATGCACTCTCGGTAGGGAAAGAGATGATGAACATGATGGTGGTGGTTGCTGGAGCGGAAGGTGGATCCATTTTGGCGTGGCTGCTTCAATGGCGGCAGTTGGAGCTGCATGATGAACGGATCTTGGGGAAGATGACGACTAATGGATAGATCTGGATGGGAAGGATGGCGCCGTCCAAAGACTCGGACTGGATTGAAAAGGATAGATATTGCGGGGAATGATGGCGCCGGCGCATAGATATAGATCTATGTGAAAGGAAAAGCAGATGCAACCATGGAGTTCGGGATGTGCATAGTGGCCGACCGGCCTAAGCCATGGAAGGAGGCGGCAACCATAATGACAAATTCAGGATTTGACAACTTTTCGGCTCGCCATAAAAAATCAGAATTCGAAAAAAATTGAAAAAGTTTGTCAAAAAATCCATATATTTTGGTCAAAGTTCGGTCAACTATTCGGAAATAATCGAGAATAAGTCGACTATATATATATATATATATAAAGTCAGGCTAGAATACACTCGTGTATATAGATCGCACGATACACTCAAGCGGTGTTTGCTTATTAAGACTATTTTTTGCAAAATGTAAACCATTGATCTTCATTTCCTTACTATAATTAGACGATATACAAATTTTGAGCCCATTTGGATGAGTGTAAGTCACTCATTCAAGGGCAACAAAATCGACACATGAAACTAATTTGAAATGCATTATTTTTGTGGCCTTCATAACTTGACCTACAAATGTCCAAATGGGCTCTAATTTTGTATATGAGCTATTCACAAGATGTTTAAGAAGATCCACGGATCAGATTTAAAAAAAAATTACATCATGCAAAACTACTTGAGCGTATTCTGCCCTAGGTACACTCGAGTGTATCCTAGCCCGACTCTATGTATACATATATATATACTTATATATACACATGTATATACATATATGTATATATATGTTTATATATACATTACATATATATACATATACATATACATTTATAGATATATATGTATGTATATATACATACATATCAGATACAAATGTAGCTATTAAGGTCACTAGCCATACAATCTTATTGAGTGAATAAAGTAGGAAAATAATTAAAGAATAGTTGAATAATAACAATGGACTGTTGGGAGAGTGGGTGGTTGAAGGTTTAATGTATATAGCGCGTTCTCTATACATGGTTTGGTAAAAAAAGGAGCAAACGACTTAAAAGAGAAAAATCATGAAACGTCACGAAGAATCGTGAAAAATCGTATAAATCGTGTAAAAGCGGAAAAAATCGTGAAATGTCGCGAAAAATCGGTGAACAACATATTAATCGTGGTGAACGTTCGGGAGCCTATGTAATCGCGAAAAATCGCGTAAAATTCGGAGACTTTTGTTACTATGGCAGCAGCCGCCCACAGGCGGGTGCTCCCCCGGTTGCTCTCTCTAGGAGAGGAAGGGGGCGCCGGCTGCTAGGGTTGGAAGGAAGGCCGAGAAGAGAGGGAAGGAGGGGCGGATGCTAGGGTTGTCTCCTTAGGGCTATTGCTCTAATACCATGTGAAGAAGTGTATTTGTTGTTGTTGTGATATGTACACCCCTGTCCTATATATAGGAGAGGAGGCTATTACAAGGAAGCATACGAAAGCGGACTAAACCCTAATGGGCCATGGGCAACAAGCCCATGTAGACAATAGACTAATTAACCTATTAACTAAATAAGCTAATATTCTAACACTATATTTGGTGAACTTCTGTTGATGTAACTGAATATGCTTTTAATTATTGATTTTGGTCTTTCAAATGAGCTGTCTGTATCCTGCAAAACTTGGTGTGCAAGTTAATTTGTTTTATGGTATAATCGGTTTTTCTTTTTCACCTTCTGACTTAGTTTGTTTTAATTGGTAGCCACAAGAAATAGGCATATCAACTCATGGAACTGGAAAATGCACGTCAGATATTGGTCAGTTAAATGATGCAGTCTCTGATGAGATGTTTGAAGGCATCGTTCGCGAAGTTGTTGAAGAGATAGGAGTTCCTGTCTCTGCTCTAGTTAAGTGACGGCTTATTAATCCCCTTGCTGTGATTTTGTACAGTCATCTTTTATGAATCAGCCAAACTCATGATTCAGTTTTTGTGAACAAATTCTCATGTCTTCCAAAGCCTTATAGTTTTAGTAGGTAATATATGCTCGTTTTGAGGTGAACCATACCAAAACTCAACTCCTGAATGCTTGTATACTAATTTTTGTTACCAACAGAGAATATGATTGACCGTAGCAAAAAAGGTAAAAGGTTCTTGAAATGCATTTTCCCGTGATGTATTTCCTGTGATCTTAGGTGATATTGTGAATTTTAACTGGTTTATCTAAAAGACAAAAAACGACGACATTTTCATGCTATATCAGTTTGTTAAGAAAACCAATTTCCAAAAACATTTTTTAAAGTTCAACAGAGAGATATGAATACACCTGATGATGTTTCACTTGGGTTGTGAAATTAGGATAATAGAAATTATTTGGGAACTGCCTACTTGGCTACTCCATGTCTTTGTTACACTTGGTGTGGTTGACTTGTCACAGCATTCAGCTCTAATATAGGGATTATAATATCTTTGGGAACTCATGATTCATTCATCGGGCTGAAAAACTCGGAAATTGTAATTGTGCAAGGAGTTCGGAAAATCCATTAACATTTAAATTGAAGTGTGGTCTGCTATTGTGTGTGTGAGGGCATGCCCATGTGTCTCACTCAACCAACTGCCAACATTATGATAATTAAATAATGCATGAAATAAAATGTAGAAACCTATTCAAATGAGAACATATAAAGGTGTGTGTTTTATACATTATTGCATTAAATAAAAATGTAAAAAAATACAATCTCTCTCTCTCTCTCTCTTGCGTGTGTTTGTGTTTGTGTCTGGGAGAGAGAGAAAGGACGACCTGTTCTTGATCACCACCTCTGAGAAGTGCTTGTGTAATCCAACTGTTGTGGTTCCGGCTTGGAATAATGTAGCTACACTATCCTAGGTATTGCCCATTAGGATCTCTAAACATAAGAAGAATATGTATTTACCTTCAACAAAACTTACAATAAGTTCCTTTTCAGGTAAGGGTAGCTCCTTTTGTGGGCTTAAGAGATGAACTTTTCTACGACAGGGGAAACTTGCCCTAGAACCTTTTCTTGTTGGAGAGAGCATAAGTACCACAATGAAAGACATAAGAAGAGAGAGAATTGAGAGCTTAACACAATTACAATGAAGAACTAGCTCTCATACATGAATCCTACTCACTCTAGGCAAATATGCATAGGCTCAAATGCTTATTAAGGTGGCTCTGTATTAGCGCATAGAGTAGATGTATACCCGCCTAAGTGCTGAATGTTTCCACAATATGTATACAAACCGTGTTTGCTCATCGATGTATTGGGCCACTAAACACCTACTAATCTCTTAGTTATCATGGTGGGCGCCTAGGCGCTCCATGGGGATTCTAATACTAGGCGCCTAGAATGTTCATAGGAATTGGGCTCTCAATGGGGGTTCTAATACTAGGCGCCTAGAATCTTCATAGGAATTGGGTGCACTGGGCGTACTAGGTGGTCTACACGGACGTCTAGGCGGGCTAGGTGGAAGGCCTAGGCGCTGATGGATCAAGGTTTCATTTCTTTTTCCTTTCTGATCTTCAATTCATCCTTAGTCTTGGTAGTGGCTTATATTGATGTGTTAGGTCTTCTCCTTTTTTCTTTTTCCTCCTATGTCTCCTCTTACTCACTTCCTCATCCATATTTTTTCTACATTTTTGTTCATTTTTCTATTCCCGTAGTACTGTTACAACCTTCTTTTGCATTCCCTTCTTTTTCTGCAATCTTGCTTTAGTCTTCTACATCCCCTGCTCCTCCTGCTGCTGCTGTTATTGTTTCTTGTCTTTTTATCCTCCATCTCTTTCTCCTGCTTTTGTTACAAGCTCCATTTGGCTTCTTTTTACAAATTCTGTTTCCTTCTATTCCTCTTCTGAGTTTAGGAGAGACATTAGTCATCCCCTCCCTCAAATCCTTGGTGGAGGCTGGACGCCCGGGAGGGTGGTAAATTCAAGGTGGCGTCTGGGAATTGAGCCCAGGTCCCTTTGTTAGGGGACACCGTGCTTGACCACTCCTTGCCAACTTCTATTCCTCTTACACCACCTATACCTAGTAAAGTTGCTGCTGTCGTTACTTTCTATTTTCCTCTTTGACATCACCTGTTCCTTGTGATGTTGTTAATATTTCTTTTCTTTTGTTTTCCATCCTCCATTTCCTCTTTAATGAGTTACAACCTCTTCCCACCCTCTGTTTCGTGGTTTCTTTTATTTCTTTTCTACATCTCCTGCTCCAATTGTTATTGTAGACTTGTTGATATTACTTTTCTGTTTTCTTCTTCCTACTGCCAACTCCTACTGCTGTCATAGCCTCATTCTGGCCTCTATTTTTATGTTTCCTTTATGGTATTATATGTAGTATATATGTATAAGAAGAAAATTGACATTCTAAAAAAAACCCTAAATAACCTAGGCAGGCTAGGTGTCCTTTGGGACATGCTGACTGCTCACCCGCCTTGACAAGTATGTCTACTCGTTGGTACCATGCTCGTCCATGCAGCTGAAGAAGCTGGAGGAGAATCAGAGCTTCAGGGCATGCTGCCTCTGCTTTTGGCAGCAACGCCGATCGACCAGACAACCATAAATTAGGAGAGGCAAAAACAATAGGAGATCACTTATGTGGTAGTAGATCCGAAGCGTTAGTCTTCTTTAACATCCACGTCAACTGACCTCGCCCTCGCCACAAACAAGTTTGCTCACCAGGTGAACCATACCCACTGAGCGCGGCAATACCACAACAAAGCTGCTGACAAGCCTGACATGCCTCAGTCTGCAACAAGGAATTAAATGACAGATGCAATCCTCGCCATATCGACGCCAAAATGAACGAATTAAATCATGAAATTTACAGATGTGGTCTCAACACCTAGATGCAACGTTTTATCCAATAAAATTCTATATTGGGTATGTGGGGGGGGGGGTCAATGATGTGGGAGGTAAGAAATCTGTCATGTTTTGTGGAGATTTTGATGAAGGATTTCGATGACAAAATACAAGAATTAAGATCTAAAATTTTACTAGCACAATCCTTAAACTCATGTTTACACACTTATGCAATAATACTCAATTTACAACAAACATATAACAACATAGAAAATTACTAACTCACATCAACTGTGTGTTGAGTGGCGTGCTGCTTCTCTATACAATATGTTGTCGATATGGGCCAGATATTGCTCCATGTCATGTAAGTTCTGTAAGACTTGTTGTATGAAACAACATGCTCGTCATACACTTCAGGATTGGCAAACTGAATCATCCCAAACTTCGGAAAATGTTCTTCCAAATCTTTGAGATATTTTTCCTTGGTTGTTAAAATGAAGGGAGGTTGAGTAGAAGCAGGAGGAGGTGCCCATGCTCGAGGAGCTTGAGGTAGAGTAGAAGCAGGAGGAGGGGCCCATGCTCGAGGAGCTTGAGGTTGAGGAAAAGGAGGTTGTAATGGAACACCGACAATAGGATAAACTGTAGTATGCCCACCACTCCATGTTTGCCCTCCATCACTAGAGTATGCTTCGGTGTTCACTTGAAAGCATCCATAAGGGCTACAGACAGAGTATGCTTCGTGATATCCCAAACCTACTTCTAATTGTAATCTTGGTGGTGGTTCAACTTGATATCCAGAATACCCATGTTGGGATTGAGATGGGTATGGAAGTGTCTGCCCAAATAAATATCTCTGAATGAATGTTGAGATTGAGAGTCAGATATGCTCATGCTATCCATTAAATCAGCAAAATCAGAATAATAATCACTTCGACTGTGGTATTGTGGTTGTAGATTCGATGGGTAGGGGTAGGGGCTTGTAGTTGTGGGCATTGTGGCATGTGGTGGAGGTGCACCGATGTAATCTTTCCCAGTTCCAGTTTTTCTCCTTTGAAATGTTTTGTCAGACATGGGATATTCTTGTTCTGGTGGAGGTGCAACCCTATTAACATAATGCCGATCATCATTTTGAGGATCAACAACTGGAGGATATTTTGGAGAGCGTTGACTGCGATTACCACCATCATTGCCATCAATCATCATCAGACTTGGATTTGGAACCAGATGTAGAAGAACAAGAATATGAGCTACCTAGTTGTTCTTCCACTTCTCTATTGATTTCCGTATCAATATCTACATGTGCAGCTTCAGGCTCAAGTCAGGCGTGGTATCAATAATAATATCATCACCATTATTTGCATCAAATTGCTCTTCTATATATGGATCTGGACGTCCATCTAAATTATTAAGAACATGACGACCTATCTCATTCATCCATTCCTCTAAAGGATTTTCTGAATCTTCCTCCAGTCCTCTGTCTTTTAGGGTTGAAAGTGTATGCGGTGTCAATGGGATTGTAGACAACAACAAAATCCACTTCCTTGTAGTTGGCATCTCGTATTGCTGCTCTAGCCCTCAACCGCATGTTGTCATAAACGTAGACAAGATCCCTCAACCCTGTTTGCCCCAAGCATGTTCCTTCTCTTCGAATGTATCGATTGAAAATGCTCCAATTTCTTTCACAACCCCATGCAAATGTTGTTTGAGCAAGGATGCGAATAGCCACTTTTCTTAAATGGGGAACCTGTTCCATTCCAAACCCACCACTCACAAGGATCACCTGCCTCGCAGTCAACAACCGCATTTGGATGGCCAAAGCATCCAATTCTTTCACAAAACTGGCCCAACTGCAAAAATAATATTTACGATATTTAGATGATGAAATCAAAGTAATGACTAATGAGAAATTAAGAATGTAAGTTATATAGTTATATGCCTCTTCCAGTATTAGCAATCGCTCTTCTGGAGAGCTAATGAACTTGTTAGTGACATCTCTCACTACATTCATTAAGTCACATTCAAGCCCAACGCTTGTGAGTATTGGAACCTCGGATTCAAATAGTAAGCTGTCACAAATTTAGATAAGGAAATAAGAATGACATTTTGTTTGTAGACTATGAGTTAGACTATAGAGACATGTTGTGTTTTATTGAGTGTCATGTGCCTCACTTATGTTTTTGCTTCAGTAGTTTAGTCCCATATTGCTCATCTCTGCTTTAGTCTCTCCTCTCTTCTGTTATATAAGAGACTGTATTGTATACCTGTTAAATCATCGAATACACCATTCCTATTCTCTCTATATGGTATCAAGAGCAGGTCCGGTCCCCCTCTTTACAAATTCCCACCCTGGCCCTATGCCCCAGATCTCCCCCGCCGCCGCCCCCCTCGCCGCCGCACAGCCCCCCCAGCCAGCTGCCGCCAACCCCTCCCCCACCTTCCTGGCGCTGCCACCCTCTCCTCCTGCTGTCCTCACCCTCATCCTTCTCCTGCTCTAATATCCCTTGCTTCCTTCCACCCTTTCCGTACGTGAAGTTTTCCAGACAGCCATAGCTCCTGCACATTGAGAGTCTCTCCGGCTCTCTGGGTTTTTCTGCCTGCGCCTCATGATGGAATCTTGATCTTCCTCATGACGACGTAGGTTACTTTATCAGTCTATTTGTCCGTAGTGGGTCTCTTCTGATCAGATGCGTCAGATCTGTGGTGCTGCTCTACTGCCCCATAGTGGGTTCCTTATCTACTAATTGTTGCTGTTGCACCGCTTAATTGATTACTGCTCCGTCTCTGCTCATCATGGTTTCTGTTGAGCCGCCTCGTTCTCTGTGTGTTACCATCGTCAAGCTCGATGGCTCTAACTACCATCTTTGGTCGGCTTCCTTTGTCCTATATGTCAAGGCACAAGGCCGGTACTCACATCTCACTACTGATCCTCCTGCCGCACCTGCTGCTACTGCGGATGAAAAGAGCACGCAAACCTATACACAATGGTCCAAAGACGACTCTGGGGTTATGTCCTGGCTTCTTAATAGCACCGAGCCGCGGATCAGTCAATCCTTGTTATGCCTTCATGATGCTAAGGCGATGTGGGACCAACTATCCCATGCCCATTCCCATCAGTAGAATCCTAAACGCGTTTTTGAAGTTTTCAAAAACTTGGCCAAGAAGAAGTTTTCTTCTGACACTTATATTGAGGACTTCTACAACCAATGCTATGCTCTCTGGAATGAGTACGAAATCTACCATCCCTTGACGGACGACATCAAAGAAGTCCAGAAGCAGCGCAATGAACTGCAACTGGTCCAATTCTGTCTGCTCTTCCTGCTTCCTTCTCTGGCGTGGTCGATCGGATTCTGTCTAGTGACCCTCTGCCTACTCTTCGCGACGTCCTTAAACGAGTTCAAAGACTTCCGTCGATGACCTCCAATCTTGTTATTGAGCATCTTGTTCTGGCTGTTCGCACTACTGACTCTAGACGTGGCCGCGGTCGAGGTCGTGGTCGTGGCGGACGTCTACCTCCTACTGGTGGACGCGGTTTCTCTACTGCTCCTGGTCGAGGCCAAACTACTGGCCCTCGCTTCTGCAATTGGTGTGTCGAGATAATCACAACGAAGATAGGTACTGGATCAAGCACGGTAAACCAGCCTGGGCTAACCAACTTCTACAGAAACCTCCACTGATACTGCATCCGACCAACCATGTGTTCCGCCGTCTACTGAATGGCTTCGCTCGGAGTTTGAGAAGTTTTTCCAGGAGCGCATGAGTCAGCTACCTTCGACATCTTCTGCTGGTTCCTTCGCCATGCCTGCCTCTCCTTCTGCTGGTAATAATAAATGGTGTATTGATTCTGGTGCGTCTGTCCATATGGTTGGCGACATCTACTTATTTTCTGTTCTGATTAAAACGAACCAATATTCCGTCTGTCACTGTTGCAAAGACTCATGTTCATGGCATCGACACTATTCCTCTGTCTCGAAAGTTGCACCTCCAATATGTTTTATACATACCACAATATCTTGTTAATTTACCGTCTGTCAGTAAAACTGTAAAACAACTTCAGTGCTCCATTAAATTTGATCCTTCTCGTAGTGTTTTGAAGGATTTCCGCAGAAAGACGAGGATTGGTTCGGGCCATGAAGGACTAGACGGACTCTACTATTTGGATGGGACCGCTTGCAGCATCTGCTCTTCTGTCTACATCAGTCACATGACTCCAGTTCACTACCGGCTTGGTCATCCTTTTGCAACAAAGCTGAAACATTTATTTTCAGCATTATCTGACAAAACTTTTTCTTGTGCATCTTGTCTTTTGGGAAAACAAACGCGGTCTGTATTTCCCGCTAAAAAAGAAATTGGTTCTAAAACACTTTTTGATATTGTTCATGCGGACATCTGGGGACCATGTTCTGTTCCTAGTCACTCTGGTGTTAAATACTTTCTGACTTTTATTGATGATTATTCCCGTGCTACTTGGTTTTTTTTACTCAAAGATCGCAACACTGTTTTGGACAATATCAATATCTTCTTTTTTGAAATACAGACCCAGTTCAACAAACCCATTAAGATTTTCCGTACCGATAATGCCCTAGAGTTTATGCAAAAATCTGTCACATCTTTTTGTTCTGTACGTGGCACCATCCATCAAACTACTTGTCCTTATACTCCACAACAAAATGGCGTTGCTGAACGAAAAAATTGCCACTTGTTAGAGGTTGCTCGCACTCTACTTCTTCATTATAAAGTATCTCACCGGTTTTGGCCTGAAGCAGTTTCCACGACATGCTATCTTATAAATCGTATGCTATCCTCTGTTTTACACAATTGCATACCTTACACCATTCTGTTTCCTGATGCACAACTGTTCTCTGTTCCTCGTATTTTTGGGTGTACCTGTTTTGTCAAAAATCTACGCCCAGGGATGACAAAGCTTGATCCTAGCTCCAGTAAATGCATCTTTTTGGGATATTCTAGAACCCAGAAAGGTTATCGCTGCTTTGATCTCGTTCTAAAGTAATGGTTTGTCAGTGCAAATGTGATCTTTTTTGAGCATATGCCCTATTCCTCTGATGATGGGGCAACGCTCTCCAGTGATATGTTGGCACCAACACCTCATCCAGATGTTGTTAAGGCTTTGCCTTCTTCGAACCAACCTAAAGGTCGCCCTTTGCAAGTGTACAAACGACGAACCAAGACAAGCACTCCTTCCATGACCCTTCCACAACCAATTCCTCCATCTGCGGATGATCATACAACCACTGAGGTAACTTCTGACTTGCACCTCCCTATCAGTCAGCGCAAAGGTGTTCGTTCCTGCACCAAATATCCTATCAGTCATTTCTGCTCTTCTGCTAACCTGCATAACAATTTTGTATGCTTCACTTCTACGATTTCTGCCGTTACTATTCCAAAGACTGATGCAGAAGCTCTCCTTATTCCTGCTTGGAAACAAGCGATGATTCATGAAATGCATGCACTATGTGATCGCAGGACATGGGACCTTGTGGATCGTCCTCCTTCCTGCCTTACTGTTGGATGCCGATGGGTCTTCACCATTAAGTATTAACCTGATGGAACAATTGAGCGTCTGAAAGCTCGGCTTGTGGCAAAAGGGTACACACAAACGTATGGTGTCGACTATTTTGAAACTTTTTCTCTCGTCGCACGGTTAAATTCTGTTCGAATTCTGATTTATGTTGCTGTCAACAATGACTGCCCTTATTTCAGTTGGATGTTAAAATTGCATTTCTTTATGGAGATCACCAGGAGGAGGTTTACATGGAGCAACCACCAGGCTTTGTTGCTCAGGGGGAGTCTGCCTCAAAAATCTGTGAGCTAAAAAAGGCCATCTACGGTCTCAAACAGAGCTCGCATGCTTGGTTCGATAAACTCAGTCAGATCTTAGTTACTTTTGGCTTTCGTTGTTCCCACTCAGATCATTCAGTCTTTATCCGCAAAACAGTAGCTGGGCTAGTCATTCTTATTGTCTATGGTAACGATATTATTCTATCTGGCATTGATACCTTGGACATACTGGCAACTAAAACCTATTTAGAAAAACACTTTGTCACTAAAGATCTCGGGAAGCTGAGATATTTCTTAGGCATTGAGGTATCCAGATCATCTGCAGGGCGATGTCTTTCTCAACGTAAATATGTACTTGATCTCTTGCAGGAAACTGGTATGCTTGGCTGTAAACCAGCCAACACTCCTATTGACCCAAATATGGATTGGAACGATGAAAACTCTCCTCCTTATGCTGATCACCACCAGTTCAGAAGGGTGGTAGGCAAGCTTATTTATCTGACGGTCACAAGAGCCGACCTCACTGCCACTGTAGGAATCATCAGCAAGTACCTTGATAAACCTCAGCAGTGTCATTGGGATGCTATATGTCACATTCTGCGCTATCTCGAAAGCTCTCCAGGCAAAGGCTTGTTATATAAGAAGCACGACCACTGTAATCTTTTTGGGTTTTCAGACTCTGACTATGCAGGAAGTCGCTCTGATCGTAAGTCAACATCGGGCTATTGTACATTTGTGGGTGGAAATCTTGTTACATGGCGAAGCAAAAAGCAGACTGTCATAGCTAGATCCAGTGCAGAGGCAGAATACCGAGCCATGGCTCATACTGCATGTGAACTTCTGTGGGTCTAGAGTCTCCTCCAGGAGTTTGACATATCCTATTCCAGCCCTATACCGATGTTTTGTGACAACAAGGCCTCCATTTTTATTGCGAGCAACCCCACTTTTCATGAGAGGATAAAACATATTGAGGTCGAATTTCGCTTTGTTCGTGAGATAGTCCTTTCTGGCCGGATTTGCACTCCATATCTCAGCACTGAAAAGCAAGTAGCAGACATCTTCACCAAAATTCTTCCAAAAGCTTGTTTTCAGACTCTAGTGGACAAGCTGGGCATGTTCGACATCTACGCTCCAGCTTGAGGGGTATAGAGATATGTTGTGTTTTATTGAGTGTCATGTGCCTAGCATGCGCCTCACTTATGTTTTTACTTCAGTAGTTTAGTCCCATATTGCTCATCTTTTCTTTAGTCTCTCATCTCTTCTGTTATATAAGAGACTGTAATGTACACCTGTTAAATCATCGAATACACAATTCCTATTCTCTCTATATAGACAAATAACTTTAAAGTTAGAACATAATTGAGATATATACCTGCTTTATGCAATGGATGCAAAAGCATATTTGTCCAACGATTCTCATAAATTTGTGTATTGCTCATTAGACCTAGGAGTTGCTGCTTTGATTATCCACCATTGAGGTCATTGCATCATATTAGAAAGGCATTGTTGCAGTTTTGTCACCATTTACCAGCCTCAATACTTTGACAATGGGTTCCATTATTCGCAGCACCCTAGTAACCTTATCCCAAAAAGGTCTGATAACAGTCAACTCCTAAATTCTTCTGCCAACTTGGGAATTGTGCTCCTTCATGGAGGTTCACTCCACTCCATTAAAGAGCCTCCTAAGTCCATCCTTTTTGGTCTTTCATGATTGTAAGGTAAGAAAATTTGTTGCAAATCTAGTAGCCCCTTTTCTTATTAGATCACCTCCACAGTACTCAGGTCGCCTCATTGCATTTAATAGAAAAGAATGGTTGTAAATGAATCCTATGATCAACCTACCATCAATGACAACAAATTTGATGAAATCGATTGAGCCCATGTCCTTAAGAATGAGATCTATGCAATGGGCAACACATGGTGTCCAGTAAACCAGATATTTCTTCATTATACTTTCACCGGCCTTCTTGAAGGCAGAAGCATTATCAGTAACTATATACCACCACATTCTCCACACCAACATGCTTCATGTATGTCTTCGTTAGTCTCCTTATGTACCTGTTGTTCTTGACCTCACCTGAAGCATCAACAGAGTCTAGAAAAACTGTGGATCCACGACAATGTGCAAGAAAGTTGATAAATTGTCTTTTGTTTCCACTAGTCCACCCCATCACACATAAGTGTGATGCTGTATTCAAACCACATATATTTTGGGTATGAAATCCATGCTTGTAGATCCTTCTTCTCTAGGGGAAGATACTTGTTCATTAATACATATGAACTGCGGGCCTTGATGCCCCTACCAGACTCCCCTATCACATCTACCATATGCTGCAGATAGGGTTCAGTTGCAACATGTGCAAATATACCATGAGCAAAGAAGAACTTACCCACTTCCTTACCAACCTTATCTTTTGCACCAGTGAACATTGCTTTGAGGCTTCTTTACCTTGCCTCAGGCTTCCTAACCCTTGGCTCGTCAACATTCCCCAACCTCACACTAGCAGAACGGAAAAGTGTATCAATGCCGCCTTTCTTCCTTTTACCACGACCAGCGCAGTCTTCATCGTCATCTAGGTCAACAACAGGAATATGTGCAGTCCCACTGCCTCCACCTGCACCAGATGGCCCATACCTCCTTGTAATTCGAGCTGCCTCCTCCCTCTCCCACTCACTTCTGCGTGAATCTCTAAGAGCACGTCTATACATATGACGTGAATAAGCTGTATCACATTTAGGAGGATATCTAATATCATCATCTAATTCAGTAGAAGAACCTGTGGGCCTAACATCAAATAATGTATCCGTGTAAGTCCTGTCAACCTTATTCATCTTTTGTTGTTTTTGTTTCTTTGCATCCATAAGCTTCTTAAAAATCATCCCTAACACTTTGGGGACACTTGTGGCACACAGCCACATTTTTGTCACCACCAGTAATTGATGTTTAAACCTAGTAGTCCCTACTCCACCAGTTGTTTTTTTTCCTGCAGTAATTGCAAACTATCTTTCCCTTGTTCCCGTCAAGAGGCATGCAATGATTCCATGCAAAATCCACATCCTTAGCTCCAACATTACCGGCCCCAACACCCTTACCATCGCTTGAAGACATCTTCTCAAAAGTGAACATTACAAAAAGACAAAGACAAACAAATATTAGGTGTATGAAATCAACCCGGCCAGCGTAGCTCAGGCGGTAGGCACGGTGTCCCCCTCCGGGGGATCCCGGGTTCGAGCCCCCTGTTAAGCGCTGTATTTACCACCCGCCAGCTATCCGGGCTATGGATGGGCAAAGGACGCGGGGGCAGCCTGTAAAGGTTGTCATAATCCTTTTTTTTTAGGTGTATGAAATCAATAACCCATTAAGTTGCAAGAAATTAATCTATTTATGTATTATAGAATCAAGCACAATACTTTAAGTGTATAAATGTTAAATGTACTTATAGAATCAAACACAATATTTTTTAAGATTTTTATTAACAAGAACAAAAGGTTAAATAAAAAAATAATAGTCTGAAATTATCTAAAAAATTGTAAAATCTGATATTTATCTAGTATTAAGGCAAGTGATGTGTTAGTAATTACTTATTCCATCTTATATAACACTAACACACATTTATGTAGAAAAAAATGCATTTTTAAATTGTCAGCATTTAATAAATTAAAAACTAGTATATAAATATTTTTACTATATTTTGTTTGTATTTGTTCATATTAGTATTTGGTACAACTTCTTCAACCAAAACCTAAGTTAGATACCTATTATTAATAGTACTTATTGTATTATTACAAATTTAATATTAATTCTGAAATTATATGATAATATTAATTAAGAGTAGATCTACATAATATAATCATATATCTATTGTTAAATAGCATTAATTGTAAGTTTTTTGGAGTAGATCTAGAATTTAGGTGTATTTCGAGAATTTTAAAGAACTTTTATGGTGAAAATAGAAGGAAATAGAGAGGGGAGGGGTTGGAAATGATGAGAAATGAAAGAAATTAAGAAAATATACCTTAAGGCTGATTTGAGCTCTAAGGAAAGAAATCGCCAAAAATCTCCAAGTTTCTTCACTCAAGCAGCAGCAACAGACTGAGGTTCGCAAATAGCGGTTTGTCGGGGCGGCATACCGCCGATATCACCCTTAAGTGGGACATTTTGCATCGACACCCCTGATATTTGCCGATATCAGGCGGTTTTACCGGTAAGTCCACCTGTTTACCAAAATTTGCAATCCCAACGGTAGGTTTGTATGAATCGATGACCGATGCCATCGATATCGATATACCGGTCGGTATATCGACGGTATCGTCGGTATCTTCTTCTTTGGTCTGCAGCCAAGACAACAATAACAAGGCAAGCAACATCTTCCTGTCGTAGCAACGCCCGAGCAGTTGTCTTCACTGTCAAGGAGATGCACCTCAAGGGCACACTCTCGGAAAGACTCTAGTGGCTTGAGGGGAGAAATTGCAGGTTGGAAGCTGCTCAATTACTTGTAGATATAAACCACAATCACATATTCACGACTTTAGGTAAATGAATGTACCGTCCTACGTGCAACTTAGCTTGGACCCGGGAAATAAGGGTGGTTGCTCTGCAAGCAGTTCCATAAGAGGATCGACAGAAGATACAACTAAGAACAACTGGTGGCACCTCTAGCCTCTAGCGGCATGCCACAACTGGTGGCACCTCTAGCCTCTAGCGGCATGCCATTCGATGTGGGGTGTAGGACCAGATTCTTCACCCGTTCCTGAGGCATATTGAGGGACAATATGTCCATGGACATCCCACTAATATGGATATATTACAACAATTTAACTATTTGATTCTATGTGAATGATATTTTCAAGTTGTACTTTTCTTCTAAGGAACCACCGCTTGCTTCGTAGCATATGACGTGTGCAAGTAATGCCTATAATTGTTCTTCTATATGCCCAAAATTCTGCATTCTACTACCTATCCTCTACAAAAGTTAATCAACATGATGCCATGGATATTGTTGGAGGTGGACTAGTCCTTTAACCGAAGCAATCCATTAGGTTGTTGGTTATTACCTCTTTTGTTGTTATCAGGAAGAGAGAGAGATGGCCAACGACTTTTCAAAATTGAGCATTGACAAGGAGTACATAGGACTGAATGAAAACATCTTTCTCAGTTAGCATGAGTGAGCAAAGATTAAAAACTTAGGTGTAGCATGAGCTCAATATAATCAAGTGTATTGTAGCTCAACTCACTCTTCTCCCCCTCCCTCTCCCTCTCCCTCCATCTCTCCTTTCTCTCTCTCTCTCTCTCTCTATATATATATATATAGTCAGGCTAGAATACACTCGAGTATACCTGCAACACAATACATTCTAGTCGTTTTCCATCATGTAAGAATTATACTGAAAATATAAACCGTTCGTCTTCTTAAATATCTGATGAATATCCTAGATATAAATTTTGGGCTTGTTTAGGCACTTATAGGTCATGCATATAAAGACAACAAAAATGATGCACTTGATATTAGTTGTGTACGTCAATTTTGCTGCCCTTGGATGAGTGACTTATAGTCATATGAATTAGCTCAAATTTGTTTATAGCCTAAATTTGTTATAGATATAAGAGCAATAATTTAAATTTCTCAATTTTTTTTCTTTATAGGTAAACACCACCTGAATATACAGTTTGATTATGGTTATAAAGTGCACGAGGCGTAATGAGACGTTTTTGTCTTAGTGAGACTAGACGTAAGGCAAGGCTAAGCCTCAAAATTTGCATGAGGTGTTCATAAACAAATAATATATGCATATATGTATGTATATGTGTGTATACGTTTTATATATATGTGTGTGAATGTATATGAGTTATTTATGAATGTCTGTATTTATATGATAAATATGTACGCATAAGAAAAAGTAAAACTAAATAAATAGTATTTACTTAAGTTAACAAGGAGAGATAGGGATTAAGAGAAGCGTTAATAATAGAGACCACCAAAAAATAAAATAAAATTGTAACAAATAGTAAGATATAAATTCTTTTGTACTATTTGATCCATTTTTCAACTCGTTAAGGAAACATAGGTCATAAATAATTTGGCACTAATATAAATCCAGATAAATAAAAATGAGATATGAAAATCACTAAAAATATCGAATAAAGCATGTGATGAAAAATAAACTTAGCGAAGTTTGATAAATCTAAGCCAAAAGCAACTTTGAGTTTTGAGTCTTAAAAATATAAGATATGTAAATTTACTAATGAGCAAGGTTGTCAAAACCGAATCAGTCAGCGAACCGGTGAGGCCTCTGGTTCTCGGTTCACTGGTTCAACCAGTGGTCTGACCGGTTCAACTGGTGACGTCACTAATAGTTTAAAATATATAACTGTCTTTGATACTCATGGAAAATATCCCTACAAAAGTTATGAAACATGAATAATAGCACAACTGCTCACAATAACTTGATAAACAGAGCAAATAACAAATATTATTCTATTCATGGACATACATACCAACATTTATATAGTATTTAAAATTAATTCATAAAAAATAGCAACAATAATACATCTATTTGCTAAGTGAGAGAACCTGCCGGTTGGGCTAAAACCGGACCAGTTCGCCGGTTCACCGGTTTGATGCCGGTCAAACTTCATTTCCGACTTTGGTAGGGGACCGAATTGGTAGAGTGACCGGTTCTCGGTTCAACCAGTCGGTTCGGCTCGGTTCCGATAACCATGCTAATGAGAGAAATGATAATCAATTACAAAAATTTTAATAGAAAACCTTTGAAGAAAGTGTATTTAAGTCTCAAAAGCAAAACAACTTGGTGGTTAACATAAGAGATAACATATTATGATCCAAACTGAGGCATGCTCCTCAGCTAAGCCTTAGAACCTCGGTACACTGAGGCTAGACTCAGACATTTCGAGGCGTAAGACAATCCATGACTTTGAGACGTAAGTCTGGAGGCACAAATGGATAGCCTCGCCTTGAGGCGTAAGCCTAAAAAGATTCAAGGCAGGCTTTTTCATACCATTCGAGTGTGTTGTAGCCTGACTCTCATTCTCTCTTTATATATATATATATATATATATATATATATATATATATATATATATATATATATATATATATATATATAAGCTAGGATTTTGGTGGTTGGTCGGTAGAGAGTTGATGGAATGCGGTGTTGGAGTATTGGTGGAGTTTCAGAATAATTGGTGGAGTAGGAAGGGCTGATTTACGTTTGGATAATTGATAGAAGTAAAGGATTAGAGGTGGATTATGGTTGATGATTAAGGTGATTAGAGGTAGATTAGGGTCTATGATGTAAGGAATAATGTTTATATAATTTTCTTTAGGTTGAACGGAGAATGCTTGCGTAAAATTAATTAAATAACGTTAGGGAACTTACAGTTGACGCAGAGCACGTCGTTGATCTCACCGAGTGACCGTCGGGAACGTCACTGATGCTTAGGAATCTCCTTGATCTTGCTTTTAATCAAAGAAAGGATCTTTGATTATGATTAAAAGAGGAAAAACATGCACACACAATTGATCACACAAATGGGAATTTTATTGGCAACTGGAGGGTTTACACTCGGAAAATATGTGGAATCTAAGAACACATGACTATATAGACAAAATTACAATATAAGTGAAGTGGAGGAAGGATTACAAGACTTGGAAATTCTCTAAGGAGGAGAATTTCGAGCTGAGACACTTCCTACTACAAAAACTAAGCTCAATAAGCAAGGGGAGCACTTTGGGTGGAAGAGTGTTGTGCCTCTCACAACTCTTGCTTTCTTCTTCAACTTCTTTGCCTTTTATAGGCACTTTGGATGGAGTGGACGAAATTCTGTCTTGCCACTTTCTCTCTTTCATTTGTGTCTTTGACAAGTGTTTGTTGATGATGTAGTGGCCAAATTTGATGAGTTTGCCACTTATTCATTCAACCTTGGACCCTAGACAAGTGTTTGTTGCTTTTCATGCAATAAAATATTCTTGTCCTCTTCTCCATTTGTTTTTTATGGAGATGTCACTTCCATGTTTGAGTGACTTCGTTTTTTATAGATGAAATCTTAAGCAAAATGTATCAAATATTTTGCTTTTACTTTTACCACATCATTGTTTCTATTCACCTTTTATCTTTTACCATACTGTTATTTTTATTTACTTTTACCTTTTACCCATTACTTTTTTACCACAACTTTTTACTGTGCGGTAACTATTTTTTCACTTTCTTCCTTTTTTCCATCTTCTTCAATTTTAGATTTATTTGAGTCCTCTGGACTATTTTCATCCATAACTTTTGACATTTCTTCAAAGACCATCAACTGTAGTTGATTATCCTCAATATTTGAATTTTCAATTTGAATTTTTCTTGTCAACTCTTGCTTTAGTTGACTAAATGAAAACATTCTATTTGTTTTAGTTTCTGGGTTATGTCGGGATCCAGAAACTAGTATTGGAATTATTTTTCCCTTTAGAATGAGATCAATATTAAACTTGTCCTACCATTTGACATATATTTGTTTTTCTAGAATTGGTGGTAATTCAATTATTTCTTTCTCCCATTTCCATTGTATAATCCATGGTATTCCATGAGAAGAGATATAATTCATCATGTTTAGATCTTCCTCAATAAGATCGTTGTCCATAATATTTTTCTTTAATTTTGTGGGGAGTATTTCTCTAATTGCCCCAAAATTTTGCCAGAATTTATAGAAAAACCAATTCGGCAATTTGGTTTGTAATGACCATAGTAACAAGTTCTGGATTCGGCAACTTTTCGGCTGGCTGGAAAAAATCGGAATTCGGAAAAAATCGAGAAAAGTCGTGAAAAGATCGATAAATTTCGGTCAAAGTTCAGTCAACTATTCGGAAATAATCGAGAATAAGTCGGCAATATAAGTATATACATATATATATATGTATGCATATATATGCATGTATGCATGTGTATATATATAGATAAATGTATGTATGTACATACGTATATGATGCATGTAACTGTTACGACCACAAGACATACAATCTTAGTGAGTAAAAATGTAGGAAAAGTAAAAAATAGTTGAGAAATAACATGAACTGTCCAGAGGAGTGGGGGCTTTGAGGTTTAGTGTGTATTAGAAATTTTATGTACATGGTTTGGTAAAAAAAGAGCAAGCGACTTAAAAGAGAAAAATCGTGAAAAATCGGGAAAAGTCATAAAGAATCGTAAAAAATCGTATAAATCGCGAAAAAGCGGGATTAATCGTGAAAAGTCGTGAAAAATCGGCGATTGACGTATTAATCGTGATGAATATTCGGGAGCCTATAACATCGTGAAAAATCGCCGATTTTTCGTAAAATTCGGAGACTTGTTACTATGGTAATGACCATTTTACTGACCATGTGTGACTCATTAGTGTATTCTGAACATATAAAACCTTTTTGTTGATCTAGAGGTTATACATTACCTATATTTTGATAATGACTTAACCATTCCACTCATATGTATCTAATATGTGTGTTTAAGATTGTTTGCAGGCATTAGGTACATGAAAAGGATCTAAAATCCAAAGCCCTAAAATAGGTCCAGTTCAAGTCAAAATAGCTACAAGTGTGCGTTTTGGGTTTTCTATGTAAACGACCTTAGAACATCTATGTAATCACTTGTAATGATGAATTGACTTGTAACTTAGAAGAGAAAAATGTTTGGGACAAAATTCACCAAGTGCTAATCACTTTAATTGCAAATTAGAAAATTGATTACAGGCACTTGGTCGGTCGAGTTTTCCTGGCTTGAAAATCGACCGATCATCCTTGGTTGATTTTCTGAAGATTGCATCGGTCGAGTTGTGCTTGTACAAAACTCGACCGATCAGGTAACTGGCCATTTCGAGTTTAAATGGTCGATCGAGTTTTGTCAGGACAAACTCGACCGATCATTTGAATATCGGTTTTGTCTTTTACTTGATCGGTCGAGTTAACCCTATTGAAACTTGACCGACTGCACTGTACGGAATTTGCAGAAAAAAGTGATGTGACCGTTGGTGAGTGTTTTGGGCAAAAATAGAGTCGTGTTCTTGAACAAAAAACAACTATTTTTGTATCCAAGTGTCCCACAACTTAAAGGGGCTCCCTCAACTATAAATAGACCCCCTTGGAGTTCATTCCAAGCTGCTCTTCCATTGCAAACTTGGTGCTAGCATAGTTGAGAGTGTTCCAAGCCCTTGAGCCCCTTTCTCTACCTTCAAGATAAATTCGTGAGTTATGAGTGAGTTAGGTTCCTGTGTATGGGAGCTATCCCTTGTATGATGAAAAGCTCTCCTTTCTCTCTTCCTACCTCCTATTCCCTTTGAAGATTGATTGAAGCTGCTTCTCCATGTGAAAGAGAAGTTGATGTTGCTCTTCCCCGAGTGAAGGTGAAGATGGTTGCTGTTCTTCACGAGTGAAGAAAGCAAGCTTCTCCAGATCTCCAAGAAGAAGGAGAAAGGTGCAAAAGCTCTCTAAGAGAAGGAGAGGTGCAAGGCAAAGCTCAAGTAAGATGGGTAAATCCTGCAAGGCTGAAGACTAAGGCAAGAGTGGGTAAGTCCTTTGAAGAAGGCTGAAGACTACTTGCAAAGTGGGTAAGTCCTTGGTAAGGTTGATGATCTTAGCTTGAGAAACTAAGTCCTTGGTTGTGTGGTTTATGTATCTTGTAATCTTATTGTGATATATAGAACCAAGTTGCAAATCCTAGAGTCTAACCAACTCTAGGTAGTGGACTGACATCGCTCCTAAGTTTAGGACGTGGAACCACTCTAAACCACCTGTCCAAGTGCTTGCTATTCTTTGTCTCTTATCCTTGCTTTGAATGCTAGATTAAGACATCAAATTGCAGTTTGGTTTAGTTTCTGCACTAAATATAAATTGGTGGTCTAATTGATTTTGTGAAGTGTGTGAAGCTCTATTCACCCCCCCCTCTAGAGCCCATTGATCCAACAAGTGGTATCAGAGCAGGTCTTCTCCAAACTACTTCAACAAGTAGGAGAAGATGGGCGACTCGGCTCTTGGTTCACTCAACCTAGAAGGAAGCTTCTCCATAAGACCTCCAGTCTTTGACGGCACAAACTTTCTTTATTGGAAGAGGAGAATGCAATTCTACCTCCAAGGTGTGAGCTATGAAATGTGGAAGATTGTCCACCTCAAATATGAAGATCCAAAAGGGGACATCACCACATGGACTGAAGCTGAAATGAAGCGTGCTCAACTCAACGCCAAAGCTGTGAGCATCATCTACGCCGCTCTTACTCCATCCGAGTTCAACCGGATCTCTTCTTGGGACACGGCGCATGAGATATGGCACAAATTGTGTGTCACCTATGAAGGAACCGAGCAAGTGAAGGAGGCCAAAGTCTACATGCTTGGTGGTCTTCTAGAGAACTTCAAGATGGGTAAGAATGAGAGAGTGGCTGATATGTACACTAGGCTAAATGTCATCTTGAATAGTTTGGCAGCCCTTGGGAGTGTAATGGATAGAGGTACCATCAACGCCAAGATCTTGTGATCTCTTCCTAAGAGATGGGAGCCTAAGGTTACTTCAATTAAAGAGGTGTACAAGCTAAGTGAGTTGTCAACCGAGGAGCTGGTTGGTAACCTCCAAGCCCATGAACCTAGGCTTGACAAGCAAGAAGAGGAAGAGAAAAGAGAAGAAAAAGAGTCTAAGAAGATAAAGGACACAACCTTCAAAGCACAAATTGAAGAAATGGTCCGGCAACAACAACTCGCCTTGAAGTCTCCTAGCCCTTCCTCAAGTGAAGATGAAGGTTCTAATGAGCATGAAGCAAACTACTCAAAGGGGAAACACTTCAAGAGCAAACCCTCCTCCTCAACTCCAAGATGCTATGAGTGTGGTAAAAAAGGCCACTACAAGAGTGACTGTGCCCAAAGGCCAAGAAGAGTCATCACAAGAGCAGCCACAAGAAAGACGACAAGTACAAGAGAGAAGCCAAGTACAAGAGGAAAGACAAGGAGAGAAGATCCAAAGATGCAGCTCATGCAGCGTGGGAGCGGTCTTCTTCAAGCTCCTCAAGCTCCGAAGATGGAGAATGCCATCTAGCTCTCATGGCCTCTACTAGTGAAGATGTATGTGAGGTAAGTGAGGTAAGCAAGGTAAGTGAAGTAAATTTGCTAGAGCTGTCTAAAGAAACTATCATTGATATGCTTAATGAATGCCAATCATCCTTCACTAAATGTAAATCTAAGAGGAAAAGGTTAGGCAAGATAGTTGATGATCTTTATGCTAAAATTGATATTCTTGATAAAAATGAAAAATTGCATCTTGAGAACATATATTCCTTGCAAGGGCAATTTCTTGACCTTGAACTTCAATACAATGGAGTAGAGGTTGAGAATGGTGTATATCTTTAAAGTATTGAAAATCTTAAGATAGAAAATCAAAAGTGCCTAGATGAGCTTGATACTCTTAAAACTGAAAATGTAGAACTCAAGCTTATTGATGATGCTAGGAGAGATGAAGTCTATGATTATCAAAGAGAGATTGTTGTGCTTAAATCTGAAAATGCCAAGTTGCTTGCTCAAGTTAATGATTTATCTTCTAGGCCTGTTTTACCAAGAATGAAGTTGCTAGCTTAACTTTAGAAAAAGATTCCCTTCTTACTAAAGTCATCTGTCTTGAGGCCGACCTTTTGCATGCTAGAGAAGATCTTGCTAGTCTTTCTACTACTGTTATAAATCTTAGTGATGATAATGCTAAGTTAAGATCTACTTTGCAAAGGTTTCTCTCGGGAAAGAAATCCCTCAATGATGTCCTAGAACACTCTACCAAACATGTTGGTACTAGTGGTTTGGGATATGATGAGACTGCTCCCAAAGGTAAGAAAAAGAGCAAGAACAAGGGTAAGAAGAATAGTGTGGAACCTCCCATTTTTCATGGAGAGACTTCCGGCTCTAAGAACCCTATGGTTTGTGTTCAGTGTAAATGTGATGACCATTACTCCACTTATTGTCCTTACAAACCCAAGGGGACCAACCAAAGATGAAATGGGTCCCCAAGCTAACCCCGGATCCCAAAGTTTGAGTTGGGTTCCGACATCCTTCTTTCTTACAGGTTAAAAAGAGATGGATTGTTGATAGTGGTTGCTCTAAGCATATGACTGGAGAAATCAGCCATTTCAACAAGTTTGTGAAAAAGAAAGGAGGATCGGTAACCTTCGGGGACAACAAGAAGGGTAAGGTCATAGGTGAGGGTGATGTAGGCAATGAGCTATGTATTAAAAATGTGTTGCTTGTTGATGGCCTACATCACAACTTAATTAGTGTTAGTCAACTTTGTCACAATGGATATCTTGTGTTGTTTACTTCTTTAGAATGCTTGCTTCTAGATTCCCTCTCCTACAATGTTATATATAAGGGAACTAGAAATGGTAATCTTTATGTTATTGTTCTTGATGCTCTTAAGCCCATACTAAATAGATGCTTGGTAGTGGATAAAAATGATCTTTCTCTTTGGCTTCGTCGTTTGGGTCATGTGAATTTGCATCAAATGAAGAAGTTGAACAAAAAGGACTTAGTTCGAGGACTTCTCAAATTGGATTTTGAAAAGGATGAGGAATGCCAACCATGTACACAAGGGAAACAAACCAAATCCTCCTTCAAATCCAAAGGAGTCATGAGTACCAAGAGAGTTCTTGAACTTCTTCATATTGATCTATTCGGACCAATGAGAACGCAAACGCTTCGTGGTTCCAAGTATTGTCTTGTTATTGTTGATGATTTCTCTCGATATACTTGGACCTTCTTTCTCGTTTCTAAAAGCGATACTCTTGATGTTTTCTCGAGTTTTTGTAAACGGGCTGAAAACAAAGCTTCTTGCCGAATTATTTCTGTTAAAGTGTCTATATTAGTCTATTAGTTAAATAGGCTAATTAGTTTAGTGGGCGTTTATATTCCGGCCCGTCTAATTTTAGATTACTTGGGTCCTAAGTAATAGGGCGTTTCTCCCTCTTCTATATAAAGGAGAGGCCGTCAGTCTTTGTATCTAATCTATTCCTATTCAATCAATCTTTTATATTTTAACAGTTTCTATCCGTAGTGATCATGGGGGAGAATTTGAAAATGATCTTTTTGAGCGTTTTTGTGAAAAACTTGGTTATTCGCACAATTTCTCTTCTCCTTGCACGCCTCAACAAAATGGGGTTGTTGAGAGGAAGAACAGGTCTCTACAAGAGATGGCTAGGACCATGCTTCTTGAGTATGACACTCCTAAGAAGTTTTGGGCTGAATCTGTTAGCACGTCATGCTTTGTGCAAAACCGAGTTTTCACACATCCTTCTTTAAAGAAAACCCCCTATGAACTATGGCGTGGTAGAAAGCCGTCTATTGATTTCTTTCATGTTTTCGGATGTCCTTGTTTTGTTTTAAACACGAAGGATACTCTCGACAAGTTTGATCCGAAATCTTATAAGGCTTTCTTCTTAGGCTATAGCACTACTAGCAGGGCATATAGAGTTTTCAATATTGAATTGTCTAAAATTGAAGAATCTATCAATGTTAAGTTTATTGAAACTAACCCTGTTGCTGGCAAGCATGTTGGTGATGATGATGTTGCAGATGAGTTGATTCTCGTCTTAAAAGACCTCAACATAAAAAATAAAGGTAAGCAGGTGATAGAAGAAGAAGAAGAAAAGAAGGATCCCACTCCCCGCTTTGCAAAGAATCATCCCAAGGAGTTGATCATTGGCAACCCATTCGAGAGAGTGAGGACACGAGCTGCTCACAACAAAGAACAAGCAGATAGTGCCTTCATCTCCCAACTAGAGCCAAAGAACATCAAAGAAGCCCTTGGTGATGATGAGTGGATCCTTGCCATGCAAGAAGAGCTAGAGCAATTCGAGAAGAATCGTGTGTGGACCCTAGTGCCAAGACCAAGTGATAGAAAGATCATTGACACCAAATGGGTCTACCGCAACAAGCTAGATGAGCAAGGAAAAGTGGTAAGAAACAAAGCAAGATTAGTAGCACAAGGTTACAACCAACAGGAAGGTATTGACTTTGATGAAACTTATGCTCCTGTTGCTAGATTAGAATCTATTCGTATGCTACTTGCCTTTGCTAGTTACAAAAATTTCTTGTTATATCAAATGGACGTTAAAAGTGCGTTTTTGAATGGTACAATCGAGGAGGAAGTATTTGTTGCTCAACCTCCGGGCTTTAAAAATGACAAGTTACCCAATCATGTTTATTTGTTGCAAAAAGCTCTCTATGGACTCAAACAAGCACCTCGAGCTTGGTATGAGAAACTAAAGAACTTTTTGTTAGATAACAGGTATGTCATGGCAAAGTTGATTCTACCTTGTTTCTAAAACACACTTCTAACCATTTTCTTATAATTCAAATATATGTTGATGATATCATTTTTGGCGGGACTGATCTTGATCTTTGCAAGGAGTTTAGTTCTCTTATGCAGAGTGAGTTTGAAATGAGCATGATGGGTGAGTTGACCTTCTTCCTCGGCTTTCAAATCAAGCAAACAAAAGGAAACTTCATCAACCAAGGCAAGTACACAAGTGAACTACTCAAGCGCTTTGGGATGGAGAACATGAAGACGATGGATACACCCATGTCAAACACC
Organism: Alisma plantago-aquatica; assembly: GCA_963693085.1. NCBI lineage: Eukaryota > Viridiplantae > Streptophyta > Magnoliopsida > Alismatales > Alismataceae > Alisma > Alisma plantago-aquatica. Next base: position 2,798,165 of record OY856410.1, read on the forward strand.
GCCAAACTTGACAAAGATGAAGAAGGTGAAAAGGTAGGTGAGAAGCTTTATAGAGGTATGATTGGAAGTCTACTTTATTTAACTGCCTCTAGACCTGATATTATGTTTAGTGTTGGCTTGTGCGCTCGCTTTCAATCTAGCCCTAAGAAGTCGCATCTTATTGCTGTTAAGAGGATTTTGAGGTACTTAGCCAAAACCCAAAATTTTGGACTATGGTATCCTAAATCAAGGGATTTTACTCTTAGAGCATATAGTGATGCAGATTACGCAGGGTGTTTGGTTGATAGAAATTGCACAAGTGGCACTTGCTTCATTCTAAGACCATGCTTAGTGTCTTGGTTCTCCAAGAAACAAAGTACAGTGGCATTATCAACTACCGAAGCTGAATACATTGCATTCGGGAGTTGTTGTGCACAGGTCCTATGGATGAAGCAAATGCTCCAAGACTTCAACATATTTTTTGATGCTTCTCCTATCTATTGTGACAATACTAGTGCAATCAATCTATCTTACAATCCTATATTGCATAGTAGAGCCAAGCATATAGAGGTTCGCCATCATTTTCTTCGTGACCACATTGCCAAGAAAGATATCTATATCACACATGTGGACACAGAAAATCAGTTGGCGGATATCTTTACAAAACCTCTAGCTAGAGATCAATTTAATTTTATTCGATCTAAACTGCTTATTGTTGATTTGAATGATCTTGCCATGTGATCTAGCTAGTTGTCTCTTTCCTATATGCTTGCTCATGTCTATCTTCACCTTGTTTTGCCTATATATGCTTATTTGTGCCTAAATTGCCTATCAACTTGCTTAGTTTTTGCTTGTTTTTGGGTTTTTATCGAATTTCATGTTTTATCGCTAAATAGTACCCAATGATGAGCTAAATGTGCCTAAGTATGTTAATTATACATAATAGAATGGAAAAATGAATTTAATTGGCATGTATATGGCTAGAATCTAAGAATGAGACTGTTAGGTCAGGTTAACCTTCGATCGAGTTTCCACCGTGGAAAACTCGACCGATCAGGAGCCGAGAGCAGTTCTTCAGTGGACCGTTCGGTCGAGTTTCCCACACTCAGAACTCGACCGATCGACGGGCTGAGCCAACTTAAAAGTTAGGATCGACCGAATATTTTCCCTTGCAACTAGAAAATAGCCGTCCGATTCCTTGCCTCTAAGCCCTAAGCTCTCACACCCAGCCCTAAACCTCCCGTTCCTAACCCTAGGGCGACCTAGCAAACCCGTTCTTGACCTCCCCGGGCGCTCGTGGTGGTGTTTCTTCGGCGTTTGAGGTTTGATCTTGCTCGTGTGCACGTTTTTCTCCTTGTTTTCGTTTCCATGGCTTCCCATAGACGAAAACGTGCTGCTCCCGGCAATGCTCAAGCCTCTTCCTCGACTAATCGCTTGATTCCGTTCGATAACACCTCCTTTGTGTCTCTTGAGGCGGTAAATAGTGCCCAATGATGAGCTAAATGTGCCTAAGTATGTTAATTATACATGATAGAATGGAAAAATGAATTTAATTGGCATGTATATGGCTAGAATCTAAGAATGAGACTGTTAGGTCAGGTTAACCTTCGATCGAGTTTCCACCGTGGAAAACTCGACCGATCAGGAGCCAAGAGCAGTTCTTCAGTGGACCGTTCGGTCGAGTTTCCCACACTCAGAACTCGACCGATCGATGGGCTGAGCCAACTTAAAAGTTAGGATCGGCCGACTATTTTCCCTTGCAACTAGAAAATAGCCGACCGATTCCTTGCCTCTAAGCCCTAAGCTCTCACACCCAGCCGTAAACCTCCCGTTCCTAACCCTAGGGCGACCTAGCAAACCCGTTCTTGACCTCCCCGGGCGCTCGTGGTGGTGTTTCTTCGGCGTTTGAGGTTTGATCTTGCTCGTGTGCACGTTTTTCTCCTTGTTTTCGTTTCCATGGCTTCCCATAGACGAAAACGTGCTGCTCCCGGCAATGCTCAAGCCTCTTCCTCGACTAATCGCTTGATTCCGTTCGATAACACCTCCTTTGTGTCTCTTGAGGCGGTAAATCGATACAAGGATCTTCTTCCCCGATCTCCTTTTCCGTTTCGCCCCTTGGTTGACCCAAATCGTTTTCAAGCGGTTATTACCTCTGTTTCGAGGCTTCTTGCCAGCCATCACCTGTCTGCCCTTGCGATCGAACGTGACTGCTTTAACAATCACATTTTTAGCACAAAGGCAGTACACGAGTTCTACGCAAACTTGCGTTGGAACTACGATACACTTGTTCCCCGCCGAATACTGAAGTAGTTCTTAATTCGATGATCGCCGGTCGCCGTTTCCAAATCTCCGAGGATACATTAAATCTCTTTTTTGCCGGAGACGAGGAAAATAACACTTGGCGTAAGGACTATGGACAATATTTCGATCTTCTTGACCCGAAAGGTTTTTATAAACACCATGAATTGATGCTACCGGACATTCATCGGTTTTTAAAGAAACCCGACGTGGCCTACAAGAAGAAGTCTACCCTGCCTTCATCCTCTCTTGACCTTCGGAGGCGCATACTGGCCTTGGTGATTAACTGTAATGTCCATCCTAAGCGAAATCAAACGGACATTGCGGAAAACACCGCGGTCATTATGTATTGTTTGCTAAACAATATCGGTGTCAAATGGGCTAGATATATCTTGCACCACATGACCTGTTTCGACACCGGCAAGAACACCAAAGGCACCCACCCTCCCTACCCAGCTCTGATTTGTGGTCTTTTCCAGTTCGCCACTGATAAATCCCTCTTTTCTGACTTCCATTACCCGGTTGCTAGAAAAGGTGTTTGTATTAGTGAAACCACTCTTCAGAAGGCTGTCCTTGTGTTTTCTCCTGCCTCTGGTGCTTCTGCTTCTGCCTCTGCCTCTGCAGACCCACCCTCCTCCACCCGTGCTCCACCTCGCAGCCACATCCTCGACCCAGCCGTGCGTCCTTTCGTGCATTCAATGAAACCCTTCTGGGATATATGATGCATGAACAGGCGTACAACCGTCAGGTTCAGGAACACCTGCACCAGGATCTTTGTTCAATCATGTCTACCATGAACCTATCCTGTGCTTCACCCTACCCCACCTACCAGCCATACCCAGGTAGTGCTTATGCTTCTTATGCATACGAGCATTACTTCCTTGCTCCCGAGCCTTCCGCTGCCGCTCCGCCACCGTTTGCTGCTGGTTGTTCTGCTCCTGAGTTCCTGCCGTTACCAGCTGGCCCCCTGGCCACTCTGCTCGCCTCCTTGGGTGACTCTGCTCCGTCCTTCCCGCAGGCCAAGGAGCTTCTTGCTCTTGGTATGTCGTGGGCCGAGCAGAATGCCCGCTGGCCCGGTCGTTCTTTTGGTCCTCCTGATGATGAGGAGATGCCAGACCAGGCTGAGGATGCTGATGAGGATGCTGATGCTGAAGACAGTGATGGTGAGGATGCTTCCGACGAAGATGGTGGTGATGGTGCTGGATCTGATACTAGCACTGCTGCTCCGCCTTCAGACGGGGATGAGGACTACAACGCTGGCGAGGATGATGATGCCGTAGATATAGATAGCTTAGATGTTTAGGTGGTTTCTTAGCTTATAGTCTAGCATGTCAATCATATACATCTTTCTAGACTCTTTTGTATAAGAAACATCCTGGCACATTCTTCTGAGCTGTACTATTTCTTATCTATGTTTTCTCGCTTTATAGTTGTAGTTGCTTTCATGAGGACATCTATCTGAGTTGTAATATGCTAGATTTGCACTTTGGCTTTGTACTCTGTTTTATCTTACGCGTTGGTGCTATTCTGAGCTATATTTTGATAATGACTTGGATTGTGTGTTCTCCTTTTTGGTTGTGTGCTATATGCTTTCAATTGTTGTTTACTGCCTTGTATACATGTTTTTGGTTGAGTTTTGGAGAAGACCTGATTTTTGCTCTTCTACAACCCCTATCTTTTTGATAATGTCAAAAGGGGGAGAGATCTTTCAAGGTAGATCAGTCTTGAAACTCAATCATATTGCTTTATCTTTGATATAATTTTTTTTTGCCTGTGAGATCCTTTCTTGTTCAAATTCACTGTTCTTTATGTGAACTTGCAAAGGACTACACATTACATGGATATTGGTATTGCAATGTGTAGAGAAACTAACATGCAGGTTAGAGGAAGCATAGTTTGAGGGGGATCAATTCACAATTGTTCTTATCATGAATCCCCCTAATTCACAAGGCAAAGGTATAACTTTCATATCCTTTTCAATATGTTTGAGGAATGGTTTGTCATTGTCAAAAAGGGGGAGAATGTTGACCTAGAGGTTATACATTACCTATATTTTGATAATGACAACCATTCCACTCATATGTATCTAATATGTGTGTTTAAGATTGTTTGCAGGCATTCGGTACATGAAAAGGATCTAAAATCCAAAGCCCTAAAATAGGTCCAGTTCAAGTCAAAATAGCTACAAGTGTGCGTTTTGGGTTTTCTATGTAAACGACCTTAGAACATCTATGTAATCACTTGTAATGATGAATTGACTTGTAACTTAGAAGAGAAAAATGTTTGGGACAAAATTCACCAACTGCTAATCACTTTAATTGCAAATTAGAAAATTGATTACAGGCACTTGGTCGGTCGAGTTTCCTTGGTTTGAAACTCGACCGATCATCCTTGGTCGATTTTCTGAAGATTGCATCGGTCGAGTTGTGCTTGCACAAAACTCGACCGATCAGGTAACTGGCCATTTCGAGTTTAAATGGTCGGTCGAGTTTTGTCAGGACAAACTCGACCGATCATTTGAATATCGGTTTTGTCTTTTACTTGATCGGTCGAGTTAACCCTATTGAAACTCGACCGATTGCACTGTACGGAATTTGCAGAAAAAAGTGATGTGACCGTTGGTGAGTGTTTTGGGCAAAAATAGAGTCGTTTTCTTGAACAAAAAAGGCTATTTTTGTATCCAAGTGTCCCACAACTTAAAGGGGCACCCTCAACTATAAATAGACCCCCTTGGAGTTCATTCCAAGCTGCTCTTCCATTGCAAACTTGGTGCTAGCATAGTTGAGAGTGTTCCAAGCCCTTGAGCCCCTTTCTCTCTCTACCTTCAAAATAAATTCGTGAGTTATGAGTGAGTTAGGTTCCTGTGTATGAGAGCTATCCCTTGTATGATGAAAAGCTCTCCTTTCTCTCTTCCTACCTCCTATTCCCTTTGAAGATTGATTGAAGCTGCTTCTCCAAGTGAAAGAGAAGTTGATGCTGCTCTTCCCCGAGTGAAGGTGAAGATGGTTGCTGTTCTTCACGAGTGAAGAAAGCAAGCTTCTCCAGATCTCCAAGAAGAAGGAGAAAGGTGCAAAAGCTCTCTAAGAGAAGGAGAGGTGCAAGGCAAAGCTCAAGTAAGATGGGTAAATCCTGCAAGGCTGAAGACTAAGGAAAGAGTGGGTAAGTCCTTTGAAGAAGGCTGAAGACTACTTGCAAAGTAGGTAAGTCCTTGGTAAGGTTGATGATCTTAGCTTGAGAAACTAAGTCCTTGGTTGTGTGGTTTATGTATCTTGTAATCTTATTATGATATATAAGAGAACCAAGTTGCAAATCCTAGAGTCTAACCAACTCTAGGTAGTGGACTGACATCGCTCCTAAGTTTAGGACGTGGAACCACTCTAAACCACCTGTCCAAGTGCTTGCTATTCTTTGTCTCTTATCCTTGCTTTGAATGCTAGATTAAGACATCAAATTGCATTTTGGTTTAGTTTCTGCACTAAATATAAATTGGTGGTCTAAGATTTTGTGAAGTGTGTGAAGCTCTATTCACCCCCCCTCTAGAGCCCATTGATCCAACACTTTTCCCAAACATTTTGATAATCCCAATAGTTGTAATATTGGGATTGATAGAATGTTTTGAATCGTCTTGGAATATTAGGGTTTCCTTCTTTATTCCATTCAGATAACGTGATTATTTTTTGAATTTTTAGTTGAGAAAACTGCAAGTTTCTTTTTGTGGATTTATCTCTGTAATTATGAAAAACTTTTGCACTTCCTGTTTCTAAAAGTATTTTCTCATTGGTTTTTCCCAGGTAGGGTGGGAATATGATTGTATCCTTTAGGAAAATATTTATTTATTATATATTCAATTACTTTAGAAAGATCCTCATTTTCAAGAATAAGCACCTCTTCAGATGATTTTAGTATAAATTCAGAGGATGTTTTAGTTGATGAATCAACTTCCATGTTTTCTATTTTTTCTTTCTCCCTCCTTGTCTGTGTTATTGCGGGAGGACTTTGTTTAGTAGCCAGAATTGATGTCATGATGCTAGTCTTTTTGAAGACAATTTCCCTGCAAAAATTCTCTGAATAAGAAATCGGGTAAAAAATTATTTTCTCCTTTTATGAATTCTATATCAAAATCAAATATAGCTAATATTGGTTGCTATCTAGCAAATATTTGCTTTGAGGCAAGATTTTTAACATCCTTTTCTAAGACAAATTTAGCTGATTTACAATCTACTCTTAATAAAAATTTATTATTTAAAAGATCACTTTGAAATTTTATAATAGAGAGAACTATGGCTAATATTTCTTTTTTTATAGTTGAATATTTTTTCTGGTTTCATTCCACACTCCTGAGGTGTATCGAACCAAATGTTCTTTATTATCAATTTTTTGCTTAAGAATTTCTCCGTATCCTATATCTGATGCATCTGTTTCTACTATTTTATAGGGCTTCTGGGTCAACAATATTTAAACATGGTAACCGTTGAACCTTTAATTTTATTCTTTGAATGGCCTTGGTGTGATCTATGGTCCAACTTGGTGGAATCTTTTTTAATCTATCTGTAAGGAGTTTTCTATCTAGTGCCAGATTTTCGTAGAAATCAGATATATAGTTTAAGCATCCTAAAAATCTTTGGAGTTGTTTTTTCTCTAGGATTTCATCTAGGAATTTGTTAGCAAAGTCTATGGCTCTTATTATAGGTGATACAATTCCCTTTTCTATTTTGTAACCTAAAAATTGAATACTTATTTGAAATAGTTTTATCTTTTTAGTGGAGACTACTAGTACATTATGTTTTACTATTTGAAGGAATGTGTTTAGGTGTTTCCAATGTTGGTCACAATCTTTAGAGAAAATAAGTACATCATCAATGTAGACTATACTAAAAGAAGTATATGGATTAAATATCTCATTCATTATTTTTTGGAATTCTGATGGAGCATTTTTTAGCCCGAAAGGCATAACATTCCATTCATAGTGACCAAAAGGTACTGTGAAGGTAGTTGTATATCTATCTTCTTCACTTATTTGTATTTGCCAAAATCCAGATTTCATATCAAATTTTGAGAAGATGTTAGCACCATGTATTCTTTTTATTAAGTCATGTTTATTAGGAATTGGATATCTGATCCATTGGAGTACTTTATTTAGAGGTTTGTAATTAATGACAAGCCTAAGAGCCCCTCTTTCTATTTCGGATGCATTTTCTACATAGAAAGCAACGGAACTCCATGGAGAGGAGCTAGGTCTAATTAATTTCTTTGTCTGAAGTTCTTTTATTTTATTTTTACATATTTCTAAAAGTCTTTGATTCATTTGGATGGGTCTGGCTTTTGTTTGAATTTTAGTTTCATCAAAATTGTTAATGTATGGTAAAGTAACGTCATGTTTCTTTCTATGCCAGAATGCTGAAGGTAGTGAGCAAATTTCTTTTTCAACTTTTTCTTGAAATTCTATTATTAGTTTTTGAAAATCACTACTTTTGATTTTGTTATGAATTCTTTCAGTTTCTATTTATGTGTTAAGTTCGTTAATGAAGTTTTCTTTGTATTTGATTGAAGTGTTAATTTGTTGTATAAATGGTACTTTGGGTTCATTTTGAACTTAAAGGTAATCATTTTTCTATTTATATTAGCATGTACTCCTTTTGTATATACTATAATAGGTAGTATTTTATTCAGGAATGGTGTCCCTATGATTATATCCTCGGTTATATTTTTGGCTAGCATGAAAGTAGTTTTAATACATGTATGTTTTATACAAACATGGACCTTAGGGATTTTATAATTGATTTGTAATTTGTCATTGGTGCATGAATTGACATTGTGTGGTTTTTTCAAAATATTTGGTTGGTATTAGACCTTCTCTAATGCATTTTATGTCTGCTCCAGAATCAAATAAAGCTAGTTTCTTAATAGTGAAATCTGGGTTAATTTTAATTATAACATCTCCCTTCCATTTCCTTTTTATATATTGTTGGATGCTATTTAGGGATTTATTTTTGGATTTATTTTGACTTTCTGAATTTTCATATCTTTTTAGTTTCTTTTAAATCTTTTATATCCTTTTTAATAATTTTTTGTTCTGTTTTGAAGTCTTTTAGAGTTGGTTGTTTTTCAGTTGCTTTTTTAGTATCATATGAAATATTTTGGTTTGGACTACCTTTAGAGTTGATTTCTTTTTTATTCATTTTCATATATTTTGAAAATAATTTTAATTTTTCTTGATCACCTTTAACATTATTAATAGTTTCAAGAATGAAGTATTGTTCTTTGCTTAATACCTTTACAGAGTACTCTTCGCTTTCTTTACTTTTGGTTTTAGATAGATTATTTACTTTGTCAATCATGTGTTTATTGAAGGAATGAGAACTTTCTTCATTTAATTGTAGATTACTCTTGTTTGTTATATTTTGGACTGACAGGTTTTCAGGAGGGTTTTCATGATGCAATGGTCTAATTTTACTGTCAGACTTATTAGGCTCATACCACGGTGGAACAAGCCTATAGATTTTTTCGTTAAGTTCTTTGATATAATAATTTTTATACCATTCAAAGAAATGTATATTTTTTCTATGGTATTGCATTTGTGAATACCAATTTTCTATAATGTAATCTCTTTCTTTTCTATCAAAGTTTTCATAAAATTGTTTCGTCTTGAACTGATTTCTATCAGATAAAAATTCTTCTCTTAGCTTTTCTTTATCGATGATGAAATTATTTTTATTTTCCATTGAATTACTTTTATTTATGGTTTGAAGGGTATTTACTATTTCATTGACACATGTTAGTGAGTTAAGCGTTTTATTCAACATTTTTTTTGGAAAATTTTTAAATAGCTGAAGATACAGTTGTCAAAAATAAAGAGATCTGCGGCTTAAATCTTAAAAATTTTAAAACCAAAGGAGCTTGATATAAATAATGATTTTGTTGAGCAATCTTATTCTCTTTTCAATAAGTTGATTCCTAGTGGCCTGTCAACAGTTGAACTACTGCGACAAGGAAGCCTCAGACCTAGGTATTTCTTAAAGAAAATTGAATATGATACACTCAGAAAGGTTTGTGGGTGAGAGATTGAAATCATCAACCAAGGGATTACTAAGTGGCCTGTCAATAGCTAAACCTAGCCCTACAAAACCCTAAACGCCTACCACGGCTAAAGCGGGTGCAACGGGCTACCACTACGACAAGGCGGCCTCGGACCCTAGAACCCCAAGAAGGAAGACCCCGAACTCTCACCCCTTCAGAGAAAGAGAAAGAGACACAAGTATATCCCAACCACCCCTAACTTGACTCTCTTTATATATATATATATATATATATATATATATATTCGTTGATCTTCTTAAACATCATGTGAATAGCTCATATATAAAATTGGAGTCCATTTGGACATTTATAGGTCATGTTATGAAGACCAAAAAAATTTGTATTTCAAATTAGTTTCGTGCGTCGATTTTGTTGCCCTTAGATGAGTAACTTATACTCATCCAAATGAGCTCAAAATTTGCATGTAGCCTAATTATAGTATAACAATGAAGATCAATAGTTTACATTTTATAAAAAAATAGTCTTGATATGCAAACACCACTTGAGTGTAGTGTGTGATCTGTACACGAGTGTATTCTAGCCTCTCTCTCTATATATATATATCTATATATATATATATACTACTATAAAAAGAGCGAGTTCAATGCTGCGCTCTCCTTGATTCACTCTCTTCTTTCCTTTTTTCAAGGAATTTTGCTTCTACAAATATTTATTCTCACACTCTCCTATTAACTTTTTTTATCTTTAATTCTGTATTTCTCTATCCATCCCACGGAAACGGTTCCTTGATTCTCTCATTTCAAACAACCAACACAAATATCTTTTACCGTAAGAACCCTTTCACGGACGAATCCTCTCCCCGCACATTTCCAACAAATTTTATATGTCACGTGCATGTGCACGTGTGCGTTCACTAGTATATATATATATATATATATATATATATATATATATATATAAGCGACATAGCGCGGACAATGGATCGTATGGACGTCCTTTCTCGTGTTGCTTCTCCCCGCCATCAACGATAGTCGACTATGACTCCCAGTTTCTCCCTGTGTTCCAATCTATGAATGGTGCGGACAACTATTCTTGCTTCTGCCCACAAACCGGACAAGTCATCAAGACTTTCCCGACAATATCTGATTGTTCCCAGATTCTCTAACTATTGCTGCCCACATGTTATAACTTCTTGTTTTCCTCATCAAACATTGTAGCATGTAATCTCTAAGTGCTGAATACTTTCTGTTCATTTCTCCCATCTATTGATTAAAACTTTAGATTGAAGGGATGGACGCCAAGCCTCACTACAGCGTCATCCCAAATTTGCACTTTTATATCTATTTAGCCTCTGGTGGGCTGCATCTCACCAGTCATCCATTGTTTCCTCACGCAGTTAATTTCTCTCAAGTAGTTGAATACTTGTTTCATTGTCCTAAGAAACAACGCTTACATTGATATTTGTCCAATAATGTACATGAAGGATGTCCAAATGATGGAAAAATTGGACTAAGCACAAGACGACCTAAATATATCTGATTTATGATGCTGATAATATATAACCTTAATGCATTCTTTTACTCAGATGCGAAATAATGTTGCGTCATATGAACATGACTTGAAGGTAACTTGAATGAAAACAAAATTCATGTGTTCTCCACACAAGCATAATGCATTCATAAATCCAACGAATCTCAGTTTTTAGTCCGAAATTTAAACTCTGGTATTTCTTTTCCTTATTGTGTTCTTTGAATTTTAGGGACACGTTTCCTCTTCTCTGTATCTGCTCCTTTTCCGTAGTTCTAACTTTTTCTATTTTCTTTTCTTGTTTGCTTCTCGAATTTTACTACAATATTAACTCAACGTTCTAAAAAATATATATATATTAATTCCGACCATTTTTTCTAACTGATAACGAAAATCGTTCCAAGTAACCTGCAACTGAGCTTGTAAAAAGTACCACCCAAAGAGGTATCAAGAAGAGCTGGTTCTTTGAACTAGAAAAAAAAATCCTGAAAGGCGTATGTACAACAGTATTATTATTTAAAACTTCACATTATTACTAGGAAAGTCTCGAGCTACAAATTGCTCATATCCAGCTCAAAATGTTGTATGAGAAACTCGTTTCTGGATTGATCTTTGGGTATACAGTATCTTCAGTATGTTTGAGGTAGCCGGTAACTAGCCAATCTTTTGATTCTGGATAGCATTTTGAGCGCCATCAACCCATCAAGAATTGAAGTGGTTCAAACTCAGTCACACACGTCCTTAGGATATTATGATCCAATTGTAACTGCGGAATGCTGCACAAGAAATTTGACTAGGTCCCAAGTCTCTATGTCAAAGGGGTAGAGTGCCATACTCCAGAGACTCAAACTTGCAACTTTATTAACCCAACACATTAAGGTTTACTTGTTCCTATTGCCCTTGTCACTGTCAATCGTTCATCCCTTTTCACACATGCATGAATCACATGCAAAAGTTATTCAATGAACCTTCAATTTGTATGGTTGGATCATAATTAAATGATCACAAGAAAAAGTTATTCAAAGGACTCTCATGCTGTCACCATAATAGGGCTCTCACTGGATCGGTCCTCTATTTAATATACTATAAAACCTCCTATTTAATCCCTGCTAGTGTATTTAGCAACATGTAGAAGAGGAACATTGTTCTTCAGAAGATAAGAGTAGAACCTAGATCTTACTCTCACTAGAAGCACCCAAGAGTGAAAAATTTCAGATCTCAAGGGTGCAAGGTGTTGATGTATTACCGTGGGTCTGTAAATGAATAGAGGATGATTCAATTCTAAAGTGAAGACAGACCAAGAGGAATATAACAGAAAAAGTGTAAGCATGAATATCATCTCAAATATGCCACATATGTTTAAGGAGTTTTTCGTTTGTATGTGGAGAAAACCATGTTTTAAACCTAAATATCTCAATGAGTCACTGAATGCTGTGTCTGAAAGTGTGACTATGAAAGCAATTAGATTTTCTTTAACAAAAATATGAATTTTTAATACTTTTCTTCAGCTTCCAGATTTTTTCAGTGACTTTATGTATCATCGTATCAATTGTGATATACAGTTCAGTGCCTTAAGAGTAGGTGACTTTTAGCCTATAATATTGGTTTTCAAGGTATTAGCTTTCACAAAGTTGAGCATGTATTTAACCTCTGCGCAGGCGGATCCTGTTTTTATAGGTGTATCCCGCCGATTGCTGAATGTACGACCAACAGCTTTTTTCTTGGTCAAATGTCATATGGAATCTGAAGAAATCCAACAGCTATATGCGACTGCTGAAGATGGTTACGAGTCTACTCACCTTCATGCTGTCACTAGGGTAGAAACTTCTTTTTCACAACCTAATGCTGATCAAGTGCTTTGCTAACAACACTTTTTAATACTCCTTTAAGTTTTACTAACATCCCAACTATTCCAGCATGACATCTTTAAATTGACATCAAAGATGCCTGGATGCCACCGAGGCGGATATGCCTTATATGAGTTGATGCGGGAAGCTTCTATTTAGTCATGCTTACTGGTACCAGTTGTATTTTTGTGATTTTCAGTTGTAATCTGATGTGAATTTTTGTCTGAGTTCATCTACAATAATCTGAAGACTCATTTCCTGGATACGCTGCTATTTCTCGTTTTAATGTCATTTATCAAGGCCAAACTAGAAAAGAATTAACCAGTCTAAAATTTGAACAAATGTGGTTCAAACTTTATGGTTTGCTATGCAATCACTTTGTACTGGCGTTGGTCTCTATGACGTGATTCATCGGTCTAGCCATTAGTTTTTTTGAGATATGGTCTAGCCATTAGGTTGTTACCAGCTATTGGGCAATGTGAATTCTCCCCTGCCAAAAAGGTATATTGTAGGATGTAAAACAGAATGTAATTAAACCCTACATCACAGACTTTCCCCTTCTCACATTGTCCTACCACCTATTACCTGGTGTTGGTGACAATTTCACCACCCAAAGGCGATGGTCTAGGTGGAAGTGGGCTGCTTGGCTGCAAGTTCCCTCCCTCCCATGTTTGGTCTGTCCCCATTGGTTGAGTATCTAGAAGTAGGAACGTGATATGGTTGAAGATCTGACAATCTGATAATCTGATTTGTATCTGTATCTGGCACTAAAGGAGAAAAAATTGAGAGTTTGGAATGGGGTTTGTGATATTGAATTTCAAAAAGTCGGCTCTATTAGGATTATGTTTATTGCCATGTGATCTAAAAAATCATCATCACTCAAGCCTCATTTTCAACCATGTTGGTCTCAGATGCATGAATCCTTCTTTTTGACGCAGTTTTGTATGGGTTGTATTCTAAGTAAAGATGTCAAGATGTTTGATATCTTCTTTAAAGCTCTCCCCAACTCAATTTAGCCCTGCCTCTTCTTTTTTAACTATGCTTGATGAAAGCATTTGGATAACCTGTGATAGTCTGAATGCAGAGTGATTAAATGTGTCCATTAAAATTTTGTTGCCATTTGTGTAGTGTGCTAGTGTATCTAATTGGTCTGTATGATTAGAGTGGTATTATTGGATTTTTTAATCAAGGTGATATAGATGGAATTCAGTTGGAATGAAGGGAAGCACTTAAGAAGACTGTTATAGCAAATTGTGCCTAGCACTGATGTCCTTGCATATGTTTTATTATTTGCAACACTTGCTCTAGTATTGGTATCACAATCACGATGCCTACTGTATGTTAATAAATAATTTAACTTTGGCACGGGCATATCGAGAGGCCGATGATTTATCTATAAACTACAATGTTTGAAAACAACAGATCAAATTGTTTGTATAAAAAAGCGAGTAACAATCACGTGACCCTTTGGGCTGGAAATAGAGGCGATATGAAGCTTCTGAGTTCATTACTGCAATTGTACGTGGAACAAGATGTATTGCAATCCCCAACAATGCTCCCGGGACACAATCCCTATGCTGCCAATACTCACATTCAATATCAAGGAGAGTCTCATCCCTTATCAAGTTGGATTGTGCTTGGAAGTGCTTAGTGGTTGGAGGGGTATTAGATAATGCATGTAAATGACATCAACACTTTACAGGTGGTCATTTAGTACATCACAATGTTTACTTTTCCGATGTTAGATAGCTGTAGAAATTGTTGCAGTAGAAGGAGATGTCTGTATTTAGATCGCATGGTGAATAACAGAACTTGCACACCTCTCAATAGAATGGATTGCTAAATCATCTATCTTCTATTCTAAATTAAATGTGGCTTCCGCCACCATGGTCAAGTATTGACTAGAATAGGTTGGTACCACTTTATCACTTTGATAGAGAGCAAACAGTTTATGATAACTTTGGAACATGTGCATTAACCAGGGACATTTAAATTTTCTGTAATGAAGAAATCTTGTGACAAGCTCTTATCTGTCCTTGTTTACACGAAACCCTACATTCCAAGTTGTGCAAGTCTAAGGACAAAAGCTTTGAAAGGATGCACCATTCTTTGGGCTAGAGGGAAAATTGTCTTGTTTATCTTTATGTGACAGTAATCTGCTACGATCACCACAGACAAGCAAGGGAGTATTTTCATACTGCAGCCAAGAGGGACAAAAAAAGAGCTAAAGCTGCAGAATTTGCCATGTTTCTGGTAATATGATAATGCAGTTTCTGAAACAAAATACATCCAGTTAGTAGATGCCAGGATGTCTTGTGCATTTTTAAATGTAGAGGAGACCTCAAATCTCTACAATTTCTTGCCAAGTTCTTCATTGGGGATCCAGTAGCTCCTTTGTAATTCGTAGCTGTAGAGGCAATAGCAGATTGGCTGGAATCTGAGGCAGGGGTTATTCTCACACGTTACTCCATTTCTTGAGCACAGATAGCCTAAATACAGGTATCAAAGGAAGGATGCCATTGTGCAACAGAGGACGAAGATGAAGTCGTCAAGCAACATGAATGCAACCTCTAGAACAGCAAGTGAACTTGCCCCAGGTAACACCCGTTTAGTATGTTGTTGAGGCTAACTACCTATATAACTGTAGGTTTTAGAAAACCAGATATGGAGGAAGTACTGCAGCAATATGAACCTGTTTGGAACAATGATGTCTATGTGCATTCAGAACGAGAAGATGATGAAGCAATGGACGACATCTGTGAACCTCCATCAAACCTGTAGATGCTTAGACAATGTCAAAGAACGAGGAAGGTTGTTGTGGCTCTGTGAGGTTGGTAGTTATCTAGGATGAAAAATGTGAACTGATGACATGCGGATGATGACAATGGATGCACATTTAGACAAGCACATGAAAAAAATAAAATGCTGGCTCCACTGTTTCTGCTCTGTATTTACTCCACGGTGGGTAAACCTAAAATCTAGCATGGATAATGTTAGGTATTCCACGTGGGCAGTGATATAGATCAGCTAATTCATCATAGAAATTGTCAGAGTCAAAAGATCTTGCCACACATGGCGAAAGAGCAAGGTGAATAGTATAGAAAAATTGCATCATGTCTCACTAACAAAGCGCAGGTTGATGTTTAGAAGAGAAGGGATGAAAGCAACACCAGAAAAGGCAAAAAGAATGCAGTGTTCCTGGGAAAATGTTTCATATCAACTTTTGCAGTACTATAACCTCTTCTGGAAGCAGCAGTCAGAAAGTGAACTTCCAAACAGACGGGTTTGAATGAGTGTATGAAGATTTGGAACTTCCAAACGGAAAGTATTGGAAGCCGATGGTGGATTAAGATGAAGGAAGATTTTCAACGCAGAATCATAGGACTCAATGGAGGGTTGTGGATTTCCATGAGTGAGGGACTGCTCAAGCTGCCCATGTATTGAGGTAAAATTGTAAGCATTTGAAGAAGCAAGCCTCTAAGTTTGCTTGATTTCAATGACCGAATCAAATAGAGGTCAATATTCCGTCCCTGTAATATTACTCTTCTCATTGCTGTTGTCTAAGCCTCATTATCAACCGTTTTGGGGTTGGATATATGGATCCTTCTTTTCCATTCAACTCTATTATGCGCCAGATTTTTATTAAGATGTAATGATTTCAAATATCGATGTATAATATCTCTTAAGTTAATTTAGGTCTGCCTATTCCTCTTTTAATTGTGCTTTGACTCAATAGCATTGATTTGAATATGTGTATTTGTTGGTCTACATTGTACATGTCAAATCCATCTGCACTCATGTTTGTTGTCCTCAATACTTGCCACCCCTACTTTATTCCTAATTTAGTCATATTTCTAACGATCTTCCCTTGTCTTCCCACACATCCATCTCGATATTCACATTTCGGCCATGTTCATCTTGCTGACAACTTGTTTATTCATTGCCCCACATTGTCCCTGTACAACATGGCTAGACCAGCAATTCTGTAAAACGGATATCAATTTGGAGGGATCTTCTGTTCAGGAACTATTCCGATTACACTCCACTTCATCCATTCCGTTGTGACTTTGTGATATAATAATCTCAAATATTGCCATCATAGAAGCCAAGTAACAAAAGATACCATATTTTGGTAAATCCTCTCCATTCAACTTAGCACCACCATCCACAATAGTAGACTGATTGATGTTGCAATGCATAAGCTCACCTTTGCTTTTTCCGATCTTAAATCAATTAGATTTCAATGCATTTTTCCTAAGTTCATCTTTATAATATCTGGAGTTTCATCAATCAACATTCAACACAATGTCATCAAGTAACTAAACTAAGGGATGTCATTATATCAACTGAACCATGCTTATGCCGACTCATCCATAACAAAATTAGGTCATCAAATAACTAACCAAGTTAATTGCCAAAACAAAATTAGTTCATCTTGATTTAACACCAGCCCTTACCGACACCGACCCAATTCGATGAAAGTTTATCTTCCCCTAAGAAAAGGACATCTATTATAGCAAAAATAACTCTATTAGGGGTGGATACACATTAATTTTGACAACTATTACTTAAACATAACTTTGAGTGCAAAAGTGCAGCCAATCAGATTCAACTACAAATGAGCTATTGTTCTGCTGGCGCATCAATATACCGTAGCAGTGTTGCCTTTTTGGACATGCCACCCTCTGATTTCGATGATCTAGATATTTTTCATTTGTGTATTAACACGTGCATTAAATGTTTCAGGTAATCAAGGAACTCATACAAAATCCAATGTCAAATGATGTGCAATATTTTGTGTTTGAATGCTTGTAAATCAAGTTGTATGTAGAACTATGTTTTCTTGTATAATTGTACAACTTGATAGGAATAGTGTAAGAACAAGCAATGAACGACCAAAACCAGTGAATTAAAAAACGGCCAGGCGGGCCGCTTAAGCGCCCATGACCCCCAGCCGCTTAATTTTGCCATTAATCGCCCGCTTAATCATTTTGAACAAAATCGCCCGCTTTTTGCCCGCCTCACCCGCTTTTTTCCCGCTTTTTGCCCGCTTTTTTCCCGCTTTTGTTTAAAAATCCTAATGTAAGCATCTAACATTAATTACATAGCCAAGTAGTGTTGACTATAATATACGAAACTTGTATACATTAAATGTTCTATGATATAGCTAGTCCTAATTTAGAATGCATACTTTGTGTGTAAGCTGTAATAATTGGGTACTGCTGTAATGCATCTAAGTAAATATCCTATTGCTCTATTATACTAGTAATGCATCGTTAGTTTTACTGATTTCCTTGCTGCTTTCAGTGATTAATCATTGGTACTGCTGGTTAGTATTACTTTAATTCAATAATTCATAGTTTGTTATATACAATTACTGATCTGCTTGCTGATTTTAGTGATTAGAGATGCTGATTAATAGTAAGTATTGATGAATACTTAGTTAATTACTGATTTGCTGATTAGATATGTATAGCAGTTCCTTATAAATATATTTTTTATATAGACATACATGTAATTTTGTATAAAAATATATAAAATTTAGACACCCGCTTTTTCAAAAATCGCCCGCTTAATCGCCCGCCTACCGCTTAATTAGTTACAGGGTGCCGTCCGCACGCCTCCCGCTTCCCGCTTTCTAATACATTGATCAAAACCATCCCAAACCTATATTATACTTGTATACACCCATTATGATAGTTACGGTTTATATAAAAAATCATTTGAGTCGTTTACCAAAATTTAGATTTTTTTGGGTCAGTAGATTTTTAGATGTTCAGTCGATGTGTAATTCGACTGGGACCAACTCTCATTCAAATTGCAATTCCGGATATTTCTCGGCATGGAACAAATTTTTGTATATCAACTTGGAAGATGGGCTGTTTTTATGGGCTCCTGGAACCCTCTCGGTCGAGATTTTTCTCGACCGAATTCTCCAACGGTCAAAAAATGGCTAGTTCGGTCGAGAGGAGCGTCAGTCGCAAATTTTCAGTCAAGGTTTTTCTCGACCGGGGAGTAGCCGTTCAAACTTTTTGTGGACCGAACTCTCGCTGGATTCAAATTTAAAACTTAGATCGAGGGACTAGTCGGTCCAAATATTTTGCGACCGAGCTCTCTTCCGGTCGAACTTTTTCTCGACCGAAAAAGTTATGTTTCATTTTGAAAGAAAGTGGATTTGGCCAAAGTAATCACTGATTTAAATGATGAAAAAAATTATATGATAATTAGAGGTATTTCAAAATATAAATAAAATAAATTTGAACAGTTTGAAAGCATGAGTGACATTTTAAGAAAATCAAGATAGACTTATTCACAAGGAGCAATATTTAATTTTTATTACTCTGAGTTGTTCTTAAAATAAGGGGATTTTATGGATTAATTTGCAATGTTAACATGACGAGGACACATGTAATTGCAAAGAAAACTATATTTATCTTCAAAAGAATTTTTATTTAAAAGATAAGCACATTTACATCAAGTTAAGTTGAGATAAGACATTATTATATAAAATTAAGCACGGTCAAATCTCAACAAGTTTGCTTTTTATTCTAAGTTGGGGATTTTGGAACCCAAACCATGTCCGGGACTCCTTTCTTCCGATATTAAAAGGAATACTATCCAAAATGTTGACAATAATGACATGAGATAGAGGATATTTCATTTCTCTTTTCAACATTTTGAAAATCTACAACTTTAGTCTTAGGAACATATGTAGTTCTAGTCTTGGAAGCATGTCTTTTTGGTTTTAGGCATATGTGAGGATTTTTTTTGGTACACAGCCTAAACCTCTCCTTCCTACTTTGTTTAGAGGCATTGTCTAAGATGTTATGAAGACTTTTATTTCCTTGCATTAATCTAGAAACTTATTTTGTCATGAAGTTCTTTAAGACTATCAACTAATTCTTCTTTAGATAAATAAAAAATACTTACCTCATTTGTTTCTTCTTCATCCGTTAGCCATGAGACATTCTACCTCTTCTTCATTGCTTTCTCCATCGTCACTTGATTGATCTCATCCAACAAAGTAGGCTTTGTCTTTCTTCTAGAATGAGGACTTTTTGCCTTTCTTGAGTTTTGGGTATTCAAAAATCAAGTGTCCTTTCTTTCCACATTCAAAGCACCTAGAAGAAGAAGGTACACTACGAGTTTTATTAGATCGAGTTCTCTTATATTTCTTACCATCTACAATCAAGATGCTTTCATCATCTTCATCACCCGTGTCACTGCTTTCTTGGATGATGTTTCTTGATGACGCTTTGATGGCGGCTTTAAAAGCAAGATCCTTCTCTCTTTTGTTGTTCAGTTTCACCTTTTCTTCCTCCTCAAGGGTGATTTTGTGCGTTTCCAGATTCCTGATGAGCTGCTCCATCTTCAGTGCTATAAGGTCGTTGACTTCCTCGATAGCAGTGACTTTAAACTTGTATCTGGGAGGTAGTGATCTAAGTATCTTGGATACTTGATCTTCCTCGCTTATGTTCTTCCCCAACGCACTTAGGCTGTTAACAATGTTAGAAAATCTAGCATACATTTCTGCAATGCTCTCGTTAGGTTGCGTATGAAATAATTCAAATTTATATTTTAACATATTAATTCTAGTATTTTTAACTTGAATATGTAACTGCATATGAAAGATCTAAAATACTAAAGGCTATTTCTTATTGAGTGAATAAAACAAGTACATGACCCTCTCTTTTATAAGACAAGAGAGTGAGACATAGAGTAGAGCTAGGCAATATGGGATAAAAGTACAAGAGTCTACAAAGACCAAAGCCAAAATACACTAAGTAAGAAACATCAAAACAAAAGCCAAAATACACTAAGTAAGAAACATCACAACACAGTCAAATATATATACTAATACTCCCCCTCAAGCTAGAGCATAGATATCAATCATGCCCAACTTGTCAATCAGAGTAGTGAATTGAGTCTTTGGAAGAATCTTGGTGAAGATATATGCAACTTGATCGGAAGTATGTGTATAAGGCGTAGATATTTGACCAGATAAGACAACTTCTCGTACAAAATAACAGTCAACTTCGATGTGCTTAGTACGTTCATGAAATGTAGGATTACTCGCAATAAAGATAGCAACCTTGTTGTCACAGTACATAGGAATATAATTGGAATGAGTGATACCAAAATCTTTCAGAAGGTCACAGACCCAGAAGAGTTCACAGGTAGTATGAGCCATGGCTCGATATTCTGCTTTAGCACTAGAACGAGCAAATCTGTTTGTTTCTTGCTGCCCCAGGTAACCACGTTACCACCTACAAACGTGCAGTAACCAGAAATAGATCGACGATCTATTTTGCTCCCAGCGTAGTCAGAGTCAGAATACCCAACAAGGTTACAGTGGCCATGTTTCTTATACAGAAGACCTTTCCCAAGAGAACTTTTTAGATATTTTAAAATATGGCAGACAGCATCCCAGTGACATTGTCTTGGTTTATCGAGATACCTGCTAACCAGTCCAACTGCAGATGTGATATCAGCTCGAGTGACAGTAAGGTAAATAAGCTTCCCGACCACGCGATGATACTGATGATGATCAGGATAAGGAGATCTCTCGTCATCCCAATTAGTGTTTGGGTCCAACGGGGTACTGGAAGGCTTGGCTCCAAGAAGGCTTGTTTCAGATAGAAGATCCAGAACATATTTGCGCTGAGATAAGCACAAACCAGAAGATGACCGAGACACTTCAATCCCAAAAAAGTATCTCAGTGTACCTAAATCTTTAGTGACAAAATGAGTTTCCAAGTAGCATTTAGTAGCCTGAATACATACAAGGTCACTACCGGATAATATGATGTCATCAATATAAACAATCAAGATAACAAGCCCAGAGGAGGTGTGTTTGATAAATACAAAATGATCAGACTGAGAACGACGAAACTGAAAATTTTGAAGAATAGAGCTCAGCTTATCAAACCAAGCACGGGGGCTTTGCTTCAGTCTGTAAATTGCTTTGCGCAGACGAAAAACTTTTGAGACTCCCCCTGAAGCACAAAACCAGGAGGTTGTTCCATGTATACCTCCTCATGCAGATCACCATATAGAAAAGCATTCTTAACATCGAGCTGGAATAAAGGCCAGTCAGAATTAACAGCCACGTAAATAAGTACACGAATCGAGTTCAGACGGGCAACATGTGAGAAGGTCTCAAAGTAATCCACACCATATGTCTGGGTATAACCTTTGGCAACAAGATGATCTTTGAGACGTTCAGTAGTCCCATCAGGCTGATATTTGATCGTAAAGACCCATCGACAGCCAACTGGAGAACAACCAGTAGGAGGATCAATTAACTGCCAAGTGTTGCGTTCATTAAGAGCCTGCATTTCAGATTCCATGGCTTGACGCCAAGCTGGATGCTTAAGAGCCTGAGAAGCATTCTTAGGAATAGATACAACAGAAAGAGCAGATGTGAAATTTGCAAAATTAGTCCCCAAGTGATCAGTGGTACAAAAATTCCCAATGGGGTATTGTGTACAAGTCCGAGTTCCTTTGCGTAAGCTGATTGGTATATCTAAATCAGAAAATACCTGGGATGGAGGTGGATCTGCCATCGAGGATGAAGAATTTGGATGGGCAATGGAGGGAGTTGGAGCCTTCGGTCTTCTTTGATAAACCTTCAGTGGAGGAGCAGCAACATGAGTGGTATCCGATGAATCGGACGCATCATTCAACTAGTAAAGGTATATCCGCAAATAAATCCGATGTTAAGACAGAACTAACAGAGGAATAAAATGACATATGTTCAAAGAAGACAACATCAGCTGAAACCATCCACTTCTTTCCAACCGGGTCATAGCAGCGGTACCCTTTTTGAGTCCTAGAGTACCCTAAGAAGAAACTTGATGGCTCGGGGATCAAGTTTAGTTAATCCAGGACGCATATTTTTAACAAAGCAGGTGCTTCCAAAAATCTGAGGGGGGACAGAAAACAACGGAGCATCAGGATATAGAATTTGATATGGAACTTGATTGCCAAGAATAGAAGATGGCATGCGATTGATAAGATAGCATGCAGTAGAAATAGCTTCGGGCCAAAAATAGTGGGGAACATGGTAGTGAAACTGAAGAGTGCGAGCAACTTCAAGAAGATGCTGATTTTTGCGTTCGGCAACTCCATTCTGTTGCGGAGTGTAGGCGCATGAGGTTTGGTGAATAGTACCCAGTTTGCGACAAAAAGAACTGACTGAGGCTTGCATGAATTCAAGGGCATTGTCAGTGCAAAAGATTTTTATAGGTTTACTAAACTGGGTACGTATTTCAGAAAAAAGGCAGTAATAGTATCAAGAATGTTAGACCTATCTTTTAACAGGAATATCCAGGTGGTTCTAGAGAAATCATCAATAAAACTCATAAAATTCTGGAAACCAGAGACACTGGGAACATAACATGGACCCCAAATATCAGCATGCACTCTATCAAAAAGCTGTTTTGAGCCAATACATAATTTTTTTTGAAAAGTAGACCTAGTCTGTTTGCCTAATTGGCAAGTTTCACAATGAAAAACAGAATCAGAAATAGCAGGTAGTATGTGCTTCAATTTGGCCGCTGACGGATGTCCCAACCGATAGTGCCATTGGATGCCCGTCACAGAAGAAGTCAGAAACGCAGCAGTCCTCGGTACATTCAGGTAGTATAAGCCGTCTGGTCCCTCATGGCCTGAACAAATCTTCGTCCTCGTAAGCAGATCCTGAAAGATAACACCATCCGGGTCAAATGTTACAGAACGACGTAGGCTCTTAACAGTCCGACTAACAGTCCGACTGACAGATAATAAATTAATTGGAAATTTAGGAACATATAATGCAGAGCGCAGAGGTAGGCGGCCAGAAGTACAGATATTGCCAAAACTAGATACAGGCATTTGTGAACCATCAACTAAAGTAACAGGAGGAATAACAATAGTTTTATGCAAAGTAGAAAACAAGGTAGGATTGCCAGTAATGTGGGAGGTCGCACCAGAGTCGATCACCCAAGTGTTTTTACCAGACTGGATTAGGAGAGCAGTACTGCCATCAGTGAAAGTCTCCTTAGATGAGGCCAAACGCGCTTGAAGCAGTTTTTCAAATTCCGATCTGATCCAATCGGCAGATGGTGGAGCAGAAGAGGAGGCAGTAGTGTCAGGCTGCTCAGATGTGACTTGATTTGCCCACGCAGGTTTCCCGTGTTTGATCTAACAACGGTCTTCATTACATTAGTCCGTTTGCAGAAGGTGCAGTAGCGTTGTTCAGTAGCATCAACAGTAGAGGAGGACCCCCGTCCTGGACCAGTAGAGGATCGTCCACGACCGCGTCCTCGACCGCGACCACGACCACGGAAGGAGTCGCCAGTCCTAACAGCGAGGGCTGTTCCGTTAGAAGTATCAGGAAGTGCTTGAGAGACATAGGGAAGGCGTTGCACACGCTTCAGAACATCGCGTAGGGTAGGAAGAGGATCACTAGAAAAGATTTGATTTTACTACCCCCGCAAAGGATGACGACATGCTAGCAAGAAACTGGACTAACTGTAACTCATTGCGCCGACACTGGATCTCAGTAATATCTGATGATAGGGGGTGATAGACCTCAAACTCATCCCAGAGCGCAGAGCATTGATTATAGTAGTCCTCTACTTAATCAGTAGCCGAGTACTCCAGTTTGGCCAAGTTTTTGAAGATCTCGAACACCTTCTTCGGATTCTGCTGGTCAGAATACACGTGGGAAAGCTGATCCCACATTTCCTTGGTCGTCTTCAGGTGGAGCAAAGACTGGCTGATTTTGGGCTCTGCACTATTGACCAGCCAGGTCATGACGCCATAATCTTCTTTAGACCAAAGATCATAGGCCTGTTTTGTCTTGTCATCAACATCTGGAGCAGGAGTCGCTGGACCTTTGGTAGACAGATGCTAGAAGCGTCCTTAAGCCTTGACGTAGAGTTTAAAGGAGGTTGCCCATAAGTGATAGTTGGAGCCATCCAGTTTGACAGTGGTGACGCACAAGTTGCGGGGAACGTCTGAGGTCGCCATGACGAAAACAGGCAGCGTGAACCAAGGGCGCTGGCAGCAGTAGCAAGCAGAAGGTTAACGTAGCAGTCAATAGAGGCAGACAACAACAGAAGCCCAATACATGGGCAGATCTAGAGGCAGAAGATAGGAGATCCAAGCATCAGATCTCAGGAACCCACGTAGGGGCAACAAGGAATATATAAGAACCTACGCCAACATGGAGGAAAAATTACTCCACCATGAAGCGTAGGCAGGCAGAGAGCAGAACTGAGTTTACGCCTTCAACGTGCCAGAACTGGAAAGTGTCCGAAGCTGTCCGGAGACCAACCGGAAGAGGATGGGTGGATGGGGCGGTCAACGGGATGGGATATGAATAAGGGATGAAGAAGGTGGTGATGACGGAGAGTTAAGAAGGTGGTGGTGGGCTGTGGAGAAGAGGGTGGATGCGGTAGGTGGAGAGATGGGTGGCGACAGCAGAAAGGGGGCAGGAGGAGGCAGCGGGCTGGTGGAAGGGGTGGAGATGGTGGCGGCTGTTTTTGGGGTGGTGAAGGGATAGCGGGGAGAAGGGCTGGTGGGGTGGAGGGGCTGAGGAGGTGAGCGGCAACAGCAGCAGGGGAAGGGGGCCGGCGGCAACAACAGCAGGGAAAGGGGGGGCAGCATCAAAGAAAAAAAAGAAAAGGGGGGGGGTGGCGGCTAGGGTTAAGTGGGCATGGTGTTAGGGTTTAGGAGGGAGGGGTTTAGGGAGGATCAGAAGGCTCTGATACCATCTAAAGTACTAAAGGCTATTTCTTATTGAGTGAATAAAACAAGTACATAACCCTCTCTTTTATAAGACAAGAGAGTGAGACATAGAGCAGAGCTATGCAATATGGGATAAAAGTACAAGAGGCTACAAAGACAAAAGCCAAAATACACTAAGTAAGAAACATCACAACACAGTAAAATATATATACTAGTAAAATATCTAGAAGGGGAGGTGAATAGAGCTTTATGATAATTTTAGTCAAATTAATAATTCAAAGGTTGTTGCCTATCAACTTCGAAAACACATGGATTATCGACACCATGCAATGACATATTTCAATGAACGTATGCAGTCCTTAACACCAAATGTCCCGGATAACTATCCTTCTAATCTTTATCCCGGGAGCATCCCTCCATACAACCTAAACTTCAACTATTCACAACCACCAACACCACCGTCCGACCTTCATCACAAACAATTTTCTGAATCTCAGCTTTAAGATATCGTAGTCCACTTCAACTTCTCTCGAGCTCTTACTTTTCTTGAAGCCTATGCTTTGGTGACCGCAAATGCATTAACTTGGGAAACTATTATGCAATACTATGGCGATGCTTCTTTTAGAGGACATGGCCCTGATGTGGATCTTATTCTTGATCTCATTAAGAATTTGTAAATCTTTTCTTTAGATCCATGTAACTTTTTATGTATTTCTTTCTATTTCCAAGCATTGTATTCTTTTTGAGATTATCATGAATTAATCAAGAAATGACATTTTATGTCTCCCTAAAGCTCATACTTCCTATGGCTATATTTAACTTCTTAAAGGGATATTATATTAACAAGGAGAAGTAATTCAATAATCTTAACATGGATTAAATAACATGTGCTATCTCATTCATGATTAATGTACTCAAATTAATTTTCTACAACAAATATGTGAAGATCTCGGTCGAATAATACTTGGACTGAGCAGAAACTCGGTCGAAATTATTCTCGACCAAAATAACATTAGTAATAAAACTTATTTGAATCTTTCAAAACTTAGGTTTACATATTCAAAACTTTATTGATTTCTTGGTTTCTATATCTGACATAAATGCCTTATCATGGAATTTGAATGGGATTTTTTTATGAATCCTTTTATGATTGAGCTCTTTTTACTTGGCATGAGATTAAGGGGAGCTCAAAATCTTGTAATAAACTTGCATATCTTTCCACTCTTAAATGATTTTCTATATCAACAAAGGCTTACCATCCTCTGATGTTTGGTTTAGAGATTTTGTTAAAAGGTATTTTATGGCGCTTAATGGCTCCTCTATACCAATATAGGCTTAACATCCTTTGTATTTGGTCTAGAGATACTTTTTTTGACCTCATATTTGTGTTTTTTATGGGATCTTTTTGTCATGGAGAATTTTAACATTCCTTCCATTGACAATTAGACAACCTTCTTTTTATGTTCCTTAATCATATGGCTTTTTGACTATGCCTTAATGTCTATCTTTTTGATATCCGTTTTCAACCAATACATCAAGCACAAGTTTTTTTCTTTCCAAAATGACTATCTTGTTGAGGGGGAGTGTCTCCTTAAGGGGGAGCATTGGTAAGTGTTGATATATGTCATATTTATTCTATTTCGTAATTTCTATATCTTGCTGGACCTCTATGTAAATTATCCAGTTTCTCTTATTAGTAAAAAGGGAGAAGGCTTATTGCCTCTCCCAACGCTGCACTGCACATTGCATTGCTGCTTCTCATTCTATATGGTATCAGAGCAGGGGATCCAAACCTAACCCTACCTAACTGAGCGCTGCCCCCCCCCCCCCCCCTCTCAACCAGCGCTGCCGCTGCCAGCAGGCCGCCGTCGGCCGACAGCCGCCGGCCAGCAGTAGCCGTGCGGACGCCGCCTGCTCCAGCAGCCGCCGATCGACTTCTCCTGGCCGTCGCGCGCCGCCTCTAGGGGGAGGACAGCCGCCACCAGCCTAAGGCGGGCGCATCAGCTACAGTCCCCCACCTCTCCTCTCTCTCTGGATCGTCGGGTCCTTCGGTTGATCCAATGGATTTCTAAATCCCAAACCGGAGGGTTTGTCGGTACGTAGGAAAATCCTAATCACATCTCTTCCATGTGTGATTAGGGAATTTCAGTTGGGGGTTGTGGATGCGTCAGATACACATCTGATTCTTCTGTGACGTGACGTTTATCTCTCCGTCACGCATATCTTCTTGTGATGCGTATCAATCCGTCACTCTTCTTCTCGGTAAACCATGGAGGACACCAAGGCATCTACCATCTATAATGAGATGTCTCCCATCCCCTCCATCAAGCTGAACGAGAAGAACTACATCTTATGGATGAATGCAGTCCATACTGTATTGGAGTCACGCGACAAGGCGAGACATGTTGATTCTGATCCTCTTGCGCTCACTGACAAAGGCTATGCTGAATGGAAGCACCATAACAGTCTGGTGAAGACTTGGTTGTGGGGGAGCATGGAACCTGGGATTGCCTCGAGGTTCATGTTCTACACTACTGCCAAAGAGATCTGAGATGCTGTAAAGAAACACTATTCTCAAGAGAAGAATGCGTTTCATCAGTTCATGATATATGACCGCCTCTTTGCAGAACGACAGGGAGACATACCTTTAGAAGAATACTTTGGTGTGATCCAAGGTATTGCACAAGAGCTGAGTTTCTACCATCCAGTGACTGTCCAGGAGCAAGTCAAAGACAGAGATGACTTGATTACAAATTTTTTTTTGTCTGGTCTGAGTTCTTCGTGCAGTTCAGCCCACAGTGTCATCCTAGCTTCTGATAAACTTCCCAACTTGGAAGAGACTTATTCAAGGATTTTACAGGCAACTTTTTAACCTGTTGATCTTACCGCAGTCTCATCTCAGGGAGAGTCTCATGCTTCTGTAGCTGTTGTAGTGATAGGAGGACGGACAGGTATGGGTCGAGGACGGGGAACTCGCCCTAAATGCACTTTCTGCGACAAGCCTGGACACACTGTTGAGAAATGCTAGAAGAAGCATGGTCGACCTGCTGCACTACCTGTGGGAGCAGCTAACTATGCTACCACTACTGAGTCTACTGAGCCTCCTACTTTGAGTTTTGGTCCTTCTGGCATCACACTTACCAAGGAGGAATATGATAGATTTATCCTGGCTACTCAACATCTGAGCTTGGGATCATCATCTTCAACCAACTTGGCGTCCACCACTAGTAATCAGGCTACCTCTTTATTGGCTTCTGGTTCTACTTCATCATGGGTTGTTGACTCTGGAGCGTCACAACATATGACTGGTATGAGGAGACTTCTTGACTCCATTGACTCACATATTCCTCACAAATCTGTAACTATAGCAGATGGTTCAGTGAGGAGAGTGTTAGCTAGTGGATCTGTTTCCCCGACTCTTGGAATTGATCTTAAATCCGTACATTATGTGCCTGCTTTTCCTTTTAATCTTATGTCTGTTGCTAAGTTGATTGATACTGTGAAATGTACGGTAACCTTTGGACCTTCTTGTTTTGTGTTATAGGCATCTCAAGAGTATGAGGACGATTGGTGCGGGGCCTAGGAAAGGTGATCTCTACCTTTTCCACGGTGACAGTTTGCCTCGCCAAGTTTCTGCTCCTGCTCCAGCTGTCTTGTTGAGTGGCTCTCCCTTACTGTGGCACTACAGATATGGACATCCTTCATTAGAGAGCCTGAGAAAGTTAGAACTAGAATTGTCTTAAGTTTCGTCTTTAGAGTGTTAGTCCTGTCAACTGGGGAAACATCATAGGATGTCTTATCCCGGTCGTGTCAATAAACGGGCGTCATGTCCCTTTGAGTTGGTCCATAGTGATGTTTGGGGTCCTTTAAAAGATCATAGTTATAACAGTTTTCGTTATTTTATCTCCTTTGTGGATGACTTTTCGCGTATGACTTGGATTTATTTGTTGAAAAGTCGAGAGTCTGTGCTATCTTGTCAAACATTTTCATCAAGAAATAAAAGTTCAATTTGATTGCAATATTAAAGTTCTTCAATCTGATAATGCTTTGGAGTATGTTCAAAATGATTTTTGTAGTTCTGTTGGGATGATACATCGTACATCCTGTCCTCACACCCCTCAGCCGAATGGGGTAGCAGAGAGGAAAAATCGTCATCTTCTTGATATTGCCAGGACAATCATGTTTCAATCTAATGTTCCTAAGCGGTTATGGTCTGACGCTCTCCTTACTGCATGTTTTCTTATCAACATGCAACCTTCTTCTGTGCTTCAAGGACGTACTCCTTTCTCTGTCTTACGTCCCAAGGATCAACCCTTCCTTGTCCCTCTTAGAGTGTTTGGTTGTACTTTTGTCCACAATTTTGATCCTAAGGCTGATAAGTTATCTCCTAGGTCAATTAGGACTCTCTTTCTTGGGTACTCCAACACTAGCAAAGGGTATAAGTGTTATTGTCCAAGTCTTTGTCGTATGTTTGTGTCTAGAGATGTGACCTTTCATGAATCCACTCCATATTTCTCTAATGTTCCCAGTAGGGGGGGGGCAATTATGTGAGAGAGTGCCACCATCAGATGCTAGTGAGAGAGTGCCACCACCACATCAGAGTGAGAGAGTGCCACCTATCATTCCTGACTATATTATAATTCAGGAAGAGCAGCCAACAGATGGTCCACAAATTCAGCAATACTCACATGTTTATAGCAGACGAGGCAAACAAGATCCAGAGGAGGTAGTGACTCCAGTCTCTGAGCCCTCCCCATCTTCCTCTACTCAAGGGATTCCTAAAGAACCATCTGACCTTGATGTTCCCATTGTTGTTCGCAAAGGTACCTGTTCCTGTACTATTCGACATCCTATTACAAATGTATGTTGTTTGTCCAAGTTATCTCAGCAGGCTCGCTCATTTGCTCTTGGGATTGATTATTTGGTCATTCCAAGAAATCATCTTGATGCTATGAAGGATATTGGCTGGAAACAAGCTATGCATGTTGAAATGTCTGCTCTGTTACATAACAACACTTGGGAACTTGTTGACTTACCTCCAGATAAAAATGTTGTGGGATGCAGATGGGTATTTACAGTAAAATATAATCCAGATGGTTCTGTGGAGAGATTCAAAGCTAGATTGGTTGCAAAGGGGTATACTCAGACATATGGGGTTGATTTCTTTGAGACCTTCTCACCAGTGGCTCGTCTGAATTTTATGTGTATTCTTATTTCTCTGGCTACTACATTTGACTGGCCTGTATTTCAGCTCGATGTAAAGAATGCATTTTTCATGGTGATCTACAAGGGGAGGTATACATGGAGCAACCACCTGGTTTTGTTGCTCAGGGGGAGTGTCAGAAGGTGTGTAGGTTGAAGAAAGCCATCTATGGATTGAAACACTCTCCTAGAGCTTGGTTTGACAAGTTCAGTGATGTGCTCAAGATGGGCTTTTCTCGTTCAACTACTGATCACTCCTTATTTTATTCTACTTCTTCTGGTGGATCTGTTATTATTGCTGTGTATGTTGATGATATTGTTATCACTGGTAGTGATTCCACAGGCATATCACGTGTGAAAGAAGGCTTGCAGGGGCACTTTCACACAAAGGATCTGGGAAAATTGAGATACTTTCTGGGCATTGAAGTACTGAGATCGCATGCAGGTATCAATTTGTCTCAGAGAAAATATGTGTTGGTCTGATTACAGGAAACATGTATGAGTGAGTCCAAGCCTGTATCTACTCCTATGGACTATCATGTGAAGGAGATGACTGATGATACTGATTATCCTGATCCAGGATATTACAAGAAAGTTGTGGGTAAATTGATATATCTGATAGTCACACGCCCTGGCATTTCCTTTGTTGTAGGAGTGGTGAGTCAGCATATGAGCTCTCCACAACAGTCTCATTGGACATCTGTCTGCCGTATTCTGAGATATCTGAAAGGTGCACCTAGTAAGGGAATCACCTATTATAGGCTGAAGACTTCTGTATCCACACTTTCCCTTACTGGTTATGCAGATGCAGATTGGGATGGTAATCTGAATGACAGGAGGTCTACGTCTGGATATTGCACATTCTTGGGGAATCATCTCATTACCTGGAAAAGCAAAAAGCAAAATGTTGTGGCAAGATCTTGCACGGAAGCTGAGTATAGAGCAATGATACATGCATGGTGAGAGTTGCAGTGGGTTCAATCTGTACTTTCTGAACTAAAGATTTCAGTCTTGTCTCCTATAGAGCTCAGATGTGACAATCAAGCGGCCATCTACATTGCCAAGAACCCAGTCTTCCATGAGCGTACTAAGCACATAGAAGTTGACTGCCACTTTATCAGACCAGATCAAGAATGGAACTGTTGTGACTCCACATTGTTAGAATTGTCCCACACCGCTGAGCTTTGGGAAAGGTCCTGGGCTTATAAGGTGTGTGGTCCCTTCACCCATTGCCAATTGGTTTTGGGTTGAATACCACACGTTCTAATATGGTATCAGAGTGGACCCCATGAGACAAGTGTGAGGACCACACCCTACCTAAAAAAAGAACAAGTGCAAACACACAAAAGTGGCTGCACTTGAGGGGGGATGTTAGAATAGTCCCATATCGTTGAGCTCTGGGGAGGTCCTGGAGCTTATAAGTTGTGTGGTCCCTTCACCCATTGCCAAAATTGGTTTTGGGTTGAATACCACACATTCTAATATGGTATCAGAGCGGACCCCATGAGACAAGTGTGAGGACCACACCCTACCTAAAAAATAACAAGTGCAAGCACACAAAAGTGGCTGCACTTGAGGGGGGATGTTAGAATTGTCCCACACCGCTGAGCTCTGGGAAAGGTCCTGGGCTTATAAGGTGTGTGGTCCCTTCACCCATTGCCAATTGGTTTTGGGTTGAATACCACACATTCTAATACACATGTCAAGTCTGAAGATCAACTTGCAGTTATTCTTACGAAGCCATGAAGTCCAGCAACCTTTCAGAGTTTTTGTAACAAGCTGGGCCTACACGATGTGTACACTCCAGCTTGAGGGGGAGTGTTAATATATGTCATATTTATTCTATTTTGTAATTTCTATATCTTGTTGGACCTCTATGTAAATTATCCAGTTTCTCTTATTAATAAAAAGGGAGAAGGCCTATTGCCTCTCCCAACGCTGCACTGCACATTGCATTGCGGCTCCTCATTCTACAGTAAGTATTGACCCTTTTTGACTTCGACAAAAGGGGGAGAATAATCCATGTGATAAATTGGCTATCAACTATCAACAAAGCAATTTAAATGTATGAAGTTTTAAATTTGCTACTTTCAATTTATCTTATGGAAATATCTGTCATCATAAAAAAGGGGGAGATTGTTGTCTTTTTGATATGCCACACTCATATTTTGATGGCAAATATTTCTCATATTATATTACTAACATGTGTATTAAGTATTTCAGGCGACCAAAGAATTAAGTCAACATCCAACTACAAGTATCATGTATTTTATGTATTCTTGTGCTTTTGTACAACTTCATAGACATGATGTAAGGACGAGTGATGATCTTCCGAAACCTAGTTAAAATCCTATCCTACCTCACATAAAGAATTTAGGATTGATAGGTTTCAAATAAGTCTTCTATAGGACCTCACATACTTTGCATATTCTTGAACAAAGTCTTTCTCGATTGAACTTATTGTTGACCGGATACACCTTCTGTCGAAATTTTTCTCGATCGACAAAAAGTCATTGGGACATCTTTTTGATCTTTGACCAAGATATAGCCATTGAAGATTTTTTGCACTTAGAACAATTCTGATCGAAATAAATTTTGACCGAGACAGTGCCCGATCAAAATAAATCTAGACCGAGGAGCGTTCTGGACTGAAAATTAAGTAGCGATCAAACTAGCCATTGCACCTTAATTAACTTCGTCCAAACGGCTAGTTGACCACCTAGAACTCTCTAGACTCTCCCCAAAGTTGTCTTAGCCACTTGTAAACCATTCCTATAAATAGTAGTGGTCTTCGGACACGTAGCACATCCATTGAGCAACAATTGCATATACATTGACGTACACTTGAGCATGCTAGCCATCTTTCCCAAAAGTGCTTAGTCCCTATACTTTATATAGCCATCAATCTAGACTAACTCCTAACATCAACTTGAGTGTTCTCTCCACTCAATACAACTTCACCTAAACTTTGTGGAAGAAGATCATCACTTGTCCATAGTGCTAAATTGTACATCTTGTGAAAAGAGCATTGTAATCTCCTTATTCCTCTCTTGTTCTTGTACAAAGGTGTGTTGCTGCTTCTCACTACTTCAAGGAAGAGCTACGGTGAAACACACTTGGTGCTACTTCAAGGTTGAAGGATTGCAACCAAGGTGGTGGAGGTGGATTGTGATCCTCTCCAAGTGGGTTACCTTCCTCGGCCCGTCAAAATAGGTGATAGTTCTTGAGCTGAAAAGGTGGGTTAGTCTTGTGCCACAAAAGATATTGAAAAATTATGTGTATTGTGTATCGATATACAAAAGGAATAAAATATACGTTTACAAATCTTGGTTGGTGACAACCAGATAGTGGACTGACGTCTTAGACAAAACCACTCTAAATCTGTGTCCTTTTGTGGTTGCCTCTTTTACTTTATATTTCCGCTACACTTTAAGTTGAATTATTAATTTGATTAAAATTATCATAAAGCTCTATTCACCCCCCTCCAGATCTTTCATTTATATCAGAATAGGTCTTCAAAGAAACCTTCACCGGTCTTGAAGCAATGGGGGTGGCGTGACTAGCAACATCAACCATGCAGAACCACCAACAATCCTTGATGGATCCAACTACAAGCAATGGTCCGGCTTGATTTGCAAGCATCTAAATATATATATTTGCAAGGAATTTGTAGTTGGATCTTGACTTAGTTCCTTGATCGCCTGAAATATTTAATACACGTGTTAGTTTTCTACACTCTTCTATAGGAAACACTCCGAAAATGAAGAAATTGTACGTGCTAGATCTTTTGAAAATCAGATGATCTACAAACAAAACTTGTAGATCTTTAAAATAATGTTATAAATTATGTAAATCAAGTTGTATCTAGAATTTGTTTTCTTGTATAATTGTACAACTTGATAGGAATAGTGTAAGAACAAGTGGTGAACGACCAAAACCATCCTAAACCTATTTTTATACTTGTATACACCCATTAAGATAGTTACGGTTCATAGGAAAAATTATTTGAGCCGTTTACCAAAATTTAGGTTTTTTGGGTCAGTAGATTTTCAGATTTTCGGTCGAAGTGTAATTCGACTAGACCAACTCTCAATCAAATTGTAATTTGGGATGTTTCTCGGCATCAAACAAATTTTTGACTAAAATGTCCAAATTCTGATTTTTTCCTATCGGGAATCAAAACATGCAATCGGACATTGAAATGCAAAAAACGCAATCAATGGGACAATTTTGGTAAAATTTCGCCCCTAGGAGTGCAATTTTGCCCAGTGTTTTAAAATTCAGTCTGTGCGACCGCATACAAGGTGCGGACCACTTACCGAACTGCATATTGAAATCCGCCCCCCCAAAAAAAAAGCGGACCAGGCCGAATAATCGGTCCCACGACCGCATACAAGGCCGATTAATCCCCGATTTTCAGATAAGACATTTTTTTTTACATTTACATTCATCTATGTTTGTTTAGATTTAGATCATAGTGCAAGTTTGTATGTATTTAAGTTGTGATGATGGGATATGTGTATGATTGCATCCATTATTCTTGTAATTATACTACTTAGATACACAATTGTACTAACTACATATGTAAATTCATGATTAACATATATATATGTAGATATAATAATTAAAAAATAAAAAAAAATCAAAACCGCATATACTTCCGCATAAACTCTTGCATACCGTATATACTCTACAAGGTGACCTCTTTGAGCGCATAACACATACCGCTTTTTAAAACACTGATTTTGCCAAACATGGGTAAATTTCACTTCAAAAAGCTCATTTTGGGCTGTAATTTTGAGAAAAGGTACATAAACAAAGCTAAAATTTTGAAATATTTGTTCCTAAGGCGCCTACTACTACATCTTGGGTATTTAGGTGATTTTCTTTAGATGCCTTGCTTCCAGGGGCTATATTTTTAAATTCTAGCGTATGTTTCCTATCCCTAGTCCATCTATAACTCCTATTTTTACACTCTTCTATAGGAAATACTCCGAAAATGAAGAAGTTGTAAGTGCTAGATCTTTTGAAAATCACATGATCTACAAACAAAACTTATAGATCTATAAAATAATGGTATACTATAAATTATGTAGATCTACAACAAATTTAAAATTAACACACATAGTTTGTATATATACATAAAATGGCTTAAAAGGCTATTTTGGGAATGTATTTTCTTAAATCTGTGTATAAATGTCCTATGTAACCTATTAAATGCTAACACTTGACTTATACAAGTTGTAATTTGTAGGTTTGAAACTTCAACTATAAATTTAAAGTTCCAAGTTGACTTGTGGATTGTAACTTGGTAACATTCTAGCAGACTTGACATTTTTGCTCATTTGTGCACTCATTCATCACGACATGGATCCCACCCGACCTCTAAACATATAAATTTATTATATAGTTTGGTGTTTTTATGTGTAAACATTGTGTGTAAAATTTCATAACTTAATTCCTTCATTTTATTGATGTCATAAAAAATCTGTCAAAATTGTTCAACTTCCTTTACTTACACCACAAATATCCAATGTGAAATTTTATTGTCTATTTGAGTAGATCCTCATCCTGGCATTTAGACCGTTCTGGTAAATTTTCATGATTTAATTCTCTCATTTCAGTGTCGAAATCGTCAGGGCCGTAAATGTCAAAATCTGCATAGATTTTTTTGTTTCTGGGTCAACAGATACGACTTCAAAATCAAGCATTTAATTCTATGATTTTCGATTGAATTTACATTGACCAAGCACCTTTTTTGTAGAATTTCAGTTAGTGCACAATTGTTGTTTCAACCCCACTAGCTATCCTATAATGACTAGTTAAGCACTTAGCTCGTCCTAAACACTCTAATACTCATCTAGACTATTCCTAAGTGTCTCCTATATATTGGAGTACCATGAGGACACCACCCAATGCACATCTGAGCATTGCCTCTACATGCTATATCCTAGGAAGCAAGGACATAAACACCTGTGTTGACATAGGCGCAAACACATGACAAGATAATATTGGAAAACATGGGACACAAACACATTGTCAAACACGACAAAACAATATATGTGTACATACATATATAAGTGTGTATGAATATATAATTAATAGAGAAACACAAAAAATCTACAAGAATAAAAAAAGTAAAACACTTTTTCTAATTCAAAAAAATATATAAATGGGTATGTGTTCAATCATCTATCACTTAGAACTCTAGAGACACCTGGCTCCTTTCCAATTCAATCAACAAACACAAATAAAGAATTCAATTAGTGCTACATATCTTAGTATATAAATCAAACCCATAGACTATGAAATCAAACCGACAATGTATTCATAAAATCAAAAGATGAATGAAACCCACGATTTGTAACCTACACAAAGTTGTAGTAACAATTTAATAACAATAAGTTAAGAACTGTGTATATTTGAGAACAATGAAAAATACGATTAGCGGTGAGAAAAAGGAGAAGAGGATGTATATAAAATAGTAAAGTGAAGAGGAGGGAGAGGAGACGAGAATGGCATAGGAGAAGAGGATGTTTGTTGGATCATAGTTTCATCAAGCTTGTGGTATAGGAGGATATCATGTGTTGAAGTAGTGTGTTTATAACTAAACATTGTGTTTGCAAAACTTCATAACTCAATTCCTTCATTTAGCATAAAAATTGTCATTAATGTTTTGTCAGCTTCCTTCACTTATAAATGCGGGATACCCCCCATATATTCAATATTTAATATTATTGCATATTTGAGTAGATATTGGCATTTAGATCGTCCTGGTAATTTTTCGTGATTTGATTCGTTCATTTTGGCATCTAAATCGTCAGAGCTGTAAATATCAAATTTTTCTTGTAAATTTCTGTTTCTAGGCCATCAAATACGACATCGAAACCAGACCTTTAATTCTATGGGTTGAATACTGCAGTAGTAATCTTACCACTCGAATTTTGGAGATCATAAGGAGTGGTTCAAAGGAGCAACTAACTAGTGATAGTGTTTGATTGAAGCACAAACTAGGGATCTTACTCCAAATTCTTCCCTATGGCCCTTTTGCTTTAGTGGTGTCTTGGTTAAAGAAGTTTTGTATAGTTAATATATATGTTCTGTTATATGTGTCCTGTTATTTATTTTGTTTTTTACAATATATGTGGACCTCTCTCTAATTGTCTCTTTAATATAAATAGAAGGGTGCACACATTGTGCAACCCTAAGCTTTCCGAAATTACTGACTCTTTCTCATGGTACCAGAGCAGTAGATCCAGCCGCCACCAAACCCTCCCTCCCTCCCTTCTCTCCCCCCCGGCGCCGACCAGCCCCACCCCACCGCCGCTAGCCCCGCCCGTCGCCCCTGTAGCCCGTGGCTGCTTCTGCGAGCCGGCATATGGAACAAGCCGCAGGGGTCGGAGTGCCTCCGCGGCTGCCCGCCACCGGGCTGCGTTGATCTCTGAGGGCTACGATTGTTGCCCGCGACTGTCCGGTGGCCTGATTTCTTCTTGACGTAGACTGTCGGTTTTGGTTCTTTTTGCCTGCCTGCCCGTGTAGGCCATTGCGCCTCCGGGTTCTCTGATGTGCTCCGGCGTAGCGTATATGTGAGAGGTTCCATTCGTTGTGGATCTGTGCGTGCTACTGCATGCCTGATGGCGTAGACCGTCTTCTACCTGCTCATGCCTGCCTGTGCCTATGTGTCTGAGTTTCGGGACTCTGCTGCCAGTTTTTTTCTTCTGTTGCTCTCATGGCATCGTCTGGAGATGAATCACGCCGTCAAGTTACGACTGTTAAGCTTGACGGGAACAACTACCAGCACTGGGTATGCTCCATGGTGATCTATGCTAAATCCCAAGGAAAATACTCGCACTTGATCTGTGTCGGTCCGACACAACCTACAGAGAACGCCGATTCTAAAGATGTGAAGGCGTATGATGACTGGGTAAAGGACGACTTGACCGTGATGACATGGATTCTCAACAGCAGCGTTGAGAAAGTTAGTGTCACTCTTCTTCGACTGCCTACGGCAAAGCAGATGTGGAATCAGCTCGCCAACACATACTCGCATAGCTAGAATCCCAAGAAGGTGTTTGGCATCACCAAGCACCTGGGACGTCTACACTTCACGTGGTTGGACATTGCGGATTATTTTTCTGCCTTTACCGGATTGTGGGGGGAGCTGGAGTCCTACCACCTCTGTCCACAAACTTGGCCACAATGCAGCGTCAGCGAGGAGAGCTGCAGTTGGTCCAGTTTCTTTGTGGGCTGCCAGAGTCCTACGCTGATGTAGTTGATCAGATCTTGGCGAGTGATCCGCTTCCATCTTTGCAGAGTGCCTGCAAGCGCCTTCAACACCTGCCTTCTTCGTCACCGACACTGTCTTCTGATGTTGGGGACTCCACTGTCCTTGCAGCCATGTCTGGCCGTGGCCGCGGTCGTGGCCGTGGCCGATTTTCTGACAGCCGCCCTCCCCTCGGTGCAGGACGGGGACGTGCTACTTCTGGACGTGGAGCTCCTCCTGCTGCACCTTCTGCTGCTGCACGTCCTCAGCAAGGACAACGCTTCTGTACCTTCTATGGCCGACCCAACCATATAGAGGAAAAATGCTGGGAGAAATATGTAAACCGGCGTGGGCCAATGCGACTACTGACTCTACTACTTCTGAGGTAGCTACCCAGCCTGCTGGGTTTGATTCTTCGGGTGCGACTGCCGACTACATCCGTGCTGAGGTGGAGCGCTTGTTACTTGAGCGCACTGGCTCGTCTTCTGCTGCATCGCCTAGTGGAGCCTACGCTGCCACTTATTCTGGTTGGGACACTGCCTTCCTCAGTACTCCTTCCTCTAGTGCTGGTAATACAAAATAGGTCATAGACTCGGGTGCTTCCTCTCATATTTCTGTAAACATAGCTTTATTCCAATATTTATCTAAACCTGCTAATAATTCTTCTGTCATGCTTGCTAATGGCTCCCAAGTCTGCTGTTTTTGGAGTCGGAGATATTATTTGTGATTTTTTGCTGAAATCTGCTTTATATGTGCCTCGGTTTCCTCTTAATTTATTATCGGTTAGCAAGATAGTGCGAAGTCTGAACTGTAGCCTGACCTTTATACCTAGTTCTTGTGTTTTTCAGGACCTTCGCACGAGGATGAAGATTGGTGGGGGGCATGAAGGATCTGATGGACTCTATTATCTGGATCATTTGCCAAAAGTAGACAAAGTTGTTGTGGCTTCTGCACTATCCTCTTCCGTTTCAGCTCTACAGTGGCACTATCGACTTGGGCACCCGTCTTCTGAGAAGCTGCGACATATTGTTGCCGATGTTGGCACACATGTTTCAGTGCGAGTCTTGTCAGTTAGGAAAGCAGACTAGGGCTGTTTATCCTAAATGTTCTCAGACTAGTAGCATAAAGATTTTTGATTTAGTTCATTCTGATGTGTGGGATCCTTGTCATATGCCAAGTTTGTCTGGACACAAATATTTTATTCTGTTTATTGATGACTTTTCTCGGGCCACTTGGTTGTTTATGATGAAAAGTAGGTCTGAAGTTCTGTCTATTATTAAATTCTTTTTTGCTGAGGTGAAAACTCAATATAATATGCCTGTTAAAATTTTTCGCACTGATAATTCTCTTGAGTTTGTTCAAAAAGAAGTAGCTTTATTTTGCAAATCCGTTGGCACTTTACATCAGACCTCTTGTGCGTATACACCCCAGCAAAATGGAGTAGCTGAGCGGAAAAATAGACATCTGTTAGAGGTTGCCAGAACTATTATGATGCATACCCATGTACCTCGGTTGTTTTGGCCTGAGGCTATCCTGACTGCCTGTTTTCTGATAAATAGAATGCCTTCATCTGTGATTGGGAACAAAATACCTGTACAAGTTCTGCACCCTGACACCTTTATTTCCTGTACCTCGTCGGATTTTTGGTTGTACATGTTTTGTGCGATTGCTTGGACCTTCTTATGATAAACTGTCTCCTCGTGCTGAGAGATGTATTTTTTTGGGGTATTCTCGTCCTCAAAAAGGATATAGATGCTATAGTCCTACTGCGAAAAAATGGTTTACCAGTAACGATGTTGTCTTTTTTGAGGATACACCCTACTATTCTACTGGAGGAGATAGTCTATAGTCTGATATTATTGCTCCACCACTGCCTGTTACTACTGAGTGTGTTTCTGATAATTCTGATACTGTGATTCCTGAACATACAACTCCTCCTATCATTGTTTATCAGCGCAGGAACATGGCACCTCCTAAATAAACCCCCCCCAACCACACCAATCTTCACCTCCAGAAGGTTCTGCTACACCTGAGGTAACTTCTGATCTTGATATACCCATTGCTCTCAGGAAGGGTACTCGTTCCTGCACATCTCACAATATTGCTCATTTTGTATCTACTGATCATCTGAATGTCCATGCTAGCAATTTTGTTTCTGCCTTGTCTGCTGTTACTGTTCTAAAGAATATTCATGATGCCTTAAACAGTACGGCTTGGACATCTGCTATGAAAGAGGAGATGCTTGCTCTTGCTGATAGACATACTTGGGAGTTGGTGGATCCACCTCCGCAGTGTAAGCCTGTAGGCTGCAAATGAGTGTATGCTGTGAAATACCATCCTGATGGCACTGTAGAACGTTTGAAGGCACGCCTAGTTGCAAAAGGGTATACGCAAACTTATGGTATTGATTATTTCAAAACTTTCTCTCCGGTTGCCCGTCTTAATTCAGTCAGAGTTCTACTGTCTGTTGCTGTGAATCTTGATTGGCCCCTGCTGCAGTTAGATGTGAAAAATGCATTCTTGTATGGTGATTTACAAGAGGAAGTCTATATGGAGCAACCCCCTAGTCACACAAAGTCTGCAGGCTGAAGAAAGAGTCCTCGTGCCTGGTTGGATAAATTAAGCAAAATTCTGATTGACTTTGGGTTTCTGAGATCTCAGGTGGATCATTCTGTCTTCACTCAGAAGACTTCTGCTGGTATTGTTATTCTGATTGTATATGTAGATGATATTATTCTGTCTGGCAGTGACTCTCTTGGTATTCAGGCTACTAAAGCCCATATTTGCAAACACTTTGCTACCAAAGATTTGGGCAAGCTTCAGTATTTTCTGGGCATAGAGGTATCTAGAAACTCTAATGCTCTAGTGCTGTCTCAGAGGAAGTATGTCTTAGATCTCTTGCAGGAGATAGGTATGCTTGGAGCTAGACCTGCTGACACTCCTCTAGATCCCATTATCAATTGGGATGATGAGTCTTCTCCAGTTTTTGCTGATAATAAGAAGTATAGAAGGCTGATTGGTAAGATGATTTATTTGACTGTGACTAGAGCTGACATTTCTACTGCAGTGGGCCTTCTTAGCAGGTACCTATATAAACCCAAACAGTGTCCCTGGGATGCTCTATGTCATATTCTGAGATATTTGAAAAAGTCCCCTGGCAAAGGACTTCATTACAGGAAAAATGGACACTGTTCTCTTGAGGGTTATTCTGATTCTGATTACGCAGGGAGCAAAGCTGACAGGAAATCCACTTCTGGTTATTGTACTTATGTTGGAGGCAATCTGGTCACATGGAGAAGCAAGAAACAAAATGTGGTTGCTAGATCTAGTGCTGAAGCCGAATACAGGGCCATGGCCCATACTGCCTGTGAACTTCTGTGGGTGCGCTCTCTCTTGAAAGAACTTGGGGTCGAGTCTTCTTCTGCTATACCCATGCACTGTGACAACAAAGCTGCTATTTTCATTGCCAACAATCCTGTTTATCATGAGCGCACCAAACATATTGAGGTTGACTGCCATTTTATTCGGGAGTCTATTCTTACTGGCAAGATCTGCACTCCTTTCAGTCGCTCTGAAGACCAGGTTGCTGATATCTTCGCCAAGCTGCTGGCTAAGAAGCATTTCTGCTCTCTAGTGGACAAGTTGGGCATGATTGACATCTATGCTCCAACTTGAGGGGGAGTGTTAATATATATGTTCTGTTATATGTGTCCTGTTATTTATTTTGTTTTTTTACAATATATGTGGAC
This sequence comes from Alisma plantago-aquatica, assembly GCA_963693085.1. Classification (NCBI taxonomy): domain Eukaryota; kingdom Viridiplantae; phylum Streptophyta; class Magnoliopsida; order Alismatales; family Alismataceae; genus Alisma; species Alisma plantago-aquatica. The sequence continues at coordinate 2,840,803 of OY856410.1, forward strand.
CTCTCTGTAATTGTCTCTTTAATATAAATAGAAGGGTGCACACATTGTGCAACCCTAAGCTTTCCGAAATTACTAACTCTTTCTCATGTTCTGAATGTAATCTTGATCATTTTTTTGGCAAGTCCACCCTTGAAGATCCCTATTTTGTAAGTGGAATTGGAGGTCATGAATTATATGTAGTGTATATTCACTATAGTACTTATAAGTCTCGATTTTTTAGAAGGTCGTAGTGCAAATACTTGATATAAACCTACCCTCGTATCTTTATTGTGTTTGCATGGCTTGAACTCCAGTAAGGGAGTCTGGCTAAAATGTAATTCAAAATGTCTCTTTAGATGTAGACGAATCATTACTATGCAAGTTTCAAAATTATAAGTTACCTTCATTAAAAGATATAGCTAAGTCACCTTTTTATCTTTTATGAATTTTCTGAGGCTTATGAAATATACAAAGAATCTTGTATTTCCTTTTGTATTTTGAGGTATTACAAAACCTCTATACATCAGCTTTATTCCCATGCAACTTCGAAGTTAGAAGGATTCACTTAAGTGAGAGTGGAGAACCTAGCCTATGTAGACTTTGTAGGGGCATGGAAACTTTAAGACTGATTGCCTTGTCCATATAGTCTCAAATTCGGCATTCGACAATTATTTGGCGGGGCTGAAAGATTTGACATTCGGGAATTATGCGGGAAATTCAGTTAAAAACTGCAAAGATTCGGTCAACCATTCGGGAAAAATTCGGATATATGTGTGTGTGTGTGTGTGTGTGTGTGGCCAAAAGAATTGTGTACCTGAGTACTTGTATCTTATATGCACCCATCTTCATTTTTGATGGTTGTACAACTCTACTGAACAATCTAACCTTACATATGTGATGTATACCCATTAGTTAGCATGTGTATCTAAAACCATCTGAATCAAACATTCGTAGATCATCGAATGAAAGAAGATATATATTCTCTAATCAACGGTAAGTTGCAGAATTTACTGAAACCATTGGATGATATATTGTTGTATCTCATGATTTGTATGAGATATGATTGTGATTTTCTAAACACATCTAATCTAAAAAATGTTGATTCAATCCATATGGTTGGATTTAATTGATGGATTTCAAATATGCTATTTAATGACCGGTACACATAACTTACATGTACCGGCGGGTACACACTTCCTAACCTATATATATACATACATACATATATATATATATATATATATATATATATATATATATAGAGAGAGAGAGAGAGAGAGAGAGAGAGAGAGGCTAAATACACTCGAGTGTATCCGGAGCAGAATACACAAGTCATTTTTCATGATGTCATATCTTTTTTAAAAATCTAATTCGTTGATCTTCTTAAACATCTTGTGAATAACTCATATATAAAATTTGAGCCCATTTAGACGTTTATAGGTCATGTTATGAAGACCAAAATAATTATGCATTTCAAATTAGTTTCGTGCGTTGATTTTGTTGCCCTTGGAGGAGTGACTTACACTCATCCAAATGGGCTAAAAAATTCTTGTGTAGCCTAATTATAGTATGACAATGAAGATCCATGGTTTACATTTTATAAAAATATAGTCTTGATATGCAAACACAACTTGAGTGTAGCGTGCGATCTGTACACTCTGAGTGTATTCTAGCCTGACTCTCTCTCTCTCTCTCTCTCTCTCTCTCTCTCTATATATATATATATATATATATATATATATATATATATATAGTCAGGCTAGTGTACACTCGAGTGTACCGGAGGCACCGTACACCTCAGTCGTTTTTAAAGATGCATTAACTTTTTGAAAAATCTAAACCGTTGATCTTCTTAAATATCTTAAGAACATACTATATACTAAATTTCAGCTCATTTGGACTCTTTTAGGTCATGCATCTAAAAGAGGCAAAAATCATGCATTTCAAATTAGTTTTGTGCGTCGATTTTGTTGTCCTTGTATGAGTGACCTACACTCATCCAAATGAGCTCAAATTTTGTATGTAGCCTATTATTATTGTAACCATCAATGTATCAGAAAGCGGGAAGCGGGAGGCGTGCGGACATCACCCTGTAACCGATTAAGCGGTAGGCGGGCGATTAAGCGGGCGATTTTTGAAAAAGCGGGTGTCTAAATTTTATATATTTTATACAAAATTACATGTATGTGTATATAAAAAATATATTTATAAGGAACTTCTATACATATTTAATCAGAAAATCAATAATTAACTAAGTATTCATCAATATTTTACTATTAATCAGTATCTCTAATCACTAAAATCAGCAAGAAGATCAATAATTGTAAATAACAACCTATGAATTATTGAATCAAAGTAATCACTAAAGTAATACTAACCAGTAGTACCAATCATTAATCACTGAAAGCAGCAAGGAAATCAGTAAAACTAATCATGCATTAGAAGTATAATAGAGCAATATGATATTTACTTAGATGCATTACAACAATACCCAATTATTACAGCTTACACACAAAGTATGCATTCTAAATTAGGACTAGCTATATCATAGAACATTTAATGTATCCAAGTTTCATATATTATAGTCAACACTACTTGGACTATGCAATTAATTAATGTTAGGTGCTTACATTAGGAGTTTTAAACAAAAGCGGGAAAAAAACGGGCAAAAAGCGGAAAAAAAGCGGGTGAGGCGGGAAAAAAGCGGGCGATTTTGTTCAAAACGATTAAGCGGGCGCTTAGGGGCTAAATTAGGCGGATGAGGGTCATGACCGCTTAAGCGGCCGCCTGGGCCATTTTTTAATTCACCGGTAACCATGAAGATCAGTGGAATAGATTTTGGAAAAACATGGTCTAGATAGGTGAACACCATTAGGGTGTACATCGTCATCTGTACACTCGAATGTATTCTAGCCTAACTCTCTCTCTCTCTCTCTCTCTATATATATATATATATATATATCGCTGAATCATGTATGTTTAAAAGTTATAGGTGCATAATTTACTTGGTGATTTGGTCAAGTCAAAGAGGAGCAATCAACAACTATCAAGATTCATGCATGTACATAAAAGCACCACGGTACCACAGTAGTCAATTTGGTAAAATTATAGGTGCAGAGTTTACTTGAGAAAGAAATCTAGAGAAATTGATAAATATTAGCATTGAAGTGTCAACTTCAGTTCAAGTACCGCAGTAGTTCAATCTCATGTTGAGCTGCTCAAGTCAAATTAAATAAAGTAGAAGCCAAAATTTAATGCATGGCGGAGATATAGGCTTCAGAAAATATTGAAACATGAAGAAATTTAACTGGCCTTTTTTGTGAAAAAAATCGTTTTATTCGGGAATAAAATCTGAAAAATACGCAAATAGTTAATAAAACACGAATTATTCGTAAAATTTGGGGAAAATACGAGTATAATGCGAAATTCGGACGTAGCATACATCTGATGAAAAATTCAAAAAATTCGCCGAATTCTGTGACAGAGGCCGTCACATGTTGATTATCTCTTTGGCTTAAAATCAGAAATGCATGCACATCTGTGCACGCCTTCCACTTTACCTCAGCATGCCACTTCCAACCTAGCTGAGTTCGGGTCTATGCAATGCACTGGAGTCCTTGTACCCTTTAAAATTTTGAAAATGATTTTTATTTTATTTTTTAGCATTTCTTTTGTCATTTGGCATAATAATCCATGACAGTCTTTACTAATTGGTATTCCTTGCAATGCAGCTTGTGTGAGGGTTCAACACCACTCACCATTGTATTAATAGAACTGGAGAAATTACATAGAGGTCCAGCAACATATAGAAATTACAAATAACAGAATATAAAGAGATATATTAATACTCCCCCTCAAGTTGGAGCGCACACATCGTGTATGCCGAGCTTGTTGCAAAAGCTCTAAAATGTTGCTAGACTCAATGGCTTTGTGAGGACATCTGCAAGTTGATATTTAGATTTGACATGCGGATTCACTACCTTGCAATTCTTGGTCTGATCTCTGATGAAGTGGCAGTCAACCTCTATATGTTTAGTGCGCTCATGGAAGACTGGATTCTTGACAATGTAGATAGCAGCCTGATTGTCACATCTGAGCTCTATGGGAGATGAAATAGAAATCTTTAACTCAGAAAGTACAGATTGAACCCATTACAACCTCGCAACAGGCATAAGCCATTGCTCGATACTCAGCTTTTGTGCTTGATCTAGCCACAACATTTTGCTTTTTACTTTTTTAGGTGATAAGGTGAATTCCCAGAAACGTGCAATACCCAGAAGTAGACCTCCTATCATTCAGATTACCAGCCCAGTCTGCATAACCAGTAAGAATAAGAGTAGACACAGGAGTCTTGGGTCTATAGTAGGTGATCCCCTTACCTGGTGCACCCTTCAGATATCTCAGAATACGGCAGACTGCCATCCAGTGTGACTGTTGTGGTGAGCTCATATGCTGACTCACCACACCTACAGTAAAAGAAATATCAGGGTGAGTAATTGTCAGGTATATCAGCTTCCCAACAATTTTCCTGTAGTAACATAGATCTGAATAATCAGTATCATCAGTCGTCTCCTTCACATGATAGTCCATAGGAGTAGACATCGGCTTGGATTCACTCATGCCAGCTTCCTACAGTAAATCCAACACATTTCCTCTGTGACAAATTAGTACATGCATGAGATCTAAGTACTACAATGCCCAGAAAATATCTCAGTTTCCCCAGATCCTTTTTATGAAAGTGTCCTTGTAATCCTTCCTTCACACGTGATATGCCTGTAGAATCGCTGCCAGTGATAACTATATCATCAACATATACAACAATAATGATGGATCCAACAGAAGAGCTAGAATAAAATAAGGAGCGATCAGTCACAGAACGAGAGAAGCCCATCTTTAGCACAACACCACTAAACTTGTCAAACCAAGCTCTAGGAGATTGTTTCAACCAGTAGATGGCTTTCTTCAACCTACACACCTTCTGACACTCCCCCTGAACAACAAAACCAGGAGGTTGCTCCATGTACACCTCTTCTTGTAGATCACCATGGAGAAAGGCATTCTTGACATCAAGCTGAAATAAAGGCCAGTCAAAGGTAGTAGTCAGAGAGAGAAGAATCCACACTGAGTTCAGACGAGCCACTGGTGAAAAGGTCTTAAAGAAATCAACTCCATATGTCTGAGTATATCCCTTTGCCACCAGTCTAGCCTTCAACCTCTCAACTGAACCATCTGGATTATGTTTTACTGTGAATACCCATCTGCAACTCACAACATTTTTCACTGGAGGTAAGTCAATAAGATCCCAGGTATTGTTTTGTAGAAGAGCAGACATTTCCATATGCATCACATGTTTCCAACCAGTATCCTTCATAGCATCAAGATGAGTTCTTGGAATGACCTCAGAATCAATCCCAAGAGCAAATGACCGGGCCTTCTTGGATAATTTCGACAAACAACACACATTTGCAATAGGATGTCAAATAGTACATGAACGAGTACCTTTGTGAACAGCAATGTGAACATCAAGGTCAGATGGTTCTGCAAAAATATCTTGAGTAGAGGAAGATGGGGAAGACTCAGAGACTGGAGTCGCTACCTCCTCTGGATAGAGGAAGATGGGGAAGACTCAGAGACTGGAGTCGCTACCTCCTCTGGATCCTGCCTGCCTCGTCTGCTATAAACATGTTGATATTGTTGAATTAATGTATCACCTGCTGGCTGCTCTTCCGGAATGACAGTATAGTCAGGAATGATAGGAGGCACTCTCTCACCGATGTCTGATGGTGGCTTTCTCTCACTTTCACACAATTGCTTCCCCTTACTGGGAACACTAGAGAAATATGGTGTGGATTCATGGAAAGTACATCCCGAGACACAAACATACGACGAAGACTGGGACAATAGCACTTGTATCCTTTGCTAGTGTTGGAGTACCCAAGAAAGAGAGTCCTAATAGACCTAGGGGATAATTTATCAGCCTTAGGATCAAAATTGTGGACAAACAGAGTACACCCAAACACTCTGAGAGGAACAAGGAAAGGCTAATCTTTTGGACGTAAGGCAAAAAAAGGAGTACGTCCTTGAACCACCGAAGAGGGTTGCCTGTTGATCAGGAAACATGCAGTAAGTAAAGCATCAGACCAGAACCTCTTAGGGACATTGGATTGAAACATAATAGTCCTGGTAATATCAAGAAGATGACGATTTTTACGCTCAGCTACTCCATTTTGTTGAGGAGTGTGAGGACAAGACGTACAATGAAGCATCCCAACAGAGCTACAAAAATCAGCCATAGCAGTTTGAACATATTCCAAGGCATTATCAGATTGAAGAATTTCAATATTACAATCAAATTAAACTTTTATTTCTTGATGAAAATGCTTGACAATAGATAATACAGACTCTCGACTCTTTAATAAATAAATCCATGTCATGCGAGAAAAATCATCCACAAAGGAAATAAAATAGCGAAAACTATTATAACTATTGGTCTTTACAGGACCCTAAACATCACTTTGGACTAACTCAAAGGGACAAGATGCCCGTTTATTGACACGACTAGGATAAGATAGTCTATGATGTTTTCCCAATTGACATGACTGACACTCTAATGAAGACACTTGGGATAACTCAGGTTCTAACTTTCTCAAGCTCTCCAACGACGGATGTCCATATCTATAGTGCCACAGTAAGGGAGAACCGCTCAAAAGGATAGCCAGAGTAAGAGCAGATACTTGGCGAGCAGACTGTCATCGTGGAAGAGGTAGAGATCACCTTTCCTAGGCCCCCACCAATCGTCCTTATACTCTTGAGATCCTGTAATATAAAGCAAGAAGGCCCAAATGTCACTGTACAGTTCGCAGTATCAACTAATTTTGCAACAGAGAGAAGATTAAAAGGAAATGCAGGCACATAGTGAACATATTTAAGATTAATTTTAGGAATCAGAGAAACAGATCCGCTTGCTAACACTCTCCTAACTGAACCATCTACTATGGTCACAGATTTGTGAGGAATATGTGAGTCAATGGAGTGAAGTAGTCTCCTCATACCGGTCATATGTTGTGATGTTCCAGAATCAACCACCCATGAAGAAGTTGAACCAGAAGCCAGTAGGGAGGTAGCCTGATTACCAGTGGTAGAAGCCAGATTTGCAGAGGAAGAAGATCCCACACATGTTGTATAGCCAGAATAAATCTATCATATTCTTCCTTTTTGAATGTGATGCCAGAAGAACCAGAACTTAATGCAAATGGCTCAGAAGACTCAACAATACTTGCATAGTTTGCTGCCCCACAGGTGGTGCAGTAGGTCTTCCATGCTTCTTCCAGTATTTCTCAACAGTGTGTCCAAGTTTGTCACAGAAGGTGTACTTGGGACGTGCCCCACGTCCTAGTCCCATACCTGTACGGCCTCCTCGAACTGCAGTGGCTACAGATGCATGAGAATCTCCAGAAGGCGAAAATGTTGTAGAATTAACTGGTTCAAAATTTGATTGTAGAATTCTCGAGTAGGCTTCTTCCAGGCTAGGAAGTTTGTCAGAAGCGGGGATGACACTACGGGCTGAACTGCAAGACGAATTCAGACCTGATAGAAACTTTGCAGTAATCAAGTCATCTCTGTCTTTGACTTATTCTTGGACAGTCACTGGATGATAGAAGCTCAGCTCCTGAGCAATACCTTGGATCACTCTGAAATATTCTTCTAAAGGCTTGTCTCCCTGTCGTTCGGTGAAGAGTCGATCATATATCATAAACTGACGAAGAGCATTCTTTTTCTGAGAGTAATGCTTCTTCACAGCACATATGCCTTTGCAGTAGTATAGAACATGAACCTAGCAGCAATAGCAGGTTCCATGCTCCCCCATAGCTAGGTCTTCACCAGACTATTATGATGTTTCCATTCAGCATACCCTTTGTTAGTAGAAGCAGGAGGATCAAAATCAATTTGTCGTGCTTTATCTCGGGATTCTAACACTGTATGGACATCATTCATCCACAAGAGATAATTTTTCCTGTTAAACTTTACGGAGGGAATAGGCGACATCTCGTTGTAGATAGTAGATGCCTTGGTGTCGTCCATGATTCAACGGATACATAGAGTGACGGAGAGATACACGTCACAAAAGAGTAGAGAGTGACGGAGAGATACACGTCACGTCAAAAGATTAGATGCATTTCTGACGCATCCACAACGCCCAATCAAAAAATTTCCTAATCACACATGGAGGAGATGTGATTAGGAATTTACTGCGTACAAATAGAGCCTCGGGTATGAGTTTTAACGAGCCGTCTTACGTAGACGCTGCCTTTGAAGTCAACTGGAGGAACCGAGGGCTGCTGAAAGGCGGTGGGCCTGCCCGGAGCCGGCGACTACGTTGCTGCCTTGGCCGGTGGATGTTGCGGCCGCGAGACCGATGGCGGCGGTTGCCCCTTGGGCCGGAGGCAGCTACTGCCCTCATAGGCGACGGCGGCTGCTGCCAGCGGAGCTCCGCAGTGCGGCCCGGCAGCAGCGGCACAGGGGAGAAGGAGAGAGAGAGAGGAGGGGGGAAGGCGACACCCTAGATGAATCCCTAGGAGCAACCTTGCTCTGATACCATGTGAACGTATGTTGCAAAGCTGCTTGCAATGCAGCTTGTGTGAGGGTTCAAGACCACTCACCCTTTTATTAATAGAACTGGAGAATTTACATAGAGGTCCAACAATATATAGAAATTACAAATAACAGAATATGAAGAGATATATTAACACGCTATATGGTGAAGTATATGTCAAGTACCAAATACCCGACAGGCCCATTAGACTATTAGAGGATCGTGAATGGAAAAAGACATCCGCAACGCGTGAGGCGGCGGGGGCATGGGGAACGCTTAGGGTTCCCCCACCCACCCGTGGTGGCGGCGGCCGGCTGCGCGCGACTCTTTACGTGTGGCGCGGAGTGGAGGGCGTTGGGGCCCTACTGGTGACGGCTTCTCCGATCTTGACTGCTTCTGTGCGGTCAGGGAGGTGGTTCGGTGGCGGACGGTGGCCTGGGGCGGGAGTCTTCTACAGCTGCGTGTAAGGCATCTGTCGATGGGAGAAGCCATCACGGCTCCTAGTCTCGGCGAGGCCTGATCCGCAACTGCTGCTCAAGCGGACGACTTGGAGGTGCTTGCATCGGCACCGGTGGAATCCAGATCTTCGGACACGGTTCGTGGGAGGCCTCCGCGAGGCCCTCCCTTTGAGACTGCGGGACATGGCTCCTTTCCTTCACCAGCTCCTCTCTCCACCTTCATGCTCCGCTACGTCAATCTCCGACTTCCGCGCACGCTTACAGTCCATCATAGGCGGCCAGGCTTCTTCTAAGACGGAGTCGAGGGGTTGCTGCGACATCGCCGTTTTGCAGGTTGGGAAGTCGACGGCAGGCGGACGTTGGCAGTGGAGAAAAGGCCGTCACCCCATCATGTGGGGCTGGCGGCAATGGGGGCTTAAGATCTCCGAGTGCTGCTGTCATGCTGGACGTTAGGGCAGCTGTTGAGGGGCGGCCAGTAGTGTTTGTGGGAGTTCCTGGCTCAGATCTACCTCTCCCTGATCAAGAAGATGGGTGTCGTAGCGAGGGTGCGCGAGAGGTGTTCGAAGGTTTGCTTGAAGATGATGGACTTGGTGCCTGTATGGAATGATTAATCAAGGGTGTTGGGAGAGGAGATGGAGGGGGAGCACGCATGCTTCTAGTTGCGCCCTACGGTGGTGGTTGCGGCCATGGCACGGGATGTAGCGTTGCACGAGCTAAAGGTGGTCTGGGACTGGTGTGTGGCGGAGACACCCTCCCACGGGGTGTTGAGTTTCTTTGATCAACAACACCTATAGAGAGGTTCAAGGTGGGCGACCTTTGGGTCCCCATCTTGGCGGGAGCTTCGGTTGACACAGGGTGTGACTCCGACATTTGTTGTCACCTGGCGTCATCCGGACCTGGGCGACGAGCTCTAAAGATTACCTATTTTAGATGCCTCAGGAGAGGCCACTGGCAATGGCAATGCTCGCTTCCGAGGGTTTGCTTCAGATGCTGATGCCCATGCCATCTTGCTAGTGGGTGCCCTCACCCACGTAGGGGTAAGCAGATACCCTGGGATGCATCTCATGTTCCAGGCGATGCAGTGGAGTTGGACAGGAGGAGTGACCAAACTGATGGGTGAGTTGATTTGCAAAGTCGGAATACTACTAGACGCGCAGAGATGCCTAGGAGGTCTGCTGTCTCTGGTGTTCCTAGCGATACATGCTTCAGATGTCTTCGGTGAGGCCATTGGCAAGCCCGTTGCTCATCTCCTAGGGTCTGCTTCCGTTGTAGATTCCCAGGGCATAGAGTGAGTGCTTGTCGAAGGAGAGGTGAGAGGCGACGACTTTCCGAGACTGAAGATTCGGACGGTTTGCCTGTAGGAGTTGAGCTGAGCTGAGGTAGGTTGAGGATGCAGATGGATGAGTCGATACTGTTCCTGCGAGGAAGGATAGAGGGGCGGTTGAGAGTCTGTAATTGGTATTGTCCTTGGAGGGTTCTTTTTGCTTGATGTTATATTTCTGTACCAGTCGCGCGCGACCTGTTGTATTGCGGATGATTTTTACTTTGCTCGCTGGAGGGACGAGATGAATAAGATGGACCTCATGTTATTAAAAAAAAAAAGTATCATATACCCAGACAGATACGTCAGCTATCTGATCAAACATACCTTTTAGCGAGTTAGATACAACTTCTATAGTTGGGTATACTCAGTTGGATATGAAACTGCTTTGCTGGATACACTACCACAGACTGTCTTTGGATACAACCAATTGAATGGGTGATTTCCTTATCGTATGGAGTTTGCTTACATTACCTTCGCACATTAATACCCAGATACATTCATCAGTTTATACTTGATAATCTCCTCGGTTTTATTGGTTGAGCCAACATATGTTTCCTTATGACACAACAACTAATACAGGAAAAAAATGACCAACAAATGTGCCTATCTGATTGACTCTGTTTTTCTGGTTTAGAGAACTTGATATGTATGGCCAATGACAACATATACTTGACGCATCCAATATATGCAGAATACAGCTCATTGTTCTCACTGTTGTGTATGCCAACTAAGTCCCTTCTTGCTCGGTGTTTATTCTTCCTTGCTGCCCCACTTTTGCTAACCAGATGTTCACCTCGCACAACCGTCCCTTCTTGCTCCATGCTTGTTCTTCCTTGGCTGCTCCACTTTTGCTAACCAGATCTTCTCGCACAACAGTCCCTTCTTGCTCGGTGTTTGCTCTTCCGTGCTGCTCCACTGTTACTAACCAGATCTTCAACCCCGCACAACTTCTTTTTCACTATCTCCTTATGCCATGCCTTATGTGTGACTATTGTGCAACTAGTGATTTCACTTGACTTTTTTGTCGATGACACAAGGTCCAACAATCTGTTCAACCCAGCTCTTTTGCTGGCATACACTTCGAACGAAACATGAGTCCTGTGAGGTGATCGATCTAAGAGAGAGATCGCCAACTAGCTAGTGCAGAGTAGTGCCGGAATTTTATGCATGACATTTATCATTTTTATGTGTCTTTACCTCCCGGCTTGTCAAAACCCAGTTTTACTGTGTTATTTACTTTGACAGAGTTTCATTTATGTCTGACTGAACAAGTTATTGCAGCTTTGTTAATCAACTGCATTTTCCCCCGCCAGTTGGCCCCATTAATTGCTATAGATTTCCTTCTTTGCATATATACTACTATAAAAATAGCAAATAAGTTGTCCTAATTATAGCTGTGTTTTTGCCTTGATTGTAACAATGAAAGTATAGGATATAGTTACTTGCACGCTCCTTAAATCTCTCTCCTCTCATATTATTCTTTTTTTCTTTTGTTTTATTTCTCTTTCTTAAAAGTTAAAACACATTCTCACTAGACCACCAACCCCGGCCTCCCAACTCCCAACAATTTATATACTACATTACTCTGTCTCTCTCCAATCAAACTCCTCCCAACAAGCTGACAATAGTTCATTCTTTTAACAACAGACTGATAAGTAAATCAAAATTACCTCATAGTAAAATGTATCTATCTATGTTTCTAGGTGCTGGGGCCTTATATTTTGCTAGTATTTTGGAAAGACAGAACGGATCTCTTGGATCTATTCAGTTTACCCACACATCCCATTATATTTTGGAACCAAATATATCAGAGCTGGAATATTCTTCCATTATGGTATCCAAAATCATGATTAGATAAAGTTTTCCCATATCTTGTCTCAATAAAGTTGCTGAACAGCGATGGAGATAAATGCATTATGCATGTCAAGCTGGAATTTGATGATCAGTAAACTCCAGCAACAAGGATCCCAAACTTTGTTTGCTGCAGTAGCCATTTATGCGTTAAAACTTCCAATTTGTATGGGTGTTGTAATGCTAAAAACTTACTTGGGCTTCTCAAGGTTTTCCAGGGGATAAAACAGTCAATGTGCTCCCTCTTTTGCCAATGCCATGGCTGCAACTAAGTCTTCAGGTTCTGATCGTGCATGGTCTCTCTGACAGTTTGTCATGTCTAAATCTCCAAGCTTCATGTTGACTGAAGTTCTTGTCTCCTAGCTTGTCTCCTAGTCTCTTCCAGTAGGCATTTCAGAGATGCTGAAGATTACTAATCACAGCCGTTTCCTGATGTGCGTGCATGTGTGCAAGATAGATCCTTGGTCATTGTGCATCAGAAAACATCATGTATTTACGTCACATGATATTAACAGTAGCACATGCCTATCTAATTGTAGTTTTCTCCTCGAAAGTTCAGATCCTTTTCTTGTGTGCCAATTTAAAATGAAGAGAGAATCCTATCACTGTACTTGAGGACTCTTCTGACTTGGTACTATTTCTAGGAATTTGATAAATTGATCTGCAAACTTCAGGCCTTACAGAACAATATGCTCGGAAAGAACTGCAAAATGCTGTATGCAGTATTCGATAGAACACGAGTAGGTTTGATTAGTTAGGCTGCTGTGCTGAGCTGCCTGGTTTATTTGTTATGTCTAGTCAACACCTGTCAAAACTAGTACAAACATATAGTATACAAGTCACATGGAGGAGCAATATTCCCATCAAGAAAATGATTTATGCACGCAGGTGGGTACATTATACACATGCCTCACATTTTGCTCTTAGAGATGATTTCGGAAGGCATGTACGAGCACTCCTCAGTGTCATTTTTTCTCAACCAATCAGACGGCCCTGAACCCTGGTGCACAGGATTTTCCATTCTGCAAATAAATGAGACAATCGATCGCCATCAATGCCAGCTCTTCAAAGAATGCCATCCACAAGATGTCCATTCTTGGATGCTGGGGGGTGAGGAGGATACAGTTGCAACGTTATATCATCTTTTATCACACTACGAGAGGTCCAACAGACTCAGCGCTGGTCTTGGTGGTACCTGCGTGTACCCTTTTTGGTACTTGCACTGACGACAACTCATGTCATTGTTGTGGACATCAATGCAAAATGATTGTGTATACAAGAAAATTGGATATTTTAGCTGAGAGCAGACTTCTGGTTTAGAAATTTAATATTGAAAACTATCTTTAGCTTGAGTCGAGATCTACCATTGTCTCTTGTTCCTACATGACGCACACTTACTAAGTTATTTCCTCCTTTGAAGTATCACGCTACTCTTCTCTAATTTCATTTTATAAACCACAACAGGGTAAGAAATCAGAGATGAAGTATATAGAATCATGGACGAAAAAAGACACATGAAAAGATGTTTGCAGGATTTTTTTCCCGCCTTTCTCCAGCCTTGCCCCTCCCTTTCCGTAGGCTTGTATGCAGATGCAGATAGATGCCCGCATCCATAAAGAAGCACATGGCAGCTTTAACGCAAGTGTCAGAAGCAGACAAGTCCCTTGCTGTAAGGCTTCTGGTACCCCTCAAAAGCATCTGCAGGTGAATAAATTAAGGGGCACATTGGATCTTTGCCTGCCCTCCTCTATTCCCCTGCCCCCCGCTGGTTCTTTATTTTAACCACCGGAAAGAACATGGTGTTTGTATTAGTTTAGAAGAAACCTATCTGTTAAGTGTTATGCTTTGATGTCATGAACAAGCTGGGAGCGAGATTCTAAGCACGGAAGATTATTTGTTATTACGATACGTATATTTCGTGTATTATTACTAACCTCATTCAGTAGCATCGGTGTAAATGCTCTAAATTCTGATAGATAAAACCAGCATGTGATGGTTTGGTAAAAAACACATCGTCGGAGTTTATTCGTTCAATCTACAATGATAGCGTCGTTGTCAATTTTTGCGACCTTGCTCTATCATGTTGCCCCGGAAATATTTGTCTCTGGATGTGAGAACAAAACTACTTTTTGGCATTGAGGCCGCTGCTTTGAGGCGTCAGCTTGGCAATGCAACATGGCGGACAAATTGTTCAAATGATATTTGTGAAGCGCTTGTTAATTGTTATACTTCGGGTCAAGATCAAGTATGGTGGGCGTGAGTATGTGGCGCTATCCGTTATTTGCTATAAGATTGGCATGTGCATGCAACCTCATTGGCCAATGGTCAATTGTATCCGTATGTCTTTTGTCATCCATCCATGATATCGATGTACGTCGTATGAATAAAATCCCAAAAAATAAGTTGTGCCACCCACCACCATTGAAAAATCACTTGGAATTTTGTGGGAACGAATTCTTTTCAGATTTTCGTCTTAGTCTTGGGGATTGTTGATGCCCACCTGAGTTGATTTGTAGAAACATGAATCTCAAATTGCCTAGAGCAAAAATGAACTCCTTTGGTAGTAAATAGAATGATTATTCACGTGATTAGGAAAATTGATTGGTGATCAGGCTACTAGATAATTGAATACAAGGGAAATCTCAAATCAAACTTCCTAAATATAGGTTTCACCCATGGGAGCAAGGAGGAAGAAGAGAAGGAAGAATGAATCATAAGTCAATCTCTACAATAGATTTCTTACATGAAAGTGGTAGAGGGGAAGATGGATCAATCAAAATGCTTTCACTATGTTAATCCTAGTTTAGTTTTTTTATTTCATCTTTTCTACCTTCTTTATTTTTTTTAACCCAAAACTTGCCCTTTTGAACACTAAATCTTGGGCTTAGGGCTTGTTTAGGTGGTTGGTGTTATCACAAAGTTACATTGCAAAATTTATATAATTTCATTAAGTATTATATTAAGGTATTATATTTTTCATTAGTGGTTGTCCTAGCGACCACGCTATGCTAGGTTGAAGTGGCATGTAGAAGAGCTTGCATTTGTAAAAGCATCCACATTGGCCACATAGCACGTATTGGTCGAAGCATTTGCATTTGTGAAGGACACATGGCATGTACCACCAACAATTGTAATATCTTGCTCATTTGAACTTTAACAACACCCATTATTTTGTGTTGGATTTATTATTCAACTTTCTATTAATACTTAATAGAGATTTAGTAAAAGAATTAAATAACAATTTTACTTTAATGGATAAAATTTTGAAGTCTGAAGAAGTTTTACAACATGCATGTGCAAAAAAATATTTACATAAAAATATGTTTTTGAACAAGTGAAATAATTTATCATATTTTAATTATTATTAGGTAAGTAGAATGTCACAAAAATCAACGAGTAGCGATGTAAACTAGGAATAGAGTTACCAATCCCAAGATTACAGTATAAGCAAAATTAGAGTTGTGATGTAGTGTGCTAATCATTTTTGGCATAAAGTCTATGTTTGTTTCTCCATGCCATTTCTACCACATTTTCACTCTCTTTGTGGAAGATATGTCCAGATAAAAATGGAAACATATATTTTTCTTCACATAAGTAAGATTGGATAATTAAGTCACACAACATTGTATGAAAAAAGTGGTGTGGGACTAATCAACATGAATATGTTGAAGATAATGAGAAGGCCTCATGCATGGGAAAGTAGGAAGTCTTCCCCGATTTGTTATAGTTGTTTTACACTTATCTATTATATCTACTATATTGACCTGTGTAGATAAGATAGTTTTCCACACCTTTTAAACGTGGAACGACACAACATATAAGCGTGCAAAACCAAACATAAATATTTCCTTGTAGTGAAACAAAGTCAGCTATATTCTCTTCCACTAGTGTGAGTAATATTGTTCTGAAATGTTCCCTTTCAGTAACATGCTTCTAAACCCATGTATGGGAGATTGAATGGAGCCCTTGATACCCCCAAATACAAAGCTAAGATAGATACCCCTTGTGTCATTGACCGTAAGGCTGTCCAAAAGGTGCAAGAGAGAAAGAGTGAATGATGCTCCAATGACATTATTTAGGGAAGGAGATTGATCTATGAAGCACAAGCAAATATTGAATCTTTAATATTTTTTTATGCTTCTCGTTGCAGTTCAATCATTTTTTTTCTCACTCGACCTTCTCTTATGGTGCGATTTATCTAAATTGGGCTTTATCAACACCCTTGCATGTTATTTATAGAAATAGGTATTTAGTAAAAACATTACAAGTCTGGTAGTCCTAGCTTGGTCTTGCCTTGGTTTGAATCCAACCCAATTTGCTAGTCAGATTGGAATAATGTTCCTATTTTGAGTTAGGACACAAATATCTCTACTCTAACTTTGGTTTCTATTTTTTTCTAGGCTCCTGTCGAATCAACTATTCCAAGTTGAAGCCTTATCGAATGGAGCCTGTAAAGAGGGCCCTTGTGCATTGATTTTCTTGTACAGAATTGTATAGAAGGGTTCCTTCTCTTCTTTATGTGTAACCTTCCCAAGGTTTTTGGGTTCTCTCTTTGAGAGTGTCTACGAGGCCCCTAACCTGGATTTACCTATTGATCCCATTGTATTAACCTTATCACTTTTTTAGATGACATCTTATCACGTGTTTGGGCATTTGGAGTTCTACTTATGGAGCCATGTACAAATACTCTTTGGATAGGGTTTCCATGTAATTTGTGCACAACATGATGCTTTCCTTCTTCTTCTTCTTCTCTTTCTTGGCTATATGTAGATGCACTAAGGTGGTCAAGTCTAACCTATTTTCCTTTCCATAAGTTGATAACTAATAGAATGTGCATGACCTTTCATCGATTAAAGACCAACAAGCTCCTCTATTTGTTTGTTGGTTTGTAGTGTGCTTGGTCCTTTGTTGGTTGAGAATTAATAGGACCCTCCTGCCCTTTCTTTGATTGTGTGGTGCTTGGTTTTTTTAGTTGAAGACCAACGACATGGTTCTACCGTTCCATTGGTTGATGACCGGTGGATGAAGTCGGTTGAGCAACCTTTTGTGTTTTCATCAATTTTCTACCAACAGAACGATTGGGTGGCTAGATGGTGGGTATCTTTCGGAAGCAAATTGATGGGACATCTACACCATGGCTAACTGACGGTTTTATGCGAAGTTCCCTGTCGATAATGCTTATGGTGTGCCTTTTGATGGTTTTCCTATTGATATTTAACTGAAGAGTTTTACTGAAGAAAGGACCGATGGGTTTTCTGGTTGCGTTAATCACCAAATTTCTTGACAACATGTACCAATGGAAAGTTGGGGTTTTCCTTCTAACGACACGATTGGCCATCAAAGGTACGGTTGTGATAGATGACATGATTGTTTGATCACTTTTTGTCTCTCCTATGGAGCTATACATACCCCCTTATTCCTCCTTCTCATCTCACTTGCACATTTGAGCAATGTAGTGTTGTTGTGGAGTGAACAACCATCGGTTGACGATAGTCGATGAGATTTTTAGTTTGATAAGTTTTTGATTTTGGCATGATCTACATTTGTTCTCTTCTCCATTGATGTAAGGCAAGACAACTAGTGACTTCTGAGACTTGATTAGGGTAAGTCGAACTATGATCATGCATTTTCCTAGTGATCTTAAGCTTTTTGTCCCTCTTGGATTTTTTAGGTGGTTTTTCTCTAGGTTTTGATCCATCCTATTTCTTTCTTTCTTGCTTGTTTGGTTTCTCTTGACCACAAATCGACGATGTTTGTGAAGTTGAAGGAGAGGAAATAAGATCTTAGGAGAGTAGCCTTCAACACTGAAGTTTGTCATAAAGCTAGTGTCTTTACAGTAGTAGATCATGTACAGAAATGTATCTGACCTATCAGACAAGTCATATAACATACATGCCTCGACATGTATAAGATCTTATGTCATACACCTTTGGACTGATGAATGTCGTAGTTTCATGTACTTAGTCCTTAATCGATGAGTTATGTGCTAACATGTAGAGGATACATATTGCAGGTATCCTTCTTTGGAATAAATAGAGATTATCTAATGTCTTTGGCCATGTATAAGACTTTGGGCATTAAGAGAAGCTTAAAGTTTCTTCCTTCACTTAAAGATTATCTAGTGTTTTGTTATATATCTTCCTTCTCACCTCACTTACGCATATGAGCAACAAAGTGTTACTACAGAGTGAAGTACGATCGGTTATGACAACTGACAACATTTTTGGTTTAGTCGGTTCTTGATTTTGATTGGACCGACCTTCATTCTCTTATATGTGGATGCAAGGCAAGCTGGGTGGTGGGCTCTGAGCTTTGATAGGGATAAGTCAAATTACAATTATGCATTTTCTTGGTGATATTAAGTTTCTTGACCCTCTTTAATGCTTTCTAAGTGTTTTTTTCTCTACAGTTCCAACTAAAATCTAACATCCTATTTCCACCTTCTTGAGCATGGTTGTACCTTAGATGGTTAAATCATTAGAATATACACCATATCTAGAGCATCTGACAAGTCTTGTAGGTAACATGATGTCAGTAAAGATGGGTAAGAATATAACATTGAATATATCTATAAATTGTAATACTTGTATTTTATCTACCTTCTTTATCACATTCTCTAGTAAATAACAAGCATTTGAGGCTTTACATCATATCATTGGGGCTTAGGGTGTCACCCTTGTGATTTTTCACACTTTTTAGGTGAGCGGCCCAACTATTCTAGCAATGGCAGAGAAGATCAACAAGGAGGGAGAAGGCCTTAAAGTTAGGAGGTGGGTGATGTTTCTATGAAGAGTTCTTAGAGGTAGGTGACGTTTGTGTGACCCCATTCATAGGTGATGTTTCTTGGTGATACTAAGTTTCTTGTCCCTCTTGGATGCTTTGTCAGAGGTCTTGATCTAGGGTTGAAAATCTAACATCATGGTTCCACCTTCTTTGTTTCCTGCTTGGTTGATCTCGATCATAGATTGACAAACATTTTGATAGTTGAAGGAGATGAACTCAAACCTTCAGGGAGTTTCCTTCAACACTGGAGTTTGTCATAAAGCTGGTGTCTTCACGGTAGTTGTTCATGCGCATACCCGTTTCTGCCCTATTATGCACATGATATAACATCTACTTTGTTTATTACATGCCTTGTTCCTACATGTAGAAGATCATGTTGTTATACACCTTTAGACTACTCAAAGTGGTAGTTTCATGTACTTAGACCTTAATGGATGAATTATGTGCCTACATGTAGAGGCTACATACCTTGGGTACCCTTCTGAGGCATAATCATATTATCTAGTGTCTTTGGCCATGTATGTGACTTTGGATGTCAGGACAAGCTTAATTTTGTGTCCTTAGTATTGAAATGTGGCGTGCATGATTAAAAGATGTTAACTTTTGGATTTTTATGACTATAAGTTTGTTATTTATGTTTGGCCCCTTTGTGTGGACTATAATGCTAAAATATGAAAAGAAGTACTCCTTTAGATGAAAAAGGAGGATTTACACATGTTCTTCTAAGGTGAAATAACTAGTTGATTCATCAGAAACATGTTGTCGTTGTACAATGAGGAGTTAGATGATGTTGTTTGGACATTTTACATATCATAGATTTATTTACTGCTTCATTGTTTATTTATTTGTTGATAGGTTACTTATTCTTTTGTGGATGTAATTGTAAGAAAATGAACCTAACTATTAAGCGGAATTTAAAGTAGAGATCTAAGTCTATCAAACTATCCCCTTGAGTCATTATGGGGATGGGTAAACAATTGATATTGTAACAGTTTAAAAGAGTGAGAAGATGCTCAAAGTCATATATTCATGAATATATGGGGATGCTTAGGAGTGGATATCCTATTACCTTGGAAACAACTTCTTGGCTTGAAGTGTGTAAGTAATATGATGTTTAACGGAGGGTGGCTGCCATTTTTTGTGTGGTGCCTTGACCTATGTACCCAGGGCGGGCTAGTTTTGGGTGGATCATCTTGGAAGTGTATATCCATAGTGGGTTAGCCAGAGTGCTCCCTACCTTTTGATGCCTTGCTTTGACCCATGGTTGTTGAGGGGAGATCTAGATAATCTATATATCCTTAGATCTTATACGGGTGTATGGTATGGCTAAATAACATCTACTTAGTTGTATGGGTGGTACGCCTCATACAATCTAAGGCATTAAAAATACATCAGTCGTGTAGCATAACTATTTAGGTCTAATTGATGCTTAAACATGGTTTTGTCTTGGATGGTGTAATCATTAGCATTTACATTATATTTAGAACATCTGACAAGTATTTTCAGTAACATGATGTTAGTAAAGATGGTTAAGAAACATTGAGTATATCTATAATCGGTGTACTTGTATTTTTATCTACCGCATTTATCATATTTTCTCTAGCAAATAATAAACATTTGAGGCATTATATCATATCATTGGGACTTAGTGTGTCACCCATGTGGTTTTTCACACTTTTTAGGTGAGCTCCCCAACTATTCTGGAAGTGACAGAGAAGATCAAAAAGGAGGGAGAAGGCCTTATAAATTAGGAGGTGGGTGATGTTTGTATGAAGAGATCTCAGAGGTAGGTGACATTTCTGTGACCTCCTTCATAGATAAAGCATATAGGGATAGAGTCATAAATGTCAACATACTATCAGGTCTTGAAGAGTTGTGTTTCTATTGCATCGTTTGTTTATCTTAGATATTATATGTACACGTACAACCTCTAGAGCCAAAGTTATGAGTGTTGTAATATTTTGTGTGTATATTTATAGTAGCACAATGTCTATAAACTTATTGTTCCTTTATTTGATGAGATGTTGTAGGTGTGGTGCTTAGCCTTTTTGTCAATTAAAGGCTTGAAACTTATGACAGTGATGTACTGACCATTGTAACCTTTTTGGATCCAATGTTATATGGAAATTGGTCATGGTGTTTGCTAAAACTTTTATTTGAGATCTTTATGTGGCTTATGTGTGTGATGACACTCCTAGGTTTAGAATCAAAATTTGATTTTGAGTACTTTTTCTCTTGTGATGTTGGATGCCATATGGTTTTGCTATCAAATCCTAGGTCTAGTGAGTCTACACGGATATAGAATTAGGATATCATGTATGTTCTTACGATTTCACCATATCTAACCATGGATTATGGTTGTGCGGATATGGCTGGATGTCATGTTGAACATGTTGATACTAGCCATGTTGGGCCCAGTGGAGATAAAAAGATGCATGATTGTGAGGAAGAAGGATCCTTGGCCCTGAGTAGCATGAGATAGCATCATTTGACCAGACAAGGACAATTCACCTAACCTTCCAGTCCTTGTTGGGGCTGCCACTCTTCCATTCAGGGCAGCCATGGGGCAGCCTTCAAATTACAAGTCAGCTAGTTCCAGCAAGACGTTCAAGCTACTAAATTGGATAGGGGTCGTAGAGTACCTAGGTACTTCAGATCCAGTTGTTGATCCATGTTTTACAGAGCTTTAGAAGGCTTTCTGACTGCTGAATACATTGAATGAAGACAAGGCAAAGCACATTGTATACCTATTGTAGGGGAATGTTTGCCACTAGTCAACCATTGAGGCAGAGAAGGGTGGGGAGTCATCATGTAGGTAGTTTTATAAGGGAGTTTGTAAATGGGTACTTTTGCCCTCCTACCTAGATGAGAAGATTACATAGTTTGAGAAGATTTGAAAGAGGACTATGACGGTGAACGAGTCTGAGGACTATTTTTTGGAATTATTGCGGTCTACACATGGTACAACCAAAATGGACAAATTTGACATGTTGAGAAGGGATTGAGCTTAGAGTTGGGACCTTGGAGCCGTACGAGAAGTTTTCCACCTTTGTGGATTTGGTGAGGAGGATAGGAAGGACCAAACTCAACAATAAGGATAGTGATGCTAAGAGGAATTTGAAATATCCTTTAGGGAAGTTATCTGGAAGCCCTAAGGACCCACATTTTTAAGGCATCTATCCCATAATATTGAAGTTCTAGGCAAGTTCGACGCCATCACATAACAGGAAAATAGTTATAAAGGTTTCCTAGAAGAGGTTGTGGGAGAGGCCTACCACCATATGGGGCATATAGCTCTAACTCTATCTCAGTGATAGGTTTGTCTGGGATGCATGGGTCACCGCAGAAGACATGCTACTGTTGCTAACACCCTTGGAATATGAGGGTAAATTATACCACGTTAAAATGGGAGATGTCCTAGTCATAGTGGCAGTACTAGTAAAACCTACAACAACATGCTGGCTACAACTGTAGGGGGTGTGGATAGAATTCTCTGGCAAGATCTTCTGGGTCTATGAGCAGGTCAAGCTAGAGGGAGATCTCAATCCACTAGATGCTTTTATGCAATGAAATAGCTTGAGGGTGTGTTCAACCCCCAAGTTGGTACATGTTAGGTGGAACTTTTTCATTTTAACTTGTCTACTTTGATATATGTATCTTCTCTAGTAGATCTGAGTGTGACACACTCTTTTATTACCCATGAGTTGATTGTTGTTGTAACCTGCCTATTTCTTATCGACGAAATCTATTTTCCTTGATATCACTATTGCTATCTTTGTAGTTGTTCGTTAGGTGTGTCCATCTCCCGTTCTTGTCTTCTCTAAACACATCATTCAAGTGGATCTGATGACACATGACATACACTACTTCAATTTGGTAATGGGAATGAACATGTTAGAGAAGTATCTAGTTGTGTTGAACTATAGATCTAAGGTTGTTGAGTTCTGGGAGGAAGATGCCACTTGGACCTTTCAAGGGTATAGGAAGATCCTTCCCACACTTGTGTGTGTCTACCTCCATAGTCGAGAAGTCGATGAGGTAGGGTTTTGAGGGTTTCTTAGCTCATGTAGTTGATACTAAGGTAGCAAGTCCTAGTCTCTGTGATGTAGCCATAGTTAGAGGGCTTGAGCATGTCTTTCCTAAGGCGCTTCCTGGCATTCCACATCCTTGAGAGATTGATTGTGGGATCAATCTTATTCCAGGAATGTAACTCATAACACAAGCGCCATATAGGATAGCTATAATAGAAAAGAAAGAAATGAAGAAAGATTTAAAAGAGTTAAGGGTTTCTTCCAGTTTTGCACATCTCCCTAGGGTGCACCTATTATGTTAGTAAAGAAGAAGGATGGTCCTATTAAATTATGCATATACTAATGGTATTTGAACCAGGTCATCATATAGAACAAGTACCAATTGACAAGGATTGATGATTTGCTTGATCAGTTGAGGGGGATGCTATGTTTTCTAAGATAGATCTGTGATTAGGATATTACCAGCTGAGGATCAAGGCTGAAGATATTGCTCAAATAGCTTTTAGAACAAGGTACATACATTGCAAGTTTGTTCGTTTGGGTAACCAATGTACTTATAGCTTCTTTGAACTTGATGAATCAGGTGTTTAGATAGTACCTAGATCAATTTGTAGTCATCTTTATAGATAATATCATGATCTACTCGAAGGACTTAGAGCATCACAAGAAATGTCTTTGTCTAACATTAGAAATCTTATGACAACATCATCTATTTGTCAAGTTTAGTAATTGTGAATTCAGGTTGACTAAAGTATCTTTCTAGAGGCTGTGCCATCTCTGGTCAAGGGATTTGTATGGGGTGGAGTCGTTCTTATCGTGGGAGCAGCTGAAAATGTTCAAAAAGTATTAAAGCTTCCTGAGACTGGTAGGATACTATAGGTGGTTCATGAAGAACTTAAGTGTCATTTCATTACCCCTAACCAAGTTGAAAAATAAATATGTGCCATTTGTATAGATTGAGAAGTGTCAGTAAAGATTCCAAGTGTTAAAAGGAGAAGTTGACATCTACAACAGTACAATCTTGTCATATCCCGGTAAAGGCTACATTGTCTTTTGTGATACTTCGAAGGAAGGTCTGGGGTGTGTACTAATGCAGGTCAAACATGTGATATTGTTTGCCTTTATACGTTGAAGAATCATGTGGAGAACTACCCAACTCATGATTTGGAGTTGGTGGCAGTTGTCTTGACGTTGAAGATGTGGAGGCATTATCTCTACATGGAGAAGTGCTAGATCTTCACTAAGTACAAGAATCTACAATATTTCTTCAATTAGGGGATTAACATGCGACAACTCATGTCGCTAGAGCTGATAAAGGACTATAATTACACCATATGATATCATCCACTGAAGGCCAATGCAGTAGCAAATGCCTTGAGCAGGAAGCTATCTTCATCAACATCAGAATGAACAACACAAATGTACTCAATAGCATGTGCAAGAAGGTACATGTTAGTGTCTCTACGCCATATGAATGTACATATGGAGGTCTCCATGTTAGGGGGACTACTAGCCTAGATCCATACTAAGCCCACAAAGATACAACATATCAAGGTTGTGCAACATGATAATACAGTGATATAGAATATTTGGGTACTTACTTTGGGTAAGGATGTCCATAGAGCCAATCATATGATGAATGCATGACATAATTACCTAAAAGGATTTGATTAATAATAACATATATAAATGACAAGCTTCCAATTCATATGTTTCACTCAATTATGAGATAATGAGGATACAGAGTAAATGTTTAGAGAATTATATTACTCAATGACGTATATTGTCAAGTTACTATCCTTAATCATACGGATGTTAAGAGTACATGTGCATATTCTCATTATGTCCCTGATCGGTTGTTATTGTGGAAGGTTGATAGACAACAATTACACATAAGATCATAGTGTGAGTTGGTTGATGACTAAATCTCATTAGTCATAATACGGTAATATCAAACCAAGTACACAAATACATGTTAGGGAACATTGTATCAGACATACCCACCTTGAGAGTGACACATGGTTTGTGGTCAAAGTCATCTCTCATAGTGAAGGTGGTGATTCTGATTCTTAGACCTGAAATCACTGCTCTTGTCACATGTCGTTGGGTATGCTTTGACATCATCAAATGCAGTCCTAAAATATGAGTTATTATAACGATGATGATTAGGTGACTTTGACCCATGGGGATAGTCTGTGAGTGATAGATATGGGATTTGTCCCTCCTACTGGAGTACGCTATCATGGCCACTTGATAAGTGAGACTGAGAAATGCATGTTCATGCACATGTGAATTAATATATGATATTGAGGTCACATTATCTCAGGAAGTCTTCTCTTGGTTCAAGAAACATGGATTGAACATTGAGAGGATGACCTTCCATGCCTCGAGTTTATCCTGGATATTAGAGACAAAGGAATTATACAATCACTGCAACACCTTACATAGGTTGTAGGTTGAAGTTGTTCTCCAAATTTCCATTCACTTGGGTAGCATTGATGTGCAACTAGGCATCACTCTCTGCTTGTGATGTCATAAGCTAGTGATGAACGTTCATTGCGAACGTGACATGGGACCTATACGGTCACACGCATAGGAACTCATCTAGAAGAAGAGTTTGATCTTGAATGATAGTTGGATTGATTACTAAAGTGTTTAGATATTCAATTCATGCAACAAATCGCTTGATTGGCTGACCAGGTCTGCCAAACGACCATCTCACTGGGTGAGACGACCATTTGGGCATCTAGATGGGCGTCTCAAGTGTTGAGACGGCCGTTTGGGTTTTCAGGATGATCAAGGATCGAATTGGCTTAATTTTTCCCTTGAACTGACAGGTTCAATATGATTGAACTGACTGGCTCATCTCAATTCACCAGACGGCCATCTGGGTGAGTGAGACGGATGTCTTGCCTGGGAGAGATGGCCGGGTTGGCTGAACAAAGCTTTGGGATGTTTCTCGAATAGTTTTAATTGGACTTACTTGAGGTGCAAGTAAATTAATATATGATATAAATTAGAATAAAAAATTGTCAAATTTGTATCCAATTGGGAAACTGCCAAATGAAAGTTTGCCAGTGCTAGATGACTGTCTCACACCCCAGAAGACCTTATGGGTGTGACAAGTGACTGTTTGGCATTTTGCAGGTTGCGAAAGTTCAAGTTCTTCCCGTCCCTTCCAATCCCACACAATCCCGTACTGACTGGGAACCAGCCCCAAACTTCACCTATAAAAGGAGGGTACTAGGGGCTTCCCAATACACAACACAGACAACTGAGAATTAGTTTCTTTGACAACTATTATCCTCTCTGGTTGTCGTAACTAAGAAAGCCCAAAAAAGTCCTACCCGACATGGAGGGATAGCCAATGGGAGAGAACAACTGATAGTTGTCATTGTGGGAGAGCAAGTTGGTGGCTAGTATACCAATGGGAGGGACAACTCCTTCCTGTCCATTCTTAGTGAATGATATGAATTCTAGTTGGTTTGTGTGGACTACTCTAGAGACAGGAGTCCTTTGGTTGCTTCTCACAAACTCAACCTACAGCTGTGGCGAGACCACCAGAGTAGTCACAAAGGTTGCACAGACAGATGCTTGTGGTGAACACCAGGAGTTCCACAACCACCGTCCAAGAGCAACTTGTCAGCAGTTGTAAATAAGTGAGTTTTGTCATTGGACTTGCTCCAGTACCAGGTATAACTCACTAAAACCATCGTTCCTATTTCATAGTAGTTGATGCGATCTTGTTGTTATGAGAATATCGATAGATAAAATTTTGTTTCCGCTGTTATACTCTGTGATAAGTGGTATCAGAGTCGTGCCAATTTACTATATTTTAGGACAATCGATATGATCGTATTTTTAGTTTTATCATTTATTTATTGAATATTACGTGAATATTTAAACTTCTCTCATATGCATATCTAATCAAAGACCATATAATTCCAAACTATATATATGTATGTATGTATATATATATATATATATATATATATATATATATATATATAGTCAAGCTAGAATACACTCGAGTGTATTCGGAGCAGAATACACTCAAGTAGTTTTTCATGATGCAATATTTTCAAAAATCTAATCCATTGATCTTCTTAAACATGTTGTGAATAGCTCATACACAAAATTTGAGCACGTTTGGACATTTGTAGGTCATGTTATAAAGACTGCAAAAATTATGCATTTCAAATTAGTTTCGCACGTCGATTTTGTTGCCCTTGGATGATTGACTTACAATCATCCAAATGGGCTCAAAATTTTTATGTAGCCTAGTTATAGTATGACGGTGAAGATCAATGGTTTACATTTTGTAAAAAATAATATTGATATGCAAACACACTTAGTGTATTCATGTGATTTGTACACTCAAGTGTATTCTAGCCTGACTCTCTCTCTCTCTCTCTCTATATATATATATATATATATATATGCAATTTACATGTGTCTCCCTAAAAATGTTTTTGATAATGGATGTGTAGTATAGTTATGGCCTAAACCCTTTTTTGTGTGTGGTTGGATGGTTTGGTTCTTGTTCATCTTGTTCTGCGTATCGAGCCTCTACCTCCTTTCTTCCTAATGTAAATTTAATGCTTTTTTACCTTTGCTCCCGTCAAATGTAACTTGAGGTTTCTCTTATTCAATGTAATAAAGTAGCAATAGGATAATTTCTTTTCACGCAACGACGTTGAAGATGTTCATCTCCAGTTGAGACGACCAGTTCGTGAGACGAGTCGACCGTCTGGAGGACCATGGAGGCCAGGACGATGGAACCAGACGACCTCCTGGTGGGTCTAGTCGACAGTTTGGAAGGAGTCTAAACATCAGTTAGGTAGGAGGCTAGATGCCAATACCAGTAGGCCCAATCAACCATTTGGAAGGAGTCCAAACATCAGTTGGATAGGAGGATCAACCGATCGAACAAGAGGCAAAATGAACGATTTAAAGGGTTGAACCGATCTACCCAGATTGGCAAGCACATGTCTACACCAACAACATGTTCATGCATGTGATGTGATGATTGACCTAGATGGTAGTAATTCCTTATGGTGTCAAGGAATTACAAGTAGACATGGCCATAACCATCGCCTTTTGTTTTATATTGCATGTTTACGTAGTGGGATATAGCATGTATATGATACATACTATTCATGTGGTGATTGGATATACTATATGTATGTATACACACACACACACACACACATATATATATATATATATATATACATAACCACTCAATCAAACATATTAAGCCTAATATTCTTTCCAATAGTAATACACATGAAAAGCTTCTTCGACCAAGTGTAAGTTACACCAAAGCATGGTGCACCGTCTACCTCATGGAAGTGTGATAACCTCCTATTTTGGAAGATTATCTTAGTCTTTTTCCTTAGTTTTCCATACTCTTTCTAATTTAAAATTATACATAATCCCAATTTTACCCTTTTTTGTAAATATACCATCAAACTAACTTTTCCCTTTTATATATGCAGAAAAACACAAAAAAATCATAAAAGATTAACTCAGCCTCAAGACCGCATGGATTCAAACGGTCCCAAGACCGCATGAAGCCAATCGGTCTCGAGACCGCATGGAGTCAAACGGTCCCAAGACCGCATGAAGCCAACCGGTCCCGAGACCGCATGGAGTCACACGGTCCCAAGACCGCATGAAGCCAACCGATCCCGAGACCGCATGCAGTCACACGGTCCCAAGACCGCATGAAGCCAACCGGTCCCGAGACCGCGTGGAGTCACACGGTCTCAAGACCGCATAAAGCCAACTGGTCCCGAGACCGCATGGAGTTCAAACGGTCTCAAGACCGCATGAAGCCAATCGGTCCCGAGACCGCATGGAGTCACACGGTCTCAAGACCGCATGAAGCCAACCGGTCCCGAGACCGCATGGAGTTCAAACGGTCTCAAGACCGCATGAAGCCAACCGGTCCCAAGACCGCATGGAGTTCAAACGGTCTCAAGACCGCATGAAGCCAACCGGTCCCGAGACCGCATGGAGTTCAAACGGTCTCAAGACCGCATGAAGCCAAACGGTCTCAAGGTCCAAACGGTCTTGAGGCCCAAACGGTCTTGAGGTCCAAAAGGTCTCCAAACCGTTTGGGCTTCACTTAAGGCCTATAAATAAGACCCCAAGGGTCCTGCATCGACAGGAAGTTTCAGACGTCCAAAGGATGCCTCAATCACTCCAGAGCTCTTGCTACTTCCATCCTCCGCCCTGGGGCTGCCAGTCTGAGACCCATACTCCATATTGAAGCTGCTTTCTCCTTCTTCGCCAAAGAAGGTGGGAAGGGGAGACCTCATCATCGTGCAACCTTTGAAGACTGGTGGATCGTTGCTCTCTCTCCAAGGGGTTGACTTTCCTCTCTCCTTTATGGAGATGATGCTCTATCTCTCTTCTTGCCTCCTTCTTTGTCCTAGTTATGAGCGAGTAGTTTCCTTCAGTAGGGTGCGGGGAGTAGCCCCGCTACCCATGTTTTCATATCATGTAAATGTAATCCTTAAATTGTAATATAGAGTCCTTATCTTTTTCAGTTCGACATCAAACGATTAATGAATGCATGTTGCTTGATCTCCAACTTGTGTTATCCTTTATCTTTTAGTATGAATTGTCTACGTTTGTACTATTAGATTCGAAACTCGTTTGTATGTTGGTTCTTGGTGCATGTATCCACCATGCATCTGTTTCGGTATCTATAAGTGTATCTCAAGAAGTGGAGTAAACCCACTATCATACGTTGCACTTTCATACTATGAAATGGAATCAGTTGACGTATGAAAGTGCAACCTTGGTAAGTCGAGGAACACACTTTGCGAGGGGAATGATGTAAAGTAGGTGACCATTTGTTCGGGAATGGCTGGCGTTGCAACATTCCCACACTTCTCGTAGTTAGTTCTCCGAAAGGAAGCTAAGTCTACAAGGATACTAACTGAATGGACTCTTTTTGCAGGTTATGTTTTGCTTTGCATGTGTTGATCCATGTGTAGTGGCGGTGAAAAACCGATCACACCCTAGTCACTTTTATCATAGTTTAACTCAATAGATTTACTTGTTTTCTTTACTTTTCATGTTCTTAGTTTAAAACATCAAAACCCAAATTTCGATCTAAGTGCCTGCTAGTAAGTGATTAAATGAAATTCTAAACGTTTTCCATCTTGTTGCTTGCAACAAGACCGTTGTCCTGAGGATTCGACCCTTAACTATACTACGACAAGACTTCCACGTATCTTAGCATATGTGGGTGGAGTTCTTTATCTAGTATATGCAAGGCTAAACCTAGAGACTTACTATCTTTAGGATTTTTAGTCGGTGCACGCAATTCCACATAAGTGGAAGCTCCATCAAAAAAATTGGCGCCGTTGCCGGGGACAACAGAACGTTCTAATTTCATTTAGTACCTTCCTAGTTGGTTAGGATTTTACACTTTCTTTTTAATCATAACTCTATATCTTCTTGAAACTATTATATCTTTTTCATTATCTAAAGGTGTTTTCTTTTCTCTACTCGGGTAGAAAATGTGCATGCGATCATCGCATAATCGCAGATTCTCCCCTGATCCGGAGTATGACTCTGAGGTAGAGAGAAGTTTCCATCGCAGAATTCGACTCAATCACCAATGAGCTAGACAAATGGCTGACGAACAACGCCAGGATGCTTTGGTGATGGAGAGAGTTAATGTCGCCATCGCCACTCAACGGGCACAACTCATCGCAGACACTCGTGCCCAAATCCAAGCGGAGATACGTGCGGAAGAGCAAGATCGCATAAGAGCTGAGACTGAGGTAGCAACCCAAGATGCTCAGCTGGAGTTAAGGAACAAACAACTAAGGGACTACGCTGTCCCAAATAACTATGAGGATAACCACCCGGTCTGACCTCCAATTATCAATATTCCAAACTTTGAGATTCAGACCCAGTGGATCCAGATTATGCAAGGCATCTCTTTCTCCGAAGGTTCTGGAGATGATTGCATGGATCATTTGAAAAGGTTTAAGGCGTGGTGCCGCCTGGTTCCACAAGATGGAGTCGCTTTTGATGCGATAATGATTCATCTGTTCCATTTTACCTTGTCTGGGAGAGCCCTGAGTTGGTACAACTCACTTGATAGAGAACCCATAATAACCACCTGGGCTCCCCTAGAGGAAAAGTTCTTAGATAAGTTCTTTCCCCCCTCACTGACCTATGAAATCAGAGGGCAAATCAATCACTTCTCTCAGCTACCTGGGGAAACCCTTGCTGAAGCATGGGAAAGATTTAAAGAACTTTTGCGCAAATGCCCCCATCATGGAATCTCCCAGAACCAACTGATAGAAACCTTCTATCGGGGAGTGAGCGATGATATTAAACAGTTTTTAGATTCCTCATCTGGAGGAAACTTCATGAGAAAGAATTACAAGGATGCATGGAAGATTGTTACACTCGGAGCTGAAAACCAGTCCAACTGGGGACGATCAGCCGGTAAAGGTGTCCTCAAGGTTTACAAATATGAAGAATCTATAGAAATGAAGGCAATAGCTGAAGCCTTGAAAACTATAGTTCACAAATAACAAGCTCTCGAGACTTCTCTCGGAGAGATTGATAAGAAGAAAACTCTGTTAGTTCAACAAGTCAAGGCCGTCACAGGATCCTGTGAGGCTTGTCATGCTTCAGACCATCCGACCCTTTCTTGCGGTATGTTGTATAATGTGATGATGGATCTGCATCCACCACCACAATCATATGAACCCATTACTAATCAATCTGAAGATCAGATTCCAGAACAAGTCAACTCCATCCACACTATTCCTGGACAAGTCTACTACAATCCCAATCAACTGAGGAATCACCCTGGATTCCAATATGGGAACCCTGCTGGAACTGCAAATCCACAACATCAGACGTAGGGGGGATCTGATAGTAGGCTACCACCTGGGTTCTCAAACAATTTCAACCAAAATCAAGGGAACCCCAGGAATAACTTCCCTAGGGCTAACTACCCCAGGAACCAATCGGCCTACTACCAGTACACTCACCCTCCGCTCCATCCACAGCTGCATACTCAGCAACCTCAGATGGCGCTACCACTTCAACAATCCCATCAAACCCAACAACAAAGTCTTCTGAAAAACGCTCCTGCCCAACCGGAAGACGAAATATCCTTGATAAGGCAGATGTTACATTCGCAACAAACTATGCTTGCTAACCAACAGGCTCAGCAGAAAGCAGTTGAAGCCCACCTTGCCCAGATTGTTGCACAATTGAAGCCTCCGGCAGGAACATTTGCAGGGCAGCCCGAATCAAATCCTAAGCATGGGCAGAACAGACATGAACAGTCGAATACTATGCCAATAACATAACAATGTTACAGCTTCGTCGAGCCAGCGACGTTAAACTAAGGCGCTACTTGGGAGGCAACCCAAGATTTCAAGAATTAACTTAGCCTGCAGCCCTTGTCCTAATTACTTCTCACCCTATCACTTTGACACTCTGAGGATAGAGTGAGTGATAAGTTAGGGGGGGTACATTAGACAAGGGCGAGGTATCATTTTTGTAAACCCCTTTTTCTGATTGTACATTTTCCTGTTTTTTTTTTATAAAAAAAACTTTCTTTTTTAACCCTTTTTGAGTAAACTCACTCTAAATTAACTCTAGAATCATGTTAGTCCCCAAAAGTAAATAGCACTTAGACATTTAATGGCGATTTAATAATGTCCCTCCACTATTGATTTTCATGCTTTTGCTTCAATTCTTTATCTGACTCTCCACAGGTCAATATCAAAATTGAAATAAGCCAAGTTCTCAAGGATGAGAGGGGCACCAGGCAACTTCCAAATCAAGAAGTTCTGCAAGCGGACCACAAACCAAATAATTGCATGTTGAAAAACTCTAAGAACAACTTTCGTCTCTTCAAAATAAAAGAGGCTTAGCCGCCCAAAATAAATTCCCAAACAAAACCCCAAAACCCAAGCCTGCGAGTCATCGAATAAAATCCAGAGAGTCGAATAAAATTATGAGAGTTGTGCCATGAATAAGGATCTATGTAAAGAACCGATAAAGGTCTCACCCGACCGGCACATTCAGCTGCCCTCACAAAGGCAGATGTGTCGTACCCGGTAGTGAAACCCTAAGGTATCTAAATATATGAAAGGCTTATAAAGGACTCACCCGGTCGGTACATTCAGCTGCCCTCACAAAGGCAGATGTGCCGTGCCCAGTAGTGAGATCCTAAAAGCATAGACAACCCCTCCCCCACTTGAAGGGGGAGTTACACTTCAAGCCTTTAGCCAACCCTCATACCCTCTCTAGCTTCTGGTAGGTCTTTCATAGAGGTATAAAGCTGATTAGAGTCAACAACATGCACAGAATAAAGGTGGTCCCGATGCGAGCTACGAGATACGGAAAGAACCTGACACCCAAGCAACTCTCGAAACCTGAAAGAGTCAAGGCAAGCAATAAGACTTGATATGACCTTAGGAGAACTCAGGTTAAGAATTGAAGCAAGAGTATGGAAATCCCAACCAAATAAGATCGCCTCGCCATTACATGCCTCAGCTCTATCTAACTTGAGGACAAGCTAGACTCTAAGTTAGGGGGGTGATAACCTCCTATTTTGGACGATTATCTTAGTCTTTTTCCTTAGTTTTCCATACTCTTTCTAATTTAAAATTATACATAATCCCAATTTTAGCCTTTTTTGTAAATATACCATCAAACTAACTTTTCCCTTTTATATATGCAGAAAAACACAAAAAAATCATAAAAGATTAACTCAGCCTCAAGACCGCATGGATTCAAACGGTCCCAAGACCGCATGAAGCCAATCGGTCTCGAGACCGCATGGAGTCAAACGGTCCCAAGACCGCATGAAGCCAACCGGTCCCGAGACCGCATGGAGTCACACGGTCCCAAGACCGCATGAAGCCAACCGGTCCCGAGACCGCATGGAGTCACACGGTCCCAAGACCGCATGAAGCCAACCGGTCCCGAGACCGCATGGAGTCACACGGTCTCAAGACCGCATGAAGCCAACCGGTCCCGAGACCGCATGGAGTTCAAACGGTCTCAAGACCGCATGAAGCCAATCGGTCCCGAGACCGCATGGAGTCATACGGTCTCAAGACCGCATGAAGCCAACCGGTCTCGAGACCGCATGGAGTTCAAACGGTCTCAAGACCGCATGAAGCCAACCGGCCCCGAGACCGCATGGAGTTCAAACGGTCTCAAGACCGCATGAAGCCAACCGGTCTCAAGGTCCAAACGGTCTTGAGGTCCAAAAGGTCTCCAAACCGTTTGGGCTTCACTTAAGGCCTATAAATAAGACCCCAAGGGTCCTCCATCGACAAGAAGTTTCAGACATCCAAAGGCTGCCTCAATCACTCCAGAGCTCTTACTACTTCCATCCTCCGCCCTGGGGCTGCCAGTCTGAGACCCATACTCCATCTTGAAGCTGCTTTCTCCTTCTTCTCCAAAGAAGGTGGGAAGGGGAGACCTCATCATCGTGCAACCTTT
Source organism: Alisma plantago-aquatica (assembly GCA_963693085.1). Lineage (NCBI taxonomy): Eukaryota > Viridiplantae > Streptophyta > Magnoliopsida > Alismatales > Alismataceae > Alisma > Alisma plantago-aquatica. Next base: position 2,875,333 of record OY856410.1, read on the forward strand.
GAAGACTGGTGGATCGTTGTTCTCTCTCCAAGGGGTTGACTTTCCTCTCTCCTTTATGGGGATGATGCTCTCTCTCTCTCTTCTTGCCTCCTTCTTTGTCCTAGTTATGAGCGAGTAGTTTCCTTCACTAGGGTACGGGGAGTAGCCCCGCTACCCATGTTTTCGTATCATGTAAATGTAATCCTTAACTTGTAATATAGAGTCCTTATCTTTTTCAGTTCGACATCAAACGATTAATGAATGCATGTTGCTTGATCTCCAACTTGTGTTATCCTTTATCTTTTAGTATGAATTGTCTACGTTTGTACTATTAGATTCAAAACTCATTTGTATGTTGGTTCTTGGTGCATGTATCCACCATGCATCTGTTTCGGTATCTAGAAGTGTATCTCAAGAAGTGGAGTAAACTCACTATCATACGTTGCACTTTCATACTATGAAATGGAATCAGTTGACGTATGAAAGTGCAACCTTGGTAAGTCGAGGAACACACTTTGCGAGGGGAATGATGCAAAGTAGGTGACCATTTGTTCGGGAATGGCTGGCGTTGCAACATTCCCGCACTTCTCGTAGTTAGTTCTCCGAAGGGAAGATAAGTCTACAAGGATACTAACTGACTGGACTCTTTTTGTAGGTTATGTTTTGCTTTGCATGTGTTGATCCATGTGTAGTGGCGGTGAAAAACCGATCACACCCTAGTCACTTTTATCATAGTTTAACTCAATAGATTTACTTGTTTTCTTTACTTTTCATGTTCTTAGTTTAAAACATCAAAACCCAAATTTCGATCTAAGTGCCTGCTAGTAAGTGATTAAATGAAATTCTAAACGTTTTCCATCTTGTTGCTTGCAACAAGACCGTTGTCCTAAGGATTCGACTCTTAACTATACTACGATAAGACTTCCACATATCTTAGCATACGTGGGTGGAGTTCTTTATCTAGTATATGCAAGGCTAAACCTAGAGACTTACTATCTTTAGGATTTTTAGTTGGTGCATGTAATTCCACGTAAGTGGAAGCTCCATCAAAGTGTGATGGTAGTAATGCAGGTGCTGCCAAAGCGGGATTCATTATTATCGTATTGACTATTGGGTTAGGCTTAACTAGTGATTCTCAGAGCGTCTGGGCCCAAAGGCATACACATGATTATGGCAAAGAGTTGAACATATCATCTATCTAAGAGTTACATATGATGCAATTGGCATAATTTCCTACCTTATTGGTTGATTATGGACACCGATGTAGGCTAGGTAATAGTTGAATCATTATGGATCTTGGCTCATTAGAAAATTATTCTCTACAATTTTCCGAATTGATACTTGAAGGTTTTCAATTTGAACAAAATATTGAGAATGATAATTAATTAAAGACCTAATTATTATCGCCTAAACTTTAATCAAATCAAATCAAATAAAAAATGAGTTTTTGATAAAATTGTAAATTTTTTTGTAGAACCAAATGGCAACAACAAACAACCAAATTTTCTCTACAGTCGGCCTTAAGAAGGACAAACCTATTGGGAACTACTTCCATGACCGATTCAGGTGGTTGGGAATTGTTCTCACGTGGGAGCGCAAGCTCTATGTCCTAGAAACGCCAGAACCAGAAGAACCAGATCAAAATACTCTAAGAGATGACAAGGATTCTTATAAGAAGCATACTGAAGACGTCATAGATGTCAAGTGTCTGATGCTTTTCTCCATGAACCATGAGTTTTAGAGGAAACATGAGAACATGGGGGTGATTGAGATGGTTACATATCTCAAGAATGTGTACCAAGATCAGACAAGACAAGAGATATATGATGTCTCCAAGTCACTATTTAAGTGGAGCATGACAAAAGGAGATCCAGTAGGTCCTCATGTACTCAAGCTCATTGATTATATGGAGAACCTAGCTAGACTGGGATTCCCCTTGACCCAAGAGTTGTCCACTGATGTGATTCTACAGTCCTTGTCAGTCATATAGTTAGTTTATCATTAATTACAACATGAATGACTTTGACAAGTTGTTGGGCATGTTGAGAACAACTAAGACACATATGAAGAAAGACAAACCCAAGTCAATGATGGTGATCAACAAGACAAAGGGGAAGTATATAGGAAAATGCAAAGCTAATAAGAGTTCTAAATCTATCCATAGGCCCAAGTCTTCAGATCTCAAGGTAAAAGGTGGAGTAAAGAAACAAAGAGGCAGTTGTCACCATTGTCACCGACCTGGATATTGGAAGATAAATTGTCTACTTTGGTTAGAGGAACTAAAGAAGAAGAAGTATGGCACTGAAGCCTCTACTTCAGGTATAGACAACATAAGATAAATTTAATTACTTCTTAAATTTTGGTATATGATAACAGATAAGAGATCTGACATACTGATGTGCAGGATCTGACAAGAAGTAAAAGCCCTCTTTGAAGGACAAAGATGGACAAGGCGGAGCAAATGCTACGGAAGCCATAGTCTACATTTAAATTTATCTTAGCCCAATGGGCATGTAATAGAGTTATAAAAACTACTATTTCATAATGCCATTAGAATAGAAACATTTTCTTTATGCATCTTGTATGGATAAGGATGATTATCAATAAATATTTGTTACTACTTCTATTTCAAATATATGATCTTGCATGGCATTGGCCCTAAAACATCTTGTGATATTTATGTGAAATGATCCAAAGATGAATGTTTATAATGTTTATAGCAAAGGATAATAATTGATAACTGAAGATTATCATTAGCATTAGTCATCTTGTACGAATATGAAAAGTGCATGCTTAGAATACATATTGATGTTGATCTAGATTCCCTTGGTTATTGAACCTAAGGAAACATGCAAATCCTATTTACGCACAAATATGACACGACGTCCTTCACCAAACGTAGTGGGAGGATAAAGCCTTCATTAGACCTTATGCATATGTTGCATGAAGATCTTATGAATGAATGCTATCGATAATTAACTAATACTTCATTTAGTGGTAATTTATATGATATGTACCAAATGAAATGAAAGCATTAATCTCTTGAAAGTGTTCAAGGAGATTGTAAATGAAGTATGCAATTGATGAAAGTATTAAGATACTTTGATATGATCAAATGTTGAAAAACCCTTTCATCAATACCTTGAGTACCTTCAGGAAAGAACTGTGATATGTATCACAAGTCAAGTCCGTCTGAACATGATGATGTGTCTGAATGAAGGAATTATACCATGATGAGTCATGATATAATCATCAATTAATCTAAATCTTCTTACATCCTCATAGATATATACCTATCACTAAATCATGTACCATATGAATGGTTTATGAGAAATCATATGTGATATGATTCGGGAGTGTCCCAATATGTCTAAAGTATTGAAACCGTTATTAAGATAGCTCTTGAAAGGTTTATCCACAAACCATAATTGTTGAATGCTACTATTAATCCCAATCCAATAACAAAAGTGTTTTGTTGATAGGATAAATGAGTTCCTAAAGAATCATCAGGAGTAAAAGTAGAACTCGAAATATTCGAGGCCAACAAAAGGTACAATGAGAACCATGAGAATTGCAAATTGTTGTGGATTCCCAGGTTCATCGTGTAACATAGAATAAAGTAGTTCTAGTAGAACACATCTGAGTTTGGAGGATTGTGAATCCAACAGTTCATATGGGTTGGTCATACAAGATGAGCCAACTAGTCAACTAGAAGCTATTTCTGAGTATTATGGGATCCATTTAAGCTAATAAGGTAGGACCTTGATAAGAGCCACCTTAATGGATAACAACTAAAAGGAGAAATAGGGTCTTGCGGAAAAGACCTACATGGATAACATAAAAGGACAAATTGGTTGGATAAGGTTTCAAATCAATTCCATTTGTTGAACATGATAGAAATTCCTTTACCAATTGTCATGCTTATTTTTGTAGCTAAAATAGACTAAGAGATTTGACATACACGATAAAATTAGATTCCTTAAAAGGAATACATCAAAGGATGTGTACGTGACACAACCTAAAGGGTTTTATAACTTCATGAATACAAATAAAGTCTATAAACTACAAAGTTTAATATGGGATTGAAACAAGCAACATAGAAATGGGATCTTTTGATTTTATAAGATAGTCAAAGAGTTTGACTTGAATCAAGATAAAAGATGAAATTGGTGGTTAAAAAGATTTCGTGGGAGCATATATGAATATTCCACATGTGATGAGGAATGTCATCTCAATATTATGAATGTTGAGAACTGGCATGGAAACTCCTTCGACAATGAAGGATAACGTGAAACATCTTATGAGATAAGGACCAAGTCCTATGAGATAGTTCTTGAATGTTTCACAATGGAAGTTTGTGTGCAATAGCAATGTGTTGAAAGAGTTCAACATCGAAGGATTCAATGAGAGAGAAATTGGATTAGTCTCTCATGAACCCTATATTCCAATTCTTGTGTAGAATGGAAATATCATGAATAAGATTCCATGGGCCAACCCCCATAGTGGATCTATCATGTATGATATGAACACGCTTATCCCGTATAATCATGTATGTATTAGACATGACAAGATGATATTAAAATCCTATAAGGGTTACTTGAATGTCATTATAACATTGATTAGTACTTATGAAGTACATAAGGATAGATTTCTAGTCAACAAGGATGGAAATAAAGGGAAAAGTTGGATGTAAAGAGTTACATCGATGCAATCTTCCATAAATGACAAAGTTGATCACAAATTAAAATATGTTTTGATTCAAAAGGGACGAGTGATGATTAGTTGGAAAGGTTCCAAACTAATAGCCATTAATAATATTCTACTATAAAAACCAAGTATACTTGTGTTATGAACACAGAGTGATACTATATGGATCTAAAAGGTTCATATGATGAACTTATAGATGTTCTGACCATTGATGACTCAATAGAGATATTGTGTGAGAACAATGGAGCTAATTGTTAGGCAAGGAATATTAGATACCATATTTTGACAAATATGTCTCATACGAGAAATCAAACAATGAAGAGAATAGGAACATGCAATATCCCGACTATAAGCAAAGTGTTGCTAAGCTGTTGAATAGGCACTAGCGCAGAAAAAGCATGTTGGACATGTTTAGATCACTAAGGATAAGATCCATGGGTGATTGGCTCTAAATGCAAGTGGGAGTCTGTTGATAAGGTATGCCCATAGAGCCAATCATATGATGATTGACATGGCATAATTACCTAAAAGGATTTGATTAATAATAACATATATAAAAGGCAAGCTTCTAATTCATCTATTTCATTCAGTTATGAGATAATGAGGATACAAAGTGAATGTCTAGAGAATTATATTACTCAATGACGTGTTGTCAATTTACTACCCTTGTGGATGAGATCATAAGGATGTTAAGAGTACATATACATATTTTCATTATGTCCCTGATCGGTTGTTATTTTGGAAGGTTGATAGACAACAATAACACATAAGATCAGAGTGTGAGTTGGTTGATGAATAAATCTCATTAGTCATGATATAGAAATATCAAACCAAGCACAAAGATACATGTTAGGGAATAGTGTATCAGATAGACCCACCTTGAGAGTGACACATGGTTTTGTGGTCACAATCATCTCTCGTAGTGAAGGTGGTGATTGTGATTCTTAGACCTAAAATCACTACACTCATCACATGTCGTTGGGTACACTTTGACATCATCAAACGTAGTCCTGAAACATGAGTTGTTATAACGGTGATGATTGGGTGACTTTGACACATGGGGATAGACTGTGAGTGATAGATATGGGATTTGTCCCTCCTACTGGAGTATGATATCCTGGACACTTGATAAACGAGACTGAGAAATGCATTCACATGCACATGTGAATCAATATATGACATTGAGGTCACATTATCTCAGATAGTCTGGTCTTGGTTCAAGAAACATGGATTGAACACTAAGAGGATGACCTTCCATGCCTCTAGGTCATCCTGGATATTAGAGACAAACGAATTATACAATCACTACAACACCTTACACATATTGTAGGTTGAAGTTGTTCTCCAACTTTCCATTCACTTGGGTAGCACTAATGTGTGACTAGGCACCACTCTCTGCTTGTGATGTCATAAGCTAGTTATGAACATTCACTGCCAACATGACATGGGACCTATAGGGTTACACACATAGGAACTCATCTAGAAGAGAGTTTGATCTTGAACGACAGCTGGATTGATTGCTAAAGTGTGTAGGTATTCAATTCACACAACAAATTGCTTGATTGGCTGACCAGATCTGCCAAACAACCGTCTCACTAGGTGAGATGGCCGTTTGGGCAGCCACATGGGTGTCTCAAGTGTTGAGATGTCTGTTTGGGTTGTCAAGCTGATTGAGGATTGAATTGGCTTAGTTCTACCCTTGAACTGACCGACTCATCTCAATTCACCAGACGGTCGTCTGGCTGAGTGAGATGGACGTCTCACCTGGATGAGACAGCCTGGTTTGATGAACAAAGGTACGAGATGTTTTTTGAATAGTTTCGATTGCACTTACTTGAGGTGTAACTAAATTAATATATGATATTAAATAGAATAATTTTTTTTGCCAAATTTGTATCCAATTGGGAAACTGCCAAATGGCTGTTTGGCAGTGCAAGATGACCATATCACACCCCAGATGACTATTTGGTGTCTCACAAATTGTGAAATTCAAATTCTTCTAGTCCTTTCCACTCCCACACAATCTCGTACTGACTGGGAACCTTGACCTTAACTGTAAGGAGTGGGACCCAAGAGGGGGGATCCACTCCCTACTAAAATGTTTTGGAAGAATAAAACATCCATTCCAAACACACTCAAAGGTATGCTGGAATAGGTGCAAAAGTTTCAAACGTCAATAAATGGTATTCAAAACAACCAAAGTGTAGCAGCGGAACTAAATCAAATGACTATATTCAATTTTCACAAAGATTACAAAAGTACATCATAATATCCCATAGGGTTTACATGTATGATACAACATGAATCTAAGTACATGGAAGTCCAAACTAATTTAAATATGTCTCCAAGCAACATCTCCAAAAGCTAGGTCCATGTTGGAAGCTATGTTCTCCTTGGTCATGTTCAACATCTCGATCTAAACCTGGGTGGTTAGTAAAACACCCAGCAAAAGGGAAAGGAAAATAAAGTATGTTTCAACAAATATGAATAGGGTATCAAGGAAAAGAAAACATGTAAATAAAGGCTAGTTTAATCATAAGATGAAGATTTCAAGAGTATGAGGCTATTTTTAAATATATGCTTGCCACAAACAAAATATAATAAATGGTTGCATGCATGAAATTATGACTACCTTAACTAAGTAGGATTGAGGCACCTACTGGACCTCAACCTATAGGTGAGGGGAGAATTAATACATTCCCAGTCACCTACACATATTTTTATGGGGGATACTAAGACATTCCCTCGAGCAAATTAATACATGCCCTATTTATGGGTGGTTGAACATAAGTACCACTACCATAGCTAAATAGTCCATATAATCAACATGCTAGAAAAGAAATAGTGGCAAGTAAAAGCATCATATCAATTAGAACATGGTAGTGGGGTACAAGACTCAAAACAAAAGATAAACAATACTGATTTAGAGGCATATATAACAAATGATTCAAGAATAGAAGATTTAGGGTTCATTTAAGCCTCATTAGGGAAATATAGGATTTGGTTGCAATTATCCCAACATAGGGTGCAAGGAATGTACATACCTCTCTTACTGATATCAATTACTAATTTTCACCACTTTAATTGAGTCCAAGTTCCACTTTGCCTATTTTCAATGTATTAACATGTATTAGAGTACATAATGCACATTAATGTATAGAAACCTTAATTTTAGAACTGTTTAGAAAAACTCAGATTTAGATTATGAAAATATTACCAATGAACTTATTAGGGTCTCCTGATCAAAAAACATATTCTTATGTTAATTTTGGAGTTATGATGATTAAGATGTACTTTTTATGGATTTTATGCATTACATTCATTTTCCAAAAATCACCCTTCATCAAAACTTGAAATCAAACCTCGAAAGAATTTATATTAGATAGAGATTAATTTTTTAATTCTAAAACAAAATTATTTGTCAAATTTAGATAAGCAGATTAAAAGATATGAATTTTTCAATTTGAACCAATCAGGAAATGACAAGTCAGATATCTTCGAGAGAGAGGAAGAGGGAGAGAGGGAGGGAGAAAACACAATTTGACCCAAAATCAGGTTTGGAGTTGCATAGGTGACCAAACTAGAGCTGCTAGAGAAGGTAAAACAGCAAGAAACCAAAACCCTAGAAGAAAATGGTAAATAGAGATGGAGATCATCAATTTTAAACATAGAAGCATGAGTTGTAAGCATGTAGTAAGCAATATATGAGAAGGGGGTTATAAAACCTACCTCTAGGAAGGTAAGCAGGTCCAAATAGGAAGGATCTCGAGCTTAGAAGGTCTGGTTGCTCCAATCCAAGCTCGTTTCTTGAGCAAAGATCACCTTCTCCATTTTAGAGGTGCAAACCCTAGCAAAAGAGCATGGAGATGAGGTGTTTAAGGATTTTAGGTGGGGTTTCACCAGGAAGGCCATGGTTCCAACCTCAAAGAAGGTGGGAGGAAGACGAAAAACATGAAAATAGGGAAGGAAAGGAGGAAACTTACTAGTTTTGGTTGAAATCACCAAGAAGGAGCTTTAGAAACCCTAAATAGAGTAAATTTGGAACCCTCGGAGCCTTCTTCACCAACGTAAGCACTCTCTTTTACCTTTGCATAAAACCTTTGTGGCCAAATAGAGTAGGAACGATGCTCTAAGTTGGGGGAAGAGTAGGAGAGCAAGAGTTTTTTAATTGGGAGATGGGAAGGGGTAGATATGGCTTTATAAAGAAGGGGGGCAAGCATGAGGTGTCTATGGGACTTTCCATGTGTCCTTAGCCTAGGGCTTCATGGCCATGCAAGAGGACAACTCATAGAGAATTTTTGTATATCAAATGTCAGTTCTAAAAGTCCATGGAGACTTCTAGGACATCCCCACCGTCCTCCAATCAAAGAAATAACCCCATTGGTTGATAGCTTTTAAAGATAAGCTCATTTATAAAGAGGGTAATCCCTAAAGTGTCCTTGGAGAGAAACATCTTGAAACCAAGTTTGTGGCGAGACCATTGGAGTTGTTGTAGAGGTTGTACAAACAACTATTCATGGTGAAGACTAGGAGTTGCAAAACTATCGTCCAAGAGCAACATGTTGGCAGTTGCAAATAAGTGATTTTTTTCACTGGACTTGCTCCAGGACCAGGTATAACTCGCTAAAACTATCCTTCATATTTCATAGTAGTTGATGTGTTCTTGATGTTATGGTACTACATATATATATAATTTTTGTTTCTACTACTACACTATGTGCCCGTATTTGCCAACACTAACAAATGCAAGGGTTTGCATGAGTTAGACCAAGGGGTCCTTTGCTACCATACTGGAATGGTGGTACCTGACATAGGTGGGTTGAGGTTGACTCACTGGAAGAAGCATTTAGATCCATGTATGTGATGTACCCATGAGCACCAAGATGTATCATAATATCTAGGATTTGTGTTAGTGGATCAATTTAAAGAAGGATGTGCTGGAGTTTGTTATCAAGTGTCTAGTCTATCAACAAGTAAAGGTTGAACACTAGAGACCTACATGACCCTTGCAACCCCTCCCTATCCCAAAATGGAAGTGGAGCCATGTGACTATGAACTTTGTGATCAGTTTACCCAGGACTCTAAGGGAAATGATTCTATATGGGTAATAGATCAATTGATCAAGGTGGCACACTTATTAGTAGTCAATACCACCTTCACAATAAAGGTTGGCTCAAATTTACATAAATGAGATTGTGCGGCTTCACAAAGTACCTTCCAAAATAATAAATGATAGATGACCAAAATTCACTATCAAGTTTTGGGACTGACTACACACAACTTTGGGTACTCAACTTAAGTCTAGCATAGCCTTTCTGTAAGACCCCTGACTTTTCTTTTTGGTTGAACATGCTTTATTACCTTGATTGGATTCTTAAAACCTTAATATAACACTAATATATGCTTTTATATCATGCAAAAAGTTAAATTTCAAGTTTGGTCCAGTTTGGACACTGTTTGAGTAAGTTCTGTAATTACATGCTTATTTTAGACTTTTACGCAATTTACCCATATCTAAGATTTTCTTACAATTTGTCACATTCTTGTTGTGACTCACATGTTTTCTTATCATGTTTGAGTTAGTTGTACCTTGAGTCACCTAGATACACCTTTGTTTTGGTGGTGGCATCTACCAAGGGTTGAACTTCAGGTTTCCTTTCATGAATGGGCTACCTTGAGTGCTAGAACTTGATGGTTTTATCAAGTGGAGTGGGATCCGATGGTCCCCCTTTGTATTTATAACTCAATGGTTCACCCTAGAGGCACCACAACTAATGGCTTCCCTAGTGGATGGTCCACATACAATGGTGAGGCAGTTTTGCTTCTTTTTGGCTAAGTATGAGATATGATAGCTCTAGTTGAAGGTGTAGCTTGATGGTTGACCTAGATTGAGATATGATGGTTCACCTAGATCCAGAAAACTATGGTTCATCTAGGTGAACAATCGAGGGACCTACTAGATTGCATGGACGTGATGGTTTTGAACCATGGACTCATGGCAAAAATGGCTAGACACCTTAACCTTTTCTTCTGTTTCCCCCATAGCTTGTATACCTCTCACCTTCAATGCAAAAAAATCCTTTAGTATATATCTATTCCTCCTTGTTTCTTGGGGATCTTCCCTCTTGCATGGTGGAGAAGGAGACAAGGTGGAAGAAGCTTGCCCGTTCTTTCTTGCATGTGCACCTAGGGCTCAGATCTACCCTCTCCTCAAGCTTGTGGAGCTTCTTTGGCTTATTCTTGACATAAGGAAGTAAAGTATTCCTCTTTTTCTTCATTTTCCTTACTTCCCTACCTTCTCTGTCTTCATTCTTGGTTGGATCCATGGTGTTTATTGGTGGGGCATGAGCTAGAGTTTGAAGAACACTTTCTTTCTTACTTCTTTGACCTAGAGTTTGCTTGCTTGTGGGAGAACGAGCTAGCTTGGTCGAGTGGAGTGCTTAAGCTAGGGTCTCTTCTCCCTCTCTCTCTCTCTCTCTCTCTCTCTCTCTCTTCAATCTAACTTTCTATTTGGAGCTTCATCTTATCCTGGAGGTGAGTTATATAACTTTCTCCACGTTTATTGCTTACTCCTAGCTTGCATGTACATGATCTTGCTCTAAGATGCAGTTCTAAGTATAAAGACGCTACATTTGCCTAGGGTTTGAGTTTATGTGATGATTCTTGAGTATTTTATCTTATTGGATGAATCCTAAACCTTGTGCACCAACCTTCCTTGGTAGACGAAGATCCAGACCTTGCTTGAATGTCAAAATCGATGGCTTTTGCTCTCAAACGATGGTCACTGCTTAGGGTTTTTGAGTTGATTTTCCTTCTTATTTTACAACCTGATGGTTTGGTTCTTGGTTCTGTTTGCTTGACCTTCATGTGTCTACCAATGGTATTGACTTAGTTTTTGTTTTGGGTTTTCTCTTATGCACACAACCAAAGGCTTCACAGGGTTCCACACTCGATGGTCCCTATAGGTCATCAACCAATGACTACTCTAGTTCAAAAATCGATGGTTCTTCTGACTCTTAGGTCGATGGTTTCTCTAAGTCTTTGGCTGATGGTCCACAACCGATGGTGGCTCTAGATGCCACGACGGATGGTGGCACTAGATCCCACAATCGATGGTGGAACTGGATGCCACATCCGACGGTGGGCCTGGTGTCCACAATTGATGGCTTGACTAGGTCAAGTTTAATTACCCTTCTAAGTCATAACCCGATGGTTTTTTTAGGCATATGGTTCAAGGTTTTGTTAGTATTACATATGATGACTCTGATGATGTCCTCAACCGAAGGTGCTTTTGAAGTCAACAAACAATGGTCCTTCTAGTTGTATAATCCTATGGCTCCTCATGATCCAATGATGGTGATTAATGCACCTGATTTAATGGTTTTGTTTGCCTTGAACCTGATAGTTTTATGTGTAGTTTATGACTCAATGGTTTATACTTGTTGCACCTGATATGATGGTTTGGAATAGATGATTTACAGTCGACAGTTTTAAGTCCATGAGTTTGTAGTCTTACCTTTTCCCTCACATTGATATAATCTGATGGTTTTGCCTGTAAAATATCCAATGGTTTTGCATCTATGTGAATCGATGATTTGTTGATCCGTAAGTTTTGATGATTTGGTTTGAAGCTACAAAGATGGTTACTCCTTGAGTTATGTATGAATCTATACTTGATGATAGTATGGGATTTGATGGTAATGCTTTAACTTCTGCATCCATGATCGGATGGGGATGCTATGTGTGAAGGATGTGCTATGACCTAAGTGAGTGTATCAATCTATGGTTTAGTTAGAGGTTCTGGTTTGAACATCACTTCCACCTATCCTATTGAACTTAACTTAATGCAATTAAGTAATGACAGTTAATCATACTTAGCTTCCTTGTATGATATGATGAAGGAATTTTCTCTCTAATATTTGTTGTAACCCAAATATGTTAATTGGTGGTTATCATAGCTTTATTATTGATGCTTTCTTTTATGTTGTCATGTGAACATCATAGCTCTTTAATGCAATGTTATGTTGAACCTATGTTTCACAAGTACGGTGATGGTATGTTGAACCTTCTTCAAGGTGATTGAAAGATAAGGATGATCATGTAAGAAATGATGTGATGGTCTTCATGACCTTTGGGCATGTCTTGAGCCTTATGCAGGTGTAATCCTCTTTATGTTGACAAGGGTTGGTACCCTGGGATAAGGATTTATATCCCATGTTGGTGTGATGATAAGTATAGTCTCATGGATGGTAATGAAGTAGTACCATGTGATGTTGAAATGAGCAATTATGTCTCATATGTTTTACATCTTTTGGAGTTGTTATATATTTATGCATGTTAGAAATGAATTAGGGTTTGTACATCCACTTGTTTGATGCAGCCTTAATTCACCCAATTGGCAATAACTAATTAAGAGAAACCCTAATCATGTAGCTCCATGCTCCATAGAACCATTCCAGTGTCAGGACTTGCTGGATGGGGAAACGAGTATTCCTAAGGGAAACTCAGAGCGCATACTATTGAGTATGCGGCGTACAAGAGACCATGTGTCCTTGTCATCCTGATCCCAATGTACTGAGGATGGTTGGGGTCATACCTCACTAGGAGAACGACTGTGGTCATATCTTAGATCTTTGTATACGTGATGTGATTGAGGATAGATGTTGTAAGACCCCTGACCTAGCTTAGTGCTTGTTTTTGCTTACTTTGCTTAATAATATGCTTAAACCTTAATTTAATATCTTGAGATGCCTTAATAACATGTTACAAGTTTATGTTTTCAGTTTGGTCCTGTTTGGTTTATGTTGAGCTAGTTATGCCTGTTTTGGACCAAGTTGCAAATATATCCATGTTGAGGGTATACTTGCAATTTGTCACATGTAGGTCGTGCCTTTTGTGCCTTATCATCATGAGAGAGATAATGATGTTTTGAGGCACCTTGTTGGACCTTGGCTGGTGAAGTGATGTTAGGGTTTGCATGTATTTTCATGGATGCTTGAGTTTGATAGTGTATCGACCTTATGTGATGGTTTTTGAGGTGTTGCAATTGCAACACACTTTTGGTGAGTTTTTTGTGACTTTGATGTTTTGTTCCTTGTGTTGGTTGCTAGGGTTTCTCATGTGGAGGAGTGTTGTGGCCTTGGGTGGTTTTGTGACCTACCTATGTGTTCTGTTTCCACCTTGGGGTGTAGTGGACTCTAGCGACCACTACACTACCTCATTTGTATCACCCTTTGTTGCATGCATGTCCAGAGTGGTTGCATGGTCGATCCTTTGGTGGACAAGTGTCCTTATGGTGCTTTTATGTCTTGACACCTCATGATCTTACCTCCCTCCTACCCCTTGGGTATATAATCTCTCTCTTTTACATGAAAGTATCTCTTTTAGCTCGTTTTCCTCTCTTCTTCCTCGAGTTCGTCCTAGAGCATGGTGGTGCATGAGGAAGTGGTGATCTTGGAGCTTGGTGTCTGATCATATTCTTTGTGGTGATCCTTGGTGATCTTCTTTCTTGGTAAGTGGTTTTATACCCTTGATCATGTTTTTCCTTTGAACCCTACCTTCTTCCTTCCTTCTCTTGACCGTTAGACTATGGATTGCCATGGTGGCTATCTTGAGGATCTTCTCTTCACAAAGGTCGGAGACTATGGTTCGACCATGGTAGCACCTAAGTGAGATGAAGCTTCCTCCTTTCTCCTTTCTTCTTTATTCGACCTAGGGTTTGAGTTTTCTTCACCTTGAGCTTTCCTTTGACCTTGATGTGTTCTTCTCTTTTGAGGCGACCTTGTGGCTATGGAGTTTATCCAAGTTGGTGTTCTTCTTCTATCTTGAATCTCATGGCTTTGGAGCTTGATCTTCATCTTAAGGTGGGTAATATAACTTTCCCATCTTCTATTATTGCACCAATAAATTGCTTGCATGCTACTATTCTATCTCTAGAACGTGATACCAAAATGCTAGGTGATGTTATCATGACCTAGGGTTTATGAATTTGAAGTATTCTTATATGAATTACTCTTTCTCCTAAACCCTAATTTCATCTGTGATGATAAGGTGATGTTCCTTACATGTAACCTGATTTTTGGTTTTATCACATGTTTGTGTTTCGGACATGATGTGTTAGATGGTGGTTTTGGTTCTTATGTACATATGATGGGTGTTGGTTTTCTATCGCATGCATGTTTTGTTTTATGATGATCGTCTTTGGGTTTTGATGGTCTTTTCCCTTGGCATTTTCATCTTGGTGATGTTTGAACTCTTGATGGCGAGCCTTGTTCCGGTCGACATGCTTATTACTTGTGTTGGTTGCAATGCTTGGATGGTTTTTATTGTGGTCGTATTGGTTTGACTTCCTTGGAGTCGCTACATGTTGTTGGTTGGGTTGTTGCGGGCACAACAAACCCTAACCCTAGTGGTTGAGTTGGTTTCTGCTTGAGATCTTGTTTTGGGGTCTCTACCCCTGTTGGCCTTTGTTTCAGTCGAAGTGTTTTGTTTGGAGTGGGTCAAGGCTTTCGTAGTGATGTGTTGCAATCACAACATATGTTCTAGTGGGATGGTTGCTACAACTTGGGCTTGGTTGGTCACAACATGAGTCTCTTACCGTTGCAACACATGCTTTGGTGGTTTGGTTGATACACATGCATGATTACATGGTCTCTATAGTGTGTACACATGTTGGTCGCAACAACATGTACTTGGTTGTTTTGTCTCTACACATGAATATGTAAGACATGGTCAATACATAGTGTTGTTTGGGGTGATTGACTAATCATGACAAGTATGATGCTTAACCCTAATTTTCTCCAAACATGTGCAAGATTATGTACCTAAGGTTTAATCACTAGAATTGAATTGGAAACCTTAATCGGCTATATGAGGAACCATAACCCTAATTTCAAGTGTATGGTGTACTTGTTGAGCTTTCTTGAATGAATAACATGAGTTTATGTTTTCTCTCTCCTACTTGTTTAATCCTAACCTTGCAGGTGGAATGGATGTCACAACTAGTGATTGCTATGGTGTGTTTGATATGACACATGGTCATGATTGAAAAGCCACTAGAGGGGGGTGAATAGGGTTTTATGATGATTTTAAAATTAATTCAACCAAGAAACCACAATTGAAATTTGGAGAAGGAGACACGACATTTAGAGTGGTTCCACCCTTAGCAAAAACTAAGGGAGTCAGTCCACTACCCAATTGTTTCCAATTGGGATTTTGAAAGCACTTGTATTTTATTACCTCGCAAGGATGTTACATAAGATACAAATACCTTCACCCTTAGGATAGCCTTCACCTAGAAGTAGTCTCACCAACCTTGAAGCAGCCTTCCTTGAAGTAACTCCAAGCTCCCCCTTGAAGTAGTCTTCCTCTTGAAGTAGCTTCCCATTGAGACAACCTTCTTGAAGTAATCCTAAGTCCTCCGAGCTACCTTCACCATCGAAGAAGCTCCAACAACCTCCTTTCCGTAGCCTCCAACCTAGGAGTAACAAAGGAGAACCAAATACAATAGAAGGAACAAGATTGGAATAAGGAAACAACGTTACCAATTGAGTACAATGCTTTGATCCTATATCAAGCGTTTGATCTCCTAACCAAAGTGGATGGATGTGGATGTATAGTGGATAGGAGATATCAGCCTATAGGACGCTAATGTAGAGCTCAAAGAAAACAGATTGCAAGTGTAGCTCATCTTGTTTGCTCACAAGGATTGAATCTCAAGTGTAATTGTGTATGTAAGTTGTGTACTCAAGTGAGTTTAGATGTCCTAAGGCATGTCCTATTTATAGGAATGGCCTACTAGTACTTAGGGACGTTCTAGACACTTTCTAGGGGGTTCTTAGTGCTCAACTAGCCGTTAGGTATCCACTAATTACGTTTGTAACGACTAGTTAATTAACTCTAAAAAGTGCAAAAAGAAACCTTCTCGGTCGAGAAGTTTGTCGACCGAGTGTCTCTTGGTCGAGGAATTTGTCGACCGAGGGTAAGTCTAGAGCAACGTTCAACTCAACTCCCAACCACTTTTTCCCACTAACTCTAACGGCTGCAGAACCTGCTCGAGACACAGTCTCGGTCGAAGTAAAGTTCGACTGAGCCTTTCTCTGTGATGGCTTTTAGTAGGTTTTGAAAAGATGTTCGTGCTTTAGACTTGGGAGTTTCTCGGTCGAGAAAATGTTCGACCGAGAGTATCTCAGTCGAGAAGTGTGTCGACCGAGACTAACTCTGTTTCAAAACTTTAACTCATATGCTAAGTGTAAGAAATGAATGTGAAATTGTGATGCTCACTTAGGGATGACCTATCTAAGTGTTGTGTGTGGATAGGGAAGATCTAAACGCTTGATTTACATGATATCTAAGTACTTGTACATTATAAACTTGTACAAGTTTTTACATTGATTACAATCATAAAGTAATTTTAGCAAATTGATCTT
Source organism: Alisma plantago-aquatica (assembly GCA_963693085.1). NCBI lineage: Eukaryota > Viridiplantae > Streptophyta > Magnoliopsida > Alismatales > Alismataceae > Alisma > Alisma plantago-aquatica. The sequence continues at coordinate 2,892,447 of OY856410.1, forward strand.
CCAAGTCTTCGCTATCCACCACCTTATATACTTGTCCCTGAAACACTTAAATAGCAAGTTAAAACCACAAGGAAGAAATTTTTGTCATCATAAAAATAAAGGGATTATAATAATGTCCAATTTAGCCAACAATCGCCCCCTTTTTGAAGATGACAAACATTTCCAAAATATAAATCAAGGAAATATAAATCATATGAGTTTCATACCTAAAGTTTACCTTTTGTAGCCATTCTCTTGTTTACAAGTATGATGCTAGCTGAGAGATTATAAACTCATTTTACTTTATGTTATTGATTTTATATTATTTCTCCCCCTATGTCATTTCAAAAATATAACCAAGCTAAACATTAATTTTGACTTTTATTTCTCCCCCTTAATTTGATAATTTGATACGCAATGCAAACCACTTATTTTTTTTAATGTCAAATTTAGCAACAATTTGTTTCTCAATCATTTGCAAAGGATGTTAAGCCTTGAAATGATATGAGATTATTTTAGATTTTAGGCATATGTATAGTGATTTCTCATCCATTTTACAAGGGATGTTAAGCCCTTAAAATGACATGAGAATCCTTTAAGCTCATGAATATATTAATAGTTTCTCAACCATTTACAAGGGATGTTAAGCCCTGAAATGATATGATATTTTTTAAGCTTATAGTAGAATCAATGAATGTATCTCTAACCAAATACACGGGATGTTAAGCCCTAATTTGTTTAGAGAATTCCATTTAGGAGAAGATATACATTATTTTCATAAATATTGTAGTATCCTTTATTTTCATAACCAAGATTACTTTAAAGATACTAAGGTCATCACCAGTTTCAAATTTTCTTTATGATGTTTACAAAGTTTTTGTGAACTCCTTCTCAATCTTATAGTCAAGATAGTTTTTGTGAGCTCCCCCTTAATCTTATAATCAAGATAATTTAAGGATTCTAAGGTCATAATAAGTTAACCTTTTATGAGAGTTATGCACTAAAATCTTGTTTTTATATACTAAGGTTGAGTACAAGGAAATGATTTACAATTAAGCATTTTGTCAAGCTTATTTTAGGTCAACCTTGACTTCAACCTGGGCGCCCCTTGGTCAAACTTGATTTCGATTGAGAGGCAATTTCTGTAGATTTCCAGTTTAAGCATTCACAATGATCCATTTGTTTGAATATAAAGCTTTTATGTAACTTGAACAGGTGGATACCAATTTGAAAGAGTTTATATCAGTTTAATAGCTTAGGATCAAGTTTGTGTATAACTTAATTCATGTGAGCAATATTTGATTTTGAAATGGTGTCTTGCTCTTGATTTGCTTAGAATAGGCTTTAGATAGAATATTGAAATAATTTTATTCTAAGCAAGAACCATGTATAAGATCATAGCAATTGAAACAATCTATGCTATATTTGTATTGAAGCATGTCCAATTGCAGTAAGAGTATAGATTTCCAATCATTCATCACAAAGATAATATCCTTTTCCATAAGTTAAGCACACGATAATTATTAACTTAATATGTCAAGATGCATTTGTGCCATTAAGTTTTACTTTTATGCAAAATGGCATTTTCAATGATAACATCATCTTTATATGTAATGAGCTAAATCACTGTGATCATTTTGAAAACAATATCCATTCATGGTTTGTATATATAGATCAAAGATTATTTTAGGCAAACCAAGTAAAAGTTGAACCGCAATGATCATGGTGAAACAGTAAAGGCATATCCATAATTACAATGATCATGATCATTTATAGGCAAATTTCAAGACTCATGATTTCTATATAGATAAACCAAGGAATACTTAGGACAAACCATGCAAATTGTTATAAAATAGTAATTTCCTTGATTAAATCAACATGGTTCATAATTTTCAATTTTAAGCCAAACCATGTAGGACCAAGATCATCTCATGAGAAGCAAATCCATGATTTTCTTGATTGAACTTACTCAAATCATCACATTTTTCAGTTTTAAGATACACAATGCAAAGAATCATACCTTTTAAGGAAGATTTATCAAGGCAATATCTTTTTCTTGATCAATCATGGTTCATCAATTTTCAAATTTAAGACAAACCATGTAAATGAACATGCTTAATCATTTCAAGAGAAATAGCAATTGAAGACTTTACAATGCGTGCATTTTAAGAAAACATTTCCGGTTTCTATTTGCATATAGTTTTTCATCACATAATTAGTAAATTTACAGCATGTTTCATAAGGATATCAAGAATCAACATATAGATCATGATGCAAATTATCAATATGTAATTTTAGAGTGGTCTCCCAGATTTATGATTCATTTATAATTTCCAATCAATTTTCATTTATACCAAATTTATAGCAAGTTTATAGCAAACTGAACCAGTTAAACATGTTTTCCAGAATCTTGTTCGGTCGAACTTTTTCTTGACCGACTTCTTTTCGGCCGACAATCTGTTCGACCAAGAAGGTTGTTGTATCTCCAATTTTATCAGTTAAAATTTGGTCCAATAAATGTTCGATTGAATTTATCTCGGTCGAAGTCTTTTTCGACCAGCATGGTTACCATTTTTCCATATTTCTACAGGTTAGAGTCAGAAACTACTTCGGTCGACAATTTTCTCGACCGACATTGTCTCGGTCAAAGATTTTGTTGACTGAGATTGTTTCTGTACTGTTTTCAGTAGTTATAAAAACGTAGATCACTTCCAATACAATTTTACAAAAATATGCAATTTAAAGCTCAGTTTAGTTGAGATAAGACATTTGAATAGTAAAGTAACATTTTAGGTCAAATCTCAACTAATCATATTCAAATCTCTAGGTTTTGGGAACCCAAACTAGATCAACATCCTTTTTCTTGTATGGGCATGAGAAGGAATAATGTCCAAGACACAAGCAATAGTGACAACAAATGGAATCAATTTCTTTTCTCATTCTAGGAGGATTGTCTTTAGCCACATACATGACTTTAGTCTTGGGTACTTGTGCCCTTTTCATTCTAGGTTCATGATAGAATTTTTCTTTGGGCACATGTATGAACTTGGTCTGTGTTCTTCTAGGTTTAGGTTGATGATGTTTTTCTTTTGAAACATATCCTAAACCTCTTCTTCCAATTTGACCAGAAGAAACCTTTAGGATCTTATCAAGAACACTAGTGTTCTTCAAACTACTAATTTCCTTTTGTAACTTAGCAATTCCATCTATTTTCTTTTTAATATTCCAGCTTTCTTGATCTAAGTTAGATGACAAACTATCTCTTTCTTTTACAATGGCATCATAATCTAAATGAGTGCATAGAATAGGTTGAGTTTGAAGATTATTCAACTTACCAAGTAATTCAACCTTTTCTTGAGAAAGAAGATTATAGTTTGTCTCTAGAGTAAGTAATTTCGTATTGCAATCATTAAGAGAATATTTCAATATAGAATTTTTAGAAGTAATACTTTCCTTTTTAGAAACAAGTTCACTTAACTGATCATATAATTATTCATTTGTTCTTGTAACTCTTTTTAGTTTCTTTTTACAATCAATATATTTTTCATGCATTTCTTGAAGACTAACAATTTAATCTTCTTTTGACAAGTCAAAAAGACTTACCTCTTGTTCTTCTTCATTTGTAGTAGTAACGAAGCATTGTACCTATTTATGAACCTCTTCTTTCTTTGACTTCCTTGGACAACTAAGTGTTGTGTGTCCCGTTCCTAAGCACTAGCTACAACTTGTTGAAGGTTGGTCCAAGTTTCTCCTTTACTTGAGGTTGTAGACATCCCCACCCTCCATCTTCAAGACTCGATTAGAGCTCCTTGAAGCCTGCTCTAATACCAATTGAAAAACCACTAGAGAGAGGTGAATAGGGTTTTATGATGATTTTAAAATTAATTCAAACAAGAAACCACAATTGAAATTTGGAGAAGGAGACATGACGTTTAGAATGGTTCCACCCTTAGCAAAAACTAAGGGAGTCAATGCACTACCCAACTGTTTCCAATTGGGATTTTAAAAACACTTGTATTTTATTACCTCACAAGGATGTTACATAAGATACAAATACCTTCACCCTAAGGATAGCCTTCACCTAGAAGTAGTCTCACCAACCTTGAAGCAGCCTTCCTTGAAGTAACTCCAAGTTCCCCCTTGAAGTTGCCTTCCTCTTGAAGTATCTTCGCATTGAGACAGCCTTCTTGAAGTAATCCTAAGTCTGTCGAGCTACCTTCACCACCAAAGAAGCTCCAACAACCTCCTTTCCACAGCCTCCAACCTAGGAGTAGCAAAGGAGAACCAAATACAATAAAAGGAACAAGATTGGAAGAAGGAAACAACATTACCAATTGAGTACAGCGCCTTGATCCTATATCAAGCATTTGATCTCCTAACTAAAGTGGATGGACGTGGATGTATAGTGGATAGGAGATATCAACCTATAGGACACTAATGTAGAGATCAAAGAAAACAGATTGTAAGTGTAGCTCAGCTTGTTTGCTCACAAGGATTGAATCTCAAGTGTAATTGTGTATGGAAGTTGTGTACGCAAGTGAGTTTAGATGTTCTAAGGCATGTTCTATTTATAGGAATGGCCTACTAGTACTTAGGGACGTTTTAGACACTTTCTAGGGGGTTCTTAGTGCTCAACTAGCCGTTAGGTATCCACTAATTATGTTTGTAATGGCTAGTTAATTAACTCTGAAAAGTGCAGATAGAAACCTTCTTGGTCGAGAAGTTTGTCGACCGAGTGTCTCTCGGTCAAGGAATTTGTCGACTGAGGGTAAGTCTGGAGCAACGTTCAACTCAACTCCCAAACACTTTTTCCCACTAACTATAACGGCTATATAACTAAGTCTAACGGCTACAGAACCTGCTCGAGACACAGTCTTGGTCAAAGTAAAGTTTGAATGAGCCTTTCTCTGTGATGGCTTTTAGCATGTTTTGCAAAGACGTTTGTGCTATAGACTTGGGAGTTTCTCGGTCGAGAAAATGTTCGACCGAGAGTATCTCGGTCGAGAAGTGTGTCGACCGAGATTAACTCTGTTTCAAAACTTTAACTCATATGCTAAGTGTAAGAAATGAATGTGCAATTGTGATGCTCACTTAGGGATGACCTATCTAAGTGTTGTGTGTGGATAGGGAAGATCTAAACTGTGACATCCCACTATCACACAGACAACGAAATGCCACGCAAAAACATGCAGAACATCTATAAACCACATGTTACCAGAAATACGAGTTAATTAAAACCGATTGCGGAAAGTAGATAAATGAAGAAACTGTTACATCTAGATCCTTATCCTGCAAGGAACATGTTATATAAACATACATAAACCTGGATATGTGTCCACATCTTATAGGAACCAGCTGTCTCATAAGCACAAAGAGTTCACCACCTGTTTATATACAAAATAGGCCATACCAGGCCAACTGCAGGATAAACCGAGCTACATCATCTATACATCATGAAACGTCGCCAAAACACCTCCAAGGACATGAGAGTACAGGGATGACTCTAGGACTCTACCACAAAACAACCAAAACAGCAGCATATCCATCTCTTGCCTCCTACTGTTCTTCTTGTTGCTCGGCCGCAACCTCACGACCACCACCACATCTAGCCTGAACACCTAAAAAGGTTGTAAACCAGTGGGGTGAGACACACAGTCCCAGCGAGAAACATAACCCCCATCGAAACTATAAAACCTCAAAGGAGAACTAGAACAGATAAAGTAGGTAATTGATATAAGCAACTCATATATACGACATACTGAATAGAACTAGCTTACCAAGATATCCAGGAGGCATATAATCATATATTTCCTTATGGAACATGATTGACAAGATAAGCTTTATAAGAACTTATCATAAGATATGAGGAACATGTAAATGACTGCAAGATATAACTAGAGCAACTACACAAACAAGGTCTCAACCAATGTTCCATGTTTTTGCCTAAGTTTTATATACTATACAGTTGGATTATGATTTATTATGCCATGAGGAAGTGAACCGTACCGCTCAAATCCAATATTCGGTTGTGAAGCCCAAAACCGGTGCCATACAAGGTCAATGGGAGAGCCGGACTTCATGACCACACCTCCTCTTGGTCAGTGCACGATATCCAAATTAAAGTAGGACCACCATCTCTTGCTTAAGTGGCCTCGGCCACAGGGTCAGCTCCGCAGGCTACCCTTTTCTCTAGCCCATCTTGGTACATGTCTCGGTGCTAGCATACCTTGAGCCACAAACCTATCCTCTATGCTCCTGAGCCATGAACACATTCATGCTCTATCGCACTGAGCCATGGGCCTGTTTGCCTTGCTCTATCATACTGAGTCTGGGCATGTTCACCATGCTCAATCAACATCCTCAGTTGCACTCTAATCCTCCTATTTTTGGCTAGGAGAAACCCCGCATATTCAAAAATATGCGCTCCAGGTAATCCCACAGGATAAACCTATTTCACCATCACCAGCTACTGACGATGATGGATCTATGCTCAGGGCAAACTACATGAAAGGTTCATCTGTAATTAATTAATACATTTAAGCAGATTGCAACATTCAACCAAGTTATGTAACATGCAAACTAAAACACAAGTAAACAACATAGAACTCATTATCAGGTGTTACATTGTCACTCCTATTCTCAAAGCCAACATCATCCTGATCTATCACAAGGATCCAACATTACATGTTACCACTTGGCCTCTTGCCAAACATCAAGATCCATCTCAAGGATCAACATCACTGGGACTCAATCCCATCATCTAGGCACACATTGCCATTCCATGGGTAACACTCATCATATATCACGGGGCTCATCATAATTCTTGATGTTCCACATCATATCACTATTATGCCATTACCATGGCCTCATCATACAACTGTCTCCTGCATGGTTAGTGAAATCACAAAGGAGCAATGATACTTGTACAAGGAACATTTACAGCTCTTTACCTTATTATGAGAGTCAACTATGAAACATAGATGAGTGTATCAAAGCATAGCATTCTTATATATATATATATATATATATATATATCAAAGCATAATAGCCTCATACAACAAGCATTAGGGTTACCAACCGAACACAAGGTAAAACCCTCACTATAGGTGTGTCGGGTAAGGGACAACCCTCACTAAAAGCATCTCGGGTAAGGAATAGCCACACCAAAGGCACATCGTTTCTCACCAAAGAGTGTGACGCCCAGCACTATATCGGTTAAGCATGCAACTCTTCACCACCTACTGTATCGGCCAGCACCCATCTAGGGCTACAACCATATCGGCCAACCACTGCCACCTTAGTATCGTACAACACACAACCCATGACGCCCAAGGCAGAAAACCATATCGTCCACTTCCTATCACCCAAGCCACGAACAACACTTCCTCAAGTGCAACGCCCAAGACATCATGTCAGGCAACAGCTGAGAACCAACATGTAACGCTCAAACAGACATCGTCATATCGGGCAGAACCATAACATGTAACGTTGTGTTGTGCATCCATGAACCAAAAGGGTATCGGGCATCAGTTACAAGAGTGTATCAGGCATCACCTTTACCCTAACATACAAGACACCCTATCACCTAAACTAGGGTTTGTGTTTCCATATGGGGCAAACATCAAGACTGTGTCACCCACAGCCATAACGCTCAAGGTCAAAACCCTGCTGCCCAAACAAGTAACCCCTTGGATAGCACAACATGGTGCCCAAGGAAACTCTGATACTGCCCAAGGCACACTACTGCCATCCATCAAACGACACCATGGCACCCAAGGTAGCCTATTGTTCAAACTAGGGATGTCTACCAAGCATATCGACCAAAGGCATAACGCCCAATAGCTCCCTCTAAGGAAAAGGTCCATATTGGTCAAAGGGATATCGCCCAACAACATCTTGGGAAAGGATCCATATCGGTCAGAAGGTCAACAAGACATCCATCACGCATATCGGCCGAGCTCAACCTAGATATGGGATATCGGGAAACCCAAGCATCTAACACACTTCACTCCATAACGGGTTAGGTAACCTTGTAACCGTGACAGCCAAGAACCACATATCCTATCGGGCAAGGTACCATATCGGGTTGGTCATCTTCAACCTCAAGACTGCCACCAAGAAACCCTAATGATCAAGAGAGTTGGCTCACCTCTCAACAACTAAGAGAGAGGGGTTTTGCACAACTTCCATCACATATCAGGCAGCAAGGTGGGTCATCATCATAATGACCATTCTTCCAACCTCAACTAGGTCAACACCAACCAAAGGCTCACCTCTCAAGTCCATGGTAAGAGAGGGGTATTGCCCAAACAACTAAAGTGTAGACTCACCTCTCAACAACTAAGAGAGAGGGGTTTTTCCCACACAACTAAAGCTTGAGATCACTCCTCAAGACCAAGGAAGGAAAGGGGTTTTGCCACAAGAACAAACTACACACACCTTGGAATTAGGAAACCCTAGGCTCACCTCTCAACAACCAAGAGAGAGGGGTTTTTCCCAAGGAACCCTAGTCCAATGGTTCGGCCAATAAGAACCAAGAACACATCTACACAACATAACCATGTCACCATATCCAACAAGATCAAGGGCACATACTAGAGAAAAGATACTACCAACAAGATAAACATGGCCGATCAAGATAGCACATAAACAAGCAACATAAAGAGAACGTAAAATAGCTAGGGTAGGAGTTATGTAACCCACCTAAGCACACTCCTCTAGCTCAAAATCTCCAAGCATCAAGCTTCAAGCTCCAAGGCACCACCTTCGACCAACACTAGGAGAGAAGAGAACTCCATAACCACCATGGCCGAATAGAAAGAGAGAAGAAGAAGAAGGTGCCAAGGAAAGGGAGAGACACTTACCACAAGAGAAGGAAAGGGGGTAAGCTAGAAAGGTGTGTCGCCCAAGACACCAGCTGTATCGGCCACCACTTGCTCCACTCTTATCCTAGCTTGGCCACCAAAGGAAGGAAAGCAACTAAAGGAACCAAACAGCCTAGCAAGCAAAGGAGGGGTTCGTTTATATACTAAGGGGTGAAGAGGAAAAACAAGGCAAGGTGGCACCCGACCTAGAACACTTGTCCAACGGTTATGCCACATGCTAGCACCCCAAACCACTTGTCCACGACTAGCCACCCACTTAGCAAAGCAGCGACCATTTGTCCAAAGATGGTGACACAAACAAGGCTAGGTTAAGATGGTGTGTGTCACCCAACTTGGCAACCCGACACACCATGGCCGACACAACCCCTTGCCCGACATAACTAGCACTCCTGGCCGATACACCAAGGTCCAGTCCGATACCAAGCTCCAACAAGGCTCAACACAACTCAAACAAGGCTCAACAAAGCCCAAATCTACTGAAACAAAGAGCCCAGCCCATCCTCTCAACCCTAGAGAATGCAAGGAGAGAGAAAGATATCTCTCAAGGTGACAAACTTGCACACCAACCCTAGAACTTGGGTAATTTGCAAGTTGCACCTCAACCTCTCAGAAAAGCACAAACAAGCCCTAATCACAACTCAGGTGATTAGGCAAGCCTCTAAACACAGGGTTTAGACAAAGCAAATAGGGTAATCCCAAAATGAAGGTCAGGGTCCTTACAAGCCATAAACCCCTACAAAAGGATTTTGTCCCCAAAATCCGAAGAGAAAAGCAAGGGATACTTCCTCCTCATCTCTTCCTCAAGCTCCCACGTGGCTTCCTCAATGCCACGATGATGTCAAAGAACCTTCACAAGAACTAGGTCCTTCCTCTTCAGCTTCTTCACTCTTCTGTCTAGGATCAACATTGAACCTTCCTCGTAGGTCACATCTTCATCAAGCTCAACCTCAACCGGCTGTATCACTGTCTTTGTCCTCGGATGACTTTTCTTCAGCATACTGACATGGAACACTGGATGTAACCTGTGTAACTCTGGCAGTAGTTCTAACTTGTAAGCTACCTTGCCAACATGTGCAATCACCGGATATGGCCCCGTATACCTGGGAGCCAACTTGCCTTTTCGGCCAAACCTCAGCACGCCTTTCCATGGTGAGACCTTGAGATACACCTTGTCTCCCACCTGGAACTCTAGAGGTCATCGACGATTATCTGCATATGACTTCTATCTGTCCTGTGCCGCTTTCAACTGTTGTTGTATCACCTTGATCTTCTCTATCGTCTGTTGTTCAAACTCAGGTCCTAGAAGTTGATACTCGCCAGACTCATACCAACATAAAGGAGATCTGCACTTCCTACCATATAAAGCCTCATAAGGTGCCATGTCGATACTCCGTTGGTAACTATTGTTGTAGGCGAACTCTATCAAACTGAGATACACGTCCCAACTACCTAGGAATTGCAAAACACAAGCTCGGAGAAGATCTTCCAAAGTCTGAGTAGTCCTTTCAGACTGTCCATCTGTCTGTGGGTCGAAAGCGGTACTGAACCTCAACTGTGTTCCCAACACTTCGTGCAACTGTTCCCAAAAATGACTCGTGAACTGGGGACCTCAATCGGAGACTATCGTTACTGGTACACCGTGCAAATGCGCTATCTCATCCACATACACCTGAGCAAGCTTCTTTGTCGTGTATGTTGTCTTTACTGGAATGAAATGGGCAAACTTAATCAATCTATCCACTATCACCCAGATGGAATCATGATTCCTGGATGTCCTCGGGAGACCAACTACGAAATCCATGGTTATATGATCCCATTTCCATTGCGCTATCGACATGGGTTGCAACGTACCTGCCAGTTTCTGATGCTCAACCTTAACCTGCTGGCATATCGCACACTTAGCTACAAATTCGGCCACATCTCTCTTCAAACCGGGCCACCAATATAGGTCCTTCAGATTATGATACATCTTGGTGACACCTGGATGCATAGCATACATCGATGTGTGTGATTCCTTGAGCACTAACTTCCTCAAATCATCGACATCGGGAACTATCATCCTGTTATGATAACAAACTAGTCCATCCTCGAACTCATGGAAGCCATCCCACTTCTCGCTGTCGAACTCGGATATGATCAACTGAACTATAGCATCTGCATGTTGCGCTTCTTTGATCTGTTGTCTCAATGTAGGCTTCACTTGCATATGTGCCAACAGTCCTGCCAATAAGGATACCTCCAACTGTACATTCATCTGCCACAATGAGACGAACATATCCCGCCTATTGTATATCAAAGAACTCAACTGTTCCTTCTTTATGGGAAGAGAAGAAGAATTTCTTCTAAGCGCATCAGCTACTACGTTTGCCTTACCAGGATGATACTCGATGGTGCAATCATAATCACTGATCAGCTCCATCCAGTGATGCTACTGCATGTTCAGCTCACTCTGTGAGAAGATATACTTCAGGTTCTTATGATCTGTAAAGATCTGACACACTTTCCCATAAAGATAGTATCTCCATATCTTTAATGCATGGGCCACCACTGCCAACTCCAAATCATGTGTCAGATAACTCTCCTCATGTTTCTTAAGCTGTCGCAAAGCAAAAGAAACCACATGATCTTCCTGCATCAGCACACAACCTAAGCCTTTCTTGGAAGCATCGCAGAAAACAACATAGTCCCTCCTAAGCTCTAGAAACACCAACGCTGGAGCACTAGTCAGCTTCTCCTTTAAGCTCTGAAAGGCTCATTGACAATGATCATCCCAAACAAAAGGTACATCCTTCCTGGTCAACTTCATCAATGACAACGCGATCACACTGAAGTCCTTTATAAACCTCTGGTAGTTCCTGCTAAACCCAGAAAACTACGAACTTCAGTCGGCGCCTTCGGTTGCTCCCAGTCTGCAACTGACTCCACCTTCTTGGGGTCCACTCTGACTCCTTCTGTAGATATCACATGATCCAAGAAAGTCACTTCCTTCAACCAGAACTCGCACTTACTGAACTTGGCATACAACTGATGCTGGAGAAGGAGAGCCAACGCTTGTTGAAGATGTTGTTCATGCTATTGACTGTCTCGACTATAGATCAATATGTCATCTATGAAGACTACAACAAATTGATCTAGGAATGGACGAAACACCCTATTCGTTAGATCCATAAAAGTAGCAGGCGCATTGGTTAGCCCGAACGGCATAACCACGAACTCAAAGTGACCATACCTCATCCTAAAAGCTGACTTTGGTATGTCATCCGCCTTGATCCTCAACTGATGATATCCAGACTGTAGATCAATCTTTGGGAATATTGTAGCACCACACAACTGATCAAACAGATCATCTATCCTTGGCAAAGGATACTTATTCTTGATTGTAACTTTGTTCAACTGCCGGTAATCTATGCACAGATGCATTGATCTATCCTTATTCTTCACGAACAGAACTGGAGCACCCCACGGCGATGTGCTCGGTCTGATGAAACCTTTATCTAGCAATTCTTGTAACTGCCTTTTTAGTTCTATCAACTCAGCTGGATCCATCTTGTATGGTGTTTGAGCAACAAGTTGTGTCCCTGGTACCAGATTGATCTCAAAGTCAATCTCTCGAGGTGAGGGAACACCGAGAAACTCATCGGGAAACACATATGCGAACTCTCTAACAATAGACACATCCTCAAGGCTAGAACCTTCTACCTCTAGATCCACAACATGAGTGAAAAATGCTCTACAACCTTGCCGCAACAACTTTTATGCCACCATAGCTGATACCAAACATGTCGGAAGAATCTTCCTATCTCCCTGAAAGATCCACTTCTCACCATCATCAGCAAACACCGCTTGCTTGGAACCACAATCCAACACAATCTTATACCTCTCTAGGGTATCCATCCCAAGGATTACATCAAATCCATACATATCAAGTGGTATAAGATCTACTTGTATGTTGTGTCCCGAAAAGGATAGAACACAAGATGGACTCACCTCTTGAAGCATCAAGGAACCATCAAGAGGGGTTTCTAACAACAAGCTATCTTTCTTACAACTAACAGGTAAAAGATAGCTATCAAGCATACTACGTGTGATAAAAGAGTGCATAGAACCCAGGTCAACCAGAATAGATACAAAGCAAGAAGAAGAAAAATCAGAATAAAATAACTTCATCTGACATGTCACCACTCGTGGGTTGACTATCGCCTCTGGCTGACTCATAGCACAGAATCGAGTCATTGCTTGTTGTCCACGTCCTCTGCTTCCTTGAGCAGATGATCCAGCTTGTGACGCTTGGCCGCATCCTCACCCTCTGGCACCACTGGACTGCTATCTATCTGATCCTTGATGATTTTGCCTCGGCTGTCATGTCACTTCGACATCTTTCCTTGGGCAATTCAACTTCATATGCCATGTCTGCCCACAAAGATAGCATGACATGTCTTAAAACTACGGCCTAGATGGCCCTATCACTATTATTGAAGCTGTGTTGTAAGCTCTGTATGGCGAATAACCACACCCTCTTCCTTTACTTGGTGACCACTGCGATGGTGCACTAGAACCTTGCCTCATGGAAGGTACAGAAAACCTCAGCTTCTTGTGGATGTCAAACCTCTATTTCTGAAACTGAGCAGGCCTTTTCTTGGACATAACCTCTCTCTTCTCTCAGATTGACCGTTCAATCCTTCAGACAGACTCCACAAATGTGGCAAACCGCTCTCAGTTTTCTAAAGCAGCAGTAGGTGTCGACAACTCGACACTCAAACCTTTCTCAAACCGTATGATTCTCTCATCATCTGTTGCTGCCATGTGAGGAAAAAACCTCAGCAGGTCCATAAACTTGGCTTCATACTCGGTGATGCTCAGAGATCCTTGGCGCAAACGCTCGAACTGGTTGATCTTCTCATCCAGATACGTCTTTGGGAAGTATCGGCTCATGAACTCCCACCAGAAGGCATCCCAACAGATCACCTCACCGGGTCACTTCTCCTCCTTGATGGCCCACCAGTGGCCAACACTACCTTTCATAAGGTAGACAACATTGTCTGCTTCGGGGATGTCAAGGATCCAGAAGGCCTTCTGAAGACCTGTCAACCACAGATTTGCATCCGCTGGATCAGTCGTTCCAACATAATCTGAAGCCGAGTCAAAAGTCTTCCCAATATCCAAAGATTCACCATGGGGAGCATGTGCTCTTGGCAGAGGCACTAGCAATCTATTCACCATGTGATTCATTGTTGCCATTACATGTCCCATAAGGTGCTGTAGGCAGGGTTCTCAAGAATGGCTGGGTCGATTTGGGGAACCTCAGGCACCCGATCTTCATGTGCCTACAAACCAGATCCATCAACAGATACAGAAGCACTGCTCTCGATAGCATGTTCTTCGTGACTTCCAGACATCTTTTAGCTTTATCTTCTATTGGGGACAGAAGGTTATTGTAAGAAAATTTGGAAAACTCACAAGAACAGACACAAGCCTAGTCCTAGATCTCTGTAGACTCAGCGAACCTAGAGCTCTGATACCAAACTTATTGTGACATCCCACTATCACACAGACAACGAAATGCCACACGAAAACGTGCTGAACATCCATAAACCGCATGTTACCAAAAATACGGGTTAATTAAAATCGATTGCGGAAAGTAGATAAATGAAGAAACTGTTACACCCAGATTCTTATTCTGCAAGGAACATGTTATATAAATATACATAAACCTGGATACGTGTCCACAACTTATAGGAACTAGCTGTCTCATAAGCACAAAGAGTTCACCACCTGTTTATATACAGAACATGCCATACTAGGCCAACAACATGATAAATCGAGCTACATCAGCTATACATCGTGAAACGTCGCCAAAACACCTCCAAGGACCTGAGAGTATATGGATGACTCTAGGACTCTACCACAAAACAACCAAAATAGCAACATATCCATCTCTTGCCTCCTATTGTTCTTCTTGCTACTCGGCCGCAACCTCATGACCACAACCACCTCTAGCACGATCACCTAAAAAGGTTGTAAACCAGCGGGGTGAGACACACAGTCCTAGCGAGAAACATAACCCCTGCCGAAACTATAAAACCTCAAAGGAGAACTAGAAAAGATAAAGTAGGTAACTGATGTAAGAAGCTCATATATACGACATACCACTGTTCGGAAAATCGGCCGCTTAGGCCGAATATTCCTTTTTGGGGGTCTCCTGAACCGATTATCAATAATCGGCCTATAATCGGTCCAGGACCGATTAATCGGCCGATCGGGGGAATAATCGGCCAATTAATCGGCGATTTTCAAAATCAAATGCTAGTAATAATTTTTTTTTACATTAATTTTTTCTAATACTACTATTGGTCATTACAATTACATTCTCTTCTTCCAATTTACATATTTGGTCTTCTCCTCATGTTTTCTCTATAAGTTTATAGTTAGTGTTTATTGAATTGATCCTTACTATTGATGTTTTCTTCTCTAAGTTCATCAATGTTTCTAATTACTTCTTAATGTAAGATTAGTCTATGACTTATCAATGTTTCTAATTACTTATCAATGTTTTTTCCCTAATTTCATCAATGTTTCAAGTTACTTATTAATGCAATATTAGTCTTATCACTTATCAATGTTTCTAATTACTTATTAATGCAATATTAGTCTATGACTTATCAATGTTTCTAATTACTTATTAATGCAATATTAGTCTATTACTTATCAACGTTTCTAATTACTTATTAATGTGATATTAGTCTATGACTTATCAATGTTTGTAATTACTTATCAAAGTTTTCTTCTCTAATTTCATCAATGTTTCAACTACTTATGAATGCAATATTAGTCTAAACTTATAAATGTTTCTAATTATTTATCATTGTCATTATTATATGGTCAATATATAATTTACATATCTTTATGATTAATATTAAAAAAAATCAAAACCGATTAAAACTGAATATTCTCCCGCTTATACTCCCGCATACCGTATATACTCTATTCGGTATCCTCTCCGCCCGTACACCGATTACCGCTTTTTAGAACACTGCGACATACTGAACAGAACTAGCTTACCAAGATATCCAAGAGGCATATAATCATATATTTCTTTATGGAGCATGATTGATAAGATAAGATTTATAAGAACTTATCACAAGATATGAGGAACGTGTAAATGACTGCAAGATATAACTAGAGAAACTACACAAACAAGCCCTCAACCAATGTTCTGTGTTTTTCCCTAAGCTATATACACTATACGACTAGATTACGATTTATTATGCCCTGAGGAAGTGAGCCGTACCAATCAAATACAACCTTTGGTTGTGAAGCCCAAAACTGGTGCCATATAAGGTCAATTGGAGAGCCGGACTCCATGACCTCACCTCCTTGTGGTCAGTGCACGATATCCAAAATAAAGCAGGACCACAGTCTCTTGCTTAAGTGGCCTCAGCCACAGGGTCAGCTCCATAGGCTACCCTTTTTTCTAACCCACCTTGGTACAGGTCTCGGTGCTAGCATACCTTGAGCCACATACCTATCCATCGTGCTCCTGAGCCATGAACGCATTCATGCTCTATCGCACTGAGTCATGACCCTGTTCACCATGCTCTATCATACTGAGCTTGGGCCTGTTCACCATGCTCAATCAACATCCTTAGTTGCACTCTAATTCTCCTATTTTCGGCTAGGAGAAACCCTGCATATTCAACAATATGCGCTCCAGGTAATCCCACAGGATAAACCTCTTTCACCATCACCATCTACTGACAATGATGGATCTATGTCCATGTCAAACTACATGAAAGGTTCATCTGTAATTAATTAATACATTTTAAGAGGATATCAAGATTCTACCAAGTTATGTAACATGTAAACTAAAACACAAGTAAACCATATAGAACTCATTATTAGGTGTTACATTGTCACTCCTATTCTCAAAGCCAACATCATCCTAATCTATCACAAGGATCCAACATTACATGTTACCACTTTTCCTCTTTCCAAACATCAAGATCCATCTCAAGGATCAACATCACTGGGACTCAATTCCATCATCTAGGCACACATTGCCATTCCATGGGTAAAACCCATCATATATCACTGAGTTCAACATAATTCTTGATGTTCCACATCATATCACATTTATGCCATTACCATGGCCTCATCGTACAACTGTCTCCTGCATGGTTAGTGAAATCACAAAGGAGCAATGATACTTGTACAAGGAACATTTACAGCTCTTTAACTTATTATGAGAGTCAACCATGCAACATAGATGAGTGTATCAAAGCATAGAATTCTTATATAATATATATATATATATATATATCAAAGCATAACAACCTCATACAACAAGCATTAGGGTTACCAATCAAACACAAGGTACAACCCTCACTATAGGTGTGTCGGGTAAGGGACAACCCTCACCAAAAGCATCTCGGGTAAGTAATAGCCTCACCAAAGGCACAACATTTCTCACCAAAGAGTGTGACGCCCATTACTATATCGGTTAAGCATGCAACTCTTCACCACCTATTGTATCGGCCATCACCCATATAGGGCTACAACCATATCGGCCAACCACTGCCACCTTGGTATCGGGCAACACTCAACCCATGACGCCCAAGGCAGCAAACCCTATCATCCACTTCCTATCGCCCAAGACACAAGCAACACTTCCTCAAGTGCAACACCCAAGACATCATGTCGGGCAACAGCTGAGAACCAACATGTAACGCTTAAACGCACAACGTCATATCAGGCATAACCATAACGTGTAACACTGTGTCATGCAGCCATGAACCAAGAGGGCATCGGGCATCAGTTACAAGAGTGTATCGGGCAGCACCTTTACCCTAATGGCCAAGACACCCTATCGCCTAAGCTAGGGTTAGGGTTTCCATACTGGGCAACCATCAAGACCGTGTCACCCACAGCCATAATGCCCAAGGTCAAAACCCTACTGCCCAAACAAGCAACCCCTTGGCTAGCACAACATGGTGCCCAAGGAAACTTTCATACTGCCCAAGGCACACTAATGCCATCCGTCAAACGACACCATGGCGCCCAAGGTAGCCTATCGTTCAAACTAGGGATGTCTACCAAGCATATTGACCAAAGGCATAACGCCCAACAACTCCTTTTAAGGCAAAGGTCCATATCGGTCAAAGGCATATCGCCCAACAACATCTTGGGTAAGGATCCATATCGGTCAGAAGGTCAAAAAGACATCCATCACGCATATCGGCCAAGATCAATCTAGATATGGGATATTGGGCAACCCAAGCATCCAACACACTTCACTCCATAACGGGTTAGGTAACCTTGTAACCGTGACGGCCAAGAACCACATATCCTATCAGACAAGGTACCATATCGGGGTTGGTCATCTTCAACCTCAAGACTGCCACCAAGAAACCCTAACGGTCAAGAGAGTTGGCTCACCTCTCAACAACTAAGAGAGAGGGGTTTTGCACAACTTCTATCACATATCGGGCAGCAAGGTGGGTCATCATCATAACGGCCATTCTTCCAACCTCAACTAGGTCAACACCAATAAAAGGCTCACCTCTCAAGTCCATGGTAAGAGGAGGGTATTGCCCAAGCAACTAGAGTGTAGACTCACCTCTCAACAACTAAGAGAGAGGGGTTTTGCCCACACAACTAAAGTTTGAGCTCACTTCTCAAGACCAAGGAAAGAAAAGGGTTTTTCCCCAAGAACACACTACATGCACCAAGGAATTAGGAAACCCTAGCTCACCTTTCAACAACCAAGAGAGAGGGGTTTTTCCCAACGAACCCTAGTCCAATGGTTCGGCCAACAAGAACCAAGAACACCTCTACACAACATAACCATGTCACCATATCCAACAAGATCAAGGGCACATACTAGAGCAAAAATATTACCAACAAGATAAACATGGCCGTTCAAGATAGCACATAAACAAGCAACATAAAGAGAAGGTAAAATATCTAGGCTAGGAGTTATGTAACCCGCCTAAGCACACTCCTCTATCTCTAAATCTCCAAGCACAAAGCTTCAAGCTCCAAGGCACCTCCTTCAGCCAACACTAGGAGAGAAGAGAACTCCATAACCACTATGGCCGAAAAGAAAGAGAAAAGAAGAAGAAGGTGCCAAGGAAAGGGAGAGACACTTACCACAAGAGAAGGAAAGGGGGTAAGCTAGCAAGGTGTGTCGCCCAAGACACCAGCTGTATCGGCCACCACTTGCTCCACTCTTCTCCTAGCTCAGACACCAAAGGAAGCAAAGAAACTAAAGGAACCAAAGAGCCTAGCGAACAAAGGAGGGATTCGTTTATATACTAAGGAGTGAAGAGGAAGAGAAAGGAAAGGTGGCACCCGCCACTAGCACACTTGTCCAAGGGTTATGCCACATGCTAGCACGTCAAACCACTTGTCCACGACTAGCCACCCACTTACAAAAGCAACAACCACTTGTCCAAAGATGGTGACACAAACGAGGCTAGGTTAAGAGGGTGTGTATCGCCCAACTTGGCAACCTGACACACCATGGCCGACACATCCCTTTGCCCGACATAACATGCACTCGTGGCCAATACACCAAGGTCCAGCCTGATACCAAGCTCCAACAAGGCTCAACACAACTCAAACAAGGCTCAACAAAGCCCAAAGCTACTCAAACAAAGAGCCCAGCCCATCCTCTCAACCCTAGAGGATGCAAGGAGAGAGAAAGATATCTCTCAAGATGACAAACTTGCACACCAACCCTAGAACTTGGGTAATTTGCAAGTTGCACCTCAACCTCTCAACAAAGCACAAACAAACCCTAATCACAACTTAGGTGATTAGGCAAGCCTCTAAACACATGGTTTAGGGAAAGCAAATAGGGTAAGCCCAAAACGGAGGTCAGGGTCCTTACATAAACGCTTGATTTACATGATATCTAGGTACGTGTACATTATAAACTTGTACAAGTGTTTACATTGATTGCAATCATAAATCAATTTTAGCAAATTGATCTTCCAAGTCTTCTCTATCCACCACCTTATATGCTTGTCCCTGAAACACTTAAATAGCAAGTTAAAACTATAAGGAAGAAATGTTTGTCATCATAAAAACAAAGGGATTATAATAATGTCTAATTTAGCCAACAATGATTTTGAGACTATATGAGGCATAATGAGCTAGTGATGATGTGCAGGAAATATGTGATTTGGGTCTTATGAGCTGGCATAGGCTTTATGCCTAAAATGTGAGGTGATATCCTCTAGTGATGTGATGAGGGATTGATATCGCCTAATGATGTGATAATGTTGATGTCCTTGTATGGAAGTGATATCAAGTGATGATGTAACCTATTTATATTTCATATGTTTTATATCTTATGGGGTTGTAATATACCCTTATCTTTATAGAGTTTGTTTTGGTTTTGTATGTTGTAACTTGATTGATGCTAAAAGACACCCAATTGGGTTAACTAATAAAGTGAAACCCTAATCATGTAGTTTCCTTGTGCCATAGATCCATCTTCAGTGTCAGTGCTTGTTGGATGGTGAAAAGGGTTCTCCCTCAGTGGAAGCTTGGAGTCGTATATTGTTGAGTATATACATTTCATAGGACCCTAGAAGGAGAACGGTCGAGGTCGTATCTCAATGGTGTGATTTAGTATATACTTGATATGTTTTTAGGATGGTTGTAGTCATACCTCTTTAGGAGTGTGGCTGCAATTGTAACTCAGTTTTCACTAGTGATGTGCTATATACCAAGGTGGACTAGGTTGTTTTACAGTTGGACTTTATATGTCCCTGCAATAGACTTGGATAGATTGAGGGTGTGGGAGATCATAGGATTTTGGATCCTCCTAGATCTTGTATGGAACTGATTTTGACTTAGCAGTGGTCAGTTGGAGCATGAGTGGAATACCTCATCTCCCTAAGGCATATTAAAAGACGTAATACAACTGTGTAGTATATTTGCTTAGGGCTAAACACAACTCACATTAGATGACCCTCTGTCTTATCTCTTGTACTGATTAGTTGATTTATAATGCGGTAAAAGAAATCAAGGATTATACATGTTCTTCATATTCCTTCTGAAAGTATAAGATGTTCTACTGCTTAGTTGTAGATGCCTAATTTGCTTAAATAGTGTTAATTGCTTTATTGATATCATTTAGTAGAATTTTCTCAATATGATAACAATGTTGCTTTCTTACTTTAGTTTATCTGTGTTAATAATAGTTGTTGGTGGAGAGTTATATCTCTCGCTGGGACATTGGTCTCACCCTGTGAGTTTCCACATCTTTTAGGTGGACATGCATGATTTGGTAGAGATCGTGCGACTGAGGCTGAGCAACAAGAGGAGAAGTAGTTGTTGAAGGTTGGATATGCTGCTAGCTTTTTGTAGTAGAGTCCTATGTGTCGTCCATGTACTCTTAGGTCCTTGGGGTGTTTTGTATGTTGTGCATCGATACGAGTTTTGACAATAGGCCTTGGTTGTACAAATATGGCTTGTAAATGTGAACAACTTATCATATGTAATAGGTTTGTAACATGGTGGCCACTGAGCAGTGATGTGTACATATTAGTGGGCATGATATTTGATACAGGTGGTGGACTCAGATGTTATATATTTCTCCTTTTGTGGTTATATGGAATCCATTTTAATTTATAATGTTTTCTGGTAATTTGAATAATTAATGTTAGTTCCACACTTTGTTTTGAGTTCTCTCTCTTTGTGTGGCAAAGGGCACCACAGATGCGGTTGTACCTCGGATGATAGGGTTTTGTATACCCTGGTTACTAGCATTGTGGCCTATACCAAGGGTGGACTTGGTTGTTTTATATTTTGATCTTATGTGTCACTGCGGTGGACTCATACTGACCAAGGGTGGATGAGATCTTAGGATTCCGACTCTCCTAGATCTTGTACAAACTGATTGTGACCAAGCGATGCTCGGTTGGACTTCGAGTGGTATGACAAAAACTTCCAAGGCTCAATAAAAAAGTAATCATCCCTATAGTATATCTGTTAGGTTTATACACAACACTTAACATTGGATGATAACCCGCATTTTCTCCTTTTATACATAGATGTTGTATAATGCAATATAGAAGGTAGCCATGCTAATGATGTTAGATAATCATGCTGATGAATATACTCATGTTGATAGATATGCTTATGCTTCTAGACTTTCTTATGTTATTAGCTATGCTTATGTTGTTAGCAATATATATGATGATAGTCAGGCTAATGATGATAGTTTTATCTATTCATGTACCAGCTTATCTGATTAGTTTGCTTGACCTTCTTAACTATATAATCAAATAACTTGTTATATTCAATAAGTGTTGTTGAGAATTATACTTTTGGGTGGGACATGGGTCTCACCTCGTGGGTCACCACATCTTTTCAGGTGATCGGAAACAACGACAATAGACCCTTGGTATCAAGGAGGAGCTATCACATCTTAGAGTCATCCATGTACTCTCAGGTCCAGGAAGGAAAGTTTGAATATGATATTTCAATCGACTCAAGTTTTTGGTAGCATTTTGATGCTTGTACATGTAGTATATGTGGATAATGTTCTTATGTATGTATATGTTGTGGCTGAGGCCATGGTGAATTTGTAAAAGATACTTGGCATAATATGATTATATGCAAGTGGTTGGGTTTTTTATGAAAATATTCTTAGACATGTTTGGAAGGTTTAATTGAATTTAATTATCCCCTTTTTCTACTATGTGGTTAATTAGTGATTGATCATGTTTTGAGTTTTGAGTAATCTCATTTAGCGTGAAGGGTTCTCACACTTTTATCCGTAGATAGATGGCCAATAAGAGCGGCTTCAGGGAGGCAACTTGGGATCTTGAGGAGCGTTGGAAATACACAATCTTTTTCTTCTAGAAATTTGGGGATGGAATCCATGTTAGGGTTTATAGTCAAGACTACTGACCTAGCTTAACCTCTTCATCCTACTATATTAACCTTACCACCTTTTTAGATGTCTATCTTAGCACGTTTGGTTGTTTGGAGTTCTGCTTATAGAGCCATGTAAAATTAATCTTTAGATAGGGTTTCCATGCAAGTTGTACATGGTGTGATGGTTTCCTTGTTCTTCTCTTGCTTGACTATAGGCATATGCACTTATATGGTAAATCCTAATCTAGTTTCCTTTCTATTAGTGGAGGACCGATAGAAGTGTGCATAACCTTTTATCAGTTGAAGGGCGACAAGGATTCTTTACTTGTTTGTCGATTTGTATTGTGCTTGGTCCTTCATAGATTAAGAACCAAACAAGACCTTCCTTCCCTTTTGTTAGTTGTGGGGTTCTTGGTTTTTATTGGATGAAGACTGATGACATGATTATGACCTTGTGTTAGTAAAATACTCATGGATGAGGTGATTCGGGTGACTTTTTGTGTTTCCATTAATTGTCTATCGACACAAATGTTGAGAGACTAGGTGATTATTTTTTTCCAGAAGGGAAGTAATGAGAAATCTACACCATGGCTAACCAACGGTTTCATGCAAATCTCCATATCAATGATACTTATGGTGTACCTTCTAATGGTTTTCTTGGTGGACTCTAACTGGAAATTTTTACCAATAGAAGGACCGATGGGTTTTCTAGTTGTGTCAACCGATGTATTTCCTAGAAACTCATCCTGATGGAAACTGGGTTCCCTTATAATGGCACAACTAACTGGAAAAGGTACAATTTTGACCTATGATGTGATATTTTGACTAACTTTTCTCTCTCCTCTCGGGCTATATATACCCCTTGATCTTCATACTTGGCTCACTTGTGCATTTGAGATATGAAGTGTTGATGTGGAGTAAAGTGCCATCAGTTGACAAAAACTGATAGGATTTCTGGTTTTGTCAGTTTTTGCTTTCAGTGAGATCTACCTTCATTTTCTTCTCTATTGATGCAAGGCAAGCCAACTGGTGACTTTTGAGCCTTAATCAGGGTAAGTCAGACTATGGTCGTGTGTTTCCATGGTGATCTTACACTTCTTTTCCCTCTTGGATGTTTTCTAGGTGGTTTTTCTCATGGTTTTGATTGAAGAATCTAACATCATGTTTCCACCTTTTTTGCCACCGGTTTGGTTTCCCTTTACCATAGATTGGTACCATCTGAGGAGTTGAAGGATAGGAAATTAAACCTTGAGAGAGTTTGCCTTCAGTACCACAGTTTGTTATAAAGATGGTGTCTTCGTGGTAGTTGATTGCGCTGAGTCTCATTCCTGTCATCTCAAATGAGTACAATTACATATTCTTCATTTATTACCTATCTTTTGCTTTCATGTAGAAGATCTTGCTGTTATACACCTTTAGATGGCTGAAATTGATAGTTTCATGTGTCTAGGCCTTAAGTAATGAGTTATGTTCCTGCATGTAGAGGCTATGTATCGTGGTTACCCTTCTGAGGCATAAAGATAGATTATCTAGTGTACTTGGCCATGTATCTGACTTTGAACTTCAGGGGAAGCTTAAATTTGATCCCTAGTTTTGAGATGTGATGTGCATGTTTAAACATGTTATGTTCTGATTGTTTATGACTGTCATACGTTCATTATGTACCTTTGAATCCTTTTTGTAATATTGTGCTTCTAAAACATGATTAGATTACTCTTTTAGAGGAAAAAGAAGGGATTTCACATGTTATCCTTTTATGGAGTAACAACCAATGGCTTTTTAGAAACCTAATGTCCTTGTACAATGAGGAGTTAGGTCACATTGTTTTGACATTTTACATATCCTAGAATTATTTATTGCTTCATTACTTGTTTGTATATTGATAGGTTACTTGTGATTTAGTTTATGTAATCGGAATACAATGAACCTAACTATCAAGAGGAATTTCTAGTAGGGCCCTGAGTCTGTAGAACCAACCCCTTGTGTCGTTAGGGGGGTGGGGAAATGATTTAATGTTTATAGCAGCCTAAAACTATGAGAAGATGCTCGGAGCCATATTTAGTGAATATATGAGGATGCTTAGGAATGAATATCCTATCATCTTTAAATGATTTTTCTTGGATGGATCGGTACAAGTAATATGATGTTTTATGGAGGGTGGTTACCCTATTTCGTGTGGTGCGAGTGACATGTACACATGGGTGGTTATCCATGTGTACCCAAGGCAGGCTAATTATGGGTGGACCAGCTTGGAAGTGTGTATACATTGTGAGTTAGTTAGTGTGCTCCTTACCTTATGATACTTCACTTTGATTTGAGGTTGTAAGGAGAGGTCTAGGGTATTAAAATATCCTTATATCTTATACAAATGGATGGGATAACTTACTAATATCTAGTTAGTTGTATAAGTGGTATTAAAAATATAGTAGACATGTAGCATAACCGCTTAGGTATAGTCGACAATGAAACATGATAACTTATTGGATGGTTTAATCATTAGAACTTATATTAAATATGTTATACCTGACAAGTCTTGCACTTACATGATGCCAGAATAGATGGGTAAGAATATACCATCAGGTATATCTATAATTATTAGAATTTTTAATTAATCTACCTTATATATCATATTTTTCCTATAAACTAATAAACATTTCAGGTGTTATATCATCTAGATGGGACTTGTGCCTCACCTCTATGGTTTTCCACACTTTTTAAGTGAACGACCCAACTATTCTAGTAGTACAGAGAATATCACCAAGGATGGAGAAGGCCTTAAGATCATGAGGTAGGTGATGTTTGTGTGAAGGGATCTCAGAGGTAGGTGACATTTGTGTGACCTCCTCTAGAGATAAAGCATATAGGGATATAGTCATAATTGTCCCTATACTACCAGGTCCTCACAAGTTGTGTTTTGTGGTATCCTTTTTTCGTCTTTGATCTTATATATACATTCACTTCCTTTAGAGCCTATGTTATGAATTTTGTAATGTTTTGTGTGTATATTCTATAGTAGTGCTACATCTACAACACTTAAATTACTTTTATATTGGTTAGATATTGTAGGTGTTATGCTTAGCCGTTTTTTCAATTGAAGGCTTCTAACCTATTACAATGATGTGTTGACTGATATGACCTTTCTGGATCCAGTGTTATATTAAAATTTGTCATGATGTTTGGAAAAAAAATGTTTGAAATCCCTATGTGGCTTATTTGTGTGAAAATGTGTTTAGTTTTTTATTTCAAGATTTAGTTTTGAGTAATCACGCTTTTATGGGTTTGGGTGTCACATTATATCTCCTTTGTAAGTTTCTTGCAATGATGAAATTCCCTTCTCCTCTCGTGGAGTAAGTCATCTAGATCGAACCATGTAAATTCAGAGTTCATTGTTTGTTTGTATTGTTGTTTTTCTTCTAGTTGCATACATGTTGCTCACCACTCTTTGCACTAAGCTGACTCTACACATTGGTATTAGAACTTGGAGATCAAGAATAATGACAAGCAAGTACGACATCAAGAAGTTTGACCTCACAATCAACTTTAGGTCATGACAAATCAAGATGTGAGGCCTACTAGTGCAATAGGGTCTCGCTGAAGCGTTACAAGTGGAGAATATACCAAATTCCTTGGCTATTGAGAAGAAGAAAGAGATGGATGAAAAATCCCTAATTCCATTCAGTTGTCACTTTCATGGAAGGTTCTCAGTGAAGTTGCTAAAGAGAAGATCATTGCAGACTTGCGGCAGAAACTTGAATCTGTCTACATGAAAAAGACTCTCCAAACAAATTTCATTATAAGCAACAACTTTATCCACTATGTATGACTAAAGGTACATCTATATGTGACCATATTTGTGGCATACGATTCACAAAACGAGATTAACTAAAGCGGAAGTGAATCATTAGCAGCGGAATTACTGAAAATCACTAAAAATTAAAACTTTTTATAAAGAGATCCATAAACTGAAAAACTCCTTCATGAAGAACCAAAGTAAGTTATGTACATTCCAATTCATCAGTACATCTCTGTATCATCTCTTTCTTGAAAGTTACAAGCATCAACTGCCCTGTTAATCTATACACAGGCAGTATAAGAAAATCTCGAGGCATCAAGCCAAAATCTTAGATCGATATCAAACTAACTACTGACTCCTAGGACCTGAGAGTACAGAGACGACATATAAGACTCTATTTACACATATACAAGACTTGACAGTCAGTATCTCCACCTGAGGATTTACTACTGTCCTTGGTGTTGTTGCTACTGCTGTTCTTCCCTTTTTATGGGGTTTCTGTTTCAACCTCGTCCACGTCCACCTAAAAATGTTGGATTTCACGGGAGTGATACAATTATAAAATTGCCCCAGTGAGAGATATAACTCTCCACCAGAAACGTTATTATTGCAATTTAATGGAAATAAGCTGAATAGTGGTATCATATGTTCAATAGTAGATAATTCAATATTAAAGCAAATTAGAAGCAACATTTCCATATAAGCATTTAAACTACAATTTATTAAAGCAACATGTTTCTTATTCAATAAGGAATTGAAGTTCAGGTATGGCATTCATGTATCTAGAACATGCTCAGCAAAAATACATCATCCAATGATTCTCGTATTTCAATCTTATGCAAATACACTACACGGCTGATTACATTTTACAAACATTCTTAAGCCCTGAGGAGATGAGATATACCGCTCATACTCTAACCGACCACGATTACGTAAAGCATCAGTACCACACAAGGTCAATGGGAGAGACGGATTCCATGACCTCATCTGTCTCGGTCAGTACGAGACTACTTTAAGCAGAGACATCATGTGTCAACTGCAATTAGCTTGCCAGGGTATTTTGGCATCTTCGCTACAGAGTTATAGCCCATAGCATATACTCTCTTCAGGGTTATGGCCCGTAGCCAATGCCTGGTATTATTATTGAGGAGTCATGGCCCATAGCCATACTCTTATTGGGGTATGGTCTGCAACCAGTCCTGTACATAGGACATAGCCCGTAGCCATTCCTAAGGGGCATAAGGATATATTTGCCCAATTACCCCCGCATATTCAAAAATATGCATTCCGAGTAAAACTCGTTTCACCATTCAGCTAATTCTGACGCTGATGAATCTGTGGTCAGGGAAACTACATTCTATGATTTCACTTGATTATTTAAGTACAATATTATATTGTTTTAGCATCATCCAAGTTTTCAAACATAAGCCATTATAACAATTTGCTATAAAGAACACTATTTCCATCAAGTTTATTGGGATCTCAGTTCCTTATCATCTCATCATCATGATTCAATAATATGGGTGTTCAAGCCCTTAGATCATCAGAATACTTGTTACCACTTTAACAGGTAACTTAATGCCATGAGGTCATCTGACAGTGTAAACATGATAATTGGAATACATGTATTTCACATGGCTCTTAAAGTCAATTAATCTCTTTTGTTACCTCTCACTAGGCAACACAGCATGTTATGACTCACAATGCTTATAATTCACTTTCAATAAATAAAGCATCATAGCTCATACCTGGCTATGTTCATTGTCTCATAAAACTTGCATGACTAGTACAGATGATAACGGTTACATCAATTTCATATCAGCACAATGCAAAACAATTATAACATTACTATTCAAGGGTAACACCACTATTCCCTTACCAAGGTTAGGGTTTCCCTTTCTATTTCATTAGGGTTATTCATCCCTTTTGTTTAATTAGGACCAATGACTCATCATCTCATTGTCCAGAATTAGAGTTTCATGCTCCATAGTATAACTTAGAATTAGGGTTTCACATATACATTCACCTTAATTGGAATTAGGGTTTACTATTAACATTGCATCACCCTAGATTAGGGTTTATATTCAATAACCCACAATTAGGGTTTACTATTCACCCCAAGTAGGGTTAATCATCAAAATACCCTGAATTAGGGTTTCACATATACCTTCACCTTAATTGGAATTAGGGTTTACTGTTCACATTGCATCACCCTAGATTAGGGTTTATATTCAATAACCCACAATTAGGGTTTACTATTCACCCCAAGTAGGATTAATCATCAAAATACACTAAATTAGGGTTTCTCATGTCATTTCCCTAAATTAGGATCATACCATCATCATGGATTAGGGCTTCACCTATCATTGCCCTCAATTAGGGTTAGGATTCATTAACCTTCTTAATTAGTATTTTTGCTTATGATTAGGATTTCATGATCTCCCTTTCAAGAATCATATCCTAATTAGACATTCATTCATGTTGAAAGTGTTGAGACTTAACCATTACATGATTATCATTCATATAGGAAATCTTCTCTCTCTCGTCCTCGATAAGATGATACTTACTTTTGATTTGATTAGACTAAGTCACTCAACTTGAATGTAAACAAAAATTGACACTTAATCCATTGTGTCATTACTTTCATAATCATTAGAGATTAATTATTCAAAGGTTACTAATCACCCTATCTCATTAAGGGTACAATTATCTTAATCATCCTTGGTTTACATCATGCAATTGTTCAATTTAAACAATTGACCTTTAACCACTTTAAGTGTTCATACAGTTTGGTTAATTATCTTCCAAACGATCTTGGTCACTTAAACCCCAAACGGTCTTGACCAATCAGACCTTAAACATTCTTGCTTGAAATACCTTCAAACGGTTTAAGACCGTTTAGACCTCGAAACGGTCTTGGTCACACGGTTTGAAACCGTTTGGTAAAGTTAGCACCTCAAAACCGTTTGACAAAGTAGGTGCTTGAAACCGTTTAACAAAGTGATACTTGAAACTATTTGAGTCCCAACCGGTTTGGGATCGTTTGGTCCCAAACGGTCTTGAGACCGTTTGGACTCAAACAGTCTTGAGACCGTTTGGTCCAAACCTCCTCAAAACCGAATGGACCAAATATGGTCTCAACCACTCAAGTTGATTTAGGGTTTCCAAGGTTGATCCCCTCATCGATTGAATCCATGTAACCACTCATCAATTGAGCTTAAGCCTCACACCTCAAATGGACTTAAATAAATTATCCTTCAATTGATTTGACTTCCAATTAATCATCAATTAGGGTTTTGAATCCCATTGGATTAGGGATTAAAATCTATGAACCTTCAATATTAGTCAATGTGAAACTAGTTGCTTTGAAATCATTAGACCACCAACCCAATTGAACATGACCTGACCTCAAACGGTCTTGAGGTCATTTGGATGACCTCCAAATGGTCTTGAGACCGTTTTCCCATCACATCATCAAAATCCATGACATCCAATTAGGGTTTGGATCATTGGATTGATCATCAAAATGATTATTGATTACATTTTAACTTAGTATCTTTGGATCTTCAATTGCTCAACCATACTTAACCCTAGACCTCCAAACGGTCTAAGGTGACCCCCAAACCGTCTTGAGACCATTTGGGTGATCCCCAAATGGTTTTGAAATCATTTGAGTCAATCAACCCAAGGTTCTAAGTCAATCAATTAAGAAATCAACATTTAACCCGATTAGGGTTTGGTGATTGATAGACCTTCAAATAATGAACCAATTGAAACTAATCATTTATATTTAATGGGTCATTAACCATCATCATTATCATCAAATCTCCAAATGGTAAACTGTGGTCAACACTCTCAAATGGTTTTGAAACTATTTACTCTCAAACGTTTGTGAAACTGTTTGCTCCCAAACGGTTTGTGAAACCGATTGAGCACATATATATAAATTGTTTGGCCTAGAATTTTCTTGGAAAAAGTGTCCAAGATGATTTCATCATCATCATCCTTCGTTCAACCAAGAACTACTGACGTTTTCATGAAAATTACAGCAATGAATCAAAGAAGCTCGAATTAGAACAAAATAAACAACAGATTATAGAGAATTGAATGCAATATCAATGTTTAAGGGTTTAAGTTATAAAACCCATCTTTGAATCTGATTCCAAACTCCAAGATCCACGGCTCTAATGGTGGATGAAGTTATAACAACTTCCCAAGGTCCGTTCTTGAGCTTTTGGATGAAAACGTTGGCTAGGATTGGAAATTGAGTGAAGAAAACAAAGAATCAAGCATTGATTTTGGGTTTTCACCATGAAACTAAGGTGGAAGATGATCAAAAGCTTACCAACAGGTTAGAGTCATAATTCTACTGCTCCTGATCTCTCTCGTGGTCAGCCAAGGCATGATGAGAAAATAAATTCCAAGAAAGATCCTTAAGTGGGTAGGAAAAGAGATATGTATAAGGAATTTCAAGGAAAGAGAAAATGGAATTAATTTCTTTTATTTCCAAAATTATTTCCACCACTTCCCCCTCAATTCCTTGGCCACGAATACACCTTCATTATCTTGCAAAACCTCTTCATTATCCAAGAATTAAAGGAAAAGGAATTAAGCACCTTAATGAATTTTATACTAATATCCAACTTTTAGTGGATATTACTTTTTATTATGTTAATGTGAGTGGGCTTCCACTCAACCAAGATCTTTTCGTTCCTTTGCAAGGCACAAGCTCGTCCAACACTTTGCAAAATCATCCCTCAACTTTTGGTTGAAGGTATCTCCAATTAATATATTTCTTTTTGCATTAAAAAGAATTAAAATTCCATTTATGCTTAAATCTTGATTATTTTAATATCAAGATTCTCTCTCCTCCAAATTAATTCAAATGAGGCACCCCTCTCATTTTCTTTGCTCTATGTGATGCCAAGAAACATGAGTGACCCTCTAGAGGTGGTATTTTGCATATTACACCCTAGATTTTGGGTAAATTGCACATTACGCCAAAACTAGGTTTTAATGCACAAGGATTGCTCTACAAGCTTTACCTTGGTGTTCAAGCTTGTGGAAGCCATAACACTACATCATATTCATTCTTATGAAGTCTCAACATCATAGGAACATTTTATCATGTATAATTTGCAAGTTAACCCCTCAACTTGGGTAATTTGCACTTTAGTCCAACATTAACAAAACAATGTTTCAACATTATTCAAAAAGGACTGAAAATGAAATATAAGTTCCTTATGAGCCTTAATTACCTCTCAAAAGATTAAAGCAAGCATCTAATCAGCTTTATTAAACAAAATACCTAGGATTAGAACATAACCCAGGTCAGAGATGTTACAAATTATCCACCCCTTACAAGGATTTTGTCCCCGAAATCAACATAAACATCAAGAGAAAAGAGTAGGGTATTTCCTTCTCATCTCTTCCTCTAATTCCTATGTAGCTTCTTCAATGCCATGATGATTCCAGAGGACTTTTACAAGACTAATGTCTTTCTTTTTCAGCTTCTTGATCCTCCTATTAAGAATCAACATGGGTCCTTCATCATAAGATATATCATCGTTTAATTCTACTTCCATATGCTGCAGAACTGATTCTGTGTCAGGATGACATTTCCTTAGCATGGAAATGTGGAACACTAGGTGCAACTTGTGCAACTCAGATGGTAACTCCAGCTTATAAGCTACCTTCCCAATTCGTTCAATGATTGGATAAGGCCCCATAAATCTAGGAGCTAACTTCCCCTTTTTTCCAAACCTAAGAACTCCCTTCCAAGTCGAGACCTTGAGATACACTATGTCTCCAACCTGGAATTCTAAAGGTCTACGAAGCTTATCAGCATAAGATTTATGTCTATCTTGTGCAGTCTTTAGTTGTTGTTGTATTATTTTAATCTCCTCAGTTGTTTGTTGCACAAGTTCAGGACCCAAAAGTTGATATTCTCCAGTTTCATACCAACATAAAGGAGATCTACAATGTCTATCATACAAAGCTTCATATGGTGCCATGTCGATACTGTGTTGATAGCTATTATTGTAGGCAAATTCTATCAAACTTAGGTGTAGATCCCAACTTCCTGTAAACTAAAGGACACATGCCCTAAGCAAGTCCTACAAGGTTTGTATAGTCCTTTCTGATTGTCCATCTATTTGAGGATGAAAGGTTGTACTAAACCTTAACTATGTACCTAAGGCTTTATGAAGTCGTTCCCAAAAATGACTCGTAAACTGGGGACCTCTTTCAGAAACAATGTTAACTGGGACCCCATGCAGCTGCACTATCTCATCTACATATAACTGTGCCAACTTCTCAGTAGAGTAGGTTGTTTTGACAGGTAAGAAATGTGATGTATTTGTCAACCTATCACCTATCACCCAAATGGAATCATGACCTTTGGCTGTTTTAGGCAAACCAACCACAAAATCCATGGTCACATGATCCCATTTCCACTGTGGTATAGGCAAAGGCTGCATTGTTCATGTGGGCTTTTAATGTTCAGATTTAACTTGCTGACACACTGGACATCGCATAACAAACTCAACAACATCCTTCTTCAAACCAGGCCACCAATACATATCTTTCAAGTTATGATACATCTTGGTGCTTCCTGGATGCATAACATACATTGAGAATGAGCTTCTTCCAGCACTAACTTCCTTAAGTTATCGACATCAGGTACTATCATTCTACCATGATAACAGGCTATCTGATCATCTGAATCATAGAAACCATCTTGTTTCTCGCTACCATACTCTGATCTAATCTGCTGAACTGCATCATCAGCTTGTTGTGCTTCTTTAATCTGCTGTCTCAGAGTTGGTTTTATGTGCATCTCAGCTAACAACCTGGATAACAATGACACTTTAAGTTGTACATTGTTTTGCCTCAAGGATATAAACATATCCCTCCTAAAGCACACCAAAGAATTCAGCTGTGCTTTATCTAGGGTTGGTGTTGCTGATTTCCTACTTAATGCATCAGCCACCACATTGGCCTTTCCTGGATGATAATCAATTGTGCAATCGTAGTCCTTGATTAACTCCATCTGGCGGCGTTGCCTCATGTTCAGCTCATACTGCAAGAAGATATACTTTAGATTCTTATGGTCTGTGAAAATCTGGAATGTCTCTCCATAGAGGTAATGTCTCCAGATCTTCAAAGCATGGACTATAACAGCTAGTTCTAGATCGTGTGTCAGATAATTCTCCTTGTGTTTCTTAAGCTGTCGAGAAGCAAAAGAAATCACTTGTTTATCCTGCATCAACACACATCCTAATCCATTCTTAGATGCATCACAGAAAACTATATACCCCTTTCCTTGCTCAGGTAGCACTAACACAGGTGCACTAGTCAACCTTTCCTTCAGCAACTGGAATGATTGTTGACACTTGTCATTCCAGGCAAAAGGAACTTCCTTCCTAGTCAACTTGGTTAAGGGTAAAGCTATAGAACTGAAGTTCTTAATGAACCTCCTGTAATAGCCTGCCAACCCTAAGAAACTGTGAATATCTGTCGGTGTCTTCGGCTATTCCCATTGCAAGATAGATTCTACCTTTTTAGGATCAACACAAATACCTGAAGCAGATATTACGTGTCCAAGAAAAGAAACTTCTGGTAACCAGAGCTCACACTTGCTAAATTTAGCATACAACTTATGCTCTCTTAACAAATTTAGAGTCTGACGAAGATGTTGCTCATGTTGTTGAGCATCTCTACTATATATCAGGATGTCATCTATGAATACGACTACATACTGATCAAGAAAAGGTCGAAAGATTCTATTCATGAGTTCCATGAATGCATCTGGTGCATTAGTTAGTCCAAATGACATAACTGTGAACTCATAGTGACCATACCTTGTCCTAAAAGCAGACTTTGGTATGTCACCCTCCTTAATACGTAGCTGATGGTATCCCGACCTCAGATCTATCTTTGAGAGGATAGTTGTACCTCATAACTGATCAAACTGATCATCAATCCTTGGCAAAGGATACTTATTCTTTATAGTTACTTTGTTTAACTGTCTATAGTCGATGCATAACCGCATAGACCCATCTTTCTTCTTAACAAAGAGGACCGAAGCACCCCAAGGTGAAGTGCTTGGTCGGATAAAACCCTTCTCAAGCAGCTCCTGAAGTTGTTTCTTAAGCTCTGCCATCTCAGCAGGCACCATCCTATAGGGTGTTTGTGCTATTGGTTGCATACCTGGGATTATATTAATCTCAAAATCAATCTCTCGGGGCAGAGGTACACCTGGAAGTTCTTCAGGAAAACACATCCTCAAATTCCCTGACTACCGGAACCTCAACATGATTAGAACTCTCCATGGTGGTATCTACCACATATGCCAAGAATGCAAAACATCCTTGCCTCATCAGCTTCTCAGCTACCATAGCTGACACAAGATAGGTTGGAAGAATCTTTCTATCTCCTTGAAAGATCCATGTGTCACTATTATTTGTGAACACAGCTTGTTTGGACTCACAATCCAAGACAACCTTGTACCTTTCTAGGGTGTCCATCCCAAGAATTATATCGAACCTGTGCATCTCAAGTGGTATAAGATCCACTTGAATGCGATGTTTAGAAAACGAAAGAATGCAGGGAGAACACACCTCCCGCAACACTGCAGATCCCATCAAAGGAGTTTCTAACTTCAAACTCTCTGCTCTATGACCAACTATCATATTGCAGTCAAGAATCACTCTTCGAGTGATAAAGGAATGTGTAGCACTCGGATCAATTAAAACAGCTACGACGTGGTATGTAGACATATCAAAATAAAATTGTTTCATCTGACCTGTCACAACTCGGGGGTTGACTACTGCATCAGGCTGGTTCATTGCATAAAATCTCGTCGTTGCCTGTTGTTGGCCCTGTGCTCTATTATTGGGTGCAGAAGTTCCTGCCTGGGATTCCTGTCCACATCCTCGGGCACCTCTAGAAAATGACTTTCTCTGAGAACCTTGCTGATTTTGTCTCGGGGGTTGATTCACCACTGCATTCCCTGTTGGGCAATCCCTTGCCATATGTCCTACTAGTCCACATAGATGACAAGTTATATTCTCTTGATGTGGTCTAGAGAGTCCAGTTACTGATGTTGATGACATACTAGGGGCTCTACTCAGAGGAAAACTACGCCCTCTACCCCTACTTGACATCCACTGCGTCGGGGTATTGAACCTCTGTGGTGCTGCCGGTGCAGAAAATCTTGGTTTCTTGAAACCCTCGGGCCTTTGCCCATGAAACTGAGAATACACTCTCTTATTACTGGTCTGTCGCTTCTCAATAACAGACCTTTCTATCCTTCTTGCGGACTCCACGAAGGTGGAAAACCTCTCCCAGTTCTCTAAAGCAGACACTGGAGTGGTTAATTCAGCGTTCAATCCTTTCTCGAAATGCTAAATTCTCTCCTCATCAGTTGATGCCATGTGCAGATAGAACCACAACAACTACATGAACCTAGCCTCATACTCACTAATGTTCATTTGTCCCTGCCTAATCCGCTCAAACTGAGTAATTTTCTCATCTAGAAAGGTCTTAGGAAATTATCTACTGATGAATTCTCATCGGAACTCTTCCCATCCAATTTCCACACCTGGCCTCTTGCCTTCCTCAATGGTCCACCAGTGACCAGCACTACCCTTCAACAGATATACAACATGTCTCACCTTCTCATTCTCAGGGATATTAAGGATTCTAAATGCTTTTTCCAGCTCAGTCAGCCATAAATCTGCATCGGTTGGATCAGCCGTACCAGCATAATCTATAGCCCCAACCCGATGAAGTTGTTCAAACGTCTTTTCGGCTCCCTATCCTTCATGGTGGGTAGGTGCCCTGGGTGCAGGTAGTGGCATCCTATCTGTCATATGGGTCATGGATACCATAAACTGCCCAAACATAGCTTGGAAGGCCGGGTTCCCCATATTTGCTTGATTGAACTGGGGTTGTTTAGGTACATGCTCCTCCCTTCCTTGGTCTCTTGCACCTCCTCCTGGTGCAGCAATGCTACTTTCAGCAACATGTTCATCGTGTGATCCAGACATCTTTATTTTTTCTTCTCCTCCTATATGAGCAAAAGACACTATCAGATAGACTGGAAGACACTAGAACAGACTCAACAATCCTTAGTCCTATGTCTCTATAGACTCAGCGAACCTAGAGCCCTGATACCACTTTAATTGTGGCCTATGATTCACAAAACGAGATTAACTAAAGCAGAAGCAAATCATTAGAAGTGGAATTACTAAAAATCACTAAAAATTAAAACTTTTTACAAAGAGATCCATAAACTGAAAAACTCCTTCATAAAGAACCAAAGTAAGTTATGTACATTCCAGTTCATCAGTACATCTCTGTATCATCTCTTTCTTGAAAGTTACAAGCATCAACTGCCATGTTAAGCTATACACAGGCAGTATAAGAAAATATCGAGGCATCAAGCCAAAATCTCAAATTGATATCAAACTAACTACTGACTCCTAGGACCTGAGAGTACAGAGACGACACATAAGACTCTATTTACACATATACAAGACTTGACAGCCAGTATCTCCACTTAAGGATTTACTGCTGTCCTTGATGCTGTTGTTGCTGTTGTTCTTCCCTTTTTATGGGGTTTCTGTTTCTACCTCGTCCATGTCCACCTAAAAATGTTGGATTTCACAGGAGTGAGATAAGTATAAAATTGCCCCAGCAAGAGATATAAATCTCCGCCAGAAACGTTATTATTGCAATTTAATGGAAATAAGCTGAATAGTGGTATCATATGTTCAACAGTAGATAATTCAATATTAAAGCAAATTAGAAGCAACATTTCCATATAATCATTTAAACGACAATTTATTAAAGCAGCATGTTTCTTATTCAATAAGGAATTGAAGTTCAGGTATGGCATTCATGTATCTAGAACATGCTCAACAGAAATACATCATCCAGTGATTCTCGTATTTCAATCTTATGCAAATACACTACGCGGCTGATTACATTTTACAAACATTCTTAAGCCCTGAGGAGATGAGATATATCGCTCATACTCTAACCGACCACGATTATGTAAAGCATCAGTTCCACACAAGGTCAATGGGAGAGCCGGATTCCATGACCCCATCTGTCTCGGTCAGTACGAGACTACTTTAAGCAGAGACATCATGTATCAACTGTAATTAGCTTTCCAGAGTATTTTGGCATCTTCTCTACAGAGTTATAGCCCATAGCATATACTCTCTTCAGGGTTATGGCCCGTAGCGAATGCCTGGTATTATTATTGAGGAGTCATGGCCCATAGCCATACTCTTATTGGGGTATGGTCCGCAACCAGTCTCGTACATAGGACATAGCTTGTAGCTATTCCTATGGGGCATAAGGATATATTTGCCCAATTACCCCCGCATATTCAAAAATATGCATTCCGAGTAAAACTCGTTTCACCATTCAGCTAATTCTGGCACTGATGGATCTGTGGTCAGGGCAACTACATTCTATTATTTCACTTGATTATTTAAGTACAATGTTATATTCTTTTAGCATCAGCCAAGTTTTCAAACATAAGCCATTATAACAATTTGCTATAAAGAATGAGCACTATTTCCATCAAGTTTATTGGGATCTCAGTTCCTTATCATCTCGTCATCATGATTCAAGAATATGGGTGTTCAAGCCCTTAGATCATCAGAATACTTGTTGCCACTTTAATAGGTAACTTAATGCCATGAGGTCATCTGACAGTGTAAACATGATAATTGGAATACATGTGTTTCACATGGCTCTTAAAGCCTTCTAATCTCTTTTGTTACCTCTCACTAGGCAACACAGCATGCTATGACTCACAATGCTTATAATTCACTTTCAATAAATAAAGCATCATAGCTCATACCTGGCTATGTTCCTTGTTTCATAAAACATGCATGATTAGTACAGATGATAACAGTTACATCAATTTCATATCAGCACAATGCAAAACAATTATAACATTACTATTCAAGGGTAACACCACTATTCCCTTACCAGGGTTAGGGTTTCCCTTTCTATTTCAATTAGGGTTATTCATCCCTTTTGTTTAATTAGGACCAATGACTCATCATCTCATTGTCCAGAATTAGAGTTTCATGCTCCATAGTATAACCTAGAATTAGGGTTTGACATATACCTTCACCTTAATTGGAATTAGGGTTTACTATTCACATTGCATCACCCTAGATTAGGGTTTATATTCAATAACCCACAA
The DNA here is from genome assembly GCA_963693085.1 of Alisma plantago-aquatica. Taxonomy (NCBI): domain Eukaryota; kingdom Viridiplantae; phylum Streptophyta; class Magnoliopsida; order Alismatales; family Alismataceae; genus Alisma; species Alisma plantago-aquatica. The sequence continues at coordinate 2,931,226 of OY856410.1, forward strand.
TTAGGGTTTACTATTCACCCTAAGTAGGGTTAATCATCAAAATACCCTGAATTAGGGTTTCACATATACCTTTACCTTAATTGGAATTAGGGTTTACTATTCACATTGCATCACCCTAGATTAGGGTTTATATTCAATAACCCATAATTAGGGTACATAACCGACCTTTAGTGTCAGTTATTTAAGGCCTTTAGTGTCAGTTTCTAAGAGACACCTATGTGGGTGCCGCTAAAAGCCCAACCTTTACGTGTCGGTTCTCAAACCGACGCCACAACCGTTCACGCGCCACCGAAAAACACACCGAAAACGCGCCAGCAGGGGGTATAGGCGTCGGTTTTCCGCTTCGAAACTGACACTGAATCACCCGCTTATACGGCCGTACTGGCCAGCACGACCGTGGTGTCTGGTCTCATTAGGGAAATCGACGTCGGTTACTAGTATGGCAACTGACATTGTAACCATATATCGTCAATTTTATACAGATATCTGATCATTAGGGAAATCGACGTCGGTTCTAGTATGGAAACCGACATTGTAACCGTATGTCGTCGGTTTTATACAAATAACCGACGCCTATGATTTGATTTTTTTTCCTGTCAGTCTGCAGACCTGCTGTGGCTGGTCGCAGGATGAGAAATCTGCAGTTCAGTTATGAACTGTAGGTTTTACGACATCCATTGATATCACCCAACAACAGGCCACAAACCTTCAAAATTAACATGATGGACAAATTATTATATATGTGATTCACACTCATGTATAAGAAATTTAATTCATATTATTTTTTCATCACACACATGTAGAAACCAGTAGCAACCTGCAGTTCCATTTATTTCATCTCTTTTCACATTCAGACACATGTAGAAACATTCATGTATTGATGATTTTCACACAAATATGACAATTCATAAAAATTCATTCACATTCACACAAAATTAATTATGAGAACAAAGTTATTCTTTATTCATCATCATCATTGTCATCATTGTCATCAAAATCATATTGAAAAATTCCCACTCTTTGTAGGGCTTTTGCCCAATCTTCTCTTACAACATCTAATTCATCTCTCGTATAGGGAGCATGTACATCGAAATGCTTTGCACCTGTGTTGAAGTCCTCAGTTTTAAAGACCTACAAAGAGAATGACGTACATACATAATTATAATAATATATAATAAGATTCATATATTTCATAAAAACAAGTGATGGCCGCGGCTGCGGGAGGCGATTCTGGTGAGGCGATTCCAGTGGCAGCACCAGGTGCGATTCTACTGGCAGTACCGGAGAAGGTCACGGGGGGAGCTGCGCCGGCGGCCACTTCCTCGGAGGCGGCAAAGGAAGGCAATGCAATAGATATGACGAATATAACGAAGGCAAGAAATCATGGGAGAGGGGAGATATGGAGCAGGGCGGCGTCGACTGGGGTTTCGAAGGAAGCCAAGTCCTGGGCAGATCTGGTCACGTCGAAGCCGGCCTCCTCCAAGACTCTTTTCACTAAGCTTGATGTTCAGGTTGTTGATGGCAAACTCATGTATTCAAAGAGCATCGCGGAAAGGAATCTGCAACGATGGAGTAAGGCGGCGGCTGGCTATATAGTTGGTTTGAATCCGCATTGGCCATCGCTAGTTAGGTTCATGGCACATCTGTGGAAGGTTAAGGGGTCGCTCAAAATTAGATCTAGAGGAAGGGGTTTCTTCGTCCTGCTATTCTCTAATGAGGAAGACATGACTACGGCACTGGACGGAGGACCATGGTTCATCTCTGGGAAGCCATTGATATTAAAGAAATGGGAGCGAGGGGAACCAATGGAGAAGATGAAGATTACTGAAAATACCGATCTAGATCAAGATTCACGATCTTCCCTTAGAACTTTGGGATGATGAGATGTTTATGAGTATTGGCTCTGTTCTTGGGAATCCGTTGCGCACAGACCAGCTTACTGCTGAGTACTCAAGGTTAGAGTATGTCAGGCTTCAGGTGATGATACCTGCTGACTTTCCTTTTCCGGATGAGTTGGAATTTCAGAGTGATGATGGGCAAACTGATAAGGTTCGATTTGAGTATTAATAGAGACCAGACACTTGTTCTGTCTGTAATAACTTTGGTCATGAATCAGGGCTGTGTGAGGATAAAGCTAAAAATGCAGTGCAGGGAGTCGTGGAGAACAAGCTGAAGAAAAAGGTGTGGATGCCGAAGAAGACAAAAGTCCAAACTATGGAGGAAGAAACTGATGAGTTCAGTGATGCTATGGAAGAGCTGGTGCAGGTTACTGAAGGCTCTGTAGCAGGACTATAGGAAGAATGTCGACGGGTGAGAAAGGTAAGCTTGTCACTCCATCACCTTTTCCAGTTTGGGAAACGCAGAGATGAAGATCTAAATCTCCCCCAAGAGTTACATTGAAGTCGGTGTCTGCTGTGAGGAACATCCAATTGTCTCCGAACAAATTTACTCTTCTTGAGAATCTGGGGGAAGGTGAGAATCTGGGGGAAGGTGATGCAGGTGAAGGAAACACGAGTAGGGGGGTCCCAATCATTTCAAATGGATAGACCATTATCTATTTGTGCCTGGAATGTGAGAGGGATCCACAATAAAATTCCTTGCATACGAGGTGAGATTAGTAGGCTGAAGGCCGATGTTTATATCATTCTAGAATCGAGAACGAAGAAGGATGACATTGAAGTGATTGTGGAGGAGGTCTGGCAGGGAGCGAAGTATATTTCTAATGAGGACTATTATTCTTATACTCAGATTCTTGTGTTGTGGAGAGACCCTGACATCTCAATTAACAAGTTGTTGGATAATGAGCAGATCATGCACTGTGGGATTAGTATTGAGAGCAACCAGTCTAGATTCTACATTTCTCCTGTTTATGGCTCTAATGGTGATAATGAGAGATCAATTCTATGGGATGCTCTGAACTCTATCTCGAGTTTGAACATGGATGTGTGGTGTGTTCTTGGTGACTTCAATGCGGTGAGATTCTCTTATGAGAAACTTGGGAAGCAGCCGCCCACAAATAAAAGTATGTTTGATTTCAACAATTCGTTGGATGTTACCGGTCTTATTGAGATTCCGTCTAAGTGGCCTTTCTTCATCTGGGACAGCCACAGTACTAAGGGCGTTAGTACTTTCTCGAGGATTGATAGGTCCTTCTGTAATGTTAAGTTCTTAGGCCTTTTTCCTACTATGTGGTGTGAAGTTATTTCTAACATGATCAGTGATCATCGTGTCCAGCTGTTGCATTTGCAAACTAATAGAAGGAGGAGTATAACTTTTAGGTTCATTAATAGCTGGGTTTCGCAGCCTGGTTTCCACCATGTTGTGAGTGATGCGCGGAAGAATTTAACGGTGGAAGGTGCACCTATGTATAGAGTGTATAGAAAGCTGAGTGTTGTTAAGGAAGCCTTACTGAAATGGAACAAAGATCATGTTGGCAACTTTTCTTCGAAAGCTAAAGAGTTGGAAATTGAAGCTCTTGAACTACAAAAAATGGTTGATTGTTCTCCCAATGATTCTCAACTACAAGATAGGTTGATAGAAAAAAGGAAAGCTCTAAGTAAAGCCCTTCTTGATGAGGAAAGTTTTTTAAGGCAGAAATCGAGAGCTATCTGGCTTAAAGAGGGTGATAGAAATTCCTCTTACTTTTATGCTTCTCTCAAGACTAGAAGGATTCATAATGGCATCTATGTTCTTCATGAGGGTGATAGGTCCATCAGTAATTTAGAGGAGATTACTGACCATATTGTGAGTTTCTACATGAACTTATTCAATTCTTCGGAGTCGAATGTTGTCCATTGGAATCAAAAGTGGGAGCTTCCTACCCTAAATCCCTCTCAAATCCATAATCTGAGTATGAGGGTCACCAAGGAGGAAATTGATCTGGTTGTTAATAATCTCAATGTTGATAAGGCTCCGGGTCCGGATGGCTTTAATGGAGCTTTCTTTAAAAGTTGTTGGTCGATTGTTGGGGATGATGTCACCAAAGCTATCCTAAGCTTCTTTGAGTCTGGAAAGCTTTTGAGAGAATGCAATAGATCTTTTATCACCATTATTCCAAAGGTTCATAGTGCTACAAATCTCAAAGATTTCCGGCCTATCCCACTCTGTAATGTCATGTTCAAGATCATTACAAAGATTATGGCTAATAGACTTAGGGATGTGTTTCCTAGTCTGATTTCTAAAAATCAAGTCGCCTTCATTAAAGGTAGAGTCATCAGTGATGCTATCCTGTTAGCAAAAGAGATGTTGAGTACCTTTTCATCGGACAATGGTCCTCCTTCTATGTGTGTTAAGGCTGACCTTTCTAAAGCGTATGACACTATAAGAAGGGATTATATTCTTTTTATGATGGAAAAGATGAAGTTTCCCCCCTGTTGTCTGTCCTGGATTCATGTATGCTTTAACTCAGCCTCCTTCCAAGTCTTGATTAATGGCTCCCCTTCTAATTCCTTTGAAGCTTCAAATGGGGTGAGGTAGGGTAATCCCCTTGCCCCCTATCTTTTTGTGCTGGCTATGCAGGGCTTCACCTCTGTGATGGAGGCTTCTGTTAATGAGAATATGATCTCCCCTCTTAAGGCTTCAGATAGTTTTGGTATTTCACACATTATTTTTGCAGATGATCTTCTCTTGTTCACTAAGGCAGATAGTAGGAATGCCCAACAACTTGCTAAAGTGTTGGATACCTTCTGTTCTATTTCAGGATTGAGTCTCAACAACACAAAGAGTCAATTGTTCTTGAGTAAAGGAGCTGATGCGCATCTTGATAGTATTAGTAGAGCTCTTAATATTGACAGAGTGGATCTTCCTGTTAGATATTTAGGTCTCCCCCTTTTCACTGGCAGGTTGACCAAGGCTATGTGTGCTCCGATTACTGATAAGATAAAAACGAAACTTGATTCCTGGAAAGGTAAATTGCTGTCCTTTGTTGGGCGTGTGGAGTTGGTGTTGTCCACCCTATCGACTTATCATGTTTTCTGGTCATCAGCTTTCCCTCTCCCGAAGGCAGTTGTGCTGGATATTGAGAAACACATGAGGAACTTTATTTGGGGGGATTCCAATGAGAGAAAACATATCCATACTGTGTCCTAGGATCAGATTTGTAAACCGAATGAGGAAGGAGGGCTTGGTGTTCGGTTGGTGGAGGATTGGTCTAAAGCTGGTCTGCTGAAGAACCTTTGGGATGTATCCAATAACAAATAATCGTTGTGGGTGAAGTGGCTGCATGAAAAATACATAAAGCAAGAATCCATTTGGTCGGTAGGGTGCAAGACTACTGCCCCTTGGATGTGGAGGAAGTTGTTGAGTATGAGAAATCTGCTGAAGGCGAATATGGAGTTTCATGTTGGTAATGGAAAAATCTTCCATTTTTGGAATGACCCTTGGCTTCCTGGTAAAAGAAAGCTTCTGGACTTTTGTGATGATCACATGATTCTTCGCATGGGAAAAGGTCCAAACTGTAGTATTGCTTCGTGTACTTTGGATAATAACTGGAATCTTCCTAACATTAGAGGGATTGATGTGATTCGCACTGCTATCAGTGGTATGAAAGCCCTAACTGATAATGATGACCAGATTTTGTGTGATGGCAAGGGTGAGTTCAAGATTAAAGATGGTTGGAAGATTACTAGAAGGAAAGGTAGGAAGGCCAAATGGGCCAGTTGGGTCTGGAAAGCTAAATTTCTGAGAAGCTGCTCTTGTTTTCTTTGGAAATGCTTCCTAAATAAAGTTCCTACTTGTGAATATATGAAAAGAGTTGGGTTCTCTATGGCTACAAGGTGTGTTATTTGTTGTTCTGAGGAGGAGGGAATGCAACACTTGTTGTTTGAGTGTTCGTTTGGTTCTAATTTATGGAATGCTTTCAGGAGTGTCTATGGGGATCAGCCGTGCTGCTTGAATGACCTTTTACAGTTTTCTGGAGAGAAGAAAACTGCTGCAGGTTTAATTCTACAGAAGATTTGGATGGAAAGGAATCTTAGAATTTTTAGGGGCGCTAAGAGGAGGTCTACAGATATTTGGACTGCCATCTGCATAGATACGAAGACTTTACATACATGAAGCTGTACAGATAGTTTGTTTCTGTCGCTGGGTGTTTGCATCTTGCTGTTTTTCTGTTCTTCTTTTTTGGGCTCTGCCCTAGGCACTGTAAATACTCCATTTTTGGTCACTTAATGGAAAGAGAGGCACGATGGGTTCATAAAAAAAATATTATCTAACGAGACTATGTATAATACCTGTTGTATGTTATCGATTTCTAATACAACATGTTTGATGATTAGGTCCATAAATTGCATCACATAGTAGGCACATGCCCAGCCGTTGTCTTGTGTAGCACACTATAAATTAAAACATACAAAATATTTAAAAATACAAATTAGCACACTTCACATAAATAATATATACATTGGAGTCAGGAAATTACTTTCACATTCTTCCAAATGAGTTGCAGATTTTTTTTCCTGGGGACCCTTCCTCCAGCTTTTTTGTACTCTTGTAAAGCCCTATATATATTAATGTAACACATTAAATTGCATAATTAAATAGTAATGCAGCAACAGATGTTAACAGATATAAAAACATAAAATATTTCTCACGAGAATAATGGCATTTTAATTGCATGTTCATATATATACATCCAACTCACTCCCCGCAAGATCTAGATAATAGACGGTGAATGTCTTGGGGACAATAACTAATAACTCCCAATGCTTAGAACTACAGGTAAGAAAGTAGAAAATTAATAACTCAATATCCGCAATAAAAATGTAATTTGCTTAAGTCCAAATTATAAGCAAAGTAAACTTACTCGACATTGAATGGAGCTATTATCACCGTCTTATTATTTTGACCAAAATATTCAAAAGCATCACATCAGTATGAAGTAACTGAACCAGGGTCTGTATCTACAAGACTAATCAAAGATGGAACCAAAAATCCCACATGGGAAAATCCAAAATCTTTACATGTCTTGTATAAGTGGCTGCAAAACATGTATTACGTATGCATTAATATATAAGAAACCCGATTTCCATATATAAAACAAGGTATATGGATGTATAAACCAGATTGCCGTATGCATTAATCTCACCATATCCACAGCTCTATCATAGATGTGTTCAGCCATTCATACTTAAACAACTCCAACATATCTTATATAAATATGTTGTTTCCGAATGTTTGACCTGCATTAATACTTATCCAGAACTTCTATTACGTATGCATTAATATGTATGCTAAACTTGTATAAATAGATTGTTATCGTATGATTTACCTACAACATTCTCCGGAATAGTAACATTTGTAGGGCAATTTGGATTATGTTCGCCGATCCATACTGCCACACTCCTACAATTAGGACCTATCGAGGCGTGTAGGTCCCCTGGAAGCCAACTTGGTAGTCGAGGAGGTGGAGGCTGAGATGTAGCGGGTCTTGTCTTTTTTACCTGTATACATAATTTCATATCAATTGACTCATATATATATACACACTAACAAAGTAAAGTAATGAAAAGTTATCATACAATATCAGTATAGAGGACATCTGTTTCGGGCCACAGTATCACTCCGCCTACTGCCTCACCAAGTGTTTCAGCATCTGGGTGTGCATGAGGCAGTGCAAGATTCGTCCAGCCAGCGAGCATATGTATGGGGCTCACACGTACCATGCCATCTGGTACTGGACTCCCATGAAACATGCACCCTTTAAGGGGTGGGTAAACCGATGCATCTGCAACGATATATCCTTCACTTTGTAGTCGGCATGACTTCAACCCCTACAAATTTACGTAAAGAATGTTATATGCATATATACACAAACATATCATCTTGAAAAGACTAGCTATTGTATATGCCATAAAAATACTTACAGAGGACGTGCTAGGTGGGTCTATAGGATTACTCCCAACCTCTGCAGTACGAGGAGTAGGAGAAGAGAGGTTCGCCACAGGTACTGTCTGAGCGGCAGTCTGAGACGCCTTCCACTTGTGAAATGCTTCCTGGAGTCTTTTTTCAATTAAGGAATCTACCTATACATAGATAAAAGAAATGCTAGTTTCTGATTATTGAATTCCCTTTCACAATAATGTTCTAAAATAAGAATAAGTTACCTCAGCTTGTGAAAGTCCCACTTTTGGGACAGGTTTACACTGGGATGGCCCAAAGAACGCTTTGATGCCCACACCAGCGCCTGCACCCCTTACACGTCCAGGATGCTCTGGATTACCCAGAGCAACTATCAGTTCATCCCTTATGCCCTGAGGGATGAACTTGCCTTCCTTCCTCTGCTCGTGCAGCTCCCGCTAAGCACCATCAACAAAAAATCATAAGTAAACATAACAATAATCAATATCGATAGATTGCTCTAAGAGTTTGATTTTTACCATTTTGCAGCCGCCTCAGCGGTTGCGGGCTTCGGTATCTCTCCCTTCTTGTTTTACCTCCCAGCTATCCACATAACAGGACGAGGCAGAGGTACGGGAGCAGCAGTAGAGGACTCTACAGTCTCCTGAGTAGCAGTAGGCTGAGTAGACTCAGCCTGTAGTCTGTGGCGAACGCCTGCATATCCTCTTGGACCCATTGTGTGGTCGTGCACATTCAGTGCACGCCTTGCTCGTTGAGCATTGCTCTTAACCTAGTTAGTTAGCACATTGATTTGGTTAGTAACACTAAAGGTTAATCTTGAATAGGTGAATACATAAAAACGTAAATTAATTAAATTGGGAGTGGCGGCGCTTAATACCTTGAATTCATCTATTTTTCTTTGGGTAACAAACTCCTCCCATTCTCTGGGGTCCAAGTAGTTCCATTGTTGTGTGGCTTCCTTCTTCCTATATTTATTTTTTACAGAGAATACAAACAAAAATTATTAGTGTAAAGTTAGCGAAATACTGATCAATGTCTAGAATTGGAATCTATCAAGAACCTATTCTCACCATCGCGTATGTAATCTCAGGTGAGATTGGTCCTATAGTTCCTTAGGACCCTCCCACAACGTTGCATCACACATTTACGATGTAGCTTTTCATCCAGATCAAATATGCTCTGCAAATTAAATAGAATTGCTATTAACTAGTATCCTAAAAATTAGTAATCTACACAAATAGAATTACAAATAATAATAAATCATGCATAGTTCCTTCCATATGTGGTCTTTCTTCTCCTTAGGAACTCTATGCCATGATTCTAGGATAAGACTGTAATGGCTGTGAGTAAGAACCCCAAGATATGAAACAAATGAGTTGCGGTTCACTCCATATGGATTTCCTGCCTGATCGAAATCCACAGCCAATTTGGGTCCATTGCCCCTTTGCTGTATTAACTTGTTCATCATTGTGATGCCCCTCACTTTCTCAATTTTCTTTTGTTGATCATCAAGTGCTGTAATTTCTTCAGGGGGTTACATCACCAACCTAAAATTTGATAAAAAAACATACTTACGTATTATAATTATAAATGAACATATAGATAGAAACCTCAGGGATATATTCTTAAAACTTACATTGTCAGGCGGTGCAAGCACGTCCTCACCCTCACGGTGATCATCAGCACGGTCCTGATCAGCCATCTGATACAAGTATTAATACTTACACTTCAACAATTCATCACATTTGCACCATTATATACAAGTTCTAGCTTTATCACTCATACTCGTCTTAATACTAAACTTCTAGGGTTTTCAAGAAGTCATCCTTTGTTCAACATCATAAGAATTACATAATTCAGTAATCCATCAACACAACCCTAAATAGGGAATATTGCCACCTCACACTGATCCTTATGTATATATCATATTCAATTTCAGTAAGACTCAACAAACACTTGTACAATTCATTCTAATACAATTCAAATATGATTTTATAATGTCAATTCAATTCCCAAGCATATTGACCACTGACCTGATTTTTAGGCAATATTCACATGAAATAGCATAGTCATATATCCATAGAATTTCCCATAGATCGTCAATCAATAGAGTATGCAACATGGCCGATCGAGTTAATCTAGGGAATACTCAACCTCCACTCCTCTCTATAGAGTTCAAACATCATTAAAAAATTAGGAAAGTTTAACAAGACGTCCAAAATGGAGTTTCCAAAACATAATTAAAATTTCAGATCAATTGGATATACCAATAAAAAGATAAAATTCAAATACTAGACTGGTATATTTCAGTTTGAATACATGGCTGATTGAGTTTATCTTGGGTAAAATTCGGCCGACAAACAAGTCAAAAAATTCTTCCAACTAATATCTAATTTCTCCAAACCATGTACAAATTTCAACTAAATCCTAGTTGTATATAAAATGCTGAAAATCATTTAGTACATGACTATACTAATCAAATTTTGTATTCATATGTTACCAAAACCCTAATTTATGTCAATTAGGATTTTCAATTCTCAAACCCTAATTATGTGAATCAAATAATGTTTAAATCTTCTCATTAGTTTTAAAACATAATGATTAGATTACCATAATTAATCAAGCTTTAAACAATGTAATAATGCATTCATCAACTTGATGAATCTACATATCAAAACTTTTGAGTGGTTGAAGTAGTGAAGATGTAGCTTAAAACTACCTAGAATTCTAAAACTTGAAGAACTTGTAGTGCAATATCCCGCCCCCAAATCCCCCAACATAAACCCTGAATTGATATGTGAGTATGTTGTAAACGTGAGTAATATTGTGTAGAACAAAATGCAGTTTGTCATAGAACAATTACAGAATATTGATGCATGTGAACCACACATATAAAAAGAAAGCACACAGCCACAGCCATAGGATTAATGGGCATGCCTATGATACAGGAAAAGCAAGAATAGGGGGGAAGGGCAGGGGAAAACCTGATAATGGGCATGTAGGAGGGTTGGTCGTGCTTCAACCGGCAACCCTTCTAGCAGCTCGAAGAGGCGACCCTGCTGGCTGCTTCAAGCGGTGATGCTGCTGCTCCGTGCAGGCGGCAGTGCTACTCCGTGCGGGCGGCCCTGCTGCTCCTTGCCGGCGACGCTGCTTCTCTTGCGGCGGAGAGCTCTGGTTGGGCGGTCGCCGGGTGGAGAGCTGTGGTCGCCGGCAGCGGCTGGCGGAAGTAGAGGTGGCGAGTGGCAGCGATGTCGGAGGCAGAGGCAGAGGCGGAGGCAGAGCAGCAGCAGAATCGTCAGAGCAAAGAAATCGTCGAAGCAAAAACCCTGATCAGCGGAAATGAATGAAACAGAAGAGGAAGAGTCTGCCTCGCACTGTTAAGTTAACTATAGGTGTCGGTTGCTAACAAAAACTGACAATAAAAACTTTAAGTGTCGGTTTGCAACCAAACACCGACACTAAATGGAGGTGAAAATTTTCGCGGTTATTCGCGCGAAAACACAATGGCGTCAGTTATTGTCACAAAACCGACGATAAAAAGTGAACAAATTTCTGTCTCGTGGAAAACCTTTAGTTGTCAGTTTCTTTCTTAAAAACCGACGATGTATGTCAATTTTTGGAGGAAATTTTTTTGCTGGAAATTTTGATTTTGGCGGTTACTTTTAGGTGTGAACCGACACTGAAAAAAGCGGTACCCGTGTCTGGTCACCCTTCACAGATTGATGTCAGCTTATTTTATACACCGACGATGTATGGTTTACGTGTCGGTGTATTGTTACAACTGACACCATTAAAAGTGACATTATAAGCCATTTCTGTAGTAGTGGATTTTGGGTTTTCACCATGAAACCAAGGTGGAAGATGATCAAAAGCATACCAACAGGTTAGAGTCAACCTTTTCCTGCTCCTGAGCTCTCTCGTGGTCGGCTAAGGCAAGTTGAGAAAAGAAATTCCAAGAAAGATCCTTAAGTGGGTAGGAAAAGAGATATGTATAAGGAATTTCAAGGAAAGAGAAAATGGAATTAATTTCTTTTATTTCCAAAATTATTTCCACCACTTCCCCCTCAATTCCTTGGCCACGAATCCACCTTCATTATCTTGCAAAACCTCTTCATTATCCAAGAATTAAAGGAAAAGGAATTAAGCACCTTAATGAATTTTATACTAATATCCAACAAGTGGATATTACTTTTTATTATGTTAATGTGAGTGGGCTTCCACTCAACCAAGATCTTTTCGTGCCTTTGCAAGACACAAGCTCGTCCAACACTTTGCAAAATCATCCCTCAACTTTTGGTTGAAGGGCTCTCCAATTAATATATTTCTTTTTGCATTAAAAAGAATTAAAATTCCATTTATGCTTAAATCTTGATTATTTTAATATCAAGATTATCTCTCCTCCAAATTAATTCAAATGAGGCGCCCATCTCATTTTCTTTGCTCTACTTGATTCCAAGAAACATGAGGGACCCTCTAGAGGTGGTATTTTGCATATAACACCCTAGATTTTGGGTAAATTGCACATTACACCAAAACTAGGTTTTAATGCACAAGGATTGCTCTACAAGCTTTACCTTGGTGTTCAAGCTTGTGGAAGACATACCACTACATCATATTCATTCTTATGATGTCTCAACATCAGAGGAATATTTTATCATGTATAATTTGCAAGTTAACCCCTCAACTTGGGTAATTTGCACTTTAGTCCAACATTAACAAAACAATGTTTCAACATTATTCAAAAAGGACTAAAAATGAAATATAAGTTCCTCATGAGCCTTAATTACCTCTCAAAATATTAAAGAAAGCATCTAATCAACTTTATTAAACAAAATACCTAGGGTTAGAACATAACCCAGGTCAGGGATGTTACAATATTGATGAGTTCAATTCCATAATTATTGATTTTGAAAACATTGACATCAAAGTGGAAGATGAAGATAGAGCCTTGATTATTTTATTGTATATTTCTCCTTCTTACAAACAATTCTATGAGACTATTGTCTATGAAAAAAATCATCAAGCTAGAATAAATAACATCTTCTCTCATGTCTAAATCTTTTATGGACAAAGAATTGGTTGTTTCTTCTAATGGAAGCCAAGAAGAGGTTGTCACTGTAAGGGGGAAACCAAAAGACAAAGGAAAGAATAAGGAATATAGTAGATCTAAGTCCAGACCTAAGAGCAACAAGTCATGCAAATATTGTAAAAAGAAGGAACATACAATTGAAGAATGGTACAAGTTTATTAATAAGCAAAGGCATGAAAACAAACATCTTTAAGAAGAACCCGGTGGTGCCAATATTGCGTAAGAAGATGGAAATCTTATTCTGATGGCATCCTCTACTTCAGGATATCAAAATTCATATATTCTCGACTCTAGTTGTTCCTATCACATGTGTACTAGAAGGTATTGGTTCTCCACATATAGTGGTAGTTAAAGCTTGAATTGTTGATGCACTGTTTATTTGTCATTTTCATAGGCTATTTTGTACTGATTTTTGTACACTTTGTGGTCAAATCTCATATTAATTGTGTATGATTTATTTATTAGCATGTGATACTTATTTACATCAAATATGCATAATTTTAATGTTCTCAAGTGATTTAGTAATTTTCCAGAGCTTATGTCCGAATTTTGTGTATTTTAGGAATGTTCAAGAATCTACACAACTTGGTACTACCGAATTTGGAATCGGTAATACATACACTTGCTCAATATTGAAGAGGATATGAATCAAGAAGACTCAGTAGTACTGCCGGGATTGTCGGTAGTACCAATGAGGTTACAACGTTTTTGTTAAAGATATTCGAAGTAACTCGGTACTATCGACACACAGTCGGTAGTACCGACTACTTGACAGGTGGTCATGCAATTAAAGAAGTTGATCATACTGACACCTCATCGGTAGTACCGATGGATCGGTATCCGATAGATCTGAGGGTTGCGTTTAATCCAACAGTTGAGGTTCTAGCTCACCCTAAGTCATGCCTATGACTAAGGGGAGTTACGGTCAGACCTAATGATCTCGTCTTTTCCCATTATCCGATAAGGGGGAGCAAGGAGAGGAGATAGTGAAGAAGAAGGAGGCAAACTAAACGATCCGAGCACTTCTAGTGGACAAAATTGCAGTAGGAAGGTAGCAAATCAGTACGTGCACGAGAAGGGAGCATTTGAATCGTCTACTTCAAAGGTTTTTCATGTTCTCCACGTTTTTTATTTCTCCTTTGATGTTTTTGACTATGGAAACCATGAGCGGCTAATCCACGTGTTTCTAAGGACCTGGGAGTAGTCTGGTTATGCATTGTATTTGACTCTTATGCATTAATTCATCAATTTCTCTTAATTTCTGGATGTCTTTCTATGTGAATGAATGAACTATTTGTGCTTGATCACCATAGATAGTATTTGGACTATTAATTGCTTTGAAAAAGGAAATTAATAGTCAGAACTTCATAGAAATACAAGTTTCATAAAACTCTTTGGGAAAGGTGGTTTAACAATGTGAGGAGATACCCATAGAATTTGATAAGGCACCTATCTAATAAAACAACTGATACGAGAGTGGGGTTGGTATTAGGTTAGGTAGTGAATTACACCACGGGAGTGGGTAATTCTTGCTATATGATCATCTAGAGTTAGGAGAAGTTTTTATTAATGTACTAGGTTTAAAATACAATGTTAACTGTGGTAAAATCATTATCCTAAGGAATTCACTAAGACTGAGAACAACAACCATAATTAAATTTATTTTTTGTTAAGATAACCAAACTAATCATTCAAGTTTTCATAGGTCAAAGCTGATTGTACTACAATTAGTAATAGCTTTTGAAGTAATGTTTCCATGTGTTCAATATTCGGGCCTCATAGGCCTATATTACTACGATAGTGTATACTTACATTTTGAGCGTATAGAAAATACCTATCAGTTGTCATTATGTCAATAATTCTACCTTCCATACTATTACAGTTTGATATCTCTGTGTCAAGATGTTTGATGGTGTTATTCGATACATCTTCAATGTCCATCATCTTCAAGGTCTTGCAAATAATCTCTTCTTTCTAGGAATACTTGAAGAATAATGTTTTCCATATGATATAAGAGATGGAATCATGTCTTTTTTCAAAAATGAAACTATTGTTTTCAAGGATCAATGGTAGACCGTAGATGTATACTCACTTATTGGTGAAATTGTCATTGAGACAATTGTGGTTTCTTCTTCTTCATCCACTTGCGATCTGGATACCACCAAACTCTACACATGAGACTTGGACACATGAGTGAGAAAGGCCTTGCTATCCTAAGAAAGAGAGTACTCCTATGTGACAATTATACTGGGAAGTTAGATTTCTATGAAAATTGTGTAATGGGGAAGGAAAAGAAAGATAGTTTCTCAGTGGAAATTCATACCACAAAGGGTACTGTTGACCGCTTTCATTCTAATATTTGAGGTCCCTCTTAAGATACATGATCTTTTTTATTGATGACTTCTCAAGGAAAGTTTGAGTCTTCTTCTGAAGAATAAGTCTAAATCTTTTGAGAAATTTAAGAAGTGGGAGACTACAATTGAAAAGAAAATTGAGAAGTGTGTCAATACATTGAGGACTGATAACAATTTAGAGTTTTTCTCATTTGAGTTCACAAATATTTACCGATCTAAAGGCATTCCCAAACATCACATTGTTAGATACACCGCAACATATTGGTGTTGTAAAACATATGAATAAAACACTCTTGGAGCGAGTGATTTGCATATTGATACATTCTAGATTTGAGAGAGATTATGGGTTAAAACTATTCTTGTAGCTTCTTACATTGTTGACTTCCCTCCATCTACTCTATTGGGTTTCAAAACTATTGAAGAGGTTTGGTCTACTCATCATGTGAACTACTCTAATATTTGTTTGGTTATCATGCTTATGTCTATTCAACGATGGAAAGCTTGGTCCTAGGGGCCAAGAAATCCATTTTTCTAGATTATGCTGAAGGTGTAAAAGGGTACACATTTTGGTGTTCTAATCCTAAGTCTCCAAGATTCTTCATTTAACGTAGTGTTATCTTCAATGAGTCTTCTATGTTCTCAAAGAAAAAGTGTTTTTGTTACTACATCTGATATATGCCCTTCTCCTAGTGTGACGAAGCAGGTGGAGCTAGAGATTGGTGGCATGTCATCATCACCACATGGCAGTTTGACACATCATATTGTAATTTGTCAAAATAGCTCAAATATTATTAAAGATGAGGTACCTGAACCAAGCATGTAGTGTTGCTCATGATAGAGAAAAAGACAAATCAGGCCTCCAACAATGCATTCAGATTGCATTGCTACTTATGCTTTAGCCACTACTGAGGAGACTAGTAATGTTGATTCTCCAAATTTTGCTAATGGGTTTGTTGGTATGAATGAAGAGATAGAATATCTTCATAAGAATTAGACTTGGGAGCATCTCATTGACAAAAAGATTGTTAATTCATATTTTGTAATTGTATTGTTCTGCCACATTGGTTCTTGCCTCAATTTGTGTTCTCTAGGTGGTGTATTGTCAGATTTGCTGGGGAAACCTTCTCCTTGATTTTTTATCCTAGCAGATCATGGAGTTCCACCAATTGTACTTAAGGAGTGGGGTATTGTAACATACTAAAATTTGGTACTAAATATATTATTGAGCTATATTGTTAATCCTACCTCTTAAAAATTAATGACCTTAATAAGAGACAATCTCTTTTCGGCTACTTGTTTACTGTTACCAATGTCGTGAGTGGAAAGCTACATGACAGCCTACAGTAACACTATCTACTACATAAATTGAATATATGACAACAAAAGGCTACATGAGTTAGAGGACGACGATTAACTTTGATAGTCAAAGTTCTATCAATCTTACTAAATATCAAATATTTCATGAAATAACCAAGCATATTTATGTTAAATATCACTTCATTATTGAAGTGATTGTACATGGAACTATTCTTGTAAAAAAATTACTACAAGACAATCATATCGATATGATGACAAAGTCATTACTAGTTTCAAAGTTTAGGATCTGCTTGGTCTTGATTAGCCTTCACAACCGACAATGATGTCTTTAGGAGTTGAATGAGAAGTTTGTTATTTATTTCTGTAAGATGCTGACTTCAATTCAAGGTGGAGATTTCTTATGCCCCGAACATTCTTAGTCCTAATCCTACATGGTGAGTAGTCCTAATTTGAGTCTTGCCTTTGACTTAAGTCCAACCTATGTTCTTAGTTGGATTAGTATTCCTATTTAGAGTTAGAAACGACTATCTATATGCAACTTGGATTCCTATTGTGTTCTAAACTGCTATTAAGATTAATTATTCTTACTAAAAGTCTGTATGATTGGAGTCTATTTTTTTAAATAAGCATGTATGGAATCTATAAGCAGGGCCTTGTGCATTCATTTTCTTGTAATGAATTGTACTGTTTTCTTTTCATTTTTTTAGTGTGACGTGAAGGTTTTTGGGTTCTTTATTTGTGAGTTTCTTTTCTTTTTAATCTTCTTGTAATAGTAAAATTTTCTTCTCCTTAACGGAGTGAGTCATCTACAACGAATTGCATAAATTTCAAATCCATTGTCTGTATAAATTGTTATTTTTTTTTAACAGCGTAGAAGAAATTATGACAGGCAGAAATCACTGAGAAAAGCAGTTGACTGGTGCGAACACTCGGCTGACAAGTTTTGTCATTTTCTGAAAAAGAAATCATAATTCCCACATCCATCCCCAATGAGGAGGCATGCATAATGACCACACTACTGTTGAAGTGCTGATGCGGTACGTAATCTACGTGTGTGGATTGGAAGCCATCATCACATGTGTTTTTTCTTGCAATTCCAACAAGACCAACAGTACAAACCAGAACCGTTTGGCCATAATCCAAAAAAACAGATTAGAATACGTCACCTGGACGTTAATTGAGTTGAGGGGACACAGATGCGTGTCTATATCTAATCTAATGACCCGCCTCCGCCGACCCGACATAGCGTTTAATATAAACATGTCAAGGTGTTCGGGATGTATTCGACAACGGCCGCAGGCGCCATATTTGTCTGCTATATTTGCGCCTCAGTTATGTTCTTTTTCCAGTCTTGAACGTGGTTTATTCGGCCAAAAACACGATTACATCTTCAGAAGCTGATTGTTTAAGTCTAGCGATCTGTACTACGGAGTGAGGGATTAATATCTGACATGATTCTGTTCTGCGAGCTGAAATTTTTTTTCAGTTTGGGAGAGGATTGATGATGACATAGCAGAATGTATATGTAACTTCGGGAAGGCAGTAAGAGTGCTTAAGCTATACTCAGGTGCACATTAGACTGACAAAACCAGCAAATTAGACTAGAATACAACCATCCTAAGGACACAGACGAGAAATTCTGTCCGTTCTTTGTCGGATATATTAAAGATCGTTGTTTATGGTACATGGATGAGCTAAGATCAGGTAGAACTAAGATCAGGTAGAACTAACGGCATGTTTGGTGCACGGCGAATGAAGGGGGAGGGGAAAGGAGGGGGAAAATATTAAGCTGTTTGGTTGCACATGGTGAAAGGAAAGGGAAGAGAATGGAGGGGAAAGGATCAAGTGTATTTACAGCCACTTTTTTCCCCACTAAATTGGAGTGGAGATAAGTGGAAGGGGAAAGATTTGGTGGAAAATTTATTATAAAATTTAGGAGAAAATATGGTATGTGGAGGAAATATATAAATAAATTGACGAAAAATACTTGTATATCTTATCACTAATGAGAAAAAGAATATGTAATTTCTCACCTCATTTGGAGGGAATACAAAATGTTGGAGGAAAAAATTAGAATGAAAAATTAAAAATAAAATAAAACTAGAATAAATAAGGTGTACAATTTTAAATAAAGCTTGGAATATCTAGAAAAAATGTTGGTAGACAATACGAAAAATTTGAGATAAATAAGTTTTTTTAACATAATAACATAAGGGAAAATAGAAAAAGAGTAAAAATTGTGGAGAAAAGTGGAGGAAACTCTCAAGTTATGGAGGGAATTTTGGAAGAAAATTATAAATATGGAGGGAAGTACATGTATAACCATAATGATAATAAAAATAAAAGTGGTAGCTACTTGCATCAACAATATTTTACATCATGTTAAACATATAAAATATATCTTCTTCATTAACAAAACAATCATGTGAATACTTTTATTTTGATCATAAGACAACGTGAGTTTAATTTTTCTTGATTTTTTATTTACTAATATATATGTGGGTGTATGTAATTTTTTAGAATAATATGATTTGTTAAAAAAAATGACTTTTTTTTGCTCTCCCCTTCCCACCCTCCCCTCCCCTTGGCCGCATACCAAACATAGCGTAAACCTCCTCTGTGTGTTTGGAACAGCGGATTTCAGATGCATCAGAACCGAGTAGTAGTACCTAATAGAACCTACAGACAACCTACTGACACATAGAAGGAACCGACCGAGCCAAGCGGCAGCCGAGCAAGAAAGCACCTTGCACTACCAAGCTTTCACCTCAAACGGGCAGCAGCGTCCAGCAAAATCCACCATCAGCGGTTTCACCTGTTTCTCCGGCTTTTCAACCTTTGCCAGGCCTTTTGCTGACAGGGGCCTCGTAGTTTAAGGGGAGGGTGTCTCTGCTCAAGGCTCTACGTTTGCTATGGTGCTCCTACGCTAGCTAGTTGCCGGTGTCACTTGTCAATTTGACATGTATTTTAGTAGCCAAAGGTGATGATTCTTCTGCCTTCTGCCTATGCCTATGCCATCATCATCATGATTGGTTGAGTGACTTCCTTAGTGCCGCGATTTGACTGTTCTGGTTGGGAGAGGGGATTTGATGCTTGGGAAGTTGAGATCTCCTGTTGGAGTCCTTGGGTAGAGGTGGGCGTTTGGGAAATGATCCGGTAAGTCTCTGAATATATCATTAATTTTGAGAAGGGAAAAAAAAAGGAGAATATTTGTATGTGTCATATTTTGCAGTTAAAGTATACTTAAAGCTAATTTAGTTGAGTTTAAGACAACAAAAATCACACTTTAACATCAATCCACACCGCTACCAAACAGGACCAGAATCCTTTTTCCTATTGCCCAGCATATCCTCTTTCAGCCATAAAAAAATAACAGACCAACTGAATGCAGGACCATTGATGAAGTACTGAAATCCAACACTCTGCATCCGTCTCTTTGATTAATCAGCAAGACAACAAAAGGTGTCAAAGCTTGCGCGCTTAAGCTTTGATCTGAAGACAGACAGCCAACCCCAAAGACAGACAGCCAACCCCAAGTCGGTTCAGTTTGTTTGTAGCGGAGGGGTAACGTGGAAATGTTAAGTGGCCAGCATGTGGCATGCTCAAAACTGAACCAACGAGGCACGGGGAGGAGCATCATCCTCCTTCAAGCTCGGTGGTCAGTCAGACTTTCGCAGAGCATTCTTCAAAGATGGTGTTTTTAAAAAACCAGTTGGACATTAGTTAAAAAGAAGCCCAGTTGTAGATTGTTCAACAAAACTCGAAACTACAAATCTGACAACAACCAAGGTTGGTTTCGGTCCAGCACACGAATCTAGACTAGAGTGCGGCTGGCTGTTTCAGATTCCATCAGCATAACCACCGGTTTGAGATGTGCATCAAAGAATACAAAAAGAGAGAAAAATAAAAACCCACTTCCAGAGAACAGTCAAAAACTCGTCCAGAAAAACCCAAACTAACAATTAAATGAAGAAAAAAAATAAACAAACAAAAAAAGGTACTTTAGTTCATCCCATCTCCTGTGCTGTTTCCCAATCATCCCCTGCAGATTCCAGGTCTGTCTTTGCCTTCACATGCCGCTGCGATCCTAGCAGCTGTGGAAACCGAGCAGCAAGCAACATCACCGACGCTCTTCCTCGCAGGAGAGACCTGGAAGGATTTCTTGCAGTAGGCGATGGCTCCCAGGATCGGATTTTCCGTCTCGGAGCTATCGCTGCTGCTCCTCTTCAGCACAGGGCTTGACCCAGAGAAAGATGAGGAAGACGAAGAGGAGCAAGATGACGAAGAAGAAGAGGAAGAAACGGAGGATGACAGCTTGGCTGACGCAGCGCCGTGCTTGATTGCGCCAGAGAAGGATCTCCGGTGAGCGACATTGTCATCTGAGGTCACCATCTTCCTCTGCTCGCCAAGATGCCACCTTTCCTCTAAGGCATGACCATGACCGAAGAAGTGCTTCCGGCGGCTAGCCTTTCCGTACCCGTCTGAAGAGGAATCCCTCCCACCCGAAACCGCGCATGGTTCGTCTGAGCAGACCCCTCGGGGTTTGGAGAAAAATGACCTGAAGTAGGCCTTGGAGGCGCGGATCTTCTGGCCCAAAGATGCCTGCTTGATCAGCCTCAGCTTCTTCGACCATGGCTTCTTCGGCATTGGGTCGGAAAAGTCAACCATCGCTGACGATGAGACGTAGTACTCGTCTGGATCGAGCTCGCCGCTGGCGCAGTGGGACGTTGACGGGGAAGCCACGCAGGATTCAAACGGGGTAATAGACCCCGATGCCACGCTGCTGCAGGTCCCCGCTGCTGCGCTGCTGGTGTCGTAGAACGGCTCCCCTGTTGCTGATACCGCCCTCTCGGTGGCGACGGTGGCGGCGTCCGGCTGAGCCGAGCAGAGGAGGAGTTTCTCTACCATCTGGAGGCGAGGGGGGAGGTGGAGTGGGAGGAGCTTGCCTTTGTAGAACAGCTCGTCGGCGGGAGTATGTGAAGAAGCCTCGCCCGACCGATCAGCTGCGACGACACACGGGTGGAACTCGAACTCCCTCGAGTGTGACGGAGAGGAAGCAGCCGTGTAGCAAGGGAAGGTGGCGGGTGAGGATCTCGTGGAGGCAGGGGAGCTGATGTCCATGTCGATGTAGTCGTCTTCTAGGAGTTGTTCCCTGTAGGAGAGGTCTCTACCCATGGTTGCTGTGGATTCCGCTGCTCCATGCTCCTCTCCTCCTTCGGACGGTAGCCTCAAGATTTGATTCATCGAGTTGGGCCCTGAGTGTGTTCTGGGGGGAGAGGTAAGGAGCGGGGCAATCCTTTAAAGGAGCGGTGGTGTTGGCAGGAGATCCTGTGCCTAAGGAGCAGTGGGAAGGAGGGAAATGCATGTGTATGGAGGAGTAAGGGTAATATATCTAGGCAAAAAAAACCCAAATATCACGTATAAATATTTACTAATATAGTACCTTCCACAACTTATTTCTCCAACTAGTACCTTCCACAACTTATTTACTAATATAGTACACTGTCACACTAAAGAGCCACACTACTTGATGTTTTAATGTCTCAGGAACAAAAAGTGTCACATTATGTGGCGTTTTCAGGCTTGAGGATACAAAAGTGTCACTTTATTTGGCGTTTTCGTACTAAAGCGCCACACTAGTTGGCGTTTTACGATTCGGGGATAAAAAGCGCCATAATAAGTGGCGTTTTCAGGCTTGAGGACAGAAAAACGCCAAATAGTCTGGCGTTTTCAGGGGAAAGCGCCAAAAAGGTTGATGTTTTATTGTAAAGCGCCATATAAGTTGGCGTTTAATTATTTGGCATTTCCGACGACCGAAAACCGCCAAAGAGACGTTTTCATGGTTGCTTCATTGGTTTATCAAGCAATACCACAACCAAAGCACCTTTGTTGTTAGCGTTTAATGTATGTATTTGCTGCATTATACGTTCAAGCATGTTCTAAATTTGTAAAAATTCAACACATATTTATATGATATTTGCTGCATTATCTTAATATCAAACACGTATTCATATGGTGTTTGTTGCATGTTCTAAATTTCTAAATATCCAACACATTCATATGGTATTTGCTGCATGTTTTAAATTTTTAAATATCCAACACATATTAAGCTAGATTATGATTACAATATCATAGAAATATGTCCAAAAGGGAATAAGGTAAATGGTGAATACAAAATGATCCAACATAGAGCAAAAATAAAAACAAACATCCGTCTAAATGCATTTAAGAAAGATACATGATTCAACTAGGAAATCTACAATATTTAAAAATGACAAGTAATCTTCAGATGTTGCAACAAAGACGTTCAATCCTACAATCAAAATAAAAGAAATATTTGACCAAATTATTAAACTATAGTTAACTATATAATATATTATTTAGAATATAAAAATATTTGAAAGAATTAATACATGTCACTTTTGACTCTTTAAACCTTAGGTTTGGTCACCAGATTGTTGCTCTATGTTTGGAGAATCTTGGATTGGGCTCAACTGTGTAGTTTGAGCTCCACGTGTAGGCCTACTCATAGGAAGTGGTGGTGTGAGAGGTCAAGTGAAGGGCATATTCCAAGATGGTGGAGGTGATCCAAACATGGTTGTGTGGAGGCCATGTGACTAGCTAAGTGGCGGTCCATGTGGTGAAAATGGATAAAAAGGTCTGTGTTGGTCAAAGCCTCGGGACGGACTAAAACTTAGTTGAGACCATGATAAAGTAGAAGGAGCCCCAAAGTGATAAGATGGTGGCGATGAATAAGAGTAGAACATTCTTGGAAACGAAGAAGGAGTATCAACAGGGAATTGTCTTGCAAATGTAGAATCACCTACAGGCAAGGAGTCGTTTGTTGTTGTAGAACAACCTGGTGTAGTAGAATGTCCTTGTGGTGTAAAGTGTCCAGTTGTTATAGAACAACCTGGTGCAGTAGAATGCTCTTATGGTGTAAAGTGTCCAGTTGTTGTAGAAGTTGCAAAAGGAGTGGCATCGACTGATGTTGTCGTAGGAGGAGCTATACTCTGATTTGGATGCATGTGGCTAGGCATTTGCTGAAACCATACATTCTGTACTTTATATATGTTATCCCGTGTTGTCAACCAATCATCAACATGTGTCTCTTGTGTGAATGCTTGTAGTGTCTCTTGGATTTGCACATGAGTTTGGACCTATCAGAATGAATGCTAATTAAAATTGATTTCATTTCAACATTAAGATCTATATAAATATATATAGATATATAAATATATATATGTATACTTACACAATCTCGCTCTATGTATCCACAAGGATAGTACAAAGTAGGTGGATCAACTGGTCGTTGAACATGATACTCAGGTTTGTACCATGTAGGGGGCATCTCAACCGTTAAAGGATCAGGAAGTTGAACTATACTATTACGTCTGTCATTCCATGCATTTTGCTCTGTGCTATATTAGACCAACCAGTCATTGCTTCTACACCCTCTACCATCAATCCTATGATATATAGGAAGGTCTTGGGGTTGTGGTTGATAGTGAGCACCATCTATTAACTCCCACCTAGAAATTTCAGTGGAGTGGCATGTAATCCGCAATGTATCATCTCCTTTCACCATGTCTATACAAAGAAAGAAAAATATCACAATATGGCGTTAAATGACTAAATGCATACAATAAAATTACAAAGATATGTTAACGAGATGTATACCAAAATAGAATCTAACAGTTTATTACATGTACTATTACTGTTACAGAAGTCAGAAGGAAATTTTATTCATCCCGCCCTTCTCATGCGAGTTAGCAAACTAAGATTACAACTAGAGATTTCAAAGTAGAAAACTAAGATTACATATAGAGATTACTAATTAGAAAATGAAGATTACATGTAGATATTTCAAAGTAGAAAACTAAGATTACATTTGGAGATTTCTAACCATTTATTTTCTTACATGTTCTCTCATTATGACCTAAACCACCACATTTTCCACATTTGTAAGAAGTGCGATTAGGATCAATATCCATATTTGGCATCCTGCGCTTCACCATAGGTCTTCCTGCACCTTAGGTTTACCACAAGTACACTGTGAAGGATAGAGATTTCACAGAATATGCACCTGATAACTATTGCCTGACACATCATTGACAGTGAATTCTAAATCATTTACTCGGCAATTAATGTGATGTTTCCTTGCCTCCTCCTCCAACTTCTCCAATTTATAAGCTATTCTCACGGTGAATTGGCCAGTTAATGATGTTGCAGAGTTCCTCCTTTTGAAGAACATCGCGACCAATCTATAATATGTGCTACATATGAGGGCTTGTATGGGAAGATTGCGAGCACACTTTAAAATTCCATTAATTGTCTCAGATTAATTGTTTGTTTTTGTACCGTATCGATAACCACCATCACAAGACATAGTCCACAATCTTGGGTTTAAAAGCATTAGCCAGCTGTAAGAAGATGGGTCAATGGATTTTATAGCACTCATGTGTTTATCGAACTCTACCACTTCAGTCGCCTTAGCTGCTTTCCTCATCAAGTTATATAGTTCAGCAGACTTAAATTTCTTATGAAAGTTGTCTCTATAATGTCTTAAACAATTACGTTGAGTGGCATATGGGAACACCTCATCCAAAGCTTGATGAATGTTGCACATCCTATCAGATATAATACAAAAGTCATTCCTTTGTCGGACAATTAGAATTTGATATTTCATGCAATTCAAGAACCACACCCAAGAAGAATGATTTTCTTTCTCAACAACTGCAAAAGCTAAGGGAAACAATCCATTGTTTCCGTCAATACCAGTAGCTATAAGTAATGTCCCACCATATTTACCATACAAAAATGTGCCATCAACACTAATCACTGGCCGACAATGAGCCCAACCTGCAATAGATGGACCAAAACTCCAAAATACACGTTCAAATCGATGGCCAAGGGTTGTTCATTGACTTTGAAATTATATACAGTTCCTGGAATAGCTTGTTGAACAGATCTAAGAAATAGAAGTAAGGACCCAGACGATGTCTCCCAATCTCCAAAGATTGATGAAATGGCTTTCTTACGTGCATGCCAAGCCTTCTTGTAGGATATGGTAAGATACAACTCAGCTTTCACTCTTTCAACTATCTCTCGAGCACTCATGTCTAGTTTTGCTCTCAACATAGGCATTATCATCCTTGTAATATATGAAGACTTGCATTGCATATGATCCTTGTACAAACACTGTAGCATGAGTGTTTATCATTGTATTTTGCCCACCAACCCTCTTAGAAGAACATGCATGAAGTCTCCATAAATTGATTGTTATGCAAACATATAAGCGTAAGGAAATACTTATTTGATCGGTCTGTCTAAAATTGGACATTATTATTTATTGACCAAGACTACAATTTTACAAGGAGGTCTGCCTTTGTTTCAAAAATATCACCTTTATTAAAACCTTGTCATGTAACAACTTCATTGTCTCCCATGTCTAAAGGGTTTGAAAAGTCATTAATCCAATCATCCACTATAAAACTTTCATAGTTATCCATATTGTTATGGTCCACCCAATCATCCTTCTAGGTTTCCGGGTCAACATAAACATCATGATTGCTATCATATATGCGAACTTGTTGCAATTCTACGTCATTATCAAGGTCATCATCATCATCATCATCATCATAATCTGGATCATCATAATTGTTATCATCCTCAAAAACATTGTGTTTTCCATCATCACCCAAAATATTAGATTTTTCAACATAAAGATTCATATGCCTCTCATAGCCGATAGTGAGTAGGTCTTTCCAAATATCATCATCCACAACTTGAGTAGGAAATAAGTTAAACTTCGGACCTAAATCACTTGGAAGGGTGTAACTTAAATGTATGTAGTGCATTGATGAGTTGATGGCAAGAACTTTATGTATGAATGACATAAACTCGGCATAAGTAGATGTCGTAGATATTTCAATAGGCATGGGTGTTACATCATAAAGTATGACAAAATGTCTTGAGGTATCAACCATAGTCCTGAATTTTATGGAAGTAATTTTTGTTAGATATATAATATGAAAGTTTTGATCTAAAATAACTAACCATATAGCTACCGCATTAGTTCAAATGATTTTGATCTAAAATTGTTTTTGTTCAAATGACTTTAAAAATCATTAACCATATAAAAATGACTAAGTTGAGTGAATTTGGTATATTTCAGTGGATCTAAAATCACTAACCATATAGCTACCGCATTAGTTCAAATGATTTTGATCTAAAATTGTTTTTGTTCAAATGACATTATAAAATCACTAACCATATAAAATGACTAAGTTGGGCGAATTTGGTATATTTCAGTGGATCTAAAATCACTAACCATATAGCTACCACACTTGTTCAAATGATTTGATCTAAAATTGTTTTTGTTCTCATGACTTTGATAAATCACTAACCATATACAAATGACTTTGTTCAACGAATTTGATATATTTCACTAGATCTAAAATTGCCTTTGTTCAAATGACTTTGATAAATCGCTAACCATATAAAAATGACTTTGTTCAACGAATTTGATATATTTTACTAGATCTAAAATTGTCTTTTTTCAAATGACTTTGATAAAATTACTAACCATATAAAAATGACTTAGCTAAGTGAATTTGGTATATTTTTGCAGATCTAAAATCACTAACCATATAGCTACCGCATTTGTTCAAATGATTTGATCTAAAATTGTTTTTGTTCAAATGACTTTGATAAATCACTAACCATATAAAAATGACTTTGTTCAACGAATTTGATATATTTCACTAGATCTAAAATTGCCTTTATTCAAATGACTTTGATAAAATCAACTACTTCTCATAATTTAATTATAAAAACATACACAATCAAACCATCATTCACACACAAAAATAGACTAGACTTGTACAAAATAAAAAATACTAATAAATATCGTGGCATACTTAAATAATGTCTAAATAATTAACAGTCCATGTAGGACAAAGTCCTTTTAAAATACAGTCCAATAAATTACAGTCCATTAAACTTACATTTTACAAATGCATACATTAAAACTCACACAACATTAGTAAGAACACATACACAACTCTCACCTTTGAATGTGATGATGTTCTCTCGTTTGGTTTAGTTCTCCCTAATCTCGCTATGAAGAGAGCCTAATCTCATTATCAATAGAGCCTAATCTCACTGTCCAGAGAGCATAAATATAAACAAATAAAAATCATTAGGGTTCCTGTAAAAATCATTAGGCGGAGCAGGAGAGATGGAGGAGGAGGCGGGAAAGAGGAGGAGGCGGAGCAGAAGGCGAAGGCGGCGTGGGCGTAGTGTTGTTGCCAGAGGTGGTTTTTACTACCCAGTTCAATTCTCTGATCCCTGTTGGAGGCTATAAAAGCAATTGAACCCAGTTTCTTGCCAGATCATTGTCTCTGTTTTTACTACCCAGTAAATGCCTCGGTTGCTTACCTTTGCAGGCGGTCCTCATGAGGCTCAACACAATCACAGGACTCACGTATAGGGACTCACGAAAGCGGGAAAGAGGAGGAGGAAGAGCAGAAGGCGGAGGCGGAGCAGGAGAGGAGGAGGAGGAGATGGGAAAGAGGAGGAGGCGGAGCAGAAGGCGGAGGCGGAGCAGGAGAGGAGGAGGAGGAGATGGGAAAGAGGAGGAGGCGGAGCAGAAGGCGGAGGCGGGAAAGAGGAGGAGGCAGAGCAGGAGAGGAGGAGGTGGAGGCGGGAAAGAGGAGGAGGCAGAGCAGGAGAGGAGGAAGCAGAGCAGGAGAGGAGGAAGCGAAGGCGGACCTGAGGAATGCCTATTGAGCATACGAGGAGGAGGACGAGGATGAGGCATCGGCGGTGGTAGCTGCGGCAAGCAACCACCGGTAGCTGGAGGTAACCAAGCGAGGAGCGAGTAGCGGCGGCTCCATAGTTGAGGCAGCGGCGGAGGAAAAAAAGAAGCGACGAGCGAGCGAGGGAGAAAGGAAAGTCGCGCTCGCTCGGGGAGGTAACCAAGCATAAAATGCCAACTTAAGTGGTGTTTACCAGAAAACGACACATAAAGTGGCATTTTATCCCTCGTACCCAAGCAAAACAAGCCACCACCACTGGCGTTTACTGTAAAACTCCACATAAAGTGGCGCTTTATATAAAAGTTGTTCCAAGGACGGATGTGACGCATCGACCTACTAACTGGATAAACGGAAAGTGCCAGATAATGTGGCGTTTTTCCGCCACGCAACCCGGTTGGTGGGATGCATTCAAGTAAAATGTCACTTTATGTGGCGCTTTCACTTCCCGGATCGATAAACCACCATGTTATATGGCACTTAGTCTAAAAACACCAACTAGTGTGGCGCTTTAGTACGAAAACGCCAAATGAAGTGGCGCTTTTATGTCCTCAAGCCTAAAAATGCCACATAATGTGGCGCTTTTTGTTCTGGAGATGGTAAAACGCCAACTAGTGTGGCGCTTTAGCCTGAAAGTGTGCTATTTTGGGAAATAAGTTGTGGAAGGTTCTATATTGGTAAATATTTATACAATAGTGTGCTATTTGGGTTTTTTTCCCATATATCTATTGGATATGCAACTCCAACACGTGTTTCTAAAGTGGTGAGGCCTTTATGTGAGTAATGTTCCACCATGAATTTCTATTGTAATAGTATTTTTCAAGGATGTTTTCTTTCCATAAGAATTTTCTATATGAGCATAATGTAGCAACGATTTTGAAAATCAAATAGAGGGCATGTATTTTGATGTTTAAGATGCCACACCCATCGTATTTCTTAGGTGTGCAAATTGTGCCCCAATTAATTAAATGGATTTTATTTTCAATATGGTTTTGGAGGAAATTTTTGTGAATTGTATCGATGGTATGGTGTATGTGGGTAGGGAGAGGAATGAAACTCAGATATTAGGTGGTTAATGTGGTGAATGAGCTATTGAGAATGGTGAGTCTACCAGCTAAGTTGAGGAAGTTTGTTTTCCTGAAGTTAGGTTGGGATTAAGTTTCTAAATGATGGGATTCCACATAGATTTGGCATTGGGTGGGGTGATACATGAAGTCCCAAGTATGTTAAAGGAATTTCTTCTACTTTGCAGTTAAGAAGAGTTTGGTATCATTTGATCACATCTAGAATCATGTGAGTGTCGATGATTGCATAATTTGGAGGTTGATTTTGAGCCCAGTAATGTATGCGAAGATGCCCAAAATATGGGAAAAGTGTTGATAACATTGATGTCTTCTGGAATAATGAAGATGTTGGTATCATCTGTATATTAGATAATGTTTTCAGTGCATACATGTGGAGTTGTATTTAATCTTTGTTGGGTACCAAGTTTGATCATGTGCGTAAGGATGGATGCAATAAAGATGAAAAGGCACGGAGAGAGGGGATTGCCTTGTCTGAGTCCATTTGAACTCTTAAAATAAATGAAAGGTGACCCATTAATGATCGTGGAAATTTACTCATGGATATACTAACTATAATCCTTTGGATGCATCTGTATTGGAATCCATGCCCTCTCATGCACTGAATGAGGTAGTACAAATTGATGTTGTCCAAAACTTTCTTGAAGTCTAGTTTTAAGGCAAGGAGAAGGGTGTTGTTCGTGTGGCATGTGTGTATGGTTTTATTATGCATCATGCATATTTCTATGTTTTAGAAAGGCACATTGTTGAGGTCTAATGATACCATCTAAATGATTTTTCATCCTAGTACTAAGGGTTTTGTCTATAATCTTGTAGGATTAACTGATAAGGATAATGCGTCTGAAGTGTTGCACAGTTTCTAATTGGTCAAATTTATTATGAGTGCAATATGTGTGTGGTTAAGGGTTTCAATTTGTGTTCTGATGTCATAATGTAGTGATATATAATGGCTAAGATTGATGTAATCCCATTTGATATGTTCCCACATAGGTTGGTGGAATTCAGTGTTAATTCCATCTAGTCCTAGGGACTTGTTAGTTCCTAGTTAGAAAATGGCCTTTTATTTCAATTTTTGTGCAGGGAACAATAAGGTGTTATAGTTGTTTGGTGTGGTTGGGACATATGGTCTCCCACAAGATGTGTAGATGAGGTGATCTAGGGTGTTTTTTGTTGAAGAGAGATTGGAAGTGATGAACGATGTGGGTAGTAAAGATATGTCGATTGAACCATTGTGGTTCCATCAAACATATATGCAAAATTTCAACAATAAAAAACAAGATATTTGTATTCATACATTTTTAAATAATAATTTTTCGTTTGGATTGGACAATTGAGAAAATCTTCAATTGATTAGAAATTGTTTGCAAACTACAACAACCTTAAGCCTCACAACCTTTTTTCATTGTTTCCTTAAAAAAGATGTAGAATTTATCCAATTAATGATATATTATATATTTTTAGCATGCATGAAAATGAAACAAGCAAGAAACATTTTTGAATAGTTCCTTTCACTAAATATATATTTGTATCTTCTTGTGATTAAATTTCATTTTGTTGACATTTGATATCGAAACTCATTATTGAGATACCTCTTAGGTTTTAACTTTTAAAAGAGTATATATAAATCATTAATGAAATTCAAATAAAGAAAAGAAGGTAAATCAATAGTGGTTCTAAATTATGGGAGTTTATTCATATAAGTACAACATATAAAGAATCATCATCATCATCATCATCATATAAGCCTCAACCCAACCATTTATTGGCCGGTCACATGGATCCTTCTTTTCCTCTCAACTCTATTATGGGTCATATTCTGATCAAGGATCCATGTCATAAAAAGAGTGACAAAGTTTTATGACTGGATATCGGCCTACCACCAACCTTCCTATTTTTTCGGAGCTTGGAACTGGCTATATTTGCTCAAAGATGTACGAAAGATAGACAGAGGTACAACATCTAATCTTTTTATCAACTAATATGATCCTTATAATTTAATACATATAACATCATGGGCTTGTAAGGGGTGACATTGCTCTCTACTCTTTGTTTGACACCCCCTCTTTCACTAGACCACCACTCCTTTGTCCTGCATTATGCTTCTCCTTCATTTCTCATTTTTCACCACACTTGATATGACCTTGCTTGTTTACTTTGTAATGAATCACTCACTCACCTATTGCCATTACCTCCATCACCAACACCTGCCGTCTCCAACCCTCTTCAATATTATGCCCTCCTCCTTTTCTTAGGGATGTTTGGTGGGGGGGGAATGATGGGAAATGGAGGGGAAGGGAAAATACTCAACTTGTTTAGTTAAACAAAGTTATGGTAAAGTGAAGGGAAGGGAACATAGGGTAAAAATAGAGAAATATTTTTGTCTATTTTTTACCACTTCATCCCCCTGTTCCCAATTAGAGAGGAGACAAGGGGAAGGGGAAATATTTGGTGAGAAACTTTTATGTATGCTTGAGAGAAACATAAAAGATAGATGGGAATTTTTTGGAGAGATGAAACTTGAAAGAAAATTTTAAAACATATATTGAAACTTAGAATAAAATTATGCTCAAAACAAATATGAACTTTTTAACACTCTGAATTATTTTTATAAGAATTGTAGAAAATGATATGAGTGCGGGAAAACCCCTTTTGTGTAGAGTTTTTCTTCTTGATACGAGGCAACCACCCTTTCCTATAAATAGGATAAGGGGGAAGCATAAAAAGACAGGAGCAAACCCTAATGGGCCAAGACACAACTAGGCTCATATTACAAATAGACTAAAAAAATTTAAGTAAATATACTAAAACAACTTGAGTAAATAGACTCTCCAACACTCCCTCTCAAGCTGAAGCTTGGGAGAATCCCAAGTCAGCTTGCAAACAGACAGAAAAACAACTAAAAAAAGTAAAAATATAACCAAGCACATACATGAATTTCTCTTCCCCTCAATGTTACAATAAGTCACTCAAGAACTCAAATACTCAAAGCCCCCCTCAAGCAGATAATTTTAGAAAACATGTACATAGGAAGGTAGCAGGAGCTTCTTGACCATTGTGTAGTAGCATATGGAGCAAATTAAACATCAATAGGTAGGCATCAATATCTTCATCACAATCACTTGATCATCAAATAGGCCAGAGAGTGTTGAAACACTAGAAGCAATAGATAACTTGAATACAAGGCATGGAAAAGAAATAAGTCAACATGCTCAAGGCACAAACAAGTTAGAGAGTGTTGGAACACAATAGCAGACTATGTATGATGTAGCCAGATAAAAGACCAGTGTCCAAAGTAGAAAGCAACTAAAAGAACTCCAAAACGAACAATAGAAGCTGAAAAGCATGAAGATCTATCATAGCATGTAAGTCACCGACGGAACCATCATTATCTCATCATATAATTTCCATCCTTGTAGCAAGAGTCAAAGTCTAGAGAGTGTTGGGTCACATTCACAATAGATGTGTGTAGGGTACTTACAAAGAGTCAACGTGCAAACAGAATAGTAGTGCAAACTCACAAAGAAGCAAGGTAAATGTGCTAATCATAACACAAGTGGCAACAATGACGTCACCGAATAGAAAAGTAATCAACAAATAGCAGAAGTGAAGTAGATAAGACCATAATAGTAGCCGAGATTATGAACAAGAAGTAATAGCATTAGAAATATCCTCATAGTAGTAACAAAAAGTGAGGATAAAAAGTTTTCATAACAGTAGAAAGGTCCACATAGAAGGAAAAATAACACCACAAAGCAGCACGAAGATCCATATAACAGTAGTACAATGGCATGAAGATCCATATAGCAGCAAAATTAAAATGTCTTCTTCTTCTTCTTTATTCATATATCCTCTATCTCATCTCTTCTCTATACTCATCATCCTCTATTCTCCTCCTCACGCCAACCACGAAAAGAGCAAGAGAGTGATTGGGGTGAAAAGTAAAAAACAATGATAGAGGAAAGTACTATGTAGGAAAGTATGTGGAAGGAGTAACCGACAACTCAAGTCAAGGTGCAATATGACCCGATTACATAGATCCAGATACAAAAAATAAGTGGATCTTTTTACGATCCAAAAAGGGGTGTGGGAGTGGAGCCCGTACAAAAAAAATAGACAAGGTAAAAAAATCGTAGGATCAATAGGTTTAATATGTATATGGGGGTGGAACAAGGATTGAGGAGGTAGGCAAAAGGTAAGTAGGGCTAAAAGACCGGGGGTGTAAAAAATATATAAACTAGCTAAAAAAAGGAAGATGATTGTTGCTGGTAAGAAAGGTATAGAATCACGTCATTTATAGAACCTTCCACCATGAGTAGATGATGTAGCACACCAAGATGTAGAAATAGGAAGAAATGAACATGCCATTTTAATGAAGAACCACACCGTGTCTGATATCACAATAGTAGCAGTAACAATTAACATGTCATGTCGGGGAAGAGACTTGTTGTGTTGATTTGCTGAATCTTGGGGTAGAAGCACGTGACACGTCGTGTTAAAAGATGACACATAGTGTCAAGGTACATGTAACACGTCATTTTCGAAAGCAACACGCCATGTTCAAAATTGGTGAACGAAGTAGATCTCCACCTACACACCATGTCAAGCAACGACATACTGTGTCGACAATGAATAGTAGCATAAAAACCCCAATTCAACAGTGAAAGATGGATTTTTCCTTACAGATCTCCACCATATTAGTATAGGAGAGATATGTCCCCAAAACCACTAAACAGGGGGGATCTTTATCCTAGATTTGGGACTAGATCTAAATAGATGCATAGATGAAAAGAGGGTAGATATCTGTAAGGATGTAGATGATGATGGTGTAGATCTACAAAGGATAGATGATGGAGATGCAGATATGCAACAATATAGATGAAGACAAAAAAATATGATTTATCTGGTAGCTCCAAAGGCAACAAATCATGGTGGTGACATGACGATCCATGTAGATCTAGTAGCAGCAACTTCAAAGTGAATAATTTTGTTATTGAAGATGGAGACGGGTCATGGAGATGACTCCAAGAAGAGGTAGGGATGGGAAATCCCTATGGACAGCCTAGCAATGCCTAGCAACGCCGGCCACCCATAAGGGGTGGCAACTTTCCTTTGTGCTCTCTATCAATTAGGGTTGGGGTCGTCACAGGAGAGCCTGCTCTAATACCATGGAGAAAACAATCCCCTTCTGTGTAGAGTTTTTCGTCTTGAAAGGAGGCAATCACCCTTTCATATAAATAGGATAAGGGGGAAGCATACAGACACATGACAAACCCCTGATGGGCCAAGACACAACTAGGCCCATATTACAAATAGATGAAAAATGACTTAAGTAAATAGACTAAAACAACTTAAGTAAATAGACTCTCTAACAAGAATATTGAAGAAAATTACAATTTTGAAGGAAAATTGATTTTAAATTTAGAAATATGTACATGAATTAATATAATTGGATGCAAACATAGATGTAACTTACAAAAAAATTGGAATATGGAGAGAACTTGCATACTTGAACGGAATTTATTGATGAACAATAAGTAAATATGGAGAAAAGTACTTGCATAAAGTACAATTAGTATACAAATATGCAATCTATTTACTGCACATAAATTTTATATCATAGGGATTACTAGATTATCAATGGTCATACATGTCAATAATTATTTAATTTTAGCTACTAATTAATTATAAATTAACCTAAATAGTTAACTATTTTTGGTTGAGTTTTAATATTATATATCAAGAAAATTGGCATATGATCAGATAGGATTTCTTAGACTTCATGGAGCACTACTTTAAACCCAAACCCATCCCCAAGGCACACACCATGACAAAATTTTTCCTCATCATGAAGATTGATAGCCCCACAAAGCTTATAGATTATCGTCCAATTAGCATCAACAATGCCTCTATGTGCATCATCAATAAATTCTTAGATTCACACCTCTCTCTACCTCCCTTCTTTAATCTCACCAAATTAGAATGCTTTCATTCCTAGTCAAGACATATTATGAAACATGAGGCTTGTGCAGAAGCTCTAACATGACCTTGATGCCAATAGTGAGGAGGAGCGAAATTTCCTATTGAACATGGACATCTTAAAAGCATTTAACCTAGTCAATTGGTCTTACTCAAGTTCAATATTGCATTCTTTGTTTCTCTAGGTGGGTGATTGATCTGATGATCACATCATGCCCGACTCATGGTTCACCTTAATGGTCGCTACGGGGTCATTTTCCCAGCAATAGGGGGATTTAAGTAGGGTGACCCCATCTTTCTAGGTATGTTCATCCTAATGTAGAATGCTCTGGGATGGGTGGTTACCAACCTGGCTAACCCCAACCTCATCTTGTAATTATCTACTTGATGGGAATCCCTAGAACAAGCATGTTGGAGGTTCACCGAGGACATCTTTCTCTTCTCACATTGTTGGGTAGACAATCAACACTCTACAAGATATGATTCAGAACTATAAGGAGGTATTGGGACAAGTATTAATCATAAAAATATTTCATTTGTTGGGATGCTCCTCACAAGGACCTAAAAAATTTGTGACAATAGAGTGGGAGTTGGCCTAATGGATGGTGACATCTCCTACCTAGGGATCCTAACTGTTGATATATGCTCTAAGATGGTCTTCTATCAACCCCTGGTGAAAAAGACCAGAACCTACATTTCCTCATGATGATTCATAGATACTCTAAGGTGGCCTTTTAGATTGAGACAAATGATCAATGCATGGTTCGAGGAAGGGACCTGGAAACTAATTTGTCTGGGAAGGACTGGTCATAAAATATCTCATTCCACAAGTGCAACAAGGCTCATCCCTCACTCATATACAGGCCCAGGGACTCTTTGCCACCACAATGGTGAAATAATGATTCTTAAATTGAGGAGGTCATAAACCTATAAGTGAGTAGAGGTTAGGTTATCTAACATGAGGTATGAACTGGAGTGGAAGCAAAGACTAGCAATCTCTTCCCCTACACAATGCCAAGAAGGTCTTGAGTAATGTGATGTTTCAGATCATTCATGCAAATTGGGCCTAGCTCTGAAAAGTGTCTGACAAGGTTTCCGTTTTTATTTGGGGCTAATCTAAGGGGCCTTAAGCCTAAAAATCATAATTGTTTATTAAACATAGAATAGGGGGTTGTCGATTTCTAGCCCCTCAACAATTTCATCTTACAGAAAATACTACCATTCCACAAAATTTCTTTAGGATATCCAAAGTGATCCAAATTTCTCCTTTGGTTGTGGCCTCAAATCCCTCATGCCAATGCTCAGAGTTGCCCCTAATGGGAATCAGGTGAACCCTGACTAAAGTAGCCTAACTAGGGGTGACCATTTTTTTTTTGGGGGGGGGGGGGGCACCAATAGGAAAAGGAAGGAGGGGTTGATCCCACATACATACCATCATGAAAGAAGACAAATTTTAGGGGGATTTATCATGTGCATCTAACTTTGAGGGGGTTTTCACACTACGCCTGGACAAGGAATTCAATTTCTAAAGAAAGCCCACCCGCATTGAATTAAAATTGTTGGTACATATCTCACATATGAGCTTAATTATTCCCCTTCCTCAAAGTACATATAGTGTTATCAGAGCCAACGTTTTTGGAGGACCTTTGTTAGGACCAAAAGTCCAATTATTTAAAAAGGTTATGTTTGTTGAGAAGAGCTATCCTCACAGAAGGGTTGCTGCAACATTTCATGGTAGGATACCTCTATCCATATGTTCAAAGAGAGTGGTACATCGATCTATACCTTTTGGATAAGGCGTGTGAATTGATTGTCCCCCACCCACATATATACATGTGACCTCCATGACCCATATCT
The DNA here is from genome assembly GCA_963693085.1 of Alisma plantago-aquatica. Classification (NCBI taxonomy): domain Eukaryota; kingdom Viridiplantae; phylum Streptophyta; class Magnoliopsida; order Alismatales; family Alismataceae; genus Alisma; species Alisma plantago-aquatica. The sequence goes on from OY856410.1 coordinate 2,968,577, forward strand.
TCTTCCACTACAAGACATCCATGAAATTTCTCCCCATTATGCAGGGGCCTCTTTTGCAACATGATCCCACAAATCCTAGTTGTTTTGTTTGGTCCAACCACTACAAGATATGATATGAAAATCGCAAGGACCTACATCATTGAGCATGTGAAATGGGGTATTAATTTTAAAAGACATCAATCCAAGCCATGGATCTCATTATTTGATGGAAAGGTTGTTGTCTCACAACTTCTACCCTCCTTGTATGGGCCCATCCACAAGGATCTCTTTCGCATGGACTCCCCCTATGGGGTCAACTCAAGATTAACACATCACTTCTTTTAGCCATAGTGAGACGTCACTCCTATGCCTTAGGGGTAGATGTCAGAACAAGCAAAGGAGCAGTCTTGATGGTCATGACAACTAGTATTGACATGAAGGAGAACATAAAATCTACCTCGGAAGCAATAAGATACACCCCCAATGTGTATAAATGAGAAGGATTACAGTTAACTGGTTGTAAAATGATAATACTTGTATCGTTGCTTTCTTTGTGGGCAACACAAAGCCACATAGGCCCTTTCAAGGGCATTAAAAACACATACTTGTTTTTGCGCATGGGCATCAAAACCAGCCTTTTTTACGAGAAAGAGAACATAGTTGCATTCTCTCTAGCCATGCATGATAGTGGACTTGGAGAGGCCCTCACCAAAGAATACAGCGATATATCTTACCAAATCAGAGAATATACTAAATATGACTCCCACCTTCTATAGATTGGGCTTCTTAACGCCTTTGTGTTGTTGTACAGTTGTACATTTTGAAGAGATATAAGGTTTTTTTTATTTTTTATCGCGGGCCCAATTCTCATGCTTCTGTATGGCTTTTAGTCTTCTTTCTAGTGGTGTTGGTGACTAGATGAATACAACTCACCTTTGTTAGAAACAATTTTGAGTAAGGTTCACAACACTTTTTCTATATGCATAGCCTAGTCTCTCTCTGCAATGAGCTATGCCCTCTCCCTAGAATATCTTACCAACACCTCTAGACCTTCCTCTCCCATATAAAACCTTTGGTGGATAATTCCCTTGAAGAAGATAGGCTCAATAGAAAATAAAGGTAAGACAAGAACTGAAAATGTTTGATACTCACATACTGATGTCTCTATTCTATTTGGGACTAGCACCAATACTACTAACATAGACCCTTTAGACATTCTATCATTATCTTTATTTCTCCTCATTTGAGTGATATTCTTGTAGTAGCATAAGTACGTCACAAATACATGTAAATATGATTGCAATAGCTATACCATCTTATTGTTGGACAAAAAACTCACTCTTTTGTTCTTCACACTTACCCCTATGAGAACGTGTGGTCTCTTCATGTGCCACACGTCTTATGCTTCAAGGAGATTAAATATTTGAACTAATATTAAGATACTTACATATCTTGATACCATATTATAACACCATAAGAAGGCAGAGAAAGACACTAAATCGATTGGGAAAATTAATACACTCTTGTTGACTCAAAGTCTATTTGACTCTCAAAGTCTAATGGACTAAACCCTTGTTTCGATGATGACTAACCATTTTGCTTATTTGTGTCTAATGCTTCTACTTGAGTGATTCTAGATTAGGTACAGACACACTCTAAATGCCCTAACTTGTGCATCCTAACTTGGATAAAAACAAGTTGAAATCAATGCAAGTGTACTTTTGTGGAAAAGACCTCAATCCATTGGAATCATGTTGTAAATCACTTGAAATTATTACATGACTTGTAATCAAGCTTAAAAAAATTAGGAGCACTTCAAATGAATATTTAAGCACTTTTATAGAAATTTCCAAAATTCATCATAGAGACTTTTATCGGCCAAGTTTCATCTAGGATAAACTCGACCAACATCCTTGATGGATCATGGGAACTACCAGGGTTCATCGAGTTTCCCCGAGACAAGCTCGACTGATACCTCTAAATAGGACAATCAATTTTAAGCCATCGATCGAGTTTCATCTAGGATAAACTCGATCGACATCCCAAAATTGAATTATCCCATAGTGTCATTGGTCAAGTTTCCCAAAAGTGAACTCAACCAACCACACTGTACATAATGTGCAAAGAAAGTGTTTCTAGTCGTTGGAGTGTTGTAAAACTAAAAAAATTTTGTTGCAACATCCAAACAACTATAATTTGTCCCTAAGTACTTCTACCAGTTAGTTGGCATCCTCAACTATAAATAGAACCCCCTGGGCTTCATCTCATGGTTAGCCAAGCACTATGAAAGTTATACTTGAGTGCCTCCAAGAGCCTCCTTCTACTCTCAAGCTTAATCATTTGTTACATCCATTATAGTGAGTAAGAGATTTGTAAGATAGCTAGTCCTACATGTATGTCTTATGAGGATATCAATTCCTCTACCTCCCAATCTCTCATTCAACCTTAAAGATGAAGATTCTCTCTCTTAGCTAAGAGAGGTGAATAATAAGAAGGGAAGGAGTCCTTGGCAAAAGCTTCTCCTTGGCGAAGGTGAAGTCAAAGGTGGAAGATCCAAGTCATGAGTGGGCAATTCCATAAAGGTAGATGACTTATTGTAAGAGTGGGTAAGTCCTTGGTGAAGGCTGAAGATTTATTACAAAAGTGGATAAGTCCTTAGCGAGGTGGAAGACTCTTGGTCATGGATGGGTAAGTCCTTTGGTAGGTTGTTGGATCCCTTCTCCTTAAAGGGAAAGTTGGGTATACTTGTCCCAAAAAAGAAAGATAATTTGTTGTAACTCTTATAATGGAATATAAGGAGTGAGACGTGGTTCAAAAAGCCTAGAGGTTGACCTCTCTAGGTAGTGGATGTACACTCTCCTAGTTTGGAGTTTGGAACCACTATACATAGCTTGCTCTTGATCTCATTCAATCTCTCTCTCCCTTGCTATGTATGTTTGTTTGCACTCAAATTTCATATTAGCAACCTTATCTTGTGATATATATTGAAGGTCTAATGATTTTTATTTAAGTGTTTATAGCTCTATTAACCCCCCTCTAGAGCCCATCATCCTAGATCCAACAAGTGGTATTATAACATAATGTTGCCGCTCTTCATATTGAAAAAGAATCTTATATGAGAAAAGCACTTTGCTTAGGAACCAATCTTTTACATGCTAGGGATAACATCAATCAATTGTCTTTGACTATTACTTCTCTTATACATACCAAATATAGTTTGAGGTTCTCTATGCGAATATTCTTAGATGATAAAAAGAATCTTAAACAAATCCTAGATCATACTACCGAACAAATGGATAGAGATTGTTTTGGACTTGATAATAGCCAAAGGAACAACAAAGACAAAGGATGTTGTATTTTCAATGAAGAATCCTCTAGTATTGAGTCTATGAGATCATGTAATCATTGCATTGAAAATTGGTCATTATTCTACATATTGCCCTTTTAGGAAATCACCCAAGAGTAATAGGACTTGGGCTACTAAGCTAACCCCCCAGACCCAAAAATATGATTGGGTACCATTTCATCTTTCTTCTTGTAGGTCACTTACTAATGAATTGACATGACCTATTGATTTGTAAATAGACTTCTTAATACACATAAATAATGAAAGGTGAGATGTTTATGGGGTGGCAACAAGTGGAAAAGAAATGGTAAGAGCAAAGGTAATGTTATCCTTTCTCATATCCAATCATTGTGCGCTTTTGCCAAGTTAGTATGCACTATACATATGGTTTTTGAGTCAAAGTTGGTATATTGTGATTTTCATATCTTTATTACTAAAAAAACTGCCCCTAATGATTTCATAGTGCTTTACTAACTTATTTATGCATGTTTGGATATTGCTTATATTTTTATCATGCCTCTATATATGCTTTTCTTGAAAAATAGATGTCTTTAACAACAACTTTTGTCAGCCGAGTTTGTCCTACGGAAACATAACTGAAAAGCACCAATGGGAGATTCCAACAACTATTGTCGACTGAGAAGTTTAACTCAAAAACTCGACCGAAAACACTGTGCACAGAATATACAGATGGAATTTTGGTTGAGAATTTCTCTCTCAGCTAGACATTCTCAACAAATAGTCTTATTTTTTGGCACTCTCTTTGATACATTTATATGTGCATATTGCCATGCTTCAATTTTACTATCTTGCATACAACTCTATCTTTATAATTGCTATAAATTAGTGCATCTATATCTTGCAATTACGTATCTTGAGTTGGTATGCATGTTTTGATGATGATTTATTTGAATCTCTTGATATAATCTAAATTCTTTATATTGACCTCTGACTTGCTACATCTATCTAGTTGTATATTGTTTGATACAACCTTGAGTCTCTTAGAGGTAATCAATCTTTTGATAATGATTCATATTTTTATAGTAAGTTATATCCTTTCATGCTTTTTTTTTGGTCAGTCAAAAAGTGTGTTACTATATTACCAAAAAACTTTGGGCACTAAGTACCCCATTACATCGACCTGAGCTAAAAGCTCATACAAGGATCAAAGTCCCCACGTAGGGGGAAATGCATGACTTCTAAAAGAAGAGATAAAACTAAAAGACCTATCTAACTAACCAAGCTAGGTCCAAGCATTCCAACCAGAAGAGACTATTTACAAGCCACTATTACATGCATTCAGCGTACCCACAAGTAGTAATAGAAGCTTGACGTAGGACAAATCTAGTTTCCTGCCTGTATCCAGCCCTGAAGCTACAGATCTTCTCCGCTATCAGAACTTCGGGTTTCTAAATGGGCGAGATCACCCAAAAAGGAACCCCTAGCATCGGGTCAACAAGAAATCGAGCAAGCCGGATGAGAAGTAAGAACCAGCACATGTAACAACAGAGCGTGGGAGGGAAAACAGATCCTTTCATGCTTTTGAAACTGCATATCTCTTTGTTTGTATATTTCTTTACATATACTCACAGCTTGTTATTTAACTTGTGTATCCTTTGCTATGATCCAGAGTCTACTAGTAGTTATATCATCTACCAGTAGTCCATCCACATGTAGTTCTTTCCTTATTCATCTTTTGATATCGAACACATCAATTGGTACTCAACTATATGCTACGCATGTATCTTGTTTCATACATACTCAAGCTTGTTCCTTGACTTACATATATACTATCTTGAGTTACTTGATTGCATATTAGTGCCTCGATGTTTTCTAGAATTACATAATGGGTTGTTCAAATACATGTTTTAATTGACCTTATATACATTGCTTGGACAAGCCCCTAGTTTTTACACTTCTACTCTCCATTCTAAATTTTGGTATCTTCTTTTAATTACAAATTGTGTTTTTAGCTCTTCAACCCCCTCAATTTTTGGAATGACAAAGGGGGAGTAGGCATGTCTTATGTAAAGGGGAGAACACATATATGTACAATATATATGAGTAGACGACATAGTTTATATAGATGTTATGAAAGCTAACCATGTAGGAGAGATATCATCAATTGAGGGGGAGTATGAGAACTCCATTAGCATCAATTGAGGGGGAGCATATGAACTCAATTCTATCAAAACCGCTAGGTTTCTCTAAAGGTATGATTTTATGTACATGCTTTCAATACATTTATGGAATGGTTTGTCATCTTCAAAAAGGAGGAGAATGCTGACTCAAAGTCTAATTGACTCTCAAAGTAATTGACTAAACCCTTGTTTTGATGATGATTAACCATTCCACTTATTTGTGTCTAATGCTTCTACTTGAATGGTTTCATATGAGGTACAGACACACTCCAAATGCCCTAACTTGCGCATCCTAACTTAAAGAAAAATAAGTAAAAATCAATGTATGTGCACTCTTATATAAAATACCTTAAATATATTAGAATGATATTGTACATCACTTTTAATGATTGTATGACTTGTAATTAAGCTTAGAAAAAATTAAAAGCACTTAAAACAAATATTTAAGCACATATATAACAATTTCTAAAATTCATCACACAGACTTTTATCGGTTGAGTTTCATCTAGGATAAACTCGACCGACACCCTTGATGGATCTTGAGAACTGCCAGGGCCGACCGAGTTTCCCCAGGGCAAACTCAACTGACACCTCTGCACTGACAAATCAATTTTAATCCATCGACCAAGTTTCATCTAGGATAAACTTGACCGACAACTCAAGATTTATTTGTCGCATAGTGCCATTAGTTGAGTTTTCGAAAAGAAAACTCGACCGACCACGCTGTACATAATGTGCAAAAAAAAGTGTTCTAGCCGTTGAAGTGTTGCAAAACTAAAAAAATATCGATTGCAACACCCCAAACAACTAGAATTCATCCCTAAGTGATTCTGCTGGCTAGTAGGCATCCTCAACTATAAACAGAACCCCTTGGGTTTCATCCCATGGTTATCCAAATACTAGGAAGGTCCCTATATTATAGTTAAGTGCCTCCAAGGGCCTCCTTCCACTCTCAAGCTTAATCACTTACTACATCCATTAGAGTGGGTAGGAGATTTATAAGAGAGCTAGTCCTACATATATATCTTGTAAGGCTCTCAATTCCTCTATCTCCCAATCTCTCATTCAACCTTGAGGATGAAGATTATCTCTCTTGGATAAGAGAGGTGAAGAAGAAAAAGGGAAGGAGTCCTATGGTGAAAGATTCTCCTTGATAAAGGTGAAGTGAAAGGTAGAATATTAAAGCCAAGAGTGGGTAATTCCTTCAAGGCGGAAGACTTGTTGCAAGAGTGGGTAAGTCCTTGGTGAAGGCTGAAGACTCATTGAAAAAGTGGGTAAATCCTTGGTGAGGTGGAAGACTCTTTGTTATGGATGGGTAAGTCCTTGTTAGCTTGTTGGCTCCCTTCTCCTTTAAGGGAAATCTAGGTATCCTTGTCCTAGAAAAGGAAGGCCATATGTTGTAACTCTTATAATGGAATATAAGGAGTGAGACATGGTTAAAAAAGCCTAGAGGTTGACCTCTCTAGGTAGTGGATGTATACTCTCCTAGTTTGGATTTTGGAACCACTATATATAGCTTGTTCTTGATCTCATTCAATCTCTCTCTCCCTTTCTATGTATGTTTAGTTGGACTCAAATTTCATATTAGCAACCTTATCTTGTGATATATCTTAAAGGTGTAATGATTTTGGTATAAGTGTTCATATCTCTATTCACCCCCTCTAGAGCCCATCATCCTAGATCCAACAACTCTTCCATATTGATATGACCTTCTTAGGTATTAGATCTTGTGTGAGATTTGAAAAAACTGCCACTGAGAGGACCATCCTCCCCAGATCATGGTGATACTTAGTGTTTTATTACAACATTGGATGGATTACTTTCACCTTTGGATGTTGTCACTTTCTCGACCTCTTCTAGGCAAACGAACAATAATGCATGTGATCCATACCATGATGGACTACAATCATTGGAAACCTAGGCCTCCTTCACATTTGGATTTGCCCCACATGAAAATACAACATATATCTTGACGTGTTTGATGAGAATCCCTATTCACTGCATCTACCATAGGCATTTACCAACAAACCAAATCATTTGTTTTTCAATGGGCCTTATCCCAATAACTCCTTCCACAATTTTCAGATCATACATCCTTGAAGAATGATGATAATACATAGAATGTGAACCTCAATCCATATGATGCACACCAAGATGTCTCACAAGCTCAAAAAAAAGAGGATGTTGTTGACTCACTTGATGATGCAAATGATACTTCAACTATTCAACATGTCAGTAAAAAACATTGACTCTTGGACAAATAATGATCGGTTTCCTTCATATACATACATATATAGCACAAGATAGACAATTTTACATTCTGGATAGACGACACTCTTAGTAAATCATTAAAACATATTGGTTGATCGTTGTTAAAAGGAAAAACCATTTCCTAAATAGATTTTATCATTTCCATCATTTAAATAGAATAGTGCATAAACCCAATAACTTCCAATAACCAAAAATTTGCTTCACACTTTGTGGAACATGCCACTTTTTAGACAATTGCACCTTATCGAGGTTCATATCCTCCACCCACTTTCCTATAGACACATTGGTTTCTCTCAGAACCATCATACATCTCACTTTGTCCCTTCGACATATGTTACTCGAAGTAAACGTACAATGGGTCATAATTTCTTACATATAAAAAGTACTCATCATCCTTCTAGTTCTAATGTCACTTAGATCCAGAGACACATCCCTTCACACTATATGTTCTCCATCCTTTATCCAAGCAGAGGTTATATCCTGGACTGTAGCCATCAATCATTTATGTGAAACCATGCTGACCCATGGTGTAAGATCCTCAAATTTTGTATTTTAGATTCTATGATTATGAATTCAATGATAATATATTGAGATTCACCCTAAGACAATCAAAGTAGTATTAGAATGATGAGATCAATAATGAGACTTTTATTGTATTGGAATGATGAGTTTAAGGAAATAATGTAACTTTGTGCAAATAAATGAATGTAAGACTTCAATTGAGTTATCATGATAATAAAAGCCTTAATGAAGAGAATCATAAAGTTTTTTGATCAATTGGAAGGCCGACGTATGATCCATGGGCCTTAGGATCCACTTTAAGCCCGGATTGGGATATTTGCATGGCAAATAGGCCCATTGGTAGATAGGATAAAGGAATTGGAACTTAGTGCATAATATGATGCCAATAATGATGTGAGTTGATTAATAAACTCATCGTGAGATGATTAGCAAAATTTTAGAAGATTCTAAGAGGGTATAAGACCTAGATAATTAAGGGAGTAATTATCTAGTCTTTATTTGGATTCCAAGTATTCATATATCAAAAATTAAATAATATGACATAATACTTGACATAATCCGAGATAATGAATAAATCAAGATAAATGCCAGTTTTGTGATAATTATATGTTTGTATATGACCTAGGTGCTTAAATCAAGTAAATACTTGAATGGCAATAAAACAATTTTTATCTTTAGTTTTTTATCCCAATCTTTGCATGATCTGAGTTTGTGCCAATCACAAGGTAATCCCAAAATTTTGGGTTATATGAGTTGTTCATGTTGACCTATAGGGTTTTTAGAATATTTGTTATAGTTTAATTAAGTGGGGTAGATAATGTCATTTCATATTGATTTATCATGTGTCACACCCAAAATTCTAGATAAGACAGACTTTAAGGGGATGACACAGATAAAATCTACTATCCCAACCATGATATGAGGATTGAACAACTATTAGACCTTCTCCTACCTCGCATTTGAAGACGCATAGAGGCAGGATTTCTAGACGCTGACCCCCAACCCCATTCTCTCTCTCTTTACCACTTTTTTCCCATAAAAATAGGTGGGTTTCCTATGTGAGATCGTAGGAAACTCAATGAGCCCTAATATGGTCGTTGTTTTTGCCGGTTGGGATAATACCCAATTTCCCCATGACACTGGGACATTAGGGTGGGACACCGTTATCACACATCTCATCCCCACTCCTATATCAAGGGTTTGGAAGAACCATCAAGGCTCCCTAAATCCAAAGGGATGCTAAATTATTTGAGAAAGGCATCACAACCTTTCGACAACAAGTTTGTCATCTATGAAAACCTCCTCCTAGTGTTGTGTATTCTTTGAGCTTGCAATCAATTAATTGGTTTCAAAACACCTTCAGCCAACTGCGAGGACCCCCCAACCCCCAACATTGTTTGAGGAAGCCCAGTTAGGATTTCCTACAAGGTGGCCCTGTTCCATTGAAGAAGCTCTTTGGAAGATGGTCCCAGGCCATGATGAGCATGGCAAGTGGCTCAAGAAGCACGATAGTCTTCTGGGAGTCCTATCTGATTCATAACTTGCAATGAGTTGAGGTAAAGAGTTCCCTTGTTCTCGAAATAATTCCTGACCATCGTAGCCTCTTAGATCATGCCTTCAGTCATCCCACTATAAGTTCTATGTCTGGGCAACTTCTCTGAAGTTTTCTAGAGATGGGGGTACTGCCCGTTGTGGCTTTCAACACCTAGAGCCCATATCCAACCCCATGATTGACTCATGGCTACTGTTCTTAAGAAAGACATGGTGGGCAAGGGGAGTAGCTAAACAATCTCCTTTGGAGATTTATCTTACCACCCCAAACTGCATGCCATTTCATGTCACAGTTCATGGTAGGTGGGGTCATCTTCCCTCTCCCCCAAAACCTGGCCCTGGGATGATAAAAATATACCTATTCACTGACGTGGTGGTCTACTATTGGGCCGACTAAGTATTATCTTGCAATTAATATTGTAAATAGTAGTATCTTAGAACATAGTGAAATTATGTATCAAATTGCTCAAGAAAATGAGCCAAATATGAATAAAATATAATTATGTCATGATTCTGGTCATAGTTCCATAAGTATAGTCGAGACATGTATATAGGGTGATAAATATAAGTAAAACCTATCTCTTAATGATTACGCTTATAATCATGTTCAATACGCTTATTGTGTGGTATTATATGATATTTTTGAATAATGATGAGATATCTAATTAGATTAAATATTAATGATATTTTAGGGTGTGAAGCCATAAACAAGAAAATTAGGGTTTAGAAGCTAATATGCTTTAGTTGTCATATTAATCTGCATGATCCCATGTAAGTACTAATAATGAAAACTCAAGATAATGATGATAATGTATATTAGGGTTTATAAGTCACTAGATCCCTGTACAAAGGAATTAGGGTTTCGAGACCTAACCCTGATACCAACCCCAAACCTAAATACTAGATTCAACCCTATTTGGATCACATGAATATATGGTGACACTTTAAGGTATACATACATGTAGATTGAATGTTTATTTGCTTGGATAATATATTATTGGTTGGATTGCATAAAGTGCACTTGAAGTATAATGCATGGCTTCTTCATGTCAAAGGTACATGTCTATTTATGAGTACATGCATTATCAACTTCAAATAGAATTACCAGATGATTTTCTAGGTATTGATTCCATAAAATAAATTGTTAGATGTTTATTTATGTCATGTTCAACTAGATAATATGAGTACCACATAATGAAAATAGAATATTTTAACCTTGGGTTACATGTATGAAGGGGTATTACCCATAAGTCAAGGATGGATGGTGATCACACTGAATATAGAGTACCAAAAATAGGTTAGAATATGTAATAAGAACACAAGTTCATATGTGCAAAAAAATTGACTGTTAGAATTTTATGTTGTTATTATACTTGCACACATTTTGGTTGCACCATGTACACAATATAGCAATGTACTAATCCACAAAATTGTTTACTAGTGTTTTAATCTAATTGGAATCTATATTTGAAGACTAGGATATCAAGAATCTAGCACCAAAAGAATGTATGCTAAAGATCATTGGAGGATTAGTTATATATTCTAGTAATTATTCTCACACATGTTAGTCTCTTATGTATATGTTAGTTTTATTTTGAACAACTCATATAACTCCTTAGAGGAGCCCATTATACATCTTTTATCAAAACTTTATTCAACTAATGGAAATTATTTATTATTTGTTAAATCTCATCCTAGAAATATATCTACCAACTCTCACTTTAAGGTCTACCTTGATTGGAAACACAAAAAAGTGGGGGGTCATTCCACAAACTAAAGTCTTCACTCTTCCCTCTAATAACCTTGCACCAACATACTTATCCCACTCCAAACCACATATAAAGCATAGACAACCACCACAACCTTCTTCACCCAATTTCACCTTCAAAAATAACCCATTTTCATCACCCCTCTCATTAATTACTCCACATTTGTTGACCCCCTTCTACACTGCCACCAAATATTCACTCCATACAATTTAATATAAGAGACCATTATCAACTTCCAGACCAACTCTATGATATTTATGAAGGTTCTCACCAGCCATAGAATCCTTGTCTCTATCCAAACAACCTAAAAATAACTGTCTTCTCACTATGGATGTCACAAGATTCATATCTCTTCTTTCTCATGGATACACCATTCTCAAACCAAGAATTATATTTGTTGACCAACTCATTTACTCCTTCCTACCGACACAAATATCAATCACTTTGATGGACTTTCTATTACCATTCCTTCTATAGTTTTTTTCAAGGCTACATCACCAAATGGTTCCTAGATCTTGGAGAGGATCTGGCAAAATTGGGGGTTCCGCTTGGGTCTCCATCTTTAACCTTCCTCCGCACCTCTGGGATATCACAAAAGAGATATCACTCCCCAGTTTCCTCAAAATCATATCAGGTGAGATCATATATACCATTAAACTCAAGGATAAAATCCACATAACATTCCTTCTATATTTCTGGACATGTTTGGTCACCCCACTTCATGTTGAACCCCACATTTGGATGTAAAATGATAGATAAACCTACTCCTTTCCAAACTTGAACCAAAACTCCAACCAACAACAACATGTCTCAACATCACCCCACCTATCCACTCAACGTTGCACATCATCAACCTTTTACATGCTAATCAACTTCATAACAACCATATGAGTCCTCACTTGCTCACGATCCATACCCCTCCACAAAACAAAGTTGTTCATGATATGATAGAACTCCTTAACAATAAGATTACAAGTGAGCCCAACAAATCCAAGCACCCCACCCCCCAGATTAGAAACATGGTAAATAACTTGACCCCACAATGAATCAAAATCAGACTACAAAGTGTACTCTTAAACACATGAAGAAACAAAACTTCTTACAATAGACATACAAGGTAAAACCCTTCCTGTTATTTTTACTTCTGATAATACACAATATTCGGGACTTGATCACATTCATAATCTTGCATCATGGGATAGCGCTTCTGATTTTTCCACTTTTGCTTAACTCCTCAATGTTACCTTAGATTCATCCCCAGATCTTGAACCTTGCCATGTTTGGTCTAGAACAAGACCTTGGGTGGTCTAATTGTAGACCCATTTTACTTGATATTGACCAACTCAAATATCTCACATTTTGACCAAATACATGTTGTTTCTTGAATTTTTTTGGCTTTTACTATTGTGATTAACACTTACTCATCATGATTATTACATCTAGGAATGTTTCTGAGTCTATGAATATAGTGAGGAGAAGACATATTTGGTGTTTTATTATAGAAATAAGATAAACCTTATAACACTCCAAGAAACCAAAACTATAACAGCCTCAAATTTTGAGAATTTTACATTTAATATAAGGAAATGACGTAAAGATCAATGCATAATAATGAACTAGATGACATGCCTCTGGTTAATAAAATTGAACTGTAGACCCAGTTTAGGTCTTCAAGTTAAGTAAATGAAGTGATGTTCAATTGATATAAGGCATCAATTGAAATAATATGATGAGAAAAGCCTTGATTTTGAAATTAGAAAGGTAAGTAAACTTGTAGAAGACCAAGGTATGAACTACATGCTTCATGATCATGTTCAGGATTAATTGGACTATTTGATTGTTTGATAGGTCCATTGGGATACAATCTAAAGGAATTATAAATTCATGCATAATTGTGATACCGATACTCTTGGAGTTGATTGGTAAACTAACACTGAGATAATTGATGAATGCATATTCATCCCAGTTTTAGCTAGATTATTAGTCTAATTTAGCATTCATATAGCTTAGTTTTCATTAGAATATCTATGTTTTGATCTACTTAGGTTTTTATGTTAAATTTGATACTTTTCTTGACTCCCTTTGCAAGTTTTGAATTCTATCATTATGCAGCAAGTTTTCCTAGGGGGTCTAAGACCAAAATCGACATGTAGATCGACATGAGAATTGACCTTTAAAATCATGAGTTATCAAGCCATCGACTCAACGACCGATAGCCTTGTCGGCCTTCCAGGTCGATGACCCATCAACGCATTGGTCGAAACTCAAGAACTCGACATCAACATCGGCCATCAACTGACATGGAAATCATCCTATCGATCAAGAATCTAGTCAATACACTTGTCGACATCCACAACTTCCTGACAGCCCCATCAGCCCTCAAGGTCGACAATCCAGTCGACCGATAGACCGACGATAGGAAGTTCAAGACCCATCAATCGACATCCCCGTTGACCGGTGGACCCATCGATCAATACCGATGGAAAATGCCCGACAGTAATAGGGAACATAAGAGGTTGACAACCTCAACCCTATAAATAGGTCCCTAGCATAGATGTACAAATCATCTCTGATTTTCTAGAGACAAAAATGCCAAAATGCTACCACTGAGATCAGAGCAAGGACGACGCCTGTCGACCAAGCTAGTTCTACTGACCCAGTCAGACGACGCCTATCGACCTCAAGCATAGATTGATAGATCTCCTTCATCCGCAACTCTAGGTCATCGATCTCTCTCTCTCTGAGCAATCAATCTCTTCCCTGAGCTATTGTTCCTCCACCTGCTTCTGCTGCAAGTCAGGGTTAATACCTAAAGGAGAAAGAAGGAAAGAAGTTCATCATTGCACACCACACCTAGCTACTTCTGCCATGATCATGACCATGATGGCATCCTCCTCCTCTTCTAGTGATATTAATCTCACCATGTCAAGGGAGTAGTCTTTTCACTGGGGTGTGGGGACTAGCCCCCTACCCGTTTCTTGCAATTTCTTTCATGTTCCAATTCTTGTATGAACTCATATATTCATAGTCAATCATTTATTGCATGTTTTGTGGATTGATCACCCGCTTTACATGATTTATTATAATCTTTTACTATGAGAAATTCAATGTTTAAGATTTGAATATCGATTAGCTTTGGTTGACACCCTGACGAGAACATCTGACAGAAAATCTCTAGAGTAGTGGATAGAGGATCTGTAAGTAACGAAACACCGATATTACATGGATATCTACTAATGCAAGTTTCTGACGCCGAAAGGAAAAACTTACATAACTCCAATTATATCTTCATACATGTTTGGATTTGAATGGTTGTGCAGATTTGAGTAGTGGCAGTGAAACTCAGTTCCACCCTAATGTTTCCATCCATTGATAACTAGAACTTTAATCTATCTCTTTTTATTCTTGCAATCTTAGATTAACTAAACCAATCTCAACTTTTGTGATACATACTAGTTCTTTCTAAGTTACTTTGATTATATAGTTCTTAAAAATTTGTACCTTGGGATTCAATCCTCAACTACACTGTGATAAGACCCATCTGCTTGCGGGTGGCGTTATTACACTTTGGTTTTGGTAAACTCTAGGAACTATATTCCTAATGAATTTTTAGTGTGATAATATTCCACGTCAATACTGCATAAAATTCTATAAGATTTTAAGGTGATTAAAGACCTAGATAATTAAGTGAGAAAATATCTAGTCTTTTCTTCAATTCGAGTATTTAGGTATCAGATAAAGCTATCTTGATCTAACACTTGGTCCAATACAAGATAATGATTAAATGAGGAGTAATATAAGTTTAGAAATAGTTACATGATTATATGTGACCTAGGTGGTTAATTAAATTAAATACTTGAAGAGAAAGGAAAGGTGTTTATCATATCCCTCTTGACCCCAAACATTTCAAAAACCAAGATAAAAATAAAATATAGCTAATCCTAAAGTTTTGTGTTGATTGGATAGTCCTAGCGACCTATAAGATTTTTTTAGTTATGGTAATTCTAGTAAAGTGTGGAGATTGATATGAATTCTTAGATAATGTATCATTATAACGTAAAGGTCCAAAAAATATGAGACCTTGGGGGCATGACACGGGATATGATAGTTGTTTCCCATCGTTGATCCAAGATCAGATGACACACGAGTTGTAGTCCACCTCTCAATCATATCCCAACAGTGGCTAGTCTCTTTCCCCTTATTTTCTCTCTCCATACTCAAACAAACCCCCTAAAATTGATTGTGTTAGATTAGGGGAAGAGAAACAAATTAAACAAACCTTGTAGTCAACATTATCATGGAAGAAATTTATAATTCCCAATCCAAGATCGGACTGGATCTCTATGACATGAAGCATCAGTAGTTTTTCAATCACCCACACCTATATAAACACTCCAGTGCATCCTTCATGACTCCTAGAACTAGAGCATGCACTGAATTCCACCTCAAACACACTATCAATTAGCCCTCCTACCTCTCACCACCTGCCCTTCATGATAAACCTTATCCATGCTGCTCCGGTCGCCTCACACCACCAGCCAGAGGGTCGAATAGGTTTGGGAGGTTTTGGAGAAGCTCTGTCCTCTTCAATTCCATTGCCAACGACCAAAAGTGGAGAACCAACCGTGAAGTTGACCTCCTCCATGGAACAACAGAAGGCAACATCGTGGATGAAGGGAGGAAGAAGAAGAAATTGAGGAAATGTCTCTCCTACCCCAACTATACATTTTGAGGTAAGGAAAACATTGTCCTTTCATCCTTTTCTCACCTCGACCAGGTTGGAGCATGTGACTGATGTGATTTTTTCCCATTTTCTAGGTCCAATCATTTGGCTAGTATGGATAATATTATAATTGTTGACATTGAATTTTATGATTGGTCAATCAGTGAAAATCTTAGAAATAATGTAGAAAATAGATCCTAACCCAGCTACAATGAACCTATATATAATATTAATCACAAAATTGCATAGAATATAGACAAAACGGTTCCAATACCTAAATTTGATACTTCTTCCAAAAGTATATATAATAATGGTTATAAGGTGATTAATACATGCAAATCCTAGCTTTGATGAATAGAATGTGGAATACATTAAATACAGTATATTTGTGATACAAGTTGATATCCAATAATAATGAGATCCCAAGATAATGGCGATGGTAATGATGTATACTTAGGTTTTCTAAATCACTAGATCCTTATGCATGGGAATTAGCATTTTGAGACCTAATCCAAATACCAACCCTCAAACCTAAAATCTACACTCAACCCTAATTTCATATGGATACATGGTGACACTTTTGGGTTGTATGTACTTTCAGATCATGTTGATAGGATCTATATATGCTTGATTGGCCAGATAATATACTTAAAGTATAACCACATGTGTTATTCATGAAAGAGTGATGTAGTTATCTTATGAATAATCACATATATTGACTTGTGAGGATTGTCACTGATTTCCCAATGATTGATGAACAAAGTGCTTGGATTTTTATTTAATTCGTGTTCATTATAATGCCAATATGTGTTATGCAAAGGAATATATGTTGTTCTAAATCTAGGGTCAGACCTACCAAGGGGTAGATCATACAAGTCCAATGATGGACATAAAAAGGGTTACACCCAAAGTGGCATGACAAGTGTGGGTTAGATTATCTGAATGAAAATACAAGTTCATATGTGCACTATTTTGATTATTGAATATATATATATATATATATATATATAGTCAGGCTAGAATACACTCGAGTGTACAGATCGCACAAATACACTCAAGTGTGTTTGCATATCAAGAATATTTTTTGCAAAATGTAAACCATTGATCTTCACCGTCATATTATAACTAGGCTACATACAAATTTTGAGCTCATTTGGATGAGTGTAAGTCACTCATACAAGGGAAACAAAACTGATGCGTGAAACTAATTTGAAATGCTTAATTTTTGCGATCTTTATAACATTACCTATAAATGTCCAAATGTGCTCAAATTTTGCGTATGGACTATTCACAAGATGTTTAAGAAGATCAACGGATTAGATTTTTGAAAAAAACATTACATCATGGATAACTACTCGAGTGTATTCTTCTCTGAACACACTTGAGTGTATTCTAACCTGAATCTCTCTCTCTCTCTCTCTCTATATATATATATATATTGTGTGAATGCATACACATATACAATATAGCAATATACATATATGTGCTTTGTTTGTCGATGTTTTAGGTAGTTTTCCTGCATGAATATATGATGACTTGGAGATTTTAGATGAATACATTGAAGTTCAAAAATATAATGTCACAAGGAGGACTAGTTAGATAGTAGCTTATGACATCTTCTTCCTTATATTGATAATGTTCCTCTCATGTAGTACCTTCACATTAGAATTATGTAAAATCGTTTTTTTGGAGAAGTTAGCATCTTTTCTATCATTCAAGGTTATGAAATGAAATTATTTGTTATTTCATAAGTTTGGATCCTAAAAAATGAGCTTATGATCTCTATCCCTACGATCTACCTTCAATGGTGGGTATTTGGGAGAGGGGGAAGTAACAGTTGGTATCAAAGCACATAGTTATCAAATAACTTATAATAATTTATATTTCATATGTTCCTTAGAGACATAAGGGAATTATTTAGGGATTTTACAAATACAACAGTGTCTAGAAAGGATGACAAACCGAGGGTTGGAAAAAAATGTCTTTGTACCACTAGTTGAAAAACGAGGTCTCCCAATCCCCTGTAAATCACACTTGGCCAAAGTCTAAGTTCTTTGCCTGAAGTAAAATGCCTCTAGGTAATCCCATCTTAAATTTCGTCCTCTTCTCATCTATTTGCTTTCTTAACTCTAGAATTCACTTCTCTTCTCATCCTGAATTAGGGTTTTAGGAAGAAGTATGAGTAAGGCATCCTCAACCAATTAAAGTGCATATAATGTTAAGTACAATAATAGATATGGAATATGGGACATAAACCTAGAAAGACTTAGGCATTGGTTGGGATACCCTACCTAATCCATGTAGGACTTGGGTTGGATAACCCTACCTAGTCAATTATGAAAATCCAAGTGGGTTAAAGGAAAGATAAAACCCTATGATGAAGAGGTTAACCCTTAACCCTAATCACAAACCATAATTTGGGTACATGCATAAAAAGAATGAAGGAAATTAATAACCATTCCCAAACAAACCCTAAATAGGGATAAGGGAAAAGAAAATCCAAATTATTTTTGGGTAATTTAGTTCAAGTTATACCACTAGTTTTACATGCATGCAGATGCATAGGGTACAAGTGATCATGCATGCATAATACATGTAAAGGGTTTTGTATATACATGAAGCATAGGAAATCAGTTGTTACATAAGAATGATCACAAGACCCTTAACTAACTCTTAGGATTGGTGTGTAAACGTGGGGTGGGTCTACCCAAGAATGGGAAAGGATCCATGAGGGAGGCATAACTCTAAACCTGTGGGTCAGTTTGTGG
This sequence comes from Alisma plantago-aquatica, assembly GCA_963693085.1. Classification (NCBI taxonomy): domain Eukaryota; kingdom Viridiplantae; phylum Streptophyta; class Magnoliopsida; order Alismatales; family Alismataceae; genus Alisma; species Alisma plantago-aquatica. The sequence continues at coordinate 2,987,647 of OY856410.1, forward strand.
CAAAAAAGCCTAACCTCCTACTACATGGCAAGAAGGCACCCTAGGTTGGGACCTCTCCTGGGAAGATGAGTTGAACAACCTTGTGTTAGGTTATAAAATATTAGGTAACCTTGGACGTACTTAGAGGACTTAAAGAGATGTGATATGAAGGGATGGTATGGATATAAGGTAGGGAAGCCCTTACCCCTACCTATCATAATAGGTTGTTCTTAATAAATGGAAAATATAATTCCAAAATATATTCAATGTGAACACCTTGGTATATATAATGGTAAGTAAAGTACATGAATGCAATGTAATAAGGGTGCATCTAAGGTATGTAAGCCCTAATTCTACCAAGTCTGGTGTGCTTTTGGCTTAATGCCCTAGATGTACAGACACACAAGGATGAAAACTTTAGTTAGAATATCTCAAGTAAAATGTGTAATGAAATTTAACACATTGAAAAAAATCATATGACAATCACCTAAGTTATAGACTTTTCCTTGGGTAGGAATGGGGCATAGAAAATAATGATATTTGAGACCCTTGTTCTAGAGCAAGGCATAATTAATAAAAGAAACAAAATAAGTTTATCACATCTCAATAAACCCTAGGTAGGGTAAAGACCTAAGAAACCCTAGGGTCAAGTAGAGATGCTTAATGGTACATAAGACCCAAGGGGTCAAGAGGTAGTCATGACCTAAATGCATAATGCCCATGGGATTAGGAGAAAGCAATATGTGTCTCTAAATGTACTTGATAAGAAATTAAGTAACTAAGCCAAGATTTTTGGTTCCACTTGTCTTTAAAGATCTAAGAGGATTTTTGGGTCTTGGGGGTGACAGTTCTTTTCTCATCTTAATGTGATTCTTTTGAAGTAGAAAGTCCTCTGATCGAAAAATTCTTGTGTTTGAAGAGAAATTAGTATGCTTCTATAATGTCATCTATATCGATTTTGAATCTCAGAATAGATGATATAGTCATGATTCAATGAGTTACGTCTGCTTACTTTTTTAAATTGATTATTTTTGGGATTTTATTGGAAGAATGGTGAAAAAGGCCCATGTGATCATGAGAATGGCCATCTCAATAAGTACATGAGATCCAAGGGGTCAAGGGGAAAGGCACTCCATAAGTACATGAGACTAGTGGGGTCAAGAGGAGATCACTTCAAAGGTACTTATACCCCTAGAGACTCTAAGAGAATGACTAAGGCCACTAGACACAAAATGTAGATTTAAAGAATGCAAGAACTTATGTCGTAACAATTAAAATAGAATATGAAAGGAATTTGGGCATAAACTCAAGAATTTTGAGAAAAACACTTTTCTCTTGGGTTCATAATTCAAAGAAAATATGTGGAATTGAAATGTATCCATGGTTTGGAGTCAATGTTGAGGATGACTCAAAATAAAATTGGAAATTGTAAGTTAACAAGTGGATGCACCATATGTGCCCTTGAAACAAGATGATCTTGGTATTTGTAATGCATCCATATGCTTATTTCATCATAGTTTATGTGTGAGAGATTGAGTAGCCACATTGTATTTATGGAATGGAAGAGCATAACAACTCTTCTACTAGTTTCATTGCATACCGATCTAGATCCATTTTTTCACCTAGTTGTGTTGAAACGATCTAAATGGGGAGTGCTTAACATGAATACCCTAAGTTAAAAGTGATAATGGTATAAGACAGGGTTTAGAGGTGTTACCTCACACCTCACAAAAACAGATGAATGGTGGTCAGTAGGTTTGAGACCTAGGTGAAGATAAGATCACCAAATGAAAATGGCATCACCAAATTGAAATGAAGTCACCAATTGATAATGTATTACAATGCAGTGAATGATGATGTGGAAATACCCTTTGGATTAAGTTGGACTTCTAACCTTATAACATAGATAATTTTCACCTCAATGAAAGCTATTAGTGGAAACCTAGATAAAATATATATAAGAAGGGTTACTAATCCTAACACAAGAGGCTGATAGAGTTATCATTCACCTTAACATAAAACTAGGTTCAACTTTTGGGAAAAAAATCCTTTTTAAGGTGGGGTGATTATAATGTCCTTGAAATTTGGGAACTTTGCATTTACAAGGATATGATGTAAAGATCAATGTGAAATAATGAGTTAAATGATATGGCTTTGGTTAATGAAATTGGACTCTATACCTAGTTTAGGTCTCTAAATTAAGCAAATGAAGTGATATTGAAACATATTGATATAAGTATTTCAATTGAAATAATATGATGAGGAAGGCCTTGATTGCGTATGTAAAAAGATAACTATTCTTGTGCAAGGCCAACATATGAACCCCATGCTTGATGATCCAATTCAGGCCCAACTGGACTTTTTCAATGGCATATAGGTCCATTGGGATACAAGATAAATGAATTAGAAATTTTCACATGAATGGTAGTACTAGTAATCTTGGAGTTTATTGGTAAACGAATGATGAGATGATTAATAAGATTTTATAGGATTCTGAAGTAATTAATGACCTAGATAATTAAGTAAGTAATTACTAGCTTTGCTTGAATTCCAAATATTTAGGTATCAGATAAACCTATCTTGATCTAGTACTTGGTCCAATATGAGATAATGATGAAATGGATAATTCCAAGTTTTGAGATAATTACATGATTATGTGTGACCTAGGTTGTTAAATTTGTTAAATACTTGAAGAGAAAGAGAATGGTATTTATCATGCCCTTGTTGACCTATAGATTTTAGAAGTTTCAAATAATTCTAGTAAAGTGTGTAGACTGATATGAATTATTAGATAATATATCACTATCACACCAAGGTCTAGATAAAGTGAGACCTTGGGCTGAGGCATGGGATATGATCGTGGTTTCTCATCATTGATCTTAGGTCAGATGATGGGGGAGTCTTCATCCATCTCTCAACCATATCCCAACAATGGCTAATCTCTTTTCCCCTTTCGATCTCTCTCTAGACTCAACAACCCCCCCCAATTGGTCCCTTTAGATTTGAGGGACAGAAACAAACCCAACAGACCTTGAAGTCAAGATTATCGTGGAAGAACTCGATAATACCCAAAACAAGGTCAAAATGGATCTCTACAACATAGAGAAGTAGTAGTTTTTTAGTCTCCCATACTTATATAAGCAGTCCAGTGCATCCATTGTGACTTCAAAAACCAAACCATGCACTCAATTACACCTCAACAATATTGTCGATTGACCATCCTATCCCTAACCATCGACTCTTCGTGCAAGCCCTAGTTCACACCGCTTTGGTCGTTGTGCCACTAGAAAAGGGTCGAATAGGTTCGGGAAGTTGTGGTGAAGCTCCCCGCCTCTTCAAATCTATCATCAATGGCTAGGAGTGGATAGTCAACCAAGAAGTTGACCTCCTCCATGGAACAATACAAGGAATTATTATTGATGAATAGAGGAAGAAGAAGAAGTTGGGAAGACGAATATCCTACCCTCGGACCATACATTTTGAGGTAAGGACAACACTATCATTTAATTTTTTTTCTTGCCTCATCAACAGTGAAGCTATTAGTGATGTGGGTTTAGACCATTGGCCAAGCTCGTCCATGTGGCTAGTATGGATAATATTTTGATTTTTCTCATGGCATTTAATGGTTGGTAAAAATGATGACAATCATGCAAATAATGTAGAAAAAGATCCTAACTCTATTTGTACTGAACCTATATTTCAAATAATTAGAAAAAATGCATATAATCTAGAAAAAATAAAATGGTTTCAATATGTAATTATGATCTGAGTTTCAAAAGTTTAGTTAGTACATGAAAATGCATGCAAAACCTATGTTTAATTATTAGAATGTGGAATAGATACAATATGTTCATTTTGTGTTACAAACAAATATGGATGAATAATAATGATATCCCAAGATAATAATGATAATTAAGATGTATATTTAGGGTTTCTAGATCATTAGATCCTTATACATGAGGATTAGGGTTTCAAGACCTAAACCTGTATCAACCTTCAACCATAAACCCTTGACTCAATCATGATTTTTATCATATAAATACATGGTGACACTTTAGGGTTGTATGTATTTTTGGATCATTTTGATTGCTTGGATCTACATATGCTTGATTAGTTGGATTATATACTTTGAAGTATAACTACAATTGTTCTTCGTGAAAGAGGTACATGGTTATATTATGACTAATCACATATATCAACTTCTGAGGATTTTTGATGATATTCATATCATTGATGAATAAATTTCTTAGATGTTCATTTAATTCACATCCACTATAATGCTAATATGTGTATCATATAAAGGAAGATATGATATTTTGAACCTAGGGTCTGACATACCAAGGGGTAGATCATACAAGTCCAATGATGGACATAAAAGTAATTACACCTGAAGTGGCATGACAAGCATGGGTTAGAATCTCTAAATGAAAAAAACAAGTTCATATGTGTAATTACATGATTGATGAACATATATCTACATACACACTTTTGTATGCACCCACATACACAGTATAGCAATATGCTGTTCCATGCTTAGTTTATCTGTGTTTTAGGTAGCTGGCTTACATGAAGATATGGTGACTTGGAGATTCAGATGAACACATTGAAGTTCACAAATATAATGTCACAAGGAGGATTAGTTAGATATTAGCTTAAAAATCTTCTGCCTTATAGTGATAATGCTCCTCCCATGTAGTACTTCACATTGGAAATTATGTCAACTCATTTTTTGGAGAATTTAGAATCCTTTTCTACTGTTTGAGGTTATGAAATGAAACTATTTGTTATTATCTATTATTTAATAATTTTGGATCCTGAAAAAATTAGGTTATGATCTTTTTCCTTCTGATTTCCTACAACGGTGGATTCTAAGGGTGGTGGTGGTCACAAAACATATATGAACCCTTTTCAAATTCACGTGATCGGTGAAAAACTCATCACTAAATAGATTCCCTTCCAATGGTCTCAGTGGTGGTCTCACATTGGGTTGGAACACAAACACCTACTCTATGTCAAATACTCCTTAGGACGCCACTACATCACCATCTCCTTAAAAAACTTGAATGAAAAAATCTCATGAACTTTCGTTGGGGTTTATGGCAAACCTAGACATACATAGAATCCTTCAAGAAAGAGATTCATGGTCTTGCATCCATTCACTCCTTCTCCCCTTGGATTATAGGGGGTGATTTCAACGTTACAAGAAACACATATGAGAGACTAACACTAAACACTACCTCTCTTAATTCACACTAGACTCGTGATCTCTCCTTTGATAACTTCATCATGGTACACCAACTGATAGGCCTGTCATTTACCAACTTACTCTAAATATGGAATAATGGACAACTTTGGGCCAACCTCGACCATTTTCTTTGTACATAGTATCTGGGCTCACAATACCTTTTAGCATATGTTTTTACCACCAAGCGACCCATACAATAGTACAAAAATGGGTTATAACGTCACTACATGTAGGGTCGGTTTTTCCAAATAACCGACCTTATATGTCTAAAAAAATGCGGGCACCACTTAAGACCTCTTGGGTCAGTTTTCTTAAAACAACCGACCTTGTAGTGTAACTCTATAGGGTCGGTTTTCCAAATAACCGACCTTATATGTCTATAAAAAACGTGGGTACCACTTAAGACCTCTTGGGTCGCTTTTCTTAAAATAACCGACCTTGTAGTGTATCTCTATAGGGTCGGTTTTCCAAATAACCGACCTTATATGTCTATAAAAAACGCGGGCACCACTTAAGACCTCTTGGGTCACTTTTCTTAAAATAACCGACCTTGTAGTGCATCTCTATAGGGTCGGTTTTTATAAAATAAGTGACCTTATAGACAATTGGATTAGAAAGTCAATTACAAGTTTCCCGCGGCAAAAATTTGCTTGATTTTGGGTTCGCACCTCGATCTATAGTGTTCCTTATAACCGACCCTAAAGGGCTACTCGGTCGACAAATTCGTCGACCGATATCAATTCTGGATCCAGTTTAGTTCACGTATGTATAAGCACCTCTAGCGTCGGATTTGTACTTTTAACCGACCCTAGAGCTTTCCTCGGTCGACAAATACTTCGACTGATAATCTCGGTCGACAAATTCGTCGACCGATAGGGGTCAGGTTTTAAGTGTATAAGTATCTTTAGGGTCGGTTTTTCTTTATAACCGACCTTAGAAGCCTATTCGGTCGACAATATTGTCAACCGAGGAAGACTTTAGGGTCAGTTATAAGGAAAAAAACCGACCCTAAAGGTACTTATACGAAGGAAATCTGGCTGTTTCTCGGTCGACGAATATTTCGACCGAGATGGAGCCAGATTCGTTCGTATAAGCTCATGTAGCGTCGGGGTTTCTTTATAACCGACCCTAGAGGGTTTTTCGGTCGACAATATTGTCGACCGAGATAAAACTTAGGATCCAGTTTAGTATTTCACACATGTATAAGAACCTCTAGGGTCGGTTGTAAGGAAAAAACCGACCCTAGAGGTACTTATATGAAGGAAATCTGGCTCGTTCTCGGTCAACGAATTGTTCGACCGAGACAACATCGGTCGACAAAATGTTCGACCGAGGCCAACCCTCCATTTGCGTGAATTAAAAAGGAAATATTCTGATTAAAATATAAATTTAATGACTTAAAATTTTTTTTTTAAAAATCGTAACGGCTAGTTTTCGATCGACCGTTGGTCGACCGGGAGCGTCTAGAGAAACGACCGTTGCGGGCGTCGGTCGACAAATTGTCGACCGAAATGGGCTCTGTTTTGCTATAAATAGCACCCAAAATGATCCATTTCTTCACACCTTCACATTCTCACTTCTCTAGCTCCTCTCTAGTGTATTCTTGTGAAAATCTTTAGCTTCTCTACATCCAACTCTTGCTTGCTACTTCTCCATTTCAAAGCAACGAAATGGCTTCATCATATATGCGTGGACAGAAGCAAGTTGCAGGTAGGAAAGGAAGGACGGTCCCAGCGCTGCCGTTCATCAACGACGTCCCCTTCAACGACGCAGCTGCAGGAGACCGCTACCTCAGGCTCTCCTCAAAAACTCCTCTTCCACGATGGCCAGTCGACGTGCATGACTTCCACAACATTTTCGATTTGGAGGAACTCTTTGAGGTGCAACATTTGACTAATTTTCTAAATCCCTCCTTCCATTCCTACTCCTCCAAAGTAGTTAATGAATTCTATGCCAATTTAACCCCACATCCTGACCATGATTCCTTCTCCTCTATGGTTGGTGGGTATGGATTCCATTTTACTGAGGAGGGTATTCTTGATATGCTTGACATAGACATAGAAGAATATAAAGATTTTTTTGATCTCACCACAGGAAATCCACTCAACAAACTCTCCCAAGATGACACTACAACTAGCCTTAGTGATGTCAAAAGAGCCATCTTTCAATCAAATACGACCTTTCATGAAGATAGGGGTACCTATTATGCCATAAATTTAAAACCTGAAGCTAGGATCATAAATCTCATTGTTGCCACCAATATCCTTCCTAGGGCAAACAAATCTGAAGTACCCACCTTTCGTATGTACCTTATCTATGCCATTCTCAAAGGTATTCCCATAAACTTTATTCGTATCATCCTTAGGAATATGCTTGAGTTTTTTGGAAATCCACCTTATGATGACTTTGTATGCCAAATCACTCAATATTTTCTTAAGAAGAATATTGAGGACGACTTAGGTTACACATGGGATAGAAAACCCCAAAAGATAAGTAAAAATACGGTGGAAAAGATGGGAATCGACTTTGGCCACAAAAGGGCTAGGACTGAAGGGGAGACATCCATCCAAGACATACCTCCACCACCTCCTCCTACCAACCTACCCCATGATCCTATTACAAACACCTTGACATACATTGCTGGATCCCAATATCACCTAAGTAGGCAATTGGATTATAATCACCATGCCACGACTTATTTAAACCAAAGGATGCAAACTCTCTCTCCTAACCAACTTGATGAATATCCCTATTCCCTTAATCCTGGCATGATAAATCCATACAATCCTTCCTACAACTACTATCAAATTCCACCTCCACCATCTCCTGATCTCACACATACTCAATTTTCCTCAATTCAACTTCAAGACATTATTGCCCACTTTCGCTTTGATCATGTTCCCATCTTCTTGGAGGCTTATGCCTTAACCATGACAGGTGCCTTGGAGTGGCAGACACTGGTCAAATATTATGGAGCTGAGCCCTTTCTTGGAAAAGACCCAGACATTGATGTAATCCTTCGGTCTTTTCAGTGAGATTATGAGATATCTTTGTAATGATTGTAATGGATATCTTTTTATAAAGCAAGTATGTCATGATTTATCTTATAAAGTGTATGGGCATTAAATTGTTATGAATAAAAGTGTTTTCCATGGCTTCATTTGGACATATACATGTTATATAAGAATATTGTTATTTCAAATGATTGAAAAATAAATTATGGCTAAATTTGACAAAGCATCACTTGGTTTTAAAATTAAATATCTCTGTAAGGGGGAACATAGCATAAAATTAAGGGGGAGAACTTAGATAGGTCATCCCCTATAATAGTGTCACAACCGCACACTCATACACACACTTGGTACTTAATTTAAAACATTGAAATAGGGTTAATATCGGTCGACAATATTGTCGACCGAGACACTTTCGATCGACAATATTGTCGACCGAAATAAACTTAGGATCCAGTTTATGTATAAGCACCTCTAGGGTCGGTTATAAGCACCTCTAAGGCACCTTAGTCGACAAATTCGTCGACCGAATAAGAGACAAATTTAATGTGTATAAGCACCTCTAGGGTCGGTTTTTCGCTTATAACCGACCCTTAAGGGCTCCTCGGTCGACAAATTCGTCGACCGAATAAGAACCAGATTTCACATGTATAAGCACATCTAGGGTCGGTTTTTCCTTATAACCGACCCTAAAGGGCTCCTCGGTCGACAATATTGTCGATCGACAGAAATTTTGGATCGAGTTTAGTACTTTTCAAAATGTTATAAAGCATTGGGATCTCAATCTTTTGTCTCATTGTTGGGAATTCACATCCATCAATACCACCATCATCACATTTGTTGGATCTGGGTATTCAAACCCTTAGTTCATCACTAAACATGGTTATCACTTATCAGGTAACTATTATCTTCAGGTCATCTGACCAAGGTATTCAGGATAGTTGTTACACAAGCATCTCAATTTCGTATCAACCATATCAATTTCATATCAACATCATGCAATACAAAAATAACATCACTATTCCCTCATTAGGGTTAGACTTTCCCATCTTTATCAATTAGGGTTTCACATATCACCATCCCATATTTAAATTTCACATAACATTATCCCATATTAGGGTTTTTACACAACGTCACCCTATATTAGGGTTTTACATAACATTCCCATATTAGGGTTTCACATAACATCATCTCATATTAGGGTTTCACATGATATTATCCCATATTAGGGTTTCATACGACATCACCATATATTAGGGTTTCACATAACATCATTATTCGGGTTGTGTAAGCACCTTAAAGCTCCCTCGGTCGACGAATTTGTCGACCGACAACCATTTGTTCAACAAATTCGTCGACCGAAAAGACCTCTAGGGTCAGTTATAAGGAAAAACCGACGCTACAAGTGCTTATACGAAGGAAATCTGGCTCCTTTCGGTCGACGATTTGTCGACCGAGGGTTTATCGATCGACAAATTCGTCGACTGAAAGGAGCCAGATTTCCTTCTTAAAAGCACCTCTAGGGTCAGTTTTTTCTTTATAACCGACCCTACAATCCTCTTCGGTCGACAATATTGTCGACTAAGATAAACTTAGGATCCAGTTTAGTTTTTCACACATGTATAAGCACCTCTAGGGTCAGTTATAAGTAAAAAACCGACCCTAGAGGTGCTTATACGAAGGAAATCTTGCTCCTTCTCGGTCGACGAATTTGTCGACCGATAAACACTCGGTCGACAAATCGTCGACTGAAAGGAGCCAGATTTCATTTGTATAAGCACTTGTAGCGTCGGTTTTTCCTTATAACCGACCCTAGAGGTCTTTTCGGTCGACAAATTCATCGACCGAGAATGCGTTTGAGGTTTTTTAAACAACCCGACACGGGCACCGTTTATCTGTAGCGTCAGTTTTTTGGTGTTAACCGACGCTACAAGTCTTTCTCTCCGTTAAAAAGCCGAAACTTTAGTATTTCTTCCTCCCGCGAAACCCTTTTCTCTGTTCTATTCTCTCTCCTGCGGCGCCGTAAACCCTTGCTTTTTCCTGTGTCATTCCGCCGCAAATGCCTTGCCTTCTCTCCGTGAAGCCGTTGTCGTGAAGCCCGTGCCACCTCTCCGCGTCGCCAAGAGGATCGTGGTGTCCGTACGTGAAGACGTTGCCACCTCTCTGCGCCGCCACGAAGGTCGCCACCTCTCCGTGAAGGTCGCCGCCTCTCCACTCTTCCACGAAGGTCGCCGCCTCTCCGTGAAGGTCGTCTCATCCTCCACGAAGGTCGCTGCCATTTCCAAGTAAGTTCGCCGCTTCCTTCGTTCCCGCCTACCTTCATTCCCGCCCGCCGCCATTGCTACGTCCAGGTCCATCTCGGTCAACAATTAGTCGACCGAGAGCCCACCTGCGCGCACCGTCCAGGTCCACTCTCGGTCGACGAATTCGTTGACCGAGAGTGGGCCTGGACGCTGCGCGCAGGTGGGCTCTCGGTCGACTAATTTTTGACCGAGAGTGGACCTGCTCCTTATTTATGTGGGAGCTATAAATATTTTAATCATATTTGTTGTAATGTTCGCAAATAGTTCTGAATATTATAATGATTTCAATCTTTACACTGTTGGAAACGGCCTTACTTTGCTAATTTGTACAAGTATTTTCCATTTTATATGATTTGATAACCCAATAAACAAAACATGTCTTTTTTCATATGTAATCATTAAATATGAAAATAATGCATTTATATATTAACTTAGAAACCCGTTCAAAATTTACTCATTAGGAGTAAACTTTGGATAGTCCCCGGTTTGGGACTTTTTTTGGATATTTTAATCTCACTTAGGATGTACCTGTATAATGTATGTTTAGTTTTGTAGATTATTTCAGTAGGATTTCTTCATTTGTTCTCTGGGTACATATGTGAGTGGTTATTTGCCATTTACATCGGTGTACTTGGAGAACTTAGGGGAAATACTGCTGAAATTTTCTTCAAAACTAAACATACATTATACAGTTACTAGTGAGATTAAATATTCAAAAATGGGATAGGTGGTATACTTTAATATATAAGTAATTAACTTCCTATCAATAAAAACTTACAGATTATTATAGTATCAATATTAAACTGTTAGTTTTATATATAATTTTAATGTGATATAGAAAATGGATCGAAGTTGGATGTCTATCAAGAACCGTTGCAGTCCAGAGTTTGCCAAAGGTCTTGATGAATTTATCAGATTTGTTGAGGAACATAGGAAACTACCTACAGATAGGCTATATTGTCCATGCATAAATTGTTGTAACAATTTGAAAGTTGATATTGGTGAGGAAATTAAGAATCATGTCATATGCAATGGGATCATACAAGGTTATAATGAATGGTATTGGCATGGAGAGAAATTGAATTATGGATTAGAAAATGTCAATACTAATAGTTGTGGCATAGAAGATATAGATAATGATGATAATGTTAATGATGAACCGATTCAAGATGACCAGATTCAGGATGATATGGTTGATGAGATGCTACGTAGTTGTTGGGACAATGTCATTGATTCACCTTCTTTATTTGCAAACATTGTCCATGATGCTGAAAAACCATTATATAAGGATTTTACTAAGTTCACGAGGTTGAGTGTTGTGATGTGATTATATACTCTTAAAGCTCAAAACCGGTGGAGCGATAAGAGTTTTACTTCACTGTTGTCTTTGTTAAAGGAAATTCTTCCTGAAGGCAACGAGCTTCCAATTTCAACATATCAAGCAAAGAAAATAATGTGCCCAATGGGAATGGAGGCTAAGAAGATTCATGCATGTCCAAATGATTGTGTGTTATTTCAGAAGGACTATAGTAATTTGATAAATTGTCCAAAATGTGGTGCGTCAAGGTATAAGACTACAAATTCAGCTAAGGCTAAAAATGGCTCTCCTGCCAAGGTGATGTGGTATCTACCAATAATACCACGATTTCAACGCTTATTTGCTAATACAGAAGATGTGCAAAATTTGTCTTGGCATGGGGAGTTAAAGGTCAATGATGATGGCGTCCTACGACATGCATATGATTCACCACAATGGAAGAAAATTGATTTATTATACCCTCAATTTGGTAAAGAACCAAGAAACCTAAGACTTGGACTCTGTACAGATGGAATGAATCCCTATGGTACATTAAGCAGCCAACATAGCATGTGGCCTGTTATGATTGTTATATACAATCTTCCTCCTTGGTTGTGTATGAAAAATAAGTATGTGATGTTGTCAATATTGATATCAGGGCCCAAGCAACCTGAAAATGATATTGATGTTTACCTTCAACCTCTAATTGATGACCTAATGAAACTATGGGAAGAAGGTATTATGACATATGATGCTTCACGTAAAGAGATCTTCAGTTTGCGTGCTATGTTATTTTGCACGATTAATGACTTTCCAGCTTATGGAAATTTGTCTGGATATAGCATAAAAGGATACAAAGCATGTCCTGTTTGTGAGGAAAATACTGATTCAATCAGACTGAAACATGGTGGTAAAATCATATATCTTGGTCATCGGAGATCTCTTCCACCAGTGCATCCTTATCGAAGGCAACACAAAACCTTTAATGGGTCAACTGAGGAACGAAGTGCTCCTAAACCTATACTAGGAAATGTTGTATATGATAGGGTGAAACATATTGTTCATGAATTTGGAAAGAGTTCAAGTAGTCATACACTCGCAAATAAAATTTGGTTTGTCGTTCTTAATGGAAAAAGACTTTTTACTGTAGATCCTATAAATGAAGAATACTACTACGAAAAGTATGATGATTCCATTCCATTCTCAGTTGGTTTGCCAAGTGTAAATATTGAAGATAACACCGATGAATATTATAAACGTCAAGACCATGCTGAAGGAATTTTCCTTGACTAACAATTCAACCAATACTAAAGGCATGTATTCTTTGAATTATTCATTTTATTATCATGTATACCTTATCATTTGTGCTTTTATTATCACTTATTTTTTTTATCATGTATACTTGCAGGTTCTAAAATGGCAAGTGAAGATGAACATTCTGAGCATGAGCACCATGAGGATGGTAGTGGTGATGCTAAGAAAAGTAGAGGTCCTACATTGATGCGTAGGCTACAGGAGCTCAGGGCTAAAGGGGAAAAATTGCCAGTCCAGTTTGATATCATAGGAGCACCTATTGGGGAACATGCTAGTGCTTTCAAGCATTACGTAGGGGCGACCACGTGCAGTAAGGTGGCAATAGATATAGAAAATTGGCATGATGTTCCTAATGCCCAAAAAGACCTCTTATGGACAGATATATTTGTGAGTGGAAGTGATATTATTTTAATATTTTTTTTATCTATTGATTCTAATTTAGTTTGCTTGGAATTAATTCCTTTTCAAAACAACATTATTAATTGCTTCTTTTGTATGTATAGGGTGTTTTTCATCTAAATGAAAAAGATCACAAGAAAAGAGTGCTACAACGTTGTGGTGTACGATGGAGGGGTTTTAAGACATTTTTTGTAAGGGAATTTATAAATAATCCTAAACAAAAGAAGAAAGCTACAGATGTATATATTTTTATAGATCCTGAGGTGTGGGAAAGATTTGTTGCAGCTAGGAGATTGGAAGAGTTTCAGGTAATAAAGATTGTGATGTATTTTATGAATATTTAATTTTATACAATTAAGGAGGTGAATCTTTTTATACATGTTGGCCAAGTCTAAATTGCAATACCTCGTTTTAAATGATCAGGCTATTCACCAGGCTCAAAAGGAAAGACGAGCTAAAAATGTTCATCACCATCGTTTGGGGCCCGGTGGTTATGCCTTCTGTCGCCAACTATAAGAGAAACAATCATCTTCTGGAGAAGAATCTAGTACAACTCAAGTTGAGCGACCACCCCGACACTTGACATAGATTGATGCTAGAAAGAATCGAGCCGGTGAAATTGTCAACCCTGCAACTAAGGAGGTGGCACAAAAGATGGTAGGTTTATCCCAACTAAGTAAAGAGTAACTCCCACAAACTTAGATTTATTTATATCTAATTGATATTGTGATTTAATATTTTTATTCACTATGAATAGATTGATCTCCACGAGCAAAGGAAGGAAGGAAAGTTCATCCCAACTGGCTACATGGATGAACTAGCAGTTGCTCTTGGTACGAAGGAGCATCCTGGCCGTGTTAGGGGATTAGGAGCTGGCATAGGATTCAAGTCTTATTTTGGCTCTTCGCAATCTAAAAGAGGTCGTGTAGGATGTCTTACACCAGAGGATGTTGAAGCATTAGAAGTGCAGAAAGTAAAAGAAATAATGTCTTCATATCAGCCTACTCAACCTTCTCAACCTATTCATACTGCACGTCTCTCAAGTGATGAGGTACAAGCCAATGCTCCAGTTGTAGAAGGTCATGGGAGCACTCCCGATGACCCACCACAACAATCTGCAGTAAGTTTTTGTTCTATATGTTGTGTTATTAGTATGATAAATATATGATAATATATATAGTTGTAACATGTATCTGTTCTACTATTTCTTATATAACTTATATTATTTCAATCTAGGTTGGTATGAACTGTAAACTTGCAGTGGAGGTTCCAGAATATAATATTGTGGCAGCGGGCAAGGTGTACAACCTTGGTGGTACATTGCATTGCCAACAAATTACTGATGACATTTGCCGTGTGTCCATCCATCTTGTGTATGACGGAATGGGGGACAAACCACTACCCATACCTAATCCTGAATATAGTACAGTTGAAGAAGCTGAGGGTGCTATAGTGGGTTGGCCTAGACACTTGGTTATCAATGACAAGGTATACCTTATTTCTACCATATTTTTCATATTTGACTGCATATATGAACTCATGTAATATAAGTATGTAATTTAATTAACAGGTTTGTAAACCAAAAAATAAAACTTCTACTACTCGTCCTCCTATGCCCAAGCCATCTTTCATTCCCGAAACTACATTCGACGAGTTGGGAAGAAAATCTAAATGTTTGTGTCGATACTTAGCCAACCAAAGATCGGGATCACATATGTTGGTCAATTTAACACAAGATGCAGCTGAGAGGGACTTTCAGAATTTTATTTTTCTTGATGATATTATAGAGTTGTTCTGGTATGATTGGCTGAACACTTCGATAATAGAAGTATGGATAAGGTAAGGATCTATCAATATATATAGAAAATTCTAATACACATTTTTAGCTTATTTCTACATATGAAAATAATTACAAATATTTAACAGCCATTTATATACCGAGGCCACAAACTTTGATATAAAGAATGTTGGATTCTTAGTTCCTTCGGTTACTAGTCTGGTGGAGACACATATTGAGGATGTGAATGAGTACTTCTCTGATGCACTCAAATATTTTGTTAGTGAGGGGAAGGAAATTATCCTAATTCCTTTTAACGTCCAGTAAGTATTATTATTCAATATAATTTTAATAATGAATAAAATTATTTATTTTAATATTTGTTTTATTCTTACTCAGAGCTAGATATTGGGAATTAGTGGTGATTGCCCCAACATTGATGACTCTTTATTATCTTGACCCAATGGGTAAAACAACAAGGAGTCACAAACTGAAATTGCCAGCTATGGAGTAAGCATAAATTTAATCAATGCTTCAACATGAAATTTCTATTTAGAATTTCTATTTTACCAACTATCGTTTAATTGATAGGGGTATAAAGGCTTTTCGAGAAGCTGGAAGAAAAATACCCACAAAATTAAAGACATTGACTTTGAAAAATGTCAAGTAGCTACTTTGACAACTGCTTACTCTTATATGTATTAATTTTCAACTGTAATATGTCAACTCTTATACTCTTATCTCAATTGTTGTTTATAGTAGTTTACTAACATTAAGTATAATTTGTTATTTGTAGTGTCCTATGCAAAATAACGACTGGGCCTGTGGCTACTATGTAATGAAATATATGCAAGCTATTGTCAAACAAGCATCACATGACATTCAGACTATAAGTCAGGTATTAAAAAATAACATCATAAATTTACAAGTGATTGTAGTCATTTTTATAAAATATTAGCATATGCACTTTCTGTTACAGATCTTTACAACTCAACCTTACACACATGTGGAGTTGGATGAATTTCGAGAAGAGTGGTCAGAGTCTTTTATAAATGAAGTCGATATAGCATTGGATTAAATATGTCGGCTCCAATTATGTATGTGGTTTGAGTACTCTTTCATATTTACTTTTCGTATCTGTCATCTCAGACTTGCACTCTATCATTTTGTAAATTATGATGTGATTATGAATCATTTTTGTTATGAATGTGTGGTTTTGAATGGTGACGGTTGAGCATCAATGCTCTCCTCTCCCAGAATATATGAATCTTCTTGTTCTTCGGTTCTATTTTAATTTCTGCAGAAATAAAAAAAAATTGTAACTTCTAGTGTCGGTTATTTAAATAACCGACCCTAAAGATTGAATTCAATGTACACTCTTCGGTCGAGAAAATTTTCGACCGAAATATAACTTCTAGCGTCGGTTTTTGTACAAACCTGACTCTAAATGTCCTATATAAGGTCGGTTATTTACAAAAATTGACCTTTCAGATTGAATAAACATTTTCAGTGTACCCCTCGGTCGACAAACTTGTCGACCAAAATATTTTCGGTCGACAATTTTCTCGATCGAGTGTTACACTGAAATGTTTATTCAATATTTTAGCGTCGATTTTTGTACAAAACCGACTCTATGTGTCCTCTATAAGGTCGGTTATTTACAAAAACCGACCTTAAAGATTCAATAAACATTTTCAGTTTACCTTTCGGTCGACAAGTTTGTCGACCGAGTGTTACACTGAAATATTTATTCAATCTTTAGGGTCGGTTATTTATAAAAAAAACCGACCCTGTAAACTCTCTCGATCGAGAAAATTGTCGACCGAAAATGAGTTCGGTCGACAATTTGCTCGACCGAGAGCGTTTACAGGGTCGGTTTTTTTGGAATAACTGACCTTACAGGCTCCTTTTTTCTCACTGGGGTCAGATTTTTTACAACCTTTTGCGTCGTTGTTTACTCTGTAAGGTCGGTTTTTTCTGGTCAAATAAACCGACGCTATAGAGCAAAGTCTATAGAAAAGGCCACTTAGGCGTCGGTTAAAAAGTGTAGCTGCAGGCTTAAGAAAACCGATGTTGCAGACCATTCCTGTACTAGTGATACTAGACCACTTCCCCGTTATCCTCAACATCAAAACCACTATTGGGGATCAAAACGCTTTCATTTCAGAAGGTTTTATATCAATCACCCATACTTTACAAACATCAGATGAGATGTATAAGAAACTCACCTACATGACTTAACACCTGGATTACATATACAACAAACCTAAAAAATATCATATCCAAATTACAAATATAAAACAAACCACATTTGGCAGCATCACCAAGATATCTAGGATTTTCATAGCCAAAGTGACCTACTTGTTGACCCTACTTACACCCAAGTGTTACAAATTAAGTACAAAACATCAAAAAGACAAATGAGAACATGTGGAAACAACAGAACAAATAAAATGGATTAAAGAAGGTGATATGAATACAAATTCTTTCATAAAACTTGCAATACTAGGAGTCCATCATACATATACAACCTCTTCATTAATGGTGTCCACACTGCAAACCAGACACAAATAATAGAAGCATTCAACACTTTCTCCAAAATTCTTTTCAATCATGTCAGGCAATATTCTACTCACATCCACATTGATTGGAAATCATCTGTCTAAACAAAGTTAACAACACCTACACTCTCACTAAGCCCTTTTCAAAAAATGAGACTAAAGATGCCATGGAAAACCTTGGAGCCAACAAATCTCCTAGGCCATATGGATTTAGTATGGATTTTTGTCATAATCAGTGGAACAATAGCCATCAATCCTTCCAAAAACTCTCTATAACCACAATGACATTACTATCGAATGGATAGACTTAACCAAACATATATAGTTCTCATCAAGAAAATAGAAAATCCACCTTTAGCCAGTCACTTTAGACCTATCAGTCTGACCAAAGCATCATATAAAATCATCACAAAATCCTTTAGCACCCATCTCAAACCCAAACTCATCGACATCATAGGACTACAAAAAATGCTTTCTTCATGGTAGAAGTAAACAAGATGCATATATAATGGTAAATGAAACAATACATACTTCAATCGTAAAAAATATCTCTCCTTGCCTTGAAACTTGGTTTGAAGAAAGCATTTGATGACATCAACTATCACTACCTTCTATCATGTCTGAGAAGATATGATTTTCCTACTAGATGGAACAATTGGATCAAATTATGCATCAACTCAAATTCATTTTTCCACCATTATTAGTGGTAGTGCCTTTGGCTACTTTACTAGAACAAATGGTCTTATACAACATGACCCTCTCTCCCTTACTTTTTCATTTGAGTCACATCTATTCTTTCCAATATGATTAAACTGACAATTGAAAAAAACATTAATGCTCCCTATTGGGACTCTAAATATATCATACATTACACACATGACATCATTATCTTCCTCATACCTAGTGACACCAACATCATAAATGCCATCCAAATACTAGGCCTTTTTACTCATCTCTATGGACTCAAAATAAGCTTCCAAAAATCCACCGTCGTAGGTACACACATCACTCAATCGGAAATAGACAGATACACACACATGTTACAATTCAAAGAGGATTAACTCCCCATCACATATCACAATTTACCACTATTTACACATCCATTGCCTAATATAGACTCTCCTAATGGATAACACATACACTTAGTCTTGAGGGAAGCCTCACCCTCCTCAATACAACACTTACACCGAAGATCACATACTACCTTAGTTGTATATCTATCCAAACAAAGGTCATCCAACAAATTGACATTGTTACAGAAAAGTTTTCTATGGGAAAACACAACAGATACAAAGAAAGCACACTTGATGAATTGGGACATATTATGTAAACCTAAACGATAATGGGATGGGGCATCCTCAACCTCAAACTACATGTACTATGTTTTATACATAAAATCACGACCACTTTATGCACTGGTATACAAAATTTTTGTAAAACACAGATCATCAATAAATATATAAAAAATAGGAACCCATGTAAACCATCAAGAAGAAGGGCACATAATCTCTACGATGCTACATTCTCAACACTATATACATCATTTTGAACAATATCATAGTACGTCCACAATGATTCAAACACATCAACTTTTGAAGCACCCTCTAGCTGAATGGATGCAACATAAAAAATATGACACTCAACATAGATATACACATCTGATTATCTTTCATTGCCATAGATCGTGCACTAGTCCTTCTCAACTCCAACTGACAAAATATATTCAATAGATGCATCTATGATTCATTCAACAACACAGAGATAGAGCATATCATCACACATTGGATAGTTTTCACATATAATCACATTATAAGAAAATGGGAGAAAGAATACACACCAACCATATACAATCATTTCACTCACCCCTGGCATAAAAAATTGATAGACTACAAAAAATCAAATGTCCTAACAAATACATCATCCCCATATGGCATATAAGCCATACCAAATTACTCATTGGAAAAATGGGACTAAAAGAGGTGCACTAGGGCCTACTATATGTACTTGTGCCTTCACAGAAAATATATATAACACTTATTGTAGTTATCCTCGATGCATACATTGTATCAAATGAATACTATCAACTATATTACCAAGGCTAGACCAAAAACCTAGAATATCATATTTCACATCCTCCTACCCATTTATGTCTAATAGTCCATTTGGAGAGAATGTAGTAACAAATTATTTAAAAACAAATAAAGTGATATTAATCATATAGTACATGATTTTTTTCAATATAAATAACGACACAATTCTTCTAATAGTTGATACATAAATTAAAGCTATTATTATAGAGGCCAAGGCAACTCAAATGGTACAAAACGTAGAATGAAGAACTTGACTCCTCTTAGACTGCCGAAGTCCATCACCACCATTATCCCGTTTATCATATAACATCTATCTATAAGACTTGTCTCATGACGCCACCCTTTGTCTTTGGACGCCACCCCTCAACTCATCTACGTGTCAATCACTTTTATATTGCTGTTTATTTGTAATAACTATAAACACATTTTATCTATTCTGGAATCTGATTTCCCGGATGTGATTTCGGATAATTTTATTATGAATACAAAACATTTTTATAAAAAAAATCACAATATTTTTACTTGTTCTTTCTCTTCTTGAGCTAGAGTTTTTCTTGGAAAAAATATTGTCCAGCCAATCCACTCTCTCCATTGCATGCGCTTTCTGCTGAATCTCCCATTGTCCACTCACACGGTACTTGCATTCGGTCCCATTCCATTCCCACCAAACAACAAAAAGGGTGACAGTTGCCGCAACCAACCGGGACCAACCCCACACTTTACCACCTCCATTGAACAATCCTTCCCCCTCACCTCACTCCCACCCTCCAGCAGTTTCCAGCGTCAAAACCAACCCACCAGTACGAACTTGAATGAACACTGGCGCAAAATTTGACAGGAGGGGAGCAGGAGCCGGAATGGTGAAAAGGGGCAAGGGCAGAGTATTGAATTCTTGGAGAAATAACTATACGGCCATGCCTAGAACAGGAAAGCCGGTTTGAATTGGCGCCTTAGTATTGCAGCTAGCTAGTGCTGGCACTGAAGGCATAGTTAATTGTGTGTGGAGGGGAGGGGGAGTAAATACGTGTAGGGTCCGGGAGTGAGTGCGGGCAATGACTAGCTGGTCTGAGACAGAGTCACCACCAACACCTTGGTAGGAGGGAAGGAACGAGGACTGCCTAAGACATTGGTCCTTTGACTGTATTACTTAAATGAATGCCTATGGTTCTGGGCTAAACCTGTGCTTATTGGGTGGTGATCCGTTGGGGCAGGTGAGGGTTTTATTTTGGTAACTTGGGTAGATGATTGCAGTTTTTTTTTGTTATTTTGGTTCTCTGAGAGCCGTGCTGTGCTGCGTCCCTCGCTTGGCTCTTGTTGCAGTAGAGGTGAACGGCACCATGGGTGGTTGATAGGAAGGAAGGAAAAGGATGTGCAGGAGTTTTGCAGAATGCAGAGTCAGTGCGCGCGCAAGTCTGAATCTTTACAGCGCCGAAGTGAATCGGTCCAATAGATTTCCCCAGACTCCAGAGAGCAGCAGCAGCAGCCTATTTGGTACTCAGTCTTTACATCCAAGACTGAGGACTCTGGCATTCTTTTGCGTCCATGGAGGGAGGGAGGGGGAGGGGAAATGAGACTTTCACTGAGCACCAGAGGTCTCTATCTTTGTTTTAATTTTTTTTGGGGTGTGGTTTCGCTTCTGTCCATTTGTCTTCTTCTGCTGGGTTTATATGCCACCTCGTTCTTGATCTTGGTAGTGAGAACTGGATTCAAATTTGAACGCTATTAAATATGAGTTTTTAGTTACTCTACAAAGGAAATGCGTGGTTAAGCTAGACTCAGGTAGCTGAACCTCTGCTGTCCATTGCACTCACAACATCTTCCTTTAACATGTTACAACGTCTACCAAAACAGCAAAGAAGACCGACCACCTACAGGAACAGGAGGAGATAACAAGGAAACAGGGCTCACTTTCCCACCACCACTGTTACAATCTCTCCACCCACACTGCCTTTTAGCCTTTCTAACCTCTCCTCAGGTTACTGTGTTACGTGCAGACTTAACCGTGAGGCCCCTCTACTCACTCTTCTCTCCTCCGACAGTTTGAGGTGGGCAACACACTACTCACCCAGCTATCGACCTGCATCGCACAGCTCGAGGACCCCCCACCATACCACTTCCTCCTCACATAACACCCATAGAAAGCTCCCATCTTTTTCTTACTCGAAAGCAAAAAGACTCGATCTTTACAAGGCTGTAAAAAAAAAGCGAAAACCTTCCCGCCAGCATCTGCCTACGACACAGATGATGGATGGATTCTCCTCCTCCACCCTCTTCTCAGCTGCTGCCACCTTTTGCTGCTCCTGCTCAGCAGTCGCCACCCTCTACTCACCCACACACCACCTCTCCTCTCTCTGCTCCCCAGGCTCCCACAAGCCCACCTTTGCTGTTGTTCTGTTATTGTGCATGTGACTGTGCAGTGCGGATTCTTGTGCTTCAACTGCTGTCCATTTCACCCTCCTCACCCATCTCTTTCTGTTTTGACATCATATGTTCCTATCCTGAGGTCACAGGAGCTGGCAGCCAAGCAAGCAGGGGGGTCCTAACGGTCTGAGAGAAGTTGCCAGAGGCACATTTTCGCCTCTATACATGCTCAGAGCCTTTTCAACTTTTGAGATAACCAACAGGGGGCCATTTATCATATGACGGGTGTGGAGTCTTTCATAATTGTGTAGAT
This sequence comes from Alisma plantago-aquatica, assembly GCA_963693085.1. NCBI lineage: Eukaryota > Viridiplantae > Streptophyta > Magnoliopsida > Alismatales > Alismataceae > Alisma > Alisma plantago-aquatica. The sequence continues at coordinate 3,010,297 of OY856410.1, forward strand.
TTGGAAGCTTGAAACTGATAATTTACCTTCCTTGGTTCCAAGGACGATTTTGGGGCTCAACTCAGCTCGACGAGGCATCCTGATGCTACTATTAGCAGTTCCATCTAGTTCCTGAACCTCATTGCCGTTTACACAATAACAGAATCATTTGGGGGCAAAATGATTGTTTGAACCAGAATACTTATCCACTAAGGGCAGGTTTGGTTAACTGGATTTTCATACATTCTGTCTGTCCATCCCGTATTAGTGAAATGCTGCATTCTCAAAATCCCACAAAGTAAAATTTAATGTTTGGTTTGTTGGATTTTGTAACTGTGAGATTTATTTTTTTTCATGTTTGCTATCTTGTCCATGTTAGATTTTAGCGTCACGGAGAATTTTAATGCTGATCAAAATCCAGAATTCCTATTATGTGTAAAAATCTCAGGATGAACCTCATTTCTCCAATCCTGCAAACATAACATAAAATTTGCAGAATTAGAGTCCAAAATACAATCCAATACAGTGAAATCTAGGTAACCAAACATGCCCTAAGTAAACCAAGGCCTTGAATAGTTTATAGAGAATGAATTACACTCAAGAGACATATCCATCATGGACTCCCATTGGCTTACACCTGGACCAACAATGCTCCCAACCAGGAGTAACAGAACCATCTTTCTTGCCCACATTTGCCTTTTCAGATCTATTACCAAAATTTTAAAAGTTAGCTCCAAGCAAAAGCACATGTAAGTAAACTAACTTTTTCTGGTTTTGACCAAACAGTTGCGGTTCAATTAAAGGCTGGCTGTAGACCTGTTTATTCTAACACTAGAACGGTCTTATCTTGCAACTTACAAGAGAAAAAGAGTGAGAGAAATGGAGATCCGTTTCCAAGTGGTTGGATAGGAATCTAGATTGGGCGGATGCCTTGAGTAGATCCAACCATGACCTTATCGCCTTTGGATCTTGTTGGCATATGGTTACAGAAGACCACAAGCATCACTAATTCAGTTATCCAGACTCTCGGCATATCATCTTTGGGATCAAATTCATAAGCACAAGAACAAGCCGGTTTGGATATGGAGTCATTCCCCAACTTTATTTTTTAGTTAGCGTACATTGATTATACAAGCTGTTGACATATGTTCCAAGTGCTGACATGGTGATTGCAATATCTCTCATATTATTATTATTATCATTATTATTATTATTTGAGTACATAAGTGGGGGCACAGGGCAGTTCACCCATCCCTGTACCAAATATAGACCAGCACGTGCCGTGTACTAGAGGGTACCTCGTAGGTACAGCCATGGATAGTGGTTGTTTTGTATCAATTTGTCAGCAGAGCCACGTCGGTTTATGCTTCAGCAGATGACTTTCTTTTAATATTTTATTTCAGTTGATGTCGATGATTTCGAAGTTCCAGGGCCATGACATCCACCGCAGCAAACCTGCTTTCTTTTCTTCTTGGCGAATGATAGCGGAGGCTGGTTGTTCATCCTGAATTAACTAGACAAGTTACAAGAAGTGAGCGATATCGCAGATACCACGTTGACAGGTTGATATCGGAAAGTGTTTCTACCCAATGTATAGAGTGGCTAAATTGCTTTGGGGTTTTCTTCTACATTTTTAAAAAGAAATGAGAAAGAATCATCATCTTTTGTATTATACACAGTTTACAATCAGCTGCACGGCTAAATACCATTGGAGCTTTCTTCTACATTCAAGAGAAATTTGAGAGAAAGAATCATCATTCTTTGTATATGACACAGAAAATTTACAGTCCCCTGCACTGCTGGGACTCGTGGTAGGCGAGATGACCTGTCTTTCGGTCACACTATAGGAAGATATGAAAGGAGGATTTTACATGATATAATTATTTCACTGGTTGCACGGAGAAACAGCCTTTACATGAATTGTGGTCGGATTTACAGCCGGGGGAAACACATAAGACGAAAGTTCTTGCAAACCTCAAAGTTACAACCTCTACTACATTCCTAACTATTGCTACCACTTGGCCACCACAAATATGGGCGAGTAGCAGAGTCCTTAGAATAATTCCTCCCTTTCAGAATTCGTCAAACTCCCATCCTGCGATATCCTCTGGCCTATTTGGGCTTCCAAAATCTGAGAGTTTCTCCAAAGCTGCCTCTGAATCCATCTGAGCCTCTATGCTTGGGCCATTTGGTTTTGGAGTCTTACCACTTTTCACCAAGAGCAGCCTTCTTGTCTTCTCAGCAAAAGCGGACTTTGGCGGTTTTGACGCCACTGGGCTGGAAGTCTGTTGTGGTGGACTCTCCACGTCCAATACTGGCCTCTCCAAAGACTGAAATTCCTTTCTCAATTTCTCGATGTCATTAACCAATTGATCAATATGTTCCTTGTCTTCCCTGGATTACATCAATATGATTTCAACAGCTGAAATATATTCACTTACCATGCACATACAGAAAAAAAAGCACACATCAAAACTCTTAACAGTCAAATATGAAGAAATTGTATAATACCCTGCTGCATCTCCTTCAGAAAGTAGCTCTATGACGCTATCAATCACACCAAATGTAGCAACAACCTGGTTTGACAATTTAATATGAGACGAGATTGGAATGTTTTGAATGAAGTCCATAAAACACTAACCTTTGCTTCAGCTTGGAGATACTCTGGTTCAAGGAACTTCCTTGGATTTTGTTCCGTCTGTGAGCCACCATCTGTGTTCGGGATGCTATCAGACCTAAGGATGTTGTGAAATGGACAAGACTCAATCAGCAACTATCAAAGGCACTGCAAACTTAAATGAATGTCTGATAAGTTGTTATTACCTCCTTAGATTCTTCAAATTGTAACCAAATGTCCTGAGTCGGTTGACTGAAGGCCCCAAATCTTCCTATATAAAAATAAGCAAGAGAGTTTATTCACACTACTGTGCTGTGCAGGATGGTATTTAACAATTGAAGGATAAGCACCTTGATCATTGAAATATGATGACTGGCCAACTTCACCAAATTTTTAGAATATTTCTCCAGCTCAACACTTGCAAAATAAGAAATAGTTATAAAAAAGTGTGAGGCATTAATTATGAACTAAGAAGGTCCCAAGAAAAATTGAACCAGTTGAAGATATGTAGAAAGATTGTTGATATTCTATTATCTGTGACTAAAGGGAATCACGTAATGCATCTGTATGAGAGATTCTGCATACTTAGTTTGCTTCTCCTTCTCTTCAGTATATGCCGACTGGAGGCACCAGGTATCTTGCAAGAAAGAAGCCCATGTCTGTACAACATCTGCTTCAACTTTACAAGAAGCTATAGACTTTGTAAGGTCCTCCTCCTATAACACAAAATAGCGTGTTTTGAGGCCTTAATATTTGATTTGATATTTATTCTATGGTTGCAGGGGTTTGTGTCATACGGAAGCAATCAACCTTATATTTCAAGTGAATCAACAATTGGTTACTAGCTTCATCAAATTGGTCTCTCTCTTCCCTGGTCTTTTTGAGGCGTATTTTAGCGGCCGTTAAGGATGTATTTACCTGAAACAATTAGCAAGTAGTATAGAACAGTAAAAGCTTATTCGTAAATGAACAATATTTAGTTACAAAAGTAAGCATTCATACACAGTGCATGAACAAAGTTAGCTACAAAAAGTAGCCATTCATAGAATAGATAAAAAAATCCAGAAAAATGAGCATCATCTGTATTCTTTTAATGTGGGATATAACAACCCTATAGCCAGCGATAGTTCATATGAACTAAGGGCTAGTTTGGTTGGCTGTAGTTGGGTGAATTTACAATGTATAAATATACAGCAAAACCACACTTTGTCATCCGACTACACCCTATCAAAAAAGTCCTTAATGCAACACACGTGTGAATGGGGTGTGTATGTGCGCACGCGTGTATGTTTGTGTGAGTACCTTTGGGAGGGAGCAGAAAATCTACACGATACTAATAAATTTATAATCATTTCCTAGTCCGTGGTAGACGTGCTACTGGAAGAATATGCCATTTTATGTTGATTTGCACTGTGCAACCTGTGCACACAAAAAATAAAAAATAAAGGATTTTGAGTTTGCTCGATGGTGATGGTTGCTATCCTCAAATTTAGACAAAGGCAACATATCCCTAAAATGAAGATACCCTATGTCACGTCGCAATGGAGTCAGTCTGAAAGGAGAAACACAAAGTATATTTAGAATCAATTTTGTTTTTAGTACCTTTTTCAGCAGTGCCTCAAGTTCATCTCTTTGTTTTTCAAGCTCAGAAATTTCTGTATTAAGCTCCTGCAGACCATGAAATTCAAACAAATCATATCATGCATTAAAAGATATGAAAAACAGATGCGCTCAAACTTACAGGTTTTATAAACCAGCTGTCCCGTTATATTAAAACAATAATTAAGAAGAGCGTTTTAACCCAAACCTTCTTCAAAATGCAAATTTTTTACAGCACAACATAATTCACAGCTAAGCCAAGACATGAAAGCTTTTTCTCTGGATACACTATCCTATCTGGAACAAAGACTTCCAGAGGGGGGAAAGCTCAGATGTATTCTGTAGCACGATGCATACCATTTCTAAAATACATGTCAAATTATATTAGGTGTTACAAATTAGATATGACGAGCACTATAGTGATGAAGGTAACTATGGTGATTTGCTGAGACTTTAGCAGTCATTCACAGCGCTGTTCATTTCCACTTATCCCATATATATATATATATATATATATATATATATATATATATTTGGCTGTAATAGGGCAGGCAGATTGGAACTCCATAAATTACCATTTTCACAAGCACGCAAATTATACTGCATACCATTCATAGAAAGGTTTTTCCAGATCCTGTCCATACTGTCTGAGTTGCAATTGAAGTTACTAAATATAGTGTCCTTATAGAGTGTCTCTATTCCAAGAATGTCCATACCGATAAATAACAAAATGAATTTTTTTTCCACATTTAAACATATGCTCCAAAGAAAATCCACTGAAGAGTAAAACGGAAACCTAAACACGTAGATAGTACCTTCTCAATTATATTGACTTCCTTGGCCTTTGCTACACGAAAATCAATAGCTTCCTCTTTTTGCCGCCTACAATCATGTAAGAAGTAACCGGTTTTTTTATTTTTACTAAGCCAGAACAGTTAAGTGACATAAAAATTTATATATAAATCAGGTAGCAGACATGAAAACCACCTAATCTTACATTTCTAATGCTTAGATAATAATGAATCAGCACATGCTGTTTGATAATAAAAGCTACCGTATTAACACTATATATATGAGATTTTTACAATACCCGTGCGGGTAATTAAGCTTAAGTTACCCGTGCATCCCCAAAAGTAACCGTTTGGTCAGAAAAGTAAGTATGTGGACAAAACAATAACTATTTCGTCAAAAAAGTAACTATTCTGATGAAAAAGTAAAAACTGATAGTTTTTAACTATTTGGAAGGTAATGTATCCCAATTGCAGAGAAAATAAAATTTCTTCAGCGAGTAGCTACCCGCGTGGGTATTATCAACACCCCATTCATACATACATACATACATATAAAGTCAGGCTAGAATACACTCGAGTGAGCATATCGCACGAATACACTCGTGTGTTTGCATATCAAGACTAATGTTTTGCAAAATGTAAACCATTGCTCTTCATTGTCATACTATAACTAGGCTACATACAAATTTTGAGCCCATTTGGATGAGTGTAAGTCACTCATCCGAGGGCAACAAAATCGACGCGCGAAACTAATTTGAAATGCATAATTTTTGTGATCTTTATAACATGACATATAAATGTCTAAATGTGCTCAAATTTTGTATATGAGCTATTCACAAGATGTTTAAGAAGATCAATAGATTAGATTTTTGAAAAAAATATTGCATCATGAAAAACTACTTGAGTGTATTCTGCTCCGAATACACTCGAGTGTATTCTAGCGTGACTCTCTCTCTCTCTCTCTCTCTCTCTCTCTTTATATATATATATATATATATATATAGTCAGGCTAGAATACACTCGAGTGTACAGATCCCATGAATACACTCAAGTGTGTTTGCATATCAAGACTATTTTTTGCAAAATGTAGACCATTGATCTTCACCGTCATACTATAACTAGGCTACATACAAATTTTGAGCCCATTTTGGATGAGTGTAAGTTGCTCATCCAAGGGCAACAAAATCGACGCATGAAACTAATTTGAAATGCATAATTTTTGCGGTCTTTATAACATGACCTATAGATGTCCAAATGTGCTCAAATTTTGCGTATGAGATATTTACAAGATGTTTAAGAAGATCAATGGATTAGATTTTTTAAAAACAAATTACATCATGAAAAACTACTTGAGTGTATTCTGCTCCGAATACACTTGAGTGTATTCTAGCCTGACTCTCTCTCTCTCTCTCTCTCTCTCTCTATATATATATATATATATATATATATATATGTATGTATGCCTCAGTCTCAACTATCTTGGGGTCGGCTACATGGATCCTTCATTTCCATTCAGCTCTATCATGGGTTATATTCTGGTCGAGATGTAGAGATTCAAAATCTCTCTTTATAAACTCTTCCCATGTTAATTTAGGCCTTCCTCTTCTTTAATTGTGCTCGACTCAATAGCATTGTTTCGTACAGGCGCATTAGTCGGTCTACGTTTCACATGTCCATACCATCTGATTCGGCCCTCGTGCAACTTGTCCTCAATGTGCGCCACCCCCACTTTATTCCTGATATAGTCATTTATCAAGCAATCTTTTTTTGTATTCCCACACATCCATCTAAGCATAAGCATTTCAGCCATGTTCATTTTGTTGAGACCTTGTTTCTTCATCACCCAACATTCACTCCCATAGAGCTTGGCTGGCTGTATAGCTGTTCGTTTAAGCATGTGAAAAACGGGGATTCATGAACTTGCTACCTTTATACATTGACCAGCCTAGCCCGGAAAACTAGAGAACTTGCACTAAAACCTAGACTTCAATCCATTCTATCACGCTCTGATATTGATTGCCAAGTTCTAACAAGTTAGACAACCCAAACGTTTTCTCTGTTAACATATCTATTGCAGAATAAAGCTTCATCCTGATGTCAGCAATCAGATTTCTCACTAGGACTGGAAATAATCCCCATTCGACCCATACCCCAAATAAACCCACCTTGATTTAATCCAAATGTAATGGATCAAACTAGGATGAGTTTATTAATGGGTCTCAAAATGAGATGCTAGTCTGGACCCATATTTTTAAGATAAAACCCATCGGGACCAATTGAGACCCCAACGACACCCTAACGATCATCTCCTTGTATGCCCTCTCGTACAACAGTAAGAAACACGTTGGAGGAGGGCTCCAGCCTATTGACCTCGACCAATATTTCCCACACCTTTGATGTCGCAGTGCCCGTGAAGACATGCATGACGACAAAACCCTCATGGTCATCTCCTCGTATTCCCCTCATAGAAAAGTAGGAAGCATGTTGGAGGAAGGCTCCAACTTATCGATCCCAACCAACATTTCTCACACATTCGACGTCGCGGTGTCTCCACGAAGACATGAAAGACCCATCGTCTCTACAACAAAGTTTGTGGCTTTCGAGCGCTACTCGTGGCTACATGTGGTTGGATAAAGAACTAGAACTGGAAATCCTTGACGTCTCTAGATGTGTGATTGCACAGTCACGTCGTCCTCATGCTGGACCGCACCATAGCTGCTTCCAAGATTACTCGTCATGAAAGGTACACTCCTCGTCACAGCCACCGTTGTGTAGAACCCATAGGATGTGATGCTTTAGGCCACAGCTTAGAAAACGTGTATCTCTGTGCGGCAAGGGATGTGCCTTTTTGAACATGTTGAGCTTCTCTAGCCATCCAACGCCTCAACAAGTACTTGGAGATCTCCGTCCATCTAGAGGTTCTCTAGGTGGGAAGGGATGTGCCTCGTTGTCTGCCTCATCTAATTTAGTGCCTTGGAGATCTTTGCCTCGATGGCCTTCATGAAGGACACAACCTTGGAGATCATAATGATCATACGAGATGTCCACCCCCCATACTATACTCCAAGACTCGATCTTCCACTCGTCTTCCTCATTTGCTTTGATTATGTAGGATTATAAGAAGAAATGAACCTAATATTAAAGTCTATCAGCATGTTTCGTGTTTATGCACCTGATCTGTTTGACGAAATGCTCATTCATGAGTCAAGCCTAATGAAATGGCATCAATAATTGTAAACTTTTTTATTATATTATTATTGTTAGAAAGTATTAGCCTATTTAATTATTAGGTTAATTAGTCTATTATGTACATGGGCATGTTTGACTTGGCCCATTAGGGTTGAGTCCGCTTCCTTATAATTGCCTCTCCTATATATAGGACATGGGTGCACATATCAATATACATCGACTACAGTGTCCCACACACTTGTTAACATGGCATCAGAGTGTATCCCTGGGAACCTAACACTAGCCGCCACTTGCGCTTCCCTCTCCTCTCTTCACGCTCGATGCAACACTAGTCGCATCTCCTTCCTAGAGAGAGCAACATCGAGAGAGCACCGCCTAAGGGAAGCCACCGTCTCCATGGCTTAGGTCGGCCGCATGCTAGGCACATCCCAGCCTTCATGGCTTCTCTCACTTTCTTAAAGATTCAATCTTCATCTATTCGCCGGCTCCATCCTTCCCATCCATCTATGTTTTTTGGTCCACATTCAAAGTAGCCACTGAGTCTCCCTCGTGGCCATCATCTTTTAGTCGTCACTTTCCCCGAGTTCTCCTAAGAGAAGATCCATTCGTCACGAAGCACCGTACGTAGCCGCCGGCATTAAAGCAACCATGCCAACATTTGCCTTCGGCTCCAACAATTGTCTCCACTGTGTCCGCCGGCCCGTGCCACCTTTGAGTCCAGCAATCGCATCCACCCATCGCTCCACCTATCGAGACCCTAGAAGGCGCTATTTCCTGTCCAGTCCGGATCGTGGTCAAGCAAGGAGCCTCCACTACATCATGTTCACATGATCTATGGGAGAACAAAAGACAGTGCTAAGTTCCGTCGACCCATGTCACTCTTTCTCGGGGTTCTTTGTCTCCTTGATGGCGCTAATTCCCGTCAGATCATGCTTCAACGACATCCTTCATGACGTGTTGGCCAACCAACACGACATGTAGCGGTCCAGAATTCACTCTGTGGCGCAAGAGTTTGTCTAGGTCGCAAGTTACATAGCGTGTTGCCAACCAACACAACGTGTTGGCGAAGATCTGGTTTATGCCTCTAATATCCTACATGGTGTGTTGCAACGAGCCTATCATTTTCGAGCGAAGGAGCAACACGGCATGCTGCAGACCTCACACGGCGTGTCATCATGATTTGCCTCTCACCCATGACAATCTACACGGCGTGTTGCAAACCGCATGTTTCAAGTACAAGTTATGACGTCCTCCAAAGGTCTATCTCTTCTCCAATACCTAGTGATAATCTGATCCTATTTGTTTGAACTAGCCCACACGACGTATCTGCACCCCTACATTTGTCGGCCTAAGGGCCGGACAAATGTCCTTAGGGGTCAAGAAAAGACCCATTTAATCTCTATCTGAATCTTATTGTCGGGTTGTTTTGCATATTAACTTGATTATCGGTTTTCCTATCGAGATTCATTTTGATAGTGCGGCTGCTTTCCCTACCAAGTTCCATTATGGTAGTGCTTCTCCTCTTTCTATCGAATTTCCATTCTGGTAGTATATTTGTTATGTTCTTCTCTACATACTACACCTCTCATTTTACCTTTTCCCTTTCCCACCGTCCCATCCATCATGTGTGCGCCTTCCACGTGTGGGGGGGGGTCATATGTCCCTTTTCCACACCATCTACTCACTCTCACCATATTTGGTGTGTAGGGTGGGGGATATAGAGGAGAGAGAGGGCGGTATGAGGAGAACATGAGAGACAATGTATGAGGAGAGAGACAGAGAGATGAGAGTGATATATTCCGGGCTATCTTCATGAAGCTTCATATTCTTCAACACATTTGCTTTACTATTGTCTTTTGGGGTGCGTCATTCCCACTTAGCATCACTTTACATGAGATACATCATTGTAAGGATCCTACAGTTGCAGCATTGACACCAAGCCTTTCACGTTCGGGCTGCATGATGTATGTCAGGACAAGAGCTATTGTGGCTAATTCCGACCTCTAGTTCCCTTTGGTGTTGATGACGTTTCAATTGATCATTCTCATTGCATTCCTCATGAGACATATGGTGCTTTTCACGTCAGCAACTCTCATCTTCCAGCCTGTGCATTATGTATCTATTAGGATTTTCATCTAGATTTGTCTTCATCGAGGTACTTCGTTACATTTTATTGCATCTTCTGTTGATCTTCTTGAGCTTCTCCTTCATGGTCTCTTCATTCCTATCAAGCCCCCAAGATTCAAGCACCAGATTTATGGAGCCAATTTTACAACCATAAGCACCTCGTCCAGCTTGTATTCGTGCCACCTTATGCACGTCTTTTGGCTACACTTATCAGATGATTTGAAGACGCCGCTACTGCTACATCAACATTGTGCCTCTGTGTTCATGCCATGTTATGTACATTGATGTGTTGATTGTGCACTTATTCCACTCACACATTCCTCTCCAGTGAAGATGTAGTTGTAGTACTTTGGATTGTCCGCTCCAGTTCGATTATGGGGAGCGTTTGCTGTGACGTTTTTGGTTTCCAGACTATCACGTGTTCTTCATTCCAGATGCATTTCAAAGACCTTCTCCAAAGCTCGAGCATTTCCAGCTTGCAGAATTGAACTCAAAAGAGGCATCATCATATGTTTATTTAGGAAGTATTGTTTATGGGGGGGTAACAATTTTTGTATGGGGAGTGACATTTCTATCTTTCATTTATCATTTCTATCTTTTATCATTTAATCGAGTCATGTAACTCTAAGCTTGGACATGTCTTCACCCATGCTTTGGCTTGAGGGGGAGTATATCCCTCAATTGCTACGTAATCATGCAAAGGTGTTAGCCATGAGTAGATAAGTTTTAGTGGGTTTTTGTTGGTGAACAAGATACATCAAAGGTGTGAGAGTGAGCATCCTACTTCCTGACGATTCAACTTCCACCTGAAATGCTCAAAATCCCTTGTGGGAGTTGAGTATCAATTCACCACCATCATCAGCATGTTCATCCTCCTCGACATCCATGTCCTCTTGCCTCCAACTCTATGCACTTTTCCTTGACTTCACATACGCTCGTGAAGTACAAGAAATTGATCTGGTTATTGAGAAGCAACATAAGCTAGTGTGGAAAAGATGAGGACCCGTGAGGATACAGAGAAAATATGAGGAAAACTATTGTATGTATTATTCATGGAGGTGTCGCCAAAGTAGTACTCAGACAAGGCATGCATGAGGATACAGAGCAAAGATACTCAACAAACAATCATTTTAATAGAAGATCCTCCTTTTCGTCAAAGCAAGGAATAGTAACGAGTCACGAGTTGTCTAAAGATCATGGTGGCCCTTGTAGGGCCCTCACTTCCTACATAGATGATGAAGGGAATTATCCGCTGCACAGAGAACACGTTGTAGCCTTGGAGCCGCAGGGCGCCCACTTCGTAGTCATCTCCCACAGCAGAAGACATGTTTGTCTCATACGCGTCATCAGACGCCTGGTGGTAGCCTTGTTGCTCCAAAACCAATTGTAGTGGTTGCTACTACTGTTCGTGCGATAGTAACACCTAGGAGTAGGCATGTCAGAGCGTGCAACTGACGTCCTCGTTGTATAGGACATCTATGGCACGCCGTGGCAACCACATTACCAAGAGGAGTGCCCTTACATCCAGCCACAACTTACTTGCCTGGAGCACATATGACTTGAGAGAATGGATCCTCCCTTCCCAAGTTCACCTATGTTGTCACGTCTCTCTTCGTATGGACAATAACGGACTGTAAGGGAGAATTTTCACAAGATTAAACACATGGCTAATGGCTTGCCCCAAAGGCCTAAAGATATCAAAGATTCTCAAAATATATAAGCATTTAGGCACCCGCTTTTTCAAAAATCGCCCGCCTACCGCTTAATCGGTTACAATGTGTCGTCCGCACGCCTCCCGCTTCCCGCTTTTTAATACATTGGTATACACAATTCTCAAAGCACTCTTATCGAATTTGAGAAAATTTTATAGCGCCTTGTGATGCTGATACATAATACTTTGAAGATACTAACACAATAATCTTATACTTTGTAATATGTAAAGGTCCTATAGGATGATATCAATTAGGTATCAAGTAATCTATTTATCAGAGGCAATAGTTGACAATAATACATACAACATTGCTACACTACTAGTTCAATATAGCTGGAATAAGAACACTAGTATGGTTAAGTTCTTGTATGGCTTGCAATACTTGTACAATATCGAACAATCAATTTTTTTATATAGTTGGATGGAGTAGATGTACGTAAATGTGATAAGTATCATTACTTGAGTTCTATTATTTAAATGCATGGCGTGTTCAAGATGATGTTTGTCAGACTCACAGGTTCACAAAACAAAATGCTTGAAATGGACGAGAGCAATTTTGTAGAACAGCTACGCGACCAGCCATATGGGAATGAATGATTTGCCGGCTGCTTCAACCAGGATTCCTATGGTACATGGGCCAAATAGCTTACACGCCTCACTTTTTAAATCATTAGTCAAAAAATGTGAAGGATTCTATAATTATTTCAATACTACAAACTTATCGAGTTATTTATGTTACCATCTGAGTGACAGTCTAACCAATAAGGCTAATCTTAACCAACTTCATTATGTAATATAAGTCATATTTTCTAATTCTATCCATCATCCATCATTTATGTTACCATGTGAGTGGCAATCTAACCAATAAGGCTAATCTTAACCAACTTCATTATGTAATATAAGTCATATTTTCTAATTCTATCCATCATCCATCATTTATGTTACCATCTGAGTGGCAGTCTAACCAATAAGGCTAATCTTAACCAAATTCATTATGTAATATAAGTCATATTTTCTAATTCTATCCATCATGCATCAGCTGTAATTTACGGATGCACAGAAAAAGTTTGTTTCTAGAACTGCCAAGTAGATCATACGATGATATCAAGTCAACAGGTCTTATAGTTTAAGAAAATTAGCATCTGTAATGCCCTAGCAACCTTTGGAATACTAAATTAGCATCAAGGTGACCAAACAATGACAGAATAACAAACCTGTGATCTGCTATCCGTCTTTCAGCCTTTAAGGAGGAATTAGCAAGAGACTCAGCTAGCACTTTCAGTTTATCGACCTGCATATGAAACATGTTAAGTGCTAAGCAACAACAAATTAATAACAGTAAAAACAAACACAATCTTTTTAAAAATAGTGCCAAAAATCAATAAATAATGAGTTCAGAGACAACCATGTGCAGGATAATTTTATTAGTGATAGCTAATACAGGTTGGTTAAATGGAATAGTATTAGTCCTTTTTATGTAATGTTGGATGCATAACATCAATGGCCGGTGACAGAGTTAAAATTTCCACGACCTAGTTCAATGAATTGTCAAAAAACCCAGTTTATTCAATCATACCTCAGTCATTTAATAAGAAACAAACTAAATCATTTGTAACCAGGTTCACAAGTGTGGACAAGCTATTGACAATTCTAGTTTATTCAAAATGTTACTTTTATCACAGGTGAAAGAGAGAATACAGTACTATAAAAAAAAGAATACAGTAGCTAAAAACTTTCAGAAACAAAAAAAATCAATTTTAAAGAAAAACTGAATATAGAATGTAAGTGTACTTACTCACTATTCAAAAATGAAACACACAACAAAAAAAGGATAGAAATGTTTATATTCGGGTATATGCAGGACAAAGAGAGAGCATTAGAGGTACCTTATCATGGCGGGCTTCTGGTGAATCTCCATTACTTATTAGTTTCTTCTCTAATAGCATTTCTTTCAGCCTTGAACAAAGCTGGACTTCCGTAAGTAATTCCTTTGCGGACTGAAGAAATGAGCTTAATGGAGTTAGATGACATAAGCAGTTTGGGGAAAAAACGAATGAACGGGATGAGAAAGTAACTCAAAAAGTGGTCAATATCCTCATCAATAGAGTCAAATACAATAGGAGAGAGATCAATCTTCACTATAATTGCATCAAATGCAACATATCCACTGATTGCCAGTGAACAAAATAATGGACAACTTAGCCTATTTGACGCCTAGGAAACACAAACTTGTTACATGTTTGGACACATGACAAGGAAAAGTTTGAAAATACACAAGCATGATGTTGAATATGAAAACACATAAATATGTTCTGTACGTATATGTTCCCAGTTCCAATGCCATGGCAATGAGATATACTTTCAAATATTAAACAAAAGCATGATAGATTAGAGAAGGATGCCATGTACTTCTATATCCATTACATTAACTACAAGATGTTAATTCATATAAATCAGCTAAGAACAAAAATAGAAATCAGCCACTACTATAGAATGCTAAAACTTCAAAAAGAACCAACACAACTTTGAAACAAAAATTAGAATCATAACATGAGGGAATAAGTCAGATTAGATGGAAAACTAGATATAAAGAAAACATGATCGAGCACCTATGATATCTAAAAACTAGAATATAAGCAGAACCTACTCTAAGGAGAACACATGTGGCCACCAATGTGGGTGAACCTCTAATGAGCAGCTCTCTTCATGGCCATTGAAGGTTTCTTTTACCTATTTAGAAATACTGCAGCAAGAGGGGAGAAATTACGACTTACAACACCAAAAGCAGCTAACACTGTAGCATAATAGAGTAGGGCCCACCTGATCCCCAAGGTCTCTTAAGTAGCACCTCTAGGGCTCATGTCCTTCCCAGTTCCTACCACTAAGGAGGAAAGAAAAGTAGGGGCACAGATAAAGAAGTGTCCAATTGGTATCCAACATCTAGAAAAATAAAGTAAAATGTAGGAGATAGAAGGTAAATGTCCAATACGTATCAAGAGTGTCCAATACATGTCTGGTATGGATGGGAGAGGGGCTGTTTTGAAGAGTTTCCGCTACATAGTTTGACACCATGTCCTTCTAAATCCGAGGAAATATAGGTTTGGTACAAATTGTAACTACTATTGTATAGAGAACATTATCCTGCTTCATTTATCATGTGTTTTGTATTATCGCTAGGTCTTTGGCCCATTAGTTATTAGGCATGGCAATGGGTCAGGTTTTGCTGGACCCGACCCGAATGGACGCGAACTTAGACAGGCCCAACCCAAAATGGTTCCGCACCCGATTGGACCTGGACCTAACCCGAACAGAAACCAACCAAACCTGATTGGATCCAAAAAATAAAAAATTCTCAATACAAATATTAGAAAAAATATTATTGCAACCCCAAAACCCGACCTGACCCGACCCAAACTAGATAAGATCCGACCCGGCCCAAAAACTAGACAGACCCAAAAAAACCCAAAACTTCCGGTCGGATCGGGTAGGGTCGGGTATTTTCGCCAGCCTTGTCAGTTATATAGGTCCAGGTTTATATTATTCCTCCTATATAGAGTAGGTTTTGCTTATTACAATACAATAATTTCTTTCCTATTTTTGTATTTGAAAAAGTTCGATAGTAAGTTATGTTAATTAGTATATTATGCATTTTTATTAAAGGAGTTTGATCCATTACATACTTGGGTTTAAGGTTGTATAGTTCCCTCTCCTATATTAATAGAGTAGGGTTTTCTAAACAACAACTTCTTCCATATTTTCTTTTTTACAATTCCAAGAAGGCACTTAATTAAAAGAGTCTGAAACTGCAAAGAGGGTTTCCTTTGTTTTGTCATGGAAACGAATTTCCATAAAATAATTAGAATGTAAATTGACTAATCCCTTGTTTTCATGATGATTACACCACTCCACTCATTGTGTCGAATGTTTCTACTTGAGTGATTTCAGATAGACATACTCCAAATGCCTAAACTTGCAAACCCTAGTTTGGAGAAATCAAGTCATACATGAAAAAAGATCAAGTTTGAAGATTACATGGTATACTTCCTTGGATAATTTTGTAATCACTTGTGATAATCGTATCACTTGTAAGCTCAGAAGTATAATAGAATTAATTAGATCGATGATTCATGCACATTTACATGAAATAATCAACTACATTACAACACACTTTATTTGGCCGAGATTGTCTTGGTACACATCTTGACCGACAAGTTGTTTTGCTCGATCATGCATGATCATCAACCGAGATACCATCTGATAAGTATGTCAGTCGATGACACTAAAAGACAAGGCCGAGATACCATCTTTGCATTGTTGATGATACTGCTGTTGTAAAGTGTAAAATAGTTGTTGGAGAGAGTCCCAAAGTTAAATATATCCATTGGACTCTCCCCAAAACGGCTAGAAATCATCCTAAATGGTTCCAGTGGCTAGGAGGCGTCCTCAACTATAAATTGGACCCCTTAAGCTTCATCCCATATCTAGCCAAGCACTATGAAGGCCCCTAATACTATAGCTGAGAGAGATTTGCATCCAAGAGCCTCCATCCACTCTCATGAGCTTAATCATTTGCTACATCCATTAGAGTGAGTAGGAGACTTGTAAGAGAGCTAGCTGAGAGAGATTTGCATCTAATAGCCTCCATCCACTCTCATGAGCTTAATCAATTGCTACATCCATTAGAGTGAATAGAAGATTTGTAAGAGAGCTAGTCCTACATGTATATTTTGTGAAGCTCTCATTCCTCTACCTCCCAATCTCTCTTTCTACCATGAAGATGAAGATTCTCTCTCTTGTCTAAGAGAGGTGAAGAAGAAGAAGGGAAGGAGGTCCTTGGTGAAGGTGAAGTCAAAGGCGGAAGATCCAGGACAAGAATGGATAAGCCCTTGAAGGCTGAAGACTCATTGTAAAAGTGGGTAAGTCCTGGGAAAAGACCGAAGACTCGTTACAAGAGTAGGTAAGTCCTTGGTAAGGCAAAAGACTCTTTGCCATAGATAGGTAAGTCTTTTATGAGGTTGTTGGCTCCCTTAGCCTAAAAGGAAAGTCAGTTATTCCTTGACTTAGAAAAGGGTGGTCTTATGTTGTAACTCTTACAATGGGTACCAGGAGTAACACATGGTTGAAAATCCTAGAGACTGATCACTCTAGGTAGTAGATGTACATCTCCTAGTTTGAAAGTTGGAACCACCATAAATTCTAGGATTCTTTGGTGTTTGCTCATTCCTTTTTCCCTTGTTTTTCGTACTTGTAATATTATCTTGGAAAATATCTTGAAGGTTTAAGTTGTTTTAGCTCTACTCATCCCCCCCTCTAGAGCCCATTATAGATCCATTATAGATCCAATACAAACATTTTAGAACCAAATATTGAAATGACCTTATCTACAAACACGACTTAAAAATATATAAATACAAATTTTTGAGTTAAAAAAGAGCCAAAAAAACCTTAGAAGCATTTACAAAGTGTGCAACATGATTCTTTGAACGTATAAGTCTCGATGACTTCAAGATGTCATCTAATTGTAATGATGGACTTAGTTCCGACCAAGGAATTTAATGACCGATACGGATGCCGCTTCGACAGCTTGGATATAGATATTTACAGGTATACCGACAGAAATATCAACAGATGCTATCCTGGCCATATCGACGCCAAAATGAACAAATCAAATCATGAAATTTTACATGCGTGGTCTCAACACCTAGATGCAACGTTTTATGCAATAAAATTCTATATTGGGTATGTGGGGGGTCAACCATGTGGGGAGTCAACCATGTGGGAGGTAAGGAATCTGTCCTTTTTTTGGAGATTTTAATGAAGGATTTCGGAGACAAAATGCAAGAATTAAGATCTGAAATTTTACTAGCACAATCCATAAACTCATGTTTACACACATGCAATAATATTCATTTACAACAAACATATAACAACATAGTAAATTACTATCTCACGTCAGTTTTATGTGGAGTGACGCATTGGTTCTCTATACATTATGTTATTGATATGGGCCACATATTGCTCCCATGTCATTTAACTTCTGTAAGACTTGTTGTATGAAACAACATGCTCCTCATACACTTCAGGATTGGCAAACTATATCATCTCAAACTTTGGAAAATGTTCTTCCAAATCTTTGAGATATTTTTCCTAGGTTGCTGAAACGAATGGAGGTTGAGTAGAAGTAGGAGGAGGTTCCCATGCTCAAGGAGCTTGAGGTTGAGGAGAAGCAGGAGGAGGTGCCCATACTCGAGGAGCTTGAGGTTGAAGAAAAGGAGGTTGTAATGGTACACTGGCAATAGGATAAACTGTAGTATGCCCACCACTCCATGTTTGACCTCCATCACAAGAGTATGCTTCGACGTTCACCCGAAAGCATCCATAAGGGTTGCGGACATAGTATGCTTCATGATATCCCAAACCTACTTCTAATTGTAATGTTGGTGGTGGTTCAACTTGATATCTAGAATACCCATGTTGGGATTGAGATGGGTATGGAAGTGTCTGCCCAAATAACATATTTCCGAATGAATGTTGAGAACTTGAGATTGAGAGTCAGATATTCTCATGGTATCCATTGAATCAGCAAGATCAGAATAATAATCACTTTGACTCTGGTATTGTGGTTGTGGTGGAGATGCACTACTATAATCTTTCTCAATTCGATTTTTTCTCCTTTGAAATGTTTTGTCAACCATGGGATATTCCTGTTCTGGTGGAGGTGCAGCCCTAGTCACATGACAAACATAAGGCCGGTCATCATTTTGAGGATCAACAGCTGGAGGATATTCTGGAGAGCGTTGGAGATGATGAGAAATGAAAGAAATTAAGAAAACATACCTTGATTAGGGCTGATTTGAGCTCCAAGGAAAGGAATCACCCAAAATCTCCAAGTTTCTCCACTCAAACAACAACAGCATCAATAGGTTCGTAAATACCGGTATGTAGGGGCGGCATACCGCCGATACCGTCCAAAAGTGGGGCATTTTGCAGCGGCACCCCCGATATTTGCTGATATCAGGCGGTTTTACCAGTAAGTCCATCAGTTAACCGATATTTGCAATCCCAACAACAGGTTTGTGTGAACCTATGACTGATGGCGTCGATATAGGTATATCGATTGGTATACCGATTGTTTCTTCGATATCTTATTCATTGGTTCTAACACAGACGATTTTCTGTAGGCCAAGCCAACTCTGGTCAACATGTGCAAATCCTTGTCTGAAAATGAGTGCTTCTGTTCAACATCACCTTAACTTTCAGGAGCTAATTCATTCAGTGTTGTGCTAAAGAAGGTAAGAAAGGATCTATCAAAATTAGCATGGAAATTTGTGTAGTTTCTACTTCTAAGTCATGGAAATGATTTTGAAATCACATCAATTGTTTGTTGGGAGTCATAGATTGAATTCCTACTAGGATAGGATTGCATGTAACTTTCTGGTTGATGTCATGGTTTGTATCCTTTGTACATTGCGCCAACCCTTGATTTACCTACCCCTAGCATTGAGCCTCTACATGCTCTTTATCAATTTGTTGTATGCAACAGACACCTAAATCTACCCACATGCACCTAATGATTTGGACGATCCATACTTCCATTGGTTGCTAATAGCACAACCCCCTTTATCATACACTAATATATGATTAGTAAATATCCCCATATTTAGCATGGTTTATTCTCAAGCTTTTTGGTCATATCATCGACAACATCAATAATACATATCAATGCATCACCACATGCCCCACACAACTCTTCCCTTATTTCTCCATCTCATGCAAGGGGTTGTTTGTTATACCCATGGAACATGACTTTAACTTTGAGTCAACTTCGACATGTGTCGACGTGGAGGTTTATGGAAATGTCGAGGAAATTTTGAGGATTTTTATAATGAAACTTCAACGCAACTTCGAAAAAAAAGCTAATAAATAATCATTTTGAGATAAAAATCGATAGATTTAATCAAATCTAAGCTAAAAACACAATATATGTTTACATATAGCTATCCATATAGATTTACAGATGTAGAAAATTACATAATTGCATACAATGGTCTCCGAACTACAAAGTCTTCCATATATAAAGTTTATGACAATAAACAAACTACATTAAAATGGTGTAAATCTATGGTAGATCTAGTAGAGAGGGGGTCGATCTATTAATAGTAGCTTAGAATAGTAAAAAGTAACATCAAAATTACCTTACCCTAGGAAGCATGGACACGGATACGGATATAGACACGGACATGGGAATTTATAAAAATACACGGACACGAGGTCGGACACGGCGAAAAATATGCATATAGATATACATATATATTTGGGAAGAAAATGAAGGGGAAGAGGAGGTTGTTGTGGTTGTGGACAACTAAAACATAGGTATCGGAGACCAAGGAAGTGGGAGACGAGAGGTTGGCAATAAGCGGAGAGAGAGGAGAGGCCAGCTTTTGTAGGGGGAGGAAGAGGAGTAATTATCTAGGTGGCGATGTGATGAAAGGTAGACATATGTATTAGGAGTAGAGAGGAAGCTTATGTGCAATATGATGTTTCCCCTTCTTAATTAGTGATGTGTTGTGTCGTGATGTGTCCAAGCTGTATCCAGGACGTGTCCAACTCATGATAGGGGGACTTGGACACGTCCGAGAAGTGTCCACCATGTGTCCATGTGTGTCCATGGCGTGTCCATGTTGGACACGGACATGGCGGCCTCCGGGAAGTGTCCATGCTTCCTAGACCTGACCTCAAGCTCCAACACTTTTTCCCCCTCACACAACGAACTCCATAGAACATCATAAGAATGTCGCCGACTTCGACTAATGTCCAAGATATTGGGAATTTTAATGGACCTGGGCCAACTTCATCGACATATGGAGAAATGTCGACAACTTTGACGAAATATCGAGGATATTGTATAATGAGGATGTTTACGTGGATTTGACATCGTCGACTGTGTCAGTCAACATGGACAAAACAACATAATTTCGCCCAATGTCGACGACATTTAGTGCCATGGTTATACCCATGCCTAACTTTTTGGGTTCCATATCAAGCGCATGTGGGGGTGGGAGCTAAGGCGAGGCAAGAGAGAAAAAGAGACATATTGAAAAAAAGAGAAGGATGAGAGATTAAGAACGAGAAGAGGATGAAGAACATATTATGAAGGATCTCAAAAGTAAGTTCATTCTTTACATCATCATCATCTCGTGGACCTTGAAATACTGTTCATCGTAGAGTTCGGTTCTTAACGCCATATCATAAATTGCAAACTATATTGTGTTTTTTCCTACTCTTGGCATCCGTTTGAACTATCCGTAAATACCAGATACATGAGTTTGTGTTGTGTTATGCATGTCAATTTGCAATAAAGCATATACATTGACCCCTTTCGTATGAGCATCATACTATGAACGTGTGGTGATAGTGTCAGTGATGATCTTGACCACAGTCACTCATTCCACAGTCATGCTACAGTACACATGTAGACGAAAATTGACTACCACTCCTTAGAACAAGGTAGACATTATAACTCCAACTTCTCACTTCTACAATATTACAACAGTGTTGCATAATGAGTACAACATCTTTTGGGAGTGAATGCTCTTGCATAATGGCTGTGATACCTAATACAAAGGGTTCTCTTCTCATGTAAAGGGTCGTATATGGCCGTTGATTGATTGACAAAGTTGTACATTTTTCAGTCCACAGTAAAGTTCATCAATTTGAGCTTCTTCCTCCCGTTTTAAGAGTTTGGAACACCCTGCTTGAAAGGGAATGAAATAATTAAGTACGTTATTTGGGCTTATTCTCTAGTTTGTACAAGGGAAGTGACACTTGTGTTTTGTTTGGGAATATTCTCTAATCTGTTGATCTTTCATTTTAACGGATTTCTCCCATTTTGTAGCTAGACACGGTCTTACAGAATAAATCGTGTTTGGTTACAGAGTTATGTTGAGTATAGCAAGGGCAATGACTTAAACCCATTAGTAATTTTCCAAGTTGAGTAGATTCCCTCAACCTATATGAAGGGTGTTGGGATTAAAAGAATATCATAGAAGATTCTCTCCCTTCTCTTTTTGTCTTTTCACAAGAAAATGAGGATTCGTGTCATTTAATACCAAAAAAATGACAGATTGGCTAAGATAAATTTCATTTCACAAAGGATTCACCATATATATAATGTTGATTGTCCCTTGTATGTGTAATTAAACTGTTCAATTATGGTGTTTCCATTTGTACTAAACAGCATTTGCTAATTAAATTGTGGAGATATTAATATATTATTCTGAACAAAAACATGCATGTAATAGAAGTCTGCATGGTATATATAGAATCATGTAATGCACATTTAGTACATGAACCTGACACCTCAAATTATACAGTAGCAAGCAAGAGGAATTGAAGAGTGTCTTCAAATAAGCATTCATGCATAGATCAAATCCCCATTGATGAGCAAACTGGACACAAAGTTACCTACATTCTTTGTCTAGAAGCATGCCATGCTATAGATTTTATCACACTGGTTGTTTTGCATACAAGTACAACACAGGCAACTTGTCTTTCCTTCCTTGACATACAAACATAGAGCAGTTCTCCGGACATGCAAACAAAAAATGCTAAATACCTCTAAGGTTATCGGAGTTGGCTTCTCCGTTCCTTTGCTAGAAATCTCACTGGTGGATGCTATTGATTCTACCATTCTATCAATTCTCTCTCGAAGAGGGGAAGCTTCAGCGTCTATCCTGCAGTGTCAAAACCAATTAAAATAACAACCAAGAAGAGTTTACTAATAAATCCAATAAAATGAAATCAACAAGATGATTTTCCAATTCTCAAGGCTTAATAAAGTGGGGACTATAAGGCTATGATCAATCCAATCTTAAACTTCTCCAAGCGAGGCTACCGAAAGCAGAAAATAATCAAACAGTTCATCATATTCATTTTATAAGTTGTTCATCCTTTTGTAAAGAGATCAAACCATATGGGCACTCCGATTAGTATATGCTCGCATTGGCACGGGATTTCTGATTAAGCAGTGAAACATCCAAATGCAATCAAGTATCCTTACACCTCCATGTATCTCAGGTCTTCCATCACAATATCCATTACGTACATATAAACAACAGAACTACTTGAACAGTACCAAATTAGAAACCTTACATCACCATTTAGATGGTATGATATGCTACAGATCAGTTTCATGCTCATTTAACGAGACACGAAAATGAAAAATTTTCCATCATGGAAAGTGATTCATAATATATCTATATAGTCTTGTTAAGTTTCCAACTATTAAAAATAGATATTCTATCCTTTTTTTTTGACACTTCAACCCTGTTTGGTTGGCCGGATTCTGCTTAGGATAGGATTCTAATCCTATTAGTAAGTGCAATACCGCGTTTGTTTCTGTAAATACCTATGGTAGGATTGCATTTAAACGGTACTAGTCCTAAATAATTAGGATTTCATGTTCTGCGGTTCCCCCTGGTATTTGGGGAGTACAGAAAAAATTAACAACCGGACACCCGTCCCGACTCGCCTTTCGCCCGCAGCGACTCCCTTCCGCCTACCATCTTCAGCCTACTGCCTCCCACCGCCGCCGTGTCGTATCTTCTCTGCTTCCCGTGACTACCTCCCTTCCAGATTATCTCTATTGGTCCTTCCGTCACTATAATACTCCGATTCCCTCCAGGTCTTCAACGCAGCACCAGAAACCAGCAACTTCAAAACCAGCATCTTTCCTCTCCCTCCGTTGTGCTGTCACATTCTGATCTGCTGTTCTGTTCAGTGACACAGCCATGTAACCAACCGTGCAAACATGAAGCCATTCTCATCTGCATCTTCTGTCACGAGCTGAATGCAAATGTTGGGAGAAGCTGCTAGTTCGTTTCCATTTGGCAGAAAACAAAGAAACAAAATATCAATTGGACCTTTGATGTTAATCGTATCGTTATTGTAAACAAACATAGGATATGGAATTAAGCATCCCATCCCATACAAGTACCTTCTTTTCCTTTCCTTTTCAAATCCCATTTCAATCCTTTCCAACAAACCAAACGTGGCCTTCAGGTACAAACAGCAATATGGAGGAATCCAATGTGGACCATGCACTTTGTGGAAATCAAAATTATGAGCTACTTAAGGAATTCAGGCAGAGCCATGATCTAAAACCATGATCTAAGGCCATGTAGATGTAGACATATGTCATTCATATTTTCACAAGTATGGACATCATGCTGATGAGTAGTTGATGATTTTTAAGAATTGGCCTTTGGCCTAGAATTCTAAGTCTGAGCATGAACAACTTGTAGGAAGTGGAAGGAGTGGTCTACCAACGGTCCACAAACAACAACTAGCCTCCCATGTGTGATCTATCCTTCCTTACATGAAGTTTGAGAAAGGTTTTTAAGATGGTTCATCTCATAATTTCTTCAAGCCAACCACCTTAAATCATTAAATTTCCAATGCATGGCCTCTGAAGAGGAAAGTGTACCTGTTAGCATGGTAATGTTCTTTTGAACATAGTAACAAAAGTCTCCAAAGTTTATGAAAATTGGCAATTTTTCACAAACTTATAGGCTCCCGATCATTCATCACGATGAATACACCAGTCGCCGATTTTCAGCGACTTTTCACGATTTATCCTGCTTTTTTGCGATTTATACGATTCTTCATGACTTTTGACGATTTTTCATGATTTTTCTTTTTAAGTTGCTTGCTCTCCAAACCAATGTACATAAAGCTCCTCATACACACTAAACCTCCAACCCCCACTCCTCCAGACAATTCATTGTTATTGCTCAACTATTCTTTCTTTTTCTGCTTTTTCATTCACTAAGATTGTGTCTTGTGACCATGATAGCTCCATGTAACAGATATGTATGTATATATACACATGCATACACACACACACACATACATTTATATATATGTATATATACAGACATATACATATACAAGTATATATACTTATATTGCCAGCTTATTCTCGATTACTTCTATTAATATATATATTTTACTGGCTTTATTTTCTTTTATTATTGTGTTATGGGCTTTGTCTATTAGTCCATTAGCTTTTATCCTTCTTCTAGAATATTTCTGTTTCTAGATTATTCTTACTTTGTAATCTCCTATATAAGAGAGTCTCTTGTAATTGTTTTACTCATCTAATACAAATCATATTTTCACAATTTAGATGGTATCAGAGGTGCTTGATCCTCCTTAATCCCCTCCCACCCCAACCCTAACCTATGCCCCCATAAACCCTAGCCGTCATCTTTTTTCCTCTCCACCCACCTCTCTTCCCTGTCGTCGCCCATCTCCACCTTCACCTACCTGCTCCGCCGCCGCCACCCTTCCTCTCCCTCACCTTCCATGCCTCTCCCTATCTGTCGCCGACCTCCCCTGCGACAAAACCACCTACCGCCGACCCTCATATGCCCGTTGTTGGCCTCCTTCACTTCTCCACCCGCCGCCTAGCCTCCTTGTCGCCGCCCTTTCTCTCCCCACCCGCCGCACCTCATCTCTCTCACGCTCGATCCCTCCTCACAGGCACAGCCCTGCCCAACCCCCCCAGCCATAGCCTGACCCTCCTCCCACAACAACCTCCTCACCACCATCACATCCACAACCACTTCCCCCCTCCTTGCACCCGTGGCATCCCCATCTTTCGCTGCCTGCTCCTCCCACCCACATGCTCATCCACAGGTATCACCATAAGCTGTCGCCTAGTCTATCCCTCCCATCTTCATCTCTTTGGCCTTCTTTCCTTTTTTTCCTTTCGGTAACTTTCCAGTCATAGTCTGTTGAGGGCATAATCGGATCTCGCTGTTTTCTACCTACGCCTCATGGTGGAGTAAGTTTTCCTCCATGTTGGCGTAGGTTTTCTATATCCTCATGGTGGAGTAAGTTTTCCTCCATGTTGGCGTAGGTTTTCTATATCCACTACTGCCCCTACGTGGGTTTCTGGGATATGATGCCTCATATCTCCCTATGGTATTTTCTGCCCGAGTACGGGTGTTCTTCGATCTGCCCCTGAGTTGGGTTTCTGCTTTCGTCTTCTGACTGCTACATGCATGCTGCTCTGTCTCCTGATTGTTGTGTGATTTCTGCTCTGGCCTGCTACTATCGTCCTACTTTTTGTGTTTCCCATGGCGTCCTCAGATCCTCCTCGCAATCTCTGTGTGACGACTGCCAAGTTAGACAGCTCCAACTAATATCACACGTGGGCAGCCTCTTTTGAACTCTATGTCAAGGCTCAAGGGCGCTATTCCCATCTTTCTACTAAATGTTTGGATGCACCGGATGCTACTACTGATGATAAGACTAAACAGGCGTATGACCTGTGGTCCAAGGACGACTCTGGGTTAAGACCTGGATGGTCAACAGTGTTGAACCCAAAATCAGCCAATCTCTAATGCACCTGCGCACGGCTAAGGATATGTGGGATCAACTCTCTCACGTGTAATCTCATCAACAAAATCCCAAGGAGTATTCTACCCACTAATTCTGTTGAAGATTACCACAATCGGTGTTGCGCTCTCTGGGATGAATTTGAGGTTTATCATCCGCTATCCTCAGATATTACGGAAGCACAACGATAACATAATGAATTTCATCTCGTTCAGTTCCTCGTCGGCTTACCACCCTCCTTTGTGGGGGTCGTCGATCAGATTCTCTCCAGTGATCCTTTACCCACTTTACGCAATGTTCTGAAACACATGCAACGCTTACCTTATGCCTCTCAGGAGACGAATGGTCTTTCTGATAGTGTTGCTCTTGTTGCCCGTTCTGGTGACTTTTTTTGTAGGCGTGGTCGCGGTCATAGCGGTGGATGTGGACGCTCAAATCTTGGCACTGGTCGTGGTTTGTACTCCTTTGGCTCTGATTCCTCCACTAAACCATGTTTCTGCCATTTTGCAAGCGCAACAACCATACCGAAGACCGCTGCCGGATCAAGCGCGGGAAACCTACTCGGGCAAATCAGGTTTCTTTAGAGCAGCCTGACAACTCTCCCTCTACATCTGCTCCGTCTTCTGTTGATTGGCTCCGATCTGAGATTGAGAAACTGATCCAAGGTCGCAATGCCTCCTCTACTGCTGGCGGTTCTGCTCTTCTGGCACAGTTTGGTAAACATACATGGGTTATTGATTCCGATGCCACTTCTCATATTACTGGCAATCAGTCTTTATTTTCTACCTTGAAAAAAATTGTTGATATTCTGCCTGTCACATTAGTCGATGGTTTTAAAACACCTGTTTCAGGGATAGGGTATATCTATAACTCTGTCCGGCTTGCTTTGAACTCAGCGCTTTATGTTCCAAAATTCATTATCAACTTGTTATTTGTGAGTAGAACTGTATAGAGCCTGAAGTGCTCAATTACCTTTGACCCGCGACGGTGTTATCTTTCAGGATTTGTGCACGAGGATGAAGATTTATGCGGGCCATGAGTGACCAGACGTGCTTTACTACTGGGATGCGTTGGCTTACCTGACTACTTCTGTGACTGACATTCAGTGGCACTCCCGCCTGGGGCATCCTTCACTAGTAAAATTGAAACAAATACTAACTTGACATTTCTGATTGAGACATGCCAGTTAGGGAAACAAACTCGATCTACTTTTGTCAAGAAAAATTATATTAGCTCAAAACAACCTTTTGATATTGTGTATGCTGACATTTGAAGCCCGTGCTCTGTTACTAGTATTTCTGGATTTCGGTACTTTATGAGTTTTATTGACGGTTTTCCTAGAATCACCTGGTTATTTTTGCTACGAGACATCTCATATAAGTGACACTATCACATCTTTCTTTGTTGAGATTCGTACTCAGTTTGATAAACCTATAAAAAAATTTGTATCGATAATGCCCTTGAGTTCATGCAAAAGTCAGTCAATTTGTTTTGTACCCAAGGAAGAAAATGTCCGATTTTGATGTCGTTTCGGTGGCCACAGAAACAGAAATTTCGAAAAATTTCGACAGAAATTTCGACAAATTTCGACAGAAATTTCAATAAATGTGTTCCTGGCGTTTTGACGGCAAAATAAACAAATTAATTTATGGAATTTTACCAGAATGATCTACTAGTGTAGATCTACTCAAATATGTAATAATATTTCATATTGGATATGTGGAGGGTGGGGTTTCGTCATTTTGAGTGAATGACCCTGAACTGTTTCGATGTGCTTTTCGATGAGGATTTTTGATGTCAATTTTGAATTACGAAATCAATGAATTAAATCATTATAGCTTGCAAACACAATATTTAGACTTAAAGACACAAAATTGTCCAAAACAAATGTTCTAGGTATTACATAGTTTATGATAAAGTAGAAAAAAAAATCAATGATCTGCCTGTTTCGAGAGTTTGATCAGTCAATTTCGATGTCCGATTGCCACCGAAACAGAATTTTTGGGCGAAATTTTGACCATTTCGTCAAAATTTTGAACATTTTTTGTACCACTATGGAAACTCTTCGCCAAACCTCTTGTGCCTATACACCCCAGCAAAGTGGAGTTGTTGAACGCAAGAATCGTCATCTTCTTGAGGTTGTGCGTACCCTTCTATTTCACTATCATGTTCCCCAATCTTTTTGGACAGAAGATGTTTCCATTCCGTGTTATCTTATTAACCGCATGCCTTCTTCTGTTCTGGGCAATCAAGTCCCTTTTCATATTCTATACCCTGATGCTCCTTTGTTCACCATGCCTCCTAGGGGTGAGCAAATAATGGTCCAGACCGCAAAATCGGACCAGACCGTTCATTTCGGTCCGATCCGCGGTCCACAAATTTTGGTGAATTCGATCTTCGGTCCGGTCCGGTCCGGTCCGGTCCAAAAAGGTCTGACCGTGGACCGGACCGTAGACCGAATTTTATGTAAAATACATGTATATTTGTCGGTATATTATGTAACAAGTACAAAAAAAGTACACATATAAGTACTAGTAGAGTAAATATTTTCTACTAATGTTATATAATTGTTAGAAGTAACTAATATTATCTACTTTTTACAATTAAATAAGTTGTGAAAAAAGTAAAAAGGCTGATTACGGTCAAAACGGTCTGGTCCTACCTCAAAGATGTCCGGTCCCGGTTCGGTCCTACCTCGAAACGGTCCGGTCTACGGTCCATAAATGCTTACTAAGTCGGTCCTCGGTCCGATCCGGTTCTGGACCGATGCTTACCCCTAATGCCTCCGGGTATTTTTGGGAGTACGTGTTTTGTGAAAAATTTACGTCCTGACCTTACAAAATTGGATCCTCGTGCTACCAAGTGTATTTTCCTGGGGTACTCTAAGACGCAAAAAGGATATCATTGCTTTGATCCGGTTACTAAGAAATGGATGGTCTCGGCTGATGTTGTCTTCTGTGAACATATGTCGTTCTATTCTTCTGTTGGATCTTCCTTGACTCCTGATTTATTGTCGGAATATCTGTTACCTCTTCCTATTGATACTGCCTTGCCAAATGATACAGTTGCACCTGCTCCTCCATTGAAAGTCTACCAAAGAAGACCGATGGCACCTACTCCCTCTATGGCCCCACCAAGTCTTCCATCCTCGCCAGTAGATCAGCCAACATCTCATGTATTTTCTGACTTGGATGTTTCTATCAGTTTACGCAAAGGAACTCGGTCTTGCACAAAGCATCCTATTGGGAATTTCTGCACTACTGATAACTTGGGAACTAATTTTGCGAATTTCACTTCCGCCTTATGTGTTGTTGCTATTCCTAAAAATGCTACCCAGGCTCTTCAGCATCCAGCATGGCGTCAAGCCATGGAAATTGAAATGCAGAAATGCAGGCACTCACTGATAGACATACTTGGGAGTTGGTTGATGCACCCGCTGACTGTTCACCAGTTGGTTGCAGATGGATTTTCACAGTCAAATATCAACCAGATGGCACAATTGAGCGACTCAAAGCTCATCTGGATGCCAAGGGCTACACTCAAACATATGGAGTTGATTACTTTGAGACCTTCTCTCCTGTGGCTCGACTAAACTCTGTTCGTATTCTTATTTCTGTGGTAGTAAATTTTGATTAGCATTTATTTCAGTTAGATGTTAAAAATGCATTTCTATATGGTGATCTGCATGAGGAGGTTTACATGGGGCAGCCTCCTGGGGTTGTGAGTCAGGGGGAGTCCTCAAAGGTTTGTCGCCTTCGCAAGGCAATTTATGGCCTTAGGCAAAGTCTTCGAGCCTAGTTTGACAAGCTCAGCTCTATTCTTCAAAAATTCGACTTCCGTCGTTCTCAGTCTGATCACTCAGTGTTTGTTAAGAAAACTATATATGGTCTTGTAGTGATGATTGTCTATGTTGATGACATTATCTTATCTGGAAGTGACTCTGCAGGCATCCAGGCTACTAAGACATACTTGGAACAACACTTTGTTACCAAAGATTTAGGTAAATTGCGGTATTTTCTTGGCATTGAAGTCTCTCGTTCATCCTCTGGTCTATGTTTATCTCAGGGCAAATATGTTCTGGATCTCCTATCAGAAACAAGAATGCTTGGGGCTAAACCTGCTAGTACTCCCTTGGATCCCAACACTAACTGGGATGACGAGACTTCTCCTCCTTATCCTGACCATCATCAGTACTGCAAAATGGTTGGGAAACTTATGTTGTTGGGTTGGTTAGCAGATATCTGGATAAGCCGCGACAATGCCATTGGGATGTTGTCTACCATATTCTGAATTCACCTTACTAGCTATTCTGATTCTGACTATGTTGGGAGTAAGATCGATTGCAGATCTACATCTGGTTACTACACTTTTGTAGGTGGTAACTTAGCGAAGCAAGAAGCAAATTGTAGTTGTTCGCTCAAGTGTTGAAGCGGAGTATACAGCCATGGCTCATACCACCTGTGAACTTTTTTGGGTACGCAGTCTTCTGAAAAATTTTGATATCTCTGTTGCTCAACCCATTCCCATGCACTGTGACAACAAAGCATCTATCTTTATTGCCAACAACCCCACCTTCCATGAACGCACTATACACATTGAAGTTGATTGTCATTTCGTTCGGGAAGCTGTTTTATTTGGTCAGATTTCTACACCTTATATACCTACAGCAGAGCAGGTTGCAGACATCTTCACCAAAATTCTTCCAAAGACTAGATTCACTACTTTGATAGCCAAGTTGGGCATGATTGATATCTATGCTCTAGCTTGAGGGGGAGTATTAATATATATATTTTATTGGCTTTATTTTCTTTTATTATTGTCTTATGGGCCTTTGTCTATTAGCCCATTAGCTCTTCTTCTAGAATATTCCTATTTCTAGATTATTCTTACTCTCTAATCTCCTATATAAGAGAGTCTCCTGTAATTGTTTTACTCATCTAATACAAATCATATTTTCACATTTTAGAATTTCAAAATATTTGACCTAACTTTGACCAAAATTTATTGATTTTTTAACACATTTTCTCGATTTTTTCCGAATTCCGATTTTTCAAGTCAGCCGAACTTGTCACTATGCTTTTAAACACGTCCTATCCAAGACATCATATCAATCCTAACTTGGAATACCCTTCCTCACTTAGCCTCTTGATGTCCTTGACTAGATATGTATGTAGGCCCATTACCTTCCCACTTAGTGCAATTGTGCAATCCCTAAGCATCTCATGTACATTAGAGTTCTCATCTGCATTTTTTAATGCAAAAAGGAGCTTCATCTCGCCTCTATGCAGAATTGACTTTATTTTAAATCAGCTACTCACAGTTGAGGTGTCATGTGCCCATGTAAGACACACTCACTACAAGTAATCTTGCATTTTTTATAATGAAAAATTTAAATCATGAACTCCAAGTCCATTGCATCACGAGATTGGATTATGTGGTGAGTGATTCCACAAACCGATGCTAGCCTACCATGTGTTGCGGCTAGTTCCTCATTAGCAAAGTGATTACATGAGGGGTCCTTACATAGGAGAGGACCATATCGCAATGTTCCTCCAGTTTGCAAGAGTTTCTCATACTTGACGAAGGAGATGGTGGCATGTGAAAAGATTTCTACTATCTGAGCTATATGAGATGAACGAGTTCCTCTGGCCCGCCATATGGATGACAATTCTTTAAAAGCAACACTCCTCCGGATCGTCAATCTTGTTGCAGAAGGTGCACTCGACCTCATCCTCACCCACGTGTTGCAGTTGACATAGTGCTTAGAGGATCTGGAGGGGCAACAATGATAAGTTGTGGACGCAGATGAGTGTTGCAAGTGTATGCCTCTTCAAGTGAAGGAAATTGATATATTGTCAAGATTACGCTAGGATAGGAGCAAAGCTAGTGTGAAGCCCATTTGAGGTAGAAGAGATCTGAAGAACGCCTATGGGATTTGAGACCAGTAACAACTGCTAGTCTTGATGCCCAAGGCGACGATCAACGATGACTAGGTCTGGTTTGGTACGGCAAACGGCAGCAGGAGTGACTCTCCATATAGTGGCAACAAGACACAATCCCCCTATTTTAGCAGAGCTAGCTCTAGGAGCCTCCTACTCCAGGTTGATGTCAGCACAAGGTGGGCATATGGCTCCTATGGTAGGTGTGGTCATTGGCTGGCGACGATGGTAGCTTACTGCTCATGCTCCTCTACTCTGCCCACTAGATGGTGCTATCGTCGTGGTGGAGCCTAGTGCTAGCTATTGTTGCTAATTGTGGTGCCTCAGACTGTGAGAAGAAGAGGGAGATAAGAGAGAAGGGAGAGGGGGTGGCAACTGCTTTAGGTATGGGGTTGGGATTAGTGCTCTGAAACCATGTTGGTAAAACTGAGACTAATTTCTCAAAAGCGAAGTGATTACATGAAAGGTCCTTAGATAAAAGAGGACCATGTTACAAGCTATGTTGTCAAGGCACCCGCACAGGCACTAAGCAGGGGGGGACTAAACCTAAGCACCCAAGCCCTAAGGTAACCTAAGTGGTCGCCTATAGCCTTTTAGGGATAAATTATGCCTCCTAAAGGCCAAATACCTTGAATCAAGACTGAATTTAATCAAACTAGATCATCCTGAACCATTTTAGGCCTGAAATATGTCTGACTTGGGAAAACATGTCTCGTTTGGGGAGATTATGCATCTTAAAGGACAAATACCTTGAATGAGGTCTGAATTTAATAACATTAGAACAACTTGAATCATTTTAGGTCTGAAATAGGTCTAATTTAGGTCATATCAGGTCTAATTTGCCAAATTTGGTCTGATTTGGGGAAACATCTTTGATTTTGGGAGTTTGGGTCTTAATTGAAGAAATCAGGTCTTATATGACCGAATTAGGTCTCATTTAGGTCAATATAGGGCAAATCAGGGGAAGTTAAGTCTGGTTAGGTAATACCATGCCAGATTAGGTCTGATTCAGGACAACTTAGGGGAAAATGGATCAGATTAGGTGCAATTCAGATCAAGTTAGGTCAAATTAGGGCCAATTAAGTCTAGTTCAAGTCGTATTAGGTGTGATCTGGGTCAAATTATGATTGTAAAAACTTAGACATAATGAAACATTAATATACATTTAAATACAACTATATATATGTGAATATAATATGTTTATAAAATTAAGAAATAGCAAAAATGCCTAGAAAGCCTAGGCACCTCTTGGTTGGGAAGGACCACCTAGCTGCCTAAACAAGTATGTTTACAATATTTCACGAAAACATGTTTTTTTAATTTGTACCATGGGTTGATGCAACTAGGTGCACATATTCTAAAAGCCCTCACTTAAAAAAAATCCTAGGAAAGACTTCTTTAAGAGATCACTCATTCCATAAATCTTCAATGCCAACCATGAATAGCCTTGAAGTTTTTTTTAAATAAAGTTGGGGGTTCTCTATTCATCCCGCCATCCTCTTGCAGGCAAAAATTGGCAAAATTACATCATCGATTGGTTATACAAAAAGTTGTCATCAAGCAACCACTCGTAAGGACCGAGACACATCCTCTGAAACCAGCACACCCCGCCAAACAACAAAAAAAGAACAGGAGAAGAACGTATACGTCAGACCAAGTCTTGTGTATGTATGGTATACCTCGTCTATGCATGCCTAAGAGACCTCTTATCCTCGGGGGCAAGAGAACAGGGTCAAGCACCACCACGCTCCCCAAGTCCAAATGGAGCCCTCTACCAAGTTCAACCGCCGCAGAATTAGCAACCCGTGGTATCTTGGCCCCCAGAATGGCTAGAACTTCCATCTCCTTCTTGACCTCCCTGATCAACAAAATGATCCTCCATGGATTCAGGCCATCATACCAGAGTAAATCAACCAAGAACAAGTCATCTGTCTCAAAGACCGAAACGGTAAGTTGTTTCTCATCCAACAACTTGAGAGCCACTATCGTCGCCGGAACACTACCAAGGGCGTGATTATTAATTGTAATCTTGTACCTATAAGCCAACAGAAGGCGCCCACCCCTATCGCGCACAACGTCGGTTGTTCACCACAAGGGATTTCCTGCCATGCCTTTGATGCAGCCAAAGGCAAAGTTTAACTTCAGTTACGGGTGGGGGGGATACACCACTTGATCAGCTTGATGATCTTCAGACAAACGAACGGGTCGGGAAGGCTCAAACCCTTCACGTGCTCATACAAAAGGTCATCATCCACCCGACTAAATGATAGCTTCCGCATCGAAACATTCAAGACCCCAACGATCGCTAGCCGCACATCGTCCACCTACATAGGCTTTCCATCGTAACATGCCACACAACGCGCACCCCAAACCTTCCAACATATTAAAGCTAGTAAGCAAGAAAAGAACCAACCCTTAAGCGAAGATGAGGAAGATCTCCGCCAACAATCCCTAAAGGTACCAACACGTTGTGGGACGGCCCATCCAAGTTAGGGCCAAGAAGGGATTGCGCTCTCGCCCACACCTCTATCACCACATCACTATTGAGTAATAGGTGGGAAACATGTTCGATGCTTGGTTGGGAGAAACAGTGACAGGAAGATGCCAAGGGGATCCTACACTGCTGGATATTATCATCAGTCAAAATTGCTTTATGCAAAATCTTCTAAACAATTCCATTAGCTCGCGGAAGGGTGACATTCTTCCATATGTATTTGCTAAACCGGGGAGCTGCAACGTTCTAAGTGAATACGGATTTGGTCGAGCAGAGGGAGAAGCGACCCGACACTTTTACATCCCAAACCAGCATATCGTGATCCTCCCCTACAGCTTGGTAGAATTTCAAAACCATTTGAAGACCCTCCTCATTGAAAGAAATAAAGGGAATTCCAGTCACATCCACCGTTCTCCTGCCAAAAATCCGAGACCTTCAACACCAAAGAGACGTCATTTTGGTTTCTAACGAAGCTGATACCGGGCGAGCACACCATCTATCATACCAAAATCCAATGCCACCCCTCCCAACAATCCATCTGCAGTGTGGGACAACCATCAGAAAGCATTTCCATAGCTTCCTCCAGTAGACAGAAGCAAAAGAGCCCAGCTTGAGGACCCCCAGGTTGGCCTCATCGTGATTTCTGTACGTACTCCAATATTTGAGTCAACAAAATTCCACCCTCATCGAGTCACCTCCCAAAATCTCCCAACAAGCTTCCGTTCTGAAGGCTTTGGCTGTCAGAAAAATAGATGGGATCCCTAGGCCACCATCTTCCACAGACCTCGTAATCTTGTCCCAAGCGACCCAAGCCCTCTGATGGGAGATATCCCTAGCTCTCCAAAGAAAGTCCAAAAAAATTCTTTCAATTTTCTTGATTACAAAGGTCGGAATGTCAGTGGCTACCATAGTATAAACTGGCATTGAAGCTAGAGCATGAGAGATAAGAGTTCGTCTGCCCGCAAAGGACAGAAGCTTTGCCTTCCAAGAAGTGACTTTCAGCCTGATCTTGTCAACCAGTCGATCAAAATGTTGGGCCTTCAAACGACTACGAGCGATGGGAGCCCCTAAGTACACCACAACATCATCAAGGGAGGCACAAGAGAGTCACGCAACAACGTCCTGAAGAACCTGACCATCCTGGTCCCCAGACAGGAAACCAGACTTTAAACCATTAACTTGCTGACCAGAAATTCGCTCGAACTCACAAAAAACATGATCAACACACCCAACCGAGGACGGCTTGCTTCTAGTGAAAATCAGAATGTCATCATCTTAGAGCAGAATAGGCGGTGCATCCCCTTTACCCCTAGTATAGAATCTATCAATCCTTCCCATAGTAAGCTCATAGTTAATCCTCCTGGACAACACCTCTTCCAGCAGAATAAAAATGGTGGGTGATAGTGGGTTTCCTTGTTTAAGGCCCCTCCCAATCTGAAAAAAGTAGGCTTCTGAGAAATTAAGGGACATGGAGAGCTAGGTTCCAGCAAAAAACTTCATGAGGAGGTCAGCAACCTGCATTATTCGAGAAATTGGTTCACATGGTTGCATATACTCCTGCATATACCTATTCACTCACCCTACCGCACCGCATATTGCTAAATGGTCCACTACGCGGTGTCGGTCATGGTTGTATAGGCGGTCAGGCGTTATAAGGGGACGAACAGACAGCCTAGGCGCCCAGGCGGAGACCCAGGCGTTTCTAGGCGTTTTTATATATATATTTTTATTTTAACAGATATATGTAAAATTCCTAAAAAATACAATCCTTACACATAAATATACATGATAAATATGCAATCAATGTGCTAGCATCATATGAAGAAAGCAACAAAACCATTAGATATGGATTGAATTGTGGGAGTTTTACCTAAACAAAATTCATATAGAAATCAGAAAGCTAAACACGTATTATGTTTGTAGCCAAAACATCTATAATACTATTATGTAGAATTTAGGCTAAATCAAAACTAACAAGACCTAAACTAGAACTGATTGGCCATAATTTGAACTCATTTGATCCAAATTTGATCAAATTTGACCTAATTTTTGCCTACACCAGACCTAATTTTGTATACCATGACCTAATCAATCCCAATTTCCATAAATTTTTCATATATTCACCTAAATGAGACAAAATTTTGCCAAATAAGACCTAGTCATCCAATTTAGAACAATTTCCCTCAAATCATACTTGTTTCCTCTAAATTAGACCTAATGTGCCCAATTTTGACATGATTTGCCCTAAATAAAACCTAATTTTGTACATTATGATCCAATCAGACATAATTTCCCCAATATTAACCAAAATAGTATCTAGTTTGGCCAAATTAGACCTAATCTCACCATATCAAACCATTTCCCCAAAATCAGACTTGTTTTCCCCAAATCAGACCTAATCTGCACAAATTTGACATAATTTAGCCTAAAATCAAACCTAATTTGCAGAACATGATCAAATCAAGCCTAACTAACCCTAAATTTCCCTATGTTGATCAAAACGAGGCCTTACATGACCAAGTCAGACCTAATTCTCCCAAATTAGGCCTAGTTCCCCCAAATTTGACCTAATTCCCCCAAATCAAGCTTGTTTTCCCCTAAATCAGACCTAATTTACCCTAAATTGACCTCGTTTGGGATTAATGAGACCCAATTTAACCATAAAATGACTCAATTTGATCAAATTCAGATCTGATTTATGCTAAATTAGTCTTGAATAGGCTTAATTTGGGCCTCAAAAGGCCTTAGGCAACAACTTAGGTCAATTAGGGGGTTCGGCGCCTAATTTGAGGCGGGTTGACTTAAGCCTAGGCACCTAGGCGGGCGCCTATACAACACAAGTGTCGGTCATGAGCCGCATATACTCCTGCTTGCCCGATTAAGCGGCCAATTAAACTCCGCTTTTTTAAAAGCCAACAACTTATGTCCATGCATTTCATACGTGCATGCATATATATACACACATGTCATTATATATTTAAATTTAAATATATAGTCATTGATTTATATGTATACATTGTAATACATATTGAATTTCCACACACATTTGTACTTTTATATGAATACCTTTTGATATATCAACATGTTTACATACATATACAATATACCTAAATATACAATCAAATATTTGTACATGTATATATACATTTTGATTTACCCACATTTATACACACACTACACATATTTGCACGTCGATTTACATACATTTTAGTATTAGTACATATTTACAAACATATTCCATATATATACATATATAAGCATATCATACATCATACATGCATGCATACTAATATGTTTATATGTAAATGTATATACGTGCCTATTCTATTTTAGTTTATGATCTCATTAATCATTTTGTATATATTTAGTATATCAGAATAAAAAAAGGGGCCTTAAACAAGGAAACAGGGTGCAGTGATAAATATGCAAGGGGCCTTACCTAGAGACGTGTTGCATCGACACCCGCATGTAGTGATAAATATGCAAGGGGTTTCGACACAACGACGCCCAGTCGTGTTGAAGGACGGACAAGGGTTTCCACATCTTGGACGGGTGTGGGTAAAGAAGCTAGTCTCGCTGCATCATCGCCCGGATGTAGCGAAAAATGTGCAAGGGTTCCCACATCTTGGACGGTTGTGGGTAAAGAAGCTAGTCCCGCCGCATCATTGCCCGAATGTAGTGAAAAAATTGCAAGGGCAACATTTCCGAAGAAGGCAGGCAAAGAAGCAGGTTCAACAAAAATGGATTAGAGTTGGATCTTGGAATATTGGCTCTCTGATAGGGAAATCTTTGGAGATAGTGGATACCATGATGAGAAGAAAAGTCAATATAGCTTTCTTGCAGGAAACCAAGTAGACAGGGGAACGTTGCAGAGAGATTGGAGACACAGGTTACAAAATTTGGTATACATGAATTCATAAACATAGAAATGACGTAGGTATTATTGTTGATAAGATGTTGAAGGATGATGTTGTAAAGATCACAAGAATGGGCGATAGAATCATAGCTATCAAGGTTGTTCTTAGGGAAAATATTTTTAACATTATTAGCGCTTATGCCCCTCAAGTTGGCCTTAGCGAGGAGGCTAAGAAGGATTTTTGGGATGACATGGTTGAATTGGTGCAGGAAATACTGACAGAGGAGAAGAATATTATTGGGAGTGATTTAAATGGCCATGTGGGGAGTAGCAATCCATGTTTAAATGTCGATTTTGATGTCGTTTCGGTTGGTCCAGAAACAAAAATTTCGACCGAAATTTCGATATTTTACGCTTTTTCGACACAAGATTTCGATGCAAATTTTGACGTTTTTGATGACCAAATAAAGGAATTAAGTCATAATATTTTACCATGATGATCTATATACATAAATACACCTAATTATACAATAATATCATATGTTGGTATAGGGTAGGGGGCTCCTGCATTTTTGAGTGAAAATACACAACTGTTTTGATCAGGATTTCGATGATGCAATGTATACATACATATATTCTTATGTAATAACATGTTAGATCTTATATTTTGGATTTATTTAACTCAGGGGGGTCTCCCACATTTATTTAAGATTTTTAAGATTTTTTTAAAATTATAATGCAATAAAAGAAATTGAAATTTTGGCTATTTAGACCGGTCCATTTCAATGTCTGGTAGTGGTCGAAACCAAAATTTCGACCAAAATTTCGCAATTTCGACCGAAATTTTAAACCATGGTAGCAATGTTGGATACAAGAGAGTTCATCGTAGTTTTGGATATGACAACAGAAATGGAGGATTTTAGATTTTGTAGTTGCATATGATATGATTTTGACAAACAACCATTTCAAGAAAAGAGAATCTCATAAGATTACTTTCAAGAGTGAGAACAATTGTAGCCAAATTGATATTTCCTTACGAGGCGGGTGGATCGTAATATATGCAAGGATTGTAAAGTGATTCCTGGCAAAGAACTCACGACCCAGCATAGGTTGGTGGTTTTGGATATTAACATGCAGATCAATAAAGGCAAGCAAAACAGAACCAAGATAGCAGGATCAAGTGGTGGAATCTTATAGGAGAAAAGAAATTGGTTTTTCATGATAAACTCAGCAAGGAAGGAACTTGGAACTTGGGAGTCTGATGTTAACACTATGTGGCATAACATGGGCTCTTGCATAACAAAAATTTCCAAAGAGGTTTTGGGGAGTCCAAAGGTTGTGGGCCTCCATAGAAAGAGACTTGGTGGTGGAATGATGAAGTACAGAAGGCTATTAAACTGAAAAGGGAGATCTATAGAAGCTTGCCTAAATCTCGAGATGATGCAACTATCTAAAAATACAAGCAAGCAAAGAAAGAAGCTAAGTTGTTCAAGAGGCAAGGTCTAGATACTTTGATGATATTTATAAGAAGTTGGACACAAGAGAAGGGGAAAAAGATATATATAAAATGGCTCGTATAAGAGAAAGAAAAAGAAGAGACTTGACTCAAGTGAAATGCATCAAGAATAAAGATCGCAAGGTGTAGGTGAATGATGATGATATCAAGAACTAGGGGAGAAATTACTTCCATAAGCTTTTCAATGGAGATATTGTAAATAATGTTAGAGACTCGTGTGACATGAACACAAGAGATATTATTTACACACGACGAGTTTCACCATTTGAGGTCAAGAATGCTTTGACGAAGATGACAATGAGAAAGGCATGCAGACCAGACGGTATTCCCATTGATGTATGGAAGAGCATGGGGGATGAAGGTGTTATGTGGTTAACAAAGCTCTTTGACAAGATCACGAAGTCTAAGAAGATGTCGGATGAGTGGAAAATAGTATTATAGTCCCCATCTACAAGAACAAAGGTGATTTTCAGAGCTGCACAAACTACAGAGGTATCAAGTTGATGAGTCACACAATGAAACTTTGGGAGAAGATTATTGAGCAGAGGCTAAGATCTATAACGCAGATATCAAACAACCAATTTGGTTTCATGCCTGGAAAATCAACAACAGATGCTACTTTTCTGATAAGGAGGCTTATAGAGAAGTATAGAGAAAGCAAAAGAGATCTCCATATAATGTTTATTGATTTGGAAAAGGCTTATGATCGAGTATCCAGAGAAGTGTTGTGGATGGTTTTAAAGAAAAAGAGTGCGCTAATCTAATACTTTGACTTGATCAAAGACATGTATGATAGCTCTAATGCAAGTGTGAAGACTCCTGGAGGAGAGACACCAACTTTTCCTATCACAGTTGGGGTACACCAAGGATCCACACTCAGCCCATATCTATTCATTCTTGTTATGGATGAGCTGACAAAGAATATTCAAGATGATATTCCTTGGTGTATGTTATTTGATGATGATATTGTTTTGATTGACGAAACTAATATTCAAGAATATTCAAGATGATATTCCTTGGTGTTGTTATGATTTTGCAATGGGAACAAAGAATCAGAATAAGAGGACTAAGTTAGGGTTTGGCGACGGTATCCATCGCGTTGTCCTTTCTTGCTCGCTTCACTGTCGTCCCGACACTCCGTCGGATGGGATCTACTCACGAGGCATGCCCCAACCGCCCCCGATCCAACACCGAGCGCGACTGCTCAAGTCCCAGACGCCTCCTGGCTGTTTACCCTAAGGGCAAGGCGCATCCTTGTCGAAAAGAGGGCAACGTTCAGACCCACCTCATCGGATATTTGTTGTTCAAGACATAGCTTTGTTGTTCACGACATAGCTTTGTTGTTCACGACAAATCCTGAGTAGCGCCCCGCCCTCTCGATGTCGGCAGACGTAGGTCCAACTACCTCCATGGGCTCTATTGGGAACCCGTTTGTGGAGGCGCCAGGTAACACGCCCTCCGAGCCGCCGCAATCAAACCCCAGGAGGACAGATCCCTCCCAACCCCCGCCCGTTGGGGAACTAGTTACCTGAACCTCATGGATGAGCTGCTAGACCGAGGGTCTTTTTCGACATCCCAAAAGACAACTGCTTTAAATGTATGCGATCGGACATTGGCAAGCTCAATGTAAATCCCACAAAGTTTGCTATCGTTGCGGCAGACCAGGTCACTGATTGGTCGGTGTTGAGCCACGGGCTCCCCCCCCCACCTGACATTAGAGATCCTTGTCGTTCTCAGTCCTACCAGAGCTAGCCTCCCGGTCGCCAAGAATCTTGTCGGGCCAAAGTATGTCTCTGTATTGCTCCAGTCGGAGAACCCTGAGAGAGCCTAAAAGGCTTCGCTTATGCAATCTACGATGGAAGTATCTTGGGATGGGGACCCTACCTGGACGGATGTCCGAGTCGCTCCCAAGGAGTGTTGGTCAGATGCTCTGGATGTTTACCCTTTTTTTTCAAAGAAGGTGGTTGTTTTCCTCCCTTCTGTGTTGGATGTCGCTAAGGCTAGTGATGAAAGTGCCCTGAAGCATGGACGGATAACACTGAAGCTGAGACAAATGGATTCCTTAGGCCAAGGTTTTGTGAAAGAGGTTGCATGGTTCTGGATCAAAAATCTTTTGACTTCATGTAGGGACAGGGAGTCCCTCGTGGAGATCGTTGCTCCCTTTAGTTAACTCCTCACGGTTTCTGTTTGGCAAGGTGCACCCGATGTTGAAGAGGGTATCCTTGTCCTCATCAAGGCCTTCAATGAAGATGTCCTACAGATCCTGACCGTCACATACGGAGACCAATGATGCCACGCGAAGATTACGAACATCGTCACGGTGAGCCACCCAGCAGTGGCGTCCCTCCCCAACCCGATGGCTGCCAAGTTGGACATCCCCTTAGTTACGTGCTCAAGGTCCTCCATTTCACCTCGTCACGAGTTGGAGGGCTTGGGGACATCGACTCCTGAGTGGACAGTACCGGTTTCCCATGCCTTGGCAGACGCTGGAAAGGCACCCTCGGGTCAACTTGAGATAGCAGCGGCATCTTCCCATGTGGAGACGATGTCACCCAGACCGAGATAGATTAGAGATGATGGACACCGCTGGATCCTTCCCCAGCGTCGCCTTGCAGATTTTGTGGATCTCCAGTCGCAGGTTCCTCCTTGATACCTTGGGGGCCGTAGGACGAGAAGATCTTCCTCAGCGGTTCGTTATCAGCAGTAGCGTAGCGTGTCTCCGACGTACCCAGATCGGGGTGTGTCGTGCATGGATGATGACTTCAAGAACTATACCTGGATGAGTGACGATGAGCTAGAGGGGTGTTGTCGGGAGCAGCTGAATCCTGATAGAGGGTACCAGGAAAGACCATGCATCTTGTTCTGAGAGGTGGGTTGCTGGTCTCGGATGCTTTCCTTTGATCGGTGTGATGTTTAAACAGCTCATATGGAACATTCGTGGTGCGGTGAACAATCTGGCTAGGCGTGTCCTAGCGCGTCTTTGTCAATTACACCGTCCCCCCTTTGTGGCTCTTCTGGAACCATTCCTTCATGCCATTGATGGAGGAGATCTTATTGATATCACGCGACTGGATTGGGCAGCTCAAAATGAAGATGCTCTTGGTAAGAGCTGGGTTTATGCGGACTGCTCGCTTTCTCCTTGGGTGGTTGTATCTCATCAGCAACACATCACAGTGAAGATGATGGATGGGTAGGGTTAGAGAATCTTCATCACGATGGTTTATGCCAAATGCTCGATTCATGCTCGCAGAATGTTGTGGTCCTCCCTTGCTGAACTGGTTGTGACTATTGGGGATAATAGATGGTCCATTGTGGGTGATTTTAACATCGTCAGAAATGCCACAGAGAAACGAGGTTCCAATCTGTCAGATTGCAAAGGGGATGGAAGAGTTCAACGAATGGATTATGAACTTGGACTTGCATGAGATTTCGTTTCAGGGGAGCTCCTTCACTAGGGTGGATAAGGAACACCTCTCCCCGATTGCTTGGCAACGGTGGGATAGAGGTTTTGTGAATCATGTGGTGCATGACGCGGATGATCAATTGTTGATCAAGCATCTCACTTACTTCAGGGTTTCAGATCATTGCCCTCTTCTCCTCGTCTCATGCCAGACGACAGATAGAAAAAGGATGCATCGTTTCTACTTTTTGGATGATTGGCTGTCACATGGGCCTTGCCTTGATGCTATAAAGGAGGGATGGCAGATGTCTGGTTGGGGCAATCCGTGCTATGTTTTCTATATGAAGATGAAGAACATGCGTGCCTTGGATTTTGTAGAAGTGGTATCTGAAATAATAAAAGACGGTCAGGCAGCAAGAGTCGACGGCGATGGAAAGGGCCTACAGTGGGCAACGTGGAGCAGCAAATGATCAAAAGGGGTGGCGGCCTCGGCGGCCAGTAGTAAGAGAGTAGAGGAACAAGGAAGGAGGCAGGGAACTAGGAGAGGAATTCCCTGCGGGCAGCCAATCTCCGACAAGGGCGATGGCCGCCCGCAAGGGGGGCGCTCCTTTT
The DNA here is from genome assembly GCA_963693085.1 of Alisma plantago-aquatica. Taxonomy (NCBI): domain Eukaryota; kingdom Viridiplantae; phylum Streptophyta; class Magnoliopsida; order Alismatales; family Alismataceae; genus Alisma; species Alisma plantago-aquatica. The sequence goes on from OY856410.1 coordinate 3,054,530, forward strand.
CTTTCTCTCTCTCACGTAGGGCTTTGGTCCCTAGAACGGCTGCTCTGATACCATCTGATAAAAGACAGCTACAAGTTGTATTAGACACGAGAAACCCTGCTCTTATATATAGGAGAACAGGGAAGCGTACAAGACACAATTAAACCCTAATCGGTCAAGATACACTTGGGCCCATATTACAAAGACACTTAATAACATAAATAAACATACTCTCTAATACGGTAAAAGTGGTTTATTAGATAGTTTGATATCATTCACCAACCACATGGCAGTATGTTAACCCTAATACATAAGAGGGCATAAGTGTATATAGCTAGGAATACAAAAGTTAGAAGAGCAATACTAACGCCAGTGATCCCCATCAAGTTAGAATTTAATATTTGCATGTTCAACTAGACACAACTCCTTAATTTTCTTCCGTAAGAAAGCCTTGCTTAAGAAGTTTATTGATTGGTCCTTAGTATTTGATAAAGGAGTGTGGAACATATTACACATCACATGGTTTACCTCAGAGTGTTCATGATGGTGATAACACCAATAACCTAACAAATTAAGAGTAACAATATTAACATAATTTAGAAATAAAAACATTGTATTTTCAATCATCAAGTCCCCATTTTGTTCAGGCTTACAAAGCCTCTATATAGAGGTTTGTGACTAATCCTAGTTAGATTGTAGCCAATGTTAAACTAAACCATAAGTCTTAACAAAGTGCCAAAAAATATATATATAAGAACGAGTGCCTATGTAATGACATAACATATTCTGTCTGAAATTAGTTTGGCACTCTTAAGGCATAGCAACAAAAGTCTCCAATTTTTTATGAAAAATCGGCAATTTTTTGCAATTTTATAGGCTTCCAAATTTTCACCACAATTAATATGGCGGTCGTCGGTTTTTCGCGACTTTTCACAACTTTTCCCGCTTTTTCGCAATTAATATGATTTTCCACGATTCTTCATGACTTTTCACATTTTGTCACGATTTTTCTGTTTTAAGTTGTTTGCTCTTTTTCTTACCAAACCATGTACACACAACTCTTGATATACATTAAACCTCCAACCCCCACTCTCCTGACAATCCATTGTTATTGTCCAACTATTCTTTGATTCTTTTTCGACTTTTTTCACTAAATAATATTGTATGTCTAGTGATCTTAATAGTTACATTTGTATCTGATGTATATGTATATGTATATATATACATACATATGTATATCTATATATGTATATAAGTATATATATACATATTTTTATATGTGTTTACATATGTATATATAGGTATATATACGTATGTATATACCTGACTTATTTTGGAATAATTCCGAATAGTTGACCGAACTTTGACCGAAAAATATCGATTTGTTCATGATTTTTTATCTTTTTTTTTCGAATTCCGACTTTTTCCGGCCAGCCGAAAAGTTGTCGAATCCCGAATTTGTCACTAAGCTTTGAGGGAACCCGAGACTTCTAAAATGAAGGAGGCAATCCTATTGTTATTTTGTCACAGCATATAGGGATAGCAAAACAAATATGATGCCTGAGTTTGGTTAGAAGAGCCTTCACCCATAATACCTTGCAAGCGGTATGATTGTATGAGCCATCTCCCTGTATTGAGATACACTAGACTAGATATATTTTGTTTCAGTAATACCCTAGTCCCAACTTAGAAGGTAAAGCCTGCTTAATCTAGTTCGTGTCTGTCTTGATTGCTTGTTTGGTGTTTTAAAATGCAAATGTTATGGTTAACACAAGTTCAAGATTTTCTCCTGTTAAGTATTATTTTTTTTTGCAAATGCTAGTATCACAAGCAGCTAGCAATGTACGATTTTGAACACTTTGTTACATCTTATGCATGGGTTTGATAGCAATATTGAAAGTGTGAGAGATTCTAACAATTTTATGTATTTAGCTTTATTCATACAGAATTAAATTTCAAAGAAATCAGTCTACATCACTCCATAATATATATAAAATTTGAAAGTACTGACCTAAAACACTACGAAAACATTATGTTAAGTTGATAATTTTGAAGCTTTTAGTTAATGACGTTTGAGATATTTCTCTATTTATGCATATCTTCCAAATCTCAGCTCATTCGTATGCATGATGCAGAAATATAGTCTTCAGACAAGTGCAATGTGATATAACATGTTCAATGTGCCTATATGGGTGACTTAAGAATGTAGCAACAAGAATTTCATATTTTTGGTTCAGTTGAAAACTTATTGAGCTCCCACAAAAAAAACACAAAGGCATCTCAATAAATCTATCCGGTCCTCTTGATAAGCCAAACCATGACAATCGGTAACTAGTACTAACCTCATAGCATCTGCACTTATTTTCAGCCCAGCAATGGCTGCCTGAGCAAACTGGAGTAGCTCTTCACGTTTTGCCTGACTTAAAGCCACAACTCACAATTATACAACTAACATACATAGTCCTAACCATTAAATATGACAAACAATAACTAAAATAACGAATTTACTTAGTAATATATTCAAAATAAAACATGAAAACCATATGTTTGACAGATTAACAAGTTTGGCCAAGGATCAAAGAAGGGGCAAAGATATCGAGAAAAAAATTGTCTTTACAATTGGAAAATCAGGCATTAGGAGCATTCATGTCATCCCATATTTACAAAATTCACAGCAAAGTCCAATTAAATAATCAGGAATGGAAAGTGAATGGATTTTCTTCCTTCAATCCTAATAACTTGCAATGAATAGAAATCCTTGATTAGAGGTAAGTTGGTAAAAATATGTAGTAAATTAATTGTAAGCTACATCTTATAAAAAGAGTTTAACTTCAAATGTGAAGATAAAGAGGTTGATAACCATGTGTCTAGCCATGGGATAAATGCCAAACATAAATTACTCAATAAGAGATACGACAGAGATTAACAAGTGGTGGTGCCTTCAAGAGCTTCATTACTTTCCTTTCAGCGCTACAATCAATAGACATGTCAAGGATATGCGTATCAAATTGAGGTCGTACGAAGTTTAATTAGCTTCTATTGCAAAGAGAGTAGTTTACTTGAAAGGATTTGACAAAACTGCAAACAACTTGCACCGATTCATATGTGCAACGCCACCATCTATCAGTGCTAAGATAGTCATATAGTCAAGTCGAAAAACATATAGCAAAGTTCAGACAGTAAGTAATCATTGAGCAAAACAGGATCCAAGTGAAATGGCAAAACTCACTATAGATAGAGTCGACATCATATATGTCAAGTATATATCCAGCAAAAGATTTCTCATATAGCACATCTAGTACAACAATACGATTTAAAAGATCACGGAGAAAAAAAAATGTGAAAAAGGGATTCTAAGTACATCGACATTTGAATATGCAAGAGTGCCTTTCATGACTATACCAATACTTCATCTTCATAATTTGCAAAGGATTTTCCCAAGTCTTGTATGCTACTCAAAATCGCACTATGTTTATCGTTTCTTCCAGTCAAGCATAATCTGAAAGAAAAGAAAAGAAACAAACACAATTAAAACTTTTTAAAGAACTATATGCTTAAAGAGTCATCAAATGTTGTATATTTCTATAAATCATGTGTTAAACAAAGCCCTGGTGGCATAATTGTCAATTGGTACACAGTTGATACAATTACACACAAAACCCTCTTTACAGTTGGATTGCTTGTTTTTCTCCTCTAGTCACATTGCTTGTTTTCCTCCTTTAGTCACGAGATATTTGACCAGGGTTCAAGTCCAACTTAGCCCAAGTGAGAAACAGATAAAAAAACAGGAGTGGTTTATCCCCAAAGATTTTAGATGTTATCTTTACAATAGGATGGGTTCCTAAGATCGACGCACATTACCTCCTTGCAGGATGGTCCAATCATTGTTGTGATCAAGGTTTTCACACCCGACCTGAAGGTCGACCTGCCAAAGCTACCGGGTCACAGGTCCATGGTTCAACCGTTGGGTCAACTCTGTGATGTCAGCATGACACCATATACATAATAATATTATATTCACACATGTATATGCATGTATGTGTGTATATGCATATGATATGTATATTGGTATATGTAAAAGGAGAGGCGGCTGTGGTGTTGTTGCACGTATGCAACGTGAGCAACCCAATAGGGTTCTCTTCTCTATTTATAGTAAAGGGTAATTTACATGTAGGTACAGCAGTAATATGAAATAGGAAATAAATACAAAGTGAAGATATATTAACACTCCCCCTCAAGCTGGAGTGTACACATTGTGGATGCCCAGCTTGCCGCATAAATTCTGGAACACTGCTGGATCTAATGGCTTTGTCAAGATATCAGCAAGTTGATCTTCAGACTTAACATATGGCGTCACCACATTGCCATTCTTTATCTGATCTCGGATGAAATGACAGTCAACCTCTATATGCTTTGTGCGCTCATGAAAGACAGGATTCCTGGCAATATGTATAGCAGATTGATTGTCACACTTGAGAATCATGGGAGTTTGAATCAAAATCTTCAACTCAGATAAGACAGATTTGACCCATTGTAATTCACAACATGCATGTGCCATAGCACGATACTCAGCCTCAGTACTAGATCGTGCCACCACTTGTTGTTTCTTGCTCTTCCAAGTAATCAGATGATCACCAAGAAAGGTGCAGTAGCCAGATGTAGATCGTCTATCAACTTGATTACCAGCCCAATCTGCATCTGCATAACCTGTAAGAGTCAAGGAAGATAGAGGACTCTTGGGTTTATAATAAGTGATCCCCTTTCCAGGAGCACTTTTCAGATATCTCAGAATCCTGCATACAGCTGTCCAATGTGACTGTCGTGGTGTACACATGTGTTGACTTACTACTCCAACAGCAAAAGAAATATCAGGTCTTGTGACAGTTAGGTAAATCAGCTTCCCAACTATTCTCCTGTAGTGACCTGGATCTGAATATGCAATATCATCTTCCACCTCCTTGATGTGATAATCCATAGGAGTGGATACAGGCTTAGAATCAGTCATACCCGTTTCCTGTAGTAAGTCAAGCACATACTTTCTCTGGGAGAGATTAATACCTGCATGGGATCTAAGTACCTCAATCCCTAGAAAATATCTCAGTTTCCCAAGGTCCTTTGTGTGAAAATGATGTTGTAGTCCTTCTTTCACACGTGATATGCCTGTAGAATCACTGCCAGTAATCACAATATCATCAACATAGACAGCAATAATTATGGACCCACCAGAAGAATTTGAATAAAATAGAGAGTGATCAGTCATAGAACGAGAGAAGCCCATCTGTAAAACAACAGCACTGAACCTGTCAAACCAAGCCCGAGGAGATTGTTTTAACCCATAGATAGCCTTCTTCAATTTGCAGACCTGCTGACACTCCCCCTGAGCAACAAAACCGGGTGGTTGCTCCATATACACCTCTTCCTGAAGAACCCCGTGAAGAAAGGCGTTCTTGACATCCAGCTGGAAAAGAGGCCAATCAAAAGTAGTAGCCAAAGAGATAAGGATCCGTACAGAATTGAGACGAGCAACCGGAGAAAAGGTCTCAAAGAAGTCCACTCCATATGTCTGTGTGTAGCCCTTGGCTACCAATCTGGCCTTCAACCGCTCAATCGAACCGTCAGGATTGTGTTTGACTGTGAAGACCCATCTGCAGCCCACAACTTTCTTGCCCGCAGGTAAGGAAACCAGATCCCATGTGCCATTATCAACCAGAGCAGAAATTTCCACCTGCATGGCCTGCATCCAGCCACTGTCCTTCATAGCCTCTAAGTGGTTCCTTGGTATTTGAACAGAATCCATCCCAACAGCAAATGCACGAGCCTGTGTAGATAAGTGCGACAAACAACATACATTGGATATGGGATGTCGAATAGTACATGATCGTATACCTTTCCGGACAGCAATAGGAAGATCAAGATCAGAAGCCGCTGCAGGAATCTCTTGAGTAGAAGATGGGGAAGGAGGCTCATGGACTTGTGCCGCTACCTCATCTGGATCCGGTCTACCTCGCCTATGATAAACCTGGGTATAGGGTTGAATGGTAGGTGGATCAGGCGATATGTCTTCAACAATGATAGGTGGCACTCCCTCACTTGGAATTGCGGGTGGCACTCCCTCACTCAATTGCTCCCCCTTGCTCATAGCATGTGCAAAATACGGGCTGGTTTCATGAAAGGTGACATCCTTAGAGACAAACATACGACGCAAATTGGGGCAATAACACTTGTAACCTTTACTCGTACCAGAGTAACCAAGAAACAAGGTTTTCAAGGACCGAGGAGAGAGTTTGTCTTGTTTGGGATCAAAATTATGAACAAAGGATGTACAGCCAAAAACCCGAAGCGGCACATGAAACGGTGTGTCCATAGGGCGTAAAACAGAAAAAGGAGTGCGCCCATTCAAAACAGAAGAGGGCTGCCGATTAATCAAAAAACAGGCAGTGAGAAGAGCCTCAGACCAGAAACGTTTAGGCACATTGGATGCAAACATGATAGACCTAGTGATATCCAAAAGATGGCGATTTTTACGTTCAGCAACACCATTCTGCATAGGAGTATGAGGACAAGAAGTGTGGTGAATCATACCAACCAAACTGCAAAACTCATTCATTGCTTTCTGAACATACTCAAGGGCATTATCAGATTGAAAAATTTTGATATTGCAGTTAAATTGAACTTGAATTTGTTTATGAAAATGTTTGATAATGGAAAGCACAGACTCCCGACTTTTCAACAGATAAATCCATGTCATGCGAGAGTAATCATCAACAAAGGAAATGAAATAACTAAAACCATTATAACTTTGGTTTTTAACAGGACCCCATACATCACTGTGAACCAACTCAAACGGGCTAGAAGCCCGATTATTGACACGGACAGGATAGGACAACCGATGATGTTTGCCCAACTGACAAGACTGACACTCTAATGAAGACACATGAGCAAGATCGGGTTCCAATTTCTTCAGGCTGTCTAAGGATGGATGGCCATATCTGCAATGCCATAGCAAGGGGGAACCACTCAGCATGGCGGAGGAAACTGGAGCAGGAGGTGGAGGACGAGGTAGATAATCACCAGGAAAGAGGTAGAGGTCACCTTTCCTAGGCCCCCCACCAATCATCTTCAAACTCTTGAGATCCTGTAAGACAAAGCAGGAAGGCCCAAAAGTTACTGTGCAGTTCATAGTGTCAATCAACTTGGCAACAGAAAGTAAATTGAAAGGAAATTCAGGCACAAAATGAACAGATTTCAAATCAATATCTGGAGTAAGGGACACAGAACCACTAGCCACCACCCTCCTCACAGAACCATCTGCCAAGGTAACAGATGGGTGAGGAATATATGAGTCAAAAGTGCGAAGCAGTCGCCTCATACCAGTCATGTGCTGGGAGGCACCAGAGTCAACCACCCAGGGAGTTGCGGATCCAGTAGCCATAAAAGATGTAGCCTGATTACCCGCGGTAGAGGCAAGGTGCGCTGAAGAAGCAGAAGAGGCGCCCACACTCCAATGTTGAGTAGCCTGAATAAACCGGTCATACTCCTCCTGAGTAAGTGTAATGCCAGAGGAAGTTGAGCTCGCAGGTGTAGAGTCAGAAGTAGCACAATTAGCAGCTCCAGCAGGTGGGGCGGCAGGTCGCCCATGTTTCTTCCAGCATCTGTCAACAGTGTGCCCCGGTCTGTCACAGAAAGTGCAGCGAGGACGAGTCCCACGTCCTCTGCCCAAGCCAGGCCTGTCAGCTGTAGTAGATGCAGGTCGTCCTCCGCGAACTGCTGCAGCAATGGAGGCATGAGAATCTCCAGAAGGAACAACCGGAGAAGGATCAACAGATTCAAAGGTGGACTGTTGAATCCTAGAGAAGGCCTCCGCAAGGCTCGGTAATCTGTCAGATGCAAGAATCACACTACGCGCTGAACCAAACGAGGAGCTAAGGCCGGAGAGGAACTTGGCAGTGACAAGATCATCTCTGTCTTTAATCTGCTCAGCAACCTTCACGGGATGATAGTAGCTCAACTCCTGGGAAATAGACTGAATCACACCAAAATACTCTTCAAGGGATCGATCACCCTGTTTCTCTGCAAACAGACGATCATAGATCATAAACTGGCGAAGAGCATTTTTCTCCTGAGCATAGTGCTGCTTAACAGCATCCCAAATCTCCTTAGCAGTGGAGTAGAACATGAACCTCGAAGCAATAGACGGTTCCATGCTACCCCATAGCCAAGTCTTCACAAGGCTGTCAAGACGTTTCCACTCTGCATAGTCTTTGTCAGCGCTCGTGAGAGGCGCAGAATCAACAAACTTGGCGCGGTCCCTCGATTCCAATACAGTATGAACCGCATTCATCCAAAGCAGAAAGTTCTTCCCATTGAGCTTGATAGGAATAGGCGAGACCTCATAATAGGTCTTGTTCTCCATGATGCAACAGGGATATGGGTGACGGAGTGATACACGTCACGCAGAAGGCTGAGTGGACGGATAGATACACGTCCCGTGACGGAGAGATACACGTCACGACAGAAACTGGAAAGAGGATGCGTTACTGACGCATCGACAGCCTTCAAACGAGAGGTTCCTAATCACACATGAAGGAGATGTGATTAGGAAGCCACACTGGAAAAGACGAGACCCCCGGGTAGGACTTTAGAAGGCCGTTGTATCAACCGGAGATCCCCGAGCAGCAAGATCGGCGCCCGAAAAAGAAACCGAAAAGGCTGAAAAAGAGCCCGGAGACGTAGACTGAGCCTGTAGAGTGGTGCGACGGGATCTACGGCAGCATGGGACGAGCCACCGAGGATCAGCGGCGCCGCACGGAAGGCCCTTGCCCCTGCCGCACGCCGGCGGCAAGGTGCAGCAGCCGCTGCTGCTGGCTGCGGCGGCGGCCGGCGGCGGGAGAGGCGGCCGGCGCCCGGCGGCTGAAGGAGAGGGGCGGCGGGAGGAAGAGAGAGGAGGGGGGGGGGGCGGCGCTGGGTGGGAGGGCCGGCGGCTGCGGAAGCCTAACCTGCTCTTGATACCATGTAAAAGGAGAGGCGGCTGTGGTGTTGTTGCACGTATGCAACGTGAGCAACCCAATAGGGTTCTCTTCTCTATTTATAGTAAAGGGTAATTTACATGTAGGTACAGCAGTAATATGAAATAGGAAATAAATACAAAGTGAAGATATATTAACAGTATACATGTCTGCATATTATTTATATATATATATATATATATATATATATATATATATATATAAATTTATAAGTGTTTGTGTACACATTTATATAATCAATTGTGTGAAAGCATGAGAAGATGAATTATGAAACATTAAAAATACAAAACCAAGCATCTATTTGTAAAGAAGCAAACAAATGATGTGCAATGCTCAAAACAATTTATACTTAATATGTGAATTTATAAATGTATGGATAATTGTGCTTGGGAGGAAGGACATTAAAATAACCACATGGTCATTTCGGGGAGGAAGAATTAGATCAACAAAACCCGGCTGGGTCATTGACCCGAGGACCAGGTCATCGGGTTGGGTCACTGGGAACACTAGGACTAGGCCAAAAATGGGTTTCAACACAACTTGACACGCTAGACCTGCTAGGTGGTGGTTCAACCGGTCGGGTCGGGTCAGGTTTCAAAACATTTGTTTTTAACTTGTCATGCACCTTTGCAGGCATATAAGTGAGCCCAAAGGAATTCTGCAGCCCACAACTTGTGGAGGCCTAACTAGGGAAGGGTAGGTAACAAAGGGCTAGTATAGTGGAGCCAACACAAACATGTCATTATCATCAAAACCCAAAAAAAAAATTACCACAGTGAGTTCAATACTAGTATCTTTCTACATGCATCTGGATTCAGTCACCATTATACCACATACCCTTGTGGGAATATATGGAAGCCCAAAGAGGAAAGAACTCTCTGTAGGATGCCATAACCTCATGGAGGCCCAACACGAGGGAGTTCTATATTATGAGGGCTAACACAATGCGTTTGTGACAAACCACACCACTAACCAGAAAATGCCAACATAATCACTGCACTATGGTTGACAACTTCATCAAAAAAGAATACTCCATTTAGTACTTTGTCGACCGACCTCAAACTTTCCATGAATTCTTGGCCCATCGACAAGGCAAGCATTTTGTGTGCCGCCCTTTGTGTAATCATAGTAACAAACACGAGAAAAAAATCAGAAAACCTTTAAGTCATCCAAATATTCTAACTGGAAAATAGCAGCTCGGCAAAATTTCACAAATATTCACGTTTTAAAGAAATTGCACTACAAAAAAAATTAGGAGGCCAGCTATTGTAGGCAAATTTCTCCGTTTATGTTAAATACAGTCTTGTAAAAATGTAACCAGTCCAAAGCCAGGGTAAAGGAGGGTTGGTTGTAAGTTGGCCGCAATCTATTAAACTTGCCACTCTTTTATGACACAGATCCTCCTAAGTCCTCCACAACAGATGTTAAATTTCTGATAAGGAGGCTTAATGCAGCGTTTGACAAAGCGTTTGGTCAGCCACCGCTCCAGTGCGGTGAGATGGATCACCGTGTGAATTTTCTCCGGTGAAAAAACGACAACTGCAAATGCTGCTCATCACTGCATTAAATGCAAAAACAGTACAAAAAGCCAGCGGTGGTCAACCTAACGTTTGGTAACAACGATTGCAAACTGACTGCCCCTGCACGGCAGTATTTGAACGTTGCCCGGACAATCACTACCGCTTTGCAAAACAAAGCATAAGTAGAGTTACTGAGAAAACAAAAGAGATCTTCATGTTTTTAATTGATTTGGAAAAGGCTTATTATTAAGTACCGGAGTGGTATTGTGGTAGTTTTGGAGAAAAAGAGTATCAATACATTGAGTTGATTAGAGGCATGTATCATGTATGATAGCTCAACTACAAATGTAAGGAGTCTTGGAGGAGAAACACCAACATTTCCTATTATAGTTGGGGTTCATCAAGGAGCGACTGTGAGCTCATACATATTCGTTCTTATTATGAATGAGTTGACAAACATGCTCAAAATGATATCTCGTGGTGTATATTATATTGTCGTATCATGAAAGTTAGGGTCAGTTTGGTATGTAGTCGGGTGTAGTTTTAGGATTTAAAAAACGTGTCAAATGTAATTCTATCTTTCATGCTACTCAAATTGTATTTGGTAGGATGCAGCATAGACCTAACGATTTTGTTTGATCTATTTGGGATACTCAAGAACTCAGAAAGGGTACCGCTGCTATAGTCCAGTTAATAAAAAGAGGTTCACGAGTAGTGATGTCGTTTTTTTAGGATACTCTGTAGTACTCTACTAAAGGGACTACGTTGAGCTCCGATTTAATTGCAGCACCTCTGCCTATTATTGGTGATTCTACCTCTGTTGTGCAACCGGATGAGACTACAACTCCTCTTATTGTTTATCAACGCAGAAATCGGCCGTCACAACCTACTCCTGCTCAAGATCACCCACTGACAACCAATCTTCTCCTTTAGAAGGTCCCGCCCCTACTGAGGTAATTTCTGATCTAGATTTACCTATTGCTCTCAGGAAAGGTACTAGATCATGTACATCTCATAATATTGCTAGCCATGTATCCACTGCTCATCTAAGTGTTCATGTTAGTAATTTTGTTGCTGCCCTATCTGCTATTTCTGTACCCAAGAATGTGCATGATGCATTATATAGTAAGGCCTAGACACAAGCCATGACTGAGGAGATGGCTGCTCTCACTGACAGGGGTACATGGGATCTAGTCGATCCTCCTTCTGATTGCAAACCGGTTGGATGTCGTTGGGCTTACATTGTTAAGTATCATCCTGATGGAACAGTTGAACGTCTAAAGGCTCGCCTCGTGGCGAAAGGGTACACTCAGACCTATGGTTTTGATTATTTTGAAACTTTTTCTCATGTTACCAGGCTGAATTTTGTGCAGGTTCTGCTTTCTGTGGCAATTAATGTGGATTGGCCTCTTATCCAGCTGGACGTCAAAAATGCTTTTCTTTATGGTGATCTCCAGGAGGAGGTATATATGGAGCAACCACCTGGATTTGTTGCTTAGGGGGAGTCACACAAAGTCTGTCGCCTCAAGAAGTCTATTTATGGACTCAAACAGAGTCTGCATGCCTGGTTCGACAAACTAAGCAAGACTCTGTCTACTTATGGTTTTCTCAGATCTCATGTTGATCATCTGTATTTATTAAAAAGACGTCCACTGGTATTGCAGTTCTTATTGTGTACGTTGACGACATTATTTTGTCTGGCAGTGATCTCTCTGAAATTAATGCTACTAAAGCCTATTTATGCAAACATTTTATCAGTAAAGATTTGGGCAAATTGAGATATTTTCTGGGGATTGAAGTTTCCAGGACTTCTAATGCTCTTGTTCTATCACAATGCAAGTATGTTCTTGATCTTCTACAGGAGATAGGCATTCTTAGAGCTCGACCTACTGATACACCTCTAGATCTAATGTGAATTGGGATGATGATGAATCTCCTTGGTATCCTGACAGTAAAAGATATAGAAGACTGGTGGGAAAACTGATCTATTTGATTGTTACTAGAGCTGATATTTCTACTGTTGTTGGTCTGGTCTTGTTAGCAGGTATCTTGACAAGCCTAAACAATGTCATTGGGAAGCACTGTGTCCTATCCTGAGAATCTGAGATATCTGAAGAAATCTCCTGGTAAAGGCCTGTTTTATAGAAAACATGGTCATTGCTCTCTTAAAGGCTATTCTGATTCTGACTATGCCGGTAGCAAGATAGACAGAAAATCTACTTCTGGTTATTGCACCTTTGTTGGTGGTAATCTGATTACCTGGAGGAGTAAAAAGCAAAATGTTGTTGCCAAATCTAGTGCTAAGGCCGAGTACCGCGCTATGGCTCATACTGCTTGTGAGCTTCTGTGGGTGCAATCTCTTCTAAAAGAATTTGATGTGGGACCTTCTGCTCCTATCCCTATGCACTGTGATAATAAAGCAGCTATTTTTCTTGCAAATAATCATGTTTTTCATGAGCGGACCAAGCACATTGAAGTTGACTGCCACTTCATCAGAGAATCTATTCTGACTGGACTTATCTGCACTCCTTTTACTCGCTCAGAAGACCAAGTTGCTCATATCTTCACAAAGCTACTGGCCAAAGAAACAATTCTGCTCTCTTGTGGACAAGTTGGATATGATTGATATTTATGCTCCAACTTGAGGGGGAGTGTTAACTAGTGTTTTTATTTAAGCTCTTTATTTTCTTGTGTTATTTTCCTATTCTACAAGGACCTCTTTGTAATTGTTCTCTTTATAAATATACGGGGTACACATGTTGTGTTCCCTAACCCTTACAGTCCACTCAAGAGTGGGCCTATGAATTGTGGCATCAAGTGACCATTTCTATTGCCAGTAATTTACTATTCCACGAAAGAACAAAACATATAGAAGTCAATCATCATTTTGTGAAAGAAGCAGTCATTAGTCAGCAGATCAGTACTCCTGAAGTTTCAAGTGGCTAATCTGAAGTCTTTGGTAAAGAAAAAAAAATCTCAAGTTGAGAAGTTGGACATGATGAACATCTATGCTTACGCTTGCGGAGTGTCAAAAAGTGATATTCGCTTATTTGTATTTCCTATGTCCCATTTTCTGCAGTAGACGGCACTTGATACTTTTTTATAGTTGGTTTACATGTTAATCCTGTTCATATATCATGTATAATATTGGTCCTACTTATATGAAAAAAAATTGTCAGTATCCATTTAGTGAAATGCCAGGGAAATGTTTTTGCACAATAACCATGTAAAAGAAAAATCAAATAGGAGAACCACGTCAGTCATCTAGGGAGCAGATCAACATTTATTTACTATTACTAATAAATTGCCTAAAACATGGAAACTGACTACCAATAAGTCAACTAAAGAAAATATATTTTCTTGTGTGTAGGATTATGTAAAGGATAAAAAAAGGGTAGAAACTAAAGACAGGTCATAAAAACATGCTCACCCAAAAAGTTCCAAAAGTAAAGAAACTTCCTCCTCTCCAGGTGGCTCGAGAATCTAATTCACAAAAAAGAGGGAACCTGCGGTTAACATTGATTATCAGCAAATACAAACAACATGATTTAAATGAGCAACAGTAGCTGATAAGTGATATCTTCAAGCAAGTCAGAAGGAGGGATATAGATATAGCAGAGTACAAACAAAATTACATAATCATTATAAAAGAGGTCAAGAAAAGAGCTACAAAGCTAATTAAACTGTTTGAACTGGTTAACTTGTATATTTGAAATAGCATTGTTTCGTATGAATTTTATCCATAATGTACCTTGTTTAAGATAATTTAAATATTGAAGCATAATGGCATACAGTATTCAAATGAATGACAATATTCAAGATGATGTTTGTCACAGATTTACAACAGAGCAGTTGAAACAGAGGAGTGCAACTGGAGTAGCATGTGACCAGAGGATCTAGCTAAGATTAAAAAAGTTCTTTTTATACAACAGCTCTACGACCAACCATGATGCTTAATGGAAGTGAATGTTAGGCGGTGAAGAAACAAGGTCTCAACAAGATGATTGTTGCCAAAATTAGTATCTTGAGATGGATGTGTGGGAAGACAAGGAAAGATCGGTTGAACATTGACAATATCTGGAACAAAGTGGGAGTGGGAAGTATCGAGGACAAGTTATGAGAGAATCGCCTGAGATGGTATGGGCATGTGCAACACAGACTGACAAATGCAACAATTTGGAAGCAATGCTATTGAGTCCAAGCGCAATTAAAAGGAGAGATTATGAACCTTTCCATCTTAATGAGAACATGCCTCATACTATAGCTGGTTGGAAAAGAAGGATCTATGTAGTTCACCCCAGCATGGGTGTGATTGAGGCTTATATGACGATGATGATGAATACAACATTCACAACAATACTATACATGAGCAAGATGAGTTTCTTTAATTCAAAAAAAAAAGAATGTTAAGCATGCAAGTAGCAGAAGCAGCAGATCTCATTTCTAAGTGGTGAGCAATGCAAGTGACGAAGAACATTGACGTTGTGAATGCATATGTTTAAGATGTAATTCCTGTTGAACTATCTATTGTCATGACTTTGCAAATGAATGTGGGATCAAAGATTTTTCAGTATGGTGTCAGAAAAACATGGTACCCAATTGTGCAATCTATTTCTGGACCAAATAGTGATATACACAAACGGCGCATGAAAGCATCTTGGTATCAAAGGTTTAAAGTGTATTGAGGCGTATCAAGGTGTTTTTGGCTTCGTGAAGTGAGGCACAAGTCTTGAGGCAGTCGAGGAGTAAGCCTCGAAGTAGCACAACAAACGTCTATAAATATGATAATATATATATACTCTTTTATATTTTAATAATATGTATATATGATATGTTACATATATTTGTAATTTGGTGTATATGTTATTGGACTAAAAATTTGGAGTGAACACATTTTTTCAGGCCAAACTGATAGACAATGTCCGTATACAATTAAAAGCTAGATTCTGGAAAGCGTGAAGTGGAAAGCCAGCTGATTGATCCCCTGGAGTGCATAAGCGCGATGCGAATTTTAAAGCGGACTAAAGCAGGCACCTTTTGGAAAAAAGGTCCCCGTTGTATTAATAAGTATAGGAAATGTAGTGACTGTCATTTACTAAGATAAAGAAATATTACACAACAATCAAGCATTTTGATTTTTGAATGATATTTTACTGCATGAAAATGAGTTTCATAGATACAAAAGATTCCTAATTAAGAAAGTAAATGGCTACAAGCTAAAAAAAACACTCTAACACCAAAAAAATCCATCAAGAAAACAGGATGTCGTCTAATTCAATGAAGTAGGAATTAGATGAATACAGTAGAACGTCATCTAATGAAAAATCTGAACAAAAGAAAACAATCAGCTATAGCATATAGCACTCAAAGCAAGGAAAGTCAAAAATGCATCTAATTTAATGAATAATGGGGAAAGTAATCTGTATAGCAGATAATACTAACATCCGGGAACATCAGAATATGATGAAAAGAGCAATACTTACCAAGGAACGTGAGTAGAGAAGAAGTGAAAAGGTTTGTCAGAGACCAAAGTCAAAAGAAGCAACACATACATCTTGACTCTTGAGAATCAGATGAATATAACAATCGTGATGCGTGAAAATTGAGGAGAGACTAACTAAACATAATATAGTCAACAATGTCAAGAAAATGTAAATGCACCGGTATCTCCCTCTCGCAGCTAACATTCGGGTTTTAGTGATGCTTATTATGGCAGGAAGGGCCTGTTTCTGGCTTGTTCACATTGTGTCGACTCCTCCTACAGGACTCATGCTGCCAAGACGCAATAACGAGCCTCCCTCAGTTGTACGACGTGGTCGACACAAATATTGGGTTCCTTTGCAGGAGATGTGAAAAGAAGGAATGTTTTTGGCCTTCCATAAATAGAGGAAGGGGTACATGGGAGTCTAGAAGAAGTGCTCCCAATCGGAGTCATAAGAGGCGTCGTTTCCTACTGGGGAAGGAAAAGTTGCTGGCACAAATTGTGCGGGGAATAGTGTCTCGCTCAGAGAAACAATATGAGTGACCTGTTTTATTATTCTCAGTGTTCCCCAATGGGCCCGACCCGATTTAACAAAAAGCGACTTTAAGCGGCCGCTTAAGCGAGCCAAGTGAAGCGGCCTAAAGCGGGTTTAGGCGGACTGAGGGGTCCTTCCTGTTAAAACGCATAGCATGCCGCTTTATTAAAAAAAACAATGAATTGGTTTGGAGAACGCTTAAGCGATCGCTTAAGTGTGAAGCAGACCGCTTTTTATTCACTGATTAAAAGACAAGACAATAAAACCTTCACCTAACCTACCCCGACTCATTTATGAGTCACCACACCCCCTCCGCCTGTCCTGTATGCTTGTAACCATAATTGCACGAAGTTGTGGTAGTTGTGCACGTCTAAGGGCAGTAGCAGTTGTCGTCGTCGTTGCACAATATCGCAAAAAGCATTGAAGTTGTTGATACTAAGAGGAGCATCAGATTGTTGCCTCTTCCACAAGGGAACTAGCAGAGGTACACCTCCTCCCCCTCCCTCTTTTCCTCATGATCATGATTTTCCCTCTCATCCTCTACATCATCACTTCATTGCCTCCACCTTTGGGCTGCCTCACCATTTTGAGGTGCATGCCTCACATAATTAGGTTGAGGTGTGCATCTCGGGGTGCGTCAAGGACCACTCTCACCTTTTAAACCATGAGTACTATACATGGTAGGGCATGTTCTAGACTATATAACAATCAAATATTCTCATTGAGAAACTTCACTCAAACTAACCCGATCATGAGGGAACATAACCTAAAATTGGAGGGGACTGTGATTTCATTATTCAAAAATAGGAAAGATAATAATATAGGTTGTCCCATAATGTAGGACAAGAGCCAACTCGACCCTTGTTTGGATTCCACCAACCCAGAAAGCCAAAATAGTCTATTATAGTATTCTATATGAAATTTTACAATTTGTGGGACTTAATTTAGTTACTTACATGACCTTTTTGTCTAATTACGTTTGTTCACATCAACAGAATCCCAAGAAGGTGTTTGATATTTTCAAACACCTGGCCAAGAAGGAGTATTCTACCTCATATGCTATTGAAGATTACTACAATCAATGTTGTGCCCTCTGGGATGAGTTTGAGGTTTATCATCCACTATCCTCCGATATGAAGGAAGCACAAAGACAACGGAATGAACTATACCACCCTCCTTTGCGGGTATAGTTGATCAGACTCTCTCCAGTGATCTATTGCCCACCTTACGCGATGTTCTGAAACGCGTGCAGCGCTTGCCTTCTGTATCTTAGGCGACTCCTGAACTTTCTGACAATGTTGCTCTTGCTGTTCGATCTGGTGATTCTTTCTGTAGACGTGGCTGCGGTCGTGGTCGTAATCAAGGCCACTCAACTCCAGGTGCTGGTCGTGATTCGTACTCTTCGGGCGCCGACTCCTCTACTGAACCACGATTCTGCAACTTTTGCAAGCACAACAATCATACTGAAGACCGTTGTTGGATCAAGCACGGCAAACCTGCTTGGGCAAATCAGGTTTCTTCAGACCAGCCTGACACCTTTGCCTCTATGTCTGCCCCGCCATCTGTTGATTGGATCAGATCTGAAGTTGAGAAGTAACTCCAAACTCGCCTGGCCTCTTCTACTGAGACTTCCACTACTTGCGGTTCTGCTCTCCTGACACAATCTGCTCCTCTAGCACAGTCTGGTAAACATAAATGGGTTATTGACTCGGGTGCCACTTCTCATATTACTAGCAATCGGTCTTTATTTTCTACCTTGCATAAAACTGCTGCCATTCAGCCTGTCACCTTAGTCGATGGTTCTCAAACATCGGTTTCCGAAATAGGGAATATTTATACTGTTGGTCGTCTTATTTTGAACTCAGCACTTTTTGTTCCTAAATTTCCTATCAACATGTCATCTGTGAGTAGAACTGTTAACAGCCTACAATGCTCAATTACCTTTGACCCGGATGATGTTATTTTTTAGGATCTGCGCACGAGGAATAAGATTGGTTCGGGCCATGAGGGACCAGATGGGCTCTACTATTTGAATGCACCAAAGACAAAGGCTTACCTAACTACTTATGTGATTGGCATTCAATGGCACTACCGCTTGGGGCACCATTCACCGACAAAATTGAAGCATTTATTACCTGGCATTTCTGAGTCACTTTTTCATTGTGAAACTGTCAGTTATGGGAAACAAACTCGGTCTACTTTTACTAAGAAAAAATGTATTAGCTCAAAAGCATCATTTGATATTGTGCATGTTGATATTTGGGGCCCGTGCTCTGTTGCTAGTATTTCTGGATTTCAATACTTTATGAATTTTATTGACGATTTTTCTAGAACCACCTGGTTGCTTTTGTTAAAAGACAAATCTCATATTGACACTATTACAACGTTCTTTGCTGAGATACGTACCCAGATTGGTAAACCCATTAAAATCTTTCGAACTGATAATGCACTTGAATTCATGCACAAGGTCGGTCAATCTGTTTTGCAACAAAATGGGTACTATTCACCAAACCTCTTGTGCATATACACCCCAATAGAATGGCATTGTTGAACGCAAGAATTGACACCTTCTTGAGGTTGCGCGTACTCTTCTCTTTCACTATCATGTTCCTCATGTTTTCTAGCCAGATATTGTTTCCACTGCTTGTTATCTTATTAACCGCATGCCATCTTCTGTTCTTGGCAATCAAGTGTCTTTTCAGATTCTATACCCCGATGCTCCTTTGTTCACCATACCTCCTCGTATTTTCGGAAGTATGTGTTTGGTGAAAATTTTGCGTCCCAACCTTACTAAACTGGACCCTCGTGCTACCAAGTGTATTTTCCAAGGGTACTCTCGGACACAAAAAGGGTACCGCTGCTTTGACCCGGTTACTAAGAAATGGATGGTGTCGGTTGATGTTGTCTTTTTTGAACATATGTCGTTCTACTCTTCAGCTGGATCTGCCCTGACGTCTGACTTACTGACGGAAACACCTTTACCTGTTGATAATGCCCCGTCAGATAGCACTGTTGCACTTGCTCCTCCGTTAAAAGTCTACCAAAGAAGACCAAATGCACCAAATCCCTCTATAGCCCAACCAAGTCTTCAAACCTCGTCAGCAAATCAGCCAACACCTCAAGTATTTTCTGACTTAGACATTCCTATCAGTTTACGCAAAGGCACTCGCTCTTGCACGCAACATCCTATTGGGAATTTTTGCACTACTGCTAATTTGGGAAATACTTTTGCAAATTTCACTTCTGCTTTATGTGTTGTTACTATTCCTAATAATGTTGCTCAGGCTCTCCAGCATCCAGCATGGCGTCAAGCCATGGAAACTGAAATGCGGGCCCTCATTGATAGACATACTTGGGATTTGGTTGATGCACCCCCTAGTTGTTCATCAGTTGGTTGCAAGAGGATTTTCATAGTCAAATATCAACCAGATGGTATCATTGAACGACTCAAAGCTCGCCTGGTAGCCAAGGGCTACACTCAGACATATGGAGTTGATTACTTCGAGACTTTCTCTCCTGTGGCTCGGTTAAATTCTATTCGTATCCTTATTTCTGTGACAGTAAATTCTGATTGACCTTTATTTCAACTAGATGTCAAAAATGCATTTCTGTATGGAGATTTGCATGAGGAGGTTTACATGGTGCAGCCTCCCAGTTTTGAGAATCAGGGGGAGTCTTCCAAAGTTTGTCGCCTTCGCAAAGCAATTTATGACCTTTATAGAGATATGTTTATGTTTCACTGAGTGACATGTGCCTAGCATGTGCCTCACTTATGTTTTTACTTACGTAGTTTAGTCCCATATAGCTCATCTTTGTTTTAGTTTCTCCTCTCTTATCCTATATAAGAGAATGCACTGTAAACCTTTTGATTCATCTAATACACTTCTATTCATTCTCTATACGGTATCAAGGGTAGGTTTTTCTTTTCCAGTGCAATTCCCCACCATAACCCCCATGACCTAAGCCTCCCCCCCACGCCCCCCGCTGCAACCCCTGTCCCTCCTCTCTTCCGCCGCCACCCCACCCACCGTTGCCACCTCCTCCTCCTTTCCCACCCACCACCGCTACCACCACACCAACCACATTCCACCGCCACCACACCCCCCACCTATCGCCGCCAGCCCTCCCTCCTCACCAACCCGCTGCCCTCCACTCCACGGTGTCGCCCCCTCCTCCAGCTGTCCCCACAACCATCCCCTCTACCTGCTTCATTTCCCCTTCTTCTTCCACTACCCACAACCACCATTCTTCTGCTAATCTAATACCCTTTCTCCCTAACTCCACTTCCCTACGTTGTTACGTCTTCGGACAGCCATAGCTATTGCACATTGAGAGTCCTTCTGGTTCTTTGGTTTCTTCTTCCTGCACCTCATTATGGAATCTCGATTTTCCTCATGACGGCGTAGGTTCCTTTATCAGTTACTTTGCCTGTAACGGGTCTCTTATGATCTAATGCTTCAGATCTACGGTATTGCTCTACTGCCCCATAGCAGGTTCCTTTGGATCTGATATCTACTGAGTTCTACTGTTGTTGTTGTGCCGACTATCTCTTATTCTCCTGCTACTTCGTCTCTGTTCAACATGGCCACTGTCGAGTCGCTCTATTCCATGTGTGTTACCACAGTTAAACTCGACGGCTCCAACTATCATCTCTGGTCGGCGTCCTTTGTTCTATATGTCAAAGCACAAGGTCGTTATTCACATCTCACTACTGAACCTCTTGTTGCCCCTGCTGCTACTGCGGATGAAAAAAGCAAGCAAGCCTATGCACAATGGTCCAAAGACGATTCCGGTGTTATTATCCGGCTTCTTAATAGCACCGAGTCGTGGATCATCCAATCTTTACTCAGTTACTGTGTCTTCATGATGCTAAGGCCATGTGTGATCAACTATCTCACGTCTATTCTCATCAACAGAATCCCAAGCATGTTTTTGAAATTTTCAAAACCTTGGCCACGAAGGAATTTTCTTCTGACACTCCTGTGGAAGACTTCTACAACCAGTGCTCTGCTCACTGGAATGAGTACGAAATTTATCACCCCTTGACGGCCGACATCAAAGAAGCCCAGAAGCAGCGCAATGAACTACAATTACTCTAATTTCTGGCTGCCCTTCCTGCTTCCTTCTCTAGAGTGGTCGATCAGATTCTGTCCAGTGACCCTCTGCCTACTCTCCGCGACGTCCTTAAACGAGTTCAAAGACTCCCGTCGATGACCTCCACCCCTACCATCGAACATCCTGCTTTGGCCGTTCAGACTACTGAATCTGGATGTGGCCGAGGTCACGGTCGTAGTCGTGCAGGACGTCTGCCTCCTAACGGTGGACGCACATCTTCTACTGCTCCTGGTCGAGGACAATCGGTTGGCACTCGCTTCTGCAACTGGTGTGGCCGTGATAATCACAATCAAGACTGGTGTTGGATCAAACACAGTAAACTTGCTTGGCCAAACCAAGCATCTGCAGAAACTTCCACTGATATTGTATCCGAACAGCCATCTGCTACGCCGTCTACTGAGTGGCTTCGCTCGGAGTTCGAGAAATTTTATGAAGAACGCGTGACTCAACTTCCCTCTACATATGTTGATGGTTCCTCCGCCTTGTTGATGGTAACAATAAATGGTGCATCGACTCTGGTACGTTGGTCCATATGGTTGGCGACATCAACTTATTTTCTGCGCTTACTAAAACCACAAATATTCCGCCTGTTACTGTCGTTGATGGCTCTAAGACTTATGTTCACGGCATCGGCATTGTTCCCTTATCTCGGAAGTTGCATCTGAAATATGTTTTATACATCCTGAAATTTCCTATTAATTTACTTTTTGTCAGTAAGACTGTAAAAAATCTTCAGTGCTCCATTAAATTTGATCCTTCTGGTTGTGTTTTGAAGGATCTCCGCACGAAGACGAGGATTAGTTCGGGCCATGAAGGACCAGACGGACTCCTACTTTCTGGATGGACCACCAGCAGCGACTGCTCTTCTGTCTACATCAGTCACATGACTCCAGTGGCACTACCGGCTTGGTCATCCCTCTGCAGCAAAGCTAAAACATTTATTTCCAGCATTATTTGAAAAAACTTTTTCCTGTAAATCTTGTCAGTTGGGTAAACAAACGCGGTCTGTGAAAGAAATTGGTTCTAAGCACTTTTTGATATTGTTCATGCGGATATCGAGGGCCCGTGTTCTGTTCCTAGTCATTCCGGAGTTAAATATTTTTTTACCTTTATTGATGATTATTCTCGTGCTACTTGGTTGTTTTTACTGAAAGATCGCAGCATAGTTTTGGATAATATCATTGTTTTTTCTCTTAAATACAGACCCAGTTCAACAAACCCATTAAAATTTTCCGTACCGATAATGCCCTTGAATTTATGCAAAAATCTATCACATCTTTCTATTCTGTCTGTGGCACCATCCATCAAACTACTTGTCCCTACACTCCACAACGAATGGCGTTGCTGAATGAAAAAATCGCCACTTGTTAGAGGTTGCTCGCACTTTACTTCTTCGTTATAAAGTACCTCACCGTTTCTGGCCTGAAGTCAATCAATCGCATGCCATCCTCTGTTTTGCACAATCGCATACCTTACACCATTCTCTTTCCTGATGGTCAATTGTTCTTTGTTCCCCCTCGTATTTTTGGGTGTACCTATTTTGTTAAAAATCTACGCCCACAAAACTTGATCATCGCTCCACCAAATGTATCTTTTTGGGATATTGTAGAACCCAGAAAGGTTATCGTTGTTTTGATCCTATTCTGAAGCAATGGTTTGTCAGTGTGGATGTGGTTTTTTTTAGCATATGCCATATTTCTCTGATGATGGAGCATCACTCTCCAGTGATATGTTGGCGCCAACGCCACTGCCAGATGTTATTGAGGTTTTGCCACCTTCTGAACTGCTTGAAGCCCGCCCTATGCAAGTATACAAACGAAGGCCCAAGACAAGCACTCCTTTCATGGCCCCTCCACAACCAATTCCTCCTTCTACGGATGATCATGCAACCACTGAGGTAACTTCTGACTTACACCTGCCTATCAAAGCAAAGGAGTTTGTTCCTGCACAAAACACCCTATTAGTCATTTTTGCTCATCGGCTAACCTGAATAACAGTTTTGCATGCTTCACTTCTACTATTTCTGCCGTCACTATTCCAAAGACTGTTGTAGAAGCTCTTCTTATTTTGCATGGAAACAGGCGATGGATCAGGAAACGCAGGCACTCTCTGATCGCAAGACGTGGGAACTTGTGAATCGTCCTCCTTCCCGCCCTACTGTTGGATGTCGATGGGTCTTCATAGTTAAGTATCAGTCGAACGGTACAATTGAGCGCATGAAAGCTCGTCTTTTGACAAAAGTATATACACAAACATATAGTGTGGACTATTTTGAAACATTTTCTCCGATAGCACGTTTAAATTCTGTTCGCATTCTGAATTCTGTTGTTGTAAACAAAGAATGGCCCCTATTTTAGTTGGATGTCGAAAATGTGTTTCTGTATGGAGACCTACATGAGGAAGTTTACATGGAGCAACCACCGGGGTTTGTTGCTCAAGGGGAGTCTGCCTTACAGGTTTGTAAGCTGAGAAAAGCCATCTACGGTCTCAAACAGAGCCCTCGTGCTTGGTTTGACAAACTTAGTCAGATCTTAGTAACTTTTGGCTTTCGTCGTTCCCACTCATATCATTTGGTTTTTATCCACAAAACAGTGGTTGGGCTAGTCATTCTTATTGCCTATGTTGACGATATTATCTTATCGGGCAGTGATACCTTGGCCATTCAGGCAACTAAAACTTAGAAAAACATTTTTCACCAAAGATCTCGGAAAGTTGAGATATTTCTTAGGCATCGAGGTATACAGATCATCTGCGGGATTGTGCCTCTCCCAACGAAAATATGTACTTGATCTCTTGCAGGAAACTGGTATGCTTGGCTATAAACCAGCCAACACCCCTCTTGACCAAATATGGATTGGGACGAGGAAAACTCTCCCCGTTATGTTGAACACCACCAGTTCAGAAGGCTTGTTGGCTTATTTATCTTACGGTCACAAGAGTTGACCTCACTGTCGTTGTAGGATTCATCAGCAGGTATCTTGATAAACCACGGGAGTGTCATTGGGACGTTGCATTTCACATCCTGCGCTATCTCAAAAGCTCTCCAGGCAAAGGCTTGTTATATAAGAAGCACGGTCACTGCAATCTCTCTGGTTTTTCAGATTCTGACTATGCAGGAAGTCACTCTGATCGTAAATCCACATCGGGCTATTGTACATTTGTGGGTGGCAATCTAGTTACCTGGCGAAGCAAAAAGCAGACTGTCGTAGCCAGGTCCAGTGCAGAGGCAGAATATCGAGCCATGGCTCATACTACATGTGAACTTTTGTGGGTCCAGAGTCTCCTCCCAGGAGTTTGACATATCCTATTCCATCCATATACCGATGTTTTGTAACAACAAGGCCTCTGTTTTTATTGCGAGCAACCCCACATTTTATGAAAGGACAAAACATATTGAGGTCGACTGTCACTTTGTTCGTGAGACGGTTCATTCTGGTCGCATTTGCACTCCATATCTCAGCACTGAGAAGCAAGTAGCGGATATCTTCACCAAAATTCTTCCAAAATGTCGTTTTCAGACTCTAGTAGACAAACTGGGCATGTTTGACATCTACACTCCAGCTTGAGGGGGAGTATAGAGATATTTTTATGTTTCACTGAGTAACATGTGCCTCACTTATGTTTTTACTTACGTAGTTTAGTCCCATATTGCTCATCTCTGTTTTCGTTTCTCCTCTCTTATCCTATATAAGAGAATGCATTGTAAACCCTTTGATTCATCCAATAGACTTCTATTCATTCTCTACAGCCTTAAGCAAAGTCCCCGAGCCTGGTTTGACAAGCTCAGATCTATTTTCAGAAATTTGACTTCCGTCGCTCTCAGTCTGATCACTCAGTGTTTGTTAAGAAAACTACCTCTGGTCTTGTAGTTCTCATTGTCTATGTTGATGACATTATCTTCAATGGAAGCGACTATGCAGGCATTCAGGCTACTAAGACATACTTGGAAAAGCACTTTACTACCAAAGATTTAGACAAACTAAGGTATTTTCTGGGAATTGAAGTCTCTCATTCCTCCTTTGGTCTTTGTTTGTCTCAGCGCAAGTATATTTTGGATCTCCTATCAGAGACAAGAAATGCTTAGGGCTAAGCCTTCTAGTACACCATTGGATCCCAACACTAACTAGGATGACGACACTTCTCCATATCTTGATCATCATCAATAACGCAGAATACCTTACTATCACTAGGGCTGATATCACTTCGGTTGTTGGTCTCGTAAGTAGATATTTGGATAAGCCTCGTCAATGCCATTGGGATGTCTGCCATATTCTGAAGTATTTGAAAAGTTCTCCTGGCAAAGGTCTGTTGTATAAGAAACATGACCACTGTAATCTTATTGGTTACTCTGATTCGGATTATGCTAGAAGCAAGATAGATCGGAGATCTACCTCTGGATAATGCACTTTTTAGGTGGTAACTTGGTTACTTGGCAAAGCAAGAAGCAAATTGTAGTTGCTCGCTCAAGTGCTGAAGCAGAGTATCGAGCCATGGCTCACACCACCTGTGAACTTTTCTGGGTACGCAGTCTTCTGTGAGATTTAGGTATTTCTGTTGCTCCATATGTTCCAATGCGCTGTGATAACAAGGCTGCTATCTTCATTGCCAGCAACCCCACCTTCCACGAATACACCAAACACATTGAAGTTGATTGCCATTTTGTTCGTGAGGTTGTCTTATATGGTCAGATTTCTACACCTTATACACCAACTGCGGATCAAGTTGCAGATATTTTCACCAAAATTCTTCGGAAGACCAGATTCACTACATTGATGGCCAAGTTGGGCATGATTGACATCTACGCTTCATCTTGAGGGGGAGTATTAGTATATATATTTTCCTGGCTTTATATTATTTTATTATTGTGTTGTGGGCGTTTGTTTATTAGCCCATTAGTCTTTTTCCTTAGTCTAGAATATTCTTGTTTCTAGATTATTCTTACTCTCTCCTATATAAGAGAGTCTCCTGTAATTGTTTCACTCATCTAATGCAAACCATCTTTTGTATTTTAGACATATTATATGCAAATATATACATATTGACATGTAAATGTCTTAACCGTATGAGTATACATGTGGGAATGTGTGTATTTGTCGATGTATATCATATATAGATGTCCATATATGTTAAAATGCATATACATAAAATAGACTATTACATGTTTGAAGATGTTTGTGTGTATTATATGTTTGTATGATGTATTTATATAACATATATACATATACATCTCTATTGCGAAAAGAAAACATGTCTGTAAAAATTCGATTTAAAAAGTGGATATGTATGCCCTGCACAGGGACGCGCATATAGCCATGGTCGCATACTTGGCCTATCATACATATATGGTGCAGTCACTGAGCCAAACCACATGTGCGACTGCATATGTCCTTATGTTCGAACTTACGTTTGCTCAAGATCATCCATGACCCTTTATGCTTATCCCTGCAGCTATCCAACATACTCCCTTAGCCAGGGTTTCAATCTACTGCTCGCACTACTGACGTATTCTGGGTGTCTACTATGCCCTGCTCATATAATCTCATGGGGTTTCTATAGGTTCTTCTCCAATCTCATCAAAGAAGGTGTTATCCTTCACTCTAACATGCACGACCCTTCCCAGGGTTGGGTCGCCAAAGGTACTCGGTCATCCCATTTCTCATGGCTCATATGGCATCCAAGACATGTCCATCCTGATTAGCTTGCTTGGTTGGATTGCCTGATTGGATTGGACTATGCTTATTTCTTGTGAAATCTCCTAATCAGGTATGTGGTTATTTATGAGTACATGCTTTAGTTTCCCGGCATTTCCTGATATTTTATCGATTGCATGGAAATAAACTATTTGGATGCTTTTATTTCTGCAATCTTTAAAGTGAATATGATTATAACAAATTAAATATATATATATATGATTGGCCCGAACCTACATACCATCTCTGGATGTATGATGCGAGACCAAGCCCCAGAGGGAAGGTCTCAAGTGGTCAAGCCTTGGAGGAAAGAATACTGGAAACCCAGAGAGGTGACCCCAGGTACCAAGCTCAGAATGGAGAAGGTAGCCTTAAAGTCCCTTGCAAGGACTAAACCCTAAGAGAGGGTATCCCAGCGTATGAGTAAAAGCAGTTGGGAAGTCATATTGAAAATGCAATCTTGCATTGTTAACAACTACTTGATATGCTTAGATTGTTAAAACTTATGTGCAATATTTTGGTTGTCACCACATACTGGTATATTCATTTATACTGACTGACATTTTGTTTGTCAGCATTTTAGGAATATCTAAAATTGGACAAGCAGTAAAGTGGAATTTGTGAAGATTAAAGTTAAATCATAAAGGAGGATTTAGTACTTAGATAGAATTCTACTGTGGGTAGAAGTCCCAGTTTCGTATTTTTTGAAAGGTATGTGAAAAATACATTTTTATTCCAATTTTGAGCTTAGTCTTTTGTAGAATTTATTAATTATTTTGATTATTTGCAAAATCAGTTATCCTATTTTTGGGATAACGCCTCTGACTTCTTGGTCTTCCTTAATTGGGGGTTACCGGGAATCGAGGTCGTTACAATTGCCTTTTTGAAACACTTTTGAGAAACACATATCATATTTTTCCTAATCCTCAAGACGTGTGCCACATCCGTTGGTATCAAAGCCTTCATCTGATTTAGTAGGTACTTGTCTACTTTTCTCTCTCCTCCAACCTTGTTACAGCCCCATGTTTATATGTGTTCCATTCCTGATTTACCAAGTAGAAAGTTCTTCATTTCTGCCCTTGACCCAACTGCCATAACTAGCAAGTCATCAACAGCCTTCTCTCTAGTGTTACATGCCACCACTAGGAACCATAGACTACTGCTCCGTCCAGCAACAAGTAACCTCATGAAACCATCCAACTCACCATCCTTTATGGATTGAAAGCAACCAAGCCCGTTGTCGGTCTCAAGCTTCCTATACCAGATCTCGTTGTCAGCAATCTCCAAAAGAGCGCATCCACCACAGTTAACCCAGGTGCAGACTGTCAAGGCCAACAACAGCTGCAGTTCCAACTGGAGCATTCGCCCATCTTGACCCACCGGTCAACTTCCCATTCTAACAACTAACACTACATACCAAGGGGGGGAATTTTCCTACCATAACCACCCCAAGGTCTAGACGACACCCCTAGAACCACCGATCGTGTCTAAGCATCCTCTATCAATGGGCCTTCCCTCTCAGTTAGTTCTCTCTTCCTACAAATTGAGTCGTGGCATAATGTTGAGCTAATTGTTAGGGCCTTCTTGTCAACACCAAGCGTCATCATCCGTTATGTTATTTTTCATATCAGTTACTAATGTCGTATTGCCATCATGGAGAACAAAGAGTTTCATACCTTTAAAAACCCCATGAATACACATCTAGAGAAAATTCTTCAGCGACAGGAGCTTGTACTACAGTATCAAGTCGACTTCGACGCTTGCTTGCAATTTTTTTAGCACTAGCAAATTCAGAATCAACTGCAACAGCATGGTGATCACTACCAAATCCAACATGCATATCATAAAAAATGGTTGATCAAGCTGGATGTGCAACGGCAACTCTCACCCTGAGAGTATCCATTACTAGTTGTACAGCATCAAAAAGTACTTATAGCTTCACCATTGTCTGATTTGTAGACAAGAAGCTACGTTACACCATGGCAAGGTTAAAAGTAGGCACTGTCACATGCTGGAAGTCCATGCTCCACCTCTCAAATTTTATATCGTTCTGCAACAAATCATCTACAAGCACTTTCTGTCACAAAGTTACCAATAGTGATTCTATATCATTCTCTGAGTTGGCGTGAGGCAAAGACGGTTACAATTACATGTGGCAGTTCTACAAGTTATTCCATTATTTAGGACTCCCTATATACGCAGCAGTCAAGGTCACCAACTTCCACAGAGGGCTCATATACAACATCCTGAAGAAGTTGGCTTCATCATATTCACTCAACTTCAAGTTGTGAATCACATGCCAACACAAATTGCTAATAAACTATCACTTCGCTCAAGATAGAGTTGATTGTAGGACATTCCCCACCCTTGTTGTGTACTCATAGGACTACCATTGCCGCTCTGAGTCCAACCTCATCTTCTAAGACATCGTTGTTGACTTGAGAGTTATATATTGTCCATATTTTGATAATGATTTAACCATTCCATTCATTTGTATCTAATATGTTTGTTTAAGACTGATTTCAGACTTTGGATACATGAAAAGGATCAAATTATACAAGCCCTAGCTTGTCCAAGTTCAAGTCAAAAGCAATGCAAGTGTGCAATTTAGGAAATCACTCCAAACCACCTTAGAATATTTTTGTAATCACTTGTATTGACGATATGACTTGTAACTAAGATGAGAAAAAATCAGGGACACTTAATTCCAACGTTTGGTCACTCAAAAATCATTTTGAAAAAATTGTCACAACATCTCTGTCGGTCGAGTTTGGATCTCGACCGACCAGTGATGGATTTTTGAAAATGGATCAATCGGTCGAGTTGTACACTCACAAAACTCGACCTACCGACTCACTGACCAAAACTGATTTTGACTCATCGGTCGAGTTTCCCAGGACAAATTCGATCGATAGTTTGAAAATTAGCTTTGTCGACTAGTGGATTGGTCGAGTTATCTTTATTGAAACTCGACCGAATGTACTGTACGAAAATGCAGAAAAAGTGATTCCAACCGTTGGAGAGTTGTTAGAAATGAAAATAAATCTGTTGCAAGTTGTAAAATGGTTATTTTTTGTTCTTAAGTGATCCCACACTCAAAAGAACACCCCCAGCTATAAATAGGACCTCTTGGAGTTCATTCCAAGGTTGCTCATTCATGTTATCCTTGGTCCTTGCTATAGTTGAGTGAGCTACAACCCTTTGAGCCCCTTTCTCTCTCTCATTTACAAAGTATTTCCTGATAATGAGTGAGTTAGGCATGTTGTAAGAGAGCTACCTCCATGTTATCTTGTAAAGCTCGCATTCCTTCAATCTTCCCAATCCCCTTTCTCAAAGAGCAAAGGTTGAAGTGATCTTCTCCGAGTAAAGGAAAAGTTGTTCTTCTTCAAGGTTGAAGAAGATGTTAAGAGTTGAAGAAGGTGTGAAGATCTTCTCCAGGTGAAGGAGAAGGACAAGGAGGAAGATTCAAGAAGAGTGGGTAATTCCTTCAAGGCCAAAGACTTGATGTAAGTGTGGATAAGTCTTTGGTGAAGGCTGAAGACATCTTGATCAAGTGGGTAAGTCCTTGTGTAGGTGAAAGACTCTTTCTTGAATAGGTAAGTCCTTCGATGTATGGTGGTCTCCTTGTATCCTTGGATGTATGGTGGTCTCCTTGTATCTCTTATGATGGAATATAAGAATACATGGGTTGCAAAGTCCTAGAGGTTGACCTCTTTAAGTAGTGGATTGACGGTCTCCTAGTTTGGAGAGTGGAACCACTCTAACCACCTTGTTCTAGTGTGTGTTTCAATCTCTCTCATCCTTGTTATGCTTGCTTAGATAGGACTTCAAATTGTTCTTAAGCATTTGGTTTCAATTGATATAATTTAAAGGTCTAACTATTCTTGTGAGAATTTTGAAGCTCTATTCACCCCCCCTCTAGAGCCCTAGATCCAACAACCGCATGCTGAAAATTTGCTCAGTGCTTCAGCAGCCAAGGAATTTGGCATCATTCATCACAATGCCCAAGTTGAGCAATACCTACCATGGCAACCAGTGTCACATAATTCGCCGAATTTTTCAATTATTCGTGTATTATACGCGAATTTTTCATCTGACGTATGTAATGGCCGAATTACGTACCAAACCCGAAAGATTCCCCAATAATACAAATAATTCGCGAATTAAACACCATATTTGTATAAAACGTGTATTTAACGCAAATTAACGAATAATAGTCAATTTGTTTTGAAAAATTCGGCCCTATTGTTGGATGTTGGTCGGCCCACTTAGGGATTGCCTTTTTTCAGTTTTACGGCCGAAGTGTTTGCCTTCGCAAAACCCCCAATCTGTTCTCACGCCGTCTCGCGTTCCCCGCTCCCTGGCTCCCCCGACGCTGCAACGCCGCGCGCACTTGAGTCGGCATGCCGCGGCGCCTGCCAAACCAACGCCTGTCGCCCCGCTTGGGCTGCCTCTACAGCAGCGATGTCGGCTGCTGCACAAGAGCAAGCAGCGACGTCAGCCAGTGACCAGTAAGCAGAGACCGACCAGAGTAGGACGCCACCACCAGCCAGTAAGAGTCGCGACCACCGGCCGGTAGCAGTAGCAGCAAGAGCGGCAAGGCAACCCAAAACCAAGTATTCCTTTCGCCTCTCAACTCCCATAATGGTGATTATCAGTCGATTCAGTCCTTCCGATTTTGGGGTGATTTCATAAGTCCCCATTTTCTTCTATATGAAGTGTATGTGATGCTATATGGTAGTTACAACTTACAAGTTGCAGATCCTATAGGATATAATCAAATTTTTCATTTTATGTGGCAACTACTAGGAGTTGAGATGATTTCATCCAAACCCAACCTTACTGTCATGTTGTGGTTGGTCAATATTGATGAAAGGTGGGCAAAGAACTTGCATAATAATGTTCATGCTGTTGTTGGTTATCTCAACCCAAAACTGCATTATGAAAAGAGAGTGAGGATGGATGCTGAGGTAAGAAGGGGGTCTCAAAGGTGGTTCAAAGATTGGTCACTGATAGATGATATTATTCTAGTAACCCAAGAACTACGTGACTATCATGCTATGATTCCTGAGATATTTGATTCACTAGCCATCGTAGCTTTGCAGGATACACATCCTAGTAAGTCTCAATTCTTGGTTCAAATTTAGCACTATATGTTTCTACTATATTAATGTATGATATTTTGAATTCACAGGGATGTGGTGGGACATGTATGGAGGCGAGCTTAAGATTTTGCAGAAGGTGGCTATTCGTATATTAAGCCAACCTTGTAGTGCATCCGCATGTGAAAGGAATTGGAGTGCCTTTGATGCAGCACATACAAAAAAGAGGAACAGGCTCGATCCAAAAAGGTTGGAAATTTGGTATTTGTAAGGATGAACATACATTTGATGAAAACTTTCAAGGCAAAGGAAGTTGCAGATCCCAAGCCCATTGATCTTGACAAAATTGATACATTTGTGGGTAACATTGAGGATGCACATGGAGATGTTGAAGATGAAGATGATACTGAAGCCGGTTTGGGTGACCATTTAAGGACAAATGACGACTTAAATGACCTTGATTTAGATTTAGATGACAAAGAATAACCTTGCATTTTAAATATTTTGGTGACATCTAGTTCCTCAGTTATTTTTGTGGCAAGTTCCTCTATGATCATGTGGCCAATTACTTTTATCATATTCAGGACTCATATCATCATAGTTGTGTTCATGTAATATCTTATAATTCTTTTTGAGATTGATAACATGTTATTTGACTTGGTTATTGGGACGTTGTCATTGGATCAATATGTGTATCATGTGATATACATTATATATATATAGAGTCAGGCTAGAATACACTCGAGTGTATTCGGAGCAAAATACACTCAAGTAGTTTTTCATGATGCAATATTTTTTTCAAAAATCTAATCCGTTGATCCTCTTAAGCATCTTGTGAATAGCTCATATGCAAAATTTGAGCACAATTGGACATTTATAGGTCATGATATAAAGACCGCAAAATTATGCATTTCAAATTAGTTACGTGCGTCGATTTTGTTGCCCTTGGATGAGTGACTTACACTCATCCAAATGGGCTCAAAATTTGTATGTAGCCTAGTTATAGTATGACGGTGAAGATCAATGGTTTACATTTTACAAAAAATAGTCTTGATATTCAAACACAATTGAGTGTATTCGTGCGATCTGTACACTCGAGTGTATTCTAGCCAGACTATATATATATATATATATACACATACGAATTTTTCCCGAATAGTTGACCGAACTTTTACCGAATTCTAACCGATTTTTATCAGAATTTCCCGCATAATTCCTAAATGCCGAATTTGTGACTATGATGGCAACCAACGAACAGGCAATATAGACATTGAGGATGTTCTCCCTATGAGTGAGCGTGGTGAGAAGAGAAATAAGAACCAACCCAAATATCTCTTCTACAACAGGCAAATGGAGGTTTAGTTCGGGTCCACATCGCTCGTCTCTTTTTCTCTGCTATGGATTGCATGGAAAAGATGTGTTGGCATAGCGGTAACATGGCCAAGCTCATCTCTGTGGAAGTACATGAATTTCAAACATAGTTGCTCCTTCAACTATGTTGTCCACAACCGATTGATCAACATACTATCAAGTCACAAAGTGACATAGAGATGCCTGATCCATTTTTCCATCAAGGTGAGTAAAGCATAAGGTGTATTGTGACATTATGCCTCTAGAGGTGGCACGTCATGTTGAGATACCCATGGTTGTTCAATCGTCATGTACCGCATAGTGGATACTGCAAACCAACTTCCGATGGTTCCCAACACAATGTTCATAAATTGAGCATGTGCTTCAAGAATCTTGTACCACCTGCCACATAAAGAAGGTCTTTTGGTGCAATTACTTGATTCATTGTTGGTTTGTCTTTTTAAGCATGAGGGAGTTGATGCAGACTAGGAGCCAAGTGCAACCCTTACTTAGATCCAACCAAATCCCAATTAGCCCATTTGAGTATTTATTTACAGATTTTCAAATTTTTTGAATTTATTTGCATTGATATAAATTTGTTTACTTTTATTTATCTATTTCAACAGACAATGTAGTCCTAAAGTCTTGAGCCAATTAATAGTAAGTAACCAACCTCAGGGGCTTGTCCAGGCAGAATTACCGTGATAGATACGAAATCTCGTGTTTTCCCTCAATCATCTTCTCCTTGTTGATGCATATTGCATCATCCCCTTACGTATGGTAATAGGAAAACATAAAAAAGGAAAAAAGAGAAAAATGGAGGACCAAAAGTAACTATTTGATAACTATCTAACACTCTAAATTGGAGGAGCACGTCTCAAACATGCATGGCTTGTTACACGCGTGTACTGTTTCCAATTAAAGTATGTATGAAGAGGGTTACAACTTGATTTTTTTTGCCACAGAAAACTGGTAAACTTTACTAATCAAATTTAGTAAGTAAAGACAAAATCCATATAAATTCAAAGGTAGTGTTCTAGGTTCTAGTTTTATGCTCCATCACTACACATGGCTAGATACTTTGCTTCTTGCTCTACCAAGTAATGTGATAATCACCAGCTAACATATTATATATTACAATATCCAACAATAGCAACATTATTGTGTTTTCCTAGAGAAACCCTTTCCTAGAGATTTCTCAAGAATATTGTTAAGAGTGCATGCTTACGTTAATCCATTATGTAGTTTATTGTATTGTGGGTTTGAGCTAGAGGTACAATAGTGATTAACCCTAAGTTTGCACTTTTATCACTTCCTAGATATAATGGCATAGGATTGATAAATTCACATGATGATAGATTCACATGTTTCTTACATGTTATCAAACTACTCCCCCAACCCCAACCAAAGAGTATTCTTTGCGATCATGGACTTGGTAGGGAGTTGCAGCCAAGCTCGTGGCTAAAATGCCATTACTTGCCTATAGCATACTTTCTACCTTTCAATCAGTCATATAAATTGTATAACAATGACCTCCCACCCATTAGCTCAATGGATTAGCATGATGTAACCAAGAATGACAAAAAGGAGGTCACCATCTGTCGTTGCATTGGTGGCATTGGTATTGGAGGAACAACAACAGCCTCACATCAAGCCATCTCTGGTGCAATACCAAGCCATGTTAATAAACCCCGGTATACAAATCATTGCCCTAATGCCCATCTACCCACAAGAGAAGCAGTTGTGTGACATGGCACATTTTGCCACAAACTCAGGGCATGAGATACAGAAACAAAGTACATGCAAACCCACCCCTTACTTTTATACGCCTTTACGGAGCGATTTTCACATAAGCATCACCTTTGTGTTTGTGTTACAACACCTAGATCGAACACCACTATCAATGCCGCACCGCTCAGTTCTGAGAGTGAGCCATCTGTATGATCAACCATAGATCATGAGCAACTTGTGGTAAGTGTATCACTATTGCCATTCACTCGAGATGCATGCTAGTGTTCTCATTGAGATCACACAACACTATTGTTGTGGTTAGTTGATGAAGCCAGTGAAAGTGGCGGCCATTATTGGTGTGAATTACAACCTCCGTCCTTTCTCATCATCGAATACATTAGGTCCATACATTTTGAGTGCCTTCTTCCGCACTTGGGCTGGAAGCAAAAGAATCATTGATGTATTGATAAAGGATATGAATCAACGACCGAAGGAAAAGGGGTATCACAGATCTCTTATGTGCCAGCTTATTAATCTAGGCTTTGCTTCTTCGATCCCGATTTTTTTATTTGTTTCGGGAATATTCCATACTACTTTGTAAATTATGTCTAGAAACCTCATTTTTATTTATTCTATAAATGATGTATTGATTTTATTTAAATAGCCCCAAATCTAGGCCTACCATACATATAGGTGTTTTCTTTCAAATTGATCTAGACAAATTATGCCCACCAACAAAATAGGAGGATGATGCCTCCCTTAGTACCTCTTTAAATTGGTATCGTGAAAGTCCTTATGCTCTTCTTAAACTATTTTTATTGTCTTGCTTTATACTTTGGCCCATAGTTGTCTCAACGACCAAGAAGTGACCTCCGGAATCGGGAAGCGTAGTCACCTACGCGGTTAGACGTCACAACCCATGCAATCTAAGCCACAAGTGAGCATCAGTCCAAAACGACCAAACTGAACCAGACCAGATAGGACCGAGGACCGAGTTAGCAAAAAAATTATAGATCGTAGATCATACCGTTTCGAAGTACGATCGAACCGGAGCAAAATGCTTCAAAGCAGGATCAAACCGGAGTATAATCGGACTTATATATTAGTAGTACTTAGATCATGCTATCTACTTTTAACATTAATATAGCATCAACATCAAATATTTACACCAGTATTATTTATATATATGAAATGTTTGTATTTTTAATTTAATATGCATGTAAAATATAGGTATCTCATACATAATCGGTCCTTGGTCCAATCTGTTGGTATATATGCCCATAGAGTCATCTCATGCGATTGCATGGAGTCAGATATTAATTAATCAATTAATATGATTATTTGGTTAATTAATTAATTCCAGAATATTCTAATTACTCCACGAGCGTTTTAATTAACGTTGTGTTTATGTTTACCAATGGTTTAGGAAACTCTACTTCCTTTCGTCTCCTACTTAAAGGGGCTTGACAGCCGATATCTATATAAGATATTGAGAGAGACTTTTTCAGTTTACGCTCACGTACGTAAACCCTATCTGTCACTGTCCTCAGGAGAAAAAGGAGAGCACCGCGGGTCTAGCATGTCGCCACATAGAGACGACTCATTTCCGCTAGCTTAGGAAGCGCGACATGGAGTTTCCAGTCCATCCGCGTGGACGAAGTAGAGACGCAGATGCTGAGACGCCTGCGTTCGGAGGACGTCAACGACTATCCATACGCGCTACGAGCGGCGTACATCACTGCACGAAAGGAGCGCCACCGGATCTTCCTGCGACGCACTCGGCGAACGGGAGAGAAGTTCCGTCCGTGTAGGCCAACAACGTTGCACACCATCGTGCAGCGGGATATTGCCGGACTTGCTCCGCGATAAGGTATATCCCACAAACACTCTTTCTAAACACGTTGTTGTCAACAAGATCATGTTTCCGGTTGCGTGGATTTTTTTTTGTTGCTTCCGCCGCGCATGTTTTCTCCACAAAACCCAACAGTGGTATCAGAGCATCGTTGATCTACGGCGTATTTGGATTTGTTTCGATATGATCAAATTGATGTATATTGTTTTCAATGTTGCATACAATGCAAATTAAAACTGCTAATGTGCAAATCTAAACCTAATTCCACATACGCCGCAGGCTTCTATTTTTGACGTTTCGAACGGGGTCGACTATGGAAAATATTGATTTTCCTAAGTGCACGGAAGTAAAATTCCACACAAGGGCGTTGCCCCTGTGTACCCCGCATAGTCTGCGTGGGAGTCAAAAAAAAATTATTTAATGGGGAATGTCCCGCATTAAAAGGACTACAATTTTAATATGTATATACGTAGATATAGATATACCTATGATATCATACACATCGCCTTTAAAATCTATTTTATGTGGTGAATGCATGCACGGTTATGGCCTAGAATCCCCTTTTGTGAATGTTGTGAATGAATGTAGATGTCAATCTTGTGGATATGTTTGTTTTGAATGCTATGGATGTATAACGGTTGTACGTGGATCCTTTGTATAAAGTATTCAGCTTGCATGCCGAGCCTCATCTCTTATTTTAAAGTGTAATTAATTCTTTCCCTTTATTTTTGTACTCATATGATGTAATAGAGATAGGATTAGTTTTAGTCTTTGTAAAGTTGATGTAAGGAGGCCACTTGAAGATCCAACTCCAAGGAGTGTCCATAGAGAAGCACCATGAAGATCCAATTCCAAGAAGCAACATGAAGATCCAACTCCAAGGAGCGTTCATGGAGAAGCAACATGAAGATCCAATTCCATGAAGCAACTTGAAGTTCCAACCTCACGGAGCATCCACGAAGTTGTTCGTTGTAATACTGATCTTTACAGGTTGATTCACAGGTGTTGTTGCATGAGATGCATAAGACCTTAGGTGGACCGTAATCTTTTGTTGCTCCAAAGGATTACAATAGTATGGCCATAACCGGTGTATTTGTGTTTGTGATTGCATGTCTATCGTTTGTGGTTGTGGATATAGTAGTATATGATACGTACTATAAGTATGTGGTGTTTGGATATGTATATGTATTAATAAAACCCCTCAATTAATAATATTAAGTTTTAGTTGCCTTCCATAAAGAAACACACATGAAAAGCTTGATCGACTATGTGAGGGCACGCCTCCGCGTGGTACACTATCTATCTCGTGGAAGTGTGATGGTGGGTGTGTGAGTCTGCATCCGCAGGGTACACACTCATCGTGTTGGCTTATAGGTTGGACTTAACTAGGGAACCTTGATAGGATCAAGTACCTAGAGGCACACAGATGCATCATGGCAAGGAGTTGTGCATGATCATCTATCCAAGAGTTGCATATGATGCAATTAGCAAAAGTTGTCTACCTTAGTATTTGGTCTTTGACGTCGGCGTTGGTTGGGCATTGATCCAGTTATTTTAGATCTTGGCTCACTAGAAGGTTGTACGCTGCAATCTTCCGAGTTGATAGTGAGGGATATCAATTTGAATACAATAGTGGGAGCATAATTAATTAAAGGCTTAATTAATCTCGTTTATCAAATCTTTACAAGTCAAAATGTTTTGGACCAAATGCAAACTTTTTCTTTTGTAGAAATCAAATAGCAAACAACACTCACTTTCTCATTGCGATCGGTCCTTAAGAAGGACAAACTTACCGGAACCAACTTTCAAAACTGGTTTAGGACGCTGAGAATTGTTCTCACGCAGGAGCGTAAACTCTATGTCCTTAAAACACCAGAGCCAGCGGAACCCGCCTCAAATGCGCCCAAGGCTGAAAAGGATGCTTACAAGAAGCAGCTTGATGATGTCGTGGATGTCAAGTGCCTAATGTTGTGCTCAATGAACTATGAGTTGCAAGAGCAGCATGAGAATATGAATGTCATGGAGATGGTAATACATCTCAAGAACATGTATCAGCATCAAGCAAGACAGGAAAGATATGATGTCTCCAAGACTTTGTTCAGAAGCAAGATGAAAGAGGGAGACTCAGTTGGCACCCATATACTCACTTTGATTGGGTATGTGGAAAGCTTATCCAAGCTAGGATTTCCCCTAGGTCAAGAGTTGGCAACTGACGTGATTCTGAAATCGTTGCCTGAATCATATAGTCATTTTGTCATGAATTACAACATGAACAATCTTGACAAACCGTTGTCAGAATTGTTGGGCATGCTGAGGACAGATGAAGAAAGACAAGCCCAAGTTTGTGATGATGATTAGCTGGACAAACGAAAAGTCAAAAGGCAAAGGCAAGGCTAAGAAAGGTTCTAAAGCCGGGCAGAAGCCAAAGTCATCCGCGCTCAAAGCTAAAGGTGGGATCTCCAAAGAAGGCAGTTATATACATTATTGAGATAAACTTAAATACTTCTTCATCATGGGTACTGGATACCGAATGTGGATCTCACATATGTTCAAATATGCAGGATCTGATAAGAAGTAAGCCTTTAAGAAAGGGCCAAGTCGAGTTGTGGGTCGCTAATGGAGCAAGAGTTGCTGCCACCGCAGTTGGAGTTATTAGTTTATCTTTGCCTATGGGCCTTGTAATAGAATTAGAGAATTGCTATTATGTACCTACCATTAATAGAAATATTATTTCTGTATCTTGTATGGACAAGAGTGGATTTGAATTTCACATTAAGAATGGAATGATTTCTATTTCTAAAGATGAGATCTTTTATGGCAATGCCCCTATGTCTTATGGTATCTACTTGTTAGAACTTGATACTAGCATATACAACGTAAATACTAAAAGGCTAAAACTTGACAACTCAAATAAAACATACTTATGGCATTGTCGTCTTGGGCACATAAACGAGAAACGCATATCTAGACTCCATAAGGATGGTTATCTAGACTCTTTTGATTTTGAATCATTAGAGACATGTGAGGCATGTTTATTAGGGAATATGACCAAGACTCCTTTCACTGGACATAGTGAGAGAGCCAGTGATTTGTTAGGGCTCATACATACTGATGTATGTGGACCTTTTAGATCAAATGCTAGAGGAGGCTATCAATACTTCATTACCTTCATTGATGACTTTAGTAGGTATGGCTATGTATATCATATGAAACACAAGTCAGAAACTCTTGAAATGTTCAAGACTTTCATGAATGAAGTAGAGAAGCAACTTGGTAAGAGTATTAAAGCACTCTGTTCAGATCGAGGTGACAAATACTTAAGCCAAGAGTTTAAGGACCTTCTGAGAGACTGTGGTATTGTATCACAATGGACTCCACCTAGTACACCACAACATAATGGTGTATCAGAAAGAAGGAATCGTACATTATTAGACATGGTACAATAAATGATGAGTTCAGCCGAACTTCCAATATCGTTCTGGGGATATGCTCTTGAAACCACAGCGTTTACACTTAACCGTGTACCTTCCGAATCGGTTCAAAAGA
This sequence comes from Alisma plantago-aquatica, assembly GCA_963693085.1. Lineage (NCBI taxonomy): Eukaryota > Viridiplantae > Streptophyta > Magnoliopsida > Alismatales > Alismataceae > Alisma > Alisma plantago-aquatica. The sequence goes on from OY856410.1 coordinate 3,095,458, forward strand.
CACCATATGAGATATGGAATGGGAATCGTCCCAATTTGTCTATGTTAAAGATTTGGGGATGTGAAGCTTATGTTAGGAAACAATTTCCTGAAAAGCTTGGACCCAAATCTGAAAAATGATATTTTGTTGGATACCCCAAGGAAACTCGGGGATACTACTTCTACACACCGACTGACAACAAAGTGTTTGTTGCTAGGACTGTTGTATTTCTTGAAAAGGAATTTATTTCTAAAGGAATCAGTGGGAGGAATGTAGAGCTCGAAGAAGTTTGAGACCAATTAGAAAGTAGAAAACCTGAGGAGGTACATAAGGAACATGAAGACTCACAAACTGTTGTGGAATTTCAAGTTCCAAATGTAACACAGGAACCTCGTAGGTCTAGTAGGACACGACTTGAGCCTGAGAGATTTGGATTTCTCGTGACTCAAGATAGTGACGAATTGGGCATAGCAGATGAGCCAACTTCCTATCTAGAAGCTACTAAGGGACCAAAATCTGAGAAATGGCTCGAAGCTATGAGATCTGAGATGGAATCCATGCACACCAACAAGGTATGGACCTTGGTGGATCCACCCGAAGGGGTAAAACCCATAAGGTGCAAGTGGGTTTTCAAGAAGAAGACTGACATGGATGGAAATGTTCAAACCTATAAAGGTAGATTGGTTGCGAAAGGATTCTGTCAAATTCAAGGTGTTGATTATGATGAGACCTTCTCACCAGTTGTCATGGTTAAATCCATCAAAATCATGCTTGTCATTGCAGCTTATCATGACTATGAGATTTGGCAGATGGATGTTAAAACAGCATTCCTTAACGGGAATTTACTCGAGGATGTGTACATGACACAACCTTAGGGTTTTATCGATCCGAAGGAAGCCAATAAAGTATGTAAGCTACAAAGGCCAATCTATGGATTGAAGCAAGCATCTCGGAGTTGGAATCTACGTTTTGACGAAGTAGTCAAAAAGTTTGGCTTTAGTCAAAATGAAGATGAACCTTGTGTTTACAAAAGGGTTAGTGGGAGCACAATCGTATTTCTCATATTGTATGTGGATGACATACTATTGATGGGAAATGACATCCCTACTCTTCAGATAGTAAAAGGTTGGCTGGGGAAGACATTCTCTATGAAGGATTTAGGCGAAGCATCCTATATACTAGGAATCAAGATCTATAGAGATAGATCTAGAAGGCTTATAAGCCTAAGACAGAGCACATACATAGACAAGGTGCTAAAGAGGTTTAGCATGGAGGGTTCTAAGAGAGGTAACTTGCCCATGTCCCATGGGGTTACGATCTCTAAAGCCCAATGTCCTAGTTCATGTGATGAACGGGCGCGCATGAGTAAGATTCCATATGCATCAACAATTGGATCTATCATGTACGCAACGTTATGTACTCGTCCTGATGTGTCGTATGCTTTGAGCATGACGAGTCGGTATCAGTCAGATCCAGGTGAATGTCACTGGACAGCCGTAAAGAACATCTAAAGTACTTGAGAAGGACTAAGGATCAATTCTTGGTATACGGTGGTGAGGAAGAGCTCATGGTAAAGGATTACACCGATGCTAGCTTCCAAACTGACAAAGATGACTAGATCGCAATCTGGATTTGTGTTTTTCCTGAACAACGGATCTGTGAGTTGGAAGAGTTCCAAGCAAGAGACGGTTGCAGATTCTACATCAGCGGCCGAATATATTGTCGCATCTAATGCTGCAAAGGAAGTTGTGTGGATCAAGAAGTTCATTTCTGAACTTGGAGTGGTTCCAAGCGCTAGTGATGCAATTGAGTTGTTTTGCGACAACAACGGAGCAATTGCACAGGCTAAAGAACCAAGATCACACCAACATTCCAAACATATTCTACGGTGGTTCTATCTCATACGAGAGATCGTACAGCGAGATGTTAAGATTTGCAGAGTACCTACAGAAAGCAATGTGGCTGACCCGCTCACAAAAGCACTTTCACGGCAGAAACATGACGGACATGTTCGATCACTTGGATTGAGATTCATGAGTGATCGAGTATAAGTGCAAGTGGGAATATGTTGGTATGTATTCCCATAGAGATTATCATTTGATGATTGTAATGGGATACTATGTAAACGATTTGTAATATTACATTGATCATATCAATAAAGGCAAGTTTCCAATCTATATGTTTGTGTTTTATATTGTGAGATGACCACAAAATTTATAGATGTCTACATAATAATATACTCAATGACATATGTCTTCGGGTTGATGACCTGAACAGTGAGATCATATGTATGCTAAGAGTATGCATTCTTGTTTTGTCCCTAATCGGTTATTATTGTGGAAATATCCATAGACATCAATAACACATAAGATTAGAATGTATGTTGGTTGATGGAAGAATCTCATTATCTATGATATGGAGATATCAAACTAAATACATAGATACTTGTTAGAGAACAGTGTATCGGACAGACCCACCTTGAGTGACACATGGATACCATGATTGGTAGTTAGAGTCACATCTCATAGTGATGGTGGTGATTGTGGTTCTTAGACTTGAAGTCACTGCACTTATCACACGTCGTTCGGTGTACTTTGATATCATCCACTGTAGGCCTGAATAAGGATTGTCATAAAGATGGTGCTTAGGTGCACTGTGACACATGGGGATGGCTGTGAGTGATGTAGATGGAATTTGACCTTCCTACAGGAGTTTGATATTTCGGCCACTTGATAAGCGAGACTGAGAAATGCATGGTCATGCTGATGTGAGTCAATATGTGATATTAAGCTTACATATATCTCAGACAGTTTGCTCTAGTTCAAAGAACATGGATTGAACGTTGAAAAGGATAACAATTCCATGACTCGAGTTCGATATGGATATCAGTAACAAAGGAACTATACAATCACTGTAACACCAATCATGAATGATAGGTTAAGTTGTTCTCCAACTTCTCCAATTACTTGGGTGGCAATGAAGTCTTGCTAGATATCAATCATTGCTAGTGAAATCATAATATGATTATGAATATCACTGCCAACGTAATTTAGAGTCTACCGGGTCACACACATAGGATGTGTTGGAATAGGAGTATAATTGTGGATTTGATTGGAATTGCTCCTAATCACATTGATTACTAAAATGTTTATGTAATCCATTAGAATAATATTGGAATGTTTGAGCCAATTAATTGGAGTGACTGGCTCTAAGTGCAAGTGGGAGTCTGTTGGTATATATGCCCATAGAGTCATCCCACGCGATTGAATGGAGTCAGATATTAATTAATTAATATGATTATTTGGTTAATTAATTAATTTCAAAATATTCTAATTAATCCACGAGCGTTTTAATTAACGCAGTGTTTCTGTTTACCGATGGGTTTAGAAAACCATGCTTCCTTTCGTCTCTTATTTAAAGGGGGCTTGACGGCCGATATCTATATAAGATATTGAGAGAGACTTTTTTAGTTTACGCTCACGTACGTAAACCCTAGTCGTCACCGTCCTCAAGAGAAAAAGGAGAGCACTGTGACGCTAGCACATCGCCACACAGAGACGGCTCCTTCCCGTCGGCTTAGGAAGCGCGACGTGGAGTTTTAGTCCATCCGTGTGGACGAAGTAGAGACGCAGACGCTGAGACGCCTGCGTTCGGAGGACGTCAATGACTATCCATACGCGCTACGAGCGGCGTACATCACCGCACGAAAGGAGAGTCGTCGGATCTTCCTGCGACGCACTCAGCGAACGGGAGAGAAGTTTCGTCTGTGTAGGCCAGCAACGTTGCACACCATCATGCAGCGGGACATCGCCGGACTTGCTCCGCGATAAGGTATATCCCGCAAACACTTTTTCTAAATACGTTGTTGTCGATGGGATCCAGTTTTGGATTGCGTGGAATTTTTTTTGTTGCTTCCGTCGTGCATGTTTTCTCCACAAAACTCAACACAATCTACGGTCTTGGACAGATCTGAAGACCAAACTTCCAAAATTTGTGGCCTCTAGAGATCGAACTTGTAATGGTCTAGGACTAGAGCAAAGCGAATATACCGGTCCAGTTTGGTTCAATATTTGCTCACCCTACTAAGAGTTCTATTATTTTCTAATTTGCATATATATATAATTTTTTATACATATGTTAGACATGTTTAATGTGTATTATAGTACTTAATCAATCCTAAATTTACATTGATTCACACTCGTAATTACCTAATTTAGGCCTAACATACTCTCATTTGACCTAAACACAAACTAATCAGACCAAATCAAACCTAAATTGGCATGAATCAAGGATAGATTAACCTATTTGTTAAAAATAATGGATGGACGATATATTCACAATGTTGTTCGCATTGTTTTGTTATACAAGAGAGACTCCTTTATATAAGAGAAGGTGGACATGACTTTAGAGAGTTCCAGATCTGACTAAACTTGACTAGACTTGACTAGACTCTATATGGGCCTATAACTCTGGCTCATATATGATATGACTTATATTTCTAACACTCCCCTACAAGTTGGAGAATGGGAGAATCAAATGATGAGCTTGGATGGCAGATAGAAACTAGACATATAGAGGGTTATGAGTAAAACATGATATTCCCTTGACTTAGCTCATGTGCACTCCCCTGCACTTTAATATCTTTGGCATCTTTAACTTTGAAGCTACCCCTAAGAATGATAAACACCAAATCTTTGAAATTTCTGAAACTTTGACTAGGTTGGAGGTTGTATCTTCAAGTATGCTAAAGCAACATGTGAAGATCTTTGAGTCACAAACTCAGTTGCTACTGTCGTTGAAGTAGTTTCCAGGATAAGACCAGCATGTCGTAGCCTAGACAGTCAATCTGCTTGACAGGGCGCGGACGAACATCAATGTGTTTCCCACGGACGAACATAAACGTGTCGGACATGGCACGGACGAACATCAGCATGGGCACGGACAAACATCAATGTTCTTGATAGGGCACAGACGAACAAGAAGGAAACATAGATGTTGTAACTGACTAAATGATCTTCTGCAAAAGACAAGTGTGTCGAACCGGCATACAACAAAATGTGCAAACAATCCAAGATGCTCCAATACTAGAAGACTGAAGTGTTGCCAGTATAAAATGACCAAGACACGGTCGATGAGAAACATATTTGCCTGATGTGGAGTGCAGATGACATCCAGTTGATCTGAGGAATCATCTTCTTCAGCTAACGACAATTGAGAAGATGAATTTTGAATGACATATCAATGCTTGGTAACTCGGGATTTGAATGGCGAGGATGCACATTGTCCTTGAACTGGAGTGAGATCTGGACAACACATTAAGTACACAAAAAACTACATGTCGACAATGCTCTTCTTCCTCTTTCCTCTTCTGAGCACCTCAACTCTTCTTCTCATCCTCCTCTTGCATTTCCTCTATCTCTTCCCCGCACACCAACCACGAAGAAAAGATGAAAATGGTTGGGGTGAACAAAGACAAAAAGAAACTCCCCTGTGATAATAGGGGACTTGGGGTGGAGAGGGAAGGAATGATTGGAGAAGGACTGACTTGATATCACCGGTGAAGTTGTGTCTTGGAGTGGTCAATTAGCTAGAGAGAACTTGACCTCACTCTTAAGATATCTTGACGTTGTGCTTACAAGGGATGAATCCTCGCACATGAGAGAGGTTGATCTTGTGCCTGTGAGCAAAATGCATCACACATGTGAGTAGAGGACTTCATGGTGCTTCAGAGAGGTTAACTTAGTGAGGAAGTTGTAGTAGTAGAACCGATAACCGGATTTGATGTAGCATGTGACCCGATTACAAGATCTGGATAAGAAAGTAGATTGATCTTTTTCAGACCCGAAAAGGAGATTTGTTCGGCCCTTAGGCCGAAAAATCTAGGGGTGTAGGGGCGGAGGCACCGCAAAAAGAATTGGAGGACTAGGTCGAAGAACATATCCAAAAAAGATAGATCTTTTTTTCTTATTGGGAGGCTTTTGATCTGACCTCTGAAGATGCCTGAAGAACTGATTTGGAGCATGGCCAGAACTGATCTGGAGCATGACCTTTGAAGATGTCGCCACCGCTGATTGAATTGCAAACCCTAATGATGACATGACGTGTTTGATTGTCGAAGATATTTGAACAGAATACTGCCAACATGTCGTGTTGATTGTTGACACGTCGTGTAGGCATGAAACAGACTTCTGCCGACACGTTGTGTTAATTGTTGACACGTCGTGTAGGCGTGAAACAGGCTTCCATCAACACACTGTGATGATTTCTGACACAGCGTGTGACTTTGGTTCTAAAAGGAATGTCTAGAACCCCGCACTGCCTGATGAAGACACACAGCGTGTTCATTGTGGTACACGCCGTGTCTGTGCCACCAAAGAAAATTTTCAAGTAAAAATGTTAAAAACATTTCAGACGAATCCTCTTTTAAAAAAAGGCCCCCTAAACGACGATCCAGATGATGAAGACGACGATCTGGGCAGAGATAACTTCCACCATAGATGACGATATGAATGATCGAGACGACGATCCGGATGGAGATGACTTCCACCATAGATGATGATCTGAATGATGGAGACGATGATCCGGACGAAGATGACTTCCACCACTATGAAGATGACGACCGGAATGATGGAGATGACTTCCACCTTGGAGATGGAGACCGCCTAGATGGTGGAGATGACTTCCACCTTGGAGAAGAAGACGGCCCGGATTGTGGAGATGACTTCCACCTTGGAGAAAAAGACGGCCTGGATGGTGGAGATGACTTCCACCTTGGAGAAGGAGATGGCACGGATGGTGGAGATAACTTCCACCATGGAGAAGAAGACGACTTGAATGGTGGAGATGACTTCGACCGTGGGGTTGCTGATCTTAGTGGTGCAAGAAGGATGACGCCTTAATCTGGACTTTGTCTTGATAAAGGGAGTGGCTGAACTTTGTGATGGGGAAGACAAAAGACGGACACACGGGAATGTTAGATGAAGATGATACTTGTCAGATCTGGAACTACGATGTAGAGATCTGGATGATGAAGGCCCTTTAGAGAGAGGGCAATGGAGATGACCCTGCGGAGAGGGTGATCAAGATGGTCATGTGGGCGGGCAGCCATGACAGCGGTTGTCGCCCGCAGATGGAGATTCATTGCTTTCTCTCTAGGGTTAAGTCCCTAGAAAAATGGATCTGATACAATGTTCTAAATAAAAGGATGGATGATATATTCACAATGTTTTGTTGTAAAATAGAGACCCCTCTCCTTTATATATGAGAAGGTGGACATGACTCTAGAGACTTTCGGAATTGACTAGACTCTATGTGGGCCTATAGACTCCGGCCCATATATGATATGACTTATATTTCTAATATTATTTAACCCTGTAATGACCTTGTATGACCTAATTTGACAATTGGACTACATTTTTACCTACTTTGGCAACAAAATGACCCTGATCAAGCCTAAATGGCACTAGGTGCCCACCGTCCATTAGGGGACCTGAGTACCTAGAATTGGGCACCTCCTCCAAAGTCTAGCCAACCTAGACGCTACGTTGGGGCCTTGGTAACTATGCCCTGGTCTCCATAGCATTATTAGCCTCATTAACTTCCATTATTGCATATTTGTTCATGAGTTTTTTTCACCAAACACTACGTTTTTTTGTAGTTGATGTTAGGGGCAGATACAAAAAGGACAAAGTAAGAAGCATGGTTGTCACATGGAATTTCATGTATTTTTTAATGTTGTGAACCCTATAGAGTCATCTCGCTGTGAAGCAGAAGCCTAAAAACACATAAAATCATTTGAACGTCAAAATTGATATTAAAATGGTATACATACTAAAAAAATGAGAGGAAAATGATTGTTCAGGTGTCTAGTTTACACATTCATTAGGCGATGGCCTAGAAGATCCTTTTTAGCGCTAGCTACATAGGCGCTGCCTCAACAACAAAGGTGAGCAGAATGAATATAATTAGAGATGACAGGAAAAATAGAAATTTCTTTAGAATTTGTATATGAAGTGTTTGTTTGTTTACAGGAGCTTCTACTTTATTTTTAGTGCAGCAAGCAAGTCATGCTCTTTACGCTTGTTTGAGCTTGTGTGCAGTTGATGTGTGTCGTCCAACTGCATCATCTCACCTAGTTATGTTTATTGTTGTATATCATGTGCATTGATGCTTACCTTTATATAGAGTTTGCCTTATGGAACAGTCTCAGTCTTTCCCTTGCGGACTAGCACTCTCTTAATTCAATCGATGCTAGTGACTAAGATGAAGTCTTAGCATTGCCTACTAATGTCTACTCCATATGTATTGCTTCATCTAGTTTAAGAGGCTCTTCGGTTTCTTTAGCACAAAGTTACTTGTTTGATGATGAGTGTTTAGTTTAAGACATTTACAAAGAGCAACTACTTTTGTATGGCTTGGTTTTATGTGCTACTTATTTTTTATCTTAGAGCACATATCCAGTTGGCATGGTCCATGCTCTAGCTTGAGGGGGTGTTAAAATTGAAGAATCTAAGTACGTCGGTAACATTTTCCAAGTGTATCCATTAAACAATTCACTGCACCAACATTAAAGGAAAAGTTAGGTCTAGTAAAAATCAGATTAATTAACACAACCATTAGTCCCCAAGCCAATTGCTCAACTGTTCCCCCCCCCCCCAAAGGCCACTAGACTCATTTTGTTATACATGATATAGATAAATAGCTTAGAGGACTTAAAGTAAGTTTCTTCAAGTAATCTCGGTATCCCCTTTAACAAAAAGATGCTTATTTTACCTTATTCTAAACAAAACTTTAGTTCACCTAGATCCTTAATCAAAAAAGTGTTCCTTAATTTGCTTTTAATTTATGTCAATACTTACCGGATCTTTACAAAATGACAATATGACCCATTTATATATGAGGAATCACCATATTATGGTATCTTACAGATATCACAATGTTGAGGTAACACTCGTGAACACTTTTCAAACCAGGCACGAGTACTTAGCATAAACAAATATATAGACATCAAGATAGTAACTTAACCGAAATAATCCTAAGAAATCAACCCAAGCAGGTTTTTCTATATATGATGCTTCTTAACATTCTCGTGTAAGAAAGCATCAATCATATCTGATTGCTACAAAGACCATTTGTTTACAGTGATCGAAATCAGCATGCATAATACTCTAGTCAAACAAGATCTCGTCTAAAGAAAACATAACAGTAGTGTACAAGATCACTTCATATATTCTTCTAAATGTATGTATGTATGTATGTATGTATAAAAATGATTAACTTCCTGACCTTTTAACCAGTATGTCCTTTCAGAATCATACGGCATATACACACAGGCACGCACACATACATACATACATACATACATACATAAAAGTTTTCTTCTATGAGGAGTCACATTCTCATCTAGTAGGCTGCTGCAAATATACTAAAGATGTTTGGGACATAATATGTGAAGAGGCCGACCTGCAATTAAAGCTGAATGAAGATCCACAAAGAACATTAGAAAGTTGCGGGAAGAATGTGAAGAACAAGCTGATGTTTGCTGCTCTATGCTACTACATTTGGGAGGAACGGAATGCACGGAGACACGGTGGTACAACCACAAATGTCAGGAGTATAGCTGTAAAAATCTGTAAATGTGTTAAACGTAAGTTACACATTAGCTAGAGTGTGAGTTGTTGCTTTGTCTTTCTGTTGAGTGTATGGCGTTGGGTCTACATGTAACTCTTGACCTTCTACTATTTGGTAGAAGGAAGTTGGAATATATTTACCTGATTCCGATAAAAGTTTTCTTCTTTGTCTCTCCTTACATTGATAGTGTTCTGTGATGTTTTCTTATTCTTCTATCGCCTCCAAATGGTTTTGTTACATTCTTCTTCCTCCATTTTTACCTCTTCCGACTGTTTCCTCCCACTGCGTCCTCTAACAGTATTCTGCATCCTCACACTATTCTCTCTTCATTTTACTTCTCCATTCTCCCATTTCCTTTCACTCTTTCTTTCTTTGTCTCTTTTCACATCTTCCTATTGTTTCTTACTCATGCAAGCTATAGGTTGTATACATTCCAGTCATTCCTTTTAACTGTCAAGCATCTTTAGTAGCTATTAGAAATGAGTGATACATAATTTAGGCATATACAATGTTTACAGAATAGATACTTACTATATTTATATATTGCACTGAGGTTAATTTATAACAAATATAGAAATATAAATTTGAAAGCAAATGCCTAGAAACACCCAAGTTTCCCGACTGCCTAGCTGCGTAGAACCTAATATGTGTATGGGTATGTGTAATATAGTGTCAGTTATGTTGTTAGATTCAATCTGAGACTATAATTTGCAACTTTTTACTGGCTTTATGAATTCCCCAGGCGGCCACCTGGCTCCCAAAACCTGGGTGCCCAGCCTGACTAAGCTGTTGGGCGAACTCGGTGGCCGCCTAGGCAGGGCCCTAGGCGGTAGGCGCGCCTGGGCACCTACTGGCCTAATTGGGCCTAAAATCTGAGCCTTTTATCTTATCTTCTTTTTCATTTATTTTGATATTTATTCTTCCTCCTTAAATCTTTCCACTTGTTTTTCTCTACCTTTACAGCTCCATCAAGCAGCAACGTTGCTGCATTCCTCTTTATTTTAGCTTATTACTTTTGCTCTACCAAGCAGCAAATTGCTTCTATGTTACAGAGTTACTGCTGCGAATTGCTGCTATGTTACGGAGTTACTGCTGCTGTACTATAATGGTTTTAACCATTTACTGCCACTCCACTTATCGATTTACAGTATACCACAAGATTTTTTTCTTCTTCATCCTCCTATTTCTATAATCTGTTTACTGATCGCTTGTATGAATTTACTCACATTAATACAATGCTAATTTCTTGCTTTCATTTTTTGTTTTCTTACTCGTGTTCCTAAATCAGAATCAATTATTCATCTTTATACATATAGCCACTATATTATTTCTCATCTTTTCGACCTCCTTTCTACTTTCATTTTGTTATTTTTCTTCTTCCTCTACCAATCTTATTCTGCTTAATTTTTTTTCTCCAAGGTTTCACCATATGTAACTTCCTGCATGATGCTCCACTTTTTCCTTTCTTTTTTTCATTCTTTCTTTGTTCATCATCTTCCTCCAACCTCCTTGTTGATTTCTTTTTTTTAAATCATTCTTCTTCCTCAAGTCAACCTATGTTCATTTTTCCTTTTTCCTCCTCTTACTAATTCCTATTCATTCATATATTCCCATAGATTAACATATAACTATATATATGTATGTATATATAATATATTAAAAAGGAATTTTTTTTTATAAAAAATGCCTCGGCAGAGCATCCCTGGGCAACGCCTAGTCGCCTGGCCACTTAGACAACCTAGGTATTATGTCGTATGAATCATTACTTTCATGGCCTTAAAAAGGTATAATCCAATTATTTACCTTCACTCTTTGGTTAGTTCAAATGATAATTTACATTTTTGATACTTTGTTTGTTGGTTCCCTGAATCAAAAATTGTATTGTTAAAAGCAAATGTAATCCAATATAAATTTACTGAACAAATTTTTGTTCACAGTACTTTTAAGTTTTCCCATCTCATGTATAAACTAGAGACATGAAAAAGTCAACAAAAGCTGAGGGAGAAGCATCCTACAAATAGTACCGTAAAATAATACCAACATAAGCAACTACAAATATATCGGTTTGAAGAATTGTTTGACCAATAGTAGGAGGAAGGGAGCAACAGTGGTGGTTACATATACAAGAAAGACCCATCCAAAATCCTCAAAATTTTCACGTCCTACCAAGATCAGCACCTCTCTTGATTGTTGAGTCACTTCTGGCTATAGGGAAGGAGGGAGAAAAGGGAATGGAGTAGAAAGGACAACCCTCGTATTCTAGTAGCAGACCGAGAAGAGGGGCCATTAACCACCAACATAAAGCAAGAGGTGAAGAAGCAAATGACGTAGCAAATCCATAGGAGGAAAAGAGGACACTTGCACCCCCTCATAGCAGATCAGATGTGTGTTACAGTTGATGGGACCAGTGTTTTAAAAATCGCCCTAGGCGGCCGCTTAAGCGGCCGCTTAAGCGTCACAAGGTGCTGGACGATTAAATTGTACTATAAGCGGCGCTTAAGTAAATTTGAGAAAAGCGGCCGCTTTTTGCCCGCTTAACCCGCTTTTTCCCGCTTTTTTCCCGCTTTTTCCCCACTTTTTTCCCGCTTTTTGCCCGCTTTTTTCAGAAAAACTGCTGTAAGCATATAACATTAAGTACATTATATGCCATGTTTAGTATTGACTATAATATATTAAATTAGCATACATTAAATGTTCTATGATATACTTTAGTTCTAATTTAGAATGCATACTTTGTATGTAAGTTGTAATGATATGGTACTTTTGTGATATATCCAAATGAATTATAGGTAACTATTATCTAATTTGGAATGCATACTTTGATTAAATGTACTGCTGTAATGTATGACTATTTGATGATGTGCAAATGTAACAATATGTTTGTTAGCTAGCTATGATAGGTCTATTATTTACTGTTTAACTATGTAAACATGATACAAAATTGTTGTTTCATCTTGTATATACACTTATTATTTTATGTGTAGGCTGCTTTATCTATGACAAGTATATTGTTTACTATATTATATAGATAAAATCGTTGCTGTATAGTTGTATTCTAAACTATTTGGGTGTTTTATATTGTCTTGTACAATGTTTAGATATGTATAAAAATTTCAAACATATAGTATTTATATACATATGTATGTAATTTTGCATAAAAATTTATAGGAATTGGAAATCCGCTTTTCTAAAAAGCGCCCGCTTAATCGCCCGCCTGGCGATTAATCGGCTACAAGGTCCCGTCCGCACGCTTCCCGCTTCGCGCTTTTCAAAACCTTGGATGGGACTCAGCCATGCAGCCTATGCCCTACCCACTCTGCAAGAAAGATCCTGCTTGGGTCATTGACGAGGAAGGTTTCTCTAGGTGAGGCCTTCAGCCTCCATGTAGATCCTTGTAGTTAACTGTGTGGAATACCCTATCTCCCTCTACATGTGGGGATTGGGGGAGTGTAAGTTAGGTCGTTGTTTCCAGGTGTCTCAGTCACATGCATGTCCATGTGCAAAACATGTCGAATACAGATATAAAAGCTATATAGATGTGTATGTGCTTCCTATTTAACCAAAGACGGAAAAAAGACAATGTAGCTGAAAATCGAACCTGAGGGTTAAAACTCAAAACAATTTTATAATGTAGTCATACTAAAGAAAATTGAAATTGACACAGTAAGGACTCACCATGGACAATATTATGCCTTCAAGAGCCTGGCTATGAAGGAAGACATCACGAAAGGCCATTGATTCACAACCAAAGCCAGGATCAAAATGCAAAGCCTGAGAAAAGAGGAAAATTTCTGTTAATGTTAATTGACATAGCAAATGCAGGAAAATATTCAGGATAATTAATCTAACTCAAGGAAGCACAGACACACTAAGAAGCCTGCAGCATAGTCAATGTGGAATTATATTTTCATTAGATGTAATATTTGTGAGTATATATTGTATATAGCATTTAATAATCAATATATAACTACAACCTACGGCTAATTTAGTCTTTGAGTGATGGTTTAACATGTTAACTCTGTTAAATGGTTATTTGTTAAATAAATAATACTACCATAAATATTCCACGTAGTGTTTCGAATTCCCACAAGTACTCGGGCACGTTCAGACAGACACTTTCCGGACACAGCCCAAAACGTTTTCTACACAGCCCAAAACGTTTTCTACACAGCCCGGGCGAGTCCTGTCCATTTTGGTCATTTTTTGCAGCCCGGTTACAGCTAAATGCACCCTTAATACATTAGTGCAGCAGCTGTAACTGTAATATCCTTTTTTCAGAGTACAGATTCTGAATACACAGCCACCCCTGTATACGTCTTTTTTTCTATGGAAGTCGCTGTTTAGATCTTGTCATTGAGGAAATTTAACATTATGCTGAGATCTAATCAAAGTTGCAAGCAGATCTGCTAAAAAGAATCAATATGTAAAATCTAAGCTGAATTAGATATCGTGAATCATGTTACGATCTACCATATTCAATGAAAAAAATGCAATGTGTTTAGTTTTTACTTCATTTTGTTTCTACTACACTCACAAACACACGCATATTCATAATCAAATAATATTATACATACATATATACAACTGTTAATTTTTGAAAGAATTCCAATCCATAAAGTATACACATATATATTTCTATATGAAAAATATATTTTCCCCTCATCCAATGTCATGCCCATGTCTAGAAAGTAGAAACGTGTTTGTGCTTCCTTGAATTAGTTTTCTTTTCTGAAAAACAATAAAGGCCACTATATTAGTTATGAAATCTTTTTCTTGATATTCTAGCATTCTAACACTATAAGAAGGCCTTCGTCATTTACAATTTTACGTTTAGAATTACAGATTCAAATATATGGCTTCTTGAGTTCATTCAAGAATCACAGCAAAGAGAGGAACGCATCTGTCTGCATGGTGCTTGGTAATAGCATGCTATTACCACAATCCTTACTTTAAAGTTCGTGAAATGATGCATATATGCCTTATGATGGGAGCTCAGAAACCAAAAGGTACAAATACTTTAAGCTGACTTGCAAAACTTGATAAAAAAGGGTCATGTTGAAGGCTACATTTAGAGTAATAAGAAACAATCAAAGTTAAAATGCCTTTCTATAGCATAAAATACATATTTACATTTTTCCGATCATTGTTTCTGTGTTTAAGATAAGCTTACTTGAGGGGGGTTGCCTTCCCTAGATAAAGGTTATAGGTTAATACTTGGAATGAACCACCATCGGCGGATGGCATTATTTTGGGGGACGTGGATTTACAACTGGAGAAAGTGAACGGTTTTTTAGCACATCGTATCGAGGGATCATTGGATGTTGTCATATTGAAGCCAAGATTGAGATGCTACTGGATTGCCATATAACTTGCAAGGAATCATAGGAAGTTCTTTATAATCTAATTTTCCAGATTATTGTGACTAATGTGTTGTACAGGCGTCCGCCTGGGCGCCTAGGCTTAAGTCAGCCCGCCTCAAACTGGGCGCCCAGCCCCCTAATTGACCTAAGTTGTTGCCTATGGCCTTTTGAGGCCCAAATTAAGCCAATTCAAGGCTAATTTAGCATAAATTAGATCTGAATTTGATCAAATTGAGTCATTTTATGGTTAAATTGGGTCTGATTTATTCCAAACAGGGTCAATTTAGGGTAAATTAGGCCTGCTTTGGGGAAAAACATGCCTGATTTGGGGGAATTAGGTCTAATTTGGGGGATTAGGTCTGGTTTGATCATGTAAGGCCTCGTTTAGATCAACATAGGAAAATTTAGGGTTAGTTAGGCTTGATTCGGTCATGTTATGCATATTAGGTTTGATTTTAGGCCAAATTATGTCAAATTTGAGCATATTAGGTTTGATTTGGGGAAAACAAGTCTGATTTTGGGGAAATGGTCTGATATGGTGAGATCAGGTCTAATTTGGCCAAATTATATATTGTTTAGGTCAATATAGGGAAAATTTGGGGAAATTAGGTCTGATTGGATCATAATATACAAAATTAAGTTTTATTTAGGTCAAATCATGTCCAAATTGGGCACATTAGGTCTAATTTAGGGGAAACAAGTATGATTTGGGGGAAATTGTTCTAAATTGGATGACTAAGTCTTATTTGGCCAAATTTTGTCTCATTTAGGTGAATATATGAAAATTCAATGGAAATTGGGATTGATTAGGTCATGGTGTACAAAATTAGGTCTGGTTTAGGCAAAAATTAGGGTAAAATAGGTCAAATTTGATCAAATTTTGATCAAATCAGTTCAAATTAGGGCCAATCAGTTTTAGGTCTTGTTAGTTTTGGTTTAGCCTAAATTCTACATTACAGTATTATACATATTTTGGCTACAAACATAATACATGTTTAGCTTTCTGATTTCTATATGAATTTTGGTTAGGTAAAACTTCCACAATTCAATCCATATCTAATGATTTTGTTGCTTCTCATACGATGCTAGCACATTGATTGCATATTTATCATGTATATTTATATGTGTAAGGAACTAAGGATTGTATTTTTCAAAAAAATTACATATATTTGTTAAAATAAAAAATATATAAAAATGCCTAGAAACGCCTGGGCCTCCGCCTGGGTGCCTAGGCTGTCTGGGCGCCCCCCTGGAACGCTTGGCCGCCTATACAACCTAGGACTAAATACAACGCTATAGAACATGCACCAGGGTTGTTCTTAGAAGAAACAAATATATGGGCATACTTTGTATGAATATTGCTGATTTCATGATATGGTATTACAAGTTCACAAAAGGCAACTAAGGTTGGATTTGCTTTCTATATTTCAATCTCAATGTTTTTATTCATTAGACAATGGTAGGTCTGTTTGAGATCAGTATTTGAAAGGACCAGACTTCCTAAAGGAAAACTTGGAAGCTGAAGTGGGATAAGCTGCGTTCTACATAAGGCTGTTTCGAGAAGACGGTTATTCAAGTGGGCGATGTCAAGAGGGGAGGAAAACAGTGGTGTGACGCTTCTGGGATGTTGATGTGTGCTACACTTGACATCCTTATGGCTTGGTCCGTTTCAGTATTTCTCACGGCTTATTTCTAAAAAAATCCCAGAGTTTACTTGTCCTAAGCATTTTCTTATTTATAAGGCTTTTTGAGCCAAGATTATGGTGATGATCTTCTCATTGTCTACGAGAAAAAGGATAGTATTAAAGTGACATTTACCAAAATTTCACAGAACCACATATCATTAAGAAAGAAACAATTGAAAGATGCCACAGATTACCATGGAATCGTTTCTGGATGACAAGTTGTTTTCTGCCAAAGATGAAACTCCTTCCTGGTTATCATCATCAGTCGAAGTATTGTCTGTTCTTTCTGTTACCTTTAATGCGACTAGCCATCTTCTTAGAAGTTGAATTCTCTCTAATCCTCTGCAAGAAACAGCAATTTCTTCCAGGCTTTTTATAGAAACTTTGAAACTTTGGTAATTTCGAACACCCTGTAAAATCAGAGCAGTAATGATTCATATATAGAGTAATCATTTCTTTTAAAGGGAGCAAGGGGTCACCAAAATGATAGGATATAGCCTCCACCAAATACAAGTTGATGCATTTTTTATAAGCATACAACTTGTTGACAGGCAGTAATAAATCAACAAGATAACTCACATTAGTGGCTAAATCTGTCGAACAATATATAGTATATTTTGGTAGCATGTTTCATCAAAATGCAGTTAGCTTCATCCAGAAATGCAATCATTGGTGATTCCACCACTTATGAGCATAGTACTATCCTACATTCTCTCTATATTATATGACGGAAGGTGAGTAGTCATCAAGAACTTGATTATAATGTCGGCAGGTTGGTAACTGCTCTACATCATTCCAGGAAAATTTTCATCTGAAAAACCATGTTCAAG
The DNA here is from genome assembly GCA_963693085.1 of Alisma plantago-aquatica. Classification (NCBI taxonomy): domain Eukaryota; kingdom Viridiplantae; phylum Streptophyta; class Magnoliopsida; order Alismatales; family Alismataceae; genus Alisma; species Alisma plantago-aquatica. The sequence goes on from OY856410.1 coordinate 3,112,942, forward strand.
CTTTGGGGAAGATTATTCCAGCTATTTCTCTGAAACCCTGTTGAAGATTGACCCAATAGAAAAAGAAACAAAAACCTAAAAACAAAGGAGTATCATCAATGATAAACATTGTCATGCATGATCACCAAGACAGAGTCTAGTCTTCATTTGAAGAACTGAATAGTTATAGATTTTGAAAAAGGTGCAAATCATTCAGATGGAGTTCGAGGAAACTATAATTAATAATTGAGGGGAAGTTTCATTGGATATACTGAAATCAAGGTTTTAAAAAACGCAAAGCGGGAAGCGTGAGGATGGGACCTTGTAGCCGATTCATCGCCAGGCGGGCGATTAAGCGGGCGCTTTTTAGAAAAGTGGATTTCCAATTCCTATAAACTTTTATGCAAAATTACATACATATGTATATAAATACTATATTTTTGAATTTTTTATACATATCTAAACATTGTACAAGACAATATAAAACACCCAAATAGTTTATAACACAACTAGACAACAATGATTGTATCTATATAATATAGTAAACAATATACTTGTCATAGATAAAGCACCCCCTACACATATAATATGGGACCTTGTAGCCGATTCATCGCCAGGCGGGCGATTAAGCGGGCGCTTTTTAGAAAAGTGGATTTCCAATTCCTATAAACTTTTATGCAAAATTACATACATATGTATATAAATACTATATTTTTGAATTTTTTATACATATCTAAACATTGTACAAGACAATATAAAACACCCAAATAGTTTATAACACAACTAGACAACAATGATTGTATCTATATAATATAGTAAACAATATACTTGTCATAGATAAAGCACCCCCTACACATAAAATAATAAGTGTACATACAAGATGCAACAACAATTTTGTATCACATGTTCACATAGCTAAACAGTAAACAATAGACCTATCATAGCTAGCTTACAAACATATTGTTACATTTGCACATCATCAAATAGTCATACATTACAGAAGGACATTCAATTAAAGTATGCATTCTAAATTAGATGATATTTACCTATAATTTACTTGGATACATCACAAAAGTACAATATCATTACAGCTTACATACAAAGTATGCATTCTAAATTAGAACTAGGTATATCATAGAACATTAAATGTATGCTAGTTTAATATATTGTAGTCAATACTAATCGGGGCATATAATATACTTAATGTTATATGCTTACAGAAAAAATTTTTAAATATAGCGGGCAAAAAGCGGGCGGTTTTCTCAAATCTGCTTAAGCGGCACTTAAGGGGGTTTTTAGGCGGACATGACCTGTTGGCGATTAAGCAGGCGCTTAAGCGGCCGCTCGGTGTGATTTTTAAAACACTGACTGAAATATTAAATAGATTCTTTAAGCACTACCTAGAGTAACGAATGGGACGTGAGCTGTGTTGTACAGGCGCCCGCCTGGGCGGCACCTGGGCGCCTAGGCATAAGTCAGCCCGCCTCAAACTGGGCGCCCAACCCCCTTATTGACCTAAGTTGTTGCCTAAGGCCTTTTGAGGCCCAAATTAAGCCAATTCAAGGCTAATTTAGCATAAATTAGATCTGAATTTGATCAAATTGAGCCCATTTATGGTTAAATTGGGTTTGATTTATCCCAAACGGGGTCAATTTAGGGTAAATTAGGTCTGATTTGGGGGAAAACAGGCCTGATTTGGGGGAATTAGGTCTAATTTAGGGGAATTAGGTCTGATTTGGTCATGTAAGGCCTCGTTTAGATCAACATAGGGAAATTTAGGGTTAGTTAGGTTTGATTTGGTCATGTTATGCAAATTAGGTTTGATTTTATGCCAAATTATGTCAAATTTGAGCAGATTATATCTGATTTGGGGAAAATAAGTCTGATTTTGGGGAAATGGTCGACATGGTAAGATTAGGTTGAATTTTTTTTTATCAGTAAGCGTGCCACTATAATCCTTCACAAAAAACTGTACAAAGAGGAGCAAAGCTCAAAAAACGTCCTATTTGTGCAGGACTTTGTAATCACTATCTATCCTCCTCCACACAACATTGATAGAGGGGTTAGCATTCTCAAAGATGGTTCTATTCCTATCACACCAAATGTGGTATATGATAAGTATGCTAATAAGTTTGCTCCTTTTGTTCGTGAGTTTCATGAGGTCTAAAACGGATCTTGGCCTGAACAGCAGCATAGAGCTTGCTCTGTCCCAAATGGCTTTCGCAAGGTCACATGACCAGAAGATATGGTTGGCTGTCTCCATCTGGTGCTTACACAAACAGCACCTAGAGGCTAGACTAAACCCCTTCTTCTGCAAGTAATCTTCAGTAACCAGCCTTCCCTGAAGAATCTTCCATGCACTCACCTTAATGCGGTTAGGGGTGGGAGAACGCCATAGCCAGCATGCCCATTCCGCCCTGTCCCAATGTTTCCTGCATAGCTGCCATGCTTTTTTTAAGGAGTAGGTCTCAAGACCTTTAAGTAACATAAGTCATTTTCAGAGATTTTTATAGTATTGCAGCAGATTTGCAGCTATTCGCATCCTCTGCAGCTTGGTATATCCCAAGAACCATCAGCTATGATAGAGCTGACTTTGGCATTGCTGCTAGTTCTCGTTCTAAGCTTCATAGCGTTGGGATCAGGGACCACCTGCTCCAAAAATTTGCCCTGTAGCCACGGATCTTTCCAAAAGGAAACGTTGCTTCCATTGCCTATGAAGAAACGAACCAAAGGCAAGAAATCATCTCTCGCTTTGAGAAGAGTACGCCACATCCAGCTGGCGGTTTGTTTGTGAGTACACGTCCATAGGGTTTCCTATTTAAGGTATTTGCTATGTATCCACCTGACCCGTAGAGAGTTCTTCTTGTTTGAGATGTCCCATAGGAGTCTAAGCATACCGGCCTTACTCCAATCCTCCACCCTCCTAATGGCGAGACCACCTTCCTGCTTGGGCCTGCAAATATCTTCCCATGCTATCGTATGAAAGTGCCTACAATCCTCTTTGTCACCCCACAAGAAATTGCGGCATAATCTTTCAATTTCCTCCATGGTTGCTCGGGGGAGAGGGAAGACACCAGTCCAGAACATGTGGTAGGAGGACAGGGTTGAGACAATCAACTCCAGCCTTCCCGCCATTGATAGGAACAATGGTCTTCCAAGAGTCCAATTTCGTCTTAATCTTGTCTATAAGTGGGTTGCACATTGACTTGGTAAGGCGGCCAGCAAAGAGGGGCAAGCCCAAGTATCTTGCCGGAAAATCGCATTCAGCAACATTCATCCTGATACTCAGAGTTTTAGGGGCTGAGCTACTCAAGAATAATTGACTTTTGCTTGAATTCATTTCCAATCCAGAAATTCTTTTGAAATCTCCATGCAATCTTACAGCCCCTTCATACTTTCCTCATTTGCTTCCGAGAAGAGAAGGAGGTCATCTGCGAAAATTATATGGGAAATATTGGTATCTCCGGCTGCCAAAGGGACAACAGAACTTGCTGCCACAGCATCCTTAATGATGGTGGACAGACCTTGCATACCGATCACAAAAAGGTAGGGGGCCAAGGGATCGCCTTGCCGATTTAGATATTGTTTAGGTCAATATAGGGGAAATTTGGGGAAATTAGCTCCGATTGGATCATAATATACAAAATTAGGTTTTATTTAGACCAAATCATGTCAAAATTGGGCACATTAGGTCTAAGTTAGGGGAACAAGTATGATTTGGGGGTAATTGTTCTAAATTGGAGTACTAGGTCTTATTTGGCCAAATTTTGTCTCATTTAGGTGAATATATGAAAAATTTATGGAAATTGAGATTGATTAGGTCATGGTATACAAAATTAGGTCTGGTTTAGGCAAAAATTAGGTTAAATTTTGTCAGATTTGATCAAATTTGGATCAAATGATTTCAAGTTAGGGCCAATCAGTTCTTGTTTAGGTCTTGTTAGTTTTGATTTAGCCTAAATTCTACATAATAGTATTATACATGTTTTGGCTACAAACATTATACATGTTTAGCTTTCTGATTTCTATATGAATTTTGTTTAGGTAAAACTTCAACAATTCAATCCATATCTAATGATTTTGTTGCTTTCTTCATACGATGCTAGCACATTGATTGCATATTTATCATGAATATTTATGTGTAAGGATTGTATTTTTTTAGAAATTTTACGTATATCTGTTTAAATATATATATATATATATATATAAACGCCTGGAAACACCTGGGCGCTTAGGTTGTCTGGGTGTCCCCCTAGAACGCATGGCCGCCTGGCCGCCTAAACAACCATGGACGTGAGAGAAACAAGGCCAGTTTTGTGGCAAAAGAGTTCACCTAGACTCACTACATTTATTATCATGAGACCTTTGCTCCTATTACAAGTCTCAAATCTTTAAAGTTAATCTCTCCATTCAAGTCCACAATGCCTAGAATCTCTAGATTCTCTACAGGTAGATATTAAACAAACATTCATAAATGGTAATCTCGCTGAAGTGTATGCATAGGTGCCTCCTAGTTTCTCCACCCAGGCTCATACCGCAAGTCAAAAGCGCTCTTAATAGGTTGAAAGTACTCCTCTAGGACTTGATTTGACGCGCTATGAGGAGCTCCAATTTTAACCAATGAAACACTAACCACATTACTTTTGTGCATCGACATCACAGTAAGTCGATTCTTTAAGTTATATATATTTGTGTGATTCACAAAAGCGATGGTGAAGAAGAAAATTTGAAATTCACTAGTTTAACTAGCTAGAGAGTTTGGATTGGAGACTTTTGGGCAACTGAAATATATGGGATATTAGATATCAGCAATGTAAATATGCTTTAAGCTTCCTAAAAGAAATTAGAAAACTTGGGTGTGACCTAGTCAACTCTTCTATTGAAGAAAAATCATTTGAGCATGTGCTACTTCGAAGGAACGAGGAAGCTTCTCTTTCTTACCCTCACTCGCCTAGACATTACCTATTTTGCAAGTGTTATTAGTGAATACATGCATACTACTTTTGGAACATATGAAAACCATGGAGGAGACCTTCAAACGCATCAAGGGATGGCCTACAAAGGAGTCTTATATCAGAGAAGTGGTCAGATGAGCCAAGAGAAGTACATTGATACAAATTAGGTAAGTTCATTTTCTTGAGTTTTCTGTAAGGGTTAGAGTGCACAATGTGTGTACCCCGTATATTTATAGAAAGAACAATTACATATAGGTTCACATAGAATAGAGAAATAACAACTGAATATAAAGAGCTAAATAAAACACTAGTTAACACTCCCCCTCAAGTTGGAGCATAGATATCAATCATGCCCAACTTTTCCATAAGAGATCTGAAATGTTTCTTGGCCAGCAGCTTTGTGAAGATATCAGCAACTTGATCCTCTAAGCGAGTAAAAGGAGTGCAGATACGACCGGTCAGAATAGCTTCTTTGATGAAGTGGAAGTAAACTTCAATGTGCTTGGTCCGCTCATGAAAAATAGGATTATTTGCAATAAAAATAGTTGCTTTATTATCACAATGCATGGGAATAGGAGCAGAAGGCCCCACATCAAGTTCTTTTAGAAGAGACTGTACCCAAAGAAGTTCACAAGCTGTGTGAGCCATAGCCCGGTACTCGGCCTCAGTGCTAGATCTAGCAACAACATTCTGCTTTTTGCTCCTCTAGGTAACAAGATTTCCACCAACAAAAGTACACTAACCAGAAGTAGATTTTCTGTCTATCTTACTTCCAACATAGTCAGAATCAGAGTAGCCTTCAAGAGAGCAATTACCATTTTTCTATAGAAAAGGCCTTTACCAGGGAGATTTCTTCAGATACCTCAGGATGACACAGTGCTTCCCAGTGACATTGTCTAGGCTTGTCAAGATACTTGCTAACAAGACAAACAGCAGCAGAAATATCAGCTCTAGTAACAGTCAAATAGAATAGTTTGCCAACCAGTCTCCTAAATCTTTTACTGTCAGGATACATGGGAGATTCATCATCATCCCAATTTACATTAGGATCTAGGGGTGTATCAGTGGTTCGAGCTCCAAGCATTCCAGTCTCCTGTGGAAGATCGAGAACATATTTTCTTTGAGATAAAACAAGAGCATCAGCAATCCTGGAAACTTCAATTCCCATGAAGTATCTCAGCTTTCCCAGATCTTTAGTGACAAAGTGCTTGCATAAGTAGGCTTTAGTAGCATGAATTTTAGAAAGATCACTGACAAATAAAATAATATCATCAGCATACACAATTACAACCACAATACCAGAGATCTTCTTAATAAAGATAGAGTGGTCAACATGAGATCTGAGGAAGCCATAGGTCGACAAAATCTTGCTCAGTTTATCAAACCAGGCACGTAGACTCTGCTTGAGTCCATAAATAGACTTTTTGAGGCGACAGACTTTGTGTGACTCTCCCTGAGCAACTAACCCAGGTGGTTGCTCCATATAGACTTCCTCTTGGAGATCACCATAAAGAAAGGCATTCTTGACATCTAGCTGGATAAGGGGCCAATCCAGATTGATTGCCATAGAGAGAAGAAACTGCACAGAATTTAGCCTGACAACAGGAGAAAAAGTTTCAGAGTAATCAATACCATAAGCCTGAGTGTACCCTTTAGCCACTATGCAGGCCTTGAGGCGTTCAACAGTTCCATCAGGATGATACTTGACAGTGTACACCTAACGGCATCCAACAGGCTTGCAATCAGATGGAGGATCAACCAAATCCCAGGTACCTCTATTAGTAAGAGCATTCATCTCCTCGGTCATGGCATGTATCCAGGCCGTACTTTGTAAAGTGTCATGAACATTTTTGGGGACAGAAACAGCAGAAAGAGCAGCAACAAAATTACTAACTGGACACTAAGGTGTTCAGTAGAAACATAGTTAGCAATATTATGAGAGGTACATGAGCGAGTGCCTTTCCTGAGAGCAATAGGTAAATCTAGATCAGAAGTTACCTCGGCAGGTGCAGGACCCATCGTACAAAATTTCGATCGAAATTGTGAAATTTCGACCGAAATTTCCGATTTTTTTTCAATCAGACATCGAAACGCATGTACGCAGAGAATGGGACGTCATTCCGCAGAAATTTCGCAAAACAGTGCAAATTTCGCCCAGTTTGGGCCATAATTTCACGAAATGGCACAAAATTTTGATAGAAATTTCGAGATATTTGTTCCTAGGACTGATGCCACTATATGTTAGGTATTTTGGCGATTCTCTTTGTATCTTTTGCTTATAGAGGCTATTTTCTTTGATTCTAAGGTACGTTTCCCCTATCCCTAGCCCATGTATACCTCTTTCTATGTTTACACTCTTCTAAAAGATGTGAAGAGATACTATGAAAAATAACAAAGTTCTAAGTGATGTTGCTACATGTTAGGTATTTTGGCGATTCTCTTTCAAAAATCACATGAACTACAAACAAACTTGAGAATCTATGAAATAATAGTATTAAGTCTGCAATTCTACAATAAATTTGTTATTATTACACATTTATACATAAAATGACTTAAAAATAATGCATTTTCTTTGATCTATGTATACATGACCCATGTAACCTAACTAAATTTTAACACTAGACTTATATAAGTTGTAACATGTAAGTTTGTAACTTGCAACTGTAAGTTTCAAGGTCTAAGTGGTAAATTGTGGGTTTGTAAGTTGTTCACAGTCTAACGGACTTGACAATTATGTTCATTTGTGCACTCGCTCGTCAAGACATGGATCCCACCCTAACCTCTAAACATATAGATTTATTATATAATCTAGTGTGTTTATGTCTAGACTTTGTGTTTGCAGAATTTCAAAGCTTAATTCCTTCATTTTGCCATCGAAATTGCCATCGAAATTCTGTCGAAATTGTTCAGCTTCCTTCACTTACAAATGTGGGAGACCCCCCCCCCAATATCCAATATGAAATATTATTGCATATTTGAGTAGATCTTGGCGTTTAGATCATCCTAGTAAATTTTCATGATTTAATTCACTTATTTGGTTGTCAAATCGTTAGGGCCGTAAATATCGAAATTTAGTGCGAAATTTCAAAAAATTTCTGTTTCTGGACCATCGGACACGGCATCGAAATCGGACATTTAATTCTATGGCAGGACCTTCTGAAGGAGAAGATTGGTTTTTTGTGGGGGGGTCTTGGGCAGGAGTAGACTGCGGCGGCTGATTCCTGCGTTGGTAAACAATAAGAGGAAACGTAGCCTCAACATGATGCAAAGTAGAAGGGGAATCACTAATAATAGGCAGAGGTGCTGAAATGAGATCTGAACTCAGCATGTTCCCTTTAGTAGAGTAGTACGGAGTGTCCTCAAAGAAAACCACATCATTGCTCGTGAACCACTTCTTAGTAACAGGATTATAGCAACGATATCTTTTCTGAGTACGTGAATATCCCAGAAAAATACATTTTTCAGCTCTAGGAGACAACTTGTCCTGAGTCGGTCCAAGCAAACGAACAAAACAAGTTGACCCAAAAATCCTTAGAGGGACAAAAAAAAGAGGAAGGTGGGGTTGTAGCACTTAGACAGGAATTTTATTCCCAATAACAGACGAGGCATGTGATTTATCAAAAAACAGGCAGTGAGAACCGCTTCCGACCAAAAATGTCTTGGAACATTAGAATGCAACATGAGAGTTCTAGTAACTTCAAGTAAATGCCTATTTTTCCTTTCAACAACACCGTTCTATTGGTGTGTGTGAGCACAGGATGTCTGATGAATGGTACCCACAGAACGACAAAATTATTCAACATTTTTTTGAACAAATTCTAAGGCATTATCAGTGCGCAGAATTTTAATAGGCATAGAAAACTGGGTTTTAATTTCAGCAAAGAAGAACTTAATAGTGGGCAAGACTTATAATCTGTCCTTCATCAAAAACAACCAAGTAGTACGGGAGTAATCATCAATGAACAAAATAAATTATTTATTGCCTGACAAACTTGGAACATGACAAGGACCCATACATCAGCATGAACTGAATCAAAAATATTTTTGCTACCAATCTGAGATTTTTTGGGAAATACAGTTCTGGACTATTTGCCTAATTGACATGACTCGCACTGAAAACTGTGTGTTCCTACACAAGAAATAACAAGTTTTATTCTATCAACCGATGGATGCCCAAGTCTATAATGCCACTGTAATGCAGAAACAGAAGAAGACAATGTTGAAGCTAGAGTTGTAGTGTCAATCCGTTTCAAATCATCCAAATAGTAGAGTCCGTCAGGTCCTTCATGCCCCCCACCAGTCTTCATCCTCATGCGAAGGTCCTGAAAAACACAAGTACCCGGTGCAAAGGTCAAACTGCAGTTCAGATTACGTACAATTTTCTAACAGACAACAGATTTAACGGAGAATTGGGCACATATAGAGAAGATCTCAGAAGAACTTGAGCATAAATATCACCAATCCCAGACACAGCAGATTTGGATCTGTCAGCAAGCATAACAACAGATTTAGGACAAGGTTTAGATAATTTAGAAAAAAGAGAACGATTGTCAGAGATACGTGAAGAAGCTCCAGAATCAATCACCCATTTGGTATTACCAACATTAGAAGAGGGAGCACTCAGAAAGGCAGAATCACAACCGGTGTAAGTTGCAGTGTGAGCTCCAGATTCAGCAGCAGAAGAAAAGGAAGCACCGGTCTTTTCTGGCAGGAGACGTTCCACCTCTGAGCGAATGAACTCAGCAGTAGAGGAACTCGAGGTAGTAGCAGGAGAAGTCTGAGAAGCATCCTCAGACGCAGCATTGGCCCACGCAGGTGTGCCATGTTTCTTCCAGCATTTGTCCTCAGTGTGGTTGGTGCGACCACAAACGTCACAGCTGTGGTACCTCCAGAGACATCAACAGATGAACCACGACCAAGGGAGCCACGGCCAATGGACCCACGTCCGCATCCTGAAGCAGGAGGACAGTTGTCCGAAGATCGACCTCAACCGCTACCACGACCTCGGCCAGCCATGGCAGCAAGAGCAGTAGTGTCACTAGTGTCAGAAGTCAGATCTGAGGAAGAAGCCAGCAGTCGTTGAAGACGTTGAAATGCACTCTCTAACGTCGGTAGTGGATCACTGACAAGGATTTAATCAACCACTCCAGCATATGAGTCAGGAAGTCCGCATAAGAACTGGACAACCTGAAGTTCCTACCGTTGTCGCCGCATAGTGGCTAAGTCAGTAGAGAGTGGATGAAGGTTCTCAAGTTCCGCCCAGAAGCCTTTGAAAGTCAAAAAATAGTCAGCAATATCGGGTCCAGAGAAATGTAGGCAAGTCAGTTGGTCAAACACCTTCAGATTCTTGCTATGAAAGTAGGTATTGGCCAGTTGATCCCACATCTCCTTGGCAGTCAGGAGACGAAGAAGAGTAACACTAATGCGAGTTTCACTGCTGTTTAGGATCCATGTCTTCACAGTCGAGTCATCTTTGACCCAATCATTGTAGATCTTTTTATCCTTGGACTCGGCAGTACCGGGCGGAGTAGGAGGGGATCCTGAGTCAAATGGGAGTGCTTGCCTTGGGATTTTGCAAAGATCTCCATGGAGCAGACCCAGTGTTGATAGTTGTGCCCATCCAACTTCACGGTAGTCACTTGACGATGGAAATCATCATGGGAGGAAGCCATGACCGAGACCAAGTTCAAATGCAGAAAACAGTAGTAGGAAAAAAAAGAATTGGAAGGACCAGTTTACATGAAGACTACGCCGAGGTGCAGCAGATAACCCGGCTGCTCAAAGGTCGACGCGGGCAGAGAATAAGAGGGCTCCGAGGACCCTCAAGACGGACGGCCGACGGCAGCAGGGCTAGCTGCGGCTAGCAAGCCAGCACCCGCACGGGGAGGCGCCGCCGACCGCAGCAGCCGCGGGGAGAGAGCGACGGCGGCGCGGCGGCGGGTGGGGGTGGGGGCGACGGCGGGAGAGATAGAGAGGGGGGGCGGCGGCGCAGAGGTGGGTGGTGGCTAGTAAGCATGCTCTGGTACCATCTTGAGTTTTCTGTAAGGGTTAGGGTGCACAATGTGTGAACCCCGTATATTTATAGAAAGAACAATTACATATAGGTCCACATAGAATAGGGAAATAACAAGTGAATATAAAGAGCTAAATAAAACACTAGTTAACACATTTAATGGTAGAAGGTCAACCGATGGTTATTACATCTATTTTCGTAAGAATTATTAGGTTGCAGAAGTAAGAAAATAGACTGTAACGGTTAGGTCTACTGATGAGTAATATTCACAACTATGCCCACATATATACAAAGTTGTTAAGGGTCATACTTGTAAAGATCATTGATGTCTACGCTAATGGACCTCGAAAATGCGTTGTTATTATTAGTATATATGTTTTGTTGTGTTATGTTATGTTATTTCTTTTGTTATGGGCTTTAGACTTGTCTTGTCTTTTAGCCTTTCTTATATCCCATATTGCTTAGTTTTGTTTTCTGACTTACTCTCTTATCCTATAAAAAGGAGAGCATTGTATTTTGTTTTACATATCAAATAAACACTTCTCCTTTTATATGGTATTAGAGCACTATGATCCCCCTCAAACCCCTTCCCTAACCCTAGCAGCCATCTTCTCCTTCCCTAACCCTAGCCGCCATCTTCTCCTTTCTCCACCCTAGCCGCAACCCCCCTATCCTAGCCGTTGTTGCCCCCTCCTTTCCCCTCTTCCCCGCCACTGCCCCCTCCTTCCCTCTCTTTCCTTCCACCCTGCCGCCTCCTCTCCTCCCCTTCTCTTCCCGCCGACGCCCCCTCCTCTCCTCTCTCCCGTGCGGCCACCCACCCGTCGTTGTTGTCCCCCCATCCAGTCGGTTGTCGCCAAACCCCCCCTTCCCCTGCCGCCGCCGCTATCCCCGAGCCCACCGCTGCCGCCACCACACCCCCATCCTTCCCTACTGTTGTCCCCTCCACCCACAAGCCACCATCATCTCTTCTACGCCATCTATCCTCTAATCTCCTACCCTTCCCTTCCTCATCTCTCATCGTCTTCGGGGATTTTTTAAATTGCACGTCTAAGTTCTAAATGTTCTATGTTTGTTATTTGTCTGCCCCTCATGGTGAAGTAACTTTCTCCCTATGGTGGTGTAGGCCTTTCTCTGAACTCTACTACACCTCTACGGGTTTCTCAGATCTGATGTGTCTGATCTGCTGTTGATGCATGTTGTCCTGTTGTGGGTTTCTTCAGATCTGTTAATCCCAGACTTTTACTGTCGGTGTGTTGGGTTGCTACGTCTGCTACTGCCAGACTATTGTTGCTGCCTGCTAACTACTATTGTTGCCCCTGCATTAGGTCTCTTGTTTCTCTATTGATGCTTCTTGCCGACGTATCTGTCATCTGGCATCCGTCTGATGGTGTCTGTTGAGTCACTTCGGACTCTCTGCGCACTACTGTGAAGTTGGATGGCTCCAACTATCAAACTTTGTCTACGGCCTTCGAACTCTATGTCAAAGCTTATGGTTGTTACACCCATCTTAATTTTGATGCTCCTGTCATACCTATTGATAATGTCGATGAGAAGACTAAACAAGCCTACGATTTGTGGTCTAATGAGGACTCTGGCGTCATGACCTGGATGGTCAACAGTGTTGAGCCCAAAATCAGCCAATCTCTCCTTCGACTACGGACTGCGAAAGCCATGTGGGCCAACTCTCACATGTTTACTCTCATCAACAAAATTTGAAGGAAGTGATTGAAATCTTCAAACACCTGGCTAAAAAGGAGTATTCTGCTACTGACACCGTGGAGGATTACTATAATCAATGTTGCGCTCTCTGGGACGAGTTTGAGGTGTATCATTCCCTCTCTGTTGACCACTGAAATCCAATAGAAAGGCAATGAACTTCAACACATGCAATTTCTTGCGGGCTTATCCCACTCGTTTTCTAGAATAGTAGATCAGATCATGTCCAGCGACCCGTTGCCTACCCTATGTGATGTCCTGAAAAGGTCCAACTACTCCCGTTTGTTTCTCCTGTGTCACCTGACTACTCCGATGTTGTTGCTCTTGTTGTCCGCTCCGGAGACTCCTACTGTGGTCGAGGCCACGGCCAAGGTCGTGGATGTGGTCGCTCTACTACTGGACATGGTCGTGGTTTCTCTTCAACTGGTCTCCCATCTTCTTCTGAACAACGCTATTGTCACTTTTGTAAACGGACCAACCATACTGAAGATTGTTGTTGGATTAAGCATGGTAAGTCTGCATGGGTGAATCAGGTTACTAGTAGCCAACCTGATCATGCACCATCCTCTTCCTTCCAGCCGTCTATGAAATGGATTCGCTCTGAGTTTGAAAAGCTGCTTCTGGCTCGTCTCGCTCCCTCCATTATTGATGTCTTTACTGATGGAGGTTCTGCTCTCCTTGCCTCCTGTGCACCTTATGGTAAAAATAAATGGGTGATTGGCTCTGGCGCCAGCTCCCATATTTCTGGCAATTCTATATTATTTTCTGAACTTCATAAAACTTCTTTTGTTCCACTTGTTACACTTGTTGATGGTTCACATACACTTGTTTCTGGCATCGGGAATATCTACACTCCTGGCAAACTCTTATTGCGCTCAACCCTTTATGCTCTAAAATTTCCATTGAGTATATTATCTGTTAGTAGAACTGTGAAGAGCCTATGGTGCTCTATTACTTTTGACCCGAATGGTGTTGTTCTTCAGGATCTACACACGAGGATGAGGATTGGTTCGGGGGCTTATACTACTTGGATACATCAAAGACCATTGTTCCGCTGACTGCGTCTGTGATAGGCCTAAAATGGCATTACCGACTGGGGCATCCATCTCCTGCCAAACTGAAGCATTTAATTGCTACTATTTCAAATTCTATTTTTCATTGTAAAACTTGCCAGTTAGGCAAACAAACTCGTGCTAGTTTTTCCAAAAAAAATGTATTGGTTCAAAACAACCTTTTGATATTGTGCATGTTGATGTTTGGGGTTCATGTTCTATTCCAGATAATGCTGGCTTTCGGTACTTTATGAGCTTTATTGATGACTTTTCTAGAATTACCAAGCTGTTTTTATTAAAAGATCAATCTCACATGCCAGATACTATCACCTCCTTTTTTACTGAGATCCTTACCTAGTTTAACAGACCTATTAAAGTGTTTCGCACTGATAATGCCCTAGAATTTGTGCAATCGTCTATCATTCTGTTTTGTCACAAGAAGGGTATTGTTCATCAAACTTCATGTTCTTACACAGCGCAACAAAACGGGCTTGTGGAGTGCAAGAATCGACACCTCCTTGAAGTTGACCGCACCCTTCTTTTTCACTATAATGTACCCCAACCTTTCTGGCCTGAAGCTATCTCAAGTGTCTATTACCTGATTAATCACATGCCCTCCTCTTCTCTCCTTGGCAGTGTTCAAAATTTTGATGAAATGGTTGAAACTTTGCCCAAAATTTCTATTTTGGTGGCAATCAGACATCGAAATTGACAGACGAAACTCTCGAAACAGGTAGATCATCGATTTTTTTCCTACTTTTTCATATACTATATACTACCTAGAGCATATTTTTTGCACAGTTTTGTGTCTTTAAGTCTATATATTGTGCTTACAAAATATAATAACTTAATTCATTGATTTCACCATTGAAAATTGACATCAAAAATCCCCATCGAAATGCCTGTCAAAACAATTCAAGGTCATTCACTCAAAAATAACAAGACCCCACCCCCCACATATCCTATATGATATATTATTACATATTTGAGTAGATCTACAGTAGTAGATCATTCTGGTAAAATTTCATAAATTAATTCGTTTATTTTGCCGTCGAAACGCGAGGAACGCATTTATCAAAATTTATGTTTCTGTGGCCACTGAAATGACATCGAAATCAGACATTTTCTTCCTTGGTACTTGGCAATCAGGTACCTTATCAAATATTATACCCTGATGCCCCACTGTTTGTTGTGCCTTATCGGATTTTTAGCAGCACTTGTTTTGTCATGAACATGCATCCTGGCTTGACTAAACTTGACCCGGTCTACCAAATGTGTTTTCTTGGGTTACTCTCGGACTCAAAAAGGATACAAGTGTTATGATCCCCCTGTGAAGAAATGGTTTGTTAGTGCTAATGTGGTCTTCTTTGAGCATATGCCATCCTACTCTGCAGCAGGTTCTACTCTGACATCTGATCTGTTGATCGATACACCTTTGCCTGTGTCGGTTGACACTGAACTGCCTCCTCTGGATGTTGCACCATTTCAGCCTCTGAAAGTATACCAACGACGACCAAGAGCTACAACTCCCTCCATGGCCCCTCCCTCACCAATTCCTACATCCTCGTCGGCGGATCCACCTCCACCTCAGGTATTTTCTGATTTAGATGTTTCTATTAGTCTACAAAAAGGGACCAGGTCTTGCACTCAGCATCTTATTGGTAATTTCTGTTCAACTGCTAACCTGGGCACGAACTTTGCTAGTTTTACATCTGCTTTATCTGTTGTATCTATTCTTAAGAATGTTGCCCAGGCTTTACAACATCATGCATGGCGCCAGGCTGTGGAGACTGAAATGCAGACCATTACTGATCGGCATACATGCGACTTGGTTGATGCACCTGGCGATTGCTCGCCTGTCGGTTGTCGCTGGATCCATACTTGTCAAGGCGTACGACTAGTCGCCACCTGGTCGTTGACTAATCGGTCAGTCATTTTTTGGGCCTCCGCCTAGCCTACCGCCAAGAAACTTCACCCTTTTAAGTGGGTTGGTCGGTCGACTAGCCCGACTGGTCGGTTGTGACCCTGCCCGGTCAGCCGCTTTTTTTGTGGGCCGGTTTGTTTGTTTTTTTTTGTTAAAAGGTGTTTAAGTCAGGACTTTTGAGCACACAAACCCAGCGTTTGTTGGTGTTCCCTCGCGCATGGGAGCGCAAGCCAGAAACCGCACGACCGACGCACGCCGACGCACGCCGCAGGGCTCCGGCTCTCCGATTCTCCGATGAGCAACCATCTCTGGCTATTCCTCTACCTCTCTCTTCTCCGGTGATTCGTTTGCCTCTATTCTTCGACGGAAGTCTTCTCTGTTGCTCATGTCTATCTTGTTCTACGGGAGGCTTTATCCCCTGCTCTATGTCTCCTACGTTCGGACAAAGTCGACAAACTTCAATTTGTTTCTCCTCCTCTGCAACAGAATTTCTCGGAGAAAGTTTCTCCCATGGTCTAATCCTCCACGTAGTCCAAGTTTGGTGATCACCTTTCTCCACATCCGAAGGCAACGGTAAGCCTACGTAGTACATACTGATTTTAACTTTTACATCTTAGTTGAGTCCACAAATATATTGAAAATAGTTTGCTATTGTGTTGTTTTTTGTGTATATGTAGCACCAAAATCGTGGAAGGTGAGGCAGAAGTTCCGACACCGATTGGGGAGATTCTTCCACGATTTCGGGAGTTGATTAACGACCCCACCCGTAAGGCAAAATCCAAGGATCCAGGTTGGAATTATGATTTTTGGCCAAATTTGTCTGATAAGAGCAAAGTACAGTGTGCTTTGTGTGGTCATGTGAGCAGTGGTGGGATCAACCGTTTGAAGCAACATCTCATTGGAGGGTTTTCTAATACTATTGAATGTGCAAGATGTTCTCAAAATATACGTGATGAGTTGAGGAACTATTGAGAACACAACAAGAGGCGCAAGGTTGACACAACGTTCAAAGATGGTGATAATATTGTTGTTGATGTTGAGGAAGCTGCTGATGGGGAGAATCATGTTCAACCCATAGTTGGTGGGAATAGGAAATTTGTGTTTTCTACTGGTTCTAAAGGGAAAGTTGTTGCGCAGGGCTCTGTAGAGGGTTTTACAAATCTTACTCCTGATGAGTATGTAGCACAAAGGAAGGCGGGAAAAGTGCAGAAGACCATTGAGACTGCATTTAAGAAGGATGCCTTACAGGTTGCATATGATAGTATTTCTGCCTTCTTTTATGATGCTTGTATACCCTTCAATGCAGTGAACTGTACATCTTTTGAGGTGATGGTGGAAGCAATTGGACAATTCAGCAGAGGACTCCCTCCTTCTTACTACCAGATGAGGCAGCCACTTTTTGGGAGACAACATGCAATGGCCAAAGAGTTGGAGCGGGAGAATGAAAAGCATTGGAAGTTGTATGGCTGCACTTTGATGTTAGATGGCTGGTCTGATAGGAGACAAAGAAATTTAATAAACTTCCTGGTGCACACTCCTGAGGGTTCATTTTATTTATATTCTATTGACTCTTCTTCTGTTGTGCACAAATATGATTATATGTTCATTGTTCTTGATGAGGCAATTGAGAGGATAGGGGCTGAAAATGTTGTGCAAGTTATAACAGATAATGCAACTAACTATGTAAGTGCAGGGAAGAAGTTGATAGAAAAGAGGAATCATTTATTCTGAACCCCGTGTGTTGCACATTGTGTTGATCTCATGCTTGAAGATATTGGTAAGATGAGAAAGTATGCCTCTATTATCACAAAGGCAAGGAAGGTCACTGCCTACATACCAACATGTCCATTTTGCACGATGCATTTATCAAGAAGAGTAAGAACAACACTGAGTTGATGCGACGTGGGGTCACTAGATTTGCTACTTCCTTTCTTACCCTGTAGAGCATGTTAAGCCATAGGGACACTTTGTTTGCCTTATTCAATTCAACGGCTTAGGAGGAGAGCAGTTGGTCAAAGACAAAGTGCAGGGAAGATGGTATCTGCAACTTGTCACTCACGGGCATTTTGGAATGCAGTTCAAGATTTATTGAGATCTTCACAGCCCCTTATGCAGCTTTTAAGACTTGTAGATGCAAATGAGAAGCCCGCCATGGGCTATATTGCAATTGTGCTATTGAGAAAGCAAAAGAAGAAATAAAGCTGAATTTTTCCCACAAAGAGAGGGATTACAAGCCCATCATAGATATTGTGGAGAAGAGATGAGCATTTCAGATGTCACAACCTCTATATGGAGCAGGTTTCTTACTTAATCCCTCATTGTATTATGAAGCTAGAGTAAAGAATGACCCAATGCTTGGCACATATGATTCTGAGTTTGTAGATCGCATAGAAAAAATGGTTGAGGACAAAACAGTCCAAGATAAAATTTCAGCAGAGTTAGATTGTTACAAGGAGGCCTGTGGGATGTTTGGCAAAGATATTTCCATTCGACATAGGACTGTGAAGACACCACGTAAGTATCTAAAAATTTATATTTTGTGGGTGGACTGCTATATTGTTGATTGTTGAACTTATTACTTAATGATTGTTAATTATAATTTGTTTCAGTTGCCTGCTGGGATGCATATTGGGGGGGGGGGGGGGGGGGGCAGGCTTGAAATCTACAATGGATGGCTAAGCGTATACTAGGGCTTTGTTGCACATCATCTGTTGTAGAGAGAGCTAGGAGCACTTTTGACCTTGTTAGTTCTCTTGAAATAGAATTTGTATATAATAACTACATATAAATGTATTTTGAAATATGGGGTAACGTACTTTGTTATTTTTTATGTTCATACAAAAAGGAGGAGCAAGCTTGAGGTTAAAAGGAAGGATAAGCTTGTCTATATCCAATACAATCGCCAAATGCATGAAAGATTTAAGAAGAGACGATTGGACAACTAGCAGAAGAGTTATGATCCTATTGCCCTAGATGATCTTGATTGGGGTAGTGAGTGGATGACAGGAATTTCATATGATCATGTAGTTGCTCAAGGAGTGAGATTGAGTCAGGTTGATGCTGGCATGGGTGCATCCAAATATCAAGTTGGCTCTAACGGACCAAGGAGAGCTACTAGAGTTGTGGGGACTAGTAGGGACATAGATTTGACAAATGATGACACAACGGATGAAGACAATGGTGATGACACAATGGATGATAATAATAATAATCTTGAAGATGAGGGTGATCATGATGAAGAGGAGCCAGAGGATGAAGAAGAAGAGCCATTTGATTTTTAGTTCGTTTTCTTCAGTGCATTTCAAACAGCTTTAGACATGTTTTAATTTTTATTTAAATTCTGAATTTGATATGAATGTTAAGTTCTTGGCTTTTTGTCTTTGGGATATTTGTCATTCAAATAGTTAGAAATTAGAAGTGTTTGCATTTGTCTTGTGCCAATGGCCTTTTATATTAACCTTTTAGTTGCAGCAAATCGACAAGTACTTCAAGTCTGAATTCAAATAAGGTATGTCACTCAATCACTCTTGTTCACAATTATTTGTGGTGTTTATGACAGATATTTAACAAATATTGATTATTCGTTTATTTACTACCATAGATATGTGTTTACATTTTTGTTCTATATAATGTGTTGTATATAAGTATATAACTATATATATATTATTATACATAAAAAATTTATTAAAAAACCCTACGCCTGGGCGGCCGACTAGTCGCCCAGGGAATCTAGGTGACCGACTAGCCGCCTTGACAAGTACGGCTGGATCTTTACTGCGAATGTCACAATTGAATGATTGAAAGCTCGCCTAGTTGCCAAAGGCTATACTCAAACATATGGAATGTATTGTTTTGAGACTTATCCTCTTGTTGCCTGTCTGAATTATGTTCGTGTTCTTATCTCTATGGCTGTAAATAGTGATTAGCCTCTGTTTCAATAAGACTTTAAAAACACTTTTTATATGGTGATCTGCATGGAGGTATACATGGAGCAACCAACTGGATTTTTTGCTCAGGAGGAGTGCTCTAAAGTGTGCAGGTTACGCAAAGCTATCTATGGACTGATACAGAGTCCTCGTGCCTGGTTTGACAAACTGAGTAGTATTCTTCAGAAATTCAGCTTTCATCGCTCTCATTATGATCACTCAGTGTTTATCAAGAAAGCTTCATTTGGCCTTGTAATTCTGATTGTTTATGTTGATGATATAATCTTATCTGGGAGTGATCAAGCGGGTATCCATGCTCCAAAAAAGTACATGGAAAAACACTTTGTCACTAAAGATCTGGAAAAATTGAGATAGTTTCTAGGTATCAAAGTTTCTCGCTCTTCCTCAGGTATTTGCTTATCTCAGAGGAAATATGTCTTGAATCTTTTGTGGGTGGACTGCTATATTGTTGATTGTTGAACTTATTACTTAATGATTTTTAATTATAATTTGTTTCAGTTGCCTGGTGGGATACATATTGGGGGGGGCAGGCTCGAAATCTACAACGGATGGCTAAGCGTATACTAGGGCTTTGTTGCACATCATCTGCTGTAGAGAGAGCTTGGAGCACTTTTGACCTTGTTAGTTCTCTTGAAATAGAATTTGTATATAATAACTACATATAAATGTATTTTGAAATATGGGGTAACATACTTTGTTATTTTTATGTTCATACAAAGAGGAGGAACAAGTTTGAGGTTAAAAGGAATGATAAGCTTGTCTATATCCAATACAATCGCCAAATGCATGAAAGATTTAAGAAGAGACGATTGGACAACTTGCAGAAGAGTTATGATCCTATTGCCCTAGATGATCTTGATTGGGGTAGTGAGTGGATGACAGGAATTCCATATGATCATGTAGTTGCTCAAGGAGTGAGATTGAGTCAGGTTGATGCTGGCATGGGTGCATCTAAATATCAAGCTGGCTCTAACGGACCAAGGAGAGCTACTAGAGTTGTGGGGACGAGTAGGGACATAGATTTGACAAATGATGACACAATGGATGATAATAATAATCTTGAAGATGAGGGTGATCATGATGAAGAGGAGCCAGAGGATGAAGAAGAAGAACCATTTGATTTTTAGTTCATTTTCTTCAGTGCATTTCAAACAGCTTTAGACATGTTTTAATTTTTATTTAAATTCTGAATTTGATATGAATGTTAGGTTCTTGGCTTTCTGCCTTTGGGATATTTGTCATTCAAATAGTTAGAAATTAGAAGTGTTTGCATTTGTCTTGTGTCAATGGCCTTTTATATTAACCTTTTAGTTGCAGCAAATCGACAAGTACTTCAAGTCGGAATTCAAATAAGGTATGTCACTCAATCACTCTTGTTCACAATTATTTGTGGTGTTTATGACAGATATTTAACAAATATTGATTATTAGTTTATTACTACCTTAGATATGTGTTTACATTTTTTTCCTATATAATGTGTTGTATATAAGTATATAACTATATATATATTATTATACGTAAAAAATTTATTAAAAAGCCCTACGCCTGGGCGGCCGACTAGTCGGCCTGGTCGCCCAGGGAATCTAGGTGACCGACTAGCCGCCTTGACAAGTACGGTTGGATCTTTACTGCGAATGTCACAATTGAATGATTGAAAGCTCGCCTAGTTGCCAAAGGCTATACTCAAACATATGGAATGTATTATTTTGAAACTTATTCTCTTGTTGCCTGTCTGAATTATGCTCGTGTTCTTATCTCTATGGCTGTAAATAGTGATTAGCCTCTGTTTCAATAAGACTTTAAAAACACTTTTTTATATGGTGATCTGCATGGAGGTATACATGGAGCAACCACCTGGATTTTTTGCTCAGGGGGAGTGCTCTAAAGTGTGCAGGTTACGCAAAGCTATCTATGGACTGATACAGAGTCCTCGTGCCTGGTTTGACAAACTGAGTAGTATTCTTCAGAAATTCAGCTTTCGTCGCTCTCATTATGATCACTCAGTGTTTATCAAGAAAGCTTCATTTGGCCTTGTAATTCTGATTGTTTATGTTGATGATATAATTGTTGACTCAAGGTCAATTAGGTCAATGTTGACTCACGTCTAAATTGACTAAACCCATGTTTTGATGATGACTAACCATTCCACATATTGGTGTCTAATGCTTCTACTTGAGTGATTTCAGATTAGGTATAGACACACTCCAAATGCCCTAACTTGCGCATATCAAATTGGAGAAAAGACAAGTCAAAGTCATACAAGTGCACGTTTTTGTAATATGATGTATATCCATTAGAATCATGTTGTAAATCACTTGTAATGATTGTATGACTTGTAATTAAGCTTAGAAAAATATCAGGAACACTTAGATCGATTTTTAGAGCACTTTTAATGCAACTTTGAAAATCAATTACAGGCACTTGTTCGGTCGAGTTTCCCACCCTGAAACTCGACCGATCAACCTTGGTCGATTTTCTGAAGATTGCATCGGTCGAGTTGTGCACTCACAGAACTCGACCGATTGGGTAGTAGGCCATTTCCAGTTGAAATGGTCGGTCGAGTTTCCTCAGGACAAACTCGACCGATCCTTTGAACATCGGTTTGCCTGCTACTTGATCGGTCGAGTTACACCCATTGAAACTCGACCGAATGCACTGTACGGAAAAGTGCAGAAAAGTGTTTCTAGCCGTTGTGGAGTTGCAACAAGTGAAAATAGATCCGTTGCAAGCCACAAAACGGCTAGTTTTCATTCACAAGTGTTCCCAAAGGCTAAGAGGCATCCCCAGCTATAAATAGGACCCCTTGGGCTTCATTCCAAGGTTGAGCATTCATTGCAAACTCTTTGTGAGGTTCCTATTCTATAGTTGAGTGCTTCCTACAGCCTCATCTCTCTCTCTAAGCTTAATCACTTGCTACATCCATTAGAGTGAGTAGGAGATTTGTAAGAGAGCTAGTTTCTACTTGTATATCTTGTGAGGCTCTCACTTCCACCACCTCCCCATCTCTCATTTGCTATCTTGAAGATGAAGGCTCTCTCTCTTGTCCAAGAGAGGTGAAGAAGAACAAGGGAAGGCGTCCCTTGTTGAAGATCAAGGCAGAAGACTTGGAGCTAGAGTGGGTAAGCCCTTGGAGAAGGCAAAAGACTCAAGCTCAAGTAGGTAAGACCTTGGTGGAAAGCTTCTCCGAGTGAAGATGAAGTCAAAGGCGGAAGATCCAAGAAGAGTGGGTAATTCCTGCAACGCCGAAGACTTGTGCAAGAGTGGGTAAGTCCTTAGAGAAGGCCGAAGACTCTTGCAAAGTGGGTAAGTCCTTGGTAAGGTTGAAGACTCTTTGTATTGGATAGGTAAGTCCTTTGTTGGTCATGTATTGTATGTCTTATTAATGAATATAAGAGTGCAATTGGTTGAAGTCCTAGAGGTTGACCTCTCTAGGCAAGTGGACTGACACACTTCTAGTTTGAAGTGTGGAACCACTCTAAATAGCTTGTCTATTTGGTGCATGTTCAATCTCTCTTATCCTTGCTATGCATGATTTAGTTGCACTCAAATTGCCTATTTAGCAACCTTATCTTGTCATATATTTTGAAGGTTTAATGAGCTTTGTTTAAGTGCTTTCAGCTCTATTCACCCCCCCTCTAGAGCATCCAATCACCCATCTAGGATCCAACAAGTAGTATCAGAGCGGGTCTTCTCCAAGCTTACTTCCACAAGTAGGAGAATATGGGTGATTATGAAGATGGGCAACCTTCAAAGAGAGGAATAGAAGGAAACAAGAGAGAAAAAGGGATCACAAAGGCTCCATCAACAAATGAAAGCACTAGTGGAAGATCTAGTGAATTTGAAGATGGAAGATGCCATTGCACCCTCTTGACAAGCTCAATTAAAGATTTAAATGAGGTAAATCCAAGTGTTGAGATTCTAACCAATTATTATCTTAGTCAACTAAATGCTTCTAAATTTGCAAATTCTAGCTTGCTTGATAAGATTAAATTTTTAAAATCTCAACCTTCTATGACTACTTCATTTATAGAGCTTGCTACTACTATTGTTTCTCTCTCTATTGTTTCTTATGCTCTTAAATGTGCTTATGAGAGTAAAGAGTTTACTTTGCAAGGAATAGAATGTGTAGATAAAGTTTATCCTTCAAAGATTACTTGTCTTGTATATGAACTTGCTTCCTTGCATAGTAGTGTAATTGCTCTTGACCCTCATACTATCTTTTCTTATAGAGAGAAAGTTTTTGATGCTCTATCTTGTGATAAAGATTCTTATATGACTAAAGATGTTTGCTTAGAAATCTATCTTGTGCATGCTAGAGATGATATGAATCTATTGTGTTTTACCTTTACTTCTCTTATGCATGACAATCATAGTTTGAGATCTTCTTTGCAAAGATTCTTTGGTGATAAAAAGAATCTTAATCAAATCCTAGACCATACTACCAAACAAATGGGTAGAGATGGCATTGGACTTGACTGTAGTCAAGGGAACAACAAAGATGAAGGACCTCCAATATTCCATGGAGAATCCTCTAGTTCCAAGACTATGGGCACATGCAACTATTGCAATGAATTTGGTCATTATTCTACGTGTTGTCCTTTTAGGAAAGCACCCAAGAGAAATAGGACTTGGGTTGCTAAACTAACCCCTCCGGACCCAAAAACATGATTGGGGACCATTTCATCTTTCTTCTTGTAGGTACTTGCAAATGGATTGACTTGAGCTATTGAATTGCAAATTGACTTCTCAATCCACATGAAAGAAGAAAGGTGAGATGTGTAGAGGGTGACAACAAGTGGAAAAGCAATGGTAAGCACAAAGGTAAATGTTTTATTGCTTATAACCTATCCTAACTTGTTTTTGTCAAGTTAGTGTGCACTATACATATGGTTTTTGAGTCAAAAGTGGCATTTTGTGATTCTCTTCACACTCTTGCTCAAAAACTGTTTCTAATGCTTCTATAGTGCATTACTAACTTGCTTAGACATATTTGGATATGGTTTGTATTTTTAGCATGCCTTTAAATATGCTTTTATGAAATATATGTGCCTTTTGACAGCTGCTCTGTCGGTCGAGTTTTCCCTATTGAAACTCGATCGATAGGCACCAAGAGTGTTGCCAACAGCTGTCATCGGTCGAGTTGACAATGCACAGAACTCGACCGATAACACTGTGCACAGAATACACAATTGGCTTATTGGATGAGAATTTCTCTCTAAACTAGATTTTCTCAACCAATAGCCTTATTCTTTGGCACTCCTTTGGTACCTTTATATATGCATATTGCCATGTTCTAAATTGCCTATCTTGCTTACAACTCTATCTTTCTAATTGCTCTAATTTAGTATATCTATATCTTACAATTACTTGCTTTGAGTTGTCTTGCAGGTTTTGATGATGATCTCTTTGGATCTCTTGGTTGTGTCTAAAATCGCTTCCGTTGTACTCTAACTTGCTACATCTCCATAGGTGTATATCTTGTTTTGATACAACCTTGAGGTTCATAGGGGTAATCATCTTATGGTAAGGATGCATATCTAGTGAGTTATATCCTTTCATGCTTCTAAAATTGCATATCTCTTTGTTTGGATATATCTCTACATCTACTCATAGCTTGCTTTATCTTGTGTATCTTTTGGTATCTCTTGCTATGACCTAGATCCTACTAGTAGTCCTAACTTGTGATATCATCTACTAGTAGTTCATATACATGTAGTTCTAACTCTGTTTAAAATTGGCATTTTTGATCATCTATATGTTATGTTTGTATCTTATTTCATACATGCTCAAGATTGTTCCTTAAATTGAATATCTACTATCTTGAGTTGCTTACATAACATTGTGATGCAGGGTACATAGATCTACATGATATGTGGGGATTGGAGTATTTATGGATTTTTATGCAGGTTTTGCTCCAGTTTTAGTTTTTGGTGCAAGACTAGTGCTTTTCATGCAGAAACAACCTTCTGAGCAAGACTCATTGCTCTGCCATGAGCTCCGATGGTTTTTGATCAAATTCCATCATCTTGAGGGTCAAAATTGCACTTTATTATTTTTGTGCAGCACTTTATCTTGAATTTTGGGGTGTTCAAGTATATGCTTTAACTTGCTTTTCTTTCTATGCTTGGACAAGCCCCTATCTGTGCTCTTCTACTCTCCTTATATATATTTGTGTTATCTCCTTTCTCTTTAACTAGTGATGTCTCTTATTTCTTCATAACCCCCACCTTTTTGAAATGACAAAGGGGGAGAAAGGTAATGTCTTCTTTTAAAAAGAGGAAGAAGGCATGTCTTACATGAAGAGGAGAAGCATGTTCATATAAAGGGAAAAGGTAAAGGGGAGAAGACATATATGAGTAGAAGACATAGTATTCTATAAATGTTATGAAAGCTAACCATGCAGGAGAAATAGCATCAATTGAGGGGGAGTATGAAAACTCCATGCGCATCAATTGAGGGGGAGCATATGAACTCAATTCTATTGAAACCCCTAGGTTTCTACAAAGGTATGAATTTACTTTAAAGCTTTCAATACATTTATGGAATGGTTTGTCATCTTCAAAAAGGGGGAGAATGTTGACTCAAGGTCAATTAGGTCAATGTTGACTCACGTCTAAATTGACTAAACCCATGTTTTGATGATGACTAACCATTCCACATATTGGTGTCTAATGCTTCTACTTGAGTGATTTCAGATTAGGTATAGACACACTCCAAATGCCCTAACTTGCGCATATCAAATTGGAAAAAAGACAAGTCAAAGTCATACAAGTGCACGTTTTTGTAATATGATGTATATCCATTAGAATCATGTTGTAAATCACTTGTAATGATTGTATGACTTGTAATTAAGCTTAGAAAAATATCAGGAACACTTAGATCGATTTTTAGAGCACTTTTAATACAACTTTGAAAATCAATTACAGGCACTTGTTCGGTCGAGTTTCTCACCCTGAAACTCGACCGATCAACCTTGGTCGATTTTCTGAAGATTGCATCGGTCGAGTTGTGCACTCACAGAACTCGACCGATTGGGTAGTAGGCCATTTCCAGTTGAAATGGTCGGTCGAGTTTCCTCAGGACAAACTCGACCGATCCTTTGAACATCGGTTTGCCTGCTACTTGATCGGTCAAGTTACACCCATTGAAACTCGACCGAATGCACTGTACGGAAAAGTGCAGAAAAGTGTTTCTAGCCGTTGTGGAGTTGCAACAAGTGAAAATAGATCCGTTGCAAGCCACAAAACGGCTAGTTTTCATTCACAAGTGTTCCCAAAGGCTAAGAGGCATCCCCAGCTATAAATAGGACCCCTTGGGCTTCATTCTAAGGTTGAGCATTCATTGCAAACTCTTTGTGAGGTTCCTATTCTATAGTTGAGTGCTTCCTACAGCCTCATCTCTCTCTCTAAGCTTAATCACTTGCTACATCCATTAGAGTGAGTAGGAGATTTATAAGAGAGCTAGTTTCTACTTGTATATCTTGTGAGGCTCTCACTTCCACCACCTCCCCATCTCTCATTTGCTATCTTGAAGATGAAGGCTCTCTCTTGTCCAAGAGAGGTGAAGAAGAACAAGGGAAGGCGCCCCTTGTTGAAGATCAAGGCAGAAGACTTGGAGCTAGAGTGGGTAAGCCCTTGGAGAAGGCAAAAGACTCAAGCTCAAGTAGGTAAGACCTTGGTGGAAAGCTTCTCCGAGTGAAGGTGAAGTCAAAGGCGGAAGATCCAAGAAGAGTGGGTAATTCCTGCAAGGCCGAAGACTTGTGCAAGAGTGGGTAAGTCCTTGGAGAAGGCCGAAGACTCTTGCAAAGTGGGTAAGTCCTTGGTAAGGTTGAAGACTCTTTGTATTGGATAGGTAAGTCCTTTGTTGGTCATGTATTGTATGTCTTATTAATGAATATAAGAGTGCAATTGGTTGAAGTCCTAGAGGTTGACCTCTCTAGGCAAGTGGACTGACACACTTCTAGTTTGAAGTGTGGAACCACTCTAAATAGCTTGTGTATTTGGTGCATGTTCAATCTCTCTTATCCTTGTTATGCATGATTTAGTTGCACTCAAATTGCCTATTTAGCAACCTTATCTTGCCATATATTTTGAAGGTTTAATGAGCTTTGTTTAAGTGCTTTCAGCTCTATTCACCCCCCCTCTAGAGCATCCAATCACCCATCTAGGATCCAACAATAATCTTATCTGGGAGTGATCAAGCGGGCATCCATGCTCCAAAAAAGTACATGGAAAAACACTTTGTCACTAAAGATCTGGAAAAATTGAGATAGTTTCTGGGTATCAAAGTTTCTCGCTCTTCCTCAGGTATTTGCTTATCTCAGAGGAAATATGTCTTGAATCTTTTGTCAGAAACAGGAATGTTTGGAGAAAAACCCACTACTACTCCATTGCAAGGAAGAAGATACCGACGATATCGTCGGTATACCGCTCGGTATACCGATATCGACCCAACCTGGCATCGGTTTAAGCATTTCTATCGCTGCTCCCGCAAATTTCGGTAAACCGGTGGGTTTACCGATAAAACCGACCGGTTTTCGGCGGTAAGGAGGGGGTTCAGTGTAAAATGTCCCACTTATTGGCGATATCGGCGGTATACCGCCCCGGTATGCCGGCATTTGCGAGTGCGTTGCTGCTGCTGCTGTTGGAGTGAAAGAAAAACACATTTGGGGTGATTTTCTTCGTTGGAGCTCAAATCAGCTGTAATCAAGGTATGTTTTCTTGATTTCTTGCATTCTTCATCATTTCCAACCCATCTCCTATCTATTTCCATCTATTTTCACCATAAAATCTCTCCAAAAATCTCTAAATACACCCAAATCTTAGATCTACTTCAAAAAACTTAGGATTAATGCTATTTAACATTAGATCTATGAATATTATATGTAGATCTACTAATGTATAACTAGATCTACTACTTTTAATTAGTATTATCATATAATTTCACTAATTAATATTAAATTCGTAATAATACAATAAGTACTAGAAATAGTAGGTATCTAACTTAGGTTTAGTAGAAGAAGTTGTACCAAATAGCAATGTGAACAAATACAAACAAAAATATAGTAAAAATATTTATATTTTTCGTTTTTTTATTTATTTAAAATGCTGAAAATAAAAAAAATCATTTTTTTTTGTTTTTTCTACAGAAATGTATGCGTTAGTGTTATGTAAGATGGAATGAGTAAAGTTGTAATACATCACTTGACTTAATACTAGATAATTATTAGATTTTATAATTTTAAAATTAATTTCAGACTTAAATTTTTTATTTAAGCCTTTTTTCTTGTTAATAAAAATCTTAAAAAATATTGTGTTTGATTCTATAAATACATTTAACATTTATACACCTAAAAGTGTTGTGTTTGATTCTATAATACATAAAATAGATTAATTTCTTGCAACTTAATGGATTATAGATTTCATACACCTAATTTTTATTTGTCTTTGTCTTTTTGCAGTGTGACAGTGTCCACTTTTGACTTTTGAGAAGATGTCTTCAAGCGATGGTGAGGGTTCTGGGGCCGGTAATGTTGGTGGAGCTAAGAATGTGATGGATTTTGCATGGAATCACTGCACGCCTCTTGAAGGCAATAGGGCAAAGATAGTTTGCAATTACTGCAACAAGACAATTGGTGGAGGGGGGATTACTAGATTCAAACGTCACATTACTGGCGGTGATAAAAATGTGGCAATGTGCACAAGGTGTCCCCAAAGTGTTAGGGATGATTTTAGAAATATTATGGGTGCAAAGAAACACAAACAACAAAAGATGAAGGAGGCTGACAGGGGTTACACAGATACATTATTCAATGTTAGGGGCACAGGTTCCTCTGCAGAATCAGATGATGACATTGCATATCCTCCTGATTGTGACACAACTTATTCAAGTCGTGCGTATATGCGTGCCCTTAGAGATTCCCGCAGAGATGAGTGGGAAAGAGAGGAGGCAGATCGAATTACAAGGAGGTATGGGCCATCTGGTGCAGGTGGAGGCAGTGGTACTGCACGTATTCCTGTTGTTGATGTAGATGATGATGAAGACAGAGCTGGTCATGGAAAAAGGAAGAAAGGTGGCATTGATACACTTTTCCGTTCTGCTAGTACGAGATTGAGGCATGTTGATGAGCCAGGGGTTAGGAGGCCTGAAGCTAGGCAAAAAGGCATTAAAGCAATGTTCACTGGTGCAAAAGATAAGGTCGGCAAGGCAGTGGGTAAGTTCTTCTTTGCTCATGGTATACCTGCACATGTTGCAACTGAACCGTATCTGCAACATATGGTAGATGTGATAGGGGATTCTAGGAGGGGCGTCAAGGCCCCCACTTCATATGAATTAATGAACAAGTATCTTCCCCTAGAGAAGAAGGATCTACAAGTCTGGATTTCAGGCCAAAAAAATGTGGGCTGAATATGGTGTCACACTTATGTGTGACGGGTGGACTAGTGGCAACAGAAGACAAATTATCAACTTTCTTGCACATTGTCGTGGATCCACAATTTTTTTGGACTCTTTTGATGCTTCAGGTGAGGTCAGGAACCACAGGTTCATAAAGAAACTAATGAAGACATACATGAAGCAGGTTGGTGTGGAAAATGTGGTGCAGATAGTTACTGATAATGGTTCTGCCTTCAAGAAGGCCGGGGACAGTTTAATGAAGAAATATCCTATATACTGGACACCATGTGCTGCCCACTGCATAGATCTCATTCTCAAGGACATTGGCTCAATTGAATTCATTAAATCTGTTATCATTGATGGTAGGTTGATCACAGGATTCATCTACAACCATTCTTTTCTATTGAATGCAATGAGGCGACGTGAGTATTGTGGAGGTGATTTGATTAGAACAGGTGCAACTAGATTTGCAACAAACTTTCTTGCCTTACAATCATTAAAGTCCAAAAAGGATGGACTTAGGAGGCTCTTCAATGGAGTGGAGTGGACCTCCATGAAGGAGCACAATACCCCAGTTGGCAGTAGAATTGAGCAGTTGATTGCCAGCAGACCTTTTTGGGATAAGGTTACTAGGGTGTTGCGAATAATGGAACCAATTGTCAAGGTATTGAGGCTGGTAGATGGTGACAAAACTGCAACAATGCCTTTTTTATATGATGCAATGACCTCAATGGTGGACCGCATCAAAGAAGCAGCTCCTAAGTCCAATGAGAAATACATCAGAATTTATGAGTCTCGTTGGACAAATATGCTTTTGCATCCATTGCATAAAGCAGGTATATATCTCAATCAATTATGTTCTAAGTTTCTAACTTCTGAGTTATTTGTCTAACTCATAGTCTACCTATTAAAATGTCATTCTAATTTCCTTATTTATATTTGTGACAGCTTACTATTTGAATCCGAGGTTCCAATACTCACGAACGCTTGGATTGAATCCGACTCTAATGACTGCAGTGAGAGATGTCACCAACAAGTTCATTACCTCTCCAGAAGAGCGATTCCTAGTACTGGATGAGGTATAAGATAACTATATTACTTACATTCTTAATGTCTCATTAGTCATTACTCATTAGTCATCACTTTGATTTCATCATCTAAATATCGTAAATGATGTTTTTTTTGCAGTTGCGCCATTTCCGTGAAGGCACTGGATGTTTTGGACATCCAAATGCGGTTTCTGATCGTGAGGCAGGTGATCCTTGTGAGTGGTGGGTTTGGAATGGAACAGGTGCCCCCCAATTAAGAAAAGTGGTTGTTCGTCTCCTTGCTCAAACAACATCTGCAGGGGGTTGTGAAAGAAATTGGAGCACATTCAATCTGATACACTCAAAGAGAAGGAACAAGCTTGGGGCAAACAGGTTGAGGGACCTTGTCTACGTTCACTACAACATGCGGTTGAGGGCTAGAGCAATACGAGATGCCAACTATAGGGAAGTGGATTTTGCTGTTGTCCACGATCCCATTGACACCGCATACACTTTCAGCACTGACAGACGTAGAGGGCTGGAGGAAGATTCAGAAAATCCTTTAGAGGAATGGATGAATGAGATAGGTCGTCCTGTTCTTGATAATTTAGATGGGCGTCCAGATCAATTTGAGCCAAACAACGGTGATGATATTATTCTTGATAATCCGCCTGAAAGACTTGAGCCTGAAGCTGCACATGTAAATGTTGATATGGAAATAGATAGAAGAGTACAAGAGCAGTTAGGTAGCTCAAATTCTTCTTCTTCAGCTGTGACTAAATCTAAGTCTGATGATAGTGACAATGATAATGATGGTGGTAATCAAAGTCAACGCTCTCCAGAATATCCTCCAGCTGTGGATCCTCAACATGATGATCGGCCTTATGTTACTAGGGGTGCACCTCCACAACAACAAGAATATCCCATGCCTGAAAAAAAATTTCAAAGAAGAAAAACTCAAACTGGGAAAGATTACAGCGGTGCACCTCCACCAAATGCCGCAATGCCCACAACTCCAAGCCTCTACCCCAACTCCTACCCATCTAATCCACAACCACAACCACAATACCGGAGTCCAAGTGATTATCATTCTGATGTTGTTGAATCAATGGATGCATTGAGTATATCTGACTCTCAATCTCAATCTCAAGAACATTCATTTGGAGATATGTTATTTGGGCAAACACTTCCATACCCACCTCAGACTTCTCAACATGGGTATTCTGGATATCAAGTTGAACCACAAGGCCCACAACCAAGGTTACAATTAGAACTTGGACCTGGTATGGGATATCAAGAAGCATACTCTGTCCGTAGCCCTTATGGATGCTTTCGGGTGAACACCGAAGCATACTCTGGTGATTTCGGGCAAACATGGAGTGGTGGGCATACTACAATTTATCCTATTGCCGGAGTTCCATTACAACCTCCTTTTCCTCAACCTCCAGCTCCTCAAGCAAGGGCACCCGCACCTCCTCCCGCTTCTTCTCAGCCTCCCAGGAATTCAGCAAACAAGGCTCAATATCTCAAAGATTTACAAGAACATTTTCCAAAGATTGGGATGATGCGGTATGTGAATCCTGAAGTATATGAGAAGCATGTTGTCACATACAACAAATCGTATAGAGCTTTGATGACATGGGAGCAATATGTAGAACAACAATATCCTTATCAGCAGCCGGCGCGCCACTCAACATACAACTGATGTGAGTTAGTACTTAGTAATTTACTATGTTGTTATATGTTTGTTGTAAGTTGAATATTATTGCATAAGTGTGTAAACATGCGTTTATGGATTGTGCTACTAAAATTTCAGATCTTAATTCTTATATTTTGTCATCGAAATCCTTCATCAAAATCTCAAAAAAATAGGATTGATTCCTTACCTCCCACATGATTGACCCCCCCCCAACATGCCCAATATAGAATTTTATTGCTTAAAACGTTGCATCTAGGTGTTGAGACCACGCCTGTAAAATTTCATGATTTAATTCGTTCATTTAGGCGTCGATAAGTCCAGGATTGCATCTGTCGATATTTCCGTCGGTATACCTGTAAATATCTATTTCCACGCCGTCGATAAGTTGTCGGTATCGGCATTTAATTCCTTGCTCCATTGGATCCTAATATCAACTGGGATGATACTTCTCCTCCATACCCAGACAACCAACAGTATCATTGATTAGTAGGTAAACTTATATATATGATTGTTATAAGGGCTAATATAACTTATGTTGTTGGCTTAGTCAGTAGATACCTGAATAAACCCAGATAGTACCGCTGGGATCTTGTGTCATATTTTAAAGTACCTGAAAAATTCCCCATGAAAAGGCATATTCTACATAAATCATGGGCCTTGTAAAATCACAGGGTATTATGACTCGGATTGCACAAGCAGTAGGATAGACCACAAATTCACTTTTGGTTACTTACCTTTGTGGGAGGTAATCTTGTTACCCCAGCAAGAAATAAACCGTAGTCGCTCGCTTCAGTGTTGAAGCTGAGTATAGAGCTATGGCTCATACTACTTGTGAACTGTTATGGATTTGCGGTTAGGGTTGTCAATGGGTAAGGGTAAACCTGTTTACCCTTTACCCATACCCTGTAGGGGAAGGGTAAGGGTACGTGATTTTCTTATCCTTTACCCTCCAACCCGCTATCTTAGTGGGTAAGGGTAAGGGTAAGGATAAGCCATTACTCATACCTTCTAACCAGCTACCCGCCAATATATATGTATAATATGTCAAATGTATAGTCATTGTGTTGCTTGAGTCTATGGAATATTTAATATTGCGTGATCATCATTTTATACAATACATGATATTCTTATCTACTTCTTATGTAGTTAACTTGGTTGTGTATGCAACACCATTTTAGAGGTGCAAGACACGTGCATAAAAATAGTCTATGTTCCATAAAATACTTGTGTTGTGTAAGGCAAACATGTATATAACAACAAGATTTAATATTTAATTTTACCAATTGGTACATATGTGAGGTGGTGTTATCTACTTTATTTGTGCTTTATTTTTTGGATGCAACAACATTTTAGAGGGTATAAGATGTGTATGTTTCCAACAATAACTCTTTGTGACATATTGTCATTTAATATCATTTTAGTGTAGCAATCATTATCTTTTGAGAACAAATTCTTTGCTCACACACTGATGTTAGGGTACTACCATTTGTATATGCATTCACGACAACACCAACCATTTATAGAATGTTGTAGAAGATTACTGAGAATCATTTTGGATATTTAAAAGTCATTCTAGAGCATCTTGATATTTCACTCATATATATATATATATATGGATATTTAAAAGTCATTCTAGAGCATCTTGATATTTCACTCATATATATATATATATATATATATATATATATATATATATATATATAGAGAGAGAGAGAGAGAGTCGGGCTAGAATACACTCGAGTGTACAGATCACGTTGTACACCCCAATCGTGTTTGCCTATCTAGACCATATTTTTCCAAAATCCAATCCATTGATCTTCATGGTTACAATAATAATAGGCCACATACAAAATTTGAGCTCATTTGGATGAGTGTAAGTCACTCATCCAAGGACAACAAATCGACGCACAAAACTAATTTGAAATGCATGATTTTTGCCTTCTTTAGATGCATGACCTATAAGTGTCCAAATGAGCTGAAATTTATTATATAGTATGTTCTTAAGATATTTAAGAAGATCAACGGTTTAGATTTTTCAAAAAGTTATTGCATCTTTAAAAACGACTGAGGTCTACAGTGCCTCCGGTACACTCAAGTTTACACTAGCCTAACTCTCTCTCTCTCTCTCTCTCTCTATCTATCTATCTATCTATCTATCTATCTATCTATATATATATATATATATATATACATATATATATACACACACATGTATGTATTAGCTAGACCATTATTATTAATATTTACACAAATTTGAAGAAGAGATAAATTCCCCATTTTACCCTTACCCTCCCCGTTTACCCTGTGGGTAAGAGGGTGTAAAGGGAGGGTAAGGATATTGGTGGAGTGGGTAATTACCCATACCCTTACCCGCCACACTTGGTGGGTAAGGGTAAAGACCTTACCCTCCCCATTGACAGTCCTATTTGCGGTCTTTTGAAGGAGTTTGGTATTTCTAATGTGACAACAAGGTTGTTATATTCATTGCCAGCAATCCAACATTTCATAAGCGTACCAAGCATATAGAGGTGGATTGCCATTTCATCCAAGAGGTTGTCTTGTCTGGCAATATCTCTACTCCATACACTCACACTTCTAATCAAGTAGCAAACATCTTCAGAAAGCTTCTTCCCAAGGCCAGATTCATTACCATGGTGGACAAGTTGGGCATGATTGATATCTATGCTCTAGCTTGAGGGGGAGTATTAGTATATATGCTTTATTGCGTTATGTTATGTTATTTCTTTAGTTTTGGGCTTTAAACTTGTCTTGCCTTTTAGCCTTTTTCTTTTATTCCATATTGCCAAGATCTGTATTTTGACTTACTCTCTTATCCTATAAAAGGGAGAGCATAGTATTTTGTTTTACATATCAAATAAAGACTTCTCGTTTTATAGTTATCACTTTTGCGGTCTAAACAATAAACAATGTATATCATCATTGTGATAGAAGGAAATGTGAAGAGAGATCAAAAAGCCAATATTCATGGAGTAAATATTGACAATAGGGACTTGCGTCTCTCAACATTCGAGTGTGAGGATCAAGCTACAGAAGTTTTTAGTAAAGGCTTCTGCAAGCAAGCTATTAGAAAGTTGTGAATGCATAACAACTAGAACAACTTCAAGTATCCATGGGAAATCATGCATCAACGGCCTCCTTGACAGAGAGGATATGGTATTCCATTGGCACGTACAAACCCTAACATGTAGACCCCCCCCCTCCGCGTTGGAAAAGAAATTTTTTTTCTGATGCTGACTCTTAGAGATACCAAAATACAAACTTCCTACCCAGGAATATAGGATTCCAAAAGGGGAGACTGCAAAAGAAAAAAAGCTTCTTATGGTGGATTGCTCGAGTATAACATAATTTATGCACAGGAAGTTGAATGCTAACCACAAAAGTTTGACAACCAATCGAAGAGGGAAGTGAAACTAAGTGTTAGACCATGCTCCAACTATTCGAGCAGCAAATGACAAGATCGTCAGTCATATTCCAGGAAAATGACTAAAACCACAATAAATAGTGGACAATAGATTTAATTGTTAAGCTCGTAACCCAGAACTATGTCAGCTGCTTTACACATTTCAGGAAGAATGTCTGTGCTACAAGTAAAATCGGTAATACTGTGAATGTTTTTGTATGTGTTGCATTGATTAAACAACAAAAGCCCTTGAACTGTCCATTGAGTTTAAAACTAAACTACTAGGCAGATTATCGGATCACATTATGTAACAGAACAGGAGACCATATGATCAGGCTAAAAAGGATCGTTAAATTTGTAAGGATATTGTTCAACTGTTCATATGTGTCTGTCAAGCTATAAGGTTAGGTGATAATGCTTGCAAGCAAATCAGAGATCGTGTAATCCCTTTTTGAGGCAATTTTGGATTGCTTGTCAACAATAGTATACTTTTGCAATGTCCAATAGGTCATGAATAACCCATAACCATAGCCAGATAGGTAGTTGTGCGACCCAATTACTAAGCCAGTTTTGAGGAAGTTTATCCAAACCTGCCATATCTATGATAACTTGAGCAGCCCGTGTCATAAAACATATGAACCAAACCTTCTCACAGGATATGGTTCGAATGCAGCAACTGCTCCAAGAAAATGGCTAACAGTTTTCAGTAGAAATGTGAACGGGTCGGAAAAATGCGGAGACCTCTGTAGATGCTATTATCTTTCAATGCGCCGATACTTCTACAGTAGTGTGCATCCAAAAAGTACGAATTCTTTAAAATCTACATTGAGTTTGAGTTACATAATGAAGTCAACTCATGAAAAGAAAGAGATCTTAGTTTTTAAGTCGTCATCCGATATTGGATGCTTTCTTTTTCACATTTAAGTCAAAATCTCGTTCAGGACGAGGATTACCATACGGTCCTGAAGCCTCTTGGCGCCACCGGCCACGACCTGGCCGGCCTGGAGCACGACGTTTCCGGCATAGCTCCGGACGGTGCGGGTGAGGTTGTTCTTGCCGCTGGCCTCGACGGCCCTGCTCACCGCCAACCTGAGCCACGACATCTGTGGGGGATTCGCGGAGAAATGAGGTCGGGCCGAAGAGGAACCACGCAGAGGGAATCGGGAAAGTGGGAGAGGAAGAGACGCCTGCAGACAAGATGTTTGTTGTTTGGCTCCTGTGAATTTGAGGGTCCGTAGATTGGGGGAAGAAGAGGTCAAAGACGTATTTTGTCCGCATGGCGAGGCGTGACGCGGGCAGCGTCTGACAGCTTTGGGTCCCGTGGACCAATTATGCCGCCGCATAAGTTCCTAAATCGGGACGACCGGGCAAGCGCGCGGGCGCTTGGAGGGTGGGTCTGAAGAGCACGAGATGGTTGACTTTAGGTCCAGTAAAAAAATGGACATTTAAAGATAAATGTCCATTGAGTGATGATATTGCAATCTGCCCCTGAGCTGGCCAGTTCTGCTTTTTTGCCTTTTAATCAATCCCGATAATATTTTCTTTGGTGAGTCAATCAAGATAATATTTCTTGTATTTACCCCAATATTTTCAATATTGCATTTACATGAGCATTTCTTTAGTTTCTAGTGTCACACTTGCCTCGCAACATATGGTCGAATAACCCACTTTGAAGTTTCAGACTTTATCATGAAAGCATTATCATTATATGAGTTGTATCATGAAATCATCTTGAGAGAGCAACTAGCACTAGTACACATTTGCTCTCTGGCATTACATTTCATAATGTGGAAATGTTAGAAAAAATTTGACACCAAAAGTATGTGATGTAGTAAACACAAAGGTCATAGTTTGACCAACTTGTGTTGTCAAGGAAAAATATGGGTACCGCTTTAGTTTTGACGTCGGCTTCAGAATACCAAACTAACGTCATAGTTCACCCACAAAACTCAAATTCCCAACAAATTTTGAGAAAATAAGTACAACTTCAGTTTAAGAGGAACCGATAACGCAAACATTTCCGCTAAGTGTCCCACAGAATTTATATTTTCCCCAAATTGGATTGTATCGTAGGTTACGCTCAAAGAACCTACACTATAGGTCTTTGATTTTTGGAGAAGGATACAAAACTACGATGTTGATTCTTAAGGCCAAATCGACGAGCAAACATTTATGTGAAGCGGCCCATGGAAAATATGTTCCCTCCAAATCGCATTGTATTGTTGATTGTGCTTAACAAACCAACATTATAGGTTTGAAGTTCCTAGAGAAGGGTACATAGTTGGGACATCAGTTTCCTAATGTCGGACCGACGGAGATTCACCTATGCTGTCGGTTGTCTAATATGAAACTGACAAACAGCTCTGTTTCAGTTTTTAAACACAAACGACGACAGAGTTGCCACTAATAGCACTCATGAAATTTTCTTTCCCCTTATTTTCTATATTCCCAGCCCACACGACCTTGCTAGCTCTCTCTTGCGACTACAATGAGGATGAGGATAGTAGTGTTTCTGCTTCCAGTCATTGTCTCTGCCTCCATTCTAGGCGCCACCACTTCCATTTTCTGCTCATTTCTCCACCATTTGTATCTACTTCTCTCCATCCGTTGTCCCTTCTCCTCTATCCATTGTCGCCCTCCTCTTTGTGGTGTCACTGATGTTGTTGCTACTCGGGCATCGCTACCTCTCAGATATTATAGGTCAACAATAATACATAAGATTGGTGTGTATGATGAGTAATGGCTATGTCTCTTCAGTCATGATATTGAATATCAACTAAGATACATGGGTACTTGTTAGAGAACAAGTTGTACTAGACAGACCCACTTTGAGAATGACAAATGGAAGCCATATCATGCAAGTCAGTGTCATATATCAATGTGACAATGGTGAATATGATCCTTGTGTATGTTGTATGCCTTGAGGGCCCTTATGTGATGATTGTAATAGTGATACTTTGTATATAATTTGATCATTAATAATAGGCAGTTCCACCTAGTAATGAGATAATGAATAAACCTAATAAATATCCCAAGAATGTTTTGATTTGATGACATCTGGTTTGGGTTGAGGACCAAAACATGAGATCATGTGTGTACATATAGTATTCATTCTTGTTATCTCCCCGATCAATTGTTGTTGTGCATATTATAGGACAACAATAATACACAAGAGTATCATATATGGTTCGTGATGACTATGTCTCTTTAGTTATGATATTGGATATCGAATCACATACATGGGTACTTGTTAGAGAACAAGTTGTACTGGAAGAGCTACCTTGAGAATGGCACACAGAAGTCGCATAATGACATGTCAGATCCATATCTAATGTGGTAGTGGTGATTGTGATCCTTAGACATGAAGTCACGATAGTATTAACATATTTTTGTGTGTACTTTGACCACTAGCCCAACGTGCTCTGAATAAAGGTTGCCAAAAAGGTAGTGTTTAGGTACACTCTGACAC
The DNA here is from genome assembly GCA_963693085.1 of Alisma plantago-aquatica. NCBI lineage: Eukaryota > Viridiplantae > Streptophyta > Magnoliopsida > Alismatales > Alismataceae > Alisma > Alisma plantago-aquatica. The sequence continues at coordinate 3,152,540 of OY856410.1, forward strand.
TTACATATTACTATGAGTGATATAGATGGAGTGATATCCTAGTAAGTGGAGACAATGGAAATGCATGGCCATGTTCATGTGAGTCAACATATGGTATTGAGCTCACAATATCTTGAATAGTCTACTATAGTTCAATGAATATGAATTGTATGATAAGAGGATGACAATTCCATTCCTTAGTTTCAACATGGATATCTACGACAACGGGATTATATGGTCATAGTAACATTAGTCAATTTACACGTTAAAGTAGTACTCCAACTCCTTCCAATTACTTGGGTGGAAATGATGCAGTGCTAAACACCAATCTTTATTTGTGAGGTTTTGAACATCAATACCAATGTAATTAGCAACCTACCGAGTCACATGCTTAAGGATGTATAAAAGAATTGAAGTTCATAATCAAACATATGATTCGATTGGTTCTGAATCATAAGCAAGTTGATTTCCAATCTAACAGGGCATCCGCAATGTCTAGTCAGTCGATTGGATTGTTCGAGTAATATATCTATGACACACCGATCACACCAATGCAAGATTTACTCAAAACAAAGTGTGGAATTACCAACTAACATCCACATTACCACAAATAGGTTAAATTAAAACCAAACTGTTGTAGCTATCTCAAGCGGAAACATATGCATCAGAGTTCACAAATTGTGCCACCTATATCACATATCGTGTCGCAAAGGTATTACATGTCACTCCACACGCAAACAATGATACAAGTGAACTTGTTCACATATATATATATATATATATATATATATATATATATATATATATATATATATATAAGTCATACATGTACAACCCTGGCATATTGTCAAAAACCTCATATCATACAACATTTACAAAACACCCCCAAGGACCTGAGAATACAAGGACGACACATAGGACTCTACTAAAAAACATTAGTAGCATATCCAACCTTCAACGGGTACTGATCTCATTGTTTCCCTTCCTTAACTGCAAGATCTCTACCGCGTCGTGTACGACCACCTAAAAGATGTGGAAACCCATAGGGTGAGACCAACCTCCCAACGAGAGATATAACTCTTTGTCAACAACTATTGTTAGCACAGATAGATTATAACATATTAAGCATTATGAGCATATTCAGCTAAATGAAAAAGTAAAACTAACAACACAGATTAAATAGTTTAAGCAGCTAAAACTAATCAGTAGAACATCATATATGTTTAGAAGGAATATGAAGAACATGTATAATCATTACCAACTATACAATACAAGAAATGAGGAAAAGGGGCCATCTAATGTGAATCGTGTTTTTGACCCTAAGCAAATATATTATATGGTTGTATTACGTCTTTTATTATGCCTCGTGGAGATGAGGTATACCACTCATACTCCAACCAACCACTGCTAAGTCAAAATCAGTGCCATATAAGATCTAGGAGAGTCAGACTCCTATAATCTCCCACACCTCAATCAGTTCGAGTTTTCCACAATGACATATAGAGTCCAACTGCAAAATCAGCCTAGTCTGCCTTGGTATATAGGCACGACACTAGTAAACTGGATATACAAACCCATTCATTTAAGGTATAGCCACAGTTGTCCTCTGTCACATAGTATATTGAGATATGACTACAGTTGTTCTCCTGCTAAGGCATGACTACAGTCATCCTCCATAACCAGTAATTGTGTATGCAAGGATATACCCTCAACTTGCATCCCCCACATATTCAACAATATACAATTCGAGTTTCCCTTATGAGTTACTCGTTTCACCATCCAACAAGTACTGACACTAAAGATGGATCTATGGCTCAGGGCAACTACATTATTAGGGTTTCACTTGATTAATTATTGTCAATTGGGTATCTTTTAATGCATCAATCAGATTACAATGTACAAACCCTAAATAGATTCCACAAAGATAAGGGTAGATTACAACTCATGTATATATAAACATAATAATCATAAAGCTGATCACATCAACACATGATTATGTTTCACTGCCTTACACCAGGCTATCACCATTATCACATCATCATGGGATAACCATCCCTTATCACATCATCACAGGATATCACCTAACATTAGGCGTAAATCCATCATTAAGGTCACCAGACCAATCACATTGTTCTCTGCAAGAACATCATTAGTTCATCATGCCTCATCAAGGCTCATAATCATCACCCTGTGCTACATAAGAGATGCCATAGCGATCACAATCTATGAGGTTCATTCAACATGCAACATTAGGGTTACACAAGTAAGAGAGAGAGAGATAACATTTCAATACATGCTAACCACCCAAGCAAGTAAGCATTAATTACTACATACTCAAACATTAGGGTTATGGTTTCTCATGATTAACCGATTAGGGTTTCCATAACAACACTTAGCATGATACCATATTGACTACCTCTTCCCACTTTCTTGGAATACATTAGGTTAAGCTTCATCACCATAGTTAAATGATCATACAAACTAGTAAGGCGTAGACCATATGTAGTGACCATCACCATGTGGTGACCATATGAGCTACATCACCTAAGCATTGACTACCTAGCGATACTAAGGTTAGGTTATCCATAGCGACCATAGCAGCATGTGTAGTGACCACATCACATGCATGCCTGACGTAGCAATCACCAAAACATGTAGCAACCATATGACTCAATGAATGTAGTGACCACATGATGCAACACATGTAGCGACCACTAGGAAGGTGACCATGTATAGCGACCAACAAGGAACTTATGTGAAGTGACCACAACACATGTATCAAAGCATAACATAGTGACCAAGGTGGTTAAGGCTAGGATTTTTGTGACCAACCAAAACCCAAACCACAATTCCCATCATGGATCATAGCGACCACTTGGAACATGAGGGACATGGCGATCAAAACAGATGTATAACACCAAACTGAAGAGTCACCATGAAGAAAACCTCATGAAAAAGATGGATCATCCAAACCCTAAAACGATCATCACAAGAATCAACATGGAAAACCATGATAAGGGAAAGAAAATGTAACATACCGAATTCTAGAATTTTGTCTTTTGACCCTCTTTCCCATCTTTCCCTTTCATTTCTATCCTTTATGTCGTTTATGTTTAATTAGTGGAATTTATAGTGATTTAGTGAACATTTATTCACTAATTATACCAATGGAAGGGTTTATGCGCAAATACCTATGTGAAATCTTATTTAAGGATCTAAAATGTAAAATCACCACTTTAGTAGAACAATGGTATATTAATTTGTGCTAGAAGTGCAAGGCCCTAAACCTTGATTAATGTATTAAACAAGCTTAATTACAATGATTAAGTTCTATAAACCTTAATCTAACTTTTTGATATGATTTGAAAACATAAAATAATCCTAAGTTTCAAATTTGGTTCGATTTGGATGTTGTTTGTGCAAGTTATGCAATTTTAGGTACATTCTAGACTTTTATGCAATTTACCCAATTGGGAGGTTTTCTTTGAATATTATCAGCTGAATTTTAATCCTTAGATATTCCATTACCATTCACGAGATTTTGAACCATGGAGCACCTGGTTTCACCTTGGTTTGAAGGTGTTACTTTCCAAGGGCATTATAGGGATTACCCTCTTTATAAATGTGCTTATCTTTAATAGTTATCAACCAATGGGGTTAATTCTTTATTTGAAGGACGGTGGGGATGTCATAGAAGGCTCTAGGGGCTCTTAGGACCAACCTTTGGTATACAATAAGAGTCTATGAGCTGTCCTCTAGCATGGCCATGAAGCCTTAGCCTAAGGACACATGGAAAGTCACATAGACACCTCATGCTTGCCCCCTTCTTTATAAAACCATGCCTACCCCTTCCCACCTCCCAATCCAAGAAGCAATCCTCTCCTCCTCTTTCCCACAGATTAGAGCATCATCCCTTATATGTTTGTCCATGAAGTTTCTGTCCCAAGGTAAAAGAGGGTGCCTACCTCGGTGAAGAAAGCTCCTAGGGTTCCAAATTTCTCTATTTAGGATTTCTTAAGCTCCTCCTTAGTGATTTTGACCAAACCTAGTAAGAATCCTCATTTCCTTCCCTATTTTCATGATTTTACTATTCCTCCCACCTTCTTCCAGATCGGAACCATGACCTTACATGGTAAAACTCCACCTAGAACCCTAAAACATCTCATCTCCATGCTCTTTTGCTAGGGTTTGCACCTCTAAAATGGAGAAGGTGATCTTTGCTCAAGAAAGGAGCTTGGCTTGGAACAACCATACCTTCTAATCTCAGGATCCTTTCTGTTTGGACCTTATTACCTTTCTAGAGGCAATTTTTGATAACTCCTTTCTCATATATTGCTTAGTACATGCTTAAAACTCATGCTTCTATGTTTAAAATCGATGATTTCCATCTCTTTTACCATGTTCTTCTAGGGGTTTGGTTTCTTGCAGTTTTACCTTCTCTAGAAGATCTAGTTTGGTTACCTATGCAAATTCAAACCTGATATTGGGTCAAATGGTATTTTCTCCCTCCCCCTCTCTCTTCAAGTATCTCGATCAGTTTGATGATGTGGCATTTTCCTATTAGTGAGTATTGAAAAATTCATATCTTCTAAACCGCTTATCCAAATTTGACAAATAAATATGTTTTGGAATTGAAAATTTAATCTCTATCTAATAAAAATATTTTCAAGGTCTGATTTTATATTTTTACGAAGGGTGATTTTTGTAAAACGAATTTAATGCATAAAATCCGTAAAAATTACATCTTAATCATCATAACTCCAAAATTAACATAAGAATATGTTTTCTTCATCAAGAGAACCTAATAAGTTAATTGGTGATATTTTCAAAAGCTAAATCCGAATTTTGCTAAAAAGTTCTGAAATTAGGGGGCACTATGTACTCTAATACATGTTAATACATTGAAAATAGGCAAAGTGGAACTTGGACTCAATTAAAGTGGTGAAAGTTAGTTATTGATATCAGTAAGGGAGGTATGTGCAATCCCTATTTATGCATGTACATTCCTTACACCCTATGTTGGGATAATTTTGGCCAAACCCTATATTTCCCTTATGAGGCTTAAATGAACCCTAAATATTCTATTCTTGAATCCTAATGTTGTTCATGCCTCAAATTAGATTATAATTTATTCTTTTCTTATACCCCAATGCCATGCTTATTGAATATTATGACTACTCTTGACATGACTACTTTTCTAGCATGTGGATTTATGTTCTATATAATTTAAAGTAGCAGTACTTATGTACAACCATCCACAGAGGGCATGTATTTAAACACCTTGGGGAATGTTTTTATTCTCCCCTATATAATTGCGTAGGTGATTGGGAATGTCTTATTCTCCCCTCACATATAGGTTATAGGTCTGGTAGGTTCCTCAACCCTACTTAGTTAGGTAGACATAATTATCTTACATGCAAATCCTTTTTAATATAATTGTTAATGGCAAGTTTCTTTTGAATATAGCCTCATACTCTTGTTATCTTCATCTTATGATGAACCCTAGCCTGTTCTTATTTTCTTTACTTATCTTAATATCCTAGACTAGTTTTGTGACACATACTTTTCTTCCCTTTCCCTTTTTGCAGGGTGCCTTCCCAACCACCCAGGTGCTGAGCAAGGTGATGGACAAGACAAGGAAGATCATAGCTTTTGGCTTGGACTCAGTTCATGGAGATGTTGCTTGGAGACAAGATTGTAGTAGTCTAGACTTCCCTCTATCTAGATCCTGATTGTGTGTCTTGTTGTAAATCCTAATGGGAGAATTTGGTGTATTTTTGTAAACCTTTTATGAAATTGAATATATTTAGTTTTTTTTTATTTTGCTGCTTTCTGATGGTCTTTTGTATACCAATGTTTAATAAATTTGGAAAATTTATTCCCATTCCATCATACCTCTGAGAGTGTTTGGAATGGATGTCCATTCTTCAAATTTGTAGTAAAGGGGTGATTTCACTCTCTTACAGAAAACCAAGAGTCAAACGCATGCAAACTAGAGCCAAAACCTCCATCGTCCATATGGTAACCGAATCAAGATCATGGTGATAAAATCAACGTCCAAGATGCATATAAGAACCAACAACTCATTTGCCCATTCATTCTCGGGTTCCAAAATTAGGGTTAAGAGAAAGAGATAATCTACACAAGATTACTATAGAATCATAAACCCTAAACCAAGGAATCATCATCAAGCAACTTATGATCACATTTTAGAGATAAGATAGCATGCATGTAAGATCAAACATAACAAGAGTAGAGGAGAGAGTTATATAATCTGCCTTGAGGTGAAGATCAACTCTAAAAGCCAAGAAGCTCCCATAGAGAGAAGAAACTCCAAGCTTGGATCAACTCCACGGCCAAGCAAGATCACCTCGAGAGAAGAAGAACAAACCAAGGTCAAAGAAAGCTCAAGGGAGAGAGGGTACAAACCCTATGCCGAAAAGGAAAAGTGGGAAAGAGGTGATCTTCATCTCACTCAAGTACTACCATGGAGAACCATGGATTTGACCTCTATTGGAGAGAAGTTCCTCAATAAGACCACCATGAGAGCCATGGTTTGGTCAAGAGAAGAAAGAGAGAGGGTAAGGTTTCAAGAAAAATGAGAACAAGAAAGATAAATCACTTATCAAGATCAATGATCACCAAGAATCACCACAAGGGAGATGATCAACCCTAGATCACCACATGCAAAGGTTCAACCTTCTTCAAGCGTAAGCACCTCCACTTGCACCACCAAGATCAAGGGATGACTCCAAGCAAGAAGGGAGAAAGAAGCAAGAGAAAAAGTGGTTACTTGCATAAAAAAGGAGGGGTATAAATACCCAAGGGTAGGAGAGAGGCGAGGGATATGAGGTTTCAAGATACTAGAGCCTCTAGATATGCTTGTCCCTCAAAAACCTGAGCCATGCAAGCACTCAAGATAGGCAAGAAAAAAAGATCGTTAAAACTTAGGTAGACCACTTAGGTACACTACACCTTTGTTCGAAGCAAAGATCACCATGGTAGCGACCATGGCTCAAGGTCAAATGGTCGCTACAAACAAAGCAAAAGTTTGCTACAACACCAACACAAGCCAAAACCTAGAGACCGAGATCAAAGACAAGGCATGTTAGTAGCTACAAGCTCATCAAGAAGAAACACTTAAGTCACAACACTCTCAACAAACACAAAGCATATCGGATGCTACACAAAGAGGATCAACAACAACATGGTCTATACCACCATCAACTCATGCATCCATGCAAACCATAGCATCAACATATGTTGCCACCTCATCAACTAAGGTCCAACAAGGTGCCCATGTGCATCACTCTGTCTCTCATGATGCTAAAGCATAGGAGGCACAACCAACATGTGAAAAATTGTAAGATAAACCCTCATCATTGATAAATTGCAACTTGGTCCAAAATAAGCACACATATAGCATAACAAGCCCAAACATCAAGCAAACTGGACCAAACTAAAAACATAAGCACTTCACATGTTATTAAGGTACATCACATGATCAGATTAAGATCTAAGCATCTTATTAAGTAGAAGCAAACAAGATCAATCACTAAGATAGGTCAGGGGTCTTACAACCATAAACCCCTAACAAGGATTTCGTCCCCAAAATCCTACATAAAAAGAGATAGATACTTCCTACACACAAGCTCCCATGTGGCTTCCTCAATGCCGTGATGATGCCATAAAACCTTAACCAACACTATATCCTTCTTCTTCAACTTCTCCACCCTTCTATCAAGGATTAATATATGACCTACCACATACGATACATCCCCTTCCTACTCAACCTCCATGGGTTGCAAAACTAACTATGTGTCAGGGTGACACTTCCTCAACATCAAAACATGGAAGACATGATGTAACATGTGCAACTTAGGTGGCAACTCAAACTTGTAAGCCACCTTCTCAACACGTGTCACCACAAGGTAAGGTCCCATATACCTGGGAGATACCCTTCTTCCCAAACCTCAACATGCCTTTCCAAGGAGAGACCTTGAGGTACACCTTGTCTCTCATTTAGAACTCCAACATCCTACGACGATTATTAACATAAGAATTTTGTTTGTCCTGGGCTGCCTTTAGCTACTGTTGTATCATCTTGATCTTATATGTCGTCTGTTGTACAAGCTTAGGACCCAAAAGCTGATATTGACCGGTCTTGTACCAACGCAATGGAGATCTACAACATCCCCCATACAAAGCCTCGTATGGTGCCATGTCAATACTCCTTTGATAGTTGTTATTGTAGGCAAACTCTGTCAAAATGAGGTGCACATCCCAACTGCCAAAAAATTGTAGAACACAAGATATTAATAGATCTTCCAGGGTCTGAGTAGTCCTCTCAGAATGTCCATCTGTTTGTGGGTGAAACATTATGTTGAACCTCAACTGCGTACCCGTCATTGTGTGTAAATGTTCCCAAAAATGAATGGTAAACTGAGGACCTATGTCACACACTATCGTCACTAGAATACCGTGCAGACGTACTATCTCATCAACATACATCTCTTCCAATTTATCAACTATATATGTTGTCTTCACATGGAGGAAGTGCACTAACTTGGTCAACTTGTCTACTATCACCCAGATGGAATCAAGACATATGGCTATCCTAGGAAGTCCATTCATAATTATGGTATAGGTAACGGTTGCAAAGTCAGTACATGCTTTTAATGCTCAGCCTTAACTACTGACATATAGGATACATGGCCACAAACGCATCCATGTTACACTTCAATCCAGACCACTAATAAAAATCTTTCATATCATGGTACATCTTGGTTCTACCTAGATGCATAACGTATATTGAAGAGTGGGCCTCTTCTAGAACCATCTTCCTCCAATTATTAACATCAGAAACCACTGCTCTAATGTAGTAACACACTATCTCATCTTCTGACTCATGGAAGCCATCACACTTCTCACTGCCAAACTCTTCTCGGATCTGTTGTATCATAGTAGCACCCTACTACACATCTCTAATATTCTGCCTCAACATAGGATTCACCTGTAATTAAGTCAATAACCCTACCAACAAGGAGACCTCCAATTTCACATTCATGTAACATAAGGGTACCAACATGTCCCGCTTATGGCATACCAAGGAAAACCACTACACCTTATCAGTAGTTGATAACATAAAATACTTCCCGCTCAAAGCATTTGTCATCATGTTCGCCTTCCCTGGATGGTAGTATATGGTGCAATCATAATCTTTGATCAACTCCATCCAGTGTCGCTGCTGCATATTCAACTCTTACTTCGAGAAGATGTATTGTAGGTTCTTATGGTCAGTGAAGATCTGATACTTCTCACCATAAAGGTAGTGTCTCCAAATATTCAAAGCATGGATCATGGCTGTAAGATCTAGATCATGTGTCAGGTAGTTCTTCTTGTGTTTATTAAGCTGTCGAAAAGAGAAAAAAAATCACATTTTTTTTATCTTGCATTAGTACGCAACCCAAACCATTCTTCGACGCATCACAGAAGACAATATAACATTTCCCTTATTCTAGCAGAACCAACACTGGTGCATTAGTCAGCTTCTCCTTCAAAAGTTAGAAAGAATGATGACACATGCCATCCCAAACAAATAGTGGCATTGTCCTTGTCAACTTAATTAGGAGTAACACTATTGTGCTAAAGTTCTTTATAAACCTTCTGTAATAGCCTACTAGACCTAGGAAACTGCAAGCCTCCATTAGTGTCTTAGGATGCTTCCACTCTAGTACTGACTAAACCTTCTTCGGGTCTACACAGACACCTCTAGTAGATATCATGTTCCCAAGGAAAGATACCTCCTTCAACTAAAACTCACACTTGCAGAACTTGGCGTACAACTTATGTTGTCTCAACAAAGTTAATGCATGTTGTAGATGCTGCTCATGTTGTTGGCTGTCTGTGGAGTATATCAAGATGCCATTGACGTACACAACCATGAACTGATCAAGATAAGGTTGGAGCACCCTATTCATCAGATCCATGAAAGTTGCCAATGCATTATTAAGCCCAAACGACATAACCACAAACTCATAGTGACCATACCTAATCTTGAAAGCTGACATGGGTATGTCATCCTCCTTGATCTGCAACTGATGGCACCCCGATCTTAGATCTATCTTAGAGAACACTGCAACACCCCTCAACTTATCAAACAAATCATCTATCCTCGATAATGGGTACTTGTTCTTGATCGTCACCTTGTTCAACTGTCGGTAATCGATGCACAAGCTCATAGATCCATCTTTCTTCTTGACAAACAACATGGGAGCACCCCAAGGGTAGGTGCTCAGTTTGATAAATCCCTTCTCTAGCAGTTCCTACAACTGCTTCTTCAACTCTTGCATTTCAGTTGGAGCCATTCTGTACGGTGGCTATGCTATCGACTGTGTACTAGGAACCAGATTGATTTCAAAGTCAATCTCATAAAGTGGTAGAACACCATAAAACTCATTAGGAAAACATATCCAAATTCTTGGATCACTGGTGTTATAACCTAGTTTTATGCATGTGTTTATGTAATTGAAATGCAATTATTTCAATAGAAGGGACATATTGGCAATTTGTATGCTTTATTTTAAAAGAATGGTTTTTTCTTGCAAATTTCCCTTTGCTATGAATTTTATGGTTTATATTATTTTTGCTAATCCAATAATAGATATAAGTAAAAAGGATGAGAAGAAATCCGCTAATAAGCAAAAAGCAAAGGAAAATAGATAATAACTATGTGTACTTGAGAGAATTGTGTAGAATTCTCTAGTAAGTGGCATGCATGGTCACTATTACTTTTCATTTGCACATGGTTTCTAATAGAAAGAATAGCCAAAATAAAGCCAAAGAGATGGCACCCAGATGGTAAAAGTATTGATGTAAGACCGAGAGGTCTCAAGTTCAAAACCCCCCGGCCACGGGATGAATGAATGGCCAATTAAAAAAAAAAGAATAGCCAAAATAAAGACAATAGAAAAGAAAGAGAAAAGGATGTGTTTCAATGCTTGAAATATGCCTTATAAGGGGAATACTTGCATGTTAAGAAAAGGTATCTTTCTTTTTGAATTTTGGTCCCAATATTTTCCCATGATTAGATAAAGTCATTATAGATTTTTCCTCAAAATTGGGGAGAAAAATGAGTTTTCATGTGGTGTGGGTAATTAATTTAAGGATTTGTAAAAGACACAGGATTCAACTACTTAACTCATTCTAATAAATCTCACAAAATATATAGAGGTGAGGAAAGACTTTAATAAGTTTCCCTTCAAGTTTATTAGAGAAAGGAGGTTCCTAGAGGCATATAGAAAATCATGAAGATAGAGGGAACTATTTGTAATAAATGAATTATTTTCCTTTCTAAATAGAGAGAGAAAAGGGGCACCTAGAAATATCTTTGTGACACAAAATCTTGCCCAATTTGAGCTTAGGTTACTCTAAGGATTCCTACAAAATTTGGAGTCGATTGGAAGAGAGGGTTGGGAGAAAGATATGAATTTATTGGGTTTCCCTAAAGTGAAGGGATTAGTTACCAAATGTATGTTTTTGTCACATTTAACATAATAAGGAAACATGGCCATCACATTGTATAAATGTGGGGCTTTGGGGCCGCTCGAGCAAGAATCAACAAAAACTACATTATCCCATATCCCTAATCAAACAGAGAAACATGGACAATAGAAACAGTGATCTTCTCACATCCAAATTCTCTCTCTCTACTTCACCAAGCCTCTCAGAACTAGATGCATTAGTATTAGGGGAGGGACACAAGTTTGCCTAACCCCAATTTGGTTGCTAAAACCATCATTTTCTAAAAAAACCAACCTGAGATTAAGACTTGAATTTTGAGTTGGGAAACAACTATGTTTCCCTCATCATCACTGAGTATATAAGGCTCACAACTATCTCTGGAAGCCAGGGGAGGATCCCTATAACCCAAAATGTGGGAAACTCTTTGATAGCTTGCTTTGATTTCTCTATTCGCTACCCATGGCGTTGGATATGTGCTTTCTCCATTCCAAATCCCACCGGTGGTACTGAGACCACCAATGAATCCAGCGAGTTGCAGTGGAGACCTTCCCATCCTCACCCAATGCACGACGAGGAAGATGAAGGAGAAGAGAAATACTCTCTTGCCGATGTGTGCAAGGCCACTAGCCAAAGGGCACATGGCTAAAAGGGTCTTTTCGCCCTGACTCAATGCCTTGCTCACATGGAGTGGGCCGCCGTGTGGTCCAGACCCATTCACCAGATTGGACCCATGTAGAAAAGAGAGAAAAGAAAGAAAAGAGCCTCTTTTACTGACACGACACTTGAGTATTGGCCAAGTTAATTCTAATCTTATTTTAAGCATAATAAATGATTGGTAACTTGTAATTAGACAAGTTATATATGAAAATTGATCAGGAGAATGTTTATAATCAGGACCTAGATCTGCTTCTAGTTCAAAAAGTACATGAAGTTAGCATCTTTTATGTATTAAGTGAATCAGAACCCTAATCTCTAAGTTTTGATGATCCTAATGAGTTCAATTAATTTTGATGATCAAAATTTGATTTTTTATTAATAAAAATACTAACTTGGAACTTATGTGAACTTAAAAATCCATAATTTGATGAATTAGGGTTTCCTTGAGACTAAAAGTGCAATTGATGATAAATTAGGGTTTTTGAACGAAAAGAACATGAAAAGTGGTAATTAGGGTTTGGAAAGCCAAAACCCTACTTAACCCTAAAGTTGACCTTAAAACCCTAACTTGAGACCCAAGTTAGTCTTAATGATGATTTGGATAAAATAATAATACATGGGTGTATTGCTTTAAATTTCAGGATAAATTTGCTTGGTTGCTTGTTTGATTGCTCTTTCTTGGACATCAAGAACACCTGATCAAGGTATGTGGTCATTCCTATGACTAACCGCTTTAGTTTCCTGACATTTTATGAAGTTTTATCAGATTGCTTGAAATTAAATGCTTGGATGATATTTATTTCTTGCAATCTATAAAGTCATTATGGCTATCATAATATAATGCTTATAACTTGCTTGAACCCGCATACAACTCTGGAAATTTGAGAATGGAAGGAAATGTAAAGTCATGGTGATGAGTAAAGACCAGGCCCCGGATTGAGAAGGTCAGACTATGCCCCAAATTGGGAAAGCCATAAGATGTCATGCCCGGGATGGGGAAGAGCTACATGGCACTTAGATCAAGATTGAGAGTGAGAGGTGGACAATAAGGAACCCAACTCTAGATGGAGAGGTGGCCTAAAGTCCACTACAGGGACAAAACCCCAAGAGAGGGTATACCAAAGGTTGTAAAAATGGTTGAGAAGTTATGAAGAAAATGATAAATTTTGTTTGTTTAACAATAATTGGTGTGGTTCTATTGTTACAAATAAATACGAACATTTTGATTCCCCCACATACCAGTATAATTCATTATACTGACAATGCTTTTGTTTCACGTCATTTTAGGATAATCTATTATTCTGCAAGTAAGAGGAAAATGGATATCTAGGAAAAGAAGGAACTCAAAGAAAAAGATAGTAATGTTATCTTTGGATGATTTAGTTACCTTTCTTTTCATGTTGCAAACTTAGAAACCATATTATGTAATTCCTTTGTGGAAAGTTAATCTTGTTCAAACTCATTCCTATATAGTGAAATTTATTAATAATTTTTGGTTATTTTCTAAACCTACAATCATGTAATAAAGCTAATGGCCCTTGTCCTCTTGATCCACCTGAATATGGGATAACAGGGAGAGGGTGTCATTACATTTGGTATTAGAGTTGTTTTACCATTCAAGCTCTAATAATTATTAAATTTTAAAGAGTTCTGTAGAGCCCAAAGGGAGTTATTAGAGTGTTTTCCAAAGACGATGGTGTCTAGAAAGGACAATAATCTGGGGGGTTGGCAATATTTTCCTCTACACCTCTAGTCGACTTACGAGGACTCCCAGGCCCGTGTATTCATCCTGGATAAAGTCAAAGGACTTTACTCAAAATAGCATACATGTGGGATTTCTCATCTAATTTCATCACTTCTCTACCCCCGTCACTCCCTAAACCCTAGGTACCTATATTTATTCTCTTTATCCCTTCTGAGTACTAGGGTTATGGATATTAGGGATTAAGGCATCCTCCGCCAAATAATAAAAGTGGACATAATGATAAAGAGAAAATGCTTTATGGGTAAACCCTAGATGGAACTAGGGCTAGTCTGGGAAACAACCTCAGTGGGTCAAGGGAATTGCAAAATCCTAAAGCACATGTTGTAGTCCCTAACCTCAACCCTAAGCCTTAATCCTAGGGTATGAGCAAAGAAGGAGAAAAATAATAACCCCACCATAATAAACCTTGAGCAAGTGGATAGAGAAAGAGAAAGCCCCATAAGTTTGGATACTATAGTTTGTCTATGCATGCAAGTATGTAGAATAAGGCACGTACGATACATGTGAAGGACTTGTTTTTACATATGAAACATAGGTGATAAGTGGTTATGTAATGGGGGAAAATATGGAAACCCTTAGTGAAACTTTTAGGATTGGTGTCTCGATCTAGGTGGGTCAACCCTAGAGAAGAAAATATCAAGAGAGAGATAAAGCCCTAAGGTCATGTAATGACTAGAAGGTCTAAAATCCTCCAGGTAGGAACCCTAACAAAAGTGTGTTCCCACTCAAATTCGAGTAGGAGGTAGGCATGCACCTTCATGGAAGTGAGTGACATCAAGGCTGGCAAAGGGATTAGTCCTAATCCATAGGGGTGATGCCTGTTGGATTATGAGATAGTCATACTAGGGGAAATAAATGAGGAGTTTAGTGTTACATAATGAGATAATATGGTTTATGATGACATCAATTAGATTTGAGAATTTGACTTTAGTTTTGAAGTTGGACATGAGATTTGATAATACAACTATATGTGTCACACCCCGATCTCGCATTACCCACAAATCACGAGATTAGGGCGCGACGGAGGGATTACACACAAGCCAAACCACTCAAAGCTTTTAAAACATTTTTAAAGACATTTAATAGTTGACCTGATTTATGCTGTAAACTAAATCTAAACAAACTGCGGAAGCATTTTTTATTAAATTGACTAGCAATATAAACAGAGTCTACAACATATTACATTGTTCGACATAAAATAAAGCATAACAGTTAATTTACATCTTAATACACATTCTCTCTCACCCACACCTTGTCCCAAGGACCGAGGGGAAAGGACTAAGAGACCACTACTAAACTAACTACATATACCTTCTACAGACTAAGCGTTAGGATGAAAGGATCCTTCAGATTCCTGCTGCTAGTGACGACCTGAAAATGTTTTGAGTAGAGGTATGAGCCTACTCGCTCAGTGAATAGCCTTTCATTTAGCTATCACTAAACAACTCATCAGGTTTATGAAATTTAAATAAACATAAGTGCAGTACAAGCAGGGCAGATCTAATGACATAATAGATTTGCAGAATATAATCACAATTCTATGCAACAACAAATAATTTAAACAAATAACAGATATAAAGAATTGGCACAAAAGTTCGGATCTCTTTAACACATTAATTTACTGTGATCCTATATGATTACATATTTATATTATTATTATGCCCTAATCATATGCAGTGTACTCTGCATATGAAGATCCGTAGCGAACTACGATCCCACCGTACAAGACTTAGCGACACACCCGGGAAATGCTAAGTCTGACGCCAGCCCTATTCTGCCACAGGACCCCAGGCTCTCCGGCCTGACTCATAGGCTCTACGGCCTCAATGCACTACTCTGAGTGCTCTAGACTCCTCCTCTAACCTGAGTACACAGGCGCAGGGAGTCAACACAGGGTTACCACCAGAATTACTCAACCGGTTGGTGTTGGATAACCCTTTCCTTTATTTATTATTTACCCCAGTGCCACCGAAATTACTCAATCGGTTGGTGTTGGACACTGTCTATCAACCCTCGTGCCACCAGAATTACTCAACCGGTTGATGTTGGACACGAGTTTCACCCCTAAGAAGCAGATCTGTCAAAGGGGTTCTACGGTGTTAGGGCACCTAAGTCTATTAACTGATTAACATATAACCATATAAACATGAATATCACATTTCATGCACATTGCACATTCTGAATATTCACTCGAAACACATGTATATCCTTTGTCACCCTTAAACATGATTCAGTATCATTTATCCAGTTTCAATGCTAAACATCTACTTTTAAATCAGCAAATACACTGCAACTATAATACAGAAATTTCATCATTTTCATTAAGCATATCAAGTATTTCAAGTTCCAATGAATCTAACATACTCTATTGTATGTACTACACTGTTTAAAAGTTATACTAACTGATACAGAAGTAATTAAGCATTTAAATTGAGTTAAATAATGATTTCTAAATGAACTACTACTCACCCACTTCGGTGTGTTCGTATACACCGAAAACATCCACAAACACGCCTAATTCTGCCTTTCTGCAACTTTGCACCCCGTGCAATTGATCTGCACGCCGTGCAAACTGGCCAACTTTCTATCCTATTTTTCTGTAACTTTGCACGCCGTGCAAACTGATTTGCACGCCGTGCAACCTGTGCAGAAACGGAAAACTCATTGAAGATGAACTCGATCAAAAGCTAAGTCGATGGCTAAAAAGTAGCAAGGAGCTGCACACCTTTGTGGTATTCTCAAAATCGGAACTCAAGGATGGATTTTTCCCCATTTGTAGGCGCACCTAACGACACCCCCTAACTGTGAACAGCAGCTGCTGCTTCAGCTTGACTACCGGCCAAGGCTGTAGGGCGGCATGCTAGGCTGGGCGTCACTCCTTGGGCGAGTCGGAGATGGGTGTTGGTGAACCGAAGAAATCGAGCCCTGAACAGCTATCTTTCCTTCACCTAGCAAGCCGGCCGCTGGGCATTGCTGTCCGAGCAGCAACACAACAGGTTGGGCACGGCAGGGTGCTGCTTTGGATGTGATTGGAAGAGGAAGGTTGGCGAAGGTAAATCGTCGGTCCAGCTCGCCCAGAGCTTCCTAAATGGAGCTATGCAACCGTTGTTGGCCATCCTTGCTGCTAGGGCGCCGCCCTAGCTGCTGGGTGCCAGCTCAAGCTGTTGCTCGGGTGCCTCTAGGGCGAGGTAGGAGATGGATGATGCTGCTTTTCCAGCCCTAGACAGCCGTTTTGGTGTTATTGCTCGCCGAGCTGAGATACTGGCCGCAGCTGCAACTGCAGCTAGACGCTGCTTCAAGGGGGCGCCACCCCTTGCCGCTTGAGAGGCGGGTGGCCGCAGATGAAGGTGGGGTGCTATGATTGCTTGCTCGGACCTCAACAACGAACTCGACGGCGTCCATTTCGTGCTATTTGATGTGCCCAAGTGCCTCTAACCGGAGCCGTGCAGCAGCGCAGCTGCAGCTTTGTAGGTCGACGCCTACCAGGGCAGGGTGAAGGAGAAGGAAGAAGGAAGGAAGAGGAAGAAGGAGAGTGGACGGAGGAGAAGAAGAAATTGGTGCTGCAAGATCGGGGTATGGGTGCTCAAATCGCCCATGCGATTTCCCCCCCCCCCCCTCCTGTCCGCTGTGATCAAGCGTTGGGCGCCGCCCTCGCTACTATTCTATCGGGTGTCGGTTCTTTTGGGAAAGAAAGGGATAAGGGTAAATGAAATAAAAGGAAAAAGGGAAATTAATAGTCGATTGATTGGAGAAATTGCAAATTTAACCCAAGAAATCGAGAACATCATAACTTCCGCCTCATAGGTCCAATTTGACTGATTTCTTTTGCAAACTTTCAAGCACGAGATTTTCTACGACCTTGAAGCAAGAAATCATCCTTATTAACTAGTAACACATGATCAAAACACTAATTACATTTATGAGTATTTTATTCAACTTAATTAACTTACTGATCAACATTGCTACTATCATTAATTACCTCAAATGATTCAATCTCAACTATTGATTCACATATTAGCATATTTTAATTAACCATGATGTTTAACAGAGTGCTTAGCACTAATCAAGGTGTTTCACGCTAATCGAGGTATTTATTGACTAACCCTGATATGGGTCGTAACAATCTCCCTCCCTTATAAGAATTTCGTCCCGAAATTCCTAAAAGAGAAAAGAAAACTTGTTACGCATATCTATCCCAAAACTCCCATGTGGCTTCCTCTAAGTTGTGGTTTCTCCACAAAACCTTCTCTAAAGGTATCTCACGATTTTTGAGTTTTCTTGATCCTCTGATCAACCATCTGTATTGGTCCCTCAACCTAGAACACATCTTATCTGATTCCAGATCAAACCACAAAACATTGTCTTTGTAGAACTGTTATAACAGTATCTCAAATTATGGAGATTACTGAGAAATTATCATACTATACATGAAGACAAACTAAGATTCTTAAATAAACAGAATGCATGTCAATTGGGTACTAAAATAAAATCATGCAATTTAACTGTTAAACATCACTACATCTCATACTGAAAATTGATATCAAAATACTTGATTCATTGAACACCCTATCCTTAGGGTTTCATCTGCCGTATTCATTCATCACATGTCAACACCCTACTCTTAGGGTTATCTCATTCACTAGTCACATGGCAACACCCTATTCTTAGGGTTTCTGTTATCTCGTCTGTTTGATTGCAATTCGATTCACGATACGATATCATTCTAGAACTGGCAGAGCAGTATATTCAAAATCATTGTAATTACTGAGTAATCTTTATATCATGCATGCAGGCAGATTAAAAATTCATAAATATTCCAAACTCAAATCAATTTTGGCACATACATACTGAATTCATGCAATTGAACATCTTATTACACCAATAAGAGTAATTTACTTCACCTATAAGAAACCATATGTAATATTTTTCAATTATCTGAAATTTCTCGAAGAACGTGCATATTAACCAAATTCCTGGTTTATGCATCACATAACTCAATTAAGAGTTTCTTACATATCATAACACAAATAATTAATAGTACTTGAGAATTTCTAATGATATCTCAGAGAAATGTGCCAATTCATGTAAATGTTAAGTCACACACATTAACATAACAGGAAGCATGCAACTAGGTTTATTTGCATATTTTAATGCTATCTTACTATCTTGAAATCATGCACCTAATGGTTTACCAAATCTGTATTGTCTGGGTTTATACCCAAACCGTACCATTATCAGTTGTGTATTTCTAACTCAACATTCACACTAAGCAAACTCTATACGACTTAAATGTTCTTCCCAACTTCCACTGAAAAGCAAAACACATGCTCTCAGCATGTCCTTAAGAGTCTGAATGGTTCTCTCAGACTGGCCATCCGTCTGCGGTTGAAAAGGTTATATTGAATCTTAATTTTGTGCCCGAAGCACGATGCAACTGTTTCTACAATCCTAAATGTGAACTTAGAATCTCAATATGATATGATTGAAGCTGAATTACCAGGCAATCTAACTATTTCATCCATGTATATCTTAGTCAAGTTTCGAGACATCAAAGGTTGACTTAATATGAAGAAAGCGAGCAGACTAAATTAGTCTATCCACAATCATTCATATCAAATCACAACCTCTAGGTGTCCTGGGTAATCTTACCACAGAATCCATTGTGATAAATTCCCATTCCCATTCAGGCATAGAAAAAGATTACAAGGTAGCTGTAGATTTCTAGGGTTCAGCCTTAACCTACAGGCACACACTACTTCTAACCACGTACTCAGCTACATCCTTCTGCCTATCTGACCATCTGTTTCAACTCCTTGAGATTCATATACATCTTAGTGTTTTCCTGAAAGCATAGCATACATCAATACATGCACTTCCATAAGAATCTTTTCTTTCAACTCACTATCTCGAGGTACACACAACATGTCATGCTAATACAACACCTTATCCTCTTAAAACTTAAACTCTGGTCTCTTTTCCTCCTATCATGTCATGCATGATCTGGTTTAACTTACTATCACCCTATGGTAGTTCCTTGATCTGATCATAAGAAGTAGGCTTAACTTACATCTGTACAATCAAATCACTCTGTGTTGTCACCCCTAAGCCTAAGTTCAACTTCCACATTTCTACTAACAAGTCTCTATTGAAACCTGCCATAGAGAATGCATTAGTTGTTGGACTTGACTTTCTGCTGAAAGCATCATTCACCACATTCTCTTTACCAGGGTGGTAATCTATTGTCATATCATAAAGATAGTGACGCCATGTCTTAAAAACATGAACTACATCAACTATCTTCAGATCATATATCGGATAATACTCCGCATTCTATGCTACTTTCTTATTGTTACATTTCAATTTTATGTTTTACTCTTTTCTCTAAGTCATTTCATGTTGTTCATGTACCGTTCAGATTATCTACCTCAAAACCCTAGATCACTATCAAAGCCAGTTTACTTTTCGTAGAACAAATCTCAAGGTCTTATTTTACAAAGATACTAGTATTCAAGGTTACATCACTAGTGATATCCCTTAAACTACTACAACTTTAATCATTCTAGGGTTTTGGTCCATATCAGTATCATAGCATTATTGTGTGTGTGTGTGGTCATTCATATAGATCAATTTGAGCTGCTTGGGTCAATAGCATATTAACCCAACACTCAACTTTAATTATACTGGCTGAAAATTCAGTTTTCACAATAGTTTCTGTAATTCGTTTATTAAACAGCTAACAGTAACTCCAAAAATTCTGGTAATTTTATATGTTATACCTAATGAAGTTTCAGACCTCCAGTAAAAATTTGAGATCATTTCTAATTACCAATAAATAATTAAAAATCAAACAGTGTACTGCTATATTGCAGTCTGCAGCAGATTCGGTCGAGTTGTAAACTCGGCCGTTAAACATGTCATAACATTCTTCAAAATTCTGATATTTTTCAATGTTGTTTACATTTTATATATCCAAATCATATCCAAATTTGAGATAAATCAGAATTACACATAAAATACTAAAAATCATTTAGTGAGACATTCTATTCATCAAATTCTGTATTCATATGTCATTAAAACCCTATTTTGGGCCGATTAGGGTCTATGCTTCTCAAACCCTAAATCTCAAGACAAAAGAACATTTAGACTTCTTATCATAGTTAAAACATCCTAGTGTATATACATTCTCACTATGTTACGGGTCTAAATCATCCAGAGTCTATTCTTATTTTACTGTTGATAGGAGTCATTAGATCCCAGTAACGCATCCTGCCAGCCGGACCAGGCCGAGCCTGTAGTCCTGAAGCCAAGAGCTACTCGAGATTAATCAACCCCTATTAATCTTAAACATGTGGAAAGAATATCCACTTAGGGCAAACTCATTTAAACATAAATTTGGGTCTACTTTAATACAAAGAAAACAAACACTAAACAATTCACTTCATGACACAACAATATAAAAGAATCTTATTTGCTTTACAAACTGAAAATTCTAATTTTATGCATATAAAAGAATTTCTAGTGATCTTTAAATCAAATAAGCAATAATAGACAAGAGTTGAATCACATCTTATATGTAATCTCTTATTCCTACATTAATTTCTGATCTCTTAACCCTAAGATTTCTAGGGTTTCTCTCTAGCCCATCCTTCCTCTGCATACCTGGCAAGGGAATCCAGAGAAGAACAGACAGAGTAGCTTGATACTGGTCAATCTAAGTATTCAGACACCTGGCCAGGGTATCTAAACACTCAGACCTTCCAGAGCTAAAACACATCATTTATTATTTGCCTCACTTATAACTTTATCTTTTGACCTTAATGATTCTTAACGACTCAACTTAAACTCTTTACTTGATTCTCGTGACCACATCCTCTTCCTGCCATCTGTAATAGTATAACAGAACACTTCCTGTTAGAAAATTACAGACAGAAGAAAAGCTCATAAACCTTAATCCTATTGGTCTCTTATCGTCCCCTGACCCTGACTTAGAGTAACATTTTACTCAACCTATGCTCTGATACCAAGTTGTCACACCCCGATCTCGCATTACCCACAAATCACGAGATTAGGGCGCGACGGAGGGATTACACACAAGCCAAACCACTCAAAGCTTTTAAAACATTTTTAAAGACATTTAATAGTTGACATGATTTATGCTGTAAACTAAATCTAAACAAACTGCGGAAGCATTTTTTATTAAATTTACTAGCAATATAAACAGAGTCTACATAATATTACATTGTTCGACATAAAATAAAGCATAACAGTTAATTTACATCTTAATACACATTCTCTCTCACCCACACCTTGTCCCAAGGACCGAGGGGAAAGGACTAAGAGACCACTACTAAACTAACTACATATACCTTCTACAGACTAAGCGTTAGGATGAAAGGATCCTTCAGATTCCTGCTGCTAGTGACGACCTGAAAATGTTTTGAGTAGAGGTATGAGCCTACTCGCTCAGTGAATAGCCTTTCATTTAGCTATCACTAAACAACTCATCAGGTTTATGAAATTTAAATAAACATAAGTGCAGTACAAGCAGGGCAGATCTAATGACATAATAGATTTGCAGAATATAATCACAATTCTACGCAACAACAGATAATTTAAACAAATAACAGATATAAAGAATTGGCACAAAAGTTCGGATCTCTTTAACACATTAATTTACTGTGATCCTATATGATTACATATTTATATTATTATTATGCCCTAATCATATGCAGTGTACTCTGCATATGAAGATCCGTAGCGAACTACGATCCCACCGTACAAGACTTAGCGACACACCCGGGAAATGCTAAGTCTGACGCCATCCCTGTTCTGCCACAGGACCCCAGGCTCTCCGGCCTGACTCATAGGCTCTACAGCCTCAATGCACTATTCTGAGTGCTCTAGACTCCTCCTCTAACCTGAGTACACAGGCGCAGGGAGTCAACACAGGGTTACCACCAGAATTACTCAACCGGTTGGTGTTGGATAACCCTTTCCTTTATTTATTATTTACCCCAGTGCCACCGAAATTACTCAATCGGTTGGTGTTGGACACTGTCTATCAACCCTCGTGCCACCAGAATTACTCAACCGGTTGATGTTGGACACGAGTTTCACCCCTAAGAAGCAGATCTGTCAAAGGGGTTCTACGGTGTTAGGGCACCTAAGTCTATTAACTGATTAACATATAACCATATAAACATGAATATCACATTTCATGCACATTGCACATTCTGAATATTCACTCGAAACACATGTATATCCTTTGTCACCCTTAAACATGATTCAGTATCATTTATCTAGTTTCAATGCTAAACATCTACTTTTAAATCAGCAAATACATTGCAACTATAATACAGAAATTTCATCATTTTCATTAAGCATATCAAGTATTTCAAGTTCCAATGAATCTAACATACTCTATTGTATGTACTACACTGTTTAAAAGTTATACTAACTGATACAGAAGTAATTAAGCATTTAAATTGAGTTAAATAATGATTTCTAAATGAACTACTACTCACCCACTTCGATGTGTTCGTATACACCGAAAACATCCACAAACACGCCTAATTCTGCCTTTCTGCAACTTTGCACCCCGTGCAACTGATCTGCACGCCGTGCAAACTGGCCGACTTTCTATCCTATTTTTCTGTAACTTTGCACGCCGTGCAAACTGATTTGCACGCCGTGCAACCTGTGCAGAAACGGAAAACTCATTGAAGATGAACTCGATCAAAAGCTAAGTCGATGGCTAAAAAGTAGCAAGGAGCTGCATACCTTTGTGGTGTTCTCAAAATCGGAACTCAAGGATGGATTTTTCCCCATTTGTAGGCGCACCTAACGACACCCCCTAACTGTGAACAGCAGCTGCTGCTTCAGCTTGACTACCGGCCAAGGCTGTAGGGCGGCATGCTAGGCTGGGCGTCACTCCTTGGGCGAGTCGGAGATGGGTGTTGGTGAACCGAAGAAATCGAGCCCTGAACAGCTATCTTTCCTTCACCTAGCAAGCCGGCCGCTGGGCATTGCTGTCCGAGCAGCAACACAACAGGTTGGGCACGGCAGGGTGCTGCTTTGGATGTGATTGGAAGAGGAAGGTTGGCGAAGGTAAATCGTCGGTCCAGCTCGCCCAGAGCTTCCTAAATGGAGCTATGCAACCGTTGTTGGCCATCCTTGCTGCTAGGGCGCCGCCCTAGCTGCTGGGTGCCAGCTCAAGCTGTTGCTCGGGTGCCTCTAGGGCGAGGTAGGAGATGGATGATGCTGCTTTTCCAGCCCTAGACAGCCGTTTTGGTGTTATTGCTCGCCGAGCTGAGATACTGGCCGCAGCTGCAACTGCAGCTAGACGCTGCTTCAAGGGGGCGCCACCCCTTGCCGCTTGAGAGGCAGGTGGCCGCAGATGAAGGCGGGGTGCTATGATTGCTTGCTCGGACCTCAACAACAAACTCGACGACGTCCATTTCGTGCTATTTGCTGTGCCCAAGTGCCTCTAACCGGAGCCGTGCAGCAGCGCAGCTACAACTCTGTAGGTCGACGCCTGCCAGGGCGGGGTGAAGGAGAATGAAGAAGGAAGGAAGAGGAAGAAGGAGAGTGGACGGAGGAGAAGAAGAAATTGGTGCTGCAAGATCGGGGTATGGGTGCTCAAATCGCCCATGCGATTCCCCCCCCTCCTGTCCGCTGTGATCAAGCGCTGGGCGCCGCCCTCGCTACTGTTCTATCGGGTGTCGGTTCTTTTGGGAAAGAAAGGGATAAGGGTAAATGAAATAAAAGGAAAAAGGGAAATTAATAGCCGACTGATTGGAGAAATTGCAAATTTAACCCAAGAAATCGAGAACATCATAACTTCCGCCTCATAGGTCCAATTTGACTGATTTATTTTGCAAACTTTCAAGCACGAGATTTTCTACGACCTTGAAGCAAGAAATCATCCTTATTAACTAGTAACACATGATCAAAACACTAATTACATTTATGAGTATTTTATTCAACTTAATTAACTTACTGATCAACATTGCTACTATCATTAATTACCTCAAATGATTCAATCTCAACTATTGATTCACATATTAGCATATTTTAATTAACCATGATGTTTAACAGAGTGCTTAGCACTAATCAAGGTGTTTCACGCTAATCGAGGTATTTATTGACTAACCCTGATATGGGTCGTAACAATATGTGTGCTTCTTCGATAAGATAAGACAAGATAGGTGAGGGTAAGGTGTGAATCGATAGGAACCTCAAAATCTTCTACAAAAGGGGCCCCTGGTGTTGGGACTAGTTATAAGATCAACTCCATGAAGGAGTGAAACCTAGAGGGAGTTAGGAACCTAGAGTCCAAACCATGAGGAATACAAGAAATATTTGTATGATATGTCCTAAACTAGACTGCCATGCATGAATGAGTTGAGATACTATATGAATGATCCCTATAGGCTTGTTGTGCCCTATATGTCCTTGGAAGGACCAAACCCTAGAGACAGAGAAGGAGGCTTCTTATACAGATGTGTAGATGATATAAGTACCTACCATCTAGGTGAGGGAAAGAGAGCCCCAAGATCCTAGAGAGGTACAGAATGGTAATATGTTGTGAAACCTCATACTTAGATTGGTAATCCCTTGTGTAGGACTCTAAAGATTTTTTATGTGAAAGAGAGAGTTGGGTAAGAATATTTTGTGAGTAGGAATCTAATAAGAAAATGCCATATCATCTTATGGTTTGGTATGTTCTTGAGTGGCTAAGTCATGCAATTTAGATGACAAATGCTAAGGGGGGTAAACCCAAGGTTCCTAGACCAAAGAGGGAAGGTGGTAGTATCTAGTGCATATAATACTCACAAGGTTGAGTGAGTTCATAGAGATTAAGCATGGAACCCCCTCAAGTTTTGGAAACCCCACTTTTGATATATGTTTGATGATCCACTCACACAAGTTGGTCTAGCACTACCATGCTATCATATGTACATATGAAAATGGACCAACCTTGAGAGATGATAAATGGATCTGACATAATAGAAAACTTAGAAATGGTTTAATAAGTTCTCTACTTGCTATTGGTTAGCCACATGCATGGAATATGATAAAGGAAAGTGACTAGCTAACTTCAGGATGAACATTTCATAAGGACCGCAGCCTAATATGAGAAAGTAAAAATGGGATAATGACCACAAAAATAATGAACATGGTTGCAGTTGATGTGAGAGATTAAGTGCATAATGCACAAAAGCACATCAATTGAGTATGACTCTTGGAATACATGTATGACCATCTCTAAGTGACATGAAGAAAAGTTACTATGGAAATGACCGATAGTACAAGACTAGGCCCAGATGGGTGGGTCACCATGATCCCCATGAAGGTACATAACAAAAACTATGTGTGCCCTATGAGATGAAGGAAATTTGGGTGAAATAATTCTAAAGGATATAATGTTCTTGGATATTGTCAGGGAAACTTCAAGAAAAATGTGGGTTGAAATAAAATAAAAGTTATCACATCTCAATAGAACCCTAAGTCAATCCTAAGGTCAAGAAGGGATGAGGGGAGTAGGAGTTGATTAATATCTAAATGCACAAGCCATATAGTTGGGAGGTAACACCTATGTTTGCCCGAGGCCCATGGATTAGGAGGTTGGTTACCTTTGGGAGTTCATGTGGCCTAAGGGGTAAATAAGAGAGGCACTCCCTAGACGCATTAGGTGAGATCACTCAAAAAGTACCATCACCCTAGAGACTTCGAGGAGATGACTAAGCTAATGAGGTCAAGTAATAATGAAATTGCACAAACCCTAGAGTGAGGAAGGCTCTTGACTTGAAGAAATATAAGAATATTGTGAAATAGAAAGCATGTATAGTTTAGAGTCATGTTGAAAGGGATTCAACCTAAATATGAAATTAAAATGGTAATGTGTGATGCACAATGTCTACTCTTTTGAATGGGATGAGCTTTGTATTTGGATTGCAGCCAAATGCTTATTTCATATTGTTATGAGTGTGAGAGATGATACAAACACAAGCTATATTAGAAATGGAAATGATACAAGGAATAAAACTAAAGTTGAAAACCTTTTAGGTTTCATGAGGTTTCAAAGTATTACAACACCCTTAAGAGAGAATATTGGATAAATGGTTGGATAACCTTAGATGAGAAAGGTAATCATGAAATTGGAAATTCTAAATGAGGATCTAGTGGAATTTGAATACTATAGTTATAAGATTGAATCTAGTAATCAAAATGATGGATGCAAGAGTTTAAGTACCAAATAAAGGTAAATCAAGCATGACTTGGTGACCTAGCTTGTAACAACTGATGAATGAATATTCGACTTAGTTTTAGTCACCATTTTTGGCCCAGTTTTGCACTGAAAGCTCACATATACCCCCTGAATCTGCTCATATACGATTTTCCTTAATTTCACATGATTATTCAAAGTTTTGATCAAATCCATTCATCTCCATTGCAGGATTAAGCATTGCACTATGTGCACTAGTGTAGGAGGTGGTGGTCTTGCTAATCGACTAGCGGGCCCAAGAAACTTTTGATAATTTGGACCCTTTTTTCGATGGGCAATTCCTTCATCAGAAAGCATCCTCATTAGTCAGAGGATTCATCGACACATGCCCATCAACCCTTAGCAATACCCCCCCCGTGGGTGGGTTTGTTCCATAATGTCGCGACTGTGGCCAGTACCTCGACCATGGCTATGAAGAGAATGCCACAACCATGGGCAAGAACATGATACCATGACCGCGACTAAGAACAGAAGGACCGCGACCGTGATGCTAGACGACACTTTGACCGAGGCAAACACCTCGAATGCAGACAACCCCTCAATTGTGGACACTAGCTTGACCTCGACCGTGACCGGGTCAGTGACTTGACCGCAACCTCGACCTCGATCGTGGCTAGTACCTCAACCGCAAAGTTAAATCGGTGCAAAACTTGACCGCGACACTAAGTGGATGATCTTCACCTATAAATAGACGACCTCCCCATCCATTTGAGGCATCTCTTCCACTCCACGACTCCGACAGGCTGCCACTCTGTGCCCAGCCAAGGAAGATGATTTCTGCCACCAAAGACTACCTCTGTGGTGTCCTTGCTACTCTGCCATCTCCGCTCCATCAAGATCTACCTCCTAGCCACGAAAGTGGTGGGATTTCAAATCTGTAGCATCTTCATCCATCAACCATCTACCGCTCCATCTCCTGTGAGCAAGAGCACAAGAAGAGAAGGAAGAAGGAGAGAGAATATCTTACTCATCCGTCGCGGTGTTCTTCCCCTCCTCGTCCCGATCTACCCCGCCATCGTGTAGAAGTATGTTTCTCCACCAAGCTGTGATCATCTTCTTCGCGATGACCATGGCAAAATCTTTCCTCTCTCTTATTTCTTTTATTTCTATCATGAGGAGTGAGTAGTATTTTTTACTAGGGGTGCGGGGACTAGCCCCACTACCCGTTCTTACATGTCCATTTTTATAGCATTCTGTGGCTTGTATATAACTTCCCATTTTGTTGCTAATTGTTTAACGCATGCTTTGTGGATTGATCACTTGCCTTGCATGATCTTTTATATTCGTTTGTTGAGAGAACTTCAATACTTAGGATTTGAATATCGATTAACATGGTTGATGCCCAGACGAGAACTTCTGGGGGGATATCTCTAGAGTAGTAAGTGTGCGACATGTGGGTAACGAGACATCGAGCCCGTGGAGATGCTTACATAAACTTTATTTCTTAACAGGTGGTTTGCTACTCCATATAGATAGTTGTATCTTTCTTGGATGTGTTTTGGATGTGTTTGCATGTGTAGTGGTGGTGAAACCCCATTCCACCCTAGTGATTTCCATCATTAATCTAAATTCAGTTTTAATCATGCTCTTTTACTTTCTTTGCAATTAGTTTAACTAAACCCAAACCAACTCTTGTTCTAAATATTAGTCTTAGTTGAACAAGATTCGACTAGAAAGATTCTTAAAAAAACTTGTCCCTTGGGATTTGATCGTTAACTATACTGCGATAAGACCCGTCCTCTTGCGGGTGGTATTATTGCACAAGGTTTTGGTAAAATATTAGGGATTTCAATCATAAGTGAATTTGTTAGTGCAGTAAAAGTCATGTCAACAACCCATTTAGATAGATGAGATGAAGAGTTGGATGGAGAAGACTCATACACATCTCTCAATGAGTGCAAATGGTGGAATCTGATATGAAAGTTGTCTTTGAGTTCTCATGGTTCTAAGTATACATGACACCCTATTTGTGACGTCCCCGGATTTTTATTTCTCCAAACCCTATTGGGAATGAGATGTTAGAATCCGAAAACATCATCCAATCATATCAGAGAGTAATGCGGAAGTGAAATATGCATACATGAACATACAACTATAATATACACCATAACATTCTCAACATTTAACATGAATATTAATTATAACATGAACTATTACATATTACATTTACACATTGAATAGAAAATTTTACATAAGTCTATGAACATGTATGCTAATTAGGATTTAAACACAATAGGTACAACATATACAACTTTCTCACATCCTATTCTTTTATCCCATTCTAGCTCTGGACCTAGAAAATATGAGAAACAAAATCATCAACAAAAGTTGGTACGTGCATTTAAAAGCTATACTATGCTGGCATATAATATACTCAAAATTGAAGAAAGAGAAAGAAAACATTACTTAAAGGCTGAAAATCAGGTAATCCCAAGTTATTAGCCACATTTAGAACAAATATGCATTACTATGGTGGACTTAGCACAAACATAAATGGTGGGCCCTTCCCTGTGTACCTTGTACTCTAGGGATCTCCCCGTATACCGTGTACTCTAGGGAGGTGCTAGTCAACATTAAAGCTTTCCCTCTCTAATAGGGAGTTTAATGAGCACTACTAGTAACTACATTTAATTTATCTTCATTTATGTTCTTTTATGTTCAAGGCAGAAAATTGTCAATATACATACATCTACATCCAACAATGTATTTCAAATACAAGCAAGCAAGTACATATATTTAGCATCCAACAAATCTAGTCATATAATTATATCTACGTACCCGAGTTCAGATATTCCTCACATATCCATGAACACCCTAGATACTTTGAAATCTAACATAATAACTTAGGGTTAATATTGATATCCCTGGCACCTAGAACTGGTGACATATGTGAAGTTGGACTCTTTAATATCAACTTGAGTATGATATTCATTGAATTTTGAGGACAAAATTCTATTTAAGGTGGGGTGAATGTGATGACCCTGGATTTTAGGGTTTTCATACCCAATATAGTTCTTAAAGACTAATTATATGCTTTAACCCTCCTATTATTATAGAAAATAGGAAAAGCCCCCAAAAACATGAAATTCATATCAGACCTTTATAATGTCATATAGATCATACTAAAAAATTAGACATCAGAAGCTATTGAGAATTCTCATCAATTAACAAGATCCTCTAAAGCACCGCCTGGATTCGAAAGGGACAGAGGAGAGATAGTGTACACCCGCACTACAAACTACCAACAAAATAAAAACAATTATCAAGGCCAAGGACAAGGCCAAAATCAAAATAGAAACTCCAACAGGCCTATCCCAGATTAGAATCAAAACAAAGGCAATAGCCTGATGGATATGATGTCAGAACTTTTTGAATTTGTAAAAAGACAATATACTATGAATTAGAAATTAACTCAGAGTGTCATAACCAACACTGGGATCCTGAACACCATGCAAACTCAAATGGGGAATGTAACAACTCATATGATAGATATGCAAATCCATCAGAAGTAAATTGATCAACAACTTGCACAACTATCAGAGCTCATAAAAAATCTATAAGGAACGATCCCATCTAACACTGAGAGTGAGAAAATGGCCACTCTTCATTCTGAAAAAATTCTAGAAAAACAAATTGATAAGAATATCCTTGAAGAAGGAACAAATATTGAATCACAACAAGAATCAATTATAATAGAGAAAGTGTCTGATGAGGAAAAGTCTATTAAGAAGGATAAAGCTAAAGAAAAGGGCAAGGGAAAGAAAGTCACAAAAGTAAAGAATCCTGACCCCACCGAGGAAGCCTTCACAAATAGATACCCAAACTCACTGAGGATTCCCTTCCCTTATAAACTGATTAAGGCTCACTTGAAGAAAAGGTATCAAAAGGTCCTAGAAGCTGTCAAGAAGCTGCACCTAGATGTTCTGTTCTTGGATGTTATCAAGGAAATGACCACCTATGTTAAGTTCTTCAAGGATCTAATCACAAAAAGGATAGGAGGAGACATGTAGAGACAGTGAAGCTAGATAAAATGTCCAATTCTTTTTTACAAGAAAAAGTGCCCATGGCAAAGAAGGATCCTAGAGCGTTAACTATTCCTTTCAATGCCAGTCACAACAAAGGGAGACAAGGACTTGCAAGCCTAGGTACAAGCATCAACCTTCTGCATCTCACTTTAGCTTAGAAGTTGGGACTGACGAACATGGTAAATATGGGAATGAGGATTCAACTAGAAGACCACACAGACAGAAAGCTAGTAGGAATTGTAGAATATGTCCCACTATGTATGGGAAAATGATTTATCCCATGTGATATTGTCGTTATCGATATTGTGGAGGACCTGACATGCCTGATGATCTTTGGGATGCCATTCCTCTCAACTAGGAAAGCATTAATCGATGTTGAAGTAGGAATCATTACCTTAAGAGCAGGGAATGATCACATTGACTTCTACGTGCAAGAATCGATGAGGGGGCCGTCCCCTCTTTGAGTTAGTTTACTTCATGGGCATCTACTATCAATTCTGTGAAGAGGTACATGATGAACAAGCCATTGTTGATCCACTAGTGAGAGTCATGAACAACCCAAAATCTAGCTTAGAAAACCCAAAAGTTGTTGAGATTCTTAATTATCTAAACCAGCCAGAAGAGGAATGCATTCATGATGAAGAAAAGACAATTGAAACTGCAAAACATGCATATCTAGAATAGACTCCAGAAGAAAATGGATGCCTAAGCCTAAGCCTAAGCCTAAGTTGAAGCAAGTCCATGAAGGAATAAAATATGAGTTTTTAGATAATGAAGAAAGAAATCTTGTGATCATAAACTCTTCCCTAACAGAAGATCAAGAGGAGAAGTGATGTGAACAAATCATATCATCTTTTGGATCATGTTTGGTTGCATTTTCATATTGTTTTGACTCAATTATCACTCTCATTCATGCTAGATTCTATATTTTTTAGCTATTCTTACTTGTCTCATGGTTTGGATTGTAGGTACTATATTTTACAATGAAATGATGAGGAATATATCATATTATCTCTGATTGGATCACTCCTCAAGTATCTATATGTTTTGGGGTTCGAAATTACACAAATACCACTTTTTACAGCATGTAAATCAGACCTACACATTGAAAGTTATGAGCAGAATACATAACAGCCCAGAACAGCCAGGTGCACGCCGTGCACCAAAAATGCACACCGTGCACCAAAAGTGCACGTCGTGCACCTGGGAGCATCAAGCAGGCCAAAGTTTCTGGAAAGTTGCACGGCGTGCACCTGGGAGCTGAAAGTTTTTGGAAAGTTGCACGGCGTGCATTTCTACAGCACACGTCATGCACCTAGGAGCTAAAGGTTCCTGGAATGTTGCATGATGTGCATTTCTTCAGTGCACGCCGTGCACAGTGCATTCTGGAGCAAATTGAAAGTTTCTGTAAAGTTGCACGGCGTGCACTTTGGGTGCACGACATGCACCTGGCAGTTTCAACATTTTGAAAAATACGAGTTTTTATTTAAAATGAAGTGGGAACTTAATGGGCGGTTATGCCCGGTCATTTGTAGAAGTTCTCTTGTCCTAGAACAAGCCTAGAGAATAGGAGGGCAATTTTGAGGGGAAAGGAAGTGGTTTATTGCCAAAGAAACCCCATTCTTCCTCTCTTCTTCTCCAAGCTTCTTCTCCAAGGTGCACCAGAGCTTCTTCACTCCACAAAGCTTCTCGGGAGGGAAGTTTGTCCAGTTTGGAGCAGCTGTAAAGTGAAATTTTGTCCTCAAGTCGGAATTCTACCTTCCTTTGGTTACACCTTGGGATTGCTTAGCTTTTCCTTCTCTAAACCATGTTTAACTCTAAAATTTCT
Organism: Alisma plantago-aquatica; assembly: GCA_963693085.1. NCBI lineage: Eukaryota > Viridiplantae > Streptophyta > Magnoliopsida > Alismatales > Alismataceae > Alisma > Alisma plantago-aquatica. The sequence continues at coordinate 3,185,605 of OY856410.1, forward strand.
GCACATTTTCTGCTGTACATCATTATGGACGAGTAGACTCTTTTTCTTGGGCATGGGAGAGTAACTCCCATGTCATAGCTTGTATGAACATATGAATTTCGTACTAAATGTTAGTTTCTTGCATATTCCAAGAGTTGTTTCAGATCTGAAATGCTTGTTTGTGTGATTGGCCATCATACTTGCATGTTTTATACTTTCTTTCATAATCTGAGAAGATGTGTTTGAGAGTATGGAGTTACTCTTTTGGAAACTTGTCCTTGACCGCGAGAGTGGTTGGGATTATGTTGAGGAGCAAGGTTTGTGATTTGAAATGAAATACATACACGAGAGTGGTGTATGGAGTTAAAATTGTCATCACTTCACTGGGAGGTGAGTGATGACTAGAAACCTCCTTTACAAGTTAATTAACATGTTTAAATTCGTATTTTAATATAAGCTATGATGTGATAGTGAAATTCCAACTCTAAGATCCTTCCAAATCTGAATCTTAACCTTTACTAAGTGATAATTTACTATTTTTTTAAATCTATAATTCAGTTGTTCTAATCCAATCATCTTGTGTTCAACGATCTAGATTATTGAAAATCATAACTTTTGCGCCTAACTAACCAACGCTCCTTGTGTTCGACCTCGACTACAACTACTCTCGTATACTTGCGGGATAGAGCTAGTTGAGTGAAAGATCATTCTTAATGATTGAAACTCGTTAGTGTAAACAACCAACAAGTTTTTGGCACTGTTTCCGGGGAGCATCGGTATTCCTGTTAGAGTAAGAGTTGTTGATAAGTAAATGAGACTAGATCACAACCTTCATATCCACCATCATATCTATAAATCATAATTCATCTGATCATCATAATTTGTTGTATCTTCCATGTTTGTTTTTGTATCTCACTCACCTTGTTTATTTGCAGGAGCATATGGGGTGTTCATAAAAAGATCCTTGAACTGTGCATATCTCTACATTTAGAAAATGAACACACTATTTACAGCCCTCATGGAGCAAGAAGGAGTGAAACCCAAACATGTATGGAGGAATCACAACCCACACAACCATCATCCATGTCACCATCATATGCACCACCCTCATCCACACATCCTTCATCCACACCACCATCAATCACACCTAATTTACCGCCATCATATATACCACCAACAACCATACCACATTCTTCCACACCCTCATATACACCACCAACATCCATATAACATACACCACCACCATCTACGCCACATCTACCTAATCCTCTGGATTCACATGAAGAACTAGTCAAGGAGGATGACCTTCCTCTTAAGGACTACTTTGGTACAGCTGCAATGCATATGAGTGGGCCTATTAACAGTTCAAAATTTGAGGCAGAGGAGTTTTCTATCAGCCCATCCATCATACAATTGCTACAGCTGAATGCATTTGGAGGGACACCAATGGAGGATCCAAACCTCCACATTGCTGAATTTCTGCAGTTGCTAAGCACCATAAAGATATATGGTGTTCCTACTGATGGGATACACCTAACTCTTTTTCCATTCTCTCTTAAAGATAGAGCCAAGGCATGGCTCTATACTTTGCCAAAGAAGTCAATCAACACTTGGGAGGAGCTTCTAAAGGTCTTTTTGGCAAGATATTTTCCACCTAGCAAAACTTTGCGGCTAAGGAGTCAACTCATCAATTATTCTCAAAGGGATGGAGAGACCTTGTATGATACATGGGAGAGGTTCAAAGATCTTCACCATCTTTGTCCACATCATGGTCTAAGCAATTGGCTTCTATTGCAATCTTTCTATAAATGTTTGTGGTACAATACAAGAATGTCTATTGATGCAGTTGCAAATGGAGCTCTAATGAACAAATCTTATAGAGAAGCCTATGCTATTATTGAAGATATGGCAGCAAATCATTGCCAATGGATTCCGGCTACAAGCTACCACCCATCCTTTTCACATACTACTTCCAGAAAGCAAAGGAAAGATCACACGGTTGGTGCTATAGACATAATTGCAACAAAGATAGACACTTTATCACAAAGGTTTGATAAGCTAAGCACACAACCATTTCAAGCAGCCAATATTATTTGTGATTCATGTGGGTTGCTTGGACACTCATCTTCTACATGTTATGCTTCTTATATTTATTCTCCAATGGGCTACACTCCACCGGACTTCTACATCAATGCAAACCCAAATTTCATTCAGCCACAACAACCACAAGTAACTTCTAGATTAGAGTCCATGCTTGCAACATTTATTTCAACTCAAATGCAGAAAAATGAGGAGTTCCATCAACAAAGACAATCAATGAAGGGTGCCATTTTCCAACTCTCTTCTAAGGTGGATGATATTACCACTCATGCACACATCTTGGAGAAACAAATTACCCAGCAAGCTCTTTTTAGCAAAGAAGCATTTCCACCTTTCTTGCCTAGTCCACCGGAGATGAATCCTACATATTTCAGGCCGGTGACATTGAAGAATGGAGTTGTTATAGAGATATATCCTTCAAAGTATGATGATGTTGATACCCATGATGATTATGAAGTTTCAACTAAAGGGGAGAAAGCTACAACACATGCTATACATGTTGATTCTTCAAGCAAGCCACATGTCCTTCCTCCTCACACTCTAGATGACACATTGCTTTATAATGAGAAAACTCTTCCCAACTCATATTTTGATGATGCTTCAAAGGGGAATGAAAAGACAAATCATATTGGTATATAAAAGACTATTCTTGCTGCAGCTCATAGGTGCTTTCGCTTGCCCCAAATCAAGGACATATTTGCAAGGAGGCATAAATCTTTAGCACAACAATTTCCAGCTGCAAATCAGAGCACCAGTCCTCCATGGACTTTGATGTTTCCACCATGATGAGGTACCCGGTTGCAACCTTTTTAGTTTGATTTATGCAGTGAGGACACTGCAGATTTCAAGCTTAGGGGGAGCAACTGGATGGTAACCTAGTTCTTTTAGATTTTCCCTTTCATGTTATTTGCCTCTTGTCATTTTCTTTTGTTTTGTGTTCACATTTCAGTCTTTTGTTTCAATTATGCTCTTCTTGTGGAAAATCTAGTATGATATGAGGTTTATCTTTTATATGTGGATAGAACTCCTATGCTTAACTAATTGTCCTCTTTTGATGAGAAATATCATTTGGAGAAATTGTAAAAGACACACATTAATCATATGAAACCTTTTGGCCATCAACATGTGCTTAACTTTGGTTTATGCTTCTAGCCTGAACATTCATCTTTCACATAATTGATTGCTTAAAACATGTAATGGTTTCAATTTTTGTGAGTAAATCAACTTTACAACATCATTTGGGATATGGGATTCCCTTGCCAATCTCTTAGTGCATTTTCAACCACTCTTTCAATGAAATTTTGGGGTTCGAAATTACGCAAATACCACTTTTTACAACATGAAATCGGACCTACACACTGAAAGTTATGAGCAGAATACACAACAGCCCAGAACAGCCAGGTGCACGCCGTGCACCAAAAATGCACACCGTGCACCAAAAGTGCATGCCGTGCACCTGGGAGCATCAAGCAGGCCAAAGTTTCTGGAAAGTTGCACGACGTGCACCTGGGAGCTGAAAGTTTTTGGAAAGTTGCACGGCGTGCATTTCTACAGCACACGTCATGCACCTAGGAGCTAAAGGTTCCTGGAAAGTTGCACGGCGTGCATTTCTTCAGTGCACACCGTGCACAGTGCATTCTGGAGCAAATTGAAAGCTTTTGGAAAGTTGCACGGTGTGCACTTTGGGTGCACGGTGTGCACCTAGAAGTTTCAACATTTTGAAAAATACGAGTTTTTATTTAAAACGAAGTGGGAACTTAATGGGCAGTTATTCCCGGTCATTTGCAGAAGTTCTCTCATCCTAGAGCAAGCCTAGAGCATAGGAGGGTTATTTTGAGGGGAAAGGAGGTGGTTTCTTGCCAAAGAAACCCCATTCTTCCTCTCTTCTTCTCCAAGCTTCTTCTCCAAGGTGCAGCAGAGCTTCTTCACTCCACAAAGCTTCTCGGGAGGGAAGTTTGTCCAGTTTGGAGCAGCTGTAGAAGTGGGATTTCGTTCTCAAGTCGGAATTCTACCTTCCTTTGGTTACACCTTGGGATTTCTTAGCTTTTCGTTCTCTAAACCATGTTTAACTCTGAAATTTCTGCACATTTTCTGTTGTACATCATTATGGACGAGTAGACTCTTTTTCTTGGGCATGGGAGAGTAACTCCCATGTCATAGCTTGTATGAACATATGAATTTCGTACTAAATGTTAGTTTCTTGCATATTCCAAGAGTTGTTTTAGTTCTGAAATGCTTGTTTGTGTGATTGGCCATCATACTTGCATGTTTTATACTTTCTTTCATAATCTGAGAAGATGTGTTTGAGAGTATGGAGTTACTCTTTTGGCAACTTGTCCTTGACCGCGAGAGTGGCTATGATTATGTTGAGGAGCAAGGTTTGTGATTTGAAATGAAATAAATACACGAGAGTGGTGTATGGAGTTAAAATCGTCATCACTTCACCGGGAGGTGAGTGATGACTACAAACCTCCTTTGCAAGTTAATTAACATGTTTAAATTCGTATTTTAATATAAGCTATGACGTGATAGTGAAATTCCAAGTCTAAGATCCTTCCAAATCTGAATCTTAACCTTTCTTATGTGATAATTTACTATTTTGTTTTAAATCTATAATTTAGTTGTTCTAATTCAATCATCTTGTGTACAACGATCTAGATTATTGAAAATCATAACTCTTGCGCCTAACTAACCAACGCTCCTTGTGTTCGACCTTGACTACAACTACTCTCATATACTTGCGGGATATAGCTAGTTGAGTAAAAGATCATTCTTAATGATTGAAACTCGTTAGTGTAAACAACCAACAAGAAGTTCATAAATGAACTAAACACCACATGAAAGTAATAGGTTACTCAGTTGGGAAAATCAAAGGATTAAACCCATCTCTTTGTATGCACATGATAAACTTGGAAGAAATATCGAAGCCCCTAGTTCATCCAAAAATGAATCTAAATCAAATGCTTAAAGAGTTAGTTAATAAGGAAGTAATAAAGTTGCATGACGCAGGAATCATACACCTCATCAACAATAGTAATTGGATTAGCCCCATCCATGTTGTATTGAAGAAAGGAGGAATGGCGATAATTAAATGAGAAAATGGAGACGAAGTGACAACTCAAACTATGACTGCTTGGCGCGTGTGCATCGACTATAGACAACTAAATGCTGCTACTAAGAAGGATCATTTTTTCATACCATTCATAGATCAAGTGTTGGAATGTTTGGCTCACCGTTCATATTTCTATTTCCTAGATGGATACTCGAGGTTCTATCAAGTTCCTATTCATCCCGATGACCAAGAGAAAACAAATTTCACCTGTTTCTATGACATCTATGCTTTTAGAAGGATGCCATTTGGGCTATGCAATGCACCTGCAACATTTCAAAGGTGCATGATCTCAATTTTCTCCGACGTCCTAGAGGATATTATAGAGGTGTTCATGGATGAATTCTCAATCTATGGTGATGATTTTGATAGTTGTATGGGGAATATGTCCAAGGTACTAGAGCAATGTGAGGAGAAGCAACTTGTGCTAAATTAGGAAAAATGTCATTTCATCGTCTAAGAAGGAATTGTGCTTGGGCATAAGGTTTCTGAGAAAGGAATCGAGGTGGATGTGAGCACGGTGGTGGCCATACCAAAACTTCCAGCTCCTAAGTGCGTGATAGGAGCGAGGAGCTTTCTTGAACACTCGAGATATTATTGAATAAAATATTTTCTAAGATTGCCAAACCTCTATCTAACTTTATCATGAAGGATGCAATTTTTGAATTCTCTAAGAATTGCCTCAAAGCCTTTGAAACCATACGAAATGCTCTTACCACTGCTATGATCTTGCAAGACCTAGATTGGGGGCTGCCATTTGAAATAATGTGTGATGCCTATGACTTCGCGATCGGGGCTGTTTTGGGATAAAAGAAAGATAAGAAGCACCATGTGATCTACTACACCAACGAGACTCTGGATGAGACACAAGTGAACTACATGACGACAACGAAAGAGATGCTAGTGATAGTGTTTGCTTTCGATAACTTCAGATACTACCTAATAGGATCTAAGGTCAAGGTGTATATAGACCACTATATTATCAAATACCTAATGCAGAGAAAGGACACTAAACCTAGGCTCTTGCGGTGGGCTCTATTTCTTCAAGAACTTGATCATGAAATAATAAAAAATAAGGGAACTAAAAATGTAGTAGTAGATCATCTATCAAGGATTTCTGTAGATAATGCCAACCACCTACCTGCCAATGATAATTTTCCCTAATGAGGCACTTATTATGTCCAAGATCGTTGAGCCCAAGGTACCGTGTTTTGTAGACATATACAACTATCTGGCTTGTCACCAACTTCCACCTGAGATCACATATAATTAGAAGAAAAAATTATTCTTAGATTTGAAGAATTATTATTGGGACCTCTTTTTATTCAAGAGATGTACTGGCAATTTGTATTGCTGTTGCATACCAGAAGAGGAAGTGCCTCATATTCTTAAGGAATGTCACTCTTCACCATATGGGGGACATCAAGGTGGATACAAAACTGTAACAAAAATCCTACAATCTAGTTTTTACTAGAAGACCCTATTCAAGTATGGTCAAGCCTTTGTGAAAACTTGTAAGCAGTGCCAACTTATAGGGAACATTTCAAGAAGAAATGAGACGCCGATAATCTTTGACATTTGGGGGATATATTACATGGGACCATTTCCATCTTCTAGAGGTAACCAATACTATCTAGTGGTCGTTGACTATGTATCTAAATGGATAGAAGCAATAGATACCCTACCTTGTGATGTAAAACCTATCATCAAGATTTTTGAAAAGACTATCCTCCCAAGGTCTGGGGTCTCGCATACTATTTTAGTGATGGGGGATCCCATTTCTCTGAAAGATAGTTTGCACTCCTTCTCAAGAAATATGGAGTAATGCACAAGGTCGCCACCCTCTACCCCCTTCAGACATCTTGTCAAGTGGAAGTGTCCAACAGACAAATCAAGCAAATTTTGGAGAAGATGGTTGGGAGGACTAAAAAGGATTGGTCCACAAAATTGGATGATGCCCTATGGGTATATCACACTACATAGAATACCCCATAGGAACCACCCTGTACAGGCTAATTATGGGAATACGTGTCACCTACCTATTGGACTGGAATATAAGGCATTCTAGGTGATCACATTTTAAAACATGGACCCAAAATTAGTAGGGAAGAAAAGATTTCTATAGCTACAAGAACTAGGGGAGCTTTGGTTTCATGCATGTGAAAATTTAAGGATCTATGAACAAAGGACTAAGGTGTTGCAAAATTCCCATCTAAAGAGAAAAGATGTTTCCTGAGGGGGATAAGGTTCTCCTATTTAACTCAAGAGTCACACTCTTCCTAGGAAAACTCAGGTCAAGGTGGTCTAGTCCCTTTACAGTATCGATGATATATCCATCAGGGATACGGAAATAAAAAATTAGAAGACATGGACTTTCAAGGTGAACAGACACAAAGTGAATAGATACTATGAGGATGAGGCTTTCGTGAGAAGCTTGGAACTCTAATTGGAAGAACCCCAACATGCATCACCAGAAGACATCTAAAGTAACAAGCAAGAAGGTCAAGCTAATGACTATAAATCACTACTTATTGGGAGGCAACCCATGCATTTCCTAATTCTTCCTGCTTATCTTTTAGTTTGCTTAAGTTCCCATTATCTAGAATTTACTGATTTTGTTTCAACTTTGATCTAAGATTCAAGGAGTTTTTGTTCAATTTCGTAATTTTAGTAGAAATTTTAAAGCTTCCTTTAATTTTCATGTTCCCTCAATCTTTAAGTGTTATTAACCCTCTAGACTTTATCTTCATGCCTTAGACATTTTTCTTTCTTTGTTTCTCAATCTCTAGTATATATATAGAATAAAGATGAAATACAAAATGCACAAAATTTGCATTAACTCTAAGAAGTATATTTTAGAATCATCGATCACTGAGGATTAAGTTTTTAGCGACCTCTAATATTATCAAAATCTTAGAAATAGTGACATAGATCTTTAGCGACCGATGAAGTACCAACCACCCACCAAAAGTCTTCAGCGACTGACAGTGGGTTCCACATAGTTTTGGTGACTGCTAGACCCAGAGATTTAATGAGCTTTGAACACCAGATTCTTAGCGATAGTTGAGAACAAGTCTCAGTGACCGTTAAACCCAAGAATATAAAAATTCTCAACTTAGATTCTATTCCACATCTATAACATTTAGAAGAGAAAAATCCCTAGATGATTCCAGTGATAGAAACACTTTTCCTCCACCGACAAGCAACGAGACCCTACTACTCGTAAACCTATAGCTACCTCTGATGTTCTTCAAGGAGAGGGCAACACCGACCAACAGTCATTGAACCCTCATATTCATCCATCCCTTTATTCAACAAATGGAATGTAAACCCTGAACCCTAATCATCTATCACATTGTAATTCTTCGCCTTTAACTGCTCCATGAATCGACAAATCCCTATCATTGATGGCTTCCCCATTTCACCCCTTATACCCACATTTTAGGGTTTCAAACCCAATTCACCACCAAGAATGTGAACACATGTCTTGTGCACGATCATCGATTCTCTCTAGCCACACAAGAATCGGCGATTTCTGAGTTTTGGTGACCCTGAGTCTCATAATAGTCATTTCAAGTTCTTGGCGGTCATAGAGAAGATTTCTTGATGATTGCGTGAAGCAAAGTTTTTGGCGATTGCTAAGACTTCTTGACAAATGTTGAGACTCCTTGGTGACTGCCATGTGTCTTAATTTTAGTGACTACTTCTACAAGACTTTTCATCGATAGCCAAAATTCAAATAATTTTAGTCGACCCTTTGATTCTCAAAAATTCTCAGTAGATTAGGATGGTCATCATTCTCAGCGATTGTTGGGATTATTGAGACCTCATTGTTGACTTGAAAGTTATACATTATCCATATTTTGATAGTGACTTAACCATTCCATTCATATGTATCTAATATGTTTGTTCAAGATTGATTTCAGGCTTTAGGTACATGAAAAGGATCAAATTACACAAGCCCTAGGTTGTTCAAGTTCAAGTCAAAAGCAATGCAAGTGTGCATTTTGGGAAATCACTCCAAAAGACCTTAGATTAATTTTGTAATCACTTGCATTGATGATATGACTTTTAACTAAGACGAGAAAAAACTAGGGACACTTAATTCCAACGTTTGGTCACACAAAAGTCAAATTAGAAAATTTGTCACATGCTGTTTATCGGTCGAGTTGGTAATTCAACCGACCTAGTGATGGATTATTTGAAATGAACAACATGTCAAGTTGCACAGTCACAGAACTCGACCGACCGATCAACTAAGAAAAGCTGATTTTGACTCATCGGTCGAGTTTCCCATAACAAACTCGACTGATAGTTTGAAAATTGTCTTTGTACTTTAGTGGATCGACCGAGCAAGATTTGTTGAAACTCGACCGAATGTATTGTATGAAAAATGTAGAAAAATGATTATAATAGTTGGAGAGTTGTTGTAAGTGAAATAGATCCTTTGTAACTTGTAAAACATCTATATTTCATTCTTAAGTGATCCCACACTCAAAGGAACACCCCAACTATAAATAGGACCCCTTAGAGTTTATTCCAAGTTTTCTTATTCATGCTATCCTAAGTCCTTGCTATAGTTGAGAGTATTGCAACCCACTGAGCCCATTTCTCTCTCTCATTTAAAAAGTATTTTGTGATTAGGAGTGAGTTAGGTCTGTTGTAAGTGAGACCTTCATGTGCTTGTAAAGCTCTCATTCCTTCTATCTTCCCAATCCCCTTTCTCAAAGAGCAAAGGTTGAAGCAAGCTACTCTGAGTGAAGGTAAAGTTGTTTCTTGTCTTCTTCAAGGTTGAATAAGAGGTGAAGATCTTCTCCATGTGAAGGAGAAGGGCAAGGCCAAGATTCAAGAAGAGTGGGTAAATCCTTCAAGGCCAAAGACTTGATGCAAACGTGGGTAAGTCCTTGTTGAAGTCTAAAGACATCTTGATCAAGCGGGTAAGTCCTTGTGTAGGTGGAAGACTCTTGTCTTAAGTAGGTAAGTCCTTGGATGTATGATGGTCTCCTTGTATCTCTTATGGATGAATATAAGTATACACAGATTGCAAAGTCCTTGAGGTTGACGTCTCTAGGTAGTGGATTGACTATCTCTAAGTTTGGAGATTGAAACCACTCTAAACCACCTTGTCCGAGTGCACGTTTAAATTTCTCTCATCCTTGTTATGCTTTCTTAGATAAGACTTCAATTTTTTCTTAAGCTATTGATTTTGATTGATATAATTTGAAAGTCTAACTTATCTTGTGAGAATTTTGAAGCTCTATTCACTCCGCTCTAGAGCCCTAGATCCAACAAGTGGTATCAGAGCCGAGGATCTTCTCCAACAATCTCCCACAAGATGAGAAGATGGGTGACAACCTACTTGGTTCACTCAACCTAGAGGGAGGCTTCTCCATGCGTCCTCTGGTCTTTGATGACATCAACTTCCTATATTGGAAGAGGAATATGTAGCTCTACATTCAAGGGATGAACTTTGATATGTGGAAGGTGATGGTCACACCATACAAGGAGCCAACTAGAGCTGTGTCAACATGGAATGAAGCTGCACTAAAAGAAGTCCATCTCAATTCCAAAGCCATAAGTATCCTTTATGTAGCCCTTACCCCAATGAAGTTCAACTGCATCTCCTTATGGGATAAAACATATGAGATTTGGGATAAGTTATGCATCACCTATGAGGGGACAAATCAATTTAAGAAGGCTAAGATATACATGTTGAAAAACCTTCTAGAGAACTTCAAGATGGGCAAGAAAGAAGGGATTGCTGAGATGTACTCTAGGCTCAACGCCATCATCAATGGCTTAGTTGCTTTAGGAAACACTTTAGGTAGAGGTGTAATCAACTCCAAGATATTGAGGACTCTACCAAAGAGATGCGAGTCTAAGGTGACCTCCATTGAAGAAGTGAGAAGCCTTGGTGACATCCCAACTAAAGATCTCATTGACAATCTACAAGCTCAGGAGACAAGGCTTGAAAAGCAATAAGAAGAAGCCAAGCAAGAAGAGAAGAAAGCAAAGAATATCAAAGATAGTGCCTTCAAGTGGAGGTTGTCATCCTTTAACAACAACTTGCTTGCCGGACCTCTGCCTCCTCCTCTAGTGAAGATGATGGCCCTAGTGAGCATGAAGCCAACTACACCAAGGGCAGGCACTTCAAGGGAAAGCAATCCTCCTCCTCTACTCCTAGATGCTACAAGTGTGGCCAAAAGGGACACTACAAGAGTGAATGTCCTAAATCATGAAAGTCACACCACAAGGGTAGATCTAAGAAGGAGGAAGAGTACAAGATGGAGAGCAAGTACAAGAGGAAGGAAAAGAAGAAGAAAAGACACAAGAATGAAACTCATGCAGCTTGGAAAGAATCACCCTCAAGTGGATCTAGCTCTGAAGAAGATGGAGAGTGCCACCTTGCACTCATGGCCTCTACAAGTGGAGAAATTGGTGAGGTAAGTGAGGTAAGATTTCATGAGTTATCTAGAGAAACTCTTATTGATATGCTTGTTTCTACCCATTCTATTTTTTGCTAAATGTAAATAAAAAAGAAAAAGGTTAGGATAAATTAGTGATGATTTGTATGCTAAACTTGAGATTCTTGAGCAAAATGAGAAAACTCATCTTGAGAGCATTGATAAATTGCAAAGCCAATTTCTAGATCTTGAGCTCCAATACAATGGAGTCGAGGTAGAGAATGGTGTTTACCTTAAGAACATTGAAAATCTTAAGGAAGATAACCAAAAGTGCTCAAAATTCTTAAAATTGAAAATGTTGAATTTAAGCTCGTTATTGATGCTCGTAGGGATGAGAGGGATATTTATCTTAAGGAAATTCAAGCTATTAAATATGAAAATGCTCAGTTACTTGGTCAAGTTAATGATTTATCTTCTATACTATCTTTCCTAGTAATGATATTGTTTCTGTTTCTCTTGAGAAAGATTATTTTTTGACTAAAGCCCTCTATTTAGAGGCCGACCTTGTTCATGATAGAGATGATCTTTCTAATTTGTCTTATACTATTATATCTCTTAATAATGACAGTCATAGACTTAGAGCCTCTCTGCAGAAATTCCTCGAAGGGAAAAATTCTCTAGATGAAATCCTTAACCATTCTACCAAACAAAGTGGTATTAGTGATTTGGGATTTGTAGGGGGAGCACCTAAGGGCAAGAACAAAGCTAAAGGTAAGAAAAAGAGTAAGGAAACCTCCTTTTTCATTAGAGAGTATTCTGTCACTAAGAACCTTATGATTTGTTCTCACTGTAAATGTGATGATCATTACTCTACTTATTGTCCTTACAATCCTAATGGGACCAACCCAAAGATGAAATGGGCCCCCAAGCTAACTCCAGATCCCAAAGTTTGAGTTAAGAACTGACACTCTTATTTCTTGAAGGAAAAGGAAGATGGATTGTTGATAGTGACTGCACTAAGCACATGACATGTGATATAAGCCATTTCAACAACTTCACTAAGAAGAAAGGAGGTTCAAATACCTTTGGGGACAACAAGAAAGGTAAGGTAAAAGGTGAGGGTGATGTAGGTGAATCCTTGTGTATCAAGAATGTTCTCTTTGTGGATGTCCTACATCACAATTTAATAAGTGTAAGTCAATAATGTGATGATGGTTACCTTGTTCTAATTACTTCCTTTGAATGCTTGATTCTAGATTCCCTCACTTATCAAGTCATACATAAGGGAACTAGAAGTGGTAATATTTATGTAATTTTACTTAAATCTATTAATTATATTGTTGGTAGATGCCTAGTAGTCAATTCAAATGATATTTCTCTTTGGCATCATCGACTTGGTCATGTAAATATGCATCAATTGAAGAAGTTGAGCAAAAAGGACTTGGTCAAGGGACTTCCCAAATTGGATTTTGAAAAGGATGAGGAATGCCAAACTTGTACCCAAGGGAAGAAAACCAAGTCCTCATTCAAATCCAAAGGAGTCCTTAGTACCAAGAGATCTCTTGAACTTCTTCACATTGATCTATTTGGACCAATGAGAACTCAATCTCTTTGTGGTTCCAAGTATTGCCTTATTATCGTCGATGATTTATCTAGATATACTTGGACCTTATTTCTCATTTCCAAGAGTGACACACTTGATGTTTTCTCTATTTTTTGTAAACGAGTTGAGAATGAAGCTTCTTACCAGATTGTTTCCATCCGTAGTGATCATGGGGAAGAATTTGAAAACAATCTTTTTGAACATTTTTGTGAAGAATCTGGGTATGCACATAACTTCTCTTCACCTCAAACACCTCAACAAAATGGGGTTGTAGAGAGGACTAGGACCATGCATTTAGAGTATGACACTCCAAAGAAGTTTTGGGCCGAAGCCATTAGTACCTCATGTTTTGTGCAAAAACAAGTTTTTACACATCTTTCTTTGAAGAAAACCTCCTATGAACTATGTCGTGGTAGGAAGCCATTTATTGAGTACTTCCATGTTTTCAGATGTCTTTGTTTTGTTTTGAGTACAAAAAAATCTCTCGACAAGTTTGATCCAAAATCTTACAAGGCTTTCTTTCTTGTCTATAGCACTACTAGCAAGGATTATAGAGTATTTAATGTTGATCTTGCTAAAGTAGAAGAATCCATTGATGTTAAGTTCGTTGAGACTCCCAAAGATATTGTTCCAAATGATGATGTTGTAGGTGAAGTAATTCCTATCCTAAAATAACTCCACATCACCAAAAATGGAAAACAGGTGTCCACTCAAGAAGAAGAGAAAGATGAAGAGAAGAAGGATTAAACTCCCCGCTTTGCAAAGAATCATCCAAAAGAGCTGATCTTAGGTGACCCTTTTGAAAGAATGAAGATGCGGGATGCCTTCAATAAAGAACAAGCCAACAACACCTTCATCTCACAACTCAAGCCAAAGAATGTCAAAAAAGCTCTTGGGGATGATCAATGGATCCTAGCCATGCAAGAAGAATTGGAGCAATTTGAGAAGAGCAAAGTTGGGACCCTAGTGCCAAAACCAAGTGATAGAAAGATCATTGGCATCAAATGGGTCTACCGTAACAAGCTAGATGAAAGTGGCATAGTGGTAAGGAACAAAGCATGGTTAGTGGCTCAGGGCTACAATCACCAGGAAGGTATAGATTTTGATGAAACATATGCACATGTAGCTAGACTTGAGTCCATTCATATGTTGCTTGCTTTTGCTAGTTATAAAAACTTTCTTCTTTATCAAATGGATGTTAAAAGTGTGCATTTGAATGGTACACTTAACGAGGAAGTGTATGTTGCACAACCCTGGGCTTTGAACATGATAGCTTACCTACCATGTTTATTTGTTGCAAAAAGCTCTCTATGGACTCAAACAAGCACCTAGAACTTGGTATGAGAAATGAAAGAACTTTTTTTTAGATCATGGGTATATCATGGGCAAAGTAGATTCTATCTTGTTTCTCAAACACACTTCTAACAATTTTCTTATCATTCAAATATATGTTGATCATGTCATTTTTGGCAGAACTAATCTTTATCTTTGCAAGGAGTTTAGTAATCTTATGCATAGTGAGTTCGAGATGAGCATGTTGGGTGAGCTTACATTGTTCCTTAGCTTTCAAATTAAGCAAACTAAAGATGGAAACTTCATCAACCAAGGAAAGTACACAAGTGTGCTACTTAAACAATCTGGGATGGAGAACACCAAGTTGATGGACATACCCATGTCAAACACCGCCAAACTTGGTAAAGATGAAGAAGGTAGATGAGAAGCTCTATAGAGGTATGATTGGATGTTTGCTTTATTTAACTGCCACTAGACCTGATATAATATTTAGTGTTGGTTTGTTGGCTCCCTTTCAATCAAATCCCAAGAAATCACATCTTATAAATGTTAAGAGGATTTAAGATACTTAGCCAAAATTCCAAATTTTGTACTATGGTATCCCAAGTCAAGGGACTTTACTCTTATGGCTTAGTGATGTGATTTATGCATGATACTTGATTGATAGAAAATGCACAAGTGGCACTTGCTTTCTCCTAAGACCATGCTTGGTGTCTTGGTTCTCTAAGAAACAGAGAACAGTGGCATTATCAACCACCGAGACTGAATACATACAGTCGGGAGTTGTTGTGCCCAAGTTCTATGGATGAAGAAAATGCTCCAAAACTTTAACATTCATTTGTATGTCTCTTCTATCTATTGTGATAATACTAGTGCAATGAATATATCTTACAATCCTATATTGCATAGTAGAGCTAAGCACAAAGAGGTTCGTCATAATTTTCTTCATGACCACATTGCCAAAAAGGATATCTATATCACGCATGTGGACACAGAAAATCAGTTGGCAGACATTTTCACTAAACCTCTAGCTAGAAAAAAATTTAATTTTATTAGATGAAACTGCTCATAATTGTTTTGAATGAATCAGATATGCCTCTAGATAGTAGTCATCTATCTTATATGCTTTTCTTATATCTTGATCACCCTTTTTTGCTAAAGTGCTAAAATTTTGTTATTCATATGCCTTGTTTTTCGTTTGTTTTGGATATTTTTCATAAATGTTTGTTTTATCACAAAATAATACCGTGCCTAAGTATGTTTAAAATGCAAAATGGACTAGAAAAGTAAATTTAATTAGCACACTAATGGCTAGAAATTAGAATTTCTAAAGTTGGTTCAGCTGACCATCGGTTGAGTTTCCAACTCGACCGATCTGTAGCCGAGGGCTTTTGTAAGAGCCATTTCGTCCAGTTTCCCAGTCACAGAACTTGACCTATGGCCGACCTAGAGCAAACGTAAGTTAGGCTCAGCCGACTTTTCTCCCTCTCAACTTGAAAAAAATCGTCTGATTCAACCTCCATCTCCCTTAAGCTCTCAACCCTAGCTACGACCATCCTCTCCCTAGCCCTAGTTTGACCTAGATCAACCTCCCTTGACCTCTTTCCCATCAACCCTAGGTGTATGGACAATATGTGGTGGTGTTTCCCTCATTTTGTTCTCTCAATCCTTCTCATTTTGTCTCCATGGCGTCAAATAGGAGAAAGAGAGCTACCCCATATGGAGAACCATCCTCCTCCTCCAACTCATAACTTATACCCTTTGATGATACCTTCTTTGTCTCCCATGATGCTCTACATTGGTACAAGGAGATCCTTCCTAGGAACCCCTTTCCTTTTCGTGCTCTTTTTTATCCAAGCCCTTGTAGACAAAATATTATCGATCAAGTAGCTGAGTTGTTGTACGCCCACCACCTCTCCGCCTTGAGTGTTGAATGCACGTGCTACCACAATTCCATCACAAGCACCAAAGCCATTCACAAATTCTATGCAAATTTACAATGGAATTATGACACTCTCGTACCCCCGCCTAATGCTTAAGTAGTCCTTACTTCTATGATATCTGGGAAGAAATTCCAAGTCTCTGAGGATACCCTGAATATCTTTTTCTCAAGTACTGAGGTGAGTAACACTTGGTGGAAGGATTATTTTAAGTATTTTGACCTTGTTAACCCTAAAGCCTTCTACAAGCAATATGATCTCACTCTTCCTGATATTCATACATTCTTGAATAAGCCTCAGTTTCCCTATAGGAAGAAGTGTACCCTTCCCTCCTCAGCCTTAGACCTCAAGAACCACATACTCGCCCTAGTTATCAACTGCAATATTCATCCAAAGAAAAACCCGACTGAAATTGCAGAGAACACTACGATGATTATGTTATGAATCTTGAAGCACATCAGAGTCAAGTGGGCTAGATATGTTCTCCACCACATGACCTACTTTGACTCTAGTACAAACACCTGTTGCACCCACCCTCCCTAACCTGCCATGATTTGTGGTATTTTTCAGACTGCCACTGTCAAATCTCTTTTCCATGACCTTTATTACAAACCTGCCCGGAAAGGAGTTTGCATCAGTGAGACCACACTTCAGTAGAGTGTTCATACCCCTTCATCTACCACACCCCGAGACTCCATATCCACCCATGCACCTCCACCACCTCAACCATCCCGACCTGTGCACGCCTCTTTCCATGTATCAAATGAAACCCTCATGGGCTACATGATGCATCAACATGTATATAACCTTCAGGTTCAGAAGCACATGCATCAAGATCTCTGTGCTATCATGTTCTATATGAACCTATCCTGTGCACATTCTTATCCTTCCTACTAGTCCTACCCAGGAGGTGACTATACATCCTATGCATATGATCACTTTTACGATGCCCATCCACCTACTACTTCTGCTGATGGCAAATCTACCCCTGCTATGCTACCTCTCCCTGCCGGTCCTATAGCTACCTTTCTTGTAGGACTTGGCACTTATGCTCCTTCTTATCCTCAAGCCCAGGATTTACATGACCTTGGCATGTCATGGGTTGAGAAGAATGCCATGTGGTCTGGTCGTGGTTTCAGTTCCTCTGTCGATGAGGAGATGCCAGATCAGGCTGATGAGGAAGCTGCTACTACTAATGAGGAGGCATCTGAGGATGATGGAGAGGATGGTTCTGATGGCTTTACTGGTGACTCTGGTGATGTTGTTGTCTCTAGTGTACCTTCAAACGGAGATGATGACTATGAGCTACACACCTCTGATGCTAATAATGATGATGATGATGTGGACATAGATAGCTTAGATGTTTAGATGTTTTAGTTTTTTTAGTCTATAGATGCTGATCATATATATCTTTCTAGACTATTTTGTACTAAAAACATCTGGGCACATTATTTGAGCTGTACTATTTATTATCATGTTGGTTTCATCATTTTGGCTTGTAGTTGTTTCTGAGGACATGCCTTTTGTGTTGTAATCTTAATCATATGTACATTTGCTCTTTAATTTACTATATCTCATGAGTTGGTGCCATGTTTCCCATATTTTGATTATGACTTAGATTGTTTGTTTCTCTCTTGTCTCTGTTCGACATATGCTTTGAGATTGCATGTTTCATCTCGTGGATGTATGTTTTGGTTGTGCTTGGAGAAGACCTATTTTTGTGCTCTTCTACCCCCTTCCTTTTTGATAACATCAAAAGGGGGAGAGAAGTTCAATGTGTTGAAGCTCAACCATATTGCCTTTATTATATGTGATCCTTTTCTTGTTCAATATATGCTCTATCATGTGACTTTGCTAAAGGACCATATAGTATACATGTTATATTATTTTGTGTAGATAGACCAACTATGCATGTAATAGTAAGCAAGATTGAGGGGGAGCAATTCACATTGTTAAAATCATGAATCCCCTTGCAATTTACAAGGCTAAGGTATAACTTTACATAACCTTTTCAATATGATTGAGGAATGGTTTGTCATTGTCAAAAAGGGGGAGAATGTTGACTTGAGAGTTATACATTGTCCATATTTTGATAATGACTTGAACATTCCATTCCTATGTATGTAATATGTTTGTTCAAGATTTATTTCAGGATTTAGGTACATGAAAAGGATCAATTACACAAGCCCTACCTTGTTCAAGTTCAAGTCAAATGCAATGCAAGTGTGTGTTTTGGGAAAGCACTCCAAAAGACCTTATATTAATTTTGTAATCACTTGTATTGATGAAATGACTTGTAATTAAGATGAGAAAAAGTTAGAGACACTTAAATCCAACGTTTGGTCACTCAAAAGTCAAACTAGATAATTTGTCTTAGGTTGTTTATCAGTCGAGTTGGTAACTCGACTGATCTAGTGATTGATTTTCTAAAATGACCAATCAGTCGAGTCGCACACTCACAGAACTCAACCGATTGATCAACTAAGCAAAACTAATTTTGACTCTTCAGTTGAGTTTCCCAGAATAAACTCGACCAAAAGTTTGAAATTGTCTTTGTACTTTAATGGATCGATTGAGTTACCTTTATTGAAACTCGACCAAATGTACTGTATGGAAAACACAAAAAAGTGATTATAACTGTCAGAGAGTTGTTTTGAGAAAAAATAGATCCATTGTAACTTATAAAACATCTATATTTCATCCTTAAGTGATCCCACACTCAAAGGAACACCCCAACTATAAATAGGACCCCTTGGAGTTCATTCTAAGTTTGCTCATTCATGCTATCCTAAGTCCTTTCTATAGTTGAGAGTGTTACAACCCCATTGAGCCCCTTTCTCTCTCTTATTTACAAAATATTTTGTGATTATGAGCAAGTTAGGTCTGTTGTAAGAGAGCTACCTTCATGTGCTTATAAAGCTCTCATTCCTTCCATCTTCCCAATCACCTTTCTCAAAGAGTAACGGTTGAAGCAAGCTACTCTGAGTGAAGGTGAAGCTGTTGCTGGACTTCTTCAAGGTTGAAGAAGAGGTGGAGATCTTCTCTAGGTGAAGGAGAAGGGCAAGGCCAAGTTTCAAGAAGAGTGGGTAAATCCTTCAAGGCCAAAGACTTAATGCAAGTGTGGGAAAATCCTTGTTGAAGACTGAAGACATCTTGATCAAGTGCGTAAGTCCTTGTGTAGATGGAAGACTCTTGTCTTGAGTAGGTAAGTCCTTGGATGTATGGTGGTTTCCTTGTATCTCTTATGAATGAATATAAGTATACACAGATTGCAAAGTCCTAGATGTTGATCTCTCTAGGTAGTGGATTGACTATCTCCTAGTTTGGAGATTGGAACCACTCTAAACCAGCTTGTCCAAGTGCATATTTCAATTTCTCTCATCCTTGCTATGCTTGCTTAGATAGGACTTCAAATTGTTCTTAAGCTATTGGGTTTGATTGATATAATTTGAAGGTATAACTTATCTTGTGAGAATTTTGAATCTCTATTCACCCCCCTCTAGAGACTTAGATCCAATACTCATCAAACACCAAGAATTGATGACTTGTTTAAATTTATTTCCTAATTGTTCTATGTCCATTTCTCACTCAATTCCCTCCTTTATCAGTTTCCTTCTACTAATAAGTTAAATGTTTACCCGCATGATGTTGTCAGTAACCTTGGATTCCCTGGATAGACAAGCTACCTCATTGGCAGGGATTGAAGAAGCAATTTAGCTGATTAACAAGGCGCTAGAGGAGCATACCAAAATTCCCCAAGACAAAAGGTTACAACTACAACTACACAAAGAGCAATATGAAATACCACTAGGGGATTGGTGCCCTGAATCTGAAGAGAAGTCACATGCATCTGAAGCGACAAACACATCTAAGTACGTGCTATCTAAAGAAGAAACACAGATAAAAGGAAAGAGAAAGGGATTAGGATCAAGTCTGGATACCCCAACAACAAAGAAGAAGAAGATAGTTGTGAAGGCAAGGACACAAACCAGGGGAGTAGGGTCATCGAGCATGCCAACAGGCTCAGTGGCAAGGGAGACACCGATGCCAACTGATGAAAGCAAGGAGCAACAACAACCCACATTCCAACCTCGAGACCAGGAGCACCAGGCAAATTATGAAATTTTCATGAGGACAAAGACATTCAAGCAAACACAATACATAAACAAAGAAGACCTTAAGAAGATAGGACTCAATGACTGCGTCATGGAATTCTTGAAGGGGGGTGACTATGTATGTCATATGCACTACGACCAAACAATCTTACACAGACCTTATAGTCGAGTTCATGTCTTCCCTTATGAAGGTTCCTATCGAAGACAAAGAGAAAGGTGAGGCAGGGGAGTATACAAACTGCTAGCACAAATGGGAGGCAAAGACTTCTATGTAACATAGAAGTAGTTGAACGGGATATTTACTACATCACAAGAGCAAGACACATCATGTATGGTGGAACAATATTATAAGGATGCAATTGGGTTTAACAGACATAAATCCTGAGAAAAGTTTATAGGGGAGACGAAACACAACCCGATGAAATCTAAAATAGCCCAGATACCCTCTTGTTTTATCAGATTGATGTAGAAAATCATTGCTAACATGGTGTTTGCCTATCTGAAATAGGAAACGTATCTAGAGGGGACCTTTTCCTAATATGAACCTGTTAGAGAAGTGACCTATCAATATTGGGAGATTTCTCATCAACAAACTATCTACAACCGCAGGTCAAGAAGACAAGTAGAAGATGAAAGAATTTTGCATTGGAGGCTAAATAACTATTATCACATTCTACTTCCTTGACCTAAACACACTAAGGCAACATGAGGTGACTAAACGACAGACCCAGATAGACATCAAGTACCTCATAACGGTTGGGATACTCACATAGAAAGGGGATAAAAAATACTACAGACATGCCAAGTCTAATAAGCTGCTCCCTCTCCATGAAATGGTCCATTGTGACGCTAATAAGATGAGGCCAACTATGAATGATATAGACAAGATGAATTCTAGTACCATTAGGAGAGCAATAGACCCCCTCACCCCATCACCTCCTAGGAAGAAGAACAAGAGAAAGTAGCAGAACCAACAAAACTAGGGAAAAGGAAGAAGCTATCAGTGAAGTACACAAGGTGGTGTCTAAGGCACCAATATTAGAGAGAGAACTGATCCAACCACAAACAAAAGATGCACCAAGGAAAGAACACCCATTTTCAGCATAACTAATTGTTCTAGCTTCCCTCAAGGAAGAGGTCAAAGTTTGCACCAACCAATTGCCATCACCAATGGACACATGAATATCAGACATGCTAGAATAACATAATGAACATAGGGTATCCACAAGTATGGATGAACAACAAAGAACCCCTGAAGATGTCCAAGTGAAGGAGGCTCTATCCACAATAGAGGGGGGTGCAGGGAATCTGAAGGAACCAGAACATGTGGTTCAACATCATCATCAGGATAAGCTGACAACACCGCCACAAACAACCAAGGGACCAACTTCAATAACCACAACCCTGCATAATGAACAACAACAACCAACTAGGTTTGGTGAGGAATTAGGGCAATTCGACACAATCTGTGAGCAAGTGCACAACTCTTCTTCAAATGCACTACTTATTTCTTCTATCATGCAAGTAATAAAACTGTAGGTAGAACACATAGACGAGAGGACAACAACACTCTCATAGTTCATGAAATACGTCCTCCTGAACCAATGCATGATAATGCAAACAATACAAGAGATGGTGGAGGAGGTGGCATAACTCATTAAGGAGAAGGACATCATGCAGAAATACATGGACGCCATGCACATGCATCATGAAAATTGTATGAAAAAGATATAAGAAGAACGTAAGTACATGAAGGAGTGGCAAGCCAAAAGAAGGAAAAAGTAGTTTTCCAACTGATAACCTCCATTTTTGGATGATTATCTTAGTCTTTTTCTTTAGTTTTCCATACTCTTTCTAATTTAAAATTATACATAATCCCTAATTTTTCCCTCTCATTGTAAATATACCATCAGACTAACTTTTCCCTTTTATTTATGCAGAAAAACACAAAAAAAGATCATAAAAGACTAACTCAGCCTCAAGACTGCATGGACTCAAACGGTCCCCAGACCGCATGAAGCCAATCGGTCCCGAGACTGCATGGAGTCACACGGTCTCAAGACCGCATGAAGCCAACTGGTCCCGAGACCGCATGGAGTCACACGGTCTCAAGACCGCATGAAGCCAACCGGTCCCGAGACCGCATGGAGTCACACGGTCTCAAGACCGCATGAAGCCAACCGGTCCCGAGACCGCATGGAGTCACACAGTCTCAAGACCGCATGAAGCCAACCGGTCCCGAGACCGCATGGAGTCACACGGTCTCAAGACCGCATGAAGCCAACCGGTCCCGAGACCGCATGGAGTCACACGATCTTAAGACCGCATGAAGCCAACCGGTCCCGAGACTGCACGGAGTCACACGGTCCCGAGACCGCATGAAGCCAAATGGTCTCAAGGTCCAAACGGTCTCAAGGTCCAAATAGTCTTGAGGCCCAAACAGTCTTGAGGCCCAAACGGTCTCGAGGCCCAAACGGTCTTGAGGTCCAAACGGTCTCCAAACCGTTTGGACTTCACTTAAGGCCTATAAATAAGACCCCAAGGGTCCTCCACCGGATATCAAGTTTCAGACGTCCAAAGTATGCCTCAATCACTCCATAGCACTTGTGACTTCCATCCTCCGCCCTGGGGCTGTCGGTCTGAGACCCATAGTACTCCATCTCGAAGCTGCTTTCTCTCTCTCCGCCAAAGAAGGTGGGAAGAGGGAGATCTCGTCATCGCGCAACCTGTGAAGTGGTGGATTGTTTCTCTCTCTCCAAGGGGTTGACTTTCCTCTCTCCTTTATGAGGATGATGCACTCTCTCTCTCTTCTTGCCTCCTTCTTTGTCCTAGTCATGAGCGAGTAGTCTCTTTCACTAGGGTGCGGGGAGTAGCCCCGCTACCCATGTTTTCATATCATGTAAATGTAATCCATAATTTGTAATATAGAGTTCCTATCTTTTCAGTTCGACATCAAACGTTTAATGAATGCATGTTGCTTGATCTCCAACTTGTGTTATCCTTTATCTTTTAGTATGAATTGTCTACGTTTGCACTATTAGATTCGAAACTCGTTTGTATGTTGGTTCTTGGTGCATGTATCCACCATGCATCTGTTACGGTATCTAGAAGTGTATCTCAAGAAGTGGAGTAAACTCGCTATCATTCGTTGCACTTTCATACTATGAAATGGAATCGGTTGACGTATGAAAGTGCAACCTTGGTAAGTCGACGAACACACTTTGCGAGGGGAATGATGCAAAGTAGGTGACCATTTGTTCGAGAATGGCTGGCGTTGCAACATTCCCGTACTTCTTGTGGTTAGTTCTTTGAAAGGAGACTAAGCCTACAAAGATACTAACTGACTAAACTCTTTTTGTAGGTTATGTTTTGTTTTGCATGTGTTGATCCATGTGTAGTGGCGGTGAAAAACCGATCACACCCTAGTGACTTTTATCCTTGTTTAACTCCTTAGTTTTACTTGCTTTCTTTACTTTTCATGTTCTTAGTTTAAAACAACAAAAACCAACCTTTCGAGTTAAGTGCCTACTATTAAGTGACTAAGTGAAATTCTAACGTTTTCCATCTTGTTGCTTGCAACAAGACCGTTGTCCCGAGGATTCGACCCTTAACTATACTACGATAAGACTTCCACGTATCTTAGCATATGTGGGTGGAGTTCTTTATCTAGTATATGCAAGGCTAAACCTAAAGACTTACTATCTTTAGGATTTTTAGTTGGTGCACGCAATTCCACGTAAGTGCCCCCATCACTGACTTATGAGATCAGAGGGAAGATCAATCACTTCTCTCAACTACCTGGAGAAACCCTTGCTGAAGCTTGGGAAAGGTTTAAAGAACTTTTGCGGAAGTGCCCCCATCATGGAATCTCCCAGAACCAATTGATAGAAACCTTCTATCGGGGAGTGAGCGATGATATCAAACAGTTTTTGGATTCCTCATCTGGAGGAAACTTCATGAGAAAGAATTATGAGGACGCCTGGAAAATTGTTACACTCGGAGCTGAAAACCAGTCCAACTGGAGACGGTCAGCCGGTAAAGGTGTCCTCAAGGTATACAAAGCTGAAGAATCAATAGAGATGAAGGCAATAGCTGAAGCCTTGAAAACCATTGTTCATAAACAACAAGCTCTCGAGACTTCTCTTGGAGAGTTTGATAAGAAGAAAAATCCTCTGGTTCAACAAGTCAAGGCTGCCACAGGAACCTGTGAGGCCTGTCATGCTTCTGACCATCCGACCCTTTCCTGCGGTATGCTTTATAATGTGATGATGGATCTGCATCCACCACCACAACCATATGAACCTATCACTGACCAGTCGGAAGAACAACTACCGAAACAAGTCAACTCTATCCACTCTATCCCTGGACAAGTCTACTACAACCCTAATCAGCCAAGGAATCATCCAGGATTTCAATATGGAAATCCTACTGGGACCGCTAATCCATAGCATCAGACGCAGGGAGGATCCTCTAGTAGACTGCCACCTGGGTTCCCAAACAATTTCAACCAAAATCAAGGGAACTCCAGGAATAACTTCCCTAGGGCTAACTACCCCAGGAACCAATCGGCCTACTACCAGTACACTCATCCTCCGCTTCATCCACAACTGCATACTCAGCAACCTCAGCTGGCGCTACCACCACAACAATCTCAACAAGCCCAACAATAAAGTCCTCTGAAAAACACTCCTCCTCAACCGGAAGATGAAATATCCTTGATAAGACAGATGCTGCAATCTCAACAGACTATGCTTGCTAATCAGCAAGCGCAGCAAAAAGCAGTAGAAGCCCAGCTTGCCCAGATTGCTGCACAATTGAAGCCTCCGGCAGGCACATTTGCAGGGCAGCCTGAATCAAATCCTAAGCATGGACAGAACAGACATGAACAGTTGAATGCTGTCACCACGAGATCGGGACGCACTCTTCATGAGATTACCAAGCTCACTCTGGATAATGATGATACACCCGCTTTTATGACGAATGAGAGCCCGCAAAAAGGAATGGAGAAGCCCTCAGAGGGCACAAAGGGCAAAGATAAAGACCAAGTGTCCGCAAAACCTGAAGTTTTGCAATATAAACCAAGAATCGTGTATCCAGGTAGACTGCGAGAAACGAAGATGGACACCAGGTTTCAAAAGTTCAAGGAGGCGATGAAGAAACTGTACATTGATATCCCGCTCCTTGATGCTCTTTCCGAGGTGCCAGCCTGGGAAAAATACCTCAAAACCTTGTTATCAAGAAAGTATATCACCGAGGAGCAAGAAACTGTAAAGCTTGCCCAGACCACTTCTGACATTATCCTAAACAAAATGCCAAAAAAGAAGAAGGATCCAGGATCCTTCGGAATTCAATGTTGCATTGGAAACACATCTACTAAAAAGGGATTAGCTGACCTTGGGGCCAGCATATCCATCATGCCTTACTCTATGTGCAAACGTCTGGGTTTCACCGAATTGCTGCCTACAACAATGACTATTCAATTAGCTGATTCCACCATAACCACACCTCTGGGGATCATTGAATATATCCCAGTAAGGATAGGCAAGGATGCTTACGTTCCATGCGACTTTGTTATCATGGATATTAAAGAAGACTTGAGATACCCGATTATTTTCGGCAGACCTTTCCTTGCTACTGCCAGGGCACTTATCGACGTCGAAGCTGGCACCATCATTCTTAGGCTCGGAAAAGAAGCAATTCAATTCCGAGTCCTTAATAGTATGAAAGGCCCCAACATCAAAGAGGAGGTCTTCCTTCTTGA
Source organism: Alisma plantago-aquatica (assembly GCA_963693085.1). Classification (NCBI taxonomy): domain Eukaryota; kingdom Viridiplantae; phylum Streptophyta; class Magnoliopsida; order Alismatales; family Alismataceae; genus Alisma; species Alisma plantago-aquatica. Next base: position 3,211,909 of record OY856410.1, read on the forward strand.
CGCAATTCAACAAATGTCACAATTAGAAATATCCGAGCCGGCTGATGAACTAGAGAACGTCCTAATCAATCCAGATGTTGAATTTTCTGCGAATGAACTAGTTCAACAGTGTTTGCAACATTTAGAAAAGGCCGAAGAAGCACCAACGACCACTTTTGAAGAACTTAAAGCAGTTACCATTATAGAAGCAGCTGAGCCACCGAAAGCCCCTGAAATGAAGACTTTACCCACAGGGCTTAAACATGTTTTCCTAGATGAGGAAAAATTATGCCCGGTCATCATCAGCTCTACCCTTACAGAAGATCAGGAAGAAAGGCTTTTGGATGAGCTGAAGAAGCACAAAAAGGTCATTGGATATAAGATAACTGACCTAACGGGCATAAGTCCAACCCTGTGTATGCACATACTTCCAATGGTTGAAGAATTCAAGCCCTCTCGCGAACATCAAAGAAAACTGAATCCTAATCTCAAGGAGGTAGTTCGTCTGGAGGTCCTCAAATTACTCAAAGCTGGCATAATCTACCCTATTTCTGAATCCCAGTGGGTCAGCCCTGTCCAGGTTGTTCCAAAAAAAGGGGGCACTACTGTAGTGCTCAACGACAAAAATGAGTTAGTGCCTACCAGGACTGTAACAGGGTGGCGGATGTGTATTGATTATAGGAAGATGAACAAAGCCATGAGGAAAGACCACTTCCCTCTACCCTTCCTCGATGAAGTCTTGGAATGCCTAGCTCATGAGAAATATTTTTGCTATCTCGATGGTTACTCCGGGTTCTACCAAATACCCATACACCCGGAGGACCAGGAAAAAACTACCTTCACCTGTCCTTTTGGGACATATGCCTTTAGAAGAATGTCGTTCGGGTTGTGCAACACACCCGCTATGTTCCAACGGTGTATGTCTGCCATCTTCGCCGGTCTAACTGAATCCGTCATGGAAGTGTTTATGGACGATTTCTCAATTTACGGAGATTCCTTTGATAACTGTTTAATCAATCCTGGACAAGTTCTGCGACGCTGCGAGGAAACAAACCTTATCTTGAATTGGGAGAAATGCCATTTCATGGTAACGGAAGGTGTCGTCCTCGGACACAGGGTGAGTGACAGGGGGATCGAGGTAGATAAAGAAAAAATTGATGTTATCTCGAAACTGTCGCCACCGAAAGATATAAAGGGAGTGAGAGCTTTCTTGGGTCATGCGGGATTCTATAGAAGATTCATCAAAGATTTTTCGAAGATAGCAAAACCTATGACCCAGCTCCTGACTAAAGATACTGAGTTCATCTTCAATCAGGAATGTATGCAAAGCTTCTCCACCCTCAAGAATGCTTTAATTTCCGCACCTATTCTGAGAGCTCCAGATTGGTCGCAGCCTTTCGAAATCATGTGTGACGCAAGTGATTACGCAATAGGGGTTGTTTTAGGACAACAAATTGATAAGAAACCTTATGTTATCTATTATGCATCCAGAACGCTAGATGAAGCCCAGAAAAACTATACTACCACAGAAAAAGAGTTTCTGGCTGTCATCTATGCGTTTGAAAAATTTCGCTCGTATTTGATTAGTTCTAAGGTCATCATTTATACCGACCACTCCGCCATTCGATACCTGATTCAAAAGCAAGATGCCAAACCCAGGCTCATCCGATGGGTGCTGATGCTTCAGGAATTGGACTTAGAAATTAAGGATAAAAGTGGAGTGGAGAACGTTGTAGCTGATCATCTCAGCCGTATCGAGGTTGACAAAGAAGATAAAATCCCTATCCGAGATTCTCTTCCAGACGACCAACTTATGAAGGCAAACCATGGATTCCCTTGGTACGCAGATATCATCAATTATCTAGCCACAGGGATTATCCACCCTTCTGCTTCCTACCATGACAAAAGGAAGTTTCTTCATGATATAAAACAATATTATTGGGATGAACCCTACCTGTTTCACCTTTGCGCTGACGGACTTTTCCGTCGTTGCTTGCCAGAAGAAGAAATAACCCCGGTCCTCGAACATTGCCATTCCGGACCCACGGGGGGCACATGAGTGCTAAGAAAATAGCTATAAAAGTTTTACAATCTGGTTTCTTCTGGCCCACCATATCAAAGGACTCCTACGATTTCGTGAAAGCCTGTAACAAATGCCAATTTTCTGGAAACATATCAAAAAGAGACAAAATGCCCCTCACTATGTGGTAGGAAATTGAGCTTTTCGATGTGTGGGGGGTAGACTACATGGGCCCTTTCCCTTCATCCTATGGCTTCTCTTACATCTTGGTCGCAGTGGACTACGTCTCAAAGTGGGTCGAAGATGTACCCACTGTGTCCAGCGATTCCAAGCATGTTATTAAATTGTTCAAAGATATTATTTTCCCAAGATTTGGAGTTCCCAGAACTGTCATATCAGATGGCGGGACCCATTTCTTGAAACGAAGTTTTGAAGCCTTACTGAAAAAGTACGGAGTCAATCACAAAGTTGCAATGCCCTACCATCCACAGACTAGTGGTCAGGTGGAGGTATCTAATAGACAATTAAAGGCAATTCTTGAAAAAACGGTGAACAAAAACTACACTGATTGGTCCACCAAACTTCCTGATGCCCTTTGGGCATACCGAACTGCATATAAAACACCAATTGGAACAACTCCATTCCGTTTGGTGTACGGGAAGTCATGTCATCTTCCAGTAGAGCTGGAACACAAAGCCTGGTGGGCCATCAAGCAATTAAATTTCGATCTCAAAAGTGCAGGAGAGAATAGACAACTCCAGTTGCAGGAGCTAGAAGAGCTCCGAATGACTACCTATCAGAGCGCCAGAATCTATAAGGAGCAGACAAAAATGTGGCACGACGGTCATCTCAAGAGGAAAGACATCGCCGTCGGCGACAACGTGCTCCTTTTCAACTCAAAGCTCAAGTTGTTTCCCGGAAAACTTCGAACAAAATGGTCCGAGCCCTTCACCATAAAGCATATTTATCCAACTGGAGCTGTGATAATTGTCGACAACAACGGAGGCAAAAGGACGGTCAACGGTCATCGTTTGAAAAGATACTACTCTCCGACAGACAAAATGCCAAGACAAACCATAGAAATCAAAGATGCCACGCCGTCAGCATAACAACATCACAACTTCGTCGAGCCAGCGACGTAAAACCCAGGCGCTACTTAGGAGGCAACCCAAGATTTTAGTTTCTTCCTTCAATTTCTGTTCTTTTAATTACACTAGGTTTATCTTATGAAAAAATATATATATAAAAATTCATATAACCAAAACAAAAAAAATAAGCAAAATAAAATAACATAAAAATATATATATAAACTAAAACAAATATAAAAATATAAAAATCTTTTCAACCTTTACCCTTCCAAACGGTCTTCAAACCGTTTGGAGCCAAACGGTCTCGAAACCGTTTGGAGCCAAACGGTCCTGAAACCGTTTGGAGTCCAAACGGTCTTGAAACCGTTTGGAATGCAAACGGTCGCTAAACTGTTTCCTATAAATATAAACCCTACCCCCTCCTTCTTCTCTCTTTGACTCTCGAGTTTTCTCAAGCTTTCGCGAAGGAATATTCCATTGCCTCTTGCTCCCCTGCTCCCGCGCAACTCACCTCTGATGACCTGGTTCCCGTGCTTCTACACAGCAACCCCACCTCCGCACCACCACTCTTTGCTTCTTCTCCGTTGACGCTACCAGCAGCTGCAAGGTAGACCTGCAACTGCAAGGTAGACCTGCAACCATGGCATTCTGGCAGGCTTTTTCGCTTCCGCAACCCTCTGTACCGACGTTTATGATTTCGGCGCCGCCGCGGTGTTCCACCTTCTCCAACGTCGGTGCCACCTTCGTCGTCGCTATCCTCTCTATCTTCGCCATCGGCTCCGCCTTCTCGTTCGCCGTTTTCGTTTCAATCGCCGACAGCTCTGTCCACCGCCGCCTTCGCATTCGTCGTCGGCGCCCTCACCGTTTCTCCTTCGTTGACGGTGCCTTCGCTGTTTCGCCTTCACCTTCGCCGGTTGTCGCCTAACGTTCCGCCTTCCAAACGGTCTTGAAACCGTTTGGGACCAAACAGTCTTCAAATTGTTTGGGACCAAACGGTCCTGAAACCGTTTGGCACCAAACGGTCTTGAAACCGTTTGGGACCAAACGGTCTTCAAACCGTTTGGGACCAAATAGTCCTGAAACCGTTTGGCACCAAACGGTCTTGAAACCATTTGGAACCAAACGGTCCTGAAACCATTTGGCTTTCCATAACCTCTAAAAATAAAAAATATATATATATATATACATAAAACCAAACTTTGAAGAACTCCTTCATTATTAAGGAAAAGGATGCGAAACTGCATTATGTCTTCTGCCCTACAGTCAAGTTATCAAGAACCCTCCTCCCGCTTCCGGATCTTGTAAACTATGACACAAAAAAGCTCCTCTTCTCTGATGAAGAGCTTACACAACTCTTAGCTTCGGTTAAAGCAGCCGACAAGAAAGCAAAAGTGGGACAGACAGAGCTCAGTATCACTGCCCCGGCAGCTCAACCATCAAAAATACCTATTAAACGACCTTCCAGAAGGCAGTTGCAGGCACAACAGCTGTCAGGGACACCAACATCAAGGCCAAATCCAGAGGCCGAGACCCTCCATGAAGAAAACATAACCACCTCATCAATCGACTCTTTCATTCAGAGTCTACATGATCAACTAACCACCACCACCACTCCACCTTCCACCTTCCCAACATCTACCACTCCTCCCTTCTTCACCACATCCACACAACCATTCACATCCTCTTCTCCACCCCTATGCCTGACTTTACCACTTTCCCATTCATCTCCACAATCTCTACCCCATCACTATCCCTCCCACCACTTTCATCGAAGATACCACCACCTTTCACATCCACCACCACCCCGACACCGCTGGTGACTCCATCCATAGTCACCACGCAGCTCAGGGTACCATCAATGTCTCTTCCGCAAGACACTAACACCATCCCACGCAGACCCCAGTCATCCCACCCTTCCACTCCCGGGGTCCCCTTTTCTAACATTGGTGAGGAATTCAGACGTCAATTTGATGTCGTCCGAAACCTCCTCACCGATCCTTCTAACATATTACATTCTATTTTTTCTTGTGTGCAGGGTTTATCCAGACAAGTGGCCACGATCGACGAACAACATCGAGCTTTGCCCAACATCCTCCAAGGATTCCAGCAACGACAAGCTGAGGTGGCTAAGCAAGTTGAGCACATCAACAGCCACTACAACAACTTTCCAGAACTGGTCCTTGGAGCGAAGCGCCAGTAAGAAGCGATGATGAAGCAAGTCGATGAGATCTCTACGTAGACTCAACCTCTGCCTGAGACTCTCTGCGAGCTCTAGCAATAACAAGAAGTTCTGAGCACGCGCCTGGACACCATCAGCATCACACTCACACAACTAAATAATCGCCAAGAGGAGTCAACTAATAATGACATCCAGCAGCTACGTGCTCAAGTTACAGATCTAACAAAACGTTTCCTCTCCGCCGAGGGTCGATATAATGACCTCAAAGAAACCCACGACGCACTGCTCGAAACACACGAGCATCTGCAAGTGGCTTTCGATGAGTTACAAGCCACCCATCGGCGGTGCAAACAGACCGCAAGTAAAAAGGCAGCAGACAAGGCAGCGGCCGACAAGGATGGCAATAGTGACGAAGAAGATGACTTCGACTCATCTGCTGATTCGAACAAAGATACCACCTCCTCTGGTGATAAATCTGATGATGGAGAGGACCCAGGCAATGCAGCAGAACCTTCTCACAAAGGTTCCGACCAAGGTCACCACGAATCACCCCAAGTCCCCACACAATGATAATGTCAACATGTCATATGGGGACCAATTCCTTGATTATTCCGCTCTGGGATCCATCGGGGAGGCTGCCAAAGATGCAGCTTTCGCTGCGTTCCACCAATGCATATTAGGAACCAACACTAGCCCACCCATTACAACCGCTCCACCTTTCCCCGCGCTCGACACGTCAGCACTTTCCCCCCTTGACCAGGATGAGGCAGAACGAGTAAGCTTAGACACGGATGAAGACCTTGATTCTGCCTCTGACTCAGAAGACAATCTACAAGGCCATGAAGAAGCCTTAGTACAACCTACTTCTTCCCCTCCACAAGAGCTTCCCCCGCCACCACCTCTGTCGCACAAAACGCATGACCTGGATATGGCGACCATCTCCACATTAGATGCTTAGGACATTTTTATACTGAACACTATTGTGGACGATGCAAAGGCAGGGGACGACATCATTTATCACAATACCAGAACTAAGTGCAAGATGACACGAGAAGACTTCCGCAACATCCTGCGACCTCGGTCCACGATGCCAATGGCAATCTTCCGTTTCCTTCTCGCCAACTATATAGAAACGTATAGAAGTCCTAAGAGGCACCATCCGGTTTTCAATGCCTTGCCTGCTCTGTCTATTGGCCTTTTATACAAGGACATATGAGCAAAATCAATCGAGAGGCTGCGTGCCAGTTTAGCACGACGGGCACGTTATCTTACCATGCCCTTTCAAGTGTCGGACCATTGCCTATTATGATTGTCGATACCGAAGCTCAGGATGCCAAGGTCTATAATTTTTGTGGCGCTGAGCTACCCGCCAGTATAATAAACTTTGTTGGTGAAGCAGCAGGTGAAGTGAGATGTATTCCCTTCCGGCTACTTAAGTTAATTTGGGCTGCACGCCCATCTCTCTGCCAAGACTGGTGGCAGCCTTGGTTCTGAATAATAAACCCTCAAGTTCAAGCTACCGAGGGATCTGGGGACTGCGCTTTCTGCACCATACGTCACATCCAAGCACTAAACCAAGAAATCCCATTTACTGACCTTGTTGCTAAAGATTTTCACTCTTTGCGAGGGCGTTACACCATGGAGCTCATCTGCGATAGAAGGTTCTTTAAGGACCCGACAATGGCACCAGATGACGTCCCTCGTTATCTCTTTTCAGCTATCCAACACCCGCAGAGGTGACCTTTCCGCCACACTCTGAAAGAGTTGGAAAAACCAAAGGAACCGGACTTAGCCGCAGAGCAAAGTAAAAAAGACACCGATCCTTTGTCTGCCATAAAACCGACATTTTCTGACTTCGATCCCAGTGCTTGCAAAGGTCTCTCTGACATCGAACTACGTCTCATTATAGCGCAGCTCTCAGCCGAAAAGGATGAGCTCGTATTCATGTCTAGGGACATTCTAGTTATGGCAGACACGCTTCGAGAGACTTTACAGATTAAAGGATCCCTCTCCGTCATCCTAATGGCCGCTTATTAGGTTTTACTCGGCCAAAATAACCCCACTACATACATGGCATCCCCATACATGAAGGATGATCTCTTAAAGCTCAAGAACTTCGGCACAACTGAAGCGCTGATCTCCTTTCTACAGCACACAACGCCAAAGTTCATCATGTTACCCTTCCTTTATCATGAGAACTGGATGCTCCTGGCAACAAACCTACCAGAAGGAACAACTACAATATACAACAGTTCCGATAGCCAGTACAATCCACGACAGAAGAACTATGTCGTGACACCAAGGACGCCAATAGAGGTGGTAGAGAAGGAATGCGCTGACAAATTAATTGCCTTTCTAAGTCAGCATACTAAGGCTTACGACACAGAGCATTTTCATCGCCCTTCCTTCAGTCACAAATGCCCCCAGCAAATCTGAGAATCCAACGACTGCGGCTTCCACATCCTCTACTGGATGTACACCATCATCGTTCTTCAAAGACCAGTAGAAGATATGATAGACGTGGACTACCACGCTCTACGAGGATAGTTCGTAGCAAATCTACTTCAATCACCAGGGGCAAATTCAGAATTACCTTAGCCTACATCCCTTGTCATCGTACTTCTCAACCAATCACTTTGACACTCTGAGGACAGAGTGAGTGATAAGTTGGGGGGGGTACATTAGACAAGGGCGAGGTATCATTCTAAATCCCTCTTTTCTCCTTTCTCTGTTTGTACATATTTTTTTTTTCTCTTTTCTTTAACTTTCTTTTTTAATTAACCCTTTTTGAATAGAACCACCCTCAATTAACTTTAGAATCATGTTAGTCCCCAAAAGTAAATAGCACTTAGACATTTAATGGCGATTTAATAATGTCCCTCTACTACTGATTTTCATGTTTTTGCTTCACTTCTTTATCTGACTCTCCACAGGTCAATATCAAGGCAGAAATAAGCCAGGCTCTCAAGGATGAGAGGGGCATCAGGCAACTTCCAAATCAAGAATTTCTGCAAGTGGACCACAAACCAAATAAGTTCATGTTGATAAAATCTAAGAACAACTTTCCTCTCTCCAAAATAAAAGAGGCTTGGCTGCCCAAAAAAAAATTTCCCAAACAAAACCCCCAAAATCCAAGCCTGCGAGTCATCGAAAGCCAGAGAGTCGAATAAAATTATGAGAGTTGTGCCATAAATAAGGATCTATATAAAGAACCGATGAAGGTCTCACCCGGCCGGCACATTCAGCTGCCCTCATAAAGGCAGATGTGTCGTGCCCGATAGTGAAACCCTAAGGTATCTAAATATATGAAAGGCTTATAAAGGACTCACCCGGCCGGTACATTCAACTGCCCTCACAAAGGCAGATGTGTCATGCCCAGTAGTGAGATCCTAAAAGCATAGACAACCCCTCCCCCACTTGAAGGGGGAGTTACACTTCAAGCCTTTAGCCAACCCTCATACCCTCTCTAGCTTCTAGTAGGTCTTTCAGAGAGGTATAAAGCTGATTACAGTCAACAACATGCACAGAATAAAGGTGGTCCCGATGCAAGCTACGAGATATGGAAAGAACCTGAGACCCAAGCAACTCTCGAAACCTAAAAGAGTCAAGGCAAGCAATAAGACTTGATATGACCTTAGGAGAACTCAGGTTAAGAATTGAAGCAAGAGTATGGAAATCCTAACTAAATAAAATCGCCTCGCCTTTACATGCCTCAGCTCTATCTAACTTGAGGACAAGCTAGACTCTAAGTTAGGGGGGGTGATAACCTCCATTTTTGGATGATTATCTTAGTCTTTTTCTTTAGTTTTCCGTACTCTTTCTAATTTAAAATTATACATAATCCCTAATGTTTCCCCCTCATTGTAAATATACCATCAGACTAACTTTTCCCTTTGATTTATGCAGAAAAACACAAAAAAAGATCATAAAAGACTAACTCAGCTTCAAGACCGCATGGACTCAAACGGTCCCCAGACCGCATGAAGCCAATCGGTCCCGAGACCGCTTGGAGTCACACGGTCTCAAGACTGCATGAAGCAAACCGGTCCCGAGACCGCATGGAGTCACACGGTCTCAAGACCGCATGAAGCCAACTAGTCCCGAGACCGCATGGAGTCACACGGTCTCAAGACCGCATGAAGCCAACCGGTCCCGAGACCACATGGAGTCACACGGTCTCAAGACCGCATGAAGCCAACCGGTCTTGAGACCGCATGGAGTCACACGGTCTCAAGACCGCATGAAGCCAACCGGTCCTGAGACCGCATGGAGTCACACAGTCTTAAGACCGCATGAAGCCAACCGGTCCCGAGACCGCATGGAGTCACACGGTCCCGAGACCGCATGAAGCCAAATGGTCTCAAGGTCCAAACGGTCTTGAGGTCCAAACGGTCTCAAGGTCCAAACGGTCTTGAGGCCCAAACGGTCTTGAGGCCCAAACGGTCTCGAGGTCCAAACGGTCTCCAAACCGTTTGGACTTCACTTAAGGCCTATAAATAAGACCCCGAGGGTCCTCCACCAGATATCAAGTTTCAGACGTCCAAAGGCTTCCTCAATCACTCCAGAGCACTTGCGACTTCCATCCTCCGCCCTGGGGCTGTCGGTCTGAGACCCATACTCCATCTTGAAGCTGCTTTCTCTCTCTCTGCCAAAGAAGGTGGGAAGAGGGAGATCTCGTCATCGCGCAACCTGTGAAGCTGGTGGATCGTTTCTCTCTCTCCAAGGGGTTGACTTTCCTCTCTCCTTTATGGGGATGATGCACTCTCTCTCTTCTTGCCTCCTTCTTTGTCCTAGTCATGAACGAGTAGTCTCTTTCACTAGGGTGCGGGGAGTAGCCCCGCTACCCATGTTTTCATATCATGTAAATGTAATCCATAATTTTTAATATAGAGTTCCTATCTTTTCAGTTCGACATCAAACGTTTAATGAATGCATGTTGCTTGATATCCAACTTGTGTTATCCTTTATCTTTTAGTATGAATTGTCTACGTTTGTACTATTAGATTCGAAACTCATTTGTATGTTGGTTCTTGGTGCATGTATCCACCATGCATCTGCTTCGGTATCTAGAAGTGTATCTCATGAAGTGGAGTAAACTCACTATCATTTGTTGCACTTTCATACTATGAAATGGAATCAGTTGACGTATGAAAGTGCAACCTTGGTAAGTCAAGGAACACACTTTGCGAGGGGAATGATGCAAAGTAGGTGACCATTTGTTCGGGAATGGCTGGCGTTGCAACATTCCCACACTTCTTGTAGTTAGTTCTCCAAAAGGAGACTAAGCCTACAAAGATACTAACTGACTAAACTCTTTTTGCAGGTTATGTTTTGTTTTTCATGTGTTGATCCATGTGTAGTGGCGGTGAAAAACCGATCACACCCTAGTGACTTTTATCCTTGTTTAACTCCTTAGTTTTACTTGCTTTCTTTACTTTTCATGTTCTTAGTTTAAAACAACAAAAACCAACCTTTCAAGTTAAGTGCCTACTATTAAGTGACTAAGTGAAATTCTAACGTTTTCCATCTTATTGCTTGCAACAAGACCGTTGTCCCGAGGATTCGACCCTTAACTATACTACAATAAGACTTCCACGTATCTTAGCATACGTGGGTGGAGTTCTTTATCTAGTATATGCAAGGCTAAACCTAAAGACTTACTATCTTTAGGATTTTTAGTTGGTGCACGCAATTCCACGTAAGTGGAAGCTCCATAACCAACCCTTCAAAATGCATCTTCCATCCCCTCCAAAAACAATGAACACTGAGAGGAAGAAGTTGTGAGCATACCTACAGAGCCAATAAAGGAACCAACTCAAGAAGAAGAACATCCACATCATGAGGAAGCATCTTCTGCCAACATATATGCCACGGTTCAAGAGTTTGATCTAAGCCCTTCACCCACAGATGAAAACACCGTCTTAGAAAACCAGCATGTGGAAGGACAACCTGCCAAAGAGGAATGAGAAGTAGAACCCAAGCAGAGTGAAGTTAGCATAGACAAGTCTGTGTCTGATGACAATGAGATGCTCAACTGGTATCTAGATGTGATGAATATCGGTATGGAAATCTGTAATGTCTACCTATAAGATCTAGACCATAATGAGAAAAATGACGTAGTGTACGACAACAAGATGGATGTCACTCTTGCCTCCTTAGACGAGGCAATGCTTGAGACAACACCAAAAGAGTCGACACAACTAATAGATGCTGCAACACCAACAACATCGCCACCCACACCAGAAATCCCTACACCGTACCCACAAGAGGAAGTGGGGGAAATAAAGACAAAGCAAGTAGGCACTACTACAGAAACAACGTTCAACATCGCTTTTAGAGGCGTCAGTTTTTTAGTAAAACCGACGTTGTTAACATTAAACGTCGATTAATAAGGAAATCCAACATCTATATTTGAAGACCAGCCAGACACGGGTATCACTTTTCATTCAGTGTCAGTTGAAGAAACAAAACCGATGCCTAAAGTAGCCTGCGAAATCCAATATTTTCAAAAAAAAATTTTGTGCCAAAGTATCAGATACAGCGTTAGTGTTTTACCTAATAACCGACGCTGAATGAAGATAAAATTTGCGCCAAAAGTTCCAATATGGGCGTCGGTTTTCTTAGAAGAACTGACGTGATAAGGGTGTGCGCGCCGTCCCCGCCAAAAAAATTAGGATAAAGGAATGTCCAATTGACGTCGGTTCTTTAGATAACTGATGCTTAATAATAAAGGGGTCGGTTGTTATGGATAACTGACGCCTTTTAGTAACTTAATAGCCCCCACGCATAGCGGACTCTTCCCCTTTCTTTTGTTTCATCGATTGATTTTGCTCCGGTTCCTGACCCCTGTTGCGTCGCCGCTGCCTGCTGCTGTTGCTGCTGCTGTGTCAACCTCTGTCTGCCTCCGTGCCGCTGCCTGCTGCTGCTGCAGCTACTCGCCACCACCGCCACCTGCCTCTCCTTCTTTGCTCACTGTCGACGCCACTGCTGCTGCTCTCCACCACCGCCACCTGCCTCTCCTTCTTTGCTCACTGTCGACGCCACTGCTGCTGCTCTCCTCACCAGCAGTCTCCTGCTCCTCCTGGTCCTCCTGCCGCCGGTTGCCCTGCTCTCCTCACCGGTTGCCCGAAGGTACCTGCTCCTGCTCTTCTTCCTCTGCCCCCAAGAAGGTACCCTACTCCGCGTGGGATTTCACCTCTTCTTCTTCCTCCTGCTCCCTCTTAGATGGCTGTTGGATTAAAGCAAGGCCACGACCGTGTGGGCTGGCCATGGCCGTGGCCGTGTTGGCCTACCACGACCGTGGCCAGCCCACACGGTCATGGCCTTGTTTTAATCCAACAACCATCTGAGAGGCAGTAGGAGGAAGAAGAAGATACATTTGCAATTAAATACTAATGCTTGACCTAATTCTGTAAATTTTGATGCATGTTGAATTAAGATATTAAAACCCTAATACACATTTCACCATAATCTTGAATTAACTATATTGCTGAAATCTTGTGATCAATCTATGTAAGATATTAAAACCCTAATGTTAAATCTATGATTTTGTAGTGATGTGTCACCCTAACATCTATATGAATCCCTATTGTATGATGTAGATTGATGATAATGCATGATATAGTTTGAAATTTCGAAATCAATTATGAATCTCTCCATCCCTAGGTCATGCTAATTTATGTGTAATCTTTATCTTGATGATGAACATGCATGGACACTCAAAATGTTGAAATCAATGTTATAGAATGACAACACATGTATTTGTTGGCCTAGAAACCCATCCAAGATTTACTCATTAGGAGTAAATCTTGGATAGTCCCCGGTTTGGGATTGTTCTTGAATACCTAATCTCACTTAGGATGTAAGTGTATAATGTGTATTGAGTTTTCAAGAAAATTTTGGCAGCATTTCCCCGTTTGTTCTCTAAGTACATATGTACTTGGAGAACAACGGGGAAATGCTGTCGAAATTTTCTTGAAAACCCAATACACATTATACACTTACTAGTGAGATTAGGTGTTCAAGAATGGGATAGGTGGTACACATTTATTATATATAAGAATGACAACACATGTATTTGTTGGCCTAAAGTTTTAACCATGCAAAAACTCTAATCTGTTAACCCTAGACCCTAATCTTGTTGTAATATATACTTGTTTTCTCTTTGATCATAGAATGGATAGATCATGGGTGTCCATTCGCAATCGCTGCACCCCAGAGTTTATATCTGGTCTTGACCAGTTTATTAGATTTGCTGAGGAACATAGGAAACAACCTGGAGATAGGTTCTACTGTCCATGTAGGCATTGTGGTAACAACTTGAAAGTCAGCACTGGTGACGAAATCAAAAGTCATGTCATGTGCAACGGGATTATATAAGGCTATACAGAATGGCACTGGCATGGAGAGATTTCAAACCTGAAACCAGTGGATGCTGATAGCAGTGCTTGTGTGGAAGAAGAAATTGCCTCTGATGACGTAGATGTGAACGAACCAGTTCCAGTAGACATCGTTGATGCGATGCTGGATAGTTGTGGGATAGAGCACACCGATCCACCTCCCATTTTCAGAAACATTGAGCATGATGCTGAGATATCATTATACACAAGTTGTACTAAGTTTATGAAGCTTAGTGCTGTGTTGAGATTGTATAAGCTGAAAGATAACAACAGATGGAGCGACAAAAGATTCACGTCATTATTGTCTTTGTTGAAAGAAATGCTTCCTGAAGGAAACGAGCTGCCAATCTCAACTTACCAGGTAAAGAAATTGTTGTACCCAATGGGAATGGATGCCAAGTAGATACACGCATGCCCAAATGATTGTGTATTATTTCAAAAGGATTATGTGGATTTGAAAGATTGTCCAAAATGTGGTGCGTCACGGTATAAATTGACGACTTCAGGGGAGTCCAAAACTGGTTCTCCTGCTAAGGTGATGTGGTATCTACCTATAATATCACGGTTTCAATGCTTGGTTGCCAATCCGATAGATGCGAAGAATTTGAGGTGGCATGCAGATGTTAAGAAAAATAATGATGGGATCCTACAACATGCGTCTGATTCCCCATAGCAGAAGAAGATTGATCTATTGTACCCTAAATTTGGTGAAGAAGTCAGGAATCTAAGACTTGGGCTTTGTACAGATGGGATGAATCTGTACGGGACATTGAGCAGCCAACATAGCACTTGGCCAGTCATGCTTGTTATATACAATCTTCCTCCCTGGCTGTGTATGAAAAATAAGTATGTAATGCTGTCGTTGTTGATATCGGGCCCTAAAAAACCTGGAAATGATATTGATGTTTATCTTGAACCTATGATTGATGACTTAAAGAAACTCTGGGGTGATGGTGTGATGACCTATGATGCTTCATGAAGAGAGACATTTTGTTTGCACGCTATGTTGTTTTGCACTATTAATGACTTTCCAGCATATGGGAATTTGTCTGGATATAGTGTCAAAGGAGCTAAAGCATGTCCTATATGTGAAGAGAACATTGATTCAACAAGACTAAAACATGGTGGTAAGACTGTATATCTTGGTCATCGAAGGTTTCTTACAAAATTCCATCCGTATCGTAGGAAGCACAAAGCATTCAATGGATTGAATGAGGAACGGAGTGCACCTAAACCTATACCAGGGGAGGTTGTTTATGAAAGAGTAAAAGACTTTGTCAATGAATTTGGTAAGAGACCACAATGTATGGCCACATAGAGTGACAAATCTTTATTTAAGAAGAAGTCAATATTTTGGGATATTCCTTATTAGAGTTCTTTGACAGTCAGGCATTGTATCGATGTCATGCACGTTGAGAAAAATGTCTGTGATAGTGTCATTGGTACTTTCTTGAATATACCAGGTAAGACTAAAGATGGGATAAAATCCAGACTGGACCTACGTGAAATGGGAATAAGGTCAGAATTAACAGAATTACGTGAAATGGGAAATCAGAGAACATACTTACCTCCCGCTTGTTACACATTGTCTAGAAAGAAGAAGAAAGCTTTTTGTGAATGTTTGGTAAATGTTAAGGTGCCACAAGGTTACTCATCCAACATCTGTAGATTGGTATCAATGAAAGATCTGAAGTTGATAGGTCTTAAATCTCATGATTGTCACTCTCTAATGCAACAAATATTGCCTGTGACAATTCGATCTATCTTGCCGAAGCATGTAAGTTTTGCAATCACCAGACTTTGTTTCTTTTTCAACAGTCTGTGCAACAAAGTTATTGCCCCTGATACTCTTGATAATTTGCAAAAAGAAGTGGTTGTTACCCTATGTCAGCTTGAGATGTATTTTCCTCCGTCGTTCTTTTGATATCATGGTACATCTTGTTGTCCACTTGACTAGGGAAGTGAAAATGTTGGGACCAGTTTTCTTGCATTGGATGTATCCCTTTGAACGATACATGAGCATTTTTAAAAGTGATGTTCGAAACCGTTATCGGCCTGAAGGGAGTATTATTGAGTGTTATGTGGCAAGAGAGGTTATGGATTTTTGCAATAACTTTCTCAGTGGTAATGACACTCCTGGTAATGACAAGAATATGAACTTTACAATGTGAACTTTGCAATGTGAATTACTTTACAATGTGAATGTGAACTTTACAATGTGAGCTTTACAATGTGAATGTGGACTTTCATATGGATGAGCATTCTCCTGATGACCGTGCTAATGATTACCGTGAGGGAGAGGACATCAATGTGCCGCCTCACAATGTAAGTTTTAAAAATATATCATATATTTATATCTACATGTCCATTTATAGTTATATCCTGTAAGTGTGTTTATTTTGTCAAATTTTAGGTTGATGACGCACATGTACCCTCTGAATCACTTGAGGCACTTGATGAGTAGCACCAAAAAGATGACAAGAGAAGGGGTATCACTATGATGAAGAAGTTAATAGCGCAAAGGGGCAATGGACCCAAACTTGTTGTGGATTTTGATAATGCAGGAAATGCAATTGGAGTGAATTGCAATTCGTTTGTTTCATATATTGGGTATGTTACTCATATCCATTGCGGTTGTAAGATAGATTCTTGGCATAAAGTTCCTAAGGGGAAGAAAGATGTAATATGGAAGGATTTATACGTGAGTTATTATTAATTTGCAATTCTATTTTGTAGATTACTAATTTTTTGGATACTAGTTACTAGCAATTCTATTTTGCAGGGTATATTTGAATTGGATGAAAAGTTGCATCGTAAATGCGTGATGCAACATTGTGGGAGAGTCCTAAGGAACTATAGGAAAAATATCACCTGAGAATACATAAAAGAAGGTGACAAGAGGAAGAAGACAACCATTGAATAGTGGAACTTCCTGGACAAAGAAGAATGAGATGCATTTGTTGCTTCAAGAAAAACTGATGAATTCAAGGTATTAGGCGTCACTCCCAATTTAATTAATATACGTTGTATTCACCTATTCAAGATTAACATTTAGTGTTACTAACCAAATCATTAATGTGCATACTAACTAGGCCCTCAGTGAGGTGCAAAGAGAAAGGCATGCACTAAATGTGCATGACCACACAATGGGTCCAAAGGGGTATGCAGGCATTCGCCAAAGACTACAGGCTGAGTCTACTACTCAGTCTGTTGCTACTCAGGAGTCCTCTACTATAGGTACCACACCTCTGCCTCACCATGATGTCTGGATAGCTGGGAGGCAAAATATGAAGGGAGAAATAAGGAAGCCCGCAACTGCTGAGGCGGCTGCAAAAATGGTAAAATACAACTCTCAGAGCAATCGTTCGAATATTGATTATTTGTGGTGTTTATTTAGTTACAAATTTTTGTTTTAGCAATTAGTAGGAGCTGCACGAGCTGAGGAAACAAGGCAAGTTCATCCCTGAGGGCACAAGGAATGAATTGACAGTTTCTCTGGGTAACCCAGAGCATCCTGGACGTGTTAGGGCTGCAGGCGTTGGTGTGGGCATCCAAGCGTTCTTTGGGCCATCCCAGCACAAACATGTCCCAAAAGAGGGACTTTCACAAGAAGAGGTACCATATTCTTTCTTTATAATGTTACTGTAAAAGAGAATTCAATAATCAGAAGCTAACGTTTCTTTTATCCATGTATAGGTAGATAAGTTAGTTGATAGGAAACTCGAAGAAGCAATGAACAAGTGGCAGACATCTCTAACTACCACTCAACAGACAGTACCTATGGCATCCTGCTCTACTCCTACTGTAGAGGTTGGGAATAATCCTGTAGACCCACCACCTAGCACATCCGTTGTAAGTATTTTTATGACATAGTAACTAGTCTTTTCAAGATGATATGTTTTCAAGATGATATGTATATATGTATATAACATTCTTTATATAAAAATTTGTAGGGGTTGAAGCCATGCCGTCTATAAAGTAAAGAATTTGTCATTGCGGAGGCGTTGGCTTACCCATCCCTACTATGGGAAATGTTTCATGGGTCTCCATTACCAGCTGGTTGGGTTCGTGTGAGCCCGATACGTATATTCCCCAATTGGATGGATCTTCCATTGCCATATGCCCACCCAGATTGTGAAACACTTGGTGAGGCAGAAGGCGGAGTGATATTGTGGCCAAAAGTGGATGTCCTCTATACTGAAACTGTATGGTAAATTTACATTATGTTAAATTGTTAGTGTGTGTATATGATGTCAATTGATCTGAAATTATATATATATACAGGTTAAAAAGAAGACACCCAGAGCATCTAGGCCTCCACCTCCTACATTACCAAGTTGGGTTCCACAGGAACTACATGTCCTGTTAGGTCCTAATTGTAGGTGTATGGCAATATGGTTAGGTGAACATGATATAAATTTTCCTATAACTATTTCTATAGATGCGGATGCTGCAGGTCAATCATACGAAAGCAAACTATTTATACAAGATATTTTGGAGTTGTTTCGATATGATTGGATGAATACATCTGTGATAGAGCTATGGATAAGGTGAGATCTTCTTTATACAGCCATATACCTTGTGTAGGATCTGGTGATCTGGTTTCTTATTTATTAATGCATACGTAATACATGTTTTGCAGCTACTTAGACAAGATATGTGCAGATTTTTCATTCGAACATGTAGGATTTTTGATTCCATCTTTGATTAGTCTAGTAGTTAAAGACCCTCCGTCAGTTCAACAATACTATTGTGATGCTTTTACAAATTTTGCTCAAAATAAGAAGACATTGATAATAGCTCCATTCAATGTGGAGTAAGTTTACTTTGCTTTTAATTTGGACTTATGAAAATTACATTTTTATTGTGGATTTTGAGTTATTAATTTTTAACTTTTTACCTCTAGTGGTATGCATTGGGAGTTACTAGTTATTGTCCCCGAGACGTTCACTGTCTATTATCTAGATCCTAAGGGGACTAAATTGAATTCAAAATATGGACACAAAATAAAAATGGCATTATTCTGGTGAGAAATATTTCATTTTCATATTCATTAACATATGTTATTATATTACTATTTAATTATGCAATGTACTGTGTTACATTAACATGTAGGGGTTTAGATGAGTTCAAAAAGGCTAGAGGAAAGGTCCCTAGGAAAAAGAACCAGCCAATAATTTGGAAGAACATGGAAGTAAGTTCCTGACTCCAATGTATATATTATTTATGTGAACAATGCTTAATTAGTTGTATTTTTTAATATTTTGTATGTTTCAATTTATAGTGTGCTACACAAGACAACGGATGTGCATGTGCATACTATGTGATGCGACTTATGCACATGATTATCAAATATGCCGTAGTGGACATCGATACCATTCCTGAGGTATTATATATAGTTTCATTAGATAATATGAAATATATCAATCTTATTTATATATTATTAATTATATATACATCATTCTCTTTGCAGGTGTTTAAAACTGACAACATTACAAGAAAGGCCTTACCAGATGTACATGCTCCCTATATGACGGGAGAATTAAATGATGTAAGAGAAGAATGGGAAACAACCATACAAGTAGTGGGGGTTTTAACATATAATTGGGATGTTGATAGCGAATAATGACTAAAAAATGATATTTTGTAAATGAAATTCTGAATTATAATATGTGTGAATGTTTCTACAAGTTTGAATATTTCTACGTGTCTGAATGTTTATACATGTGTGAATGTGAAAATGAATGAAACTGCTGGTTGCTATATGAATGTTTCTACATGTGTGAATGTGAAAATGAATGGAACTGCAGATTGCTACATGAATGTTTCTACATGTGTGAAAATTGAATGGAACTACAGGTTGCTAAATGTGTGAAAATTAATGTTGTTAATTTTGCAGGTTTGTGGCCTGTTGTTGGCTGATATCAATGGATGTCGTAAAACAGCGACCAACCACAACAGGTCTATAGACTGATAGAAAAAAAACTTGCAATTGACGTCGGTTATTTGTTTAAAACCGACGACGAATGGTTACTACATCAGATAAATAATTATAAATGATGCCTAATGCATGTGATGTGGCATCGGTTATCAATAACCGACGTCGATTTCCCTAATGAGGCCAGACACCACAACCGTGTTGGCCAGTACAGTCGTGGCAGCGGACCAGACACCACGGCCGTGCTAGCCAGCACGGTCGTGGCAGCGGACCAGACACCATGGTCGTGCTGGCCAGCACGGTCGTGGTAGCGGACCAGACACCACGGCCATGCTGGCCAGCACGACCGTGGCAGCATGTGATATGGCGTCGGTTATCACTAATAAACCGACGCTGATAGTGCCCTAGATGGCGCCCTTTTTGTGGCGCGAAGGTTTATGGCGTCAGTTTCAAAGCTAATAATCGATGCCTATACCCCCCTGTTGGTGCGTTTTCAGTGGCGCGCGAAGGGTTGTGGCGTCGGTTCTAACAGTTGGCCTTTTAGCGACGCCCACATAGGTGTCGCATTAAAACCAACACTAAAGGTCTTAAATAACTGACACTAAAGGCCAGTTATGTACTAGTGAGGGGAAGGGACATTAGATGAGGATGAAGGCAAGATTGTGTCCTTCTTTATGGGGGCACCACCAAGAGAACCTCCACCTCCAAAAAAGGAAGCACTAGAGCCGATGTTGCAGCCGCTACCTTGAAAGCTGACGGGAATGAACATGCCATCAGTGTATGACATCTCATGCAAAGATGTTCACATACTGGAAGGAATCCTAGATGACAATCTTCCCACCACAGATGTTGTCTATCACAATAGGGGAAGGAGGCTCACTAAAGAACATTTTCAGGGAATGTTCCTGAAAAGAGAACGAGTACACAAAAGTCTCTTCAAGGTATTCTGTGCAACTGTGCTAGAAGAATTCCTCCACGATGACAAGATACAACCAATGTCCAACATCACTACTGCCCTAGCAAGAAATCTCTATGAAGATAAGTTTAATTCAGAACCTTACAAAGAGATGCAAGAGGCTGTGACAAGTGAAGGGACGTGGTTCGTCACCCTGCCTATTAGAATCGTCAAACATTGGGTGCAGATTATAGTAGATCTTTACAACCAGTATTCTATGATTTATAAATGTTATTGTGTTGTGTTTCCCAACACCTCTCTTTTGTTTAAAAATAAAGAAGCATGTGACATCCTCAAGGTGCCTATACACCTCCAACGTGCAATCCAAAAAGTCAGATCTAGCCACATATACAACTGGAAGAATTTTGCAATCACAACAAAAGTTTCCCAAGAAGAACTAGGTTTTGGAGACTATGACTTCATCATCCTCTGACTCATGGAAGCTATTAATAGGGGAATTCCCTTTGAATATCTATTTCATTAATATATGCATGGATTTTGAGGTTTTTGAGCGATGAAGGTCATCTACGATCATCATTTCTTCAATGACATGGAAATGGCCCTTGTCATAGTACCTTGTAGACTACATACGAGGGTACCGCTACATGAGAAGAAGACGTGGCATGAACAATTGAAAACCTTGTTGTAATATCCAAAATTTCAGTAAAATTGAATTTTATAGATATAAAGCATGTTTTTTTCTCCAATGTATTATTGGAAAGATAATAATAATCTTGACCACCTTGTGGCATGGGTGCTTGTAACCCAAGTTAAATAAATGCAAAAATTTTGTCCATGAATTAATAATAATGAGTTCTAATTTAAGGAATATATCAAAAAGAAAAAGAGAGAGAACAATCTAGAATTATTTAGCCAATAAAGTGCCATGTGTTCATATACTTTCCTTTATGGCGTTTGGGTATCAACCAGGTATTATGGATAATCAATTTAGAAAATGTATTAATAAAAGATAAAGAGAGGGAAAGATATGTGTTTTGTCTCATGGGCATCATAGTGACTCCCTCCTTAATTAATCAACAATTTAACAAATGTTAATATGTTAAGAAAAGGAAGCAAAATTGGCAAGTTGCTATTGATTAGAACAAGAAACTAGACTCGAAGAGACAAATCCTACCGGAAGGATCCCATAAGGATTAGTATATATATGTAGGTCTCCCTCGTTCTGACGGGACACCTTCTACCATCATCCTTACCCTTCTCCTACACCTAGGGTTTTGTCCTATCAACCCAACTACCTAAAGGAGACAACGAGCAAGCTGCTACATCTTTTCCTAGGTCGTAACCATGGTTACGAGGGAGGGGTGAGGAGCTTCATGAGCTCTCTTGAAGGTATACATCAATTGTGATCATGAGTCTCATGCAAGAAGGTTTGAGAAGCGTCAATGCTACCTCATCTAGAGATTACCGAGACCAGCTACTGGAGACTGAGAACGTTGGATACCCAGGGCCTCGGCTCCAACTCCTATCACTGCTAGAGGGACCGCATGAGAAAGGAGTGCAGTCACGGATAGGTCCAGGTTTCATGGGATGATTCGGAGACACCATGGCCTCCCCTACCAGGTGGTGTCACGGTCGGTCGGGAGGCAGTGGAGGAAGCGACTCCATGTGCGAGACCAACAGAAGAAGATGTAAGGGGGGGTCTGTAAAGGGTGGTGAGGGCATATGGATGAAGAAGAAGGGTCGAGAGAGGTTGAGACTAGTAGGAGGTCTCACTGGCGTTGCCCAGGAAGAGGCGCCATGTCTCACTGTCGAGCGGTAGGCACGGGACCGCAGGTACTGACAACGGCGTGAGGACGGTTACGTCGGCGCGTCGTGTGCGGAAGCACCACTCTGCGTGAGGAAGAACAAGATAAGGACAAATGACCAGAATGACCGCCTTGGAGCATGTTAAAGGTAGAGGGCATGCCAATCTCTTGCCTAAGTTTTAAGAGATGGCCAGAAATAAAGAATAAAGGTAATATGCTGATGTGGCACATTCTGATTGGCCAAATTAAGTTTTATTTTCTAATTTTTATAGAAAATGATTGGTGACTCGAATTTTTTTTGGTCATTAAGCGTGCTATTCCTTTCATTACTCACAAAATTTACAAGTGGGGGAGCATTTGCTCAATAACTTTCTATACTAGCTAAAAGGATAAAAACAACCTATCTATGCAGGCTTTTATAGTCATTAGATACACACCGCCAAATAGTCATGGGGTTGCATCTAACCTCATAAAAAATGATTCGATTCCTGTGAATCCATATGTGATATATGACTAGGATAGTGAGAAAAGCTTCCTTTCCAGTCCTCAGCGTGTGCAGATCCTCCTTACATTTAGGGATAGAAGGAAGAAACACTGCTGCTCGGTCCCATACTTCATTAGCTATGTCACAGTCCCACATAATATGGTTGTTTGTTTCTACTTCTCTGCGGCACAGGATGCACCTGGAGGCTAGGTAGACTCCTCTTCTCTGTATGAAATCCTCAGTAACCAGTCTTTCGAGCATATATTTCCAGCAGTAAAGGATCACGCGTTTAGGCACTTTGGATCGCCATAGCCACCTGGCCCAATTCGGAGTTTCATGTTTAGTTCTGCAGAAATTCCAGGCATTCTTCAGTGATAAAGATGTGCATCCATTCAGCGTACACATATCCTCACCACCTCCCACCGGTATGTCATTGCAGACTTTTAACAAGCTTTCCATCCCTCTTGCTTCAGGAATATCCCACTTGTTGTCATTAATGATATTACTTAAGTTGTTGTTCGGTCCCATGTTTGACCTGTGTTGGAAGTAGCCCACACCTTCAATGCACTGGTCTAGAAACCTCCCTTTGACCCAAGGGTCCTTCCAAAATTTGATTGCTGTTCCCTGTCCAATACTAAAACAAATGTTAGGTAGGCATTTGTCTCTAGCCTTTAAGATGTTCCTCCACATCCAGCTGCTAGTTTGTTTGATTTGACATGACCATAAGGTTTCATTCTTGATGTACTTACTGTGAATCCAGCGGATCCAAAGGGAGTTCTTCTTATTGGCAATGTCCCATAGATTTCGAACAAGTCCAACTTCAATCAAATCCTTCACTCTTCTTATGCCCAAACCACCTTCGAGTTTCGGCCTGCAGATGATGTCCCAGGACACCGAGTGAATATGCTTACTTTCCTCCTTGTCCCCCCACAGAAAGTAGCGGCATATAGCTTCAATTTTTTCCATCGTGGCTCTTGGCAGAGGAAAAACACCTGTCCAATATAGATGGTAAGTAGTGAGGGTGGAAATGACTAGTTCCAAGCGTCCTGCCATGGATAGAAGCTTAGTCTTCCAAGCTTCTAGCTTCGTTTTAATTTTGTCAACAAGAGGATAACACATCCTTTTCATAAGCCTACCTGCAAACAGTGGTATCCCAAGGTACTTCACCGAGAAATCGCATACTTCTACACCCATCATAGAGCTGAGGTGGTTAGGTGCATTTTTGCTGATAAAAAGTTGACTTTTCACTAGGTTGAGCTCCAGCCCCGAGGCCTCCTTGAACCGTTGCAAGCAGTTCTTGATGCCATTGATATTAGCTTCAGTAGCCTTTGCGAAGACAAGCAAGTCATTAGCAAACATCAAGTGAGAAACAACAGTATCACCAGCACACAGAGGCTCAATCTTTTTTTCCTTAACCTCCTCATCGAATAAAGCAGTAAGCCCTTGCATCCCAATAACAAACAGGTAAGGCGCTAAGGGGTCCCCCTGCCTTATGCCACTCGAGGCCTGGTTTATCTCAGTGGGTACTCCATTTATCAGTATTTGGAAGGACGATGTATTCAAGCATTCAGCAATCCAGTGAATCCAACACGTAGGAAACTCCATTAGTTTGAGAATATTGATCAGGTATCCCCTATCAATGGAATTGTACGCCTTGCTTAAGTCAGCCTTCAAACATAGTTTATTACTGACATTACCTTTTTTGAAATCATGCACCATCTCATTGGCCAGGAGAATTGCATCCGCAATCCTTCTCCCTTTGACAAAGGCACACTGGTTGAAGCTAATAAGGCCAGGGAGAATATCCCTCAACCTATTAGCCATAATCTTGGATATGACTTTAGTGACGAAGTTACACAATGAGATTGGTCTCCAATCACCCACTCGTTGTGGTTGTTTAATCTTGGGAATCAAAGCCACATAGGATTTGTTCATCTCCTTTAGCATTCTCCCTTTGAGAAAGAAATCCTTGATTGCGCAACACACATCATTCCCCACTATATCCCAAGTGGATTTGAAAAAGTGTGCGTTCATCCCATCGAGTCCCAGAGATTTATCATCATCATAATTTTTTACAATGTTATATATCTCTTCATCAGTAACCAAGGCACACATAGCCGTTTTCTGGTTCTATGTAAGCTTAGGCAACTTGACCCCACTCAGATCGTAGCTTCTGCCTGGAGCATTAAAAAAACTTCTTGTAATGATTTATGAAAGTGTCCTTGATGACTTCCATGTCATTTGTTTGCACTCCATTCACATTGAGAATTCGAATTTGGTTCCTCATCCTTCTAGTTTTCAAGGAAGCATAGAAGAACTCAGTGTTTGAATCACCATTCTTGAGCCAAAAAACCCGAGATTTCTGTCTTGCAATGGATTCCTCAATTTCCCTGGCAGCAATCGCTTCCTCTTTCAAGGTCCTAGCAATGTCCCATAACAGTTCATTGTACGGGTTTTTATCAGCCTCATCTTGAGCCCTGAGAGCTTCCTTCTCCTTATTTTTTGCCGACTCCACCAGGTTTCCCGCATTCTCCCAATTCCAGGTTTGTAGGCTTTTCTTCGTGATTTTTAAACGTTGGCATAGTCTGTACATCGGATTTCTGTCCACTTTAGCATTCCAGGCTTTGGAGACGACCTCCTTGAACCCCGGTAAGCTAGCCCATGCATTGAAGTAGCGCACAGGGTGGCCACACCTTTGAACTTCATCATCCAGATGGATTATTTGAGCGTGATGGTCGCTGTATATGGATGAGAAGATCTCAATCCATAATTTAGGGAACTCAACCAGCCCTTGGGGGTTGTAGAGAGTTCTATCGATTTTACTCCGAACATTACTGCTGCCACTTTGTTGATTGTTCCATGTGAAGAAAGAGCCTTTCGCCTCTGCTTCAATCACATTCA
Source organism: Alisma plantago-aquatica (assembly GCA_963693085.1). Taxonomy (NCBI): domain Eukaryota; kingdom Viridiplantae; phylum Streptophyta; class Magnoliopsida; order Alismatales; family Alismataceae; genus Alisma; species Alisma plantago-aquatica. Next base: position 3,237,618 of record OY856410.1, read on the forward strand.
ATTTGTGCACAGCCTCATTAAAGTCCTTCATTGACTTGGCATACTGGGCAGCTCTACCTTTCCTTTCCTCCACTTTCCGAACCGCGTTGAAGTCACCAATAATGAACCAAGGGTTTTTCACTGATGCACTGATTTCAACCAGGTCATTCCAAAGCTTCTCCCTCTTAGTGTCGTCATTATCACCATAGACCACTGTCACCTCCAGCCTTCTACTACCATAATTGATACAAAGGTGTAGGAACTGTCTAGATTGTGAAATCACTGTGATTTGGATATTGTTGTTCTCCCATATCACCAGGATTCTCATTTTCTTACAGGAGAGCGAGTTATCCACCCATTGTGCATTCGGCCAAGTTCTCCGCATTGCTTTAGCGATTTTGCTTCTTTTGATTTTCACCTCAGTAAGAAGAGCCACATCTGCCTTGGCTCTTCTCAGTTCGGCTCAGACAATGTCCTGCTTCTCCCAACTGGATAGGCCACGGACATTCCAAGCCATCAGGTTGGGCATATCAACCATTGGCCCTCTGGACTGGCTTGCCGCCAGTCGAGGCCGTGGCTTCTTTCTCAATTTCCGAATCACCAAGTGAATGGAATCTATTACCTTCCTGTTCCTTCCCAGGAGGTGTCTTCTGACTTCTAGTTCTTCTTGGGCTAACTGTCTTTTTTGGTCTTTCATAGTCATCCGTTTCTCCGGAACCCCTGTTCTGCCCCACCTTCTCAGAGTCAGCAGGATGGGCCGGTGTCTCTGGTTGCTCATTTTCACTCGTTGGGACATTCTGACGAGCAGGTTGTGGTTGCTCTACACTTTTCTCAGTCTGGGTTGCCTTCTGGGCATCATCCTTCTCCAAGTTGCTGACCTTACACAGAGCCTTGTCATGACCAAAGCCACCACAGTGAGGGCATTTGATAGGTATCCATTCATACTCAATGCTGACAGTGTAGTCGACCCCTTTATCCGTACGCAGCTTCACCGCCTTCGGAAAAGAGGACTTAGCATCCATCAACACGTTCACCCTGGCATAGTCAATTCTTGATTTCGCCTTCGTCTGGCGATCCAAACACTGCGGCTTTCCTAGAAATGAAGCAATGCGTGCAATCATCACCTCGCTCCATAGCTCAAGCGACAGGTTCAGCATCTTCAGCCAGACTGGCACAAAGGTAAACTTTTCCTGTTCCAGAAGTTCACCTTTCTCCCACTTTTTTAGGACCATCGGCTTCCCATTAACTTGCCAAGGTCCACCTTCCAAGGCATTCGCAAGGTCCGCAGCCTCCTGAAACTTTATAATGAAGCTTCCGCTTCCTCTCCCCAACACCTCCATAGCGCCAACCGGTTTCCACAACCTGATCAGGAACTCTTGGAGCGTCGGAATATGTGGCTTGAATCCAATGACATATCCAGCGAGCGTATTCTTCCAGAGGGCAGCGTTATCATCTACCTCTGCTTGCGGGATGATAATTGTGTCTCCTTCCACAATCAGATCGGTTTCTGGGAGCCTGGTGTCGACATCACCGACAGAATTTTTGAACATAGCCGTCCAATCCTTGGCCAAGCTGGCCACCCTGACCTCCTCCGCAGCATTGCTTCTCCGTTGGGGTTGCCTTCCTCCTTGGACATGAGACCTTCGTTGGCCATCGCCCCCAGCGCCGCCAGAGCGCGATCCCATAATGGAGTTCCTCTCATTGGTGACTCGAATTGAAATATGATATATATGAAAATTGATCACCAAAATGAGAGGAACACAAATAAAACATTTTCATATACGAAATATGCTCGTAGTACTAAAAGTAGTGTAATGATGAATTTAAGTGGTGAATGATGTATAAAAACCCTAGATTTGGTGCATTAACTTGTTAATGAAATTAATGCTCTCAAATCAAGGTATGGTCTGATAATAATGACCATGTTAATAATAATTAGAGTTTATAATAAGAATAATCATGGATATGAATTAGTAGGGTTTAAAGATCCTAACTTGCCATGTTATTAATGAATGTAATCTGATAATCACATATTAGGGTTAAAGAGTATAACTTTCTATGTTATTAATGAACATAATTGGATATATGTGATCATAATTAAGGGATATGTTGAATATGATTATTAGGGTTACACATGATGTCTAAGTATGGATCAATAAACTCTAATAAGGTTTTATGCAAGAAAATTAGGGGTTTCACCCTTATTCCTTATCCAAACCCTAAAACCTAGACTAAGACTCAAGTAAGTTAAAGGAGTTTTACAATATGGTGATGCTTTAGAATTTACGTAATGCATATTATATGATGATTTCTTGATTTTCTTACTTGATTGGACAATATGATTGAAGTATGATTGAATAATATGCATGGAAAAGGTATGTGGCTACACCTAAGAATAATTTTTGTAGTTTTACGTGGTTTCCCGGAGATTTTCTTGCATGGTTTGAATATATATGCATGCTTGTTTATTTCATTCCATGCAAAATTTAAAGTTACTATGATTATCACATTATATATAAACATGACTAGCCCAAATCTAGGCCACCTCTGGATAAGGTAAGGCCATCTGTCTGGATAGGGGAAGGCATATTTTGGTACCATCCTGAATAGGGGGTACATGAGAAGTCATCTGCCTGGATAGGGGGAGACATGATGAAGTCACCCACCTGGATAGGGGGAGACATGATGAAGTCATCCACATGGATAGGGGAAGACAATGAATACTGCAGTATGAGGCCCTTAGGGGTTATGACAGAGGGTGGATAAAAATAGACTGGATAGTCATGGTGAAAATGTTAAATTTGGTTTGTTAAACAATAATTGTTGAATTATGTTATTATCATTACTAGTGAACTTTTGTTTCTCCCACATACCAGTATGACTTACCATACTAATCATGTTTTGTTTCACGACGTTTTAGGTATATGATGATATACATGATAAGGGACATGAAGATGAAGATGAAACCATGTGAAGACATTTATTTAAGTAAGGAGGATTTAGATTGACACTTCTTCTCTATGTATAATTCTGGTAATGGAATTTCATGTAAGCATTTTGTAAACAATATCTGTGAATTAATGAAATTTTTTTCCTATTATTTATTATATGATAAATCTAGATCCTTGAAAATATAGGTAATGGCTCTCAACTTGAAGGTCTTTACTTAATTGGGGGACGTGGAAAGTGAGGTCATTACAATTGTGGTAGGATCCTTTAGAACCCGAGCATGCAACAAAATGGAAATCCAAATGGAAAGCGGAAGACCAAGCTCAAGACAAGGGTGGACCAAAGAAGTAGGAAGTTGGAAAACATGCAAACTAGCCCCAACCAACCTTAGTAACCCCAACCCCCACAACAATTCTAGAACCTGTTGAACAACCAGACACAACTACCCATGAAGAAGGTGAGATTCAAGAAGAAGACCTACACGAAATAAGGCCTGAAGGGCTAGTTGGGAAGATAGAAGCCAAGTTCCTAGATCTTGACTGATGGTCGTGTGAAGACCTATCTACAGAGTCATTGTAGATAATCATGAGGAACTTAAAAATAGATGATGAACTAGGGTAAGTGATCTTTGAATGAGAAGGGATTTGAATCCTATAGGATGATTTGCAGGACACACTATAGCCTAATGGCTACATGGTCATGAGTGTGTCGATAACCTACCAATCCCTTCTAAGAGACAACATGCTTAACACACATATGACCTACTTCATGCTGGTAGAAGACATCATTGGCAACAAGGACTCTGGTGAGAAGGAGTGACTACAAAAATTCTTATAGAGCTCACTTCTAAAGTTCATATTTCTACCCATCTTGCACGACAATCACTGGATGCTCATGGCAATAAATATAAATCAAAGACCACAATCCTTTATAACAATTCTGATGTAGAGTTCTCATTGAAAAAGTACATGCATGCAACAAAAACAAGGAGCGTCATAGATTAGAAAGCGCAAGCTTGTGCATAAGTGATAATTGAGATGATACAAACTCATGGCTGAGAACAAAAATACAACCCAACTAAGGACTTCAAAAAATCATAGTTTGCCATAGAAGTCCTCAACAAATCCAAGAATCAAACAACTATGGTTTCCATTGCCTCTACTATATTTAAACCTTAGTAGAGTGGGAAGTAAAGATGAAATTATGTAGAAATAAAAATAATGCGTGCTTTGGTATGTCTACACTGAGATGCTAATGCGTTCTAAATGGGAAACCACAGAACTGAGAAATGAAGACCAAAACTATCACATTTATTTCTAAGTTTTATCTTTGACAGTTTGGGACGAGGTATGTTATAAGTTTGGGGGGAGTCATAAACCGGTGTGAAAGGTACCTCTCTCCTACCCTGTTTCCAATTATTGCCTCTACTTGATTTTGTAATGCCTTATTTCACAATATAGAGAATTTATATCTTGAACATACCAAGGAAACAACTACCCTTTCTAGTTCAAAAATCCCCACTTTGGGATCTAAAGAGGCTTGTATGCCAAAATTTCCTTTGCATGTGAGCAAGAATAAAAGCCGAGCGGAACAAAAATCATGAGAGTTATGTCCAGGAAGATGCCAAAGGACTTTGCACGACCAGTGTATTGTTGCACTTAAGAATGCAGATATGTCGTGCCCGGTAGTGGAGTCTAGAAACCAAACTTTTTCACACCTTCCTTTTGAAGGGAACCTCACACAACCGACTGACATTACATCATGACCCAATTGGATAAACTATCATTATAACTTTAAACATGGTCGAGTGAACCTGAGAAAGATAGGAGACCTATCAACTTTAGCCTACCCCAGAATAATAGATAGGATATCCAAAAAAAAATAAATGTTGGGTGTGAAAGCTACCTCAGCTAAAACTTTGTGCATGTACAACTTGGAAAAGGGTCATCGATGTATCAAGACAAATAAATCCTTCTTTAGAAGGTCATAGTAGGCAAGATGAGTACTGCAACTTTGAGTTTGAGAGAGAGAGAGTCTTGGGGTTGACAACGCCTAGTCATGATGCATACTGTAACGACCGCCACCACACTAATAGCTAAATCATCACTAATAATGCAGAATAACCATAAACAATGGATTAATAAAAATCACTAAAATTTAAAACCATTGTTTTTTTGCAAAGAGATCCATTTCCTAGAAAACTCTTAATGAAAAAAACCAAAACTTTATATACATCAGGGTTCACTTTGTACATACACTATACCATCTCATCTCGAGGTTAACTTATAACAGTTGCTTTGTCAAAACATGTACTGAAGCAACATAAAACCTTAAGGCATACAAGACAAAATCTTAGATTGTTTATAAAACCATCACACACTAAATTTGAGGACCTGAGAGTACAGAGATGACACATAAGACTTCTATCTACAAGACACGACAGACAGTTCACTCAACTTGAGCTATTACTGTTGTCCCTGTTGTTGTTGTTCTCCCTCTGTAGTACGGTCTCAACCCCCTCGTGCACGTCCACCTAAAAAAATGTGGATCCCACGGGGTGAGATAATTGTCCCAGCAAGAGATATAACTCTCCTCCAACAATGTTATTATCACTGGTAAATAGTATTAAACTGAGAAGAGGTTCTTCTATATTACTAAGCAAGGTTAATCACTGTGGATAAGCAGATTAAAACATTTCTCTTCTTTTAAAGCATTGTAACTATCTATAATAGATAGTAAATCATCTATTCACTTTATAAGGAATATGAAAAACATGTGTAACATTTACTCATCATACTATACCAACATCTCAAGCTTATCTTGTGATACTATTATCATGGTATGACATTCATGAATTATTCTCATTTCTATCTGTTGGCCTCAGCCAATCTGCTAGCCAGGTATTGGATCATACTAATCATGTAAATATACATACTTACATTCTTTCCAGGTATTGGTTTATACCAATCTTGTGAAATTATATCTAGGTATTGGGCTATGCCAATCCTATAAAATTATATCTAGGTATTGGGTTATCCCAATCATGTGAAATGTTGCATCTAGGTATTGGATTATGCCAATCCTGTGAGATTATATCCAGGTATTAGGTTATCTCAATCCTATGAAGTGTTGCATCCAGGGTTTGGATTATGCCAATCATGTGAGATTATATCCATGTATTGGGTTATCCCAATCCTATGAAGTGTTCCATCCAGGTATTGGATTATGCCAATCTTGTGAGATTATATCCAAGTATTGGGTTCCTGTGAAGTGTTGCATCCTAGTATTGGATTATGCCAATCCTGTGAGATTATATCCAGGTATTGGGTTATCCCAATCCTGTGAAGTGTTACATCCATGTATTGGATTACGCCATTCCTGTGAGATTATATCTAGGTATTGGGTTATCCCAATCATGTGAAGTGTTACATCCAGGTATTGGATTATGCCAATCCTATGAGATTATATCCAGGCATTGGGTTATCCCAATCCTATGAAGTGTTGCATCCAAGTATTGGATTATGCCAATCCTATGAGATTATATCCAGGTATTGGGTTATCCCAATCCTGTGACGTGTTGCATCCAAGTATTAGATTATGCCAATCCTGTGAGATTATATCTAGGTATTGGGTTATCCCAATCCTGTAAAGTGTTGCATCCAGGTATTAGATTATGCCAATCCTGTGAGATTATATCTAGGTATTGGGTTATCCCAATCCTGTGAAGTGTTGCATCCAGGTATTGGATTATGCCAATACTGTGAGATTATATCCATGTATTGGGTTATCCCAATCTTGTGAAGTTTGTATCTAGGAATTTGACTATGCCAATCTTGTGAAGTTATATCCAGGTATTGGGATATCCCAATCCTGTGAAGTTTGTATCCAGGTATTGGACTATGCCAATACTGTGAAATTATATCCAGGTATTGGGCTATGTCAATCATGTGAAACTACGTCCAGACATTGGATGATACCAATCCTGTGATATCACAGCCATATTGCTAAGGATTCCATAGTAGTGGAATACCTTTATATTCCCATTTCACTTTCATTATGGGATATCAATCCCTTAATCTCATCACTAAATTCCACATCACCTTTACTAGGCGTCATACCCATTCACATCCTTTATGTGAAATAGACATTCCTCATATCTCATTTAAACATATTCAAAACACTTATATCCTTTATTTGACTATAATCATAAGGCATGTATGACCAATATTTCATTATCCTCTTTATAACCATTTATTATTATTATTATATTATGAGGTTTCCATTTGAATACCTCATCACCTTTCACTAGGAAACAACTTATTCACATGGCTTACAAGGCCCACTAAAAATCTTGTCACCTCTCACTAGGTAACAACTATTCACATGGCTCACAAGGACCATTAAACATCTTATCACCTCTCACTAGGCAACAACTATCTCTAGGTCATAAGACATATATAATCAGTATTATATGAAACATCATAGCTCATAATTAGCTATGCTCATTATCTCATGCTACCAACATGGTTTCAATATGGTTAAGGTTTCCCTTTATTAACCAATTGTAGTTTCAAATCATATCATTACCCATCATTAGGGTTAAGGTTTCCCTTTTTAAGCCGACTAGGGTTTTCAAGTACATTCATCAAGAATCACAACCCTAATTAAGAATCCACACATAATAGGAGCATCAATGTATACTCATTACATGAGTATTAAACAAGTATAAGTTTCTCTTTCATCCTTACTAGGATATTTATTACGTCATACTCCATTAGGTTGGCTCAATCCTTCTCTCATGGTACATTGGCCCATATTTATCAAAATGCATTATACCCTTCATGTCTTAAAGTATCATTTGACATGACATACTACATGTATCACTTAATCAAGTGTATTGGATTGAGGTGCTTCCTCCATATTGGGTATAGAGATATATGTATGCTTCCATATCAGGTATAGAGGTGTATCCTCATCACCATATCGTGCATCCATATTGGATCATTCAACCTTAGGGGTTTGCATATCGGGTTTCACAATACCATGTTGATTTTCAACATCATATCGGGTATACAGTGTGTGCTTAACCCCATATCGTGCACACGGTGTGTGTATGTGTCACTCATATCATCCATGAAATATAAATTCATCACTATACCATGCTAGTGGTTGTGTTCATATCCTCATACCGGGTTACCATATCAGATTGCCATATCAGATTAGCATGTCGGGTTAAACCCTTATGCTCATATCCTTTCACACCTTCATGGAATCAATCCTATCATGTATTGAGTGATAGGCTAGACAACTGGTTGAACCCTTCACAATTAACCCATTTACACAAAACGATAGGGGTGTGGGGTTCCAATACATATCGGATTCCATATCACCATCTAGGGTTTTCAACACCATATCAGGTTAGAAGTATATGTATGGTCACCATATTGACCTTGAGGTGTATGTGTGTGTCACCATATCGTTCTAGAGGTGTATAACCATAACTATCTTGGGTTATCATCATAATATTGGGTATAAGGTGTATCCTTCAACACCATATCAGGTTAGAGGTGCTTCAATCCAATATCAGGTTGAACCATGATGATGTCATCATCATCAACCTCTAGACTCTTGTTCTTACTGTTCTAATTCATAGACAACAGTCCTAGGTTACTACTAGAGATCACGGGCTCATCAATTATGTAAGAAAATTCTATTTGAAAGTTATATAATAACATAATTGAGTTCAAGTTATATAACCCATAGGCAAGATTGATGGTATGTAATAACATAATTGAGTTCAAGTTACATAACCCGCCTCCAGAGCAACTTCAAAGCTCCAAGCTCAAAATCTTCACGTTCCCAAGGTTGAATATGAGCTTCTCAAAGGTCCAAGACTTGATCTCCTCACCCCTATGCATGATACCTCACCACTTGTGGCCGATATCCCTCACTTGTGGTCGATAACCCTCACTTGGCCGATATCACCTTGCTATGGGCGATATCACTTTGTTGTGGCTAATACCAAGGCCCTATGCACGATAATCCTTCACCTATGCATGATACCAAGAATCTACACACGATATCTAAGAGAAAGGGGGTGATATATTTCGAAAATTTCACTCATAGGTGAAAGGAAGGGTATATATACTCAAGGTTCATGAAAAAGTGTGTATATGAGATGTCATCTTTTTAAGCTACTAGGTTCCACATGTACATGCATGGTTGACACGTGTCCTTACATGCACTTATATTTATATTTACATGCAAAACACTTGAGGATAATGTAGATATAATATTTTGGCCATGAGTTATCTTGTTTGATAAGATATCTCATCTTTATCTCATAAATTATGCAAAATGATACAACTTTTACAAGGAGCATCTAACTCGTCATGGATAACCTCATTGAGGTGCTTTTCCCTTCATGGACAAGGACAAGAGTCCACAAACTGATATGGGATCCCCTCTATGGATCCTTGGATGATAGGCACTCCCATATGAACTCTACAGCTCGATACAAGCTCAAATTAGGGTTTCACATTCAACACTTTCTTGGTCTTTTTATCACCAAGAGTACCATCACTCAAATATGATTTAAAAATGACATCTCCTTATTTATCTCTCCTATAAATGATAATAGGAGGGATTAGGGACACTCTATAGGTGGAAATTTTCATATCAACCCTACATTTTGAGTAAATTACAACTTGCACCAAAATTGGTACACAAGGCACTAGTATTATTCAAACATGTTCAAATTTGGAATTTAGGCTTTCCAAAAGCCACCAACTTGAATCATTCTCTCTCTTATGATGCTAAAACACATAAGGTATGTTCAACATATGATATATTGCAATATAACCCCTCATCTTGGGTAAATAGCATTTTGGTCCAAAACATGAGAACATTGCTCAAACATTATTCAAATAGGACCAAACTTGAAACATAAGTTTGTTACCTGGTAACAAAACACTTTAGAGAATTATATTACAGTTCTACGCAACTTATTTAGTCTAATCAATCATGGTTAGCCCTAAACCCAGGACATGGTCATTACACAGACGTCTTGATTTAAGGCTAACATAATAATATTCTTCACATTCTCAAAACTGTAATCTAATAAAGTCCTCTGAAGTTGTTCGATGCTTTGATTCTACTTGTTAGAATGAGGACAAGCTAGAATCTAAGTTTGGGGGAGTTGATAGCATACATTTTTTTGTATATTTAAGTGATTGTTTTACCCTCATTTTTATCATCTCTACTATATTTTACCTATATAGTTCTAATTGTTTGGGTGAGTTTTGATGTAGCTACCTAAACTCACCCCTTTTTTTTAATCTACACATGATACACTAGCGTTCGCTGGGCCCAAAGACATGTGGTCACTGCAGTTTTGACACCTTGGAGACTAATGAAGATTGCACCAAGGAAAACAGTTGTTGATAACTCTTGGAGACCACTGAACTCCTCACGATTAACAACCAATGGATTCTACACCATCTCTACGGTAAATATGAACTTGATGTCCCTACGACCAAAGGTTAGGTGAGCTTAGCAGCTGATGAAAATCACCCCTTAAATGGTCACTCTCATTGACCGTTCTTAGAGACCACGAAAGCTAAGCATCATCAACAATTGTCATGCTTTGGTGACTGCTGAAGCTCACGCTTTGGAGACCGTTAAAGCTCACACTTTGGTGACTGATGAAGGCTCACCACCTTGATGACCATTGAGGTTTTAAGTCAGTTATCAACACCTATAAATAGAGACCTACTTCATCCAAGAGGGGGGTTGCGACGTGTGGGAGATGATGACGTGTTTTCACACTATAGAGCCTCCTTCCAACCATTCCATTGGTCCCAGATCTCCAAAGATGAAAGTCCAGAGGGAGAAAGGATCTACGCCATCACATTCATCATTGGCCTATTCTTTGAAAGAAGGACTAGTTGCTTCTCCGTGCCCACGCTAGATCCATATCTGAAGGATACATGTACCAAACATGGTCACTTGTGGTCACAGTTGGTGTATCATCCTTCTTCTCCTCTGGATCTATTCATCCACCTCCATCTACTTCATCCTATTTCATCATTCTCTCCCACATCTCACTATACTTGTAAATCTATAACGCTGCTCATGAACATGAGTGGCTGACACGAATTTACCGTGCGTAGAAACGCAAGTGCACGCGTCAATGTAATATAGGCCTTTGTGAGGCCCGAGTCGAATTCAGGGATACGTGAATTGTCGGAGACTCCTACTAACTACTCGCGATCAGCTAGACCGATTAAATAGTTGAGAGTTGATGTTAAAATTAAAAGAAAATAAAATAAAACAAAACAAAGCAATCAATTAAATGTTAGGTTTAATCAATTCAAGATGGGATCTTTAGGATTGCGGTTTCACCGTGGGTTTTCATTGTATTAAATTCTATGTAGATACTCAAATTTATCTCTCAATCTGGGTAGTGGCCTGAAATCAGAATTGCCCACTTTCGTGGTACAATTCACTACTTATGTCTAGGTCGGTTCCACCGTCGTAGTAACCTATACCCTAAACTAGGTGCATTAAAAACGATCTCTCGGTATCCACCATTAACCTTACACCACCTTGTTCAAGGGATTTGTCAATTAATGTAAATTCTGTCTCTTTTCAACCATTAATTCTTCTTTCAAAGTAATTAAGGGCATTAGATTATTATTATGGTGATCAAGCATAACAATGTAATTGAGAAAATGAAATTATACCACAGATTTAAGAGATAAGATATGAATTACTATGATAAAATTGTCATAAAATGAATTCTCAGGCTACTCCCGGTCCTAAAGACAAAGGGGATTAGCCCCGCATGTTCATCTCAGAGCAAAATGTGGAGTAGAAAAAGGGAAACATGGAGAAAAACGTGATTGAGTGGTGAAACCCCTGAACGGAGAAGATCCAAGCGATCCTTGGCGTAGAATATGCATTCTCCCGCCTTTCGGTGGTGGAAATCGTCTTCTTCAGTGTCCGGATCAACTGGGGTGTGCTTCTGGGCTCCGTTCTTCTCTCCACACCTTCTCGGGACGTGTGCAGTGGCTAATGACGTGAAAATTCCCTCTTGGGCGCCATCATTAGGTTTAATCACCGAGTTAGGTCGCCAATTAATCGCAGCCGTCAGATTTAGATCAATCTACAACAAACTCATATCTGACGGTGTCGATACCATCGACGCGGGTCGATGGTATCGACCTAGCGTGATATCGGCAGTTCTTCTTTTCTTTTGTCTTTGCGCCTGATGCCATCTCGATACCATCGACGAGGGTCGATGGTATCGACGAATCTGTAGCGACGGTTTTGTCTTTATGTGTCATTGTAGTTCTACTAGTCGATAGTAGTATCGACATATGAGTCGATAGTATCGACTCACTTCTCACCAGCAACCTAATGGTATCTCGATACCATCGACATTTCTGTCGCTAGTATCGACTTTCTTCTGGTCCTTGCGGCTGGAAACCTGTGGTTTGGTCGATGGTATCGACCACTGTCGATGGTATCGACAGAAGCATATACTTTTTTTTCCTGAAATTTCAACACGAAACCACATAAGCCGAAACAAAATATATTCTTTTGATAATTTATACGCAAAATGCTGAAATACGGGAAATTTGACATAGAGAAGTAGAATAGACCAAAGTAGATGAATTATGCAACATTAACCACAAAAATGACTAATAAATGCATAAAACACATATAAAACAAGTCTATAAATGCGACTCAAAATCATCGCATCAAACTCGCCTAAGCTTGAACATTGCTCGCCCTCGAGCAACTAAACCTTAGAATAGAATTGCCAGGGTCAACTAAAGAACAAAGCATCACAATAGACATCCCACATGACTCCCACCGGACATTCACATTTCGGCCCTCGCTAACCACAAAATGATAATTACCTTGCAGGCGACAGTAATCATCCATAAAAGATATCTACCTAAAACCTGATGAACACTATCACATAAGGCAGTTAACATAATAAAATTTGCCGGTCCAGACTCGGTGCATCTTGTGATCTCCTATACTACGTTGCTCACCCTAACTACCATCTCCTGATATTCACAAGTGAGGAGAAAATCATGGTGGCCTACCAATTCGAGCAACGGTGGATGGAATGGGTGGCTAATGGAAGAAGTGGAAGCATTATACAGTTTCAACATGCATAAGACAAGAATACCCTAAATGATGCAAATGGACATGAAAAATGTCCTAATGTATAAGATTGGGTGGAATGAAGCATGCACTAACATCCCTTCTCAAAATGAGATGGATATCTAACTGAGCAACATCATGTACTTACTCATCTTAAAATGCAGGTGAGATTATGTTCCTTTCTCCCTCTTAGCTTCTTAATAACTTTCTTTTTTTTCTTTTCAATTTCATTTTTTAGATTTTTTTCCCAAGCCCTTATATCCACAATTGATAATGAATAATTTATTGGGCTTACTTTTTCTGCATAACTCAAATATTTGAACTATTTATAAGGTATGGAACAATTTGATTCACCATAAAAGAAGAAATGAGGTACATGATATACTCCATGCATAAAAGTTATGAATGTAACTAAATGACATGCACCTAAGGGTAATGTGCATGTATAACTATTCTATTTTTTATTTTTCATGCAAAACATATGAAAGTGGTTACAATGCAAGTCCTATCTACATGGCATACAATCAAAAAGGTTAAAACCGTACTTGACTTCCCATTCTTATGGTGGATTGTGAAAAGCAATGAGGTGGAAAGATCAAAAGACTAATTGACTGAACCTTTGAAAAGTATTATGTGTCCCTCCTTACTGACCTGTGTAGTAGTTAAGAGGTTTCTCTCTCTTACTTCATATTAGAGTCTCATTATCATTTGGTCAGTTTAGGCTCAAACAACCAATTCCGTCCACTTTTCATGAATCATTAGGAATGTACAGTTGTGATTTTCTATTTTAAAGTTGACAAAACCAATCATTTTCTTAAGTTATGTGCTCAAAGTTGAACAACACTCAAGCTTGCGAATCACTCAAAAATTTTAATTTTCCCTTAATTCCCTTGTACATGCAACTGAGATGACACAAGATCTAAGACATCCACGGTTACACTAGATAGAATGTGGATCCTACAAACAAACTAAGATTGCAAGAAATAAATGACAAGAACAAAAGCAATAAAACTAAAAATAGAGAAAATAAAAGATAGAGTTGTTCCAACACCCCCCCTAAGCTTGAATTCGACTATGGCCTCATAGTCAAAAACAATCTTAAAGGTTGGAACAGAGATACCAATTTACTCTTCAGGCAGAGGCGGGTACTGTGGAGCCGTAGGGTCCCAAGATGGGTACTCCCCCTGGAAGCTCGGATCAAACTGGGCCCTAGGTGGAGGTTGTGGATAGCCTCCAAAGTAGTTCTGGCTCCAATAGTGATCATAAAAGGGCTGCTGTTGCATCTCCATCCTATGCAACCGGTCGTGAATCTGTTGTTGGTTGTCGAGGAGGAGACGCTCGTTCTCAAAGATTGCCCTTTGATTATCCAGTAGCCGGTTTGTAGTCTCTTGAATACCGGTGTATACTGCAGTATGATGCTGCTGCGTCTGTTGTATGTCTTGCAGCATAGCATACATGCCCTACATCGAGTAGACATCCTCGCTTGGCTGCAAGGGCGGTGGTGGTGGCGGAGGCTGCGATTATGAAGATGCATCCGGATGCATGCGAGGACACTTCCTTGGTGCCACTCGTGCCCAAAGAGGAGTGTAGGCCTCCTCTTCCTCCTCAGCCTCGTCATCATTGTTGTTGTCATCATCGTTGCCGCCGTCTTCATCGGAGTAAGCAATGGATATGATAGGCCATCTGAAATGTTGCGCCCCTTCGATATTGAAGACCGGATCGGGAAGCGAGCATTCTTGGTAAGCATGGTTTACATGACAATGAGCATAAGGTAAACCATATCGAAGCAAGATCAAATTTGATCGGTGAAGATGCTGCACATTAACCTTGCTTCTACTGGAGGGCGGGGTCAAAGTTGAGAAATTCAGCCCGAGGTAGTGTGCCAGCGGAGTAATAAGTCCTCCAAAGTGAATTGGAGCTCTCCTCGTGCTCCGCTTGACTGCCAAGACCCGCTGCAGAAAGAAAGCTCCCCAGTTGCATTCTTGGCGCTTCAGGAGTTTATACAAGAAAAATAGATCCGACTCCTAAAATTTGCTAAGGGATAGATCACCTCTAGCAAACAATGTAGAACTCAGCATCCTATGGAGAATCCACACAAATGGATGCTCAAAGTCGGCTACCGCGGCATTGTGGTAGCTCACTAATTTTCCCGGCGGCACCGTCATAAGCTCGGCGAAGATCGCGTCGTATTTGGTGCGGTTATCTGGCCGCCGGTAGTCATGTTGCGAGTGATTCCAGTTGTAAATCATGTTGAACTGTCGGAGTGTAAGGGTGTAGTCATTGTTGTACAACCAGAAAGACACCTAGCCCTTGATCCACTCACGATCGGTGGCTATGACGTCGTTGAGTACGACAGAGACGTCCAGCGATGCCATAAACTCACCCACCAGCTCCTTGTAAGTAGGCCACTCATCGAAGAACGGCTGGCCATCGGCGTGAAACTCTAGCTCGTCAGGCCTTCTTCCCATGTGTCGGGCCTGCCCCTTCTGCACGTAGTCGAGGTTGGCTTCGAACCCAAGTTGCGGATGGTCTCCCATTCAACATAATGGGTCGGCTCGATGTTTCTCTTCAAGATCTCCTCGTAGATCTTCTTAACCTCCGCGGATGGATGAATAAGCCGCGGTGTGAAATAGAAGCTGTAGGTGGTGGCATGAACTCTGGGATGTCCATCGGGTTCGCACATGAAGAAGATGCACCAGCAACATGCACCATGGTTGCGACAGCAGGAGGAATAGAGAGAGAGAGCTCAGTGAAGATCGGAAAAAGAAATCTCCATCGGGATTTCAGCTTCCCGGGGTGCAACTTCAGCCTCGAATTGAACAAAAGCACACGATCTCCTTTCTTGAAGGTGTGCATCTGAATGTGGCGATCATGGATCAACTTTGTGCGCTCCTTGTATATCCGAGAGTTTTCATATGCATTCATTCGTAGCTCATCAATTTCATTCAATTCAAGTAACCTCTTCTTCCCCGCTTCATCATAACTCAAGTTTAATTTTCTCAGCGCCCAATGTGCTTTGTGCTCTAATTCCACCGGTAAGTGACAAGCCTGACTGTACGCCAACCTAAAAGGCGTGGTGCCTATAGGTGTCTTGTATGCCGTCCTGTATGCCCACAACACGTCCGGTAGTAAGGCACTCCAATTCTTCCTCGTGGAAGCCACAATACGCTCCAAAATCTTCTTAATTTCTCGATTGGAGACCTCCACTTGTCCTTGAGTTTGCGGGTGGTACGGGGTACCAATGTTATGTTTGACCCCATATTTTCTCAATAGTGCCGAAAACTTTTGATTTCGGAAGTGTGTACCCCCATCACTAATGATCATTCTAGGCACACCGAACCTACAGAAGATATTTTCCTTAACGAACCTGCACACTACAGTGGAATCATTATTCCTTGTGGGTATTGCCTCTACCCACGTCGACACATAATCAACAGCTAAAAGGATATACAAATTCGAATTTGAGGACACAAAGGGTCCCATAAAATCTATACCTCATAAGTCAAATACCTCAACCTCCTGGAAAAGATTTAGGGGCATCTCTTGTCTTTTCGAAATGTTACCCGCCCTTTGGCAGGAATCACATTGCCTCACGAACTCATAAGCGTCCCTAAATAAGGTAGGCCAGTATAGGCCACTTTCCAATACTTTTGCTGCAGTGTGAGAGCTTGCATGATGGCCACCCGTCGGTAGTGTGTGTCAATGACAAAGAACACTCTCGTATTCCACCTCAGGTACACACCTGCGTAGAACACCATCCCTGCATTACTTCAAGAGAATAGGGTCATCCCAAAAATAATATCGTAGAGAATGGAAAAATTTCTTCTTCTCTTGATATGTCCAATCATCCGGGATGATTCTGTAGGCAAGATAGTTCACAATATATGAAAACTACGGATCTTTAGAATTCACTTTCAAAAGTTGTTCATCCGGAAATGTCTCGGTAATGGGTATGTGTAAATCTTTTTCATCTACCCTCTCTATCCTAGACAAATGATCCGCTACAACATTTTCAATCCCCGCCTTGTCTTTGATTTTGATATCAAATTCTTGTAAAAGCAAGATCCACCTAATCAATCTAGGTTTGGCATCTTTTTTCTCCATCAAATACTTAATAGCGGCGTGGTCCGTCCAAACTACGACTTTCGATCCAACTAGATATTGCTGAAATTTTTCAAAAGCGAACACAACGGCAAGCAATTCTTTCTCGGTAGTCGTGTAATTTAGTTGGGCGTAATTCAACGTTTAGAGGAATAAAAAATCACAGTGGGTTTATTGTCCACCCGCTGTCCCAACACAGCTCCAACGACAAAATTGGATGCATCACACATGAGTTCAAACGGCTTGGTCCAATCCGGTGTTTGTACAACCGGTGCGGAAATCAACTTTTCCTTAAGCACGTTGAACGCGTGTAGACACTTTTCATTGAAGTCAAAAATAGCATCCTTTTCTAAAAGCTCAGATAAAGGTTTGGCGATCTTAGAAAAATCTTTTATAAAACGACGATAGAAACCGGCGTGACCTAAGAAACTTCTTACCCCTTTCACCGAATTTGGTGGGGGCAGTTTGGAAATTACTTCAATTTTTATCGGATCTACCTCCAAACCTTTGCTAGACACTTTATGTCCTAGCACTATTCCTTCACTCACCATCATGTGACATTTTTCCCAGTTGAGGACCAAATGTGTGTCCTCGCAGCGTTGTAAAACCTTATCCAGATTGTAAAGGCATTCATTAAAAGATGCACCATAAACCGAGAAATCATCCATAAAGACCTCTAGAAAACATTCTACCATATCAGAAAAAATGGCGAGCATACAATGCTGAAAGGTCGCCAGTGCATTACATAATCCAAAAGGTATACGGCGGTATGCAAACGTTCCATAGGGACAAGTGAAGGTGGACTTCTCTTGGTCCTTAGGATCAATCGAAATCTGATTGTACCCCGAATACCCATCCAGAAAACAAAAATGTGATCGGCCGGCTAAGTGCTCTAAAATTTGATCAATAAACGGAAGCGGAAAGTGATCCTTTAGAGTAGCGCCATTCAGTCGTCGGTAATCTATACAAACTCGCCACCCGGTTACCAAGCGGGTGGTGACAGGTTCATTTAAGAGATTATGGGTAACAGTGATTCCCCCCTTTTTAGGGACTACCTGCGTGGGACTCACCCATGTCGAGTCTGAAATAGCATAAATGATACCTACAGAAAGAAGCTTAATCACCTCCTTCTTCACAACCTCCATCATGCTCGGATTTAGTCGACGTTGCGGTTGAATCACCGGCTTGGCTCCCTCCTCGAGCCGAATCTTATGCTGGCACAAAGTAGGGGAGATCCCCTTGATATCTGCAACAGACCACCCAAATGCTCCCCGATGGTTCTTTAGCACTATCAGCAACTGGTCCTCCTCCTCAGCACTCAGATAAGAAGATATAATCACTGACAACTTTTCTTCCTCAGCTAGAAATGCGTACTTGAGGTGCGGTGGCAGCGGCTTCAACTCCAATTTCGGCGGGCTGATTAAGGATGATTGAAGCGGTGGTGGGAGTTCGCCTAAATCTTCATAGTACCTCGCATAGAAGCACGGCAACATCTAAAGCATCTTGGCACACTCCTTCAGTGATTTTCTTCTCATCCAATCATGAGTGATATTGACTAAACAGGCCTCAAGCGGTAGTTCTGGATATGCGTCAAAAACTGAATCTGCTATAGCCTCATCTTCAGTGGAGTGAGGAATGTCCTCCTACTCATTGTTCGGAAAACCTACCACCTTACAAAGGGATACCACCTTGGTTTGCTCCATGATGTCCACAGCCAAAGTCCCTTTTTCCACCTTGGTCATTACATGGGCCATATCTAAAAATGGCTTCCCTAGACAAAGTGAGATATTGTTATCAAAATGTTTTACCATGTGGCATTTCTCCTTGGATTTAGGTGACGTGGCGCTGGAAGGCATGACCATCTCAAATCGGTCATCGACTATACCTAAGGTCAAACGACCTCTCCCCATCTTACGTATCATGTCGGCTGTAGCTTGGAAGGGTCGTTCGAGTAGTAGCTCATTGCCTTGTTCATCTTGCATCTCCATGGCGAAAAAATCAACGGGAAATACAAATCGATCCACTTTCACTAGCACGTCTTCACAAATACTGTATGGCTTTACCACTGAATTGTCTGCCAACTGGATTGTCATGTTGCTCGGTCGTCACTCTTTTAATCCCAGCTTCTTGAATGTAGAGAGAGGCATCAAATTAATGCTCGCCCCTGAGTCACATAGCGCTTCACCAAATTTAACTTTCCTAATGTAACATGAGATGTTGAAACAGCCCGGATCTTGCCTCTTTGGTGGCAATGTGCCCATGATGAAGGCACTCACCTGCTCCTTAAGCACAACAACCTCCGTGTCTGGGATTTTTCTCTTCTTGGTGATGATGTCTTTCAGAAATTTTCCATAAGAAGGAATTTTCTCAATAGCTTACAATAAAGGGATGTTAACTGAAAGCTTCCTGAAACTGTCTAGAAACTTTTTAAATTGGGCATCCACTTTCCTTGCCTTAGCACTATTCGAATATGGGACCGGGACAACCTGTTCCCTTTGATGCGGTGGCACATAAGGTGTCCTTTTCTGCGTCTCCTCTTCCTCTGCAATAGGATCTTCAGTGGTATCCACTGCTACATCCGCAACTGGTTCTGTGACCGGTATGGGAAACTCCTCAGTGGCCTCACCTTCAATTTCTACTTGGGGTTTGCTTGGTTCATCGGCTCTGGGATTTAACAGTTTCTTGCCACTCCTTAGCAAGATGGCCTTTGCCTGTTGGTTTCCTCCTGGAAAATTAGTATTACCCGGAAAACCTTGGTGCGCCGACTTCTTCAAATTGGCTATCTCTGCTGCCATTTGTGCCATGGACGTCTCTATTGTCCTCATTTGAGCCCATGGCTCTGTAGTGTCTGTCCAAATTGGTTCATAAACTCCCCTTGTTGCTTTGTTTGCTGGCCAAAAGTAGTCATGAGTTCTTGATTTTGCTTTATCACTTGATTGAGCAACTCTGTGCTCTTATCCTCCACTACTGGCTGGGCTTTTGCATCTGGATCCTGCAAGAAGTTGTTTGGATCCTTCCAGGAGAACTTCTTGTCTTTCCTCCATGAATAATCATTATTTCTGTAGCCTTGCTGCTGCCTCATGAATTTAACTTGAGCCTCATCCTCGGACTCAATATCCTCCTTTGCAAGCAGTTTCTTCGCGAGAAGAACCATCTTCTCATTCAGCTCCTTGATTGCTTTATATTCCCCTGCCACTCGAACATGCTCCACGGCGTCTCTTTCCCCCCACGATTGCTTCTTGGCCATGTTCTTGAGGATTTCCCGACACATGGTGTCCGTGTTGTTCAGGAAGAATTCTGAGCCCGTTGAGTCGAGGTTGCTTCTATCATGCTCGGAGAGAGCAAAATAGAAGATCTTTACCAGTGTCTCCTTGTCAAGCCCGTGATGCGGGCATCGCCTGAGCATGATCTGAAACCTTTCCCAGGTCTCAGAATAGGTCTCTCCTGCTTTCTGGGTGAAGTTGTGGATCTTCCTGATCATGTAATTGGTCTTCTCGGGCGGGAAGAACCTTTCAAAGAAAACCTCCACCATGTGGTCCCAAGATTCCACATATTCATCATCTAGGTTGTGGAGCCACTCTCGTGCATTTCCCGCTAGAGAACTCGGGATGAGCTTCAAGTAAAGAACATCTTGTGGAAATCTGTCTATTTTTATCATATCACAATTCTCCACAAATTGACTGATATGCGCGACGGGGTCTTCATTCTTGAGCCCATGGAAAGCATTTGACTTCACCAAGTTGATTAATGCTGGATCAATCTTGTATGTCAAAATATTCACCGCCTACTTCTTGATCGGCCCCTTGGAAGTGGATGAGGAAGAAGCCTTGATCTTCTCCCATATTGTTTGTGGCTCTGCCATCTCTTCTAGTTCGGGTTCAGAAACGATATCCTCCAGATGGTCTTGATTATAATCGTCCTCGATTTCAGGTCCCATAAACAGAACCTCAGGTGCGTGCTGCGTGTAGTCAGTGCTGCGCGTCTGCACCATGCACAATACCTGCAAAGTAAAAATTTAAGTTCAGTACAGTGCTTGACGATTGCAAATATTTCAAAAATAGGCTATGAAATTTTAAAATGATAAAAAAAACAAAAATGTGGCCTAGAGTGGTCGCTTGTAGCACTTGTAGTGCCGACAATTTTCCGTATCCCCGACAACGGCGCCAAAAACTTGACACAAATTTACCGTGCATAGAAACGCAAGTGCACACGTCAATGTAATATAGGCCTTTGTGAGGCCCGAGTCAAACTCAGGGATACATGAATTGTCGGAGACTCCTACTAACTACTCGCGATCAGCTAGACCGATTAAATAGTTGAGAGTTGATGTTAAAATTAAAAGAAAATAAAATAAAACAAAACAAAGGAATCGATTAAATGTTAGGTTTAATAAATTCAAGATGGGATCTTTAGGATTGCGGTTTCACCGCGGGTTTTCATTGTATTAAATTCTATGTAGTTACTCAAATTTATCTCTCGATCGGGGTAGTGGCCTGAAATCAGAATTGCCCACTGTCGTGGTACAATTCACTACCTACGTCTAGGTCGGTTCCACCGTCGTAGTAACCTATACCCTAAACTAGGTGCATTAAAAACGATCTCTCAGTATCCACCATTAACCTTACACCACCTTGTTCAAGGGATTTGTCAATTAATGTAAATTCCGTCTCTTTTCAACCATAAATTCTTCTTTCAAAGTAATTAAGGGCATTAGATTATTATTATGGTGATCAAGCATAACAATATAATTGAGAAGACAAAGTTATACCACGGATTTAAGAGATAAGATATGAATTACTATGATAAAATTGTCATACAATGAATTCCCGGGCTACTCCCGGTCCTAAAGACAAAGGGGATTAGCCCCGCATGTTCATCTCAGAGCAAAACATGGAGTAGAAAAAGGGAAACATGGAGAAAAATGTGATTGAGTGGTGAAACCCCTGAACGGAGAAGATCCAAGCGATCCTTGGCGTAGAATACGCGTTCTCCCGCCTTTCAGTGGTGGAAATCATCTTCTTCAGCGTCCGAATCGGCTGGGGCGTGCTTCTGGGCTCCGTTCTTCTCTCCACACCTTCCTGGGACGTGTGCAGCGGCTAATGACGTGATGATTCCCTCTTGGGCGACATCATTAGGTTTAATCACCGAGTTAGGTCGCCAATTAATCACAGCCGTTAGATTTAGATCAATCTACAACAAACTCATATCTAACTTTGTTGATACCATCGACGCGGGTCGATGGTATCGACCTAGCGTGATATCAGCAGTTCTTCTTTTCTTTTGTCTGTGCGCCTGATGCCATCTCGATAGCATCGACGAGGGTCGATGGTATCGACGAACCTGAAGTGACGGTTTTGTCTTTATGTGTCGCTGTAGCTCCACTAGTCGATAGTATCGACATATGAGTCGATAATATCGACTCACTTCTCGCCAGCAACCTGATGGTATCTCGATACCATCGACATTCCTGTCGCTAGTATCGACTTTCTTCTGGTCCTTGCGGCTGGCAACATGTGGTCCGGTCGATGGTATCGACAGAAGCAGATACTTGTTTTTCCTGAAATTTCAACACAAAACCACATTAGCCGAAACAAAATATATTCTTTTGATAATTTATACACAAAATGCTGGAATACGGGAAATTTGACATAGAGAAGTAGCATAGACCAAAGTAGATGAATTATGCAACATTAACCACAAAAATGACTAATAAATGCATAAAACACATATAAAACAAGTCTATAAATGCGACTCAAAATCATCGCATCAGTGGCTAAAGATATTGCTTGGGTTGGAGTAGCCACTATGACTCTCCCAACATGTAAATACTTACATCCATTGAATACATGCTCTTAGAAATGATTATCTCCATACTCATGGTCTTAATGCTTCACTTGCTTGATTAGCTACCATCTTGTGATGTTTGATTATTAGTGTCTTGAAAGAGTCATACTGGTCTTATATAAGTGTTATGGAGTTGCATGAATGCTTGAGAATGTTGGAATGATTAAGCTAAATGGTCATATGGTTATGTTTGAGATGGTTTCCTTGCCATCTTGAGAGAGAGACAACCCTATAATCTAAATCTATCATGAGCCCGAGAGAGGAGATAATAGACATATATGATGACTTCTTGTAATCTTGCTAAGGGTATACAAAGGGTGTGAGTATTGCATGTTGGTGAGAGACCTTAGACGGTGAAACCCAGCCCAAGTTCCCTTCCATACTTGTTATATTTTTCTTTGTCTTTTATTTTTCTTTGTTTGCTTTCTTACTTTTTTCATTTATTTTGTTTGTTGATTGGTTGAAGTAACATCGTTCCCTAAGGATCACCAACTTAAGATCACCTATTTTGGTTGGTGTAACTGAGCCAAGGTTCTACTTTCTCAACACTTACTACTCCTTGTCCTTGTGGATCGACCCTGGTTTACTACATCAGACCATGTATAAAAGTTGTGAGGGTCTGGGTTACCAATTTAAGAGTCTGACTACTCTAGATCCACTCCTTTGTGGACATGTGATTTACGTCAGTCAACTAGTCCTTCAATTTAGTCTTGAGAATAATTTTAACATCATTTGACATTCTTGTCCTCAAATACTTTGGTTGAACTTGTATTATAATACCACACCTCTTCTTCTTACTAATATCTTTGTAATTAAGCAAAAATACACTTTTTATTGAAATAAACTTTTATATTGCATGAGGGTGATTAAATTGGGAATCTCAAAACCACAAGTAATAATAATATTATGACAACCAGTGGTTTATATATTAGAACAATTGTATATGTTGTTTTTAAGCTGTAATGATTTAAGTAGCTAAGGGGGTTATTGCTAAATGTCTACTCATAATAATTCAGGTAATTAACTACCCCCTCTTCTTCCTCATCAGGCTGCCTAGACTCCCGATGGTTACAAAGATAATGCAGGGTCATTCTCCTCCTTCTTCCCTTGCACAACCTGACCCTAAGTAAGTTTTGTGACTACTAGATATCATATAAACATCTAACCCTACAATCCCTTCAGCCTTGACTAGAGCATTTAGAATTTGACTTAGAGGTAATGGATACATCTTTATTGATTGAAACAACAACAAGCCTCTCATCCTACCCAACGTAACACCCTCATCGTCAATTTTATAAGAATGTGACCCCTCTCACCCAACACTACCTTCCTCCAGACCACCCCAAAAGCCCTAGACCTAGTCTATATAATATGGTCTCCATCACGAGTAGGAAGCAATGATCCTAATGCCCTTGCAAACACCACATCACCCTGCCTTTCATATGGGGGTGACATGCAACTTACGATGACCTCCTTTCTTCCACCTCACAATAACTATGTACCATACCACCACCTCATGTCTCAATGATGAGACTCCCTCCTACCTTCAACAAGGAGGAAGACAACCCACAATGATTCTAGTCCTCTGTCATCCTTTACAACTTAACTGATCTCTCCAATCTAGAAAGCACTCAGTTTCCTAGACCCACTACCACCACCGAGCATCTGGATCATCCACATCACACTGACATATCCTCCTCATCGCCGATGACCACACCCAATTTATACATGTGCTACAAAATATGACCAACTACACCACCACAGAAGAGATATATGCCGACCGGACTATCTACTTTTCTCCAATCCACGTCGACTCCCCTGACTCCACATTGAATCCCTAGAGTTCTCATCTCTCCATCATCACCTCAACTGCTAGCAACAAGATCCCCATCACCTCAATGATCCACATCAAATTAGATAGTAGTCATTAGTCTACAACACCGTCCCAGAACTTGCAAGCTCGACAACAGCAAACCTCGACCGTCCTAGAAAGAATCTAATCAACTAATGAGCAATATCACAAGTACTAGACTAGTGATGGAATAAAGACTCATACATTCCATGTAGTCAATCATTATAGGCAGAGTTCAACAAATCTCACCTCAAAAGGTGATCTAGGAAAAAGTGAGTCAGTGATCTGACAACTACTAGCACCAAGCACTGACTTCAAGTCAAAGATGCCTTCACAAGATAATTAAAAACCAATCCACAAGTAATACATTACTTATGGTACTACATCTAGAGAGATAGTTAGACTAGACATCATCCTATACAATTGACATAAAACCCATCCATGGAAGTATCTAAACTAACCTATAGTCTAAAGGTGACATACAAGTATATACATATTAACATCATAATAGTAGTAGCTGCAGTACGTGTGAATACAACAAATCTATAATGTATATTACTAATATTATAATATATTACTACATGTTGTTACTCATGTAAGTAACTGGATATGGTATTATATGTTTGTACATAGAATGTTGGATCGACCCATTGCATGATATTACTACATACATATAAGTTGGATATACCTATGTTGGTGTATTAATACTAATCATATTCTCATTACATGTACAAAACCTAGGAGTATATATATCATAGCTGAAGGGAAGATATTGATTTAATAAGTGTTCTAATATAGGCCAATCTATTTTGATTAGGATTGAAGTTAATAGAGAAAGTATAAAGTCTATTTGATTTATGGTAACCCTATACTTGAAAATAGTATATATGGTGAAACTTATTTAGACTAGAACAAATTATTCCATTCTTATATTCACATTTGCATACTTAGGTTACATAAATAGTGGAGACATAAGTAGAAGTGTATAAGTAGTATACACCTAACAATGTATAAGAATACTCTATTATAGTTCATCTAGATTCTAATTGTATTTGAGAACATAATCAAGACCTAAGTATATTATTAGTGTATATTATGTTAAGTCAAAATTGAATCCTAAATATCCTTAATAAGGGTATATTGGTAAATAAAAATATTGACCATAGAGACCAAATGAAATTACATACAAGAGAGAGAATAACATTTTAGGATCTAATACATAGAAAAGGTGATAAAGCAATTGATTCTGTAAAACTAATATATATATACCTAGTTGGATATATTAAAATAGTATTAATGGAAAAATATGGAACACTAACCCAATATGAGAAACCAAATGCTAAATAACTCAAATTGAACTAACTTAATTCCAAGCCATATAGTAACAAATATTCCTCTACATTTATAGATCCCTCTATTTTTATTTGATTCTTGGAGTTGAATACTTAACACTCACCATTTTGAATGCTTGGATACAGAGGTATGGAACTACTATTTCAATTTGGAAAGTTATTTCCCTCATTGATTGCATGCATGACGAGATAGGTTGGTTGGCCAAAAAATAGTTTTTGTACCTTACCCTACCTCTTTGAAAAGACACCAACACTAATTCATAGAAAACAATATCACAATGTTTAAATGTTGAAAAAAGGTAGGTTAGTGCTCCTAGTTTAGTGTAATTATGCATCCACACCTCCATGTAGAGTTAAAGGATGTAGGGTCCCTAAGTATATTGGAAATTTTAGTTGGTGTGTTGTCATTCTCTATAGGAGAGAATGCATGACTTCCCGTATTACTAGACACTGACATGTGCTATCTATTTGAAAATTAAATTACTAGTCTCAAAAATTGGATATTGAATCTTATTGAATTTGAAAACCCATTTCTACCTTTTGGTACTTTCCTAAATTCTTTTTTCCTTTTCACTTGGTAATTAAAATCCTTACATATAGGTTCATATTGTTTTAGTTTTCAAATATCAATTTGTACCAGCTTTTCTAACCTATGTCTCCTTTCTTGGGGTCCATGTGTAGTTTTGTTCCTTTCGGTAACTCATGGGCAGGTGATGGATGGAAGATATTGAAGAGACATGCTTGGGTAATCATTTGTTGAAGAGTAGACAAGAACAAATACCTATTCTTAATTTTGTAATATTATGTAAAGCTTTTATGACTCTGATGTACAAAATGATTGTAACAAGTTGTTTATATTTTGATGCAATTTTGTAAATATTCAATTGTAAGAATCGAGTCTTTACCGACCGGCTAAGGTTATTGATTTTAAGGGTAGTGTCAAAGACATCAATTGATATTTTTCAACTCAACCAATTTTAAAATACCAATCCTAGAAATCGGTGAATGCCCAAGTCCGCCATGATTTACAAAAAAGAAAAACTGAAGGGTAAGTGGTAACTTCTAGATGAAGATTGTGATCAAACTTTATAGATCTCTGAAGCATCCATCAGAGCAAACCTGCTTCACAAGGCACATAGGATTCAAAATCTTGATAACTTACATCACTAAGCATTCCATATGCCGATTAGGATCTATGGAATGTAGGATTCTACCCACTGGGTTTAGGCCCTCTACAAATTTAACTCCTCATTCTAATCCAAAATGACAATATGATTCTAGACAAGGATTTTTTATGTCATGCAATAGGATTTAGCCCTCAAACTCAAAATTTACATCCAAACTCTTAATCAAAGTTCATGCATACCAAACCACATTGAATATGATACTAGTACATGGTTTTCTTATAGAAGGAAAATTCTAAATACAGGGAAACATAAGAAATAAGAGCATAGAATACAAATATTTGGTAGCTTCAATGACACATGTTCTTCAACTATGATGTCAAGCATTTGAACAAAGGCCTAGTATCAGAAGAATAAGATCTTGAAGACCTATGCTCCCTTCTCATGTCAGGATGAAAAACACCAGTGGACCATCAATAACCAAAAGATGAGTCATTGGATTGCACCTCCACGCCCAAAGAAGCATTTTGGAGACAATCTAAATCTACCCCAAAAGTTGTAGAAGACGGTTCCACAAAAAATACCTGGCTTCATGGGTCCACAGCAAAGACTAGATTATCCATGGGGAATCCATTCATGCTCATAGTAGGACCATGTCAGCTTTGAGCTCGACCCTTCTCATATCATTGTGGGATATTTGAAGTGAAGAAACCCCTAGTTGTTACCCGTACCAACATCATCCTCTTGGAAGGTCAATGTCCAACCCAAGTCTCCATGGAAGTGACATGAAACACCAACACCAAAGTCGTGATGAGGTCGTAGCATTGGAAAATCATCAATGCCTTAATTAGCTATTGGAGGAGAAGGAGGAGTTTCTAGACAAAGGCCTTCCTCAGAAGGAGGGGGACATCCTGTCTCATAGACAAAGTCATCTTGTTCCTTAGAGGAGACATAATAAGTCACCTACGAGGACCATGTAATGCTCAGGACAATTTCCCAAGGCTTTAGTAGAGTTTTAAGAATGATGACTGACCCCACAAACCACCATTAGCCTTGTTTGTGTGCTTTGTCTCACTCAAGCACAACTCGAGATCAACTTCCCATCAGGTCACCCATCCTAGTACTACTTTGGGATGAGAACACTTAATCATAAAGTTCTTAGTGATGTACTCTCAAAATTGGAGTTGCACCTTGGTGATATGGGTAGTCCAATCATTCCTTCTAATATTATTTTATCCAAGGCCTCAAATTATGGGATGTTATAATCTCCCCCGCTTAGACTCTTGACATCCTCTTCAAGTCTCATTGATAGGACCTCATAAACACTTCCCAATTTTAGTGTAGACCCATAATGAATCATGTACACCCAACTCCCATTCACTGTTACCAACACAAGGGTGTCTCTATCAACTGAAATAGTTAGCTTTTATGATAGAAAATTCTACTGAAATAAAATAAAACGTAATGCGAGGCTAATTTGCAATTGTCATAAACATCTTAATTTCTCTATATGAGTAAGCTAACACTCTAGTAGATATCATATTTCATGATTCATTCTAGATAAGTGAAATCCTAGAGAGGGAGAATTAGGGTTTGAGCGAGGAAAGAAGTGGAGACGTTGATCTAGGGTTTTATTTTGGCAGGAGTAATAAAATCAAGTAAGTTTACCTTCTTAGATATGGTTTAATGGTAAATCTTCCCTTTGATCAATTAATTCCTTTCACCCTCTGATTTGGATAAAAAAGATATCAAATTAGGATCTTTTCACTTCATTTATCTCTAACTCCCCTTCCCATTTCTAGGTCTCCTAAGTTGAAAAGAGCAAGAAATGAGTTAAACCCATAGGTGTTGGCAAGATTTCTAGAAATTCAAGGTATGGGAAACATTTTAAGGTGTTGGAACCCGAGGTGAGTATTAATATCCATATTAATCTCTATAATTATGTTGAAAGTCTTATTCTATCTGATTAAGAATCAATGAAGTTGCTTGTATTGTATGCAAATGGGTGATGAATTGGGAAAAATCTTGGAGAACTTAGTACTACTGATTTATGTTTACTCATAAGAGTTGTGTGTTTTTAACTCCTAATATGCATATTCAAATTATATTTGAGGAATTGATGGTCAAGGAGATACTCTTTGCCATGTGTCAATATTGCCTAAAATTAGTCTAATGAATGATATGATTAAAAATTGAGCTCATGCCAATAATCATGTATGAACTTAATAAGAATGAGTTCCTATTGTATTTTTGATTGTTTGTTAAAATTACATATGGTGTGTACATGATGATCAATATCAGGGTTTGAAATGTGGAAGTTCCATGTTTAGGGCTAGTACTGAGGGATTGACTCAATTGAGAAAACATATCGATGCATACTTATAAGTGATGGATGAATTTTATTGAATGGAAACTAGGGTTTCCATGTGTGTGAATAGACTTAATGAAACCCTGCACACCCTAATGAGTTTAGTGAATAGTAAGGTTTGTATGATGTATTGAACTAAGCTGATATTTTGAAAAACCTAAAAATTCAATATTAAGTCAAGTATGAGAGATAAAGCCTGAACTTCTACAATCTTTACTAGAACATTTTTGACCTATGGTATCACTTTTCTTAACATCAATTCTGAAGGGAAACTAACACTACACACCTATGATATTGGTTAGCAAACCAAAAACATCATAGTTGGTCAAGTCATGCTATTTAGGACAAAACACATGTACTACTTTCATTTTGTCGTTAGTTTCTTGGGGAGGAACTGATGTCATAGGTAGTTCAAGAAATTAGTCTCTCAGAAAAAAATTGGTAAAGCACATGTCATGTTGGTTGTCAAGGAACATACCAACAATGGATGCCTTGCCATGAAATAAGTTTACCCCCCAAAAGCCTATGTTGTCAGTTATGGTCTAAACAAATTGATGCCATAGGTCACATGCACTACAAAAAACATGGTCTTTAGTGGGGGAGAATAGTGAAGGACATAGGGCTCTCATAAATGACGAGTATTTGTGCAGGAATGACCTTAAAAGGTACATCAATTTCCTTCATCCAAGATTTGAAGTGTGTAGTAATTTTGTTAAGGACACAAATCTCTCATAAATAATAAATATCCTTCACAACTAATTGTAGAAACTTCCCTCCAAGTATTCCCTCCAAAATTTGCACCCAAATAACTAGCAGTTAGAAAGAATAGCGGTACCCTTGGAAACTTGAACCCTAAAAACACCCTCTGTTTAGCCGTTAGACACACATTTCTCTTGTCAAAAAAATTCTACATAACAATCATCCAGGGAGGAATGTAGAAGAGAACAAGTCTTGGATGACAAATGACCTCCTAACTCCTAAGACATGGACAGAGGCTAGAGACCATACCTTCTGGACTATCACAATAACTGTGTGGACTCAATTGTTTTTAGATAGTACATGTGGCAATGACCTACTTTATCAAGTCAAAGCTTCAAGAGGCATATTTTGATTTGTGACAGTTGTAGTACCCGCACGACACAAAAAGGAAGTGGGATCAGATTTGTGTTTGATGAACATGTTGGTATTCATGCCCAGAGAGCCAATCATATGATGATTGTAATAGAGAATCAATTACTTGATTTGATTATAATGAAGGTATTTCCATATATTATGTTTGTCACATTCATGAGATGATGACACAAAGATGGTAGATGTATAAAGACCGATGTTACTCGATGACATGTATCTTCAGATTAAGGACCTATAAAGTGAGATCATAAGCATGGTAAGAATATATAAGTTCTTGTTATGTCCCTTATCAGATATTATTGTGGAAGCAATATTGACGAAAGTAATACATAAGACTAATGATAGAGTTTCATTAGTCATGATATGGGATAAGAACAATGTATCAAACAGACCCAGCTTGAGAGTGATACATGGAGACCACAGAATGGTAGTCACAACCAGCTCTAGAAGTGATAGTGGTGATTATGGTTCTTAGACTTGAAGTCACTACACTCATCAGATGTTGTATGATGAACATTGACACCATCCAAAGTGGCCTTGAATAAGGGTTTCCATAAAGGCAGTGCTTGGGTACATTGCAACACTTGGGGATTTTTTGTGAGTGATGTAGATAGGATTTGTACCTCCTATAGAGTTGATATCCTGGACACATGATAAGTGATACTAAGAAACGTATGGCCACACTCGTGTGGATCAATATGTGATATGTGAGCTTACATGCATCTCATATAGTTAGCTCTAGTTTAAGGAACATGGATTGAATATTAAGAGGATGACGATTCCATGCCTCGAATTCAATCTGGATATCAAAGAAAAAGGAACTATACTATCATGGTAACATGGATCATGCATGTAGGTTGAATTTTTTCTCTAACTTTCCAATTACTTGGGTAGAAATGATGTGTTCCTAGATATCACTCATTGCTTGGGATGTCATAATCTAGTTATGAACATTTACGACCAATGTAATTTGGGACCTATAGGGTCACACACATAGGATGCGCCTGGAATAGGAGTTCACTCATGGATAAGGTTTAACTTGTTTATAAAAGTGTTTGGGTAATCATTTTAAACAACATTGGATGATAGTTAGCTGACTAGGAATGTGAGTTGACGGACTGAGAATGCGAGTCCACCAACTGGAATGTCCACTCAGCTGACTGAAAAGTCCAGTCGATCGAGTGGAAAATCAGTAATATTGCATTAGGGATTGATGCTGACATCATGACATATAGTAATTGTCACATTAAAATCCAATATGTTTGCAAATGGAAAAACAATCCAATTGACTAAAGGGATGTCATAGTCAACCAACTCATGATTTGCAACAGCTAAAAATTGATGAAATTTGTCCTCTCGTGTCCCCGAGTATGTGGAAACACTATCACATACACTCCTATACCGGGGGGGGGGCAAGGCCCTCAACACACTTGAGAAGACTCCTAATCTCAATGTTGTGGTAATGTGAGACCCAAAGGCATCTTACTTGTAAAATGGAAAGATAGCCAAAGGGAGAAAAGTCAACGCTAGCATGTTGACAACATGAAGGGATAACTCCTTCATACTGGTTCTAGAAGAATGATGAGGAGTTCCTAGTAGTCTGTATATACTACATAGAGGTGTGAAGGCCTTTACCATCATGATAGGAGAATGCCATAAACCACCGTCTATCGTGCTATACTTGTTGGTCACTACCGATGACCATTCATGTGCTGCTTGAGAAAGAAGCACAACTCTGTAAGGATTATCACTGGACTTGCTCCAGGATTAGGTATACGGCTTGTAACCTTCCTTCTCACTTCATAGTTGTTGACATGATACACTGGTTATAGGAATATGGGAAGAATGTTTTTTCCACTACCACTCCAATCCCATATTTCCCTATAGTGGTATTAGAGCCACATCAAATTACTATATTTTAGGATTTAATACATATGATTGAATTTTGGTTTTATCATTTATTTTGTTGCATGTGATGCAAATATTTAAATGATTAATATGCTTATCTAATTAAATACCGTATATTCTAGGGGTTGTCTTATAGATCCTATTTATATATGAATACACACACACTCAAACACATATATACACATATATATATGCATATATATACATTATACATACATACATATATATGCATGTATATATATATGCAATCTATACACGTTGCCCTAGAATCATTTGGTTTGTGGATGTATGCATGATTATTGCCAATACCCCTTTGGATGTGTGTGCTTAGTTGAATGGTTTAATTTCTATCTTTTAAATTTGTTTGCATAATAAGCTTCTTTCTCTTTCTACAATGTAAGTTAATACTTTCCTCCCTATACTCTCCTTAGCTTAGGTTTTTACCTTTTTACAATGTCATAAATAAATAGGATTAGCTTTCATTTCTCTTCAGTCGAAAGAGAAGATGTTCTGCACCAGACGAGTCGATTGATTGGAGAGTCAAGTCGATCGATGAGAGGACCAAAGAGGCTACATATTGAAGGAGTGTATCGATTGAATAGAGGCCCAATCGACCAACTCGAAGAGTCTAAACAGCCACTTGATCCAAGAGTGAATCTACCAACCAACAAAGGCCGATTTGGAGAGACCAATTGACCGACCAACTTGTTTCCAGCACTTTTTGTTTTCCTTTAAATATTGTAATATGTGATGTTAGACCTAAGGTAGATAGAAATTTTTATAGGTCCAAATAATTGCATTAGTACGGCCATAACCAGAGCTTGTATATTTGTGATTGCATATTTTTGTTTGTCGATATAGTTTGTATATGATACATGTTATAAGTATGTGGTGATTGGATATGTATATGTAGAGGTTATGCCAAAGCATGGTGCACTGTTATCTTGTAGAAGTGTCATCGTAGATATGTGAGTTTACCAAATTAGGCTGCATATTCTATCGTGGTTGCTTTTGGGTGAGGCTCAACTTGGTGAACTTAATGAGACCTAGAAGGATACATACAGATTGTGACAAGGAGTTGTAAACACCATCTATCCTAGAGTTGTACTAGATGCAATTGGTAAACTTTTCCTACCTAAACAATAAAGTTGTGGGTGATTAGACAAAGCTGACTCATGATTTGATGAAACATGGATCTTGGCTCACTAGAATATTGTACGTCGTGATCTTCCAAATTGATAGTGAGGCCCATCAATTTGAATAAAATTGTGGGAGTGATAATTCATTAAATACCTAATTAATATTGTGAAGATTTTATTTTAATCAAATCAAATCAAAAGGGTTTTGACAAAATGAAAATTTCTTTTGTAGAAATAAATATCAAACAACAACACTTTTTCTTACAATAAGTCCTTGAGAAGGTAAATTTTAATGGGAATAACTTCCACGACTAGTTCATGGTGTAAGAATTGTTCTCACTCAAAGGTGCAAGCTCTATGTCTTAGAGATACCAGAGCAAGATGAGCCCACTCCCATTGTGCCCAAGGATGAAAGGGATGCTTACAAGAAGAATATTGAAGATGTCATGGATGCCAAGTTCCTGATGCTATGCTCAATGGAATATGAGCTAAAGATACCACATGAAAACATGGAAGGCATCTAGATGGTAACGCATCTTAAGATATGATATCCCAAAGGCATTATTCAAGTGCAATAGGGTAGAAAGGGATCTAATGGGACCCCATATGCTCAATTTTATTGGGATTTTGGAGAATCTAACGAGACTGGAATTTCTTTCAGGCCAAGAGTTGGCAACATATGTGATATGCAATCTTTTCTAGAATCATATAGCTAGTTTTTCATGAACTACAATGTGAACAATTTTGATAAGATGTTATCAAAATTGCTTGGGATGTTGAGAATTGTTGGAGCACAACTGAAGAGAGACAATCCTAAATTTGTGATGATGATCATTAGAGGAAAAGAAAATTCCAAGGGAAAAGATAAGGCCAAGAAGCGTTCTAAAGACAACCAGAAACCCAACTCTTCCAGACTTAAAGAAAAGGAAGGAATGGATAAGGAAGGGAAATGTCACTACTGTCACCAGCTTAGACGTTGGAAAAGGAGTTGTCCTCTTTATGTAGAGGAACTTAGGAAGAAGAAGTAGAAGATAAAGATCTTCACTTCAGGACCTGAGAAGAAATAAGCTAGATATGTTGGAATTATGCGGAGACAGAGTTTTTTCCACTATAGTTGGAACCGTCATTTATCTAAGACCAATGGGCATGTAATAGAATGAGTGAATTACCATTATATACCTTCCATTATTAGAAACATCATATATGTATCTTGTTTGGACAAGAGTATCATGAATGCTTGATGTTTTATTTTAAAGATGAGATCTTTTCTTGGCAATGCCCCAATGTCTCATAGTCTATACTTGATAGTTCTAGAGACAAATATGTATAACAAATATATACTGGATGACTTGATGACTCAAACAATATACCTATACCATTGTCATCTAGGTAACATAAAAAAATGCATTTCTACAATCCATGAGAATAGTTATCTAGACTCTTTTGGTTTCAAATTGATAGAGACATGCAAGTCTTATTTGTTGTACAAGATGACAAAATCTCCTGTCACTAGAAATAATGTGAAAGTGAGTGATCTATTAGCACTCATACATATTGATGTATGTAGATCTTTTAGAACAAATGCTAAAGGTAGTTACTGGTATTAAAACATTTCGATATGATCAATGTGGAGAATACTTGAACTAAGAGGTTGAGGTCCTTCCATGAGATTGTGATATTGTATCACAATGGACTCTGCTTGGAACATAATCTTGTATTAGAAAGAAGGAATCATACATTGTTATGATCATCGATAAGTCTAGTTAATCTTATGACTTCCTTCAAGTTATATGCTTTATAAACTGCAAGTTCACACTAAACAACATATCATCTAACTATTTTGAAAGACACCATATGAGATATGGCTTGGGAAGTGTCTCAACATGTCCGTTATGAAAGTTTGGAATGGAAAGCTTATATGAGAAAATAGTTTCTTCAAAATCTTATTCCCAAATAAGATGAATGTTACTTTGTTGGATATCCTAGGGAAACCAAAGGATACTACTTTTATATTTCATATAAGAACAAAATATTTTTGCCAAGATGACTATATTCCTATAAAAGGAACTTATTTCCAAACACATTAGTGGGAGAATAGTAGAACTTGAAAAGTTTGAGACCAACAAAAAAACATTGAACATATAGAGGTATAATAGAAATAAGGAGAATCAAAATCTGTTGTGGAATCTCAAATTCCTCATGTGACATAAGGACCACGTAGATCTAGTAGGACAAGCCTCGAGCTTAAATTTTTTGGATATCTTGTGACTCAACAAGGTAGTGAGTTGGTCATAGAAGATGAGCCAACAACCTACCTAGAACTATTGAGGGACTTAAGTATGATAAATGGCTTGAGGCCATTGGATCTAAGATGGACTCCATGTATACCAACAAGGTGTGACCTTGATGGATCCACCTATTTGGGTAAAACCCATAGGGTGAAAGTGGGTCTTCAAGAAGAAGACCAACATGTATGGTAATGTATAGACCTATAAGGGAAAATGGTTTCAAAGGATTTTAAATAAGTTCAAGGTGTTGAACATGAAAAGATCTTTTTACCAGTTACCATGGTTGTCATGGTTGACATTGCATCTTATTAGGACTATGATATTTAACAAATGGATGTTAAAACCACATTCCTTAATGGGAATATTGTAGAGGATGTGAGTATCACACACCCTGAAGGTTTTTTAATCCAATTAATGCAAATAAAGTCTATAATCTACAAAGGTGAATCTATTGATTGAAGCAAGAATCTCAGAGGTAGAATATATGATTTAATAGGGTAGTCAAAGAGTTTGGCTTTAGTCAAAATAAATATGAAACTTTTGTTTATGTAAGGTTATTGGGAGCATATATTTATTCCACATATAGATGGGAAATGACGTCCTTATCCTACAAATGTAAAGAACCTAGCCGGGAAAGTACCTTCTCTATGAATGATTTAGGAGAAGCATCCTATATCTTAGGAATTCAGATCTATAGATATAAATCTAAAAAGCTTCATGACCTAAGTATGAGCACATCATTGGAAAGATGCTGAAGGGCTTCAACAAGAAAGACTCAAATAGAGAAAATATGTCCATGTTCCATGGAATTAGTCTCTCAAGTTTCCAGTGTCCTAGTTCTTGTGAAGAATGGTAATGCATAAGTAAGAAGCCATAACATTCACAATTGGAGCTATAATGTATGCAATTTTATATACTCATCCTATTTGTCTTGTATATATTAGACTTGATGAGCATATATCAGTTAGATCCCAGTGAAGGTCAGTGGACTACCATAAAGAACAACTTTGAGTACTTGAGATGCACAAAAGATTAATTCCTTATTTATGGTAATAAGGAAGAGTTGGGTGTAAAGGGTTACACTGATGCAAGCTTTCAAACTAAAAAAAGAATATTATCAATCACAATCCAATATTTGTTGTTGAACTTAACTTATAAGATAAAAAAATTCCAAGCAAGAGACCGTTGTTGATTCTATAATAGAAGTTGAGTACCTTGCTATTTTGAACACAACAAAGGATACTATATGGATCAAGAAGCTCCTTTAGACAAATTTGTGGGAGTCTACAACCATTGATGACACAATAAAAATATTGTGACAACAATGAAGCTACTTGATTGGCTAGGAAACCCAAATAGAATACTATGGCATTTACATCTCATATGAGAGATCATATAGTTAGCAGATGTGAAGACTTGCAAAAGTACCGACTAGAAGCAAATGTTTCTAACATGCTACTAAAGCACTTGCATAGTAGAAACATGATGGACATGTTAAGACTACATAGAATACGATTCATAGGTGATTGGCTCTAAGTGAAAGTGGGAGTTTGTTGGTATTTAAGCCCAGAGAGCCAATCATATGATGATTGTAATGAGGCATCATATACTTTCTTTGATGATAATAAGGTAATTCCTTCTATTATGTTTGTCTTAATCATGATATTATGACACAAACATGGTAGATGTCTAAAGAATGATGTTACTCAATGACATATGTCTTAAGGTTAAGGACCTGAAGAATGAGATGATATGTATGGTATAAGTATATGCATTCTTGTTATGCCCCTAGTTAGATATTAGTGTGGAATCAATATAGACGAAAATAATACATAAAACTATAATATAATGTGACTAATGCAAGAGTCTCATTAGTCATGATATAGGACATCAACTTAAATACATATGTACTTGTTATAGAACTATGTACCAAGCAAACCCACCTTGAGAGTGATACATGAAGACCATAGAATGGTAGTCACAGTCAAATCTCAAAGTGATAGTAGTGATTGTGGTTGTTACATTTCAAGTCACTGCACTCATCACATGTCGTTGATGAACTTTGACACCATCCAATGTGGCCTTGAATAAGGGGTTTCATAAAGCCGCTTGGTTACATTTTGACACTTGGGGATTGACTGTGAGAAATGTAGATGGGATTTCCCTCCTATATGAGTTGATATCCTGGATACTTGATAAGAGATTTTGAGAAACATATGGCCATATTCACGTGACTCAATATGTGATATGTGAGCTCACATGCATCTCATACAGTCTACTCTAGTTCAAGGAACATGAATTGAATATTAAGAGGATGACGATTCCATGCCTTGAGTTTAGTCTGGATATAAGAGACAAAGGAATTATATGATCATGGTAACACTAATCATGGATATAGGTTGAAGTTGTTTCTCCAACTTTTCATTTACTTGGGTAGCAATGACGTGTTGCTAGATGCTACTCATTGCTTATGATATCATTATCTAGTTATGAACATTTACTGCCAACATAGTTTTAGACCTATAGGGTCACCCACATAGGATGCACCTAGAATAGGAGTTCACTCATGAATGAGGTTTAACCTTGCCATTACAGTTTTTAGGTACTAAACTTAAAAAACATTGGCTGATAGGTGGTGTAACATCCCAAGATTTGAGGCCTCGGATAAAACACTCTTAAAAGGAATGATTGGACTACCCATATCACCAAGGTGCACCTCCTTTTCTGGGAGTCCATCACTAAAGAACTCCATAGTTAAGCATGCTCAGCTTGGAGTAGTACTAGGATGGGTGACCTGTCGGGAAGTTGATCCTGGCATGCGCGTGAGTGAGGACAAAGCGCGCAGTTAAGGCTACTGGTGGTCTGTGGGGACAATTGTCATTCCTGAAACTCTACTAGAGACTTGGGCAGTGGGCTCAGGTGTTACAAATGGTATCAGATCCAAAACCCCTCCAGTAGGTGGGGCCTACATGGGCATGGCATGCCAACCTTGAGCCATGCGGTTCGGGCATGTAGGAAAGGGATGTCCATAGTTGACGTAGCTACCCTTACGCTGGTATTCTATGATCAGGAGCTGGGTTTCCATGGGCCATTGTGGGTCCGCACTGAAATGGGGAAGAGATTATGAGGCCTTATAGTTGAGCCTTGACGAGGACGTCAAGAGTCTAAGTGGGGAAGATTGTAACATCCCAAGATTTGAGGCCTCAGATAAAACACTATTAAAGGGAATGATTGGACTACCCATATCACCAAGGTGCACCTCCTTTTTCGGGATCCCATCACTAAAGAACTCCATAGTTAAGCGTGCTCAACTTGGAGTAGTACTGGGATGGGTGACCTGTCGGGAAGTTAATCCTAGCATGCGCGTGAGTGAGGACAAAGCACGCAGTTAAGGCTAGTGGTGGTCTGTGGGGACATTCATCATTCCTGAAACTCTACTAGAGACTTGGGCAGTGGGCCCAGGTGTTACAGTTGGCTTACTGGGAATGTGAGGCAACTAACTGAGAATGCAAGTCGACTGATTGGAGTGTCTAGTCGACCGAATGAAAGTTTAGTTGACCAACTGGACAATCAATAAAACTGGATCAAGGATTGATTTTGACTTCATGTTGTGTTTTAATTGTCACCTTAAAGCCAATAAGTCTACAAATAGGAAAAAAATTCAATCGACCGATTGGATGTCCCACTTGACTAATTGGCATGCCATTCGACTGATTGAGAGCCCAGTTGACTGACTCATGATTCACAAGATATGAAAATTCATGAAATTCATCTCATTGTGTCCTTGTGTTCATGCAAAACCTATCCCATTGACTCCTCTATAAGAGGGGGGGAACCTTTCAACACACTTGTATGACAAAACTCCTCATCTCAACATTATGGTAACATGTTAACCAGAGGCATCATACTGGTAAAAGGGAGAGATAACTAAAGGTGAGAAAGTCAATGCTAGTACATTGACAACACGAAGGGACAACTCCTTCCGGTCGGTTCTAGAAGAACGACATAGAGTTCCAAGTGCCCCGTGTGGACTACGTAGAGGCATGAAGGCTTTTGTCATCATGCTAGGAGAAATCCGTCAACCTCCATCCGTGGTGTTGTACCAAGAGGTCACTGCCAACGAGCGTTCGCGTGTTTCCCTACAAAGAAGAACAACTCTACAAGGATTGTCACTGGACTTGCTCCTGGACCATGTATATGTTGGATCTAGGGCTCTAGAGAGGGGGGTGAATAGAGCTTCAAAATTCTCACAAGAATAGTTAGACATTCAAATTATATCAATTGAAACCAAATGCTTAAACTCAATTTGAAGTTCTATCTAAACAAACATAGATAGGATGAGAGAGATTGTAACAAATACTTAGAAAAGGTGGTTAGAGTGGTTCCAATCTCCAAACTAGGAGACTGTCAATCCACTACCTAGAGATGTCAACCTCTAGGACTTTGCAACCTATGTATACATATATTTGATTATAAGATATACAAGAAGACCACCATACATCAAAGGACTTACCTATTCAAGACAAGAGTCTTTCACCTACACAAGGACTTATCTACTTGATCAAGATGTCTTCAGCCTTCACCAAGGACTTACCCACACTTGCATCAAGTCTTTGACCTTAAAGGAATTGCCCACTCTTCTTGAATCTTCATCCTTGTCCTTCTCCTTCACCTGGATAAGATCTTCACACCTTCTTCAACCTTAAAGAAGAAGAACAACTCCTCCTTCACTCAAAGAAGATCACTTCAACCTTTTCTCTTTGAGAAAGGGGATCGAGAAGATGGAAGGATTGAGAGCTTTACAAGATAACATGAAGGTAGATCTCTTACAACATGCCTAACTCACTCATAATGATGAAATGCTTTGTAAATGAAAGGGAGAAAGGGGCTCAAAGGGTTGTAGCATACTCAACTATAGCAAGGACCAAGTACATCATGAATGAGAAACCTTGGAATGAACTCGAAGAGGTCCTATTTATAGTTGGGGGTGTTCCTTTGAGTGTGGGATCATTTTAGAATGAAAAATAGTCATTTTTCAACTTACAATAGATCTATTTTAATTTCTAACAACTCTCCAATGCTTGGAATCACTTTTTCAGCATCTACCGTATGGTACATTCAGTCAAATTTCAATAAAGATAACTTCACCGATCCACTAACCGACAAAGCCGATTCGGTCGAGTTTGTCCTGGGGAAACTTGGTCGATGAGTCAAAATCATTTTTGGTCGGTGAGTTGTTTGGTCGAGTTCTGTGAGTGTACAACTCGATCGATTGATCAATTTCCAAAAATCCATCCTTGGTCGGTTGAGATCCAAATTCGACCGATAAAGTTATTGTGATGAACTTTTCAAAATAATTTTTGAGTGATCAAACGTTGGAATTAAGTATGCCTAATTTTTTCTCACCTTAGTTACAAGTCATGTCATTAATACAAATGATTTCAAAAATATTCTAAGGTGGTTTGGAGTGATTTCCCAAATTGCACATTTGCATTGCTTTTGACTTGAACTTGAATAGGCTAGGTCTTTTGTAATTTGATCCTTTTCATGTACCTATAGCCTGAAATCAATCTTAAACAAACATATTAGATACATATGAATGGAATGGTAAAGTCATTATCAAATTATGGACAATGTATAACTCTCAAGTCAATAGTATATGCCATGCAACCTTCCCACTTCACAATTGTTGATGTGATCCACTAGTTATGGGAATATAGAAAGAATGTTTTTATTTCCGCTACCAGCTCTGATGTCATATTTCCCTATAGAACATTTGCATGGATCTTTGCAATTTAAATCATATGAAATAGGTGGTAGAGACATGAGTGAAACTTTTTTAATTGTTTGGATTGTCATGAATCAAACTAATATATTTTTGGGAAGCTTTCTCTACTTGCATCCTGAAACTGGAAACACCACCTATAGAAATATAGTTAGGAAAAACTCTTTTCTCTTGGTAAAGAACATTTTATATGTTCTTCACTAAAGCAAACCAATACTTACTTTTCATTAGAATGAGAATCACTTTTACACTTCTTTACTTTAGGATGACGGCTTTGCCTGATTTTAGCAGAGTGCATGGTACTAACATTTCCAATGGATGTAGTTGAAACTCAAGATTTTCAGCATCGTAGATAGAGCAGGTTGTTTTCTTGGCTCCTAACTAGCTGATCACATCATTACATATTGGAATAGGTATGCTTTCATGACTCAATAATTTTGCTTGGTCAAATTCTAATGTTCACAATCACATGTTAAAGTTGTTTATAATAGCATTTGGTCAAATTATGATGTAGAGTTATTTACACATTTGCTAGCTCCTCAAGTTTAGAACGATCTACCAGAAATTTGTTCATATATTGTGAAATTGGATTAGATTTGAACTATTTTAACATTTAATAAGGTGGATGAGCTATCTAGTTTATAGTTGACACATTATGTCAAAATATTCCAATTGTCGATCTCATTCTATAATGTATATGCATTCTATGAATCTCACCCTGACTCTACATCTATATTCAGTTGAATATCATGACTAGGATCGCTAGCTTGCTCAAACTCTCTACCTAAAATTCTTTTACCACACCTTGTGCCATGTATGGTGGGTGCAATATTTTCTGAAATTTGTTTGTAAAACTATCTCAAAAGGAATTCAAGATAACTACATGTTCAACATACCATGTATAGTTTTAAATATTCAAATGTAAATGAATGTATGAAGTCTGAGAATTCTTGACAGTTATGTCGGGTTATCAAAATTTTGAGTCTGGATCAGTTCAATGTCAGAATAGACTAATAGTAATATTTTGAAAGTCAGAACATAACTAACCCACAATGTTTTTGTGTCACTCCATTTGACTTGACTTGTTAGATTTAGAATATGTAACATATCCACACCTATATTTTTATCAACCCTGGATGGATTGAGATTCATCAATATTAAAACATATAAACAAGTAGTGTTTGATTACAACTCTAATGGTCTTCATAGACAAGACAACTACACCATACTAGAATAGAGCAAATTGAAACCCTTATTAATTAAATCACATGACCATCGGCCTAAATTAGACCTTTTTATTTGAAATTAGAGCATATGGACAAGTAAAAAAGAAGTAATATGAACCCTTCACATTCACCAGACCATATTAATGATGTTTTGTTCCAACTCTAATGGTGTTCATAAAGAAGACACTTAC
The DNA here is from genome assembly GCA_963693085.1 of Alisma plantago-aquatica. Classification (NCBI taxonomy): domain Eukaryota; kingdom Viridiplantae; phylum Streptophyta; class Magnoliopsida; order Alismatales; family Alismataceae; genus Alisma; species Alisma plantago-aquatica. The sequence goes on from OY856410.1 coordinate 3,281,034, forward strand.
ACCAAACCAAACTAGAGATAATTAAAACCCTTATTAATGAAATCACATGACCATCAGCTCGAATTAGAACTTCTTGCTTGAGACGAGCATATAAACAAGTAAAAAAAGTAACATGACCCATTCACATTCATTGGATCATACTAGTGGTGTTTTGTTCCAACCCTAATGGTGTTCATAGAGAACATAGTTACATCAGACCAGAATAGATAAAATGGAGACCCTTATTAATGAAATCACATGACCAATGACCCAAATTGGAACTTGTTATTTGAGACCAGAGCAAGAAAATAGTGGACTTGGCTAGACAAAATTGGTTGGACATGATCATATAATTTTTTTAAAATATATACCTGAAGACTATAACGATGTTACCTAATACTACTTGATTGTAATATGAAAATATAATATATATTCACTCTTAAAATGAAAATTTTACCATGCAAAAACATAGACTACACATATATCTCCTTTCACGCTCATTTTGTTGCATTCATATCTAGATGCATTTCATACAACCATATGAACTATTTACAACTTGGAAACTTGCTTTTGAATTTAATGTTACAATCATTAGAAATAATAGTGCACAACTATTGTTTGAATATGATTGTGTTTCATCATGTGCAGATGGACACATGTGTAACTTAAACCAAAAGACAAGAAATATGGAGTAGTGGCCTATTGTATGAATTCAAAGATAATTATTTCTGCTATCAAATACTACACAACATAAAGAGCCACATACTATAGTGAAACTATAATTAGAATAATTTATAGGCAATACATCATTGCAATGGGGATCATAACCCACATGGCCTATTCATGGAATATGGTTGGTTGAATAGCCTAAGCCAATAAACTAGTAACACATGTTTGTATAAATGACTTTGCATACAGTGCCATTATCATGCACTTGGTTTTAGAACAAGTAGGTTAAAATTGAAAGAGAACTCATATTAGATTTTGATAACCAATGTAGCCATTTTCAAATAATTTGATTGTTGTAGCACAATTCAGTGTCAAGATTTCCCTACTCAGGACACAATTGTCATTTTGGGTCCAGTGCGTCCCATTTTAGGAGGCGTTCGCAAATTTAGCCAAAAGTATTAGAGGGGACACATTGGTCCAATGTGGCCACTATATGTATTGGTTGAATGTAGACATATACATACACATTGGTCCAACATGTCTCCTTAGGGATGCATTGGTCTGGTGTGGGCCATTTTTGATGCATTTTAATATTTTCTTATCTTCACTCACATATATCCTTTCACTTATTCCCCCATAGGATACCTAGAATGTGAATGAATTGCCTGATAATGTTCTCGATTGAGTATGTTGTGCAATATGGTTACAAAATACATACAAAATATCATATTTTTCTAGTTGTAGCTCAACACAACATGCAAGATACAATGATCTCCATACAAGCTCACCTGGTTAATTATAAAAACAAGAATCAGGTAACCAACGTGAACTCTAGTTTTCTTGAATTACATAATGATCATCTCTTATTGAACAACTAACAAACTTTTATGATTACCTATACAAGTTCATTCCAGAATATGTTTGGACAGAACAACTGTCAGGAGTGGGACCCGAAGGGGGATCCAGTTATGACTGCATCTGAGCTTAATTGGTATACTAGGGTTTACCTGGATGATTACATACTTAGTTAAATTGATAATTTCTTAAAAATGATTAAGGATGGTATGTTAATTATAATGTGTTAAATATAATGAGAACTCTAATATTTTCTTCATTTTGAATAACTAGGGTTTGAGAAGTATAAACCCTAGTCCACTGACATTAGGGTTTTCACCCAACATGCCCATGTTGGGGTGGAATGAGATAGGTAGGCAAAGGACAATGAAAACGGTAGATGAAGGCTTGGGTAGCATGGTCGTGGTGGGTAGCACGACCGAGTTATGTCATTGGTGGCCCGGGCATCCTAGACCACACGACCGTTTTAGAAGAATTAAACTATTGGCCACTTTTTTTACTCAAATATGATGAAACCAATGTACCAAGGCAGTGGTATTCAGTGCAGCCATGCTGGGCCCTTCTTAGAATGACCATGGTAGCTTGTACGAGCATTCTAGGGGTGTCCAAGACATTTTTCGCTTAACTGACTTTTTTGCATACTGCTGGATAATAGTGCATTATTTGATTTTTAATTATTTATTGGAAGATTTGAATGATTTGAAAATTTCATCAGAGCTCTATAACTTAATGTTAGACAACATACTATTTTTTCAATACTTTTGGAGATGGTTTGACCTCTAAAGTAAATGAATTAAATAACATTTTTATGACAGAAAAATCTGCTGAAATAAGAGAAAGTATAGTGAGGGGTCAATGTGCAATTGACCCAAGTAGCTCAATGTATCTATATGGTCAACATAACATACTGGGATCTCTCATAATTCATGTTTCAATCCATAGAAACGAAATTGTAGAGAAAGAGAGAGGAGAGCTAGGATTTTGAGAGGAGAAAGTGGTGGAGATGACCTAGGGTTTCATTATCGGAGATATGATGAAATCAAGTAAGTTTAGCTTCTGTGCATAGCCATTCATGATAAATCTTCTCTTACATGACAATATTCTATCCCTCTTCTGATTTGATTTGAAATTATATCAAATCTCTCCCTTTTCTCACTCTTTCTTCACAATTCCCCATTTCTAGTGTTTCTGAGTTGAAAGGAAGAAGAAACTAGTGGTTTGCTAGGATTTTGATTTGGATTTGATAATTTCAGATATGGGGAGCACTTTTAAGGTGTTTTCACACCTTAGGGTGAGTGTGTACTTCTTTTAAACATTATATTGCATGAAAATGAGTTAAATCATCAATAACCTTCAATTTCTAAGTGTGCGACTACAAACCCTAAACTGCCTTTTTGATCTAGCTTTTACAACACGATATGAAATGGATTATTTCTATGTTGTGATAATTTTAGATGATAAATTAATATTATAAATTGATACAATCCTTCTAAATGATAATTCTTAAAGTAATTGTGGAGGTTATAAGAATAAACTGAAATCTAGGGTTTTCGATTATGAATGAAATTGTTGTATAATTAAATAAAGAAGTTTGTCTATTTGAATCTCATTGTTTATGAATGATTATTTATTTGAATGAATAGTAAAATATGTAAGATACTATCCTAGATTTCATGTTATATCATTGGTGTTTGCTTGATATCTCAATAAAGAGGGTGAAACCCTAGATGAGTTGAAAGTTGGTTGCAAATAGACGTTGTGAAATCCATTTGAAGTGATTCTCTTTGAGATCATAGAATTCAATGTTATTCTTGATGCATAATATCTTAGTGAATAGTATGGAAACCCTAATTCAATTCAATTCTATGGTTTCATACATATGTTGATTGTATATTAATTGTTGATAGCAATCTTTATTCAATTAATGTTTATGACACATAGAATCCTTATGCGAGTCACATGATAAGTGAATGTGGTAATTGAAACCCTAAGGATAGGGTGTTCAGTGAATCAAGTATTGTGATATCAATGTTTCTCAATATGAGACATGTTGATGCTCACAATTCAATTTATGGTAAATATTATCAGATAATCTATGAAATGAACATTTTACAAAGCTAAACTAATATTTGTTGATGTGGTGATTGAATCGTGAATTTAAAGAGTGAAGTAGACATTTATATGCCTTGAACAATGTAGTATCCTCACAGGATGAGGCATGCACTATGGGGAGGAAACAATTTCCTAACTGGAGGTAGTCCAAATTGAGTTAACCTGGAGTGCACCAGCAGGGTGCAGGGATCTTGACTAGTAGGGCAGACTCCTTATAGTTGTGTGGTACCCAAAACCAACTGGGGATGCCAGTTATAACACCCTGATTTTTATAGCACATGAGCGGAAGCATTTTTTTACTAGGGTATTATAAACATGATTATCATTACAATTAATGTAAATGAAACACTTTTGCATATATTTGAAAATGATTCATACATAGTTCTTGTCAACAAAAAACTACATCACGTTCATCCATAATATTATAATAAAAAATATGTTAGAACTTTGGATCGTCTAGGTAAATGGAACCCACTAGGATGAGCTTGAAATCTCCTAGTCCTTTGCTTGTCCTTTTGTTCTTGAATTTCTCCAAAACCTATGGACATCGCGTCCCCAACCATGCATTGGGAAAATAACAATCGTTAGAGTAAGTGGCATGCGTATTCTAAAATATACATTGCTAAAAAACTGAAATTGGATTTTATAAACGTAAAGCTAACATCAAACTCTGAGTAAAATATGTAACATATTCTATCTTATTACTTAATCTAAATTCTTATCTTTCTACCTTATATTTCTCTGGAGACTTGTACCCTGGTACATGGATCTCAAGACCTGCACCACAATTCATGGGTCATAGTTATCTTATCTAATTCCCTCTCATCATACTTATGGATGAGATTATGGGCATGCTCTAGCCTAAGGTATCTTTTAATTCAAATTTTTATCTGATTGTGGCCACCATTATACAATAAGTCCTCCTGAATTGGCGTATCTATGCCATGAATTGGTACCAAAGTACCGTTGAATTGGCACTACATGCCTCTGAATGACACCAAGGTGTCTTTGAATTGGCGTGGCTACGCCCTGAATTGGTGCCGCAACACCTCTGAATTGGAGTAAACACTCCTTTGAATTGGCAACAGATGCCTCTAAATCGTCCTGGGACTACTGAATGAGGACTTATCATATAATGTCTTATGTGAAGGTTTCAACTTATTTATCTTAAGTCTAAACTAACTTAATTCTTAATCTGAACTGAAGTTGAATATTGATTGCTTTATTAATTCTGAATCTAAACTTATCTTATATTAAAACTAAACATTGATAATTGAACTTATTTGAAACTGATCACTGAGTACTAAGCAGGTATTTAATTCTAAATCTGAATCTGAATCTAAGTCTTTTATTCTTAAGTGATAAATTGAATCTACAACTTAATGTGAATATGGATCTCAATTGCTTCATAATTGAGATTGGGTCTAAAACCCTTATCATGTATCTTATTCAAAATTTGGCTACTCACACCATGGATAGTCTAAGTCTGAATTAAATCTAATATTATTATTATTATCTGGATAAACCTTATTTTGAATCTCTGATTTGATAGTATAACTTCATTGATACTAAACATAACAACTGAGTCTCAAGGCTTAGGAAGTAGGATCTTATCTGAATATATACTAAGGATACAAATAATAACTTTAATAAAGTATGTGAGAGTAATTTAAGCATAGAATATATATAAACATACCATCTGACAAGATGATACCATCTCTACAAAAACTCATTATAATAGATCTTGCCTTGAATCTTAATGTCTTCACATGAACTTATTTATTAAACCTTAAGTCTTACAATAGGAATCTTATACAATTGTGCCTTAAAACTTAAACATAACTTAATGCATCATAATCTTATATCTATCATCATAAACTCAAATTACAATGCACTCTAGTAGGGCCCTTATATTGAAAATAGATCATGTATTAATACATTCAAATCCCATTTGGTACTTTGCTTCTAGATGTTGCTCATTCTATGAAATATGATTAACTCCTTAGTTCTTAGATCTTTATATATAAAAGAAATCTTGATAACGTGTTTCTACTTGAAATCTTAATACTCAATTATATGTATAAAAGTGAGGAACCCTATAGTATGTTCATTCTTAAAAATCTTAACACATGGTTATATCTCATTACCATAGATGTATGTCAGTCTTAACATGTATTTCTTGTCTTCTGGTCTTGAACATTTATACAGAATAACAATAAGAAACATGAGAGTAATTTAACCTTCTATCCTTGTTAATTCATTACCATCTCATGACACATCTCTAATTAACACATTGAGCCTATGAAATATTATAATCATAAAGTATAGAAAATCTTGCCTACATATCTGATTAGAACATTGGATATTAAGTTCTCATTTAAGATGAATGTAAATGTACTAGATTTGATAAACTAAAATACTCATGGGCATGAACCAGTTACCTCTTGTACTGAGGGTATCTATAAGGAAATCATGATTCCAAGTTTCATAACTTTAATAACCTGGATATCATCATAGTTCTATTAGTCCAAGTGTATGTTCCCTCTTTCTATTTCTAAATCTCAAAACCCCATCTTCCTAACTTTATATACCAACTTAGGGTTCTTATTTAGATTAAGTATATCTTTAGTCTAAAATCACCATAAAATATTTGCGTTAAAATTAAATAAAAACTCTTATTATATAATTACTATAATTTTTATACTCAAATAAGACATAAATCATTGTATGCACTAATATGAACATATACTTCATATAATGAGAATAATTATCAAACATAGTCACATATTCTAAACTTACTGACTCGATTAGGAAATCAAAGTAGAATACCATCATGTTACTAATATCATGCCTAATTAGGCATATATATATCACTTATTTTGTCAAGATGATTATCTATTATTCTTACATAATGGCCACTCAAGTACAAAACTAAATACTAATACAATAATACAAGAAACTCCATCAAATCTCCAGAAAAGTAATCATACTATGTAGTAAGATCATGTATTAAAACATCAGGTCATTTTATAATCAGATCATGGGTGAAATACCCAAAATGCCATTATTAGGGTTAGCATAAAAACTGACATAGTAATATCAAATTTGAAATATTAGGCTTTGGAATCATACTATGCATACCAAAATAAGATTACTGTAAATTATTCATAAATTTCTAAAGTCAATTGCTATTTTCAATGCCCAAAATATAGAAATCGTTTATAATTTAGCAATCAAACTAAAATAAATATCAAAAATCCAAAAAACCCTTTGAATATATTTTTATAGGATAGTAAACATCATGAGCTTTCTGTAGGTACATCTTTGATAAAATCTGAGTTCTCAATCCCAATATATGAATTTTTGAATATATTACCTAATCATCCATTCTTGGCCTTTGGAAGACGATCAAACAACTTAGGGGCATCAACAATCCCCTCAACCCAGGCAAATCCATGCCTTCTTCACCCAATGGAAAGGGGGTTTCTCCCCTGTTTCTTCCACAAGAATAGGGTGTCGCACCCAGTGCTTCTCACGGTGAAGCACATGCTCCTGGATGTTGAAAAATCAGGAAGAGGGCACCTTGGCTGTCGATGCTCCTCCTCTTCATCTCTGTCCATGCTACATTGGCTTGATGGCTGCCAAATGACAATGCACCTAAACCCTAGAGCTACCACCATCATGCTCCTCTTCATACTTCTTTCTTTCTCTCACTCTCAGTTTCATGCAAAACCCTAGGATTGAACTTTCTAGTCCCTCATAAACCGGAATCTGAGGCTTTTATAGCCTCCCATGCCCATGATCATGAGAGAGGGCCCCCTTTCATGGGTGCTCTGTTCGGACCCTATAAAATGGGGTAAAGGCCTCCAGTCCACGTGGACTGGGGTCACCCTCTTTTTTTATTTTATTTTTCTTTTTCTTAAAAGTCCAAATAAAAGAAATATTTCTACAACCTAGCTCATAGCTCCATATGATTCCAAATTTTGGTACAAACACTATATTATCATCATATTTACATGAGCAAGATTCTAGGTAGAATCTAACTGGACAGACAAATAAAAATTGTCTTTTAAGTAAAAATTAGATTATTAATAATTTAATCACCTAGGCCACTAGATAAAAAAAACATAAAATTTTCTCCCTTGATCTTATATATCAATTATCCATCTATAAATATTACATTGAGTATTTATTATGAATATGAAATGCTAAATTCTCAAACTTATACTCCAAGGACCCATATGTGAATCCTCATTGGCCCAATCAGGATTGAATAAAGTTCTAGGGCCCCTAGGCCACTCCGTAATCTTTCAAAAGGTCCATTATCTATTCTCAATTATGGAACTAAAGCATGAATCAATATTCCCTCAACAGAAGCTTTCATATGATACATTAGGTCAACATTACTTTACTTCCTTAATAGTGATACCTAAGTTGGTCTAGAGCTCAAACTAGTAAGTAAAGTCATCATATTATGTATTCGTCACATTACTATTTACATGAATTATTCATTCAAACTCATCTACACCTGACTACAATCATACACATTTAATCCATTATGTGTGTATTGGTTGACCAGATGACTTGTATTACAAATTTTGTGAGCTTAATTACATACCTAGCCATGGTTAGGTTCACTAGGTCCCTTGGAATACACTAACCAGAAAACACCACATTAAAGGCTTACAATATCTATGAAATTAAGGATGTTGCACCGGTGGTACCTGTGTTACAAGTTGTAGTGATAAGTGGTCAGTAGGTCCACTGATTTACAATAAGGGCTTTGACTCACCGACTGAGTACCCAGGTTTAGAGGTGGAACAAGAGATATCTGACCACTCTCATTATCCATCGAGAGCTAGACATGGTGAATGCCTGCTACAAACGGGGCATATGAGACTATAGGCTTAAGATCCTGGGCATGCTTCTAAGCCTTGTATAGTGAGATTGTAGTTTTTTTGGAATTCTTTCACATGTCGTGATACACTTCATGTTGGTTCAGGGCATAATAAGATGAATGAGAGGTTAATCAAGTGTGTGCATTTATACAATTACTCTTTGTGGGTTTTTGAATTATTATTTCTCTTTGTTAGTAATCAAGTATGTTCATATATTGATTCACTATTGTAGATATTTAGAGTATCATGCCATATTTATGTTTGTGAATGATTAGTCTCTTTAAAGCTTATTATTCTAATTGATATCAGTTTCTCAACAACATATAATATATATATATATATATATATATATATATATATATATATATATATATATATATATATATAAAGTGCTTTAAAGTATTTCTTTGAAGTACTCGTTCACTGAGCGAGTAGGCTCACCTCCCTACTCACAATTTTTAGGGATAACACGTGGATTGAAGATGTCAATGCATCAGAGTCGATTTGCCACATGAGTTAAGTATGAGATTAGTTAAGTTCACTCGGTCCCTGTCACTCTACGTCCTTCAATATAAGTGAGAAAGTTGTAAATAATGATGTGTAACTTTGGTTCCTTAGTAGTAAAGAATGTATCTGATTATCATGTTGTATGTACATTGAAGTATGAGAAATGGAATCAATATCGAGATACATATCTTTACTATTGAGATCAGATTAGACTACTCAAGTTTTAGTTTCCCTTCTAAAGTCATTTATGTGATTGAATGAGAGCAAAAAAAGAGTTTTGAAATCAAAGAAAAAATGTTAAGTGATCTTTTGTATCATGTTTAATTCTCAACTATGCCCTAATATCTTGATTAGTGGTAGCCGTGGGATGTGGGTGTGACAGATCCACTCCCTACTAAATTTGAGGAATAAATCCATTTAATCTAGACACAGTCAAAAAGTATGATGGAATAGGTATATTTTTCTTATTTTACAAATGATGGTATACGAGTATGGTCAAAGTATAGCAACAGAATAATATTTCATGACTATATTTAATTTAAAAGACTACATAATATTCTCCCTCTAGGGGCTTACATGAAAGTAACAACATCAAGATCTAAGTAGAGGGATATCCAAGCTATTCTAAGTCTATTTCCTGAGAGTCAGCTCCTCTAGCCAGGTTGGCATCATCATGTCAAGTATTCTATATCTTTCACCTAGGGGTTGTAAGCATACCCACAAGATATGTCAAAGATAGAAATTATCAATATAAAAGCTGATATGATCCTATATATAGGAATTTGAGCAACATTAGGAAAAAAACATAAAATATAACAAGGCTTGCCATCCCAAAGGGAAAATACCATCCAAGTGGATATTAAAAGAGTAAAATATCAATAAGATCATAAACAATAATCACACTTTCCATTAAACAAAAATAAGATGTGCCACAAAAGCACACAAAGAATTTAGAGCACATAACCCATCAAAACTAAAAATAACATGCATACATGTGAGATAAACGTAGCACTAATAAAATATAAATAAACAATGGCATCTAGGGAACATATCCCATAACCTGATTGAGTAAGGCACATAACCAAACTTCCAACATATAAAGTGGGCACAAAATCCAAGTATGAGAAACAAGAACTCCATCTCAAGATAACATGGGGACATAACTGGGTATGGGGCAAATAACCTCCATCCCAAACATAATGGGAACGTAACCCCACAAAACCAAATCACTAGTACAACTCTATGGCTACTGATTCACAAAGCATGCAAAATGTAGTGGCAAGTGAAAATTCATTCATATAATAGAGTTAATAAGATAGCCATCACATAAATGGACACTATGAAACATACACCACATATTTCAGAATAATAGTTCATATCCACAATTAGGGTTTCATCATGACGTGAAGTATAATTTTAGATTTCAGCATGGATCAATAACTCAAAGTCATTAAGATTAAACCCAAATAAGTCATCAAGTCAAGAAAGAGAAAATTCATTAACAAATACTTCAGAGGCTCATGAGAGAGATAAATAGGATTAATTGCCCAATATTGATGTGGAGAAGCATCATACATCAAGAGATAGATAAATTAGATAAATTGATCAATTTGATCAATGCAATGCAACATACCTTGAACTATGTATCAACTTATCAAAGTCCAAAACCTAAATCCAATCAAGGTTCTTCTTCACCTAATATTGAATTATATATATAAATCATTAATTAGTATGTGTATTACCAACCATAGTTTATGAACCTCATTATTGTTGTATTTAGGTTATGAATATAATTTAGTTAGGTAGAAAATCTTTTCCTATTTCCAATGAATCTGTTTGTTAATTTTCTGATGACCATAGAGTTATGTATGAATTTTTGAATAAATGACCAATAAAAAATAGAGATAATCCACCCAGGAAAACCATATCCATACGAGTAAGGATGGGTCACGCTGAGATGGTGTAATCAACTTTGGCCAATAGGCACAGTCAACAACCAACATGGCACACGACTCAACGTTATAAGAAAACAAATCTATAACAAAAAGATGAATTTTCCCCTAAAAAAACAAAACAAAAAAGGAAATGAAGGATAGGGAGGAAAAATCATGGCAGGAGTCATACCCTTCCCCAACGTGTATGCTATGGCTTCTAAAAAACAACATGATAAGAAAAAAATTGTCATTTGATCCTCATTGCACCTAGGAGTCAGCGTAGATGGCTTTGCATGAACTAGGCAAGGACAAAGAGCCTTTTCTTGACATCCATGATGTCTAGAAGTTGCAAGGAGGCAATTCCATAGAAAAGAGAGGAGGAAGAAACATAAAGCATGGAATCAATGATGTAGGAAAGAAATCAAGGTGAGAAATCACCAAATAAGGACCAGTAGAAAGTTTTAATGGTAAAATGAAGAAACGTCAGCCAAATACAAGTGCCAACAATAGTATCGAAGCATACATCAACCCACCAAAGACTAGTCGAGAGAGAGAATGACTATTACACACATGAAATGGAGATCATGGAGATGACGGGGGAGGTTCAAAGAAGCTCACTATTAATCAAATTGGTTAATAGTCACAATAGGTCTTCAACAAAGACTCAAAGTCCAAAGAGAGAAAAATTGATCTCGACATGGTGGCAAAAGACATGGGAGAAGAAAATGAGAGTGGATGAGATATTCTATGGTCTCAACATTGCTCAAATTACATATATTTCATGATTAGGTAAATATATTCTGACTCCCTCCTAAAATTATAGGGCAAAAGTTACATATAGCTTGGTGCTACACAGTAATAAATGTAGAACAACTCACACTCCAATCTAATGTGTATCTTACGTTTGACACATTTACAAATATTTACACCAATACATCTTGCATGAGTGGTTGTACCACCATGTTTCCTAGCATTCCTCTCACTCCATATATGATAACATAGAGAAGTAAAAATAATTATGTTCTTGTATTCATTTACACAACTTGATCATCTTTCTCAGCTCATCTTCTAGCTTTTGTTGCATCCAAATTTCTTTGTAGATCATCTCCCATAGTTCTTTTGTAAATTTCTCTTCCAAATGAGTACGAGACTCCTCCTTGTTACATAGTTGGCAAACCATGGGAACATCATTATTCCATCTATGTATCTTGTCAAGAGTGGCAAGTGCACCATGTAGAATTTTATAGACACACATACTCCATTTTGGCACCTAAAGACCAACCCAAATCTACCCCATGTGTTTGGCTTTTGTAGCCCTAGTTCTTTTCATCTCCCACAGATCAATCTTAGGGTCTTTATGTAAGATCCCCTGACCTGAGTTTTGAGGTAACCTTGTTTGCTTTGCATTGATCACATTTTTAGAACCTTGATCTAATCTTTTGAGATGTAATTAGGGTTTGTGGAGAACTTAAGTTTCGAGTTCGAGCTTGTTTGGATGTTGTTTGTGACTTATGTGCTAGTTTTGGTGCAAATTTGCACTTTACCCAAAGTAGGGGGTTAATATGAAATTTGTCTCCTCTAGGGTGTTCCTTATATTTCTTGAAATCATCTAGAAGAGAGATAAATAAGTGGGTGCCTCATTTGGAACTTGGTTGAGGAGTGTCACCCTTAGTAGTGGTTAGGGTTCCTATGAGTGTTGCATGTCTTGACCTATGTGTATATGGTGTGTTGTCTTGACCTAGGTCACGACCAAGGGTTGGTTTGGAGGGCGTTGCAATCTTGACACCCCATCTAGAAGGTGGGGTCACGACCAAGATGGTATTTTGTGGTCTTGGGTCGAGAAAGTTGCCCTCTTATAGGATGTCTCGACCTAGAATTTGAGATGGTTCCTTTATCTCGACCTTGTGGTGATGTGGTTGGTAGTGTTGCGACCATGGATGGTACACCATGGGAGGGTCACGACTATGACCATTGATGAGTGCATACTCATCATGGAATTCAATTATCTCTTTGAAACAAATTCAACTCTATTCATACCTTTTTCACTCAATATGAATCGTAATGTGTAAAACTACTTGGCTGATTCAATTATCAAGGTTTTAACTAAATATTGTTCATTTAATGCAGGTAACCAAGAAATTCCATGCATGCGGTCCCAAGACCATTTGTGCCCTTGTGGTCCCAAGACCGTTTGAGTCCATGCGGTCCCAAGACCGTTTGGGTCCATACGGTCTCAAGACCGTTTGCTGGAATGCACGAAGATCGAATGCCGAAACCGAATGCTAAGGTCGACCGCGCGAGCTGCAAACTGCATGACCGATAGCGGACTCAAGACCGTTTGGGTCCATGCGGTTTCAAGACCGTTTGTGTCTATGTGGTCCCAAGACCGTTTGGGTCCATGCAGTCTCAAGACCGTTTGGATCCATGCGGTCTCCAAAACCGTTTGGATCCATGCGGTCTCCGAGACTGTTTGCCGTGATTGTGAAGACCGCATGAAGATCAAATGCCGCGCACTCAGGACCGATTGTTGCATGCAAAGACCGTTTGAAGCCGCTTCTTGGACGATAGACCGTTTAGCACCAAATGATCTCCAGACCGTTTAGCACCAAATGGTCTCCAGACCATTTGGAGGAGATATTTTTAGCAACTTACACGGACCGTTTGGGGGCAGATCTGAGCCTGTAAATAGGACCCCAAGGGTCCTCATTTGGGGGCATCGGATCCGGACGCCGCCAGGCTGCCAGAGCACAACTCCGATCAAATTCCATTCCACCTACTTCCCGTGTTTCAACCAAGGAGGCTGAAGAGAGAAGGAAGGCGGAGCAAGGGAGACTGCCCGGTCTGTCTTGGCAACTCCCGTGCATGTCCAGATCTGCTCTGACACGACATAGAAGGTCGTATCTTCTTCACCGAGCTACGACTACCTTCTACACCGAGATCATGGCGGATCTCTCTTTCCTTCCCATCCTTCTTGTTTCTCACATCATGAGCGAGTAGTCCCTTTTTGCTGGTGTGCGGGGACTAGCCCCGCTGCCCATGCAAATCATGTTCTTTTGTTAAACTTTCCATGGCAATGTATTAACTCTTCATTTCGTCGTTAACCATTCTTCTAGTAGTTTGGTTACTTGCTTGCTTTCATATTTGTTCTCCCTATGTTGCGATAACATCTATATATAGGTTCGAACGTCATTTAACAAGTTAGACTCCCCGACTAGAAATAGAAGGGGATTCCTTGAGGTCGTAAGTGTATGATCCACGAGGGGACGAGCCATCTAGCCTTCGGTGACGCTTCTGTGCGCCTGACGCCGGTATAGGGGGTTCACAGCCTTAGTTGGATTTTGTATCTTCTTGTTAATCATCGATGTTAGCTAGTATGTTAATCTTCTGCTTGCTTATCGGTTAATGCGTCCGACTCCCAAACTAGAAATAGGATGGGATTCCACTGAGGTCGTAAGTGTATGATCTGCGAGGGGACGAGCCATCTAGCCTTCAGTGACGCTTCTGTGTGCCTGACGCCCGTATAGGGGGCCCACAACCTCCATGGATTTCTGTATCTTCAGAGTCGTAAGTAAAGTGATCCGGATGGTGACGAGACATCTGATGCCTAAGGTGATGCTTACGCGAACCTGACGCCCGTATGGGGGGTTTTGCAGCAGCTCTACTTGGATTGTTATATATTGCCTGGATTGTTCATGATTGAATATGTTTGCGTGTGTAGCGGTGGTGAAACTCGGTACCATCCCAGCGATTCCATACCATTGATCTAAACTCATCTTTAATTCAACTTTTTACTTTCCTGCAATTAGTTTAAATAACCTCAAATCAACCTATCATTCTAAATATTAGTTTTATTTGAGCTAGATTCAACTGACAAGGATTCTTAAAAACGTTGTCCTTTGGGTTCGATCCTTAAGTATACTGTGATAAGACTCGTCCACTTGTGGGTGGTATTATTGCACTTTGGTTTTGGTAAAAACTCGGGGATTTCAACCCCGAGTGAATTTGTTAGTGCATTCAAATATCACGTCAACCATGTGGGTAACCAAGGTGGTTGAGACCCAACCTAGAGTGTATCACCTAGAGTGTATCAAGGCGGTCGAGACCCAACCTAGAGTGTATCACCATGTCATGCATGCATAGTTAAGGTGGTTGGATGTGGGTGCATGTTGGTCTTTTGAGTGGACAAGTGCCCCTTTGGTACCTTGGAGTGTTGACACATCATCCCTTGCCTTCTCTCTCATCTCTCACCTATATAACCCCTTCATCTCTTCATGCTTGTAACCCTTTTGGCTCTCCATCTTCTTCCTTCTCTTTTTCTTGTTCTTGGAGCTTAGGGAAGCAAGGAGATCTGGCCTTGGAGCTTGGTGACCAAACTCTTCTTGCATGTGGTGTTTGTAGAAACCATAGCTCATCGTCAACCTTGGTAAGTGTTTATCGCCCTTGATGAAGTTTCTTTTGATCTCCTACCTTCACCTTCCTCTCTTTTCTTGACCCTAGACCGTGGTTCCTCCATGGTGGTCGTTTTGGGAGAGAAACTCCTCATTACAAGGGTCATAGACCATGTTTTGATAAGGTAGGCCCAAGTTTGAGGAGGGTTTCTTCTCTTTTTCTCCCTTTCTCTTTTAGCTCAACCTATAGCTTTTTTAGCTCTCTTTTCTTGGATGATCTTTAACCTTGATTTCTTCTCCTTCTTGAGGTGATCTTGTAGCTGAGAATGGAGCTTTTGGTGGAGCTTCTTCATCCCTTAGATCGTGTACTTGGAACTCTTGATCTTGGAGCTTGTAATCCTTGGTGGTAATATTTTTAAGGCGGGTTATGTAACACTTACATACTCTATTATTGCACTCTTTTATGCATGTTTTCTCTCTCTGAAATGCTCCCTTATCATGATAGTAGATAATGATAATCTCTAGAACTTGTTTGGTGGAGATATCTTGCTTGGTTTGGTAGATTTCTGAAACGCGAATCTAGTTGCACCCATTTTTTATTGTTGACATGTTATGGAGGTTCTTCCCTATCATTTGGCACCGATCTTCCCTTATGCATGGTGGACGTGTCCCTAGATGTTGTAGGGAGGTTATGTTCCATTTTGGGTACCTTGATCATGGTTTCCTCTTCCTTAGACAAGGTTCTTTCTTGATAGTTTCTTGATCCATGTCTTAGGGTTTTTGGTGATCATTTGCTTGAGCCATTTCTTCATGGTAACCATGGTTTTCTCCTTGGTTTTGGTTCTATTTTGAGACAACGATGTCATCTCCTAGGTGTCACGGTCAAGACACCACAGATGTTGAGGTCATGACATAGTGTCATTTGGGTGGCAACATGTTTCCAGGTTGAGGTTGAGACATCTCTAGGTCACAATAGTTGGAAGTGGCTGGAGCTCTAGCCCCAGGTGTTGTAGTCGTGACATGGCCTGGGTGGTGTGGTCATGACCTAGTGGTTGGATGGTGGTCGATACAGCCTTGAGGTAGAGACACTTCTAGGTCAAGACGTTGGTAGAAGGTTAGAACCCTAACCCTAGATGTCACGGGCATGACATGGTCTAGATGGAAGGGATCATGACCTATTGGTATGATTGGTCGAGACACCATAGGTGTCACAGTCGTGACATGGACCAGGTTGGGTGGTCATGACCTAGTTGTTGTGTGGTCAACACATGATGATGTTAGGTGGTTCAGAGGTATATGTGGACACTTAATGATACTCTTGTATGTGTGATTCATAGGCCATGTATAGTGTTGTTTGGAATAATATCTAATCAACCCTAATGATATTCCTTAATCCTAATATACTCCAAAACAATGGGTGGTGGTCAATCTAGGGTTGATGGTTGAATCTAAATTTATGAACCCTAATCGACTAAGTAGAAACCCTAACCCTAATAATGTGCAATGAGACTTTCTTGTCTCTCCCTCATGGAATGGTTATGGTGTTATGTGATTATCTCTCTTATTTATGAACTTCTAACCATGTAGGAATTTTGAGCTTGATAATCATAACTAGTGTATGCTATGGTGATTAAACATGATAGATGTTGAATGAGCCTTCAAGAGGCATGTTGAAACACTTGTGATACAAGAATGATGAGTTGAGGGATTAATATCCCATAGCACATGATTTTGGTATTTATGATGTGGTGAATGGCAGTGATGCAGGAATCATGTGGTGATTGTGTGAATGTTCACACATTATACATTTTATATCTTTTGGAGTTGTGTCATGCCCTTATCTTTGTAGATTTTTTTACGACTTTATACGTTGTAAATTGATTGATGCTAAAAGACACATAATTGACTTAACTAATCAAGTGGAACTTAATCATGTAGTTTCTCCCTGTTCCATAGATCCATCTCAGTGTCAGGACTTACTGGATGGTGAAACAAGCTTTTGCTAGTGGAAGCTTGGGGTCATATAATATTGCGTACATGCATTGATAGGATTGGTTGTGAGCCATACCCTGGCAGGAGTGTGGCTGCACATCGTAGCTCAGTGATATGTTGCTTATGAGGTTTCATATGATTGGTGGCAGGCCATACCCTGGCAAGAGTGAGGCTGCAGGCCACAACTCAGTTTCACTAGCACCATGACTTGTACCAGGGTGGGCTAGGACTTTCATAGCTTGACTATATGTCGCTGGTTGTTATTGACTGGTATGTCTCTACTATGCACTCGTGTACTAACCATGAAGTTTGGTGAGGTCGTGGATTCTCGATTTCCATGGACCTTGTATGGCACTGATTTCAACTTAACAATGGTCGGTTGGATTTGTGTGGTATGACTCAAACACTTGGGGCATAATAAAATATGTAATAAGTCGTGTAGTTTACTTAGGATCAAATATGTGAATATTGGTTGAATCCTTGCCTTGCTTTTGAAATGATTAGTTGGTAGAAAATATACATGTTCTTCATATTCCTTTTATGATGATAAGATGTTCTACTATCCAATTGCAATTTCTTATACTGTTTCGTAATGATTATCTACTTTAGACATATCATTTGGCTGAATCTTCTTATTATAGATGTAGTTTGCTTTTGTTCTTTAATTACTTATCTGTGTTAATAATAGATGTTGGTAGTGAGTTGTATCTCTCACTAGGATGTTTGGTCTCACCTTGTGGATTTCAACATCTTTTTGGGTAGTCGTGCACGATGTGGTGGTGATCGTGTAGCTGAGGAAGAGCAACAACAAGGGTAGTAGGTGATCTGGTTGTATGTGCTGCTAGTCTTTTGGTGTAGAGTCCTAGAATCATCCCTGTACACTCAGGTCTTGGGGTGTTTTCGATGTATGTTTGGTTATGTTATCATCACAAGGTTTTTGGCATGTATCCCCTTTTTCTTGTATAGTTTGGCAGATGTAAATGTATAAATATATGTGGAACATGTTCTTCATGCAACAGGTTGATGACATGAATGTTTGAGAACTATGACATAAGCACCCTGTGATATATGACATGTTATGTAGGTGTCCTATTAAGGGATTATAAGTGAAAACTTTTAGCTTGTGGCACTCTTGCAAAATCAGTTTTAATTTCCTATATTTCCTAGCAATCTTCTTGCTTAATGTTGTTTCCGTGTTTAGTTTTGAGTAATCTTGCTCTGTGTGGCACTGGGTGTCACAGTTTGATTAGTATCAAAGCTTTAGTTTCCCCCAGTCTACAGGGACCTAGGACTAGGGTTTGTGTCTATTCTTATGTCCTTCGATTTGTCTTATAGTAACTTTTGCTTATGCAGAAGGAGCACGAAAGCTTAAAGATGTCTAGAGAACATGAAGAACACATTGCTGAAAGTAGTGTTGTTACTCTAGGAGGTAGTGCAAGGAACCAAGAACGAGAAGATTGAGTGCCTTACATCTCCCAGTTCGACCCAACCATGCTTGAGAATCCTGCCTTTCAGTCTCTTTTTGGGCATTTCATGGCTATTATGACACATACGACAGACAGGATGCCCACACCTCAGCCAAGGGCACCCGTTCCTAATGCGGAATCTTTAGGTACTGGGAGATTTTTGAGTGGCTTTGCCATGTTGGGGCAACAGAGTATGCTGGGACGGCTGATCCAACTGATGCGGATTTGTGGCCATCTGAGCTTGAGAAAGTCTTCAATATCCTTAGCATCCCAGAGGCTGATATGGTGAAGCATGCAATGTACCTTCTGAAAGGAAGTGCTGGCAACTGGTGGGCCATAGAAGAGGAAAAGAGGCCTGGTGCTGAGGTAGGTTCGGAGGAGTTCTAGATGTGAGTTTATTAGTCCGTACTTCCCACTAACATATCTTGACAAGAAGATCAGCCAATTTGAGCAGATTAGGCAAGGATCCATGATGATAAATGAGTACAAGACTAAGTTTATGGAGCTTCTTTGATTTTGTCCTCACATGGCTCCTATGGATGATGAGAGGATCCATCATTTTGAGAAAGGGTTGAATGCTGAGTTGTTTACCCTAGTGACTGCTTTGGAGAATTGAGAGATGTGTATCACATTTGTGGAGTTTGTTTAGAGGATAGAGAGGTCTATGATAGAGAAGTGAGAGGTGAGTGCTAGAAAGAGGCTTGCATAGTCCCAGGGACAATCGTCAGGAGACTTTTAGAAGTTGAGGTTTTCTACACCGCCATCACCATAGAGGTTCACTGTGCAGACGTAGTGGTCACCAAGTAAAGGCAAAGGTCATAGCCTTCCACCTGCTAGAGCCCACAACACAACATTAGTGTTTGTGATAGGGATGCCTAGGCCACAGTTTGAGACTAGAGCTTGCCACAAGTGTGGACAGGTAGGACATCTGAGGTGAGAGTGCCTAGTGAGAGATGATGAGGTGACCCAACAACTGAGGCAAAGCTAGCAAGGCTCACAGAGGTAGTAGCTCAGTAGTGTAGGAGGATGAGGATGTGGCCAAGAATCACAGGCCGGATCGTCTTCTCAAGGAACCAAAGGACGGGGGTGAATATAGGAAATGACTAGATTCTATGACATAAGTCAGCCGGAGGCGGTGGCCAACCCGTGAGTGGTGATAGGTCAGATGGAGTTATTTTATTTTGATTTGTATTCTTCTTGCTTTGTATCTTTTTTGCTTGACCCAGGTGCAACACACTCTTTTATCACTCGTGAAGTGCTTGACAATTTTCTTTTGCCATTTAGTTGTAGGAGAGATAGTTTTTTGTTAGAAACCCCGTTAGTTGGTTCTTCAGTGTTGCAAGAGGTGTGTCCTTCCTATGTCCTTTCTTTAATAGGGAAAAAAATTCAAGTGGATCTCATACAACTTGATATGCATGGATTTAATGTAATCCTTGGAATGGACACCCTGGATAAGTATATAGTGGTCTTGGATTGTGGTTCCAAGAAGGAGATGTTTGTAGATGGTGATAAGACGTGGGTCTTCCAAGGAGATAGAAAAATTCTTGTGACGTGTCAGGTGTCGACAATGGTGGTGAAGAAGTTGTTAAGGCAGGGTTGTGATGTGTTCTTGGCATATGTGTTATATATTGAGGCAAGAAGTCCTAGTATTTAGGATGTGTCGGTTGTCAGAGAGTTTGAGGACATACTTCTTGAGGAGTTTCCAAGTGTTCCCTCACCCCGATAGATTGATTTTGAGATCAATCTAGTTCCACACATGCAACCAATAGTTTAAACATTGTACATGATGGCTCCAGCTGAGATGGAAGAATTGAAGAGATAGTTGCAAGAGATGCTTGATAAAGGTTTTATCAGGTCGAGTGCGTCACCGTGGGCTTCTACAGTGTATTTTGTGAAGAAGGATGGGTCCATGAGGCTTGTGTACAAACTAGAGACAGATGAACAAGGTGATGATAAAGAATAAGTATCCCTTGCCAAAGATAGACAATTTCTTTGATCACTTGTGTAGTGTGATAGTGTTCTCAAAGATAGACCTAAGGTCAGGGTTTCATCAACTGAGGATCAAGGAGGATGGCATACATAAGTCATCTTTCAAGAGGAGGTATGGTCATTATGAGTTTGTGGTTATGTCGTTTGGGCTGGCCAATGCACAGACAATGTTCATGGACTTGATGAATAGAGTGTTCTGGCCTTTTCTTAATCAATTTGTGGTGGTCTTCATAGATGAAATCCTGATATACAGTCATGACAACCTGACAACATGAGCAACATCTTCGTCAGGTGTTGACAGTGTTGAGGCAACATTAGCTTTACGCCAAGTTCAGCAAGTGCAAGTTCGGGCTAAAGGAGGTGGATTTTCTGGGGCAAGTTATCTCTACTGAGGATGTTTGTGTGGATCCCAAGAAGGTTGAGTCTGTGACAGATTAGGAGCAGCCAAAGACACTGACATAAGTATGCAACTTCCAAGGTTTTACAGGCTATTACAGGAGGTTTGTCAAGAACTTCAGTGCTATAGCTGTACCGATGACTAGGTTTATAAGGAAGGATGTGCCATTTTTCTGGGATGAAAGATGTCAGTGTACTTTTTAGACGTTCAAGGAGACGTTGACAAGCACACCAATTTTGGTCTTACTTGAGCAAGGAAAAGGATACGTCATCTTATGTGATGCTTCCAGGAATGGTTTGGGTCATGTGTTGATGCAGGACAAGAATGTAGTTTCTTTTGATTCACGACAACTTAAGAAACACGAGGAGAACTACCCCACCCACGACTTTGAGTTAGCTACTGTGGTTCATAACTTGAATACCTAGAGACCCTACCTTTATGGCGATAAGTGTTAGATCTTCACAGATCACATGAACCTGAAGTATAT
The DNA here is from genome assembly GCA_963693085.1 of Alisma plantago-aquatica. Taxonomy (NCBI): domain Eukaryota; kingdom Viridiplantae; phylum Streptophyta; class Magnoliopsida; order Alismatales; family Alismataceae; genus Alisma; species Alisma plantago-aquatica. The sequence continues at coordinate 3,302,707 of OY856410.1, forward strand.
CTTTTCACGACAAAAGTTGAAAATGAGGCAGCGATGCTGGATGGAGTTAATCAAGGATTATGACTTCATAATTAGTTACCATCTAGGGAAGGTGAATGTCGTGGAAGATGCGTTGAGTAGGAAGTCCTATTCATTTTCATCTACAGATAAGGCACAATTGTGTTCCTTAGTATGTCACAAGCAAGACATGTTGATCTCCCTATGTCAAATGAATGTTGAGCTAGAGGTTTCCTTGCTAGTAGGGTTGTTAGCACAATTTTGGGTAAATCCCACACTCAAATAGTAGATTAGAGAGGCACAACAAGTTGATTCTGTGATACAACAAATTAGATCAGAGTTCGATAGTGAGAAGTATGATGGCTTCCATGAATCAGATGATGGGACCGTTTATTACCATGACAGAGTCATGGTTCCCGATTCTAAAGATATAAGGAACATGATATGGAATAGGCTTAGTCGTCTATGTATTCTATGCATACAGGTAGCACCAAGATGTATCATAATCTGAAGGATATGTATTGGTGGCCTAGCTTGAAGTAGGATTTATTTGAGTTTGTTGTGAGATGCGCTGTGTGTCAGTAGGTTAAAGCCAAGAACTAGAATCCTATAGGTATGTTGAAATTGTTGCCTATTTTGCAGTGGAAATGGGATCACGTGACCATGGACTTTGTTGTTGGTCTACCCAAGATAGCCAAAGGTCATGATTCAGTCTGGGTGATAGTTGACAGGTTGACCAAGTCAGTGCATTTCCTTCCTATGAAAACAACACATACAACTGAGAAGCTTGTTCAGATCTATGTTGATGAGATAGTGTGTTTTCATAGTGTTCCAGCAAATATCATGTCTAATAGAGGTCATCAGTTCATGAGTCACTTTTGGGAGCAACTGCACACAACTTTGGGTACGCAGTTGAGGTTCAACACTGCTTTCCACCCATAGACAGATGTTCAATCTAAGAGGACCATTCAAACATTGGAGGACCTACTGAGGGCTTGTGTTCTTCAGCTTTTGGGTAGTTGGGACATACACCTCAGTCTAATAGAGTTTTCCTATAACAACAGTTATCAGACAAGCATCGACATGGCACCATATGAAGCAATGTATGGGAGATGTTGCAGGCCTCTGTTGTGTTGGTATGAGACATGTGATTCCCAACTTCTTGGTCCTGAGCTTATGCAATAGACAACAAAAAGTGATTCAATAGCAGTTGAAGGTAGCACAGGACAAAGAGAAGTCATACACAGACAACCAACATAGACCTCTAAAGTTCCAAGTGGGAGACAGAGTGTACCTTAAAGGATCTCCTTAGAAAGGTGTTCTGAGGTTTGGGAAGAAGGGTAAGTCGGCTCCCAAGTTTTTGGGACCTTACCCTATGGTGGTACATGTTGGGAAGGTGGCCTATAAGTTGGAGTTTCCACATGAGTTGCACAAGTTGCATCTAGTGTTTCATGTAAGTAAGTTGAGGAAGTGCCATCCTAATACAAAGTTAATGTTACAGCCAGTGGAGATGGAGCTTGATGAGGATATGTCCTATGTGAATGGTCCAGTGTTGGTCCTTGACACAAGAGTGAAGAAGCTAAAGAAGAAAGACATAGTTCTTGTGAAGGTCTTGTGTCATTATCGTAGTGTTGAGGAAGACACGTGGGAGCTCGAGGAAGAGATGAGGAGGAAGTACCCCTCTCTTTTCTCTTAGTATTTCAGGGGTGAAACCCTTGTTAGGGATTTATGGCTTGTAATACCCCTGACCTGAGTTTTGGGGTAAACCTATTTGCTTTGGCTTAATCATGTGATTAGAACCTTGCTCTAATCTTTTGATATGTAATTATGGCATATGGAGAACTTAAGTTTTGAGTTTGAGATTGTTTGGATGTTGTTTGTGCCTTATATATAGTTTTGGTGCATATTTGCAATTTACTCAAAGTAGGGGTTTAATGTGCAATTTATCACCTCTAGGGCATTCCTTCTCTTTCTTGACATAATCTATAAAAGTGAAAGAAGTGGCCGCCTTTTTTGGGCCTTGGTTGACGAGTGTCACCCTTAGTGGTGATTAGGGTTCCGATGAATGTTGCATGTCTTGACCAATGTGTATATGGTGTGTTGTCTTGATCTAGGTCATGACTTAGGATTGGTTTGGAGGTTGTCATGGTCGAGACACCCCCTCTACAAGGTGGGGTTGTGACCAATATGGTCTTTAGTTGAGATGGTTTCCCTCTTATAAGTTGTCTCAACCTAGGGTTTGAGATGGTTCCTTTGTCTTGACCTTTTGGTGATGGTGGTTGGTGGTGTCGCGACCATGGATGGTACACCATGGGAGGGTCGTGACCATGACCATGTAGGTGATTCAAGGCAGTCGAGACCCAACCTAGAGTGTATCACCATGTCTTTCATGCATAGTTAAGGTGGTTGCATGTGGGTGCATGTTGGTCTTTTGAGTGGACATGTGTCCCTATGGTACCTTAGAGTGTTGACACATCATCCCTTATGTTCTCTCTCATCTCTCACCTATATAACCCCTTATCTCTTCATGCTTGTAACCCTTTAGGCCCTCCATCTTCTTCCTTCTCCTTTACTTGTTCTTGGATCTTAGGGGAGCAAGGAGATCCGACGTTGGAGCTTGGTGACCAAATTCTTCTTGCATGTGGTGTTTGTGGCAACCATAGCTCATCATCAACCTTGGTAAGTATTTATCTCCCTTTAGGATGTTTATTTTGATCTCCTACATTCACTTTCCTCTCTTTGCTTAAGCCTAGACCCTGGTTCCTCTGTGGTGGTCATTTTGGGAGAGAAACTCCTCATCACAAGGGTCATAGACCATATTTTGACAAGGTAGACCCAAGTGTAAGGAGGGTTTCTTCTCTCTTTCTCCCTTTCTCTTTTGGATCATCCTAGAGCTTTTTGGATCTCTTTCTTGGATGATCTTTGACCTTGATTTATTCTCCTTCTTGAGGTGATCTTGTGGCCGAGAATGGAGCTTTTGGTGGAGCTTCTTCAACCCTTGGATCGTGTGGTTGGAGCTCTTGATCTTGGAGCTTGGAATTCTTAGTGGTGATCTTTTTAAGGCGAGTTAATTTAACACTTAACCAACTCTATTATTTCACTCTTTTATGCATGTTTTCTCTCTTTGAAGTGCTCCCTTATCATTCTAGTAGATAGTAATAATCTCTAGAACTTGTTTGGAGGAGATATCTTGCTTGGTTTGGTAGAAATCCAAAACCCTAATCTACCAGCACATGTTTTTTATGGTTAACATGTTATGGAGGTTATTCCCTCTCATTTGACCCTGATCTTGCACTTATGCATGGTGGATATGTCCCTAGATGTTGGAGGGAGGTTATGTTCTGTAACATACTAGATCTCGGACCCTACCCTGGAAGTTTACATTTTGGACATTGCCAAACAAGGTTGAAGGTTAGACCTAAATAGATGTTTAGTATAACCTCAATGAGTTAATGAATGTATATATAGCCTTAATGTAAAATAATGTTCTAACATTAACCTTAGGTTTATATTGGATACATAAAATATGCCACATAACTCATTTTGGTGGTAATATGAAGATACAGAACTTAATTAGATGAATAATTTAGATAATTGGCCATTAATGGGCCATATGACATATCTCATAAAATAAGTCTCAAAAGTGGAAACAAACTTTAAATTCTAAATCTACATATCAAAATTAGCCTACATGTCATATTTCATCTAATTTGGACAATCTTGAAATATTAGGATAAGTTTGGGAGAGAGAAAATGAGTGAAAGACATAAGTAATGAATAATGTGATTATATAACTTCAAAATATGAAAATAATGGAAAATTAATATTCAACACATCAAAGATAACTTGTGGATGAAGTTTGGTCCAATTTGGATGTTGTTTGTGCAAGTTATGCAATTTTAGGTACATTCTGGACTTTTGTAAAATTTACCCAATTGGGAGGTTTTCTTAGTAAATTGTCACGTTCATTATAATCATTATATATTCCCTAATTGGCCGCCTTTGTGTTTATATTGTCCTAGGGCTATGCTTATCTCACATGCATGCATGTTGATGATGATTGTAGGGGTGTGTGCCCTACTTTCTTTACATGTGCTAGTATGACATAACTTTATTGTTTTAATTATGGCAAGTATCTCTTTTGTTATTGAAAATCATTTCTCTTGATACCCACTTGGGTTGTCCTTAGCCTTTTAATGGGAAGCCTTTACACTTTGATGTCATTTATTCCATATATTGCTCAATTTCCTATTTAGTATGCACATACCATCCTTTGCTGATGTCATCTATTTTCTCTTCTTGCTGGGGTATGCTTCTAACCCTAGGTGAAGGACTTGGATGATAAGGCATGAAGTTTTGTACTAGATTAAGGAGTTAAATCTTGGAGACAAAGTTGTTATGGTTTAGAATTCCCTCTACTAGATCCTTATGTTGTATCATACATGTAAACCCTTATGGGATATTATGATGTACTTTTGTAATAACCTTTTTATAAATTGAATATAGTCAACATTTTTATTCTGCTGCTATAGTTTGGTTGTTTTGAATACCATTTATTGAAATTTGAAAATATAACACGTATTCAAGCATACCTTTGAGTGTGTTTGGAATGGATGTTTTATTCTTTAGTTTTTCTTTAGTAAGGGGGTGATCCTGCCTCCTTACAACATGGTATTAGAGCCCATTGTAGTCGGAATCTGACTATTTCAATTTTGAATCCCTAGTTAGAATCCTTGCCTTACCTTTAAGTGACATGTTTTCCCTAGAGTTGATCAATCGATGATCAAGGGTTGATTTAGGATCATATAGTTTCACATTAGAGTAATGATGAATAGATCCCTCAAATACTTACAACTAAAAGATGCATACGTAACCATAGTAACTTGAGGTTGTTTAACTTGGCCTTTAGGCAGCTACTAGGACATGAAGTTGAAAGCAAAGGTGTCTAGAAAGGATCAGGGTTTGGGGGCTAGCAAGACTTTCCTCAACATTACTAGCTTGGTTTACGAGGACTCCCAAATCCATATGATACCGACCCGGCCTGAGCTGATATGGATTGTTCAAAATAGCATGCTTTTAGGGAATAGTAGCCTTAGACATCTATATGATTTATCTTTAGGGACCCTAATATGTTGAACTAGTCTCCTAGGTGTAAAGACTTGTTTGAGGATGGACAAGAGCAAGTTAACCCATAGTTCATAGTTAGTCTTTACAAGTTATGTTTCTTTTTTACAGGCGAACAGTAGCTCAGGTGGTCGCAACATGGGGCCCCTCATGAAGGGTCCCAGATTCGAATCTTCCTAGTGGTGCCATTCAGAATTGTTTCTCCCGTAGCACAGTCATCCTCTATGTGACTTAATGGGCTATGCTCCTTACGGGATGGGGCTGAGCTCCCTGAGTTGGGCTCCACGCAAGCCTTACGAGTCTCTTGGGTTACCAAAAAAGTTATGATTCTTTTTTTTTGCATGATGCTTATGTAGCTGGATGTAAGGAAGTGTAGCTGAACCTTTTGTACCTAAAGAATAGTTTTGACTTAATAATATAAATCCTTTAAGGGGTGGTGAATAAGTTGTTTTCTTATATGTGGATGTTTTGATTTTGAGGATGAAGTCCCTTTAAGGGGTGGTGTGCGGTAACATACTAGATCTCAGAGCCTACCCTGGAAGTTGACATTTTGGACTTAGCCAAACAAGGTTGAAGGTTAGACCTAAATAAATTTTTAGTATAACCCCAATGATCTAATGCATGCATAGATAACCTTAATGTAACCTAATGTTCTAACATTAATCTTAAGTTTATAATGGATACATAAAATATGCCACATAACTCATTTTGGTGGTAATATGAAGATAAGAAACTTAATTAGATGAATAATTTAGGTAATGGGCCATTAATGGTCCATATGACATATCTCAAAAAAATAAGTCTCAAAAGTGGAAACACACTTTAAATTCGAAATTTACATATCAAAAGTAGCCTACATGTCAAATTTCATCTAATTTGGACAACCTTGAAATATTAGGATACGTTTAGGAGAGAAAATGAGTAAAAGGCATAAGTAATGAATAATGTGATTATATAACTTAAAAATATGTAAATAACGGCAAATTCATGTTCAACACATCAAAGATAAACGTGTGGATGAAGTTTGGTCCAATTTGGATGTTGTTTGTGCAAGTTATGCAATTTTAGGCACATTCTGGACTTTTCTACAATTTACCCGATTGGGAGGTTTTCTTTGCAAATTGGCACATTCATTATAATCCTTATATATTACCTGCTTTTCCGTCTTTGTGTTTATATTGTTCTAGGGCTATGCTTATCTCACATGCATGCAGGTTGATGATGATTGTAGGGGTGTGTGCCCTGCTTTCTTTACATGTGCTAGTATGGCACAACTTTATTATTTTAATTATGGCAAGTATCTCTTTTTTTATTGAAAATCATTTCTCTTGATACCCACTTGGTTTGTCCTTATCCTTTTTCATGGGAAGCCTTTACACCTTGATGTCATTTATTCCATATATTGTTCAATTTCCTATTTAGTATGCACATACCAGCCTTTGCTGATGTCATCTATTTTCTCTTCTTGTTGGGGTATGCTTCCGACCCTAGGTGAAGGACTTGGATGATAAGGCATGAAGTTTTAGACTAGCTTAAGGATTTAAATCTTGGATAAAAAATTGTTATGGTTTAGATTTCCCTCTACTAGATCCTTATGTTGTATCATACATGTAAACCCTTACGGGATAGTATGATGTACTTTTGTAATAACCTTTTTATAAATTGAATATAGTTAACATTTTTATCCCGCTGCTATACATTGGTTGCTTTGAATACCATTTATTGAAATTTGAAAATGTAACACCTATTCCAGCATACCTTTGAGTGTGTTTGGAATGGATGTTTTATTATTCAAATTTTCTTTAGTAAGGGGGTGATCCTACCTCCTTACAACATGGTATCAGAGCCCATGGTAGAAGAATCTGACTATTTCAATTTTGTCTCCCTAGTTAGAATCATTTCCTTACCTATAAGTGACATGTTTGCCCAAGAGTTGATCAATCAATTATGAAGGGTTGATTTAGGATCATATACTTTCACATTAGAGTAATGATGAATAGATCCCTAAAATACTTACAACTAAAAAATGCATAAGTAACCATAGTAACTTGAGGTTGTTTAGCTTGGCCTTTAGGCAACTACTAGGACATGAAGTTGAAATCAAAGGTGTCTAGAAAGGATCATGGTTCGGGGACTGGCAATATTTTCCTCAACATTACTAGCTTGGTTTACGAGGACTCCCAAATCCATATGATACCAACCCGACCTGAGCTGATATGGATTGTTCAAAATAGCATGCTTTTAGGCAATAGTAGCCTTAGACATCTATATGATTGATCTTTAGGGACCCTAATATGTTAAAATAGTCTCCCAACTATAAAAACTTGTTTGAGGATGGATAAGAGCAAGTTAACCCATAGTTCATAGTTAGTCTTTACAAGTTATGTTTCTTTTTTTTGCATGATGTTTATGTAGTTGGATGTAAGGAAGTGTAATTGAACCTTTTGTACCTCAAGAATAATTTTGACTTAATAATATAAATCCTTTAAGAGGTGGTGATTAAGTTGTTTTCTTATATGTGGATGTTTTGATTTCAAGGACGAGATCCCTTTAAGGGGTGGTGTGCGGTAACATACTAGATCTCAGACCCTACCCTGGAAGTTGACATTTTGGACTAAGCCAAACAAGGTTGAAGGTTAGACCTAAATAGATTTTTAATATAACCACAATGAGCTAATGCATGTATATATCACCTTAATGTGACCTAATGTTTTAACAATAATCTTAGGTTTATAATGGATACATAAAATATGCCACATAACTCATTTTGGTGGTAATATGAAGATAAGAAACTAACTTGGATGAATAATTTAGATAATGGGCCATATGACATATCTCATAAAAATAAGTCTCAAAAGTGGAAACACACTTTAAATTCGAAATCTACATATCAAAATTGGCCTACATGTCAAATTTCATCTATTTGGCCAACCTTGAAATATTAGGATAAGTTTAGGAGAGAGAAAATGAGTAAAAGGCATAAGTAATGAATAATGTGATTATATAACTTTAAAATATGGAAATAATGGAAAATTAATATTCAACACATCAAATATAACTTATGGATGAAGTTTGGTCCAATTTGGATGTTGTTTGTGCAAGTTATGCAATTTAGGTACATTTTGGACTTTTCTACAATTTACCCAATTGGGAGGTTTTCTTTGAAAATTGTCACATTCATTATAATACTTCTATATTACCTTACCATTCTCGAGTTTTTGAACCATCGGGCTCCTAGTTGCACCTTGGTTTGAAGGTATTTCTTTCCAAGGGCATTTTAGGGATTACTCTCTTTATATATGAGCTTATCTTTAGAAGCTATCAACCAATGGGGTTATTTTTTTGATTGGAGATTGGTTGGGATGGCCTATAAGTGTCCATAAACCGACATTTGATATTCAAGAAACCTCTATGAGTTGTCCTCTTGAATGGCCATGAAATCCCTAGGCTAAGGACACCTAATGCTTAACTTCTTCCTTATCCATAAAGGTTTGCATGTCCATATGCACCCTTAGCATTGGACACATGGAAAGTAACTTGACACCTCATGCTTGAATTCTTCCTTATCCATAAAGGATTTCATGTCCATGTACAACCTTATACATGACACATGGAAAGTCTCATAGGCACCTCATACTTGACCTCTTTCTTTATGTAGCCATATCTACCCCTTCCCAACTCCCAATTCGCAAACTCTTGCTCTCCTTTATTTCCTCTAGCTTAGATCATAAATCCTACTCTATTTGACCATCAAGGTGATGTCCCAAGGTAAAAGGAGGTGCCTACCTTGGTGAAGAAGGCTCCTAGGGTTCCAAATTTTCTCTATTTACGGTTTCTAAAGCTCCTCCTTAGTTATTTTGACCAAAACTAGTAAGTATCCTCCTTTCCTTCCCTATTTTCACGTTGTTAGTCTTACTTACAACTTTCTCCAGGTTGGAATCATGGCCTTCCATGTTGAAACCCCACCTAAAACACATAAACACATCGTCTCAATGTTCTTTTGTTAGGGATTTTCACCTATAAACTGGAGAAGGTGCTTCTTGCTCGAGATAGGAGCTTTGTTGGAGAAACTAGCCTCTCTAAGATTAGCTAACTTACTTATTAGACATGTCCACCTTCCCTATAGGTTCTTTGGAGGCCTAGGCTTGACTTGGATTGTTTCGACTCTGAAGTTGAGGTATGATGTATCCCCTATTCTTCTATGTTGAGCAATTCACCTATGCTAATTCATTCTCTTTATCCTATGTACATTAGCCTATACATAATGTCTTTTCTTTTGAAAATAAAGTTTCATGTGAACTACCTTATTTGATATTGATCATGTGATCATGGATATTCTTTTGAACTCTTATCTTATGCTTTGTTCATGATGGAACTCTAAAAGAAGATATGTGATGCCTTTTTCCCACTTATGAGGTGGATGTATATGTTGGTCACTTATGTGGTGACTAGTTTATATATTCTGACTATACTTTCTACTTGCCTCTACATTTAATATGCTATATGATTCAGTAGCACTAGAGTAGTGTAATTGCATTGGTTTTTATGGGAGATGTGTTAATTCCTACCAAGCAGATGTGATATATCCTGCTCTTTTGGGACGGAAAGGAACCTCATACCCAGGGAAAGATGTGTGATTCTTGGCCCATGTTTTATATATTTGGGAGATTGGCAATGTTCATTTCTCTATTAGGTTTCAAGTTGATGAGACTTCGCCGCCTTTGTGTTTATATTGTTCTAGGGCTATGCTTATCTCACATGCATGCAGGTTGATGATGATTATAGGGGTGTGTGCCCTACTTTATTTACATGTGCTAGTATGGCACTACTCTATTGTTTTAGTTATGGCAAGTATCAATTTTGTTATTGAAAATCATTTCTCTTTATACCCATTTGGGTTGTCCTTATCCTTTTTCATGGGAAGCCTTTACACTTTGATGTCTTGTATTCCATATATTGCTCAATTTCCTATTTAGCATGCACATACCAGCCTTTTCTAATGTCATCTATTTTCTCTTCTTGTTGGGGTATGCTTCCAACCCTAGGTGAAGGACTTGGATGATAAGGCATGAAGTTTTGGACTAGCTTAAGGATTCAAAGCTTGGAGACAAAGTTGTTCTGGTTTATATTTCCCTCTACTAGATCCTTATGTTGTATCATACATGTAAACCTTACGGGATATTATGATGTACTATTGTAATAACCTTTTTATAAATTGAATATAGTCAACATTTTTATTATGTTTCTATACTTTGGTTATTTTGAATACCATTTATTGAAATTTGAAAATGTTACACCAATTCCAGCATACCTTTGAGTGTGTTTGGAATGGATGTTTTATTCTTCAATTTTTCTTTAGTAAGGGGGTCATCCTGCCTCCTTACAAGTTCCATTTTGGGTACCTTGATAATGGTTTCCTCTTCCTTAGACAAGGTTATTTCTTAATAGTTTTGTGACCCATGTATTATGGTTTTTGTGATCTTTGGTTGAGCCCTTCCTTCATGGTGAACATGGTTTTCTCCTTGGTTTTGGTTCTATTTTGAGACCCAAAATGTCATCCCCTAGGTCTTGCGGTCAAGACACCATAGATGTTGAGGTCACAACATAGTGTCCTTTGGGTCACAACATGTTTCTAGGTTGAGGTTGAGACATCCTTAGGTTGTGACAGTTGGGAGTGGTTGGAGATCTAGACCTATGTGTCACAGTCGTGACATGGCCTGGGTGGTATGGTCGCTACCTAGTGGTTGCATGGTGGTTGAGACAGCCTTGAGGTAGAGACACTTCTAGGTCGAGACATTGGTACTATCTTAGAACCCTAACCCTAGATGTCACGGGTGTGACATGGTCTAGATGGAAGGGGTCGCAACCTATTGGTATGAGTGGTCGAGACACCATAAGTGTTGACATGGATCAGGTTGGGTGGTCGTGATCTAGTTGTTGTGTGGCCAACACATGATGATGGTAGGTGGTTGAGAGGTACACGTGGATACATAATGATAGCCTTGTATGTGCGATTCATAAGCCATGTATAGTGTTGTTTGGAATAATATCTAATCAACCCTAATGATGTTCCTCAATGCTAATATACTCTAGAATGATGGGAGGTGATGTATGTAGGGTTGATGGTTGAATCTAACTTTGTGAACCCTTCGACAAATAAGAAACCCTAACCCTAATAATGTGCAAGGAGGCTTGCTTGTGTCTCCCTCATGGAATGGTTATGATGTTATGTGATTATCTCTCTTGTTTATGAACTTCTAACCATGCATGTATTATGAGCTTGATAATAATAGCTAGTGCATGCTATGGTTATTAAACATGATACATGTTGAATGAGCCTTCAAGAGGCATGTTGAAACACTTGTGATACATGAATGATGAGTTGAGGGATTGATATCCCATAGCATGTGATTTTAGTATTTGTGATGTGGTGAATGACGGTGATGCATGCATCATGTGGTGATTGTGTGATAAGTTCACACCTTATACATTTTATATCTTCCGGAGTTGAGTCATGCCCTTATCTTTGTATATTTTTTATGACTTTATACATTGTAACTTAATTGATACTAAAATACACTTAATTGAGTTAACCAATCAAGTGAAACTTAATAATATAGTTTTTCCCTATTCCATAGATCCATGTCAGTGTCAGGACTTGCTGGATGGTGAAATTGGCTTTCACTGGTGGAAGCTTGGAGTCATATACTGTTCAGCATATGCATTCATAGTATTGGTTGTAGGACATACCCTGGCAGACACTTAATTGAGTTAACCAATCAAGTGAAACTTAATAATATAGTTTTGTCCTATTCCATAGATCCATGTCAGTGTCATGACTTGCTGGATGGTGAAATTGGCTTTCACTAGTGGAAGCTTGGAGTCATATATTGTTCAGCATATGCATTCACAGTATTGGTTGTAGGACATACCTTGGCAGGAGTGTGGTTATGGGCCGTAGCTCAGTGATTTGTTTCGTATGAGGTTTCACAAGATTTCCTGCGGGCCATATCCTGGTAAGAGTGCGGCTATCGGTCATAGCTCAATTTCACTACCACTGTGACTTGTACCAAGGTGGCCTAGTACTTTCACAGCTTGACTATATGTCAATGGTTGTAGTTGACTGGTACATTTTTGCTATGCACTCGTGTACTAACCATGAGGTTTGGTGAGGTTGTGAATTCTGAATATTCCATGGACCTTGTATGGCACCGATTTCAACTTAATAATGGTCAGTTGGATTTGGCTGGTACGATTCAAATCCTCAGGGCATAATAAAGTTATGTAGTATACTTAGGATCAAATATGGGAACATATATTGAAGCCTTGCCTTACTTTTGAAATGATTAGTTGGTAGAAGATATACATATTCTGCATATTCCTTTTATGATGATAAGATGTTCTACAATCCAATTGCAATTTCTTATACTATTTCGTAATGATTATATGCTTTAGACATATCATTTGGCTGAATCTTCTTATTATAGATGTAGTTTGCTTTTTTTATTCAAATACTTTATCTGTGTTAATAATAGACATTGGTGGAGAGTTATATATCTCAATGGGAAGTTTCATCTCACCTCGTGGGTTTCCACATCTTTTTAGGTATCCATGCACGATGAGGTGGAGATCGTGCTACTGAGGAAGAACAACAACAAGGGTAGTAGCTAATCAGGTTGGATGTGCTGCTAGTCTTTTGGTGTAGAGTCCTAGAGTCATCACTGTACAGTCAGGTCTTGGGGGTGTTTTTGATGTATGGTTATGTTATCATCACAAGGTTTTTGGCATGTATCCCCTTTTTTTTTGTACAGTTTGGTAGATGTAAATGTATAGATATATGTAGAACATGTTATTCATGTAATAGTTTGATGACATAAATGTTTGAGAACTATGATGTAAATACCTTGTGATATATTCCATGTTATGCAGGCATCCTATTAAGGACTTATAAGTGAAAGTTGTCAGCTTGTGGTGCTCTTGCAAAATCAATTTTAATTTCCTATATTTTCTGGTAATATGCTTGCTTAATGTTGTTTCCACATTTAGTTTTGAGTAATGTCACTTTGTGTGTCTCGGGGCATCACACTTTAAGCCCCCATCCTCCAGCTTCATAGAGATCAAAAATATGCTTTGCTTGCTACCACACTTTGGTCATGACATTGATTGTGTGTGAGTATCCTTCTCTAGTCTTTGGTATAAAGTGAAGACCTCTTGGATATCTCTCCCTCATTCATATCCCCCACGTGGAGGTACCTTCTTGATAAGTTATTATTCTTCTCAATGTACCCCACTTTTCAATCTCCCTCAGAGTTTTTAAATTCATACCTCCTACCTCTTTTGGGAGAGCCAGACTTGAGTATCTCATTGGGTGGTACTCACTTGACCATAGGAAATTTGCCATCCTCATCTCTATCCTATCTAGAACATAGAGATTTCACCTTGCTACACCCAAAAGATAAGAAGTCCCTTCAACACTGCCTTTATTAGACTGCTCTTCCTGCCATTATGTTTTTTTGTGTGGGTCATGTATTGATCATTTCATCTGTCCTATCAATGCAATCGAAAAAGTCTTTCACTTGCAAGTTACTCCCATCCATTGGAAATCCCACATATTTGGTCATAAATATACCCATATCCACTCTCATGGCCTCCTTGAGACTATCTTCAATTTGATAATAATTCTTGAATATTAAAAGTTGTGTCTTGTTTACATTCACTCGCAGCCTTGTTTATTCCATAAACTTGGTAAGAAGTTCTTGGAGACTTCCTAGAGTTTTGGGTTTGTCTTCTACAAAGACAAGCAGATCATCTACAAAAATCAAATGACTCATCACCTTGGTACAGTGCACCATATAAGAACTGATCTCCTTCCTCTTTCCCACTTCTTGCATCATCTGTGTCGAGTACTCCATGAAAATCACAAAGAGTAATGGAGAAACACAGTCTCTGATGAATCCTCTAGATTCATCCTCACAGTCACCAATTCTAGGGATTTTGTGCCTCATATCGACTGATCTACCCTTGTTTGGGTTTACTCTAAGTATCTCCTTAGTTTCATGTAAATAGTGCATTACTAGTTCTAATTACCCTATTTTCAGCTTAATTGATCTCATCCTACCCTTACTGGTTTTCTTTCTCCTCCGTAGATCATCCTCAACCATTGCCAACGGTCATGACCCCAACAACCTTGACTCTAACGATCTTGGCCAACCAGTTTCACCCAAATGGATTTCCCTAACGGTTTCAAGACCGTTTGAGCCCAAACGGGCTCAAGACCGTTTGAGCCCAAACGGTCCCAAACCGTTTGGACAATGAAACCGTTTGAACAATGAAAACCGTTTGAAGACCATTCGGTCCCAAGACCGTTTGGATCAAGACCGTTCGGTCCCAAGACTATTCGGAGTAAGACCGTTTGGAGCCATTCGGTCCCAAGACCGTTTGGAGCCATTCGGTCCCAAGACCGTTTGAAGCCATTCGGTCCCAAGACCATTCGATCCGAAGACCATTTGGATTGAGACCATTCGGTCCCAAGACCATTTGGAGCAAGACCGTTTGGTCCCAAGACCGATCGATCCCAAGACTGTTTGGAGCAAGACTCGTTTGGTACCAAGATCGTTCAGTTCCAAGACCGTTTGGACCAAGACTTTTACAACCCCAGTTTTGGGTTCTTTTGGTGGGAAATGTGATTTTTCATATTAAAGGTATTTGAACAAATAATGATATAATTTGTTTTGAATAAATGTGTTTCTTTTAAAAAAGCCTTGATGATTGTGTTGTGGGCTTTATTGGCTATTGGGCCCAATAACAAGGAAAAGACAAAAGAAACTCCATTAAATAAGGAAAATAGAGAAAAGAAAAATGTGGAAACCTCTAGAAGGCAAAAGAATTTAATCCAAAGGTGGATTTCGTGCCTCTTGGGTTCCTTGGGTCCCAAGGAGTCCAAAGTTGCAAATAAAATACAATAAGAAAAGAAAATATCAATTAAGTATTTCTTTATTAAGAAAGAAATTGAAATCAATGATAAAATGTGGAAAATAAGTGGAAAGAAGTATAATTGAGTCATTCTTGATGGAATTTCGTATCCCAAGGATTCTTAATGTTAAAAGGAATACCAATAATGCAACAATAAAGAGAAAAATTAATTAAGTATTGCTTTATTTAGAGGAAATATGAGATAATGATAATATTACAAGAAATATGTGGAAATATGGATAATGAATCCATCTTTGATGAGATTTCATGTCCACATAGTTTCTAATGGAAAAAGGAATCAAAATAAGTAATATAAAAGAATAGGAGAGAGAAAATATGCATAAAATATGTCTTTATAAGTGATATCTTGCATATGAAGAAAAGTCCCTCATACTTTCGAGTTTGAGTCCCAAACTTGGTAGACAAGTAGATAAAGTCATCAAGGACTTTCCCTTAAAATGTGTAATTAAAAAGATAAACGGCTTAAGAGATACAAATTTTGTAAGTTTCCTAAAGTGTAAAGGATAAATTTAAATGTCACGTTTTATCTGGGATTAAATTCTGATTTTTGGGTTAAGCGCGACCTTGGATCGGCGATCCAACGACTGGGAGTGAATCCCAGTCTTACAGGGACTTTCTTGCGTAGAGTCCACCTGAGAGATCTTCGATCGAAGGATTTCTCGAATAGGAAAGGATATCTTGGAGCGAGAAGATCTCCATTAGCTTCGGGAGGCTGTTCTCCAGCCATCCAACCATATTTGTGGGAAGGTTCGTTGACGAATGAGAGAGTCCCCAAATAGCCCAAACTCAACAGTTGATCCTATATATAGGGGGGGCATTGTGCGGTACGAGAGATCCACAAGCTTTCGTCACACAACCGGGAAGGGAAGGCGCACTCGTAGACACCTTCAATTCAAGCAAACACCCTGTTATGCTCCCCTGTTCAGTCTTTGTGCCTCACCAGAGAAGAGGTGCTCCACCCCGATGACGCAGGTGAGCCTTGAAGAAATTGAGGCATTCAGCAAGTTCGGAGGAACAAGACGAAGGTGAAGCCTCCCCGGTCGTGCGCCTAGGAGGAGTGAAACGCGGAGTCAACTCCGCAGTTGACCACCAGCTTGTGGAAGGAGGACCTGAGGTTGAAGATGATAGAGGGGGGGAAGTACATCCCTGCCCCCGCGTCTCTTTTGGAAGGAAAAGTCCTTTAAGGTAATTTTGCAGCCCCTTTCTGTCAAATGACTGTGTTTCTCGCTAGATCGGTTTTAATATTGATAAATCGACATGGTTGTTTCTGATTGGTGGAAAAAAGGAGTTATCTTGTAAAATACGTAACTAATTGTAGAAATATCGGATGAAGATGATCCAAATATGAAAATTGATCCTCAAGACAAGAAAAACATGAATAAATTATATTTGGATCTTAATTCTGCTTGCAATTCATAAAGAATGTAAAGATTCTATCTTTAATGGTTTAATTGATGAAATACCCTAATATTTGATGATTAATGAATTAGGAAGGGTTATATGGATGTTTTTAACATGTTGATTATAAAAATGTACATTAGATCTAAAAGGATGATCCTTATGCATAATTTGGTTAATTTAGGGTTCCATGTGCATAAATAAGCTTTAATGGGACATGAAACCCTAATGTTAGTCTGTGTGACCCTTAATGGTTTTCATGTACAAAGCCAAAATATGATGATTCTAAGCTATTTCGAGCGTAAAAGTTCCTAGTTGTGGATAAATACCCTTAATGTAGTCATTAGGGTTTTATAATGAATAAAATATAAAATTAATGGCAAATCAAGTTCATATGATAAGTAGACCATAATGAACTATGAATTGATGATGAATGTGCATAATGATCTTGTCATGGATTAAAAGGATAAAAATGGTAGCTTTACTGTAAAAGAGGCTTAATGGACTTAATTGATGGTTAATTATGCTTTAACTGAAATTAGGGTTATATGTTAACCTTAATATCTTTCATGAAGAATAAATGAGATAATTAGGGTTTGCGAGTAATTGTATAAAATTGGGTTTAAAATAGTAAAAGTGAAGTGGAACCCTAATTGCAAAGGAAACCCTAAAAGTGGACTAGAAACCCTAGGAAGTGAGCTAGATTTAATGGATCTTGATGACATGAGTAATAATAGGAAATTGCATGATTATTTTAGGATCTTGATATGTGTGCTTGCTTGCTTGGATTTCTTACTTGCATGGATTATTCTATCTCAAAATCAGCCTGACAGGTATGTAGTTACGCTTATGAATAATCACTCTAGTTTCACGGTGATTCCCGAACATTTTATCGGTTGCTTGGAAATAACTGTTGGATGCCTATTTATTTCATGCAACTATAAAGTGACTATGATTATCACTATAAATGTGCATACATGACTGGCTCAGATCCTGGTCCACCTCTGTGGCTTTGCAAAGGCTAAAAAGGGGTAACCTAGAGCAAGGTCTAGGTTATCGTGAGTTAGAAATTGGGCTACCCACGTGTAGTTCCATGAGACTCTTTAGCATGCCATGAGTTAAGGAGTGGGCTACCTATGGGTAGTGCCATGTGACTCAACCCTAGATATGGGTTCACCTGTTAGGTGGGATCATGAGGGGTTTAATGGGGATCTACCATAAGGAAGGTAGCATCCAGGTCCACTGCAAGGACAACGCAGAGGCTAGGGTATGTAGGGATGGAGTAGTTATGTGGAAAATGTAAAGTTGTTTGTTTAAATCATAATTGACTGATTACATTGTTATCATAGTTGCATGATTATTATTTCCCCCATATACTAGCTTTATGTTGACCAATGTTTTGTTTGTCGGCGTTTTAGGTACAAGCCAAAAGGACAAACAGTAAATCGTCATACTGTGAAATACATGAACTAAAATTCAAGGAGGATTAGTTAGAGTAGAACTCATATGTGGATAGAAGTTTAGAGATCCAAGTTTTCAAAAGGTATGCAAAGTTTTTATTTTTACCATATTTCAGTATAGTTGGTAGAATTTAATAACTGTTATTGATTATTTGTCGAACCTTTGATCCTATGAATTGGGATAATGGCTGTGACCTTCCGGTCTCTCTTAATTGGGGGTTACCAGGGGGCGGGGTCATTACATTTGGTATCAGAGCATAGGTTCCTCATTTAATCTTTAATAATTATTAAATTTTACAAACTCCGTAGAACCCAAGGGAGTTATTAGAGGATTTTCCGAAAGACAGAGGTGTCTAGAAAAGGATCACGCATGGGGGCTGGCAAGATTTTCCTCCACACTACTAGTCGGAATATGAGGACTCCCAAATATGTGTGACTTCCTGGCCAAAGTCTCAGGATTTGACTCGAAATAAGATACCTTTAGGACTCTCTCATCTTGTTCATCCCTTCTCAACCCTAATTCTAATAAGATTATGAGGTTTAGGGTTTTTCTCTCTTTTCCTCACCCTCTTGAGGTATGGGTAAGGTTGATAAGGTTTAAGGAATCCTCCGCCAAATTAATGAAAGAATGTAAATAAGATGTCATGGACATAAGCTTAATACATTAAGCATAAAATAAAGGATAGATACATGCTTAGGTCGTATGACATAAGTTGTCATGCCCTCAGGAGAGACCTGAGGCTAGACCGTCTTATTAGGAGGATAAGTGAAGAGAGTTAGTCTTACAGGGAGAGATCTCCATTACAAGTAGAGACCTGGCACATCCTCTGAGGATGATGTTAACCCTAACCCTAAGTGAAGGTTAAAGAGAGAGATGACATGATGAGTCAGACGTCATGGTAGATCAGGTGTTTGGATAAACATGCCTTGGATGCCATATGAGCCATGAGAGGTTGGATGATAGAGTACCTTTGGCGACCCAACCCTGGGAAGGGTCGTGCATGTTAGAGTGAAGGATCGCTCCTTCATTGATGAGGTTAGAGAAGAACCCATGGAAACCCCATGAGCTTATATGAGCATGGCATAGTAGGCACCCAGATACGTCAGTAGTGCGAGCAGCATGTTGAAACCTTGGCCAAGGGAGTATGGAGGATAACTGATGAGATAAGCATAAAGGTCTAGGGATAACCTCGAGCAAACATAGGTTTGAACATAAGTATCACCCATGTAGGGGTATGTTTATGAGCTTGATCCACCTTCATGGAGAGAGGACCTCTGGTAGTGAGGCTTTTGTAGGGTTAAGATCTAGAGAGAAAGAGCAGGAACCATGCAAGAAGGTCAGAAGTCTAGATTCCAAGATATGAGGAAAGTGGGGAGTTGGGGATGATGCAACCTAAGTGGATGTTTGTGGTTGCCTCATGCTTGGAGGTTGATGATATCTTGGTTGCCATTAGAGGAACCAAACCATAGAGAGAGGATGAGGCTTCTGGTACCTACGTGCCCATGGTGTAGGTGGTTACCTTGAGGAGGACTCACCTTGTGAGGCCTTGTACCTTGTTGGTTGTCCTTGAGGAGGACTCAACTCTGAAGTGTTGCTCAAGTTGAAGGATGACATGAAGTGCATGGCATGCCTTACACATGCCTGATTTGTAGTTAAGAGGTTGAGCATGCACTTTGACACCGAAAAGTAAACCTAGGGTTCCTAGGCTTAAGAGGGGAAGTGGTGTACTTGATGCTCATGATGAGATTTGAGTTTCTATATATTCGAGCATGGTACTCCTCATGGTTAGAAGCGAGGGAACCTCCTTAAGTTTAAAGGTATGTTTGATGAACCCCTCACGGATAAGTGGATGACATGGGAAGGTATGATCGTGATCCAGTGTTGAGGACGAGAACCAGTATGACCCAACATGGTTTAGTAGGTGGTTAGCTTGTTCCTTAGTAGATTGCTAGGGATAAGCATGCTCATGTGGATGTAAACTCGAGACATAAGGGTGTTTGTAACCTTTGTTATCAATAGGTGTATTTTCCTCCCATCCTGGGAGAAGAACCTTTTGTAGGGTGTATACCAGCTTTGTGGGTTTTGAGGAAACCTAAAGAGGTCTCATAAGATCATGAGAAGCTAAGTGAAAAGTACATGGTATGAGAATGAACCTATAGACCCATAGATAACCATCTCTATGTGCATGTGGATGTGTTACCATGGAGGTAACCGGTATGGGGCCTGACCGAGTTACGCTGGTTGCCAAGACCCTATGAAAGGATGGGAGTCAACCCATGAATGCAGAAAGAGAGATGATGAAGGCTTGGGTAAGGTTCTAGGTTGGACATGTACTATAACACAATCCTAAGTCTATTCTAGGGTCAGGTAGGGATAAGACTGATGGAAGTAGGAGTCACCTAATTCCCTAGTCGCCACATGACCATAGGGTTGGGAGGTAATAGATATCATTGTCTGAGGGCCATGGGCTAGGAGATTGATCACCTTCATGAACTCATGGGACCCAAATGGTAGATGAGTAGGGCACTCTCTAGATGCATGAGGGAAGAGGGATGACACCAAAAGTGTCGACACCCTATAAACCTAGAGGAGATGACAAAGGATTGTGTATGGACCCAAGTAGGTTTGAGACCAGTTTTCCATAAAAGTAACTTTGATATCAAGATGATTGTGATATAGAGGTATAAGCAGCATGTTTCAACTTAGATTTAAAGGTGTACTGGCAAGGTGGGATGTACCATATCTACTCTTGGAACAGGAAGAACTCTGTATTTGGACTACAACCAAATGCTTATTTCCTCTTGTTATGGGAGTGAGAGATAGGACAATACACATGCCATACACCAAGGATAAAAGGTGATGTGAGTTGGAACGTTTCTATGAGGTATGAGGACAAAGATGATAAACTTCCCTGGTGGAGTGAATGATACATGGATGGTTTACAAACAAGGTAGTCATCCTATGAGGATGTTTTATCATGAGAAATGAGTCATACATGGTTGAGTTCGAAAAACCAAGAGGATAAGCTCAGAGTTATCTTGTTGAAGATAGACCTAGAGCTGAGATGAGATAATAAATGGAATATATGGAGGTGTATGTCTTCAACTTTACCTAACATCTAAGGATGTGTAGTGGTAATGGATGCTCTGGATGAGATATAGCTTCCTAGTTTAGATGGAGGCTAGAGGAGGTTGATAGGATAACCCCCAGTTGGAAAAAGAGATAAGTTTGGCTAACACTCAGAGGTGACAAGATCAGTCTAACAAGTTAATGGTTGGCCAACCTAGGGATTATCATGATAAAAGGATGGTTGTAGAACCTCAGATGCACTTCTTTGGGAGGTGATGAAACCTCGATTAGAGTGGTTTAGGGTTTTTGAGGAATCGATCTTAAGGAATCATGACAATACAGGAGATCATGATTTAAGATCACCATATACTATGGTACTATATAGATAATAAGTGACAGTGGTACTTTGGATACCTAAGATGAAGTTGCATGTCGCATGTGGCCATGGAAGCCAGGAGGTGAAGGACGAACATCAATAACCCAATGCATTAATATATAGGATAAAGAATTCCTGAGAAGGAATGGGAGATCATCATTATGGATGTTGTAAGTCTCCCCTAGACCAAGGAAGGTCAAGATGTAATATGGGTTATGGTAGATCGCCTTACCTACATGACATGAGAAAGAAAGAGTATTGTCAAGGGGAAAATCCGGTTGAACTACTTAGAGAAAGATGGTTCAACTACACCAGGATGCGAGTTTAAAAGTTCTTGAGTATAACCTAAAGATTCACTTCCATAAGGTGTAAGTGGATATAGGAAGAACTCGATGTTAGTACCACTTATCACCCCTAACTAATGGTTAGTACGATCTAGACTAGAGGGTCTGATGAGAGCATGTGTGCTCATTCAGGGGGATATATTGAGACAGTTCTTGTCTTCTATAAGATGTGATGATAACCACCATAGCCAGTATCAGGATGTAAAGAAGCTATGTAAGAGAGGTTGTGTCGATCACCACTTCATTAAGATGTTGTTGGTGAAGGGACCTCGCGAAGGTCAAGAAAGGACCACAGTGTGTGCAGAAGAAATCACTTGATCATGCAATGGCTGAAAGGAGCCCAGAGACGACATGAGTTGTAAGCTGATGCAAAGTAGACTGACATGCAGTTCACTGTGGGGGAACATGTGACATGAAAATCTGACCCCTCTAAGTTATAGCTAAGAGAGCTGAGTTCTCGATGCATGGGTTCTTTTAACATGGTTTGGTGGGGAAAGTTAAGTTTTCCCTTACCCCTCAGGATGATGTGATGTGTGATGAGTTTCATGTGTCCAACTTAGAGCACTATGTGAGGTACCCAGACCATGTGTGGAGCAATGAACCTAGTAAGCCCCAAGGGAGGCTGAGATGATCTGAGTCACCTATGAGGACAATTATAGATGCCAAGGTGAAAGAACTCAGAGAAATGAATATGTGATGATAAAGGTTCTTTGGAAGTGCCATGGACAGGGAAAATACACATAGGGGCCAATGATGGACGTGTAAAAGTCTTATCCTGAATTGTTTGTTTGCTTGATGGAATTTTAAGGACAAAATTCCTATAAGAGGGGAAGGATGTTACAACCCCAGTTTTGGGCTCTTTTGGCGGGAAATGTGATTTCTCATATTAAAGGTATTTGAATAAATAATGATATAATTTGTTTTGAATAAATGAGTTTCTTTTAAAATAGCCTTGATGATTGTGTTGTGGGCTTTATTGGCTATTGGGCCCAATAACAAGGAAAAGACAGAAGAAACTCCATTAAATAAGGAAAATAGAGAAAAGAAAAATGTGGAAACCTCTAGAAGACAAAAGAATTTAATACAAAGGTGGATTTCTTGCCTCTTGGGTTCCTTGGGTCCCAAGGAGTCCAAAGTTGCAAATAAAATACAATAAGACAAGAAAAGATCAATTAAGTATTTCTTTATTAAGAAAGAAATTTAAATCAATGATAAAATGTGGAAAATAAGTGGAAAGAAGTATAATTGAGTTATCCTTGATGGAATTTTGTATCCCAAGGATTCTTACTGTTAAAAGGAATACCAATAATGCAACAAGAAAGAGAAAAATTACTTAAGTATTGCTTTATTTAGAGGAAATATGAGATAATGATAATATTACAAGAAACATATGGAAATATGGATAATGAATCCATCTTGGATGATATTTTGTGTCCACATAGTTTCAATGGAAAAAGGAATCAAAATAAGTAATGTAAAAGAATAGGAGAGAGAAAATATGCATAAAATATATCTTTATAAGTGATATCTTGCATATGAAGAAAAGTCCTTCATACTTTCGAGTTTGAGTCCCAAACTTGGCACACAAGTAGCTAAAGTCATCAAGGACTTTCCCTTAAAATTTGGAATTAAAAAGATAAACGGCTTAAGAGATACACATTTTGTAAGTTTCCTAAAGTGTAAAGGATAACTTTAAATGTCACGTTTTATCTGGGATTAAATCCCAATTTTTGGGTTAAGCGCGACCTTGGATCGGCGATCCAACAGTTGGGAGTGAATCTCAGTCTTGTGGGGACTTGCTTGCGCAGAGTCCACCTGAGAGATCTTCGATCGAAGGATTTCTCGAATAGGAAAGGATATCTTGGAGCGAGAAGAGCTCCATTAGCTTCGGGAGGCTGTTCCGCAGCCATCCAACCCTATTTGTGGGAAGGTTCGTTGACAAACGAGAGAGTCCCCAAATCACCCAAACTCAACAGCTTATCCTATATATAGGGGGGCATTGTGCGGTATGTGGAGATCCACAAGCTATCATCACGCAACCGGGAAGGGAAGGCGCACTTGTAGAAGCCTTCAATTCAAGCAAACACCCTGTTATGCTCCCCTGTTCAGGATCTGTGCCTCGCCGGAGAAGAGGTGCTCCGCCTCGATGACGCAGGTGAGCCTCGAAGAAATTGAGGCATTTGGCAAGTTCGGGGGAATAAGACGAAGGTGAAGCCTCCCCTGTCGTGCGCCCAGAAGGAGTGAAACATAGAGTCAACTCTGCAATTGACCACCGACTTGCGAAAGGAGGACCTGAGGTTGAAGATGATAGAGGGGGGGGGGGGGAGTGCACCCCTGCCCCCACTTCTCTTTTGTAAGGAAAAGTCCTTTAAGGTAATTTTGCAGCCCCTTTCTGTCAAACAAGTGCGTTGCTCGCTAGATCGGTTTTAATATTGATAAATCGACGTGGTTGTTTCTGATTGGTGGAAAAAAGAGTTATCTTGTAAAATACGTAACTAATTGTAGAAATATCAGATGAAGATGATCCAAATATGAAAACTGATCCTCAGAATGAGAGGAACGTGAATAAATTATATTTGGATCTTAATTTTGCTTGAAATTCATAAATAATGTAATGATGCTATCTTTAATAGTTTAATTGATGAAAAACCCTAATAATTGATGATTAATGAATTAGGAAGGGTTATATGGATGTTTTTAACCTATTGATTATAAAAAGGTACATTAGATCTAAAAGGATGAACCTTATGCATAATTTGGTTAATTTAGGGTTCTATGTGCATAAATAAGCTTTAATGGGCCATGAAACCCTAATGTTAGTCTTTGTGACCCTTAATGGTTTTAATTGGTCAAATTCATGTACAAAGCCAAAATATGATGATTCTAAGCTATTTCGAGCGTAAAAGTTCCTAATTGTGGATAAATACCCTTTATGTAGTAACTAGGGTTTTCTAATGAATAAAAGATAAAATGAATGGCAAATCAAGTTCATATGAGAAGTAGACCATAATGAACTATGGATTGATGATGAATGTGCATAATGATCTTGTGATGGATTAAAAGGATAAAAATGGTAGCTTTATTGTAAAAGAGGCTTAATGGACTTAATTGATGGTTAATTATGCTTCTCCTAAAATCGGGGTTATATGTTAACCTTAATATCTTTAATGAAGAATAAATGAGATAATTAGGGTTTGCAAGTAATTGTATAAAATTGGGGCTTAAAATAGTAAAAGTGAAGTGGAACCCTAATTGCAAAGGAAACCCTAAAAGCAGACTAAAAACCCTAGGAAGCGAGCTAGATTTAATGGATCTTGATGACATGAGTAATAATAAGAAATTGCATGATTATTTCAGGATCTTGATATGTGTGCTTGCTTGCTTGGATTTCTTACTTGCATGGATTATTCTATCTCAAAATCAGCATGACAGGTATGTGGTTACGCTTATGAATAATCGCTCTAGTTTCACGGTGATTCCCGAATGTTTTATCGGTTGCTTGGAAATAACTGTTGGATGCCTATTTATTTCATGCAACTATAAAGTGACTATGATTATCACTATAAATGTGCATACATGACTGGCTCAGATCTTGGTCCACCTCTGTGGCTTTGCAAAGGCTAAAAAGGGGTAACCTAGAGCAAGGTCTAGGTTATCATGAGTTAGAAATTGGGCTACCCACATGTAGTTCCATGAGACTCTTTAGCATGCCATGAGTTAAGGAGTGGGCTACCTACGGGTTGTGCCATGTGACTCAACCCTAGAAACTGGTTCACCTGTTACGTGGGATCTTGAGGGGTTTAATGGGGATCTACCATAAGGAAGGTAGCATCTAGGTCCACTACAGGGACAGCGCAGAGGCTAGGGTATGTACGGATTGAGTAGTTATGTGGAAAACGTAAAGTTGTTTGTTTAAATCATAATTGACTAATTACATTGTTATCATAGTTGCATGATTATTGTTTCCCCCACATACCAGCTTTATGTTCACCGACATTTTATTTTTCAACATTTTAGGTACAAGCCAAAAGGACAAACAGTAAATCGTCATACTGTGAAATACATGAACTAAAATACAAGGAGGATTAGTTAGAGTAGAACTCATATGTGGATAGAAGTTTAAAGATCCAACTTTTCAAAAGGTATGCAAAGTTTTCATTTTTATCATATTTCAATATAGTTGGTAGAATTGAATAATTGTTATTGATTATTTGTCGAACCTTTGATCTTGTTAATTGGTATAATGGCTCTGACCTTCTGGTCTCTCTTAATTGGGGGTTACCAGGAGGCGGGGTCGTTACAAAGACCGTTTGAAGAGGACTCACACCAAAACTGTGAGAACCAATCAAAGCCTATAAATAGAAGGGTAGAGGTATGGTCTTAGAGATCTATCTCTCCACGGCCAAAGGCTGCCGGACCGGGATTAGATCCGAGAGGCCGCAAGGCTGCTCCATTTCTACCTCATCTCCACCAAGCTCTGTCTGGCCCTACTTGTACGTCTCTGGAGGTGCACACGAAGATCAAGGCAGCAAGAGACAAACTTCATCGACCAAGTTAGAGCAGTCTTGAAGACTGGGGCGATCTACACCAGGTTGTCACAGATCTACTCTTCTACTTCTACGATGCTTTCCTTCTCTTTCTTTGTTGCTCCCTCTATGAGGAGCGAGTAGTTCCATACACTGGGGCACGAGGACTAGCCATGCTGCCCATGCTTTGTAATCTGTACTAAGAAGATGTTACCTTTCCGATTCAATACTAAATTGTTTCATACATGCTTGAATGTTGGCCGCATTCTTGTATGCATCTATTGTCTTTCGTTTTGGTTTTCTACGACCGCTCTTAGGACTCGAATACTGATTAGTGTTGGTTTTTGGTGTGTGTATCCACCGCACATCCATTTTGGTATCTAGGAATGCTTTCTAAGGAGTGGAGTAAACTCACCTCCATCATTGTACTTTCATACTATGAAATGGAACCAGTTGACGTACGAAAATGCAACCTTGATGGGTCGAGGAACACACTCTACAGAGGGGGTGGTGCAAAGTACTTGACCATTCATTCGGGAATGGATGACATTGTAACACTCCCATGTTTCTCGTAGCTATGTCCTTGAAAGAGGGATAGTCTATAAGGATACTAATAGATTTGGTAATTATCGCTCGCTTGTTAGTTTTCCAATGCATGTTTCACGAGGTTGAATAAGATTCTCTCTTAGGAGACTACATATCTTCATTAACACATAGATATGTACCAGATGAGAGTTACTCAACCCGTGAAGGATGTGTGCAATGCTCCTTGTCTGAGAGGGCATCGACATTGCACAACACCCATGCATCTTGCTTGCAGGTCTTTCTATGATGGTATAGGTACAACGCATGTGTAGTGGTGGTGAACACCCGCATCACCCCAGTGATCCATCATCATTTGCTAATCTTAGATTTTAAACCTTAACTAGTTTTTATACTTGCCTTTACTTTTGCATGTTTTAGGTTAAATAAATCAAATCAAACTTCTAGTCATAGTTGATTAACTTAGATTGAGACGAAACGAGATAAAGACACTTAGATTCTTAACGTTGTCCTTTGGGTTCGATCCTAAATCCGTACTATGATAAGGTTTCCACACTCTTGTGGGGTTGGAGCTTTTATCTAGCACCAGTTCTAGGTAAACCTAGAGAGAACATCAACTCCCTAGGGTTTTTGGTGCACAATTAGAACTTCCACCGGAAGAGAAATCTTTTGGTGTAAATTCTAGCTCCATCAAAAAATGGCATCGTTGTCGGGGACAACGGTGTAAGAATTGTCTTTTTTGAATTCCATGTTGATTTAGGTTTCTCTAGGGTTTTTCATTTTCTTCTCAAAAACCTAAAAAGTGAAGGACTTAATATCGCATATCTTCTTGGATTTGAAGTGGTTGGTCAAGCCTGATAAACTCTTTCTTTGATTTTAGGTACCAACTCTCTTCAAAATGAAGCAGTCGACACCACCAACCATTAGATGTCAAATATGTGGTGACTATTCTCATGCATCGATTTACTTCTTCAACGTCCCCCCTCTACGTGATGGCTCTACGTCAAGTAATCATGAATCGTATAATTGGGAAACTCAAAGCAACCTCTTCATACAACTATGGATATAACACAAGTTATAATCTGTATCACCCTGGAGGCTACTATGAAAAACCCAACTATGGAGGATTTCAAGGTGTAGACTGCAATGTAGGAGGGAACCTGGAAAACAATGCAAATCAATACTATGATGAGGAGAGCTATTATCAACATCAACCCAACGGGTGCAGTGAAGAGCCTTCTTATGGAGATCAACATACGTTAATGGAAGAACTATGTGCCTTACAGACGTCGGTGGCTCAACAACTAGCCGATCAGACAACCGCAACCAAGAAGTTGATAGCCGATCTTGATCAACTTACACAATTTGTCAATGCCTCTGACCAACATGTAGAACAACCACCAATTTCAACTAAGCACATCCCTAGTCCACATGTTGATTATGATGATCATTACGAAATCATGTGGGATATGCCCTCCAATGATCTTCAAGCAGCAGTACAGGGAGAGGAATCATCCTCAGAGCAAATGATTGAACCCGAGGATGATTCCTCCATAGTATCACAAGAAAAAGAATCATTCTCTGAGCCAAGGTCCAACTCAGAAAATGACTCTTGCACTATTCCCTTAGATGAAAAATTGATTGGCCAATATGAAGTTTTTATACAGTTGGGAGATCAATTGGGGATAAATTTCGGTATTTATCCACCTTCTTCCCCCACAGACCCAGATCCAACCATACAGATTGAGAAGCAATCAGCAATGATTGACTCCCTATATGACAAATATTCTTCAACTTCAGTTGTCTTGTTGGTGAATTCCAATGAAGAAGGGTCAACATTCAAGAACTCTACACTCCTTCATAGTCAGACTTAGATGAATATGTGACTGATTCAGATAAGGAGATGTCTTTTATGCAAGAAACTCAAATGTCTCCATTACTGGAACAAGATCTGATTTGTCCTTATGAAGAAATTTTTTTATCATTCGGCTGATCTAGGAACAGAATCTGAGGATGAGACTGATCCAGATCTTGATTCTGGAGTGGACCATACCATTCTCACTAACCCCAATGATGATGAAAAAGAATCATGGGAGGATGATGGGTCTCAAGACGATGATTCTATGACCGGTCCTTTCCATGAAATGATGTTACCAGAGCTACCACCTCTACAAGAAGTCCATGCGGAACTAGTTCTCGAACAAAAGCACGATCTTTCTATTGAATCTCCTTCTAGTCACTTGAACGAGTTGATAGTGCACTATGAAGAGAAACATGAACTATCTCTTGATTTTGAAATGGAATACGATATTTCCGTAGACACTTGTAATGATAAGGAGGACCTTCAGGAAGACATTGAGCCACAAAAAAATCTTCCTATGGCCACTCTCCCCTACAAAGAAGATCCTCTCGAGCTACCAAATATACAAAAGACTGACATATCTCCATTACCTGAATAAGGTTTCATTCTTCCCGTAGCAAATTCTCCCGAACACTTAATAGAACTGGAGGAAAGCTATAAGGAAGAATTGGAACAACAGTCTGACTCAAGAATGGAGTATATTGGTCTCAATATCGAAGAAATAGATTTGTGGGAGGATTCTAGTCCGCAAAACAATATGCCATGGGCTAACCCTTCCCGCAAAGAGACGTCACTGGAGCCTCTACTCCAGGCTCTCATGATTCCTTTATCCAAACAAGAGCTCATTCTACCTATTGAATCCCACTCTAGTTACTCAGACGAATTAAGAGTGCACAACGAAGAAGAATTTGAACAACACCTTAATTTTGGAATGAAATATGATGCTCCTATTGACCCCAACATTGATAATGATAACCCTCTGAAGGACACATGGCATCAAAATGATGATCCTCAGAGAAATCCCCCTGATGAAGAAATATCACCCTGTCTACCACACCCTACACAAGAAAAGTTGGGTGATGAAATGAAGCTTGAACCGGATCCACCACCTGATCCGCGACAAGAAGTTCAAGTGGTCGACCCTCTATCAACTTCTCTAGATCATGAAGAGG
The DNA here is from genome assembly GCA_963693085.1 of Alisma plantago-aquatica. NCBI lineage: Eukaryota > Viridiplantae > Streptophyta > Magnoliopsida > Alismatales > Alismataceae > Alisma > Alisma plantago-aquatica. Next base: position 3,332,571 of record OY856410.1, read on the forward strand.
GTAGCTTAACTCTGAACTTCGAGGGTGAGCCACAACTGGAAAACACAAATATGCATGACTTTGAAAATTCGCCTAGTCCTCCAGTCTCAATTACTTATATTCCACCTCCCCCGTTGATGGGGGAAGGTCTCTGGATTCTTATGGACAGACAAAGAGGTGAAAAAAAATGTACATCCAAGTCATCTAGAAAACTTATTCGAGTTACCACGACCACCCAGTCAATAGGTTGTCTGTGCCACTTCCTCGCTCTCAGTTCCGACTATCATGAGACATCTTCGTCAGACCTTCTTCCAACTACGAGGACCGCCTGGTTAACACTGCGCAACCCTTCCCCTCCATCTTGAACCTAGTATTTGTTTAGAAACGGGCAAACTCATATGTTCGAGGTGGAGGGCGGGTGGTATGACTCTCACTCCACCCTCTACCTTTACTGCTTTCTGTTTTTCCATTCTAATTTCTTTTTCATATTTTTTTTCCGCATTTTCGTAGTCTTCTAAAAATAAAGCCTTTATCTAGCTGGCTTTTACTTTTCAAATCTATGGTCATCACCTCTTTTCGTTGCAAATCCATGATAAACAAATTCTTAAAACTAGCTGATAAATGATTTCATCTAAGAACCCTAATGTCATATCCTTAAAAAGATGATAAGCTTCAATAAGACTGAGACAGATCAAATACATCGTGTCTCTAACTGATTAATGGATCTATTGTATGGAATTCTCATTTGAAGTTCTATCTTGTCACTTTTTGAGCAGAGTGTGATGGAGAAAAGGAACTCATCATAAGGAATCGCCAAGCAAACAACATCATGATCTGAACTCTCTCTTACACTTCTTCCTTCATTTTCATACCCCTCCGCTCACCAATCATGCCAAAGCTTTAAGTTCGGTGTGGCACGTCACACTCCTTTCTAGTGAAAACTAGAACTTTGTTGAACTCTAAGTTCGGCGTGGTGAACCACACCTCTACCGAACTCTAAGTTCGGTGTGGTAAACCACACCTCTGCCGAACTCTAAGTTTGGTGTGGTACACCACACCTCTTTTTCCACTACCACTTCTTCCATACCCCTTAATACATAACAGGGGTGTATCACCTTCTCGTTTCGATTCAAAGAGTATACAATGATGATTATGCACATACCGAGGTTGGTGAAAAATCTACCCCGATCCCAAAAAGAGGCCTGGCAGCCCAAATATACAAAAAAATACCCTCTCTCCTAATCCAAGTGAGAATGAATAAAAGCCAGAGTGTGAATAAAAGCATGAGAGTTGAGTCCTGAATAAGGATAACTGATAAAGGTCTTGCCCAGCAGGTATATTAGCTGCCCTCACAAAGGCAGATGTGTCGAGCCCAGTAGTGAGACCCTAAGGCTTCTAAAATGACCCCTTGCCTCCTCTCGAAGAGGTAAGTTAGCCAAAAGCCTTAAGCTAACCTATACACACTTCTGAGTTATTTAAAAAACCGGGTGTAAGACTAAGTCAACCAGAGTTGTGCAAAAAACATTCAAAGTATCTTGATGAATCCACCAAAAATAAGAGTCTTAAATCGATTAGAGGAGAGACTCTTATCTCTTGACCACACCCCTATTCCTCCCTTTTTCAACCTACTACCACCTCATTGTCTCCATTTCAACCATTCTCTTAAAAACAGCAGCGACGGATCATATACATGTTTGCTTGATTCCGTGGGTCTTTTCAAAGTCTCATAAAACTTTTAAACATGACTGATACAATAGAGAATGAGAATCAAATACTTCAGTAAAGTGAACTCAGAAATGAGGATATCATAAGATGTATTCCATGATCTAAGGAAGCTTTGGTGCTGTATCGATATGAGGCATGAACAAAATGACAATAGGATGAGGCAATCACGAGATGAACGATTTCATTGGCGACTATTTTAAGTTTTCAGTTCCTCGGGATGAGAAACGCCTAAGTTCGGTGTGGTGATGAATCCTCCAGTATCATCCTCAGTCACCAATTCAAAGGATTTCTGACGTTTTGCCCTAATTTTGTTTCGCCTCATTGTTTTTCTCATTTTTGTGAAAATTTTGAAATTTGCACAAATATGAGGTAATAACGAGAGGAACGAGCTTTTTGGCGACTGTCTTAGGCTTTTCCGTTCCTCGGGACGAGCAACGCTTAAGTTCGATGTGGTGATGAATCCTCTAGATTCATACTCACAGTCGCCAATTCTAGGGATTTTGTGCCTCATATCGACTAATCTACCCTTGTTTGGGTTTACTCTAAGTATCTCCTCAGTTTCATGTAAATAGTACATTAATAGTTCTAATTACCCTAGTTTTCAGCTTAATTGATCTCATCCTACCCTTACTCATTTTCTTTCTCCTCCGCAAATCATCCTCAACGATTGTCAATGGCCATGACCCCAACAGCCTTGACTCTAATGATCTTGGCCAACCGATTTCACCCAAACAATTTTCCCTAACGGTTTCAAGACCGTTTGAGCCCAAACGGTCCCAAACTGATTGGACAATGAAACCGTTTGCACAATGAAAACCATTTGAAGCCATTCGGTCCCAAGACTGTTTGGAGCCATTCGGTCCCAAGACCGTTTGGATCAAGATCGTTCAGTCCCAAGACCGTTTGGAGCAAGACCGTTCGGTCCCAAGACCGATCGATCCCAAGACCGTTTGGAGCAAGACCGTTTGGATCAAGACCGTTCGGTCCCAAGACTGTTTAGTTCCAATACCATTTGGACCAAGACCGTTTGAAGTGAACTCATGCCAAAACTATGAGAACCAATCAAAGCCTATAAATAGAAGGGTAGAGGCATGGTCTTGGAGATCTATCTCACCACGGCCAAAGGTTGTCAGACTAGGATCAGATCCGAGAGGCCGCAAGGCTGCTCCATTGCTACCTCATCTCCACCAAGCTCTGCCTCTCCCTACTCGTACGTGTCTGGAGGTGCACACGAAGATCAAGGCAGAAAGAGACGAACTTCATCGACCAAGTCAAAGCAGTCCTGAAGACTGGGGTGATCTACATCGGGCTATCACAGATCTACTCTTCTGCTTCAACGGTGCTTTCCTTCTCTTTCCTCTCTTTCTTTGTTTCTCCCTCTATGAGGAGCGAGTAGTTCCATACACTGGGGCACAAGGACTAGCCCCGCTGCCCATGCTTTGTAATCTGTACTAAGAAGATGTTACCTTTCCGATTCAATACTAAATCGTTTCATACATGCTTGAATGTTGGCCGCGTTCTTGTATGCATCTATTGTCTTTCGTTGTGGTTTGTCTACGACCGCTCTTAGGACTCAAATACCGATTTAGTGTTGGTTTCTGGTGTGTGTATCCACCGCGCATCCATTTTGGTATCTAGGAATGCTTTCTAAGGAGTGGAGTAAACTCACCTCCATCATTGTACTTTCGTACTATGAAATGGAACCAGTTGACGTACGAAAGTGCAACCTTGATGGGTCGAGGAACACACTTTGCAGAGGGGGTGGTGTAATGTACTTACCATTCGTTCGGGAATGGTTGACGTTGCAACACTCCCATGTTTCTCATAGCTATGTCCTTGAAAGAGGGATAGTCTATAAGGATACTAATTGATTTGGTAATTATCGCTTGCTTTTTAGTTTTCCAATGCACGTTTCATGAGGTTGAATAAGATTCTCTCTTAGGAGATTACATATCTTCATTGACACGTAGATATGTACCAGATGAGAGTTACTCAACCCGTGAAGGATGTGTGCAATGCTTCTTGTCTGAGAAGGCATCGACATTGCACAACATCCTTGCATCTTGCTTGCAGGTCTTGCTATGATGGTACATGTACAACGCATGTGTAGTGGTGGTGAACACCCGCATCACCCCAGTGATCCATCATCATTTGCTAATCTTAGATTTTAAACCTTAACTAGTTTTTATACTTGCCTTTACTTTTGCATGTTTTAGGTTAAATAACTCAAATCAAACTTCTGGTCATAGTTGATTAACTTAGATCGAGACAAAATGAGAGAAAGACAATTAGATCCTTAATGTTGTCCTTTGGGTTTGATCCTAAATCTGTACTATGATAAGGCTTCCCACACTCTTGTGGGGTTGGAGCTTTATCTAGCACAAGTTCTAGGTAAACCTAGAGAGAACATCAACTCCCTAGGGTTTTTGGTTCACAATTAGAACTTCCACCGGAAGAGAAATCTTTTGGTGTAAATTCTAGCTCCATCACACTCCTTGCCTCGGCCCATTACCTTCTCTGAACATCCATGTAGAAGAACCATTGACTAATATAGAAAAATGTGTGGTTCCAACACATTTCTCCATCCAACCAATCAACTGCTCACTGAACCCCATTTGCTACAAGTCCCACCATAATTTGTCCCATCTGACACTGTCATAAGTTTTAGAGACATCCAACTTCAAGTAAGCTTATATGGTACCTCTCATGACACTATAATCAAGAAAGAACTCTCTATCTAGAAGAGCACAGTCACTGATACTCCTCCCTGCCATGAATGCACCTTGATTGTAGAAATAAGGTAAGGGAGGACTAGCTTAAGTCTAAATGCTAAGATTTTTACAATGATTTTTTATTGCATCGAGCAACATGAAATAAGTCTAAAATAAAAAAGGGAGGCCTTCACTGTCTTCTTAGGAATGAGCACCAGAAAAGAATGGTTTATCCCATCTAACAATGTTACCATCATCTAGGAACCATTCCACATATGCAATTAAATAGTCCTTGATGATGTCCTATGTTTTCTTGAAGAAAAAGGCATTGGAATATCTGGTGATTGATTTCTACCAATACTACACATTGCTTCCTTGACTTCTTATTCATTTATCTTCCTAGTAAGGATATTTTTATGTGCATTCTCTAGTTTGAACTTCCAATCAACCGCTTCCTCCTCCAACTCCTCCTTATAATTTTGTTGTATAGGGAAGTATAAAAATCTATGTTTTGTTCCTCCAGGTCCTCCTGTTTATTCACCACTCTCCCCTCCACATCTATTAATTTAGAAATGATATTGGTTGTTTCTCTTCTTTTAATGACCGAATGATAAAGTTTAGTGTTTCTTTCCCCGTCTTCCATCCACTTCTTCCTACTTCTCTACCAATAGAACTTCTCTTCAAATCTCTTCAAGTCATCAAGCATCATTCTTTAGTTCTTCATCTCTCTTTATCAACTCCTCATTGAGTGGGTCGGATAATAATTTTTCTCTAACCTCTTTGCATTCTTTCTTGATATCCGTAATCAAGTTTGGAATATTTACTTCATCTTTGACCCACCTATTTAATGCTTTCTTTGTGTTGGCCAACTTATTCACAAAAATAAACATCAGATTGCCTTGTATCTACAAACTCCAACTCTTTCTAATGATATCATTGAAACCTTTCCATTCATCCCAGTAATTCATAAATTTTAAAGGTTTCCTTTTCTATTTCTTCTCTAAAATTTACACTGTGATGGGAGCATGATACTCAATTAAGACCCCCTGCCTTCACCTTCATACTAGGAACGTCTGTAACCATTAATCATTGACATGTGCCCTATCCAACTTGATTCCAATTCTATCCTTTGGTTTCCTTTTGTTGTTCTGTGTTAAAATGTCACCACCTGTCATTGGAAGCTCAAATAACCCTGTCTTATCAATAGCATGGTTGAAAGCTTCAATCAACGCACCGATCTTCCTCCCTTTTTCTCAATCTGCAACATAACAATATTAAAGTCACCTAGGACCAGCTCAGGGAAAAATACATATCTGGATATAGTAATCAAGTCTTGCCAAAGCTTCTATCTTCTTTTTGCATCATTATGAGCATACACTATTGTCATGCCCATGTGTAACCTGACTGCATTTTTGCAGTCTATCATTATGTGTTGATCTGACATTCCCTATTCTATAAGTTGCCACACATTGGGTTTCCATGCCACACATACACTGTCTAGGTCTGAATACTCTAGATTCAATACATGTTCCCATCCTCAAGGAAACTCGTATCTATTACTTTGTCTGTTGGGCTTCTTTATCTTTGTTTCAACAAGAGCTACAAGAGATAAACCATTGCCTACAATCCAGTAACCAATCTCCCTCTTCTTCTCCTTGTCACACCCTTGATATTCCATAGGAGAATGGACATATCAATGAGTTTTTTGTTCTCTGGTGCACTTCACCGGCTCCTCCTTGTTGTCTTTCTTCTATTTTCCAGTTTTCTCTTTGAGTATCTGCTCTTCTTGTTCCTTGTTTGAATCACTCAAGGCCTTAAAACTATTTATTGTTTCTAGGATCAAACCCACTCCCTGGCTATTAGGGATCCCCATATTTTTCATGCTTTGCCTCTATGTGGATGTGGAAACTCCACTTCCTCTGGCTCCTTAGATATCTTGCTTGTACTCCCTGGAGTATTTCTTTATGATGTAATTGTGGTTCCTGCATGTGTTTGCATTTCACTAGCTCCTTCCTTTTCATTCTTTTCAATAAGGATCTCTTGTACCTTCTCTCCACTTGGTGTGGCAGATATGTTTCTCTTCCTTTCCCTCCAAATTTTCTCTGGTTCTACCTTCTTTTCTATAACTCCTCTTTGCATTCAGCATGTCCAAAGGCATTACATGTATTACACCCCGCCAGCACATGATCATAATCAACCCTCACCAGTATTGGTTTGTGCCCCTTCATGTTCATCCAGGCAGTCTTCGACATTGTTCCTTAGCTTCAAGTTCCACTAGTACCCACACTGCATCACCCTCCATAGTCTTCATCAACATGTAAGACTTCTTAACTCTGACTACGATCATCCCAACAACTTGATTCATCCAAGATCTACCAAATGAGTTGAGAGTGATCCATGCTAGTACCGTGGCAAAGAGATCCTTTCTCATTTTGTCACCATACTGATAATCCTTTGTCACCACTAGCTGAAGATCAAACCATCTCAGACCAAGTTTGAGAACCATTGCCTTATCAACCAGATTCACTAACCTAAAAAGAAACACGACATTCTCATGTGACAGCAACTCCGTGGTCCCCCTCGGTCTCCATGCCCACCACATTCAAGTGAGTAAGTGTGGGTAGAAAGGTTGTTTTCCCAAAACATATACCGGGATGGTATACTCCCACATGTTCCACATTCGATCGAACTCCTCCACATCAAGTTCAACTTAGATCTGTCCTTCCTTCACCAGTAGTTTTTGATATGTTGGCTCATCCTCCTTGCTCTTCACCAATTGCTTAAGGATCTGACTCCATCCCTTCCTAGTTATCTTCTTCCTCAGATCATCAACTCCAATGACCTTAGTCTCCTGGTTAGGGTCTGGATTCTCAGGTGTTGTGTCTCCTCTCTTATCTCCAACAATGTCGGGTGGGTTTCTCTTAGCGAGAGGGGGGTCGAGGTGGTGAGGGGGTGGACTTTGTCGGACGGGGTGGCTGGGGGCATGGTTACCATGCCCTGGGTTTAGAATCGCCTAGTCAGTCGCCGGACGGAACCCTACGGGGAGACTGTGGGTGTAATTTTCCAAGCTACATATATATATGTATGTGTATGTATGTATGTATATATGTATATATATATAGAAAGAGAGAGAGAGAGTCAGGCTAGAATACACTCGAGTGTATCCGGAGCGGAATACACTCAAGTATTTTTTCATGATGCAATATTTTTTTTTTGAAAACCTAATCCATTGATCTTCTTAAACATCTCGTGAACAACTCATACGCAAAATTTGAGCACATTTGGATATGTATAGCTCATATTATGAAGACCGCAAAAATTATGCATTTCAAATTAGTTTCGCGCATCAATTTTGTTGCCCTTGGATGAGTGACTTACACTCATCCAAATGGGCTCAAAATTTGTATGTAGCCTTGTAAAGACCAAGTCTCTACTAAAAATCATGGCAAACAAAAACAACAATTGTGTGGCAGCGGAAGAAATAAAACTTGACTTTATTCAAAATGTATAAAGAGTACATTATAAAAATTTCCCAAATGGGAGTACAACTTTATACAAGCATAGGATCTAGGTAGAGGAAGACTTAGACTAAGCCAATATTGTCTCCAAACAAAACAACTTATTACATAAAAGCAACTATGATCATGCAAGATATATGTTCCTTTTCTTCTTGTTCTATCCTTAGCCTTAGGTTCACCAAGCTTCCATGCGCACTCTGATCCTAGCTTGGATGGTTGGGGTCATCCATCAAGAGAAAGATAAAATGTATGTGTCAATAATAGGATAAAGGCAATCATAAAGTTCAGCATTTCATAACAATAGATTCCACTAAGAAATTTCAAGAAGTGAGAGGCAAATGAGTAAATAAGATTTTAGAAAACTACCACATTTCAATATCAACAAATATCACATTTGCATAAATATAAATTATGACTCAAAATCATCTCAATGTAGGGTGAGGCACCTACCAGACCTCACCAATGGCAGGGGGACTAAAACCCCAGTGCCTAAAAAGTGGCAGGGGGACTAAAACCCCAGTGCCTAATATATAAAATGGCAGGGGGACTAAAACCCCAGTGCCCGGCAGGGGGACTAAAACCCCAGTGCCATGTGGGTGGTTTGTACTCATGTACACTACATTGTCAATTGGCCAATAACTATATCATGCATAAACATTCACTTGGCAGTAGAGTTAAAAGTATAACAAGATTGCAACATAGCATTGGGAATAAAACCCAAATAAATAAATAAATAGGCCATCATAGGCAACAACAGTATCCAATAACTCCAAGAAATAAAGGAGCCAACAAAGCAACAACATTATACAATGTTTCCAAGTATTTCAAAAGGATGAGCCAACATTGGCAATAGCAAGATTAAGTATTTCCAAGTAACTGAGGCAACATATGTAGTAGCAAGATTCACATGATTCAAATGAATGAGCCACAATGGCATTAGAAGTATAAAATAAGTAAAGAGCCAATAAATGCAATTAGAAGGATTACAAGGCTAGCACAATAATGATTGTGGGGTTGGATAAGACCCAACTGAAGGATAGGTAGTTTGCACAATAAACATTCCACATAGATTTCACATTCATCATGGATGTCACATACTAAAATAGACTTCACATACAAAATAGGGTGCACATACTGAAATAGATCTCACATACCTGATTTAATTAATTACCATCACATTCACCAATCTGATTGTATCACCATTCCATTTTCCCCTAGTTATAAACAATACACATGTATTAGGTTACTTAAAGGCACTTTAAGTGTAAAATGTCCATATTTATAAACCATGGATTAAAACTTTGGATTTTGGGTCTGGAAATAGGGCCAAACGATTCCTAATATTTTTCTACTCGAGAAAACATATTTTCTTTTCAAAAACAGAGTTAAAACACTATTATAATCATATTATAACACTTTATACATTTAAATTAGAGTTTGAATTAATTATCAGAGTTGGGATGGAAAACGGGACTCAAAAACTAGAAATTTGGATTCTACTCGAAAAACCTTTCCAACGACTATTTATTTGTATTTTTCCGATAACTGAGCGATTTTCTACGAATTAAACAAGATTGACCAATTAATTGCTAAATGGGTAAAAAAACAAGTTTCATATGACGGATCTGCCCTTGGCGAGAGGATCAGGAAGGAAGGGCGCACGAGGGAAAAATGGTCAAAAGCACCCAAGCTTCTTCAAGCTCGGGGTGCATCCATGGCACCGTGGGTGTAGCAAGGTGGTTTGGGAATTTTTGCGTTTCTCCACCAAAATCGTCGTGCAGGTACTCGAAACGAAGAGAATCGAAAGACGAACTCACCTAGCAAATAAATTTCGACGCACGAGCACTCCAACTCCGGGGAGAGGTGCCGCAAGGTCAGTAGCTAGAGCTCCACGTTGTCGGCTAGATGCACGTCTTCGGACCAAATTGATGGGTTGGGAAAGTTGCTAGGGATCTGACGTAGCAGTGTAGGAGGATACTTATAGGTAGGGATGTCCGTGGATGCGAAACGGAGGTGGAGGTGAGAAGCCTTGGCCGGCACCCCTTGGCGTTTAGGCTACACCGCACCTCGCTGGATGGGTAATGGCTCAAATGAACTGGGAGGAGGAGACGAAGGGAACGGAGAAGAAATCTCGCAAAACGATCAAGTATACGAGGAGATCGAAGCTGAGGAGTCTAGGCCAGTTCTACGTGTAACTGTCGGAGGTGGAAGATGAACTCTTGGCCCTTGGATCGTGATTGGGATAAACAATAGCCGTTGGATCTGCATCCACAGTAAACCTGTGCGGCCCTTGCTTGCGTGACAATCATTTAAGCCCAACTTTGGCTTAAATGATGTGTATAACTGATGTATTGATTGATTTTATATCACACTTTATTAAAAACTTGTTTAATACATTTGGGAGGTCAAACAAACTCCAAATGGCCTAAAATTTTAACCCTAGGTTGAAAATGACGTCTAGATTCATGATATAAAATTAGATTTTCGTTTCACCCAACCTTTGGCCTCCAAAAAAATTATTTTTATTATTAAAGCATATATTAATATAATGCTTGGGCAAATAATTATGTGTTGCTTTTATAAGAAACCCTTGGTTTACAAATTCTAGATTTGGAGTCCAAGAGTCCTCCACTCACTAATAGCATGCATTTGCAAGTTTTATTAGCCCATATTAAGAGTGAGGTATGAAGGTTGGTTATTATTCACCATTTTAATTTACACTATATTAAAAGTGTATTAAATAGTTTTGAGGGGTCAAACGAACTCCAAAAGCCACCAAATTTTAACCACATGCTCATATTAAAGTTTAGAACAATGCTATGCAAATAGATTCTCGTTTTACTCATTATTTGGCCCTTAATAAATATATTGCTCATTAAAGTGTATATTAATATATTAAAATGAATGGATTATATGAAAAAACTTCTTTTTATGAAACAAGTGAGTAAATTTCGAGATATTAAACACATTAATATTTCAATAATAATTTCTCAATTAAATAACATATTTTCATGAATTAAAATCATATTTTGAGGAGAGAGAAACAATTAAGGTTAATATTAATTAACTCAAATACACATTATTGCTAATATATTTATCCAAAAAGCTCCAAATTAATATTATCTACTTATATTCTCACATAAAACTCCATTTTGTATTATTAGCCCTTAATTATTACCTTAAGTGGGTTATTTGTGCAAACACCCCTTAATTGTCATAAATGAGGGAAAAAGGTAATTTAAATCTTGAATTGTGCTCAAATTGCACAAGGAGTCCAAAAGGAATATAAAGGAAGGGAAATTTATGAAATTAGTCTAAAAGGGCTAGAAGGCAAAGAAAAGTTCGAAAGTGGGTAAATTGCAGGAAAGACCCTGAGATTCAGTATGTTACAAGCCTAGTTATAGTATGACGGTAAAGATCAATAGTTTACATTTTGCAAAAAATAGTCTTGGTATGCAAACACACTTGAGTGTACTTGTGTGATTCGTACACTCGAGTGTATTCTAGCCTAACTCTCTCTCTCTCTCTCTCTCTCTCTCTCTCTCTATATATATATATATATATATATATATATATATATATATATATATATATATATACACACACATATATAGGGCGTTCATTCGTTGCCCGCGTGGGTAGCCTAGATTTTCGCTACCCGACAGCCAAAAAAGTAACTCTGTTGTCAAAAAGTAACTATGGTGATAAGAAAGTAACTACACGAATAAATTGGTCGGAAGGGTGGGCGGGTAGCTACCCGTGCATGCAATAAAGATGGGCCCATATATATATATATATATATATATATATAATATATATATATGATGCATTAGAGACAACATTAACCCTAATATACAATTTTTGGTTTATCTTTGGTCATCACAATATCTTCCTCATTACTTATTGTTATATCATCTTGGATACACAATTTTAGAATGCAATATTTGTAATTGTGTTCCATATCATCATGTTCGCATACAAGACCTAGGTTATTTTATTAATAAAATTAGGATTTCATATCATATATAAGGTTATCATCATCTAAAAATGAATGGCATGTATCATATTAGTCTCATAGTTTCATACTATCTTCTGATTGTTGATGTTAAGATATTATATAAATTGCATCAGTTATTGACAATAATTGTAATAGTTGTATGTCCTTCAAATATTTCTAATCGATATTTTTTATTTAGGGTTTTCGATACCTAATTATCTATATTATAAAATGAAATTATAATGTGCATAGCGCTTTTTCTGTCATCTATACCATAATATTACATAATCATCAAAATTTTACCATAACCTTTGAACATCATATGTTAATTATTAATGAACATAATAAAGATTCCATCATATCTGTGTATTAAATCCCTAATTTTAAGATTTATAAAATTAGAGTATAATCTTGTGATTTCATAGATCATTTACATACATTTTTCTAATCAATATCTGATTTTCAATACACTATCAAGATAATGAAAATATAATGGGTTCACCTTCATAAGGGCAAAATGTGGTTGCAAGATCAACGTTATGTGGCCCAGTTGCAACCACGCCTCCTAGCCTTGGGTGCTCCTTAACTTAGCAATAATTGGATCCTTGTTAATACCCACAATTTCTCTAGTCTATGAGCCCTTTAAAACAACATCATCATTTTTATTTTATGCTTGTGTCCTCATTCTCTATATGAATGGGAGTGTCTTTGTGAATAGATAAACTTCAATGAAACTCAACCAAATTCCTTAACTTGTGCATCCTAACTTGGAGAAAAGACAAGTCAAAATCAATACAAGTGCAATTTTGCGGAATATGATGTATCTCTATTAGAGTCATGTTGTATTTCACTTGTAATGATTGTATGACTTGTAATTAAGCTTATAAAAAATCAGGAGCACTTAAATCTAATATTTAAGCACTTTAATGATATTTTCCAAAATTCGTTACAAGCTATCTTTCGGTCGAGTTACAAACTCGACCAATTCCTTGATAGATTTTAAGAATGTCCAAGTTCAGCCGAGTTACAAACTCGACTGATCTTTGCACTAGACAAAATTGATTTAAGTGATCGGTCAAGTTTCATTCAGGATAAACTCGACAGATTCTTCAAATCTTCTTTGTCGAATAGTGCAATCGGTCAATCTTCCTACACACAGAACTCTATCGATCACACTGTATGGAAAGTGTAAAAAAGTGTTTTTAACTGTTGGAGTATTGCAAAACTCAAAAAATATCTGTTGTAACACCTCAAACGGCTAGTATTCGTCATTAAGTGTTCCCCCTAGCTAGTAGGCATCCCCAACTATAAATAGGACCCCTTGGGATTCATCCCATGGTTAGCTAAGCACTATGAAGGTCCCAATATTATAGTTGAGTTCATATTGTAGCCTCCGTTCTCTCTACGCTTAATCGCTTGCTACATTCATTAGAGTGAGTAGGAGATATGTAAGAGAGATAGTCCTCCATGTATATCGTGTGAGGCTCTCACTTCCTCCACCTCCCAATCTCTCATTTCTACCATGAAGATGAAGATGAAGATTGTTTCTCTTAGCTAAGAGAGGTGAAGAAGAAGAAGAGAAGGCATCCGTTGGTGAAAGATTCTACTTGGTGAAGGTGAAGTCAAAAGGTGGAAGATTCAAGAAGAGTGGTAATTCCTTAAAGGCGGAAGACTTGTGTAAGAGTGGGTAAGTCCTTGATGAAGGCGTAAGACTCTATGCAAAGTGGGTTAGTCCTTGATGAGGTAGAAGACTCTTGGTTGGATTGATAAGTCCTTTGGTAGGTTGTTGGCTCCCTTCCCCTCAAAGGGAAAGTTGGGTATCCTTGACCCAGAAAAGGATAGTCATATGCAGTGTTTCAAAAAGTGGTATGCATTATGCGTTCAGAGAGGTCACCTTGTAGAGTATATGTGGTATGCGGGAGTATATGCGGTTTTGGATTTTTTTAATTAATTATTATATATATATATATATTAATCATGATTTATATATTTAATTTGTGCAATTATGTATCTAAATAGTACAATTACAAGAATAATGGATGCAATTATGCAAATATGCAATCATCACAACTTAAATAAATACAAACATGCATTATAATCTAAATTTAAACAAACATAATTGAATGTAAATGTATAAAAGAAGAAATCAGAATATCTCTAACTAAAAATCGGGTATAATCGGCCTTGTATGCGGCCGTACAACCGATTATGCGGCTTGGACCGCTTTTTGGACCGATTTTCATTATGTGTTTTTTGGAGGTCTGCACCTTGAGCGGGCCCATACACCGATTTTTAAAACATTGGTCATATGTTTTAACATTTATAAGTGAATATAAAGAGTAGGCATGGTTAAGAATTCCTAGAGGTTGAACTCTCTAGGTAGTGGACTGACAATGTCCTAATTTGGAGATTGGAACCATCCTACATAGCTTGTGTTCTTGTGCTTGTTTCAATCTCTCTCATCCTTGCTATGTATGTTTAGTTGCACTCAAATTCATATTAGCAACCTTATCTTGTTAAATAATTTGAAGCTCTACTGAATTTTATTTAAGTGCATTCAGTTGTATTCACCCCCTCCCCTTCAAGAGCCCATCCTAGATCCAACAAGTGGTATCAGAGTGGGTATTCTCAAAGCATACTTCTACAAGTAGGAGAAGATGGACAATTATCAAGGTGGTAAATTGCCGATGATGATCTCTTTGGATCTCTTGGTTGTCTTAAATTTCTTCCTAACTTGCACATCCTAACTTGGAGAAAAGACAAGTACAAATCAATACAAGTGTGCTTTTGTGGAATATAATGCATCTCTGTCATAATCATGTTGTAAAGCACTTGTAATGATTGTATGCCTTATAATTAAGCTTAAAAAAATTAGGAGTACTTACATCAAATATTTAAGCACTTTAATGATGTTCCAAAATTCATTACATGCTATTTTTCGGGGTTATTTTACAGTCGAGTTACAAACTCGATCGATCCCTTGATGGATTTTTGGTCGAGTAACAAACTCTATCGGTCCATTCAGTCAAGTTACAAACTCGACCAATCCCTATAGTGGACAAAACTGATTTAAGTGATCGGTCGAGTTTCATTCAGGATAGACTCGACCAGTTTTTCAAATCTACTTTGTCAAATAATACAATTGGTCGAGTTTCCTACACAGAACTTGACTGATCAAATTGTATGAAAAGTGCAAAAAAAGTATTTCTCGCCGTTGGAGTGTTGCAAAACTAAAAAAAAATATCTATTACAACACCCCAAACGTTAGGCGGAGCGGTATGACAAATGTTAGGCGGACACTATTTTGAAACTCAAAATAAAATGTTTCTTCCAAAACGGGTCTGCATAGCAAACGACATTAATATCAATGTCAGGGTTTCAGGTGCGATCATACCAGCACTAATGCACCGAATCCCATCAGAACTCCGCAGTTAAAGCGTATGCACTTGCCAACTAGCTCAGTTGGTCAAGCCTGCAGCTTGTGAAGCGCAGGTTGCGGGTTCGAATCTCAGCGAACTTGTTGAGACACTACAGGAAGGGATTATAGCTCTCGGTGTAGCTGATGGTGTTCTCTCTCTCCTGCTACTTTGAACAGGGGTGAAATTCCCCACTTCAAAAAAAAAAATCAATGTCCGGGTTTCAAGGTGGCATTAAGTATGTTAATTATATAGCAATGAAGTTAATTGACGAGGCTGAAAAAGGGTCGGGGACACTAGGAAAAAGAGTTTGAGGAAAATTAATTGACGGGGTTGTAGTAGTCAGTTGGCGAGACACTTGCTTGTCGAAGGAATGGTATATCGCATGGCACGGGTGAAAATGGAGAAGATGCAGGACGCGTGTAGTAACTGAACGAACCGCAAAGAATGACCACAACATCATTCCCGGACCAGAGGAGGCAGTGATTCCTTGTAAACAAATCGAGTTCGGGCGAAGAGATGATTCAGAGAAATTGCAAAACAGATCGAACAGAAACAAAACCCTCCCGATGTAGGCGGAATTCGAGGATACGCCAAGAGGCGGAACTAAGCAATTGCTTGATTCCAGCCATTGGCGTGAGCAAAATGCAGTGGTGCGAGCAGGACAAGAGCGGGTTCGAAGAGGAAGAACGCGAACGAGACTCCACCGGCAATTTGTAAGGCGGCGGGACTGGATATCAGGGTTCTGCCATCGGAGTTGGAGGAAGGCCGGGAAAAGAGGGAGGAGTGGGGAGAGTATATATAGACGCATGACTGTAGTGTGGCCGGGGATAGAACCTAGAGGGGAAGGGAGAAAGACAGTGGATGGACGAATTGGAGAATGATGGTGATTTGGGGTTTTTTTCTTTTATTATTATGAAATAGGTAAATAAATTTATTTCGATTCCAATTTTTAAACTGTACAGAATTTTTTAATGAAACAAAAATCATTGAATTTGTTACGAAAAATACAATCTAACAAGATTAATATTGACATGTTTTTGAGAAAAAAAATAAAAAAATGATATATATAGGTTAATTGATACCCAAAGATGGTTCATTGATGCCTAGAAATGATTTATAGGCAAATAAATTTATTTCTCTTATAACTTTTAAACCGTAAAAAAATTTAACGAAACAAAAATCATTGGATTCGTTACAAAAAATTCAATCTAACAAGACTAATGTTGACTTATTTTCGAGAAAAAATATAAAAATGATATATATATATACGTTAATTGACACTCAAAGATGGTTCATTGACGTCTAGAAATGGTTCATTGACACTCAATGTATAAAAATGACGCCCAAGTAAATATTATATGTGCTAAATCATATATAAGATAATTGACAACCAAACACTTAAGGTAATTCACAGTAAAAAACAACATATGAGCGCATATAAATGACTATTGACACTCAAAGATGGTTAATTGATACCCAGAGATGGTTAATTGACACCCAAAATAGTTCATTGACACCTAGAAGTGTAAAGATGACACTCAAATAAGGTATTGAACATAAAAAATAATATAACAATGCCCAAATAGGTTTGTATAACATTAAAGAGTTTTAGCTATTTTTGGACGTTATTTAGCCATTTTTGGATGCTATTTAGCTATTTTTGGATGCTATGGTGCCTATAAATGGTTATTGACATCTAAAAATGGTTAATTGACGCCTAAAATGGTTCATTGACACTAAGAAGTATAAAGATGATGCCCAAATAAGGTATTGACAACCAAAATAACATAATGACGCTCAAATAGGTCTATTTCACACCTAATTAAGAACTACTTAATGGCACCCTAAATGATTCATTGATACCCAGAAGTATAAAGATGCCCATAAATGACCATTCACACTAAAAATGGTTATATGACACCCAAAATAGTTCATTGACACTCAAAAATATAAAAATAGTGTCCAAATAAGGTATTGACAACTAAAAACAACGTAAGGACACTCAAATAGGTTTGTTTGACACCCAATAATAACTTAATGGTGCCCAAATATGGTTGTACGCATTAAATATGATATAAGGATACTTCACGCCCAATAAACTTAATGGTGCCCATAAATGGCTAATTGATACCCAAAATGGTTAATTTTTTCCCAAAATGGTTCATTGGCACCAAGAATCAGCTATTCATATTTTTTTTTATTTTTTTATTAAAAATATATCAATATTAGTCTTGTTGGAATGCATTTTTTATAACGAATCCAATGGTTTTTGTTTCGTCAAAAATTCATCTCGGTTCGAAAGTTATAACCTAAACAAATATATTTATCCATTACACAATCTCCACCAACCCATCCAATTAGAACCCGCCACATCATACACCCCAAATCAGTTTTTTCCCAACAAAACCACCCAGCAAAAGGCAAATCCACACTCTTTCCTCAACATTAGATCAACTCAGTTGTGAGGGGTTCATCAAGCATACCCTTAACTTAAGGGGTTTCCTTTACCTCTACACATGAGGAGTACCATGCTCGAAACTATGGCGACTCAAATCTCATTATGAGCATCGGGTACACTACTTCCCCTCTTAGGCCTAGGAACCCTAGGTCCACCTTTGGGTGTACAACTGCATGCTCGTCCTCTTAACTACGAATCAAGCATGTCCAAGGTATGTCATGTAATCCCATGAACCTTTTATATGAGCAACACCTCATAGTTGAGTCCTTCTCAAGGACAACCAACTAGGTATAAAGCCTCACAACTGGTTACTTAAACCTCCTCAGGGTATAAGGCACTCTTTATCTCATCCAGTAGGTAATCACTTATACCATAGGTACCAGATCATCATCCTCTCTCCAGGGTTTGGTTCCTTTAAAGGCAACCAAGATATCATCAACCTCCAGGGGTCAATCATAAGGCAACCACTATCATCCACTTAGGCCGCATCATCCTCAAACCTCTGTCGTTCCTCATGTCTCAAAATCTAAGCTTCCAACCCTCTTGCTCGAGTCTTGCTTTCTCTTTCTAGAGCTAATTCTACATCTAGCCTTACTACTAGAGGTCCTCTCTCCATGAAGGATCAAGCTCACAAGCATACCTCTACTCGGGTGAAGCCTATGCTCAAACTTATGTTTGCTCATGTTTATCCATAACCCCTTATGCTTATCTCATAAGCCATCCATCATGTCCTTTTGGCCTCAGTTTTAACTTACTGCTCGTACTACTGATGTACTCTGGGTGTAAGCTATACCCTACTTGCACAAGCCCATAGGGTTCTATAGGTTCTTCACTAACCTCATCAAAGAAGGAGCTATCCTTCACTCTAACATGCACGACCCTTTCCAAGGTTGGGTAGCCAAAGTTACTGGGTCATCTAATCTCTCATGGCTCGTATGGCATCCCAGGCATGTCCATCCAAACACCTAGTCTACCATGACACCTAACTCATCATGCCATCTATCTCTCTAACCTTCACTTAGGGTTAGGGTTAACATCATCCTTAGAGGATGTGCTAGGTCTCTACTTTAATGGAGATCTCTACCTCCAAGACTAACTCTCTCTACTCATCCTCCAGACAAGAAGGTCTAGCCTCAGGTCTCTCCTGAGGGCAATGACAACTCATGTCATACGACCTAAGCATGTATCTATTCTTTTACGCTTACTCTATTAAGCTTATGTCCATGACATCTTATTTACATGCTTTTTATTAATTTGGTGGAGGATTCCTTAATCCTTATCAACCCTACCCATACCTCAAGAGGGTGAGGAAAAGAGAGAAAACCCTAATCCTTAAGGTCCTTAGTAGCCTGCTAGGGTTAAGCATGCTCATGTAGATGTAAACCCTAAGGATAGTTGTGACCTTGTTGTCAAGAGTTGTAGTTTCCTCTCATCCTGGGAGAGGCACCCTTTGGTAGGGTGTATACCAGTTTGTTGGCTTTGAGGTAACCTAAAGAGGTTTCATTGGATCTTGAGAAGCTAAGTGAAGAGTACCTGGAATGAGAATGAACTTGTAGACCCATAGATAACCATCTCTACGTGCATGTGGATGTGTTACCATGGAGGTAACCAGTATGGGGCCTGACCAAGGTAGGCAGGTCACCATGACCCCTGTGAAAGGATGAAAGACAGCCCAAGAATGCAGAGAGAGATGATGAAGGATTGGGTACGGTTCTAGGTTGAACATGTAATATAAGAGAATCCTAAGACTATCCTAGGGTCAGGAAGGGATAAGACTGATGGAATTAGGAGTTTCCTGATTCCCAAGTTGCACATGACCATAGAGTCGGGATGTAACAACTATCATTGTCTGAGGGCTATGAGTTAGGAGATTGATCACCTTCATGAACTCATGGGACCCAAAGGGCATATGAGTAGGGCACTCCCTGGATGTATAAGGGAAGAGGGATGACCCCTAAAGTGTCGGCACCCCCAAGTAGGTCCGAGAACAGTTTTCCATGGAAGTAACTTTGATATCAGGATGATTATGATACATGTGTGGCACATTTTAACTCAGATTTAAAGGTGTACTGGCAAGGTGGGATGCACCATCTCTACTCTTGGAATAGGAAGAACTCTATATTTGGACTGCATCCAAATGCTTATTTCCTCTTATTATGGGAGTGAGAGATAGGACAATACGCATGCCATACACCAAGGATAAAGATGGTGTGAGTTGAGATGTTGCTATAGAGGGGACAACATACCCTAGTGGAGTGAACGATACATGGATGGTTTACCAACACTAAGAGAAATAAGGTAGTCATCTTATAAGGATGTTTTTAGCATGAGCTATGTGGAATTTGCAAGTTATGCAAGGTTGAGTTTGATCACCATGAGGATGAGCTCAGAGTTTCTTGTTGAAGACAAAATTAGAGTTTGAGATGAGATGATAAGTAGAATACATGGAGGTTTATGTCTTCAACATTACCTAATACCTAAGGATGTGAAGTGGTAATGGATACTCTGGTTGAGATATAGCTGCCTAGTTTAACTACAGGCTAGAAGAAGCTGAGGTTGCTGGGCTAACCTTAAGTGGAAATAGAGATAAGTTTGGCTAACATTCAGATGTAGCCATTGATCAAGTTAATGGTAGTTTGGTTAGCCAGCCTAGTCCTTGATGCGGTAGAAGGATGGTTGTAGAACCTCAGATACACTTCTTTGGATAGGAAGAAAAACCCTGATGAGAGTGGTTTAGGGCTTCTGAGGAATCGATCTTGGGGAATCATGACATACATGAAATCATGATTTTAAGATCACCATACACCGTGAAAGTACAGAGATAGTAAGTGACGGTAGTACTTTGGATGCTTAAAATAAAGTTGCATGTGGCATATGGCCATGCAAATCGGGGGTGAAGGATGAACACCAGTAACCCAGTGCTTTGATATAGAGGATAAAGAGCCCCCGAATGGGAATGGGAGTTCACCACTATAGATGTTGTGGTAAGTCTCCCCTTGACCAGGGAAGGTCAAGATGCAATATGGGTTATGGTAGATCACCTTACCTAGATAACATGAGCAAGAAAGAATGTTGTCAAGGTACAGATTCTGCTGAACCTACATAAGAGAGAGAGATGGTTCAACTACACCATGATGTGAGTTCAAATGTTCTTGAGTATGACCTAAAGGTTCATTTCCATGAGGTGGAAGTAGATACAGGAAGAACTCGATGTTAGTACCGCTTATCACCCCTAACTAATGGTTAGTATGATCCAGACTAGAGGGTCTGATGAGAGCATGTATGCTCATTCAGGGTGATACAAAGAGACAATTCTTAAGATGTGACGTTAACCACCATAGCCTTTATCGGGATGCATGAAGTTCTATAAAGAGGTTGTGTCGTTCACCACTTCATTATGATGATGTTGGTGAAGGAGGCCTCACGAAGGTCAGAAAAGAACCACATTGTGTGCAGATGAAGTCGCTTTGATCGTGCAATGGCTGAGAGAGAGCCCAGTGGTGACATGAGTCACGAGCTGATGCAAAGCATACTGACATGTAGTTCACTATGGGAGAATATGTGATGTGAAAATCTGACCCCTCTAAGCTACAGCTGAGAAAGCTGAGTCCCCGATATATGGGTCTATTTGAGATGGATTGGTGGAGATGGTTGTGTTTAGCCTTGCCCCTCAGGATAACATGATGTGTAGGGTGTTCCATGAGTCCGATCTAGAGAACTATGTGAGGTACCCAAGCCATGTGCTGAGCCCTGAACCTATTTAGCTTTCGAGAGGCTGATATGTCCTGAGTCACCTATGAGGGTACGATATACCAAGGTAAGAAAGAACTCAGATGGAAGAATATGAGATGATGAAGGTTCTTGGGAAGCACCATGGAAAGGGTGAAGCCACATGGGAGTCATGATGGACATATGAAAGGCTTATCATGTTTGTTTGCTTGCTTGATGGAATTTTGAGGGCAAAATTCTTAAGAGGGGAAGGATGTTACAACCCCAGTTTTGGGTTCATTTGGTGAGAAATGTAATTTCTCATATTAAAGATATTGGAACAAGTAATGATATAATTTGTTTTGAATAAATGGATTTCGTTTACAATAGCCTTGATGATTGTGTTGTGGGCTTTATTGGCTATTGGGCCCAATACCAAGGAAATTCAATTAGTAAATGAATAATTAAGTTTTGAGAAAAGAAAGATGTGGAAACCTCTAGAAGGCAAAAGAATGTAATCCAAAGATGGATTTCGTGCCTCTTGGGTTCCTTGGGTTCCAAAGAGTCCAAAGTTACAAAGAAAAGCAATAAGAAAAGAAAAGATCAATTAAGTATTTCTTTATTAAGAAAGAAATTGAAAATAATGGTAAAATGTGGAAAACAAGTGAAAAGAGGTAAAATTGAGTTATTTTTGGTAGAATTTCGTATCCCAAGGATTCCTAAAGATAAGAGGAATACCAATGAGGAAAATAAAATTGAAATAAAGAGAAATCCTCAAAAAGAGCTATTTTAATAAGAAATGAACAAGATAATGAGAAATAATAAAGAATAATGCATTTAGATGCATCTAGAAGGATAATGAGTATCCAATAAAAAGGATTTCGAAATCATAGAGTTTCTTGGGATCCAAGGAGTCTCAATGAAGAAAGAGGAAAGAGAAAATACCAATAAAGTCATATAAGAAGATAATATGATGCATAATGACTAATTATGAGATATTGTTAAAAAGAAGTATTGTTTCAACAAAAAGAAATAGAATTTCGTGGTTAATGGATTTAAATGCAAGAATAATGATAATAAGAGAAAGGATTTTCATTTTTCCAATTATCCATGAAATAAAGCTTAACAAAAGGATAATGAGGAGAGAGAAGAATACTTCTCCTAGAAGGAATTTGAATCCTTTTGGAAAGGGACTCTTTGAGTCATGTATAAGCCTACCTAGGGCTTCGTTTCTCACCCCTATATAAGGGGTAGAGCCCTGGTTCGAAAGGAGGAGAGAACCCCACGTTCTTCTACCTTCTTCTTCTTCCAAGTTTTCATCCAAACCCTAACCTTTGAGAATGACTCTATCTCTTGAGCAGCGAGGGACCGTGTGAAGTCGAGATGGTGGGTGGATGCCCCACGAGACTAGGGAGAAGCTTTGCCATCATGGCGCTGCCCTAGCTCAAACGTAGCAGCTGCAGCACGACTACTATGATAGCCGCGCTTTGCAGGCATGTCCAGCCAAACCAGCCACCATGGCCATGGGTGGAGGACACCTAGAAGGGCGCAGAGGGTCGACAAAGGCCAGGGAAGGATCTGCCATGACTTTTGGGATCCAAAAGGGGGGAGATCGGGATGCACGAGCCGCGACTAGGGTTCCTGTCGCGGAAGCAGCAACCGTTCGAGGTTGAAGAAGCCGTAGAGCCTTTGGACGGTTCTACCCTCAGCGTAACAAAGGATGGGCTACTTAAGTGGAGGGCAAAATAGTCTTTTCGTTATGTTTTCAAGCAAGCCGAGCAACATTGCATGTTAAAGGCTACGTGGCGCCTCCCCATTGGCCCAAGTGAGGTATTTCTTCCAAAAATCATAACTCTTTAATAGTAGCTCGGATGACAAAAGTTTATACATGAATTTTGTTCATAAAAATGAAGGGAATCCATTAAAAATATATTTGGATCCTGATTCTGCTTGCAATTAGAAAAGCAATGGAAGTTGTTAACTTGAGTGTATTAGTGATTAAGAAACCCTATTTGGATATGATTAATGTGATTAGTAGGGTTTAATTGATGGTTAAAGTTGATATTAACTTGTTAATCGTAAATAGGTACATTAAGATTGAAAAAGATGAATTTTGCACGTAATTAGTTAATTTAGAGTTTCATTTGCATGAATATACTTTAATGGGCTTTGAAACCCTAATGTTGGCAAATTTGACTCTTAATGACACTAATTATTCAAATTTGTGAATAAAGTTAAGGGATGAAGATTTTAAGCTATTCAAGCATTAAAGTTCCTAATTGTGGTTAAATACCCTAAATGTAGTAATCAGGGTTTTCTAATGAATGAAAGATAGAATTAATGGTAAATCAAGTTCATATGCGAATTAGACTATAATGAACTTTGAATTGATGATAAATGAGCATAATTATCTTGTCATGGATTAAAAGAATAGCTTTAATGTAAAAGAGGATTAATAGACTTATTTAATGGTTAAATATGCCTTTAATCCGAAGATGAGGATTAGATGTTGAAATAATTAGGGTTGGTGATCAATTGCATTAAATTAGGGTTTGAAATAGTAAACGATGAAGGGAAACCCTAACTGTAATGGAAACCCTAAAAGTGGACTAGAAACCCTAGGAAGTGAGCTAGATTTAATACATCTTAATGACATGAGTAATAAAAGGAAATTGTATAATTGTTTCAAGATATTATTGAATGCTTGATTTGCCTATTGGTTGATTGTCTCACATCAACTTGACAGGTATGTGGTTACGCTTATGATTATCCCGCATTAGTTTTCCGAGGATTTTACGATGTTTACATCGTGGCTTGAATTAACTATTGGATGAATTTAATTCATGCAAACTATAATGTGGATATGACTATCACATAAGATATGTGCCTACTAGCTCAGATCCTGGTCCCCTCTATGGCTTAATAGTTGACCTAGTACATGGCTACCTATGGGGTAGGTCCATCAGGTCATTGGATGACTTAGTACATGACTACCAATGGGGTAGGTCCATCAAGTCACGTTGAGTTAGATATTGGGCTACCTTCGGGTAGTGCCATGTGACTCTATTACCCTATGTATTGTCTTCCTGTAAGGTAGGACCATGGGGGTAAGAACCTACCTAAAAGAGGGACAGCACAGAGTCAGGGGATAGGTAAGGATTGAGTAGTATGGTTTAAAATGTAATCTTGGTTGTTAAATGATTAATTGAATGATTACGTTGTTATCATAATTGCATGGTTATTGTTTCCCCCACATACCAAATTTTATCTGACCGACATTTTGTTTGTCGGTACTTTAGGTACATATGAAAAGAAGAAACAATAAACTGGCATATGTGGAATTAAATGATAATTAACATACAAAGGAGGATTAGTTAGATTAGTATCTTCATAGATGGAAGTTTAGAAATCCAAGTTTCCAAAAGGTATGCAAAGTTTTTATTTTTTACCATATTACAGTATAGTTGGTAGAATTTAGTAGTTGTTATTGATTATTTGTCGAACCTTTGATCTGGGTTATTAGTTAACGGCTCTGACCTTTCGGTCTCCCTTAATTGGGGGTTACTAGGAGTCGGGGTCGTTACATTTGGTATCAGAGCGAAGGTTCCTCACTTAATTTTTAATAATTATTAAATTTTACAAATTTTGTAGAACCCAAGGGAGTTATTAGAGGATTATCTGAAAGACAGAGGTGTCTAGAAAAGGATCACGACAGGGGTTGGTAATATTTTCCTCTGTACCGCTAGGCAGAATATGAGGACTCCGGATCCGTGTGACTGCCTGGCCAAAGTCTTAGGGTATGAATCGAAATAAGATACCTTTAGGGCTCTCTCATCTTGTTCATCCCTTCTCAAATCACATTTTGTTAAGGACCTTAAGGATTAGGGTTTTCTCTTTTTTCCTCACCCTCTTGAGGTATGGGTAGGGTTGATAAGGATTAAGAAATCCTCCACCAAATTAATAAAAAGCATGTAAATAAGATGTCATGGACATAAGCTTAATAGAGTAAACGTAAAAGAATAGATACATGATTAGGTCATATGACATGAGTTGTCATTGCCCTCAGGAGAGACCTGAGGCTAGACCTTCTTGTATGGAGGATGAGTAGAGAGAGTTAGTCTTAGAGGTAGAGATCTCCATTAAAGTAGAGACCTAGCACATCCTCTAAGGATGATGTTAAACCTAACCCTAAGTGAAGGTTAGAGAGAGAGATGACATGATGAGTTACATGTCATGGTAGACTAGGTGTTTGGATGGACATGCCTGGGATGCCATACAAGCCATGAGAGATTAGATGACCCAGTACCTTTGGCTACCCAACCCTAGAAAGGGTCGTGCATGTTACAGTGAAGGATAGCTCCTTCATTGATGAGGTTAGTGAAGAACCTATAGAACCCTATGGGCTTGTGCAAGTAGGGTATAGCTTGCACCCAGAGTACATCAGTAGTATGAGCAGTAAGTTAAAACTGAGGCCAAAAGGACAGGATGGATGGCTTATGAGATAAGCATAAGGGGTTATGGATAAACATGAGGAAACATAAGTTTGAGCATAGGCTTCACCCGAGTAGAGGTATGCTTGTGAGCTTGATCTTTCATGGAGAGAGGACCTCTAGTAGTAAGGCTAGATGTAGAATTAGCTCTAGAAAGAGAAAGCAGGACTCGAGCAAGAGGGTTGGAAGCTTAGATTCCGAGACATGAGGAACGACGGAGGATTGAGGATGATGCAGCCTAAGTGGATGATAGTGGTTGCCTTATGATTGACCCCTAAAGGCTGATGATATCTTGGTTGCCTTTAGAGGAACCAAACCCTAGAGAGAGGATGATGCTTCTGGTACCTATGGTATAAGTGATTACCTACCGGGTGAGATAAAGAGTGCCTTAGACCCTGAGGAGGTTTAAGTAACTAGTTGTGAGGCTTTATACCTAGTTGGTTGTCCTTGAGAAGGACTCAACTATGAGGTGTTTCTCATATAAAAGGTTCATGGGATTACATGACATACCTTGGACATGCTTGATTCGTGGTTAAGAAGATGAGCATGCAGTTGGACACCCAAAGGTGGACCTAGGGTTCCTAGGCCTAAGAGGGGAAGCAGTGTACCCGATGCTCATAATGAGACTTGAGTCTCCATAGTTTCGAGCATGGTACCCCTCATGTGTAGAGGTAAAGGAAACCCCTTAAGTTAAGGGTATGTTTGATGAAACCCTCACAACTAAGTTGATCTAATGTTGAGGAAAGAGAAACAGTATGACCTAGTATGGTTTAGTAGGTGGTCTTCTTATGCCTTAGTAGCCTGCTAGGGTTAAGCATGCTCATGTAGATGTAAACCCTAATGACAGTTGTGACCTTGTTGTCAAGATTTGTAGTTTCCTCTCATCCTGGGAGAGGGACCCTTTGGTAGGGTATATACCAGTTTTGTTGGTTTTGAGGTAACCTAAAGAGGTTTCATAGGATCTTGAGAAGATAAGTGAAAAGTACCTGGCATGAGAATGAACTTGTAGACCCATAGATAACCATCTCTACATGCATGTGGATGTGTTACCATGGAGGTAACCAGTATGGGGCCTAACCAAGGTAGGCAGGTCACCATGACCCCTGTGAAAGGATGAAAGACAGCCCAAGAATGCAGAGAGAGATGATGAAGGATTAGGTAAGGTTTTAGGTTGAACATGTACTATAAGAGAATCCTAAGACTATCCTAGGGTCAGTAAGGGATAAGACCGATGGAAATAGGAGTTGCCTTATTCCCTAGTTGCACATGACCATAGGGTTGGGGGTAACAACTATCATTGTCTGAGGGTCATGAGTTAGGAGATTAATCCCCTTCATGAACTCATGGGACCCAAAGGGCAGATGCGTAGGGCACTCCCTGGATGCATAAGGGAATAGGGATGACCCCTAAAGTGTCGGCACCCTATAGACCTGGAGGATATGACCAAGGATTGTGTAGTGACCCAAGTAGGTCCGAGAACAGTTTTCCATGGAAGTAACTTTGATATCAGGATGATTGTGATACATGTGCGGCACATTTTAACTCAGATTTTAAGGTGTACTGGCAAGGTGGGATGTACCATCTCTACTCTTGGAACAGGAAGAACTCTGTATTTGGACTGTAGCCAAATGCTTATTTCCTCTTGTTATGGGAGTGAGAGATAGGACAGTACGCATGCCATACACCAAGGATAAAGATGGTGTGAGTTGAGACATTGCTACAGAGGGGATAACATACCCTAGGGGAGTGAACGATACATGGATGGTTTACCAACACTAAGAGAAATAAGGTAATCATCTTATGAGGATGTTTTTAGCATGAGCTATGTGGAATTTGCAAGTTATGCAAGGTTGAGTTTGATCACCATGAGGATGAGCTCAGAGTTTTTTGTTGAAGACAAACTTAGAGTTTGAGATGAGATGATAAGTAGAATACATGGAGGTTTATGTCTTCAACATTACCTAATACCTAAGGATGTGAAGTGGTAATGGATACTCTAGTTGATATATAGATGCCTAGTTTAGGCTAGAAGAAGTTGAGGTTGCTAGGCTAACCTTAAGTGGAAAAATATATAAGTTTGGCTAACATTCAGATGTAGCCATTGATCAAGTTAATGGTTGTTTGGTTAGCCAGCCTAGTCCTTGATGCGGTAGAAGGATGGTTGTAGAACCTCAGATACACTTCTTTGGATAGGAAGAAAAACCCTGATGAGAGTGGTTTAGGGCTTCTGAGGAATCGATCTTGGGGAATCATGATAGACAGGAAATCATGATTTTAAGATCACCATACTCCATGAAATTAACCCTAATAAAAAATAAAAGGTATAAGGTGTCTATACAACATAGCATCTGTCTTTGACATTAGCTAACCATCTACAAATGATATATGTCTAATAATATTAGAGTTGTGAGAAATTCTATATGAATCCCTTTTAAAGTAGGTATGATCTAGTTGAATTAGGTGTGACTTTGGTCAAACAAATCTGTTAGTAAAAAGTAGGACAACAAAGTTCTTAGGTTTGATTTAGTCAAATTAAGGAAAGTTAGGTCCCATTCAGGTTAAACTAGGCCTAATTTAGACCAAATTCTGGAAAATTAAGTCTGATATAAGTAACATGAGATGTGATTTCTATGATTTTGCACAAATAGAATCGCATTGTTGAAAATGAGGATAACTTAACTTGTATGAGGTCTGATTTGCTCAAGTTAAGGCAAATCATGTCTCATTTAGGTTAAATTAGGCTTCCTTTAGGTTAAATAGGCCCAATTTTGACTAACTTATCATAAGTTAAGTCTTTTACAGGTAACGTTAGATTTTTTGTTGGTGAAATCTAGACTTATTGATATTTGAGATAACCTTTATATGGTTTTCTTATTAAACACACATATTTGTATTTTATCTATGTGTGTAAATTCAACTAACCTAAAAAAAGGAAAATTACAAAATTCCTAGACCGTCTAGGCCCTAGCGTTTAGGTTTCTACGCACCCCTTCCTGGGAGGGCACCACCTAGGTCAGTAGACAACCTTGACTATATCTAAAAATAAAAAAGTTTAAGGTGTCTATGAAATCTAGAACTTGTCTTTCGCATTAGCTAACCACCTGAAAATGATATATGACTAATAAGGTTAGAGTTGGAAAAAATATGTAAGAACTATCCCCCTTGAAACTAAACCCGATCTTGTTGAATTAGGTTGATTTTGGTCAAACAGACATGTTAGTGAAAAGTAGGACAACAGAGGTCATATTATGTATGATTTAGTCAAATTAAGACAAGTGAGGTCCCATTTAGGTTAAACTATTGAACACATATGTGCACATGCACATTCCATATAATATTTGTTACAATTATAATATAAAAATTACAATGTAATAATAATAAATAGATAAGTTTTAATTTATAAATTTATATTATATGTAGAAATTTCATTTTTTAAGAAGTTAAAATACATATTCATATTGTAACTAAAATTTCATAATTTGACAATGATATGTAGGTGACCAGAAGCACATGTTATCAAATCTAATATTAAAGTTACAAAACACATCCTCATAACTACAATTAGCTTGTTGGAGTTGTAACAAGCTAATAAGAAAGTCGATGTGGGGAGAGTTAGTAGAATTGTTGGTACCACCCACCCATTGGTGATGAATACAAAAAAGAATGTGGATGTCATTATTAATGTGCTAAGATGGCTGATGTACTGGAATAATAGGTTCCAACAACTTTTCAATCTACAAATTTGAGATGTCAGTTACCTAAGACTTCACATATGAAAATCTAATTTTCATAAAAGAAATATTGAAATAGATTATTTATGGGTGTCATTTACAAAAGGAAACATTTTTAGGTGACATGCTTTGACTAGTTACTTCTGATAACATCATTGTGTTGGCAATATGATATATACATCTTGGAACAAGTGAAGTTGTAGATGATCATCAATAACTCTATGGACTCTAGCTAGTGCATAAATGCAGAATCATAGCACCATTATCATATCAACACGTGCAAGTACACTGGGCTAGTATCATGATCAAGATGGTCATCGTATAAATCGAGAATGTCAGATTTTTAGGCATAAAAATATTTGAGGGAAAATAAAGAAACATCTAAGGAAGTTGAAGGGAGAGGATAGTGGTGCATATATTGGAAATAACCAGAGGTTGGAACCTTGTTGCGGCTTGCACATCATATCCTCAGACTCCTAGTTTGTAGCATATGACATGGATGAGTAGTAGGAACTCGTTAGTATGTGGACCCAAGCCTATGATCACAACTCACATGCATAATCAAGTAGCTAGTTTGAGCATGGTTTTGTGGCATATACAACATATGGCTTAATGGAGAAGCAAGAAATTTGAGTTCACTTCAGATGCAAGGACATTCTTCATGCAACCACCATATGAAATATCTACATGGTGTGTCAAGTTAGTGGCCAAGTAATCTGTCACAATTTGTTGATCATCAACCGGCTAGCCAATTCTATTGAAACACTACTACACCTCTCGTTGAACCAACAAATTTAGCTTGGTATCATAATGGTTTGAAATGATGTGGCCTTAAGTTTCAGTGCTAACATTCAGTTAATTGTTTTGATGGAAAATAAGAAAATAGAAGAGGTAAGAGTATTTTATAGAAAGATTGATTGAGTGACCAGAAAGTCTGATATATGTCAGTAATGAGTATACGGGGATCTCCATTTGAACTGACATGAGATGGATAGTAGTGGCTTGTCTCATTGCAATACTTTCTTTTGATCCACTGGTGTTCCATTTAGAAAAAGAAAAATATACCAAACAGTAAACATCATGGAATATATAGGGCATATATTTTGCCTATATGATGATATGGATATATAATAATATTTTTGGGCTATAAGGCAAAATTCAGATTGTTTGGTTCTAGAAGAAGGCTCTTTAGGCATGCATTTGGTATGGGGCACTATAAAGTAACATTCTAGTAAAAAACAAATGAGGATCACACTCTATAGTAAACATTTTAAGAAACCTATAGCTAATGGCTATTAGAAAATATGAGCATCATAAAATATTTTATACACAGGAGCATATTCTAACACATGAAAATATGTTATATTAAACTCTTCATACATACAAAAGCTCCTCATTTAGGTTAAACTAGGCCTCGTTTAGGTTATGTTTGGCCCAATTTTGACTAAGTTATGTTAAGTCTTTTATAGGTAATGTGAGATATATAATGGTGAAATCTAGACTGGTCAATATTTGAGATAACCTTTATACAGTTTTCTTCTTAACAT
Organism: Alisma plantago-aquatica; assembly: GCA_963693085.1. Classification (NCBI taxonomy): domain Eukaryota; kingdom Viridiplantae; phylum Streptophyta; class Magnoliopsida; order Alismatales; family Alismataceae; genus Alisma; species Alisma plantago-aquatica. The sequence continues at coordinate 3,363,854 of OY856410.1, forward strand.
ACATATCAGTATATTGATAGATGTGTACAATTTCAACTAACCCAAAAAAAGGGAAAATACAAAATTCCTAGACCGTCTAAGCAGTAGCGCTTAGGTGGCTAGGTGCCCCTACCTTGGAGGACACTGTCTAGATCACTAGACAACCTTGACTATATCTAAAAAATAAAAAAGTTAAGATGTTTATGCAATGTAGGCCATATCCTTTACATTAGCTAACCACCTGAAAATGATGTATGACTAATAAGGTTAGAGCTGGAAGAAATTTTGTAATATCCTCCATTCAAACTAGCCCTAATTTGGTAGAATTAGGTGTGATATTTGTTCAATAGATCTATTAGTTAAAAGTAGGACAACATATGCCATATTTAGTATGATTTAGTCAAATTATGGCAAGTTAGGTCTCATTTAGGTTAAACTAGGCCTAATTTCGACCAAGTCATGGAAAGTTAAGTCTAATATAGGTAAGAAGATATGTCATTTCTATGATTTTGCACAAACAAAATCTGACCAGTGAAAATTAGGACAAGTTAAGTCGTATTAGGATTGATTTTCTCAAGTTAAGGCAAATCATGCCTCTTTTAGGTTAAATTAGGCCTCATTTAGGTTTTCTTAGGCCATGTTTAGGTTAAATTAGGCCCAATTTTGACTAAGTTATGGTAAGTTAAGTCTTTTATAGGTAATGTGAGATTTTATATTGGTGAAATCTGGACTAATTGATATTTGAGATAAAATTTATATGTTTTTCTTCTTCAACATACATATCTATATTTTATATTTTTTTCTTAGATGATGTTTTCTCTTATATAAATAGGTTCTTGAAGCTTTATAATATGGATAAAAGTTGGATTCAAAAACCAGTTTGTTCTGAAGATTATATTGATGGGATCTATCAATTTCTTAAATATGCTAAGACTGGAATGGAAAATGGAAAAATTGTTTGTCCATGTAGGAAATGTAAAGTGATTGGAAAAAACAATTTCCCATTGATTATGTGGAGAAACATCTAGTATACAATGGATTTTTCAATGATTATAAGGATTGGATTTTCCATGGACCAAGAAAGCTTTTCAAAAATCTCACTATAAACCAACAAGCTAGAAATCATGAACAGATTGCTAATGATGAATCTGATTTAGTAGGTCAAGATGACATGGAAGGGTTGTTAAGAGATGCACTGGGAATAAATGCTACTAATATGGGTGATGCATAAACAAGTGTAGGTCACGAAGAAGACACATGCGATGATACTCATGCTGACATGACCAATCATCATCAATGTGATAGTTCCCATATCCCTGAAGATAATGTGAAATATAGAAAATTGGTGGAACTATCTAATGAAGAACTTTATCCTGGTAGCACTAACTATTCAACACTCTCATTTCTCTTACATCTATTCAATCTTAATGTATATTGATGACTCTTTCGCACAATTTTTAGAGCTTCTCTCATATGCCATTCCATAGTTAACCTCTTTCCCATATTCTTATTACAAAGTTATAAAATTTATTAAGGAGTTAGGCCTTGGATGTGAAAATATACATTGATGTCCCAATGATTATATGTTGTGTTGGGGGTGAAAACTCAAATAAGGATCGTTGTAGTGTTTTTGAAACTCCTAGGTGGAAGACAAAAGAAGTAAAGTGGGTGATGTTTAGAATGAAGATAGTTCTAGATTGAAAGGAATTCCAACAAAATTTATGAAGTTTTTTCCTCTAATTCCAACATGTAAAGGATGTACATGTCCTCAAAGATAGTAGAACATATGATATGGCATGAGAAAGTTCAAGCCAAAGATGAAAATTAATACACCCGGTAGATGCAAAGAGATGGAAAGAGTTTGATGTGATGTTTACTAGATTTGCTTTAAACCCTCATAGTGTGAGGATTACCCTTGCTAGTGATGGCTTCAAAACCTATGGAATGCAAAATAAAAATTATAGTCCATGACCTGTTATTTTGAGTATTAATAATTTTCCTCCTTGGCTATGTATGAAACCCTATTTCATGATTCTTTCTTTGATAATCCCTGGAAAATCTTATGTCTATATGAAACCCTAGCTACATGAGTTGAAATTATTATGGGATGGATTGATGTTTTTATGCTTATACTAGAGAGACTTTTAAGATGTGAGAAGCTTTGATGTCTACCAAAAGTGACTTTCCAGCATATGCTATGTTAAAAGGGTGGAGCACCAAAGGTTATCTTGCGTGTTCTTGTTGTGTTGAATCTACCCATTCATATCGACGTCGTTTAAAGATTTTATATGTTGGTCATCATAGATGGCTATCTGATAACCATCCTTTCAGACTCCAAAGCAATCTATTTGGGAAATAATTAGTATGATTGTGCTCATATTCCTAAATCCGGATGTGATGTACTTCATGAGAAACAATGACTTTGCTTTAAATATGGAAAAGGTCCAAGGAGTTATAATAAGAAGAGAAGAATAAAATTCAGATATGTCTCCACAAGTAGTGCTGCTATTGATGATGATAATATTGTTGAAGATGAGGAGCTTTGGAATAAGAAAAGCGTATTTTTTTATTTGCCATATTGAGAATATAATCCTCTTCGTCATAACCTTAATGTTATGCATATAGATAAGAATGTAAGTGAGAATATATTGGTAACACTTTTAAATATGGAGGGGAAATGCAAAGATGATGAAAACACACAAATATTTCTTGAGGAAAATAATATAAGGAAATATCTTTGGCTTAAACATCAAGAAGATGTAAGTTTTCTTATTCCCCTAGATCCATACTCTATGTCTACTAAAGATGAGGAACACTTTTTATGTGTTTTAGATAAGTTGAAAATGCTTGATGGCTATGCTTCAATATTTCTAGAAGGGTAAATGTAATGCAAAGAAAATTGCAAAACCTAAAGAGTCATGATCACCACATTTTTATGCAAGATATACTTCCTATATCTTTACAAGCATCTAGAGTAACTTGTATTTTAGATGTGTTGTCAAATTTGTCATATTTCTTCAAGTCAATGTGCTCTACATGTATTGACTTGGGTGATCTTGATAAGTTACATACAAGCATCATTGAAACACTTTGTCATCTAGAAACGAAATTTCTTCCTCCTTTTTTCACTATTATGGTTCACCTCTTGGTTCATTTGGTTGACCAATTTGAATATGGTGGACATGTCAGTATGGATGGATGCATCCCATCAAAAGGTTATATTTGTTTTTTTAACCTTTTAATATTTTGTTTGGAATAAAATTTTAAAGGAGTAAATCTTGATATTATTTTGCGTATAATTTCTTAAACGTATTTAGATTGCTTGAAGGGCCATGTCAGAAATAGAGCTCAACTAGAGGATTCTGTTGCAGAGGGATATATTTTGGAGGAGACAATTACTTTCTATTCTAGATATATGGAAGGCACCAAGAAAACTTTTAGTAAACCAAAAAGAAATGATGACACTATTCCCAATAAGGGTTTATACTTGTTCAACTCTGGTGGATGCCATCTTGGGGCAACAAAAGTCATGGGGCTCAATGATAAAATCCTGACACAAGCACATAGATATGTTCTTCTCAATTGTGAATACATTATGAAGGACTTTAAACAGTAAGATGTATTATACTTGTTATGGAACTTCATATATAATTTATTTAAATCAAGCTAACCCACAATGTTGCTGTAGAGAATTTTATATTAAAAAAGAGATGAGTGTATTCAAAGAGGAATAAGATTGGATCAACTTAGAATTTAAATGGATTCTAGAAGACTTTTCTAGATGGTTGAACTCTCATGTACTAGAAATATAGACGTACACTTCAAGGGATTTCTGTTGGAAAAATCAATATACCTAATATTAATTCTACTTTTATAGGCACCTAAAATTGATGTCAGCAGCAAAGAAGGAGGGTTAAAAATGGCTCTAGCTCATGGATTGAATGCCTATGCAAATATTCTCACGTGTTGTGTAGTCAATGGATGCAAGTTTCATATAGTGGATCATGAAATTTACAAGAAGACACAAAATTCTGGAGTCATGGTTGAAGCTGATGGAAATTCCTACTACAGAAAACTCAAAGATATTTATGAACTTGATTATTATGGGAGTTGCAAAGTAATGCTATCCAGATGTGATTGGATAGATATAACTTCACCCAGGGCTTTCAAACATGATGGGAGAAATCATCCTTGTGTGATTTTGTCTAAGATGATGCACACGTGAATATTCTTGAAGGTTGGTTCGTTTATATATTCATATCAAGCTAAGCAATTTTTTATGTAGAGGATTAAAAAGAAAAATCATGGTTACATGTTGTGGAGTATAAGTCAAGAGATGCATTTGATGTAGGTGTAGTTCCTACATTTGTTAGTGACGATATTGACACATAGTTGTATCAAAATGAAAGTTTGATGAAGCATATTTTTCAAAACTACATTTGTATTCATTTTTGTTAACCTTTTTTAGTAATGACTAAGATCTACTTAGGTTTACTTACCTAAAATTAGTATGTATTATATCGAAGCAAAGACTTGTAAGTGATTTGGAATGTATCAATCTTTTGTTGATTTTCATGTCTTCTCCTCTTTACAAGATTATATATGGATTGACGGTCTGAAATTTTTATCTCTATGTTTTATGTTGTCTTTAAATATGGATTACTTTCTTGTATAATAGTTCCAGTATGTCGTGAAGCTTTATTTCTGAAAGATAGATTCCCTGTAGTAATTTTGGCTCCTAAAGTTCCTTCATCTATTGTGATGGAAAGATGGTGAATTTATAAATGGGGTTTTTATATGATCCAATGCATGTCTATTGTATGTAGTGATTAATTCTAATCAACATAAACAATGTTGTGTTCCAATAAGGTTGTGTTTAAAAATAAAGAAAAACATGTTCAGATATTTTTATATTTTCCTAATTTGTAGAAATTCTTCCATTGACTAGGCAAAACATGTGGCAAAGCAAGCGAACTACAACAACTCAAAGATGTATCAAGCCAACTATAAATGACCATCATCAATCTACATCTTATCATCATGGCAATCCATAAAGTAAAGAAACTTGTTTGGATGAAATGGAAGAGTCCCAACCAATTCCAACAGGCCCTAAAGGTGTGGAATGAACTAACAACATATCCTTCAATAAAGATGACTTCATAGAAACAATAGGTTCTGATTATTCATATTATTTTATCTTTATTCATTTATTGTATCATGGTTTAAAAGTTTATGCATCTATTATTTTCATATTGTAGATTCTGATGGAAAGATTGTGAAAAAGAGAGGACAAATTCCTTTATCTCAAGTGTGGGTTATGCAGACAAGTCTGAAAATTATTGTGAAATTCAATAAATTTAAGCAACCATACAGAGGGGAGGACATGTCTTGGTGAGGTTTTTTTTGGTGAGGTAGCAAAATGGGGAGCTCTGTGCCCAATTGGTGAACATAGCTAGTGAGATGTTCATGATTGCTATAAAATAGAGATTGTGAAGCTCACCATGGTAAGTAAATATAACTCCTCTTTGTGAAAGTAATGTTGTCTTTACTTACATGCTAAATAACATTCTTTTGTGGAAACATGTTCCAAACAAGCTATTTCTTATTCAGAATAATATTTTTCATGGTGATCTAGGGTAAGTTTCACATTCATTCTAACTTGGTGATCGATCAGATGATTCTTTTAAATGTGAATGGGAAATGGAAAACTTATAGACATAAGCTAAAAACTCTCTACTTTGATCCCAATAAGACTAAACGTCATATTGCAAGCAATGTACCTGATAAATTGATCAAAGAACAGTGGGTTTGTTTAGAGAACTATTAATTTTCTACAAGAGTAAAGGTAAGCTAGACTCTTCGACTTAAACTAGATTATATTTTGTTTAGTTTATAATCTTGTTTGATTCATGAATATACTATTATTTGTAGAACTTGTCTATGGTAGGAAAGAGATCACATGTTTGAAAATCTCATTACCATACTACATGCTTAAAGAGTTTTTCTCAAAAGGAATTCAAATTTGTAACTGTACATGTACACATTTGTGATACATAATGAAGTTGACTATCTCATCATATTTATATATAACTCTTTTATGTATTTGAATACAAAAAAAGTGAGCATAAGGAACCTAGTATCTTGGAAGCATGGAGGGTTACTCACCGTAAAAAAGATGGGAGCTATGTGAAAAATACAAACTTAGAAGAATTTTTGGTTTGTTATATCATTTATTTTAATTAGGAGCATTTTATTATATAAAATGACCAAGGGTTTTTTGATAAATGTGACATGCAAACTAACAATTGTCTTGATGAATATTATCTAGGAAACTATTGAGAATCTAGTACATGAACGTCTGATTGAGAAACATGAAGTGCCTAAAGCGGCAATAGAAGATTGAGGTGTTCAAAGATATGATGTATGATGAGGATAATCGTAATCAACATGCAGTTGGTTATGGACACGGTGTATCTAGAAGCCAAATGTTTGGATTGAAAGTCAACTTGAGGAAGACTCACCATTTAGATGAATCCAAAAATGTTAATGAGAAATTTTCTTTTATGAAGAATGCTTATGCAATACTACAGGACCAACTTTATGCTATGATCTCTGCACTGGATAGGAATGACATGGTGATCAATGATCAAGTTGAAGGGGATATGAACACAACAAGCATGCATAATGAATAAGTAAGTAGCTTTATGAGCATAGATTTCTAGTGATAACATGTGGTTTTATCATGCACTTATGTTACAGAACTTTTCTACCAACTTGACCCAATTGATGTTCTTATTAGATTTTACCTGATGTTGTAGGTTGATGGTGATGCTTCTACCACTGAGGAAAATCAAGGTAGAGATGCCAACAGTATGAGAAATCGAGCTTGAATTAGATAGGACATGATATTATTTTTTGTATATTTCTACAATAGATGATGCCATGTGTGGCTACTATCCATTTGTTATGGGACTAGTTTTTGAAAGAGACTACTTTTCATTGGTTTTTGTTAAAATTTATTGTCTAATTGTAAATCAGATCCGACGAATGACTCAATGATGTATTCATGTTATATTTCTATAGAGACATAGATTTCATATCTTTATATTGCTTGTTGTATTACATATATTGAAATTAATATTTTGTTAGGAATATTTCTATGTATGTTATCCAACGTATTTGCTATTTTTTCTTGGATTAGTTTATTTCTAGCTTTATTATCTGGGTATTGAGTGATTAGAATTTGGCTGGAGTTGATGCTTCTCTATCATTGAGTAAGGCTTGTTTATTGATTTTTTTTCTCTTTCATGTTGTATTAGGTTCTTTGCTACCGATCTCTGATGTTCTGTAAGATTTTTATTTTGTCCAGTTTCTTCATTGAGATCTTCTGAATATGAGGATGAAGTCCAACTACTTACTTGCTGGATTGGGGCATCCCTATTATGACAAATGTGGAGCACAACTTTAAAGATTTCATTCAGGATCAAAAGGAACTTTGTGTTCATTTGAAAAATTGGAATGGTGAAGATCTAACATCATAAAATGTAGGGTGACAGATGGAATCTTCTTGTCTCCTTTGATGATGGTCTAGATAATAATTTGTGATCATTTTTTTTGATGTATTTAGGAATATGAGATGGGTTTGTTGATCAATGTTATTCATTTTGCATCCAAGGTAATAGTATTCTTTCAACTGCAAGCATACTTGTTGTTGTTTTATAAATCGTAAAATATCTTTGATATCGTTTAGGCATGGTTCTTCTTGACTTCCCTATTGGCTAAATTGGACATTAGTAAACCCTTTGTTTTGATAATGACAAACATTTCATTCTTATGGATCTAACTTGTTATTTGAGTATTTCAGGGATAAACAAACAAGGAAATGGATAGTTGAAGAACAATACAAATTGGAAGATCAACTTGCTTAGATTACTTTTATTTTCATGATTGTACTCAATGTAAAAACTTGTACAAGTATAAAATTTACAAGTACATAGATATCATGTAAATCAAGTGTTAGATCTTCTCTATCCACTCACAACACTTAGATAGATGCTTTCCCTAAGATAGAATCACAATTACACATTCATACACTTTAATGACCCTGACCTGGGTTATGAGATAATCCTATTTGTTTTGGCTAAGTAAGTTTCTTAGAACTTCAATATAATCTTCTAAAGTGTTTTGATATCAGGTAACAAACTTATGTTTCAAATTTGGTCCTGTTTGAATAATGTTTGAGCAATGCTCTCATGTTTTGGACCAAAATGCAATTTACCCAAGATGAGGGGTTATATTGAAATTTTTCACATGTTGAATGTTCCCTAAGTGTTTTAGAATCATTATATAAACAATGATACAATGTGGTGGCTTGTGGAAAGCCTAAATTCCAAGTTTGAACTTGTTTGAATAATGATGGTGACTTGTGTACCAATTTTGGTGCAAGTTGTAATTTACCCAAAATATAGGGTTGATATGAAAATTACCACCTCTAGAGTGTCCCTACTCCCTCCTAGTAACATTTAGAGTATATAGAAATAATGAGTCACCATGTTTGAATCTATTGTGAGTGATGGTGATCTTGGTGGTGAAATGACCAAGAAAAAGGGTTGAATATGAAACCTTAACTTGAGTTGTATCAAGTTGAAAAGCTATATATGAGTGCCTATCAGACAAAGAGCCATAGGAGGAGCCTCATATCAGCTTTTAGACTCTTGTAAAAGGCCATGACGTGCAAATCTCCTCAAGGAGGTGAAGTGTATCGGTTTACAACTTCCTTAGAAAAGTTGTATCAGGTTGTGAATAAAGTGAGGATTTAGTTGATATATTTATTCGAAAGGATAAGTAATGGACAAAAATTAATCCCTAGATTATCCTCACATTTTTTGCATGTCAAGATAAATTTTAATGCATGCATGTACACGTGTCAACCATGCATGGACACGTGGCACCTAGTAGCTCAAATTGATGACACCTCATTTTCACACTTCTTCATGAACAACAAGTATATATACCTCTTCTTTCACCCCTTAGTGAACGATTTCGAATCCTACCACCTCCTTGCTCTTATATATCGTGCATAGGGTCCTTGTATCATGCAGGAGTGAAATGGTATCGTGCATAGGGCCTTGGGTATCATCCATAGCAAGATCATATCGGCCAAGTAGGGTGATATCGGCCTAGTGAGGTGATATCGGCCATAGTGAAGTGTTTTGATCACAAGTGAGGGGGATATCAGCCACAAGTGATGGAATATTGTGCAAGGGTAGTGAGGTATCGTGCAAAGGTGCTAAGGAGAAATAAGGAGCTCAATACTTAACCCTAAGGTGAGGCATGATCATCTTCAACCTTGGATTGAAGCATGATTTTAGGGTTATGATCTTCCTTTCTTTTCTTCTTCACCAATTGCTTATCCATGGTGATTCCTTGTATATGAAGGAGTTGTGAATGAGCCTTGGACTTTTGATAAGTCATCTTCAACCTTAGGAGCATGGATATTTGGAGCTTGGATCTTTGAAGTTGTTCTTAAGGCGGGTTATATAACTTGAACTCAACCATGCTATTATTCATCACCTAAATTGCTATGCTTAAATGAACTACTTTAAATTCTGAAATATTCTGAAATGGTTGATGAAATTATTAGTTATAGTAGTTTCTTAGACCTGTTATCATTGTACTAGAACAAGTATAATGAAGGTCTAGAGCTTGAAGATGATGGTATCACCTTATAAAGTGATATCGAGTTCAAGCACACAAGCAAGCACCTCTAACCTGATATGGTGATGCACCTACTCCACTAAAACCATATGGATATGAGTTTATACTTTCTTGCACGATATGGTAAGGTAGGATACACCTCTTGGACAATATTAGGTCAAGAATGCCCCTCAAAAATGATATTGGGTTAAGCAGACACCTCTTTGCCCGATATGGTGTGAAGCACACACACACCTCTTTGCCCGATATGGTGTGAAGCACACACACACCTCTTTGCCCAATATGGTGTGAAGAATACACACACCTCTCTGTCCGATATGGTGTGAAGACCACACACACCTCTTTGCCTGATATGGTGGGAATCACACATACACCTCTTTGCCCGATATGGTGTGAAGCATACACACACCACTCTGCCCGATATGGTGTGAAGCACACATACACATCATACCCGATATTGAAATCACACATACACCTCTAAAGTGATATGGGTAGCAAGCACACACCTCATACCCAATATGGTGGAAGCACCTCAAAACTCATATGAAGGAAAGCACCTAAGATGCAATGTACTTGATGGAGTAACACATGAAGTGTCTTATATCAAGTCATACATTAAGAGGTATGGAGTTTAATGAATATTGATTAAGTAGGCTAATGAACCTTGAAGTAAAGTTTGATCTAAATTAATAAAGTATGAAGTAATCAACATCCTATTAAGGATGAGAGAGAAACTCATACTTCTGTGATAATCATGAAATGAGCATACATTGATACTCCTAATATGTGTGGAGACTGAATTAGGGTTTGATTCTTGATAAATGTACTTGAAAACCCTAAATGGTTTTATAAGAGAAACCTTAACCCTAATGAAGGGTAATGATAAGAGTTGAAATTATAATTGGTTCATAAAGGGGAAACCTTAACCATATTGAAACCATGTTGGTAGCATGAGATAATGAGCATAGCTAAGTATGAGATATGATGTTACATATAATACAATTTAATGGGCCTTGTGAGCCATGTGATTAGTTTTTGCCTAGTGAGAGGTGACAAGATGTTTAATGGGCCTTGTGAGCCATGTAATTAGTTGTTTCCTAGTGAGAGGTGACAAGATGTTTAATGGGCCTTGTGAGCCATGTGATTAGTTGTTGCCTAGTGAGAGGTGACAAGATGTTTGATGGGCCTTGTGAGCCATGAGAATAGTTGTTGCCTAGTGAGAGGTAACAAGATGTTTATAAAAGTCTCATGTAAGAAATGATAGTGTTCAAATAAACTAGGACATGAAAACTTAGTAACATAATAATAATAAATGGATACAATAATAATAATGAAATCTTAATCATACATGCTTTATGCTTATAGCCAAATAAGGGCTATAGTGTTTTGAATATTCTTAAAGGAGATAAGAGGAATACTTGTATAATATAAAGGATGTGAATAGGTATGATGGCTTGGCCAAGGTATAATGCCTAGTAAAGGTGATGTGGTATTCAGTGATGAGATGCTCAGGATTGGCATAGTCCAATGCCTAGAATAAATGCACAGGATTGGCATAGTCCAATGCCTGGAATAGTCTCACAGGATTGGTAGAGTTGACTGTTAATCACAAGATTGGTAATTACCCAATACCTGGTTGTTAATCACAGGATTGGTAATAACCCAATGCCTGGTTGTTAATCACAGGATTGGTAATAACCCAATGTCTGGCTGTTAATCACAGGATTGGTAATAACCCAATGTCTGGTTGTTAATCACATGATTGGTATTAACCCAATGCCTGGTTGTTAATCACATGATTGGTAATAACCCAATGCCTAATTGTTAATCATAGGATTGGTAGACTCCAATACCTGGCTATTAATCATAGGATGGGTAATAACCCAATACCTGGATGTTAATCACATGATTGGTAATAACCCAATACATGGCTGTTAATCATAGGATTGGTAATAACCCAATACCTGGATGTTAATCACATGATTGGTAATAACCCAATGTCTGGTTGTTAATCATAGGATTGCTAGAGCCTAATACCTGGCTGTTAATCATAGGATTGGTAATAACCCAGTAATCATAGGATTGGTAATAACCCAATACATGGTTGTTAATCACAGGATTGGTAATAACCCAATGCATGGTTGTTAATCACAGGATTGGTAATAACCCAATTCCTGGTTGTTAATCACATGATTGGTAATAACCCAATGCCTAGCTGTTATCATAGAGTTGGTAATAACCCAACACCTGGCTGTTATCAAAGGATTGGCAAAGACAATACCTGGAACAGATTATGATGATGTACATTCACATGACTGGTACAATTCAATATCTGGTTAGCATATTGGCTGAGGCCAACAGATAGAAATGAGAACAATGCATGGATGTCATACCATGATAATGAGTATCACATGATAAGCTTGAGATGTTGATATAGTATGATGGGTAAATGATATACATGTTCTTCATATTCCTTATAAAGTGAATAGATGAATTACCACTCTATCATAGATAGTTGCAATGCTTTAAAAGATGAGAATGTTCTAAACAACTTATCCTCTACTCAGTTTAATACTATTTACTGTGATGATAACATTTTTGGCAGAGAGTTATATCTCTCGCTGGGACAATTGTCTCACCCCGTGGGATTCACATTTCTTTAGGTGGACATGCATGAGGGGGAATGAGACCGTACTACAGAGGGAGAACAACAACAACAGTAGGGACAACAGCGACAGCTCAGGTTGAGTGTATTGTCTATCGTGTCTTATAGATAGAAGTCCTATGTGTTGTCTCTGTACTCTCAGGTCCTTGGATTTAGTACGTGTTGGTTTTGTGAACAATCTGAGGTTTTGGCTTGTATGCCTCAAGGTTTGTTGTTCCTTTATGTGTATGTTTTGAGAAAGCAACTATTATATGTTATCCTTGAGAAGAGATGGTACAGTGTATGTACAATATATGATCAATGTGAATATCAGGTTTTGGTTCTTCCTTAAAGAGTTTTCCTGGAAATGGATCTCTTTGCAAAAATGGTTTTATTTTTTAGTTATTTTTTTAATCTATTTCTTATGATTATTCTGCATAATTAGTAACGATTTGGCTGTCAGTTTTGGTGGCGGTCATTACAAGTTTGGTATTAGAGCTTAAGGTTCGCTGAGTCTACAGAGACATAGGACTAAGGTGTTAAGTTTGTGTTAGTGTCTTGCAGTATACCCTATAGTAACTTCTGCTTATGCAGAAGAAAAGGTGAAGTTTAAAAATAACTAGAGAACACGAGGAACATGTTGTTGAGAGCAATGTTGTTGCACCAAGAGAGGGTGCAAGGGATCAGGCAAGAGAAGAATGAGTTCCTAAGAATTCCCATCTTGACCTAATCAGGATAGAGAATCCTATTTTTATGCTCTTTTTGGGCAGGTTAGGACAATAGTGATGCATATAGTAGACTGGATACTAGCACTACAACCTACAACCCTCAATGCAGAAATTGTGGGTTCTGAAAGGGTTCCTGAATGACATAGTCATGTTGGAACAGGGGAAAATGTGGGAAGAATCAACATATGGCAAGAAAATAGACTCTACCATAAGTATTGACAGATAGTACATTTGTGATGCCAATGCCAAGGAGAGGCAATAAGCTGAGAATGAAGGAAAGGTGTCTATAATTATGGAGACATTTGCCTAGTTGTTCTAAAAATCTAATGTTTTTGGTACCACCAGTGCAATAATTCCTAGTGCACTAGGGTAGTAGTCACTAAGTAAAGGCAAAAGTCCTAACTTTCCACCTATAAGAACCCATGCCTTAGTTTTTACATCAGTAATAAGACCGATAAGACCATGGTACGAGGGCAAGACATGTTATAGATATGGACATGTTGAGCATACTAAACTCTTTTCTTTAAAAAGAAGGGAAGAAATGACTCAACAACCGAGGCAAACTTGGTAGGGCTTATGAAAGTTACAAACCAAAAGTGTAAAAAGTCAAAAGTAACAATATGAAATAGCTTGACTCTATGTTTGAGTCAACCTAAAGTGGTAGATGACTGTGAGGGGTGACAGTCAGATAGAGCTTTTTCATTCTTATATGTCCTCTCTTGATTTTATCTAGATAATCATAAGAAGGTAGTTGTTGTTGAGCTTCCTTTAATTAGTCCTATGAGGACATGAGGAAGAGAAAAGAAGGATGAGAACTTATATTAAGTCCAATATTCTTTATATGTTTTGAAATTTCTCTCTTCATGAAGGAAGGGAAGAGATGTAAAAGAAACACCTAGAGAAAATCTGAGATACTAAGTAGTAAAATTTAAAGAGATGTTAAAAGTATGAAATATAATATAAAACAAATGCATACTACCTAATTTCATTTCATGAATATCCTGACTAGGTATTCATCTATTGAAGGTACGGTAAGTATGGAACTCTTAGATTGCTATCTTTCTGATTACTCTGATCAAGCAGTCATTTTGAGATAATCTAAAGAGCATTATGAGGTAGAAGATGTGGCATGGATATTTCTACCACATCCTAAATTGATATATGGATGAATCTGAGTTAATCACAGATCTACTTTTAAATAAAAGAAGATGTTTAGTATAATGTATACCTTGCTCTGAGGACCTAGAGGTAACCGTTACCTAATGAGAGGTAACAATGTTCAGTGATGAACTAAGGGTTTGAATACCCAGTCTAGTAATCATGATGATGATAATACTGAGAGGTGGTGACATGTAATCATCTCTATAATTCCTATGATGAAGGTAAGGAACCTAAGAGGAAATAAGATTGAATGACACATGAATAATTAAAAGTTCATGTAATACTCGAATAAGGTGATAATCTCTTCTCTTTAAATAAACAACCTTGAATAATGTGGGGGTGATAAAAAGGACTATGATTCCTTGTGCTATTTCCCTTTCAGGACATGACAATCAAGTAAGTCTTATGACACTTTATTTGCATGGATTAGAAGAAATCTATAGATGGATACTTTGAAAAGTATCATCTAGTCTTGGATCTTAGTTCCAAGACAAAGTATATGTGTTCAGTAATATCCCAAGATTAACGAAAGGTCCTATTATATGTTTAGTTTTAGTAATAACAATAGAATATGGAAAGGATGATGATGTGATGTGTTTTTGGCACCTATAATGGGTACCAAGGTAACACAGAGTTGACTCTACAGTCAATAATGAAAAGGACAGTGGAGTATGTGTCATGTATGACAAATTCTATGATAACCATGTGTGAAAGAACTTTGTGTTGATCAAAGTTCTATGGCATCAACATGAAATTAATATGTTATGTGGAGACTTGATGATATGATTAATGAATGATATCTGTCTCCTTTTACCTAGAATTTTGGGGATGAAATCCTTGTTAGGGGTTTATAATTTGTAATGACCCTAACATGGGTTATGAGGTAATCCTATTTGTTTTGTCTAAGTAAATTTCTTTTAACTTTAATATAATCTTCTAAAGTGTTTTACTATCAGGAAAAAAACTTATGTTTCAAATTTGGTCCTGTTTGAATAATGTTTGAGCAATGTTCTCATGTTTTGGACCAAAATGTAATTCACCCAAGATGAGGGGTTATATTGCAATTTGTCACATTTTTAATGTTTCGTAAGTGTTTTAGCATCATTATAGAAAGAATTATGCAAGGTGGTGGCTTGTGGAAATCCTAAATTCCAAGTTTGAACTTGTTTGAATAATGCTGGTGACTTGTGTACCAATTTTGGTGCAAGTTGTAATTTACCCAAAATATAGGATTGATATGAAAATTACCACCTCTAGAGTGTCCCTACTCCATCCTAGTATCATTTAGAGGAGAGATAAATAATGAGGCACCATGTTAGAATCTATTGTGAGTGATGGAGATCTTGGTGGTGAAATGACCAAGAAAAGGGTTGAATATGAAACCTTAACTTGAGTTGTATCAAGTTGAAAAGCTTATATATAAGTGTCTATCGGCTAAAGAACCATAGGAGGAGCCTCATATCGGTTTTTAGACTCTTTGCAAAGGCCATGACGTTCAAAGAACCTCAAGGAGGTGAAGTGTATTGGTTTACAACTTCCTTAGAAAAGTTGTATCGGGTTGTGAATAAAGTGAGGATTTAGTTGATATATTTTATTCAAATGGATAAGTAATGGAAGATAATTCATCCCTAGATTATACTCAAGTGTTTTGCATGTCAATATAAATGTTAATGCATGCATGTAAACGTGTCAACCATGCATGGACATGTGGCACCTAGTAGCTCAAATTGATGACACCTCATTTTCATACTTCTTTATGAACAACAAGTACATATACCCCTTCTTTCACCCCTTAGTGAACTTTTTCGAATCCTACCACATCCTTGCTCTTAGATATCGTGCATAGGGTCCTTGTATCGTGCAGAAGTGAAGTGGTATCATGCATAGGAACTTGGGTATCATCCATAGCAAGATCATATCGGCCAAGTAGGGTGATATCGGCCTAGTGAGGTGATATCGGCCATAGTGAAGTGTTTTGATGACAAGTGAGGGGGATGTCGGCCACAAGTGATGGCATATCGTGCAAGGGTAGTGAGGTATCGTGAAAAGGTGCTAAGGAGAAAGAAGGAGCTCAATACTTAACCCTAAGGTGAGGCCATGATCATCTTCAACCTTGGATTTAAGCATGATTTTAGGGTTATGATCTTCCTTTCTTTTCTTCTTCACCAATTGCTTATCCATGGTGATTCCATGTATATGAAGGAGTTGTGAATGAGCCTTGGACTTTTGATAATTCATCTTAAACCTTAGGAACGTGGAGCTTTGGAGCTTGGAGCTTTGAAGTTGTTCTTAAGGCGGGTTATATAACTTGAACTCAACCATGTTATTATTCATCACCTAAATTGCTATGCTTAAATGAACTACTTTAAATTCCGAAATATTCTGAAATGGTTGATGAAATTATGAGCTCTAGTAGATTGTTATACCTGTTACCCTTATACTAGAACAAGTAGAATGAAGGTCTAGAGCTTGAAGATGATGGTATCACCTTATAAAGTGATATCGGGTTCAAGAACACAAACAAGCACCTCTAACCCGATATGGTGATGCACCTACTCCACTAAAACCATATGGATATGAGTTTATACTTTCTTGCACGATATGGTAAGGTATTATACACCTCTTGGACGATATGAGGTCAAGCATACACCTCAAAAATGATATTGGGTTAAGCACACACCTCTTTGTCTGATATGGTGTGAAGTACACACACACACCTCTTTGCCTGATATGGTGTGAAGCACACACCCCTCTTTGTCCATTATGGTGTGAAGCATACACACACCTCTCTGCCCGATATGGTGTGAAGCAGAAACACACCTCTTTGCCCGATATGGTGTGAAGAACACATACACCTCTTTGCCCAATATAGTGTGAAGCATACACACACCTCTCTGCCCGATATGGTGTGAAGTACACATACACCTCATATCCGATATGGTAAGCACACATACACCTCTAAAGTGATATGGGTAGCAAGCACACACCTCATACCTGATATGGTGGAAGCACCTCAAAACCCATATGAAGGAAAGCGCCTTATATGCAATGTACTTGATGAAGTAACACATGAAGTGTCTTATATCAAGTCATATATTAAGAGGTATGGAGTTTAATGAATATTGATTAAGTAGGCTAATGAACCTTGAAGGAAAGGTTGAGCCAACTTAATAAAGTATGAAGTAATCAACATCCTAGTAACGATGAGAGAGAAACTCATACTTCTGTGATAATCAAGAAATGAGCATACATTGATACTCCTGATATGTGCGGAGACTGAATTAAGGTTTGATTCTTGATAAATGTACTTGAAAACCCTAGATGGTTTTATAAGAGAAACATTAACCCTAATGAAGGGTAATGATAAGAGTTGAAATTATAATTGGTTAACAAAGGGGAAACCTTAACTATATTGAAACCATGATGGTAGCATGAGATAATGAGCATAGCTAAGTATGAGATATGATGTTACATATAATACAATTTAATGGGCCTTGTGAGCCATGTGATTAGTTGTTGCCTAGTGAGAGGTGATAAGATGTTTAATGGGCCTTGTGAGCCATGTAATTAGTTTTTGCCTAGTGAGAGGTGACAAGATGTTTAATGGGCATTGTGAGCCATGTGATTAGTTGTTGCCTAGTGAGAGGTGACAAGATGTTTAATGGGCCTTGTGAGCCATGAGAATAGTTGTTGCCTAGTGAGAGGTAACAAGATGTTTATAAAAGTCTCATGTAAGAAATTATAATGTTCAAATAAACTAGGAAATGAAAACTTAGTAAGATAATAATAATAATAATAATAATAATAAATAGATACAATAATAATAATGAAATCTTAACCATACATGGTTTATGCTTATAGCTAAATAAGGGCTATAGTGTTTTGAATATGCTTCAAGGAGATAAGAGGAATACTTGTATTATATAAAGGATGTGAATAAGTATGATGGCTTGGCCAAGGTATAATGCCTAGTAAAGGTGATGTCGTATTCAGTGAGATAACCAAGGAGTGTCTCGAAGGTGGGCGGCGGGAGTTATAAGAAATCACATGGCTAATATCTGCCTTGTTTTCAGAGCTTGTATATCGTGCATAGGGTCCTTATATCATGCAGGAGTGAAATGGTATCGTGCATAGGGCCTTGGGTATCATCCATAGCAAGATCATATTGGCCAAGTAGGGTGATATTGGCCTAGTGAGGTGATATCGGCCATAGTGAAGTGTTTTGATCACAAGTGAGGCAGATATCAGCCACAAGTGATGGAATCTCGTGCAAGGGTAGTGAGGTATCGTGCAAAGGTGCTAAGGAGCAAGAAGGAGCTCAATACTTAACCCTAAGGTGAGACCATGATCATCTTCAACCCTGGATTGAAGCATGATTTTAGGGTTATGATCTTCCTTTATTTTATTCTTCACCAATTGCTTATCCATGGTGATTCCTTGTATATGAAGGAGTTGTGAACGAGCCTTGGACTTTTGATAAGTCATCTTCAACCTTAGGAACGTGGAGCTTTGGAGCTTGGATCTTTAAAGTTGTTCTTAAGGCGGGTTATATAACTTGAACTCAACCATGTTATTATTCATCACCTAAATTGTTATGCTTAAATGAACTACTTTAAATTCTGAAATATTCTGAAATGGTTGATGAAATTATTAGTTCTAGTAGTTTCTCAGACCTGTTATCCTTGTATTAGAACAAGTAGAATGAAGGTCTAGAGCTTGAAGATGATGGTATCACCTTATAAAGTGATATTTTGTTCAAGCACACAAGCAAGCACCTCTAACCCGATATGGTGATGCACCTACTCCACTAAAACCATATGGATATGAGTTTATACTTTCTTGTACGATATGGTAAGGTAGTATACACCTCTTGGACAATATGAGGTCAAGCATACACCCCAAAAACGATATTGGGTTAAGCACACACCTCTTTGCCCGATATGGTGTGAAGCACACACACACCTCTTTGCTTGATATGGTGTGAAGCACACACACACCTCTTTGGTTGATATGGTGTGAAGCACACACACACCTCCTTGTCCAATATGATATGAAGCATACACACACCTCTATGCCCGATATGGTGTGAAGCACACACACACCTATTTGCCCAATATGGTGTGAAGTACACATACATCTCTTTGCCCAATATGGTGTGAAGTATACACACACCTCTCTGCCTGATATGGTGTGAAGCACACATACACCTCATACCCAATATGGTAAGCACACATACACCTCTAAAGTGATATGGGTAGCAAGCACATACCTCATACCTGATATGGTGGAAGCACCTCAAAACCCATATGAAGGAAAGCACCCTAGATGCAATGTACTTGATGGAGTAACACATGAAGTGTCTTATATCAAGTCATACATTAAGAGTTTAATGAATATTGGTTAAGTAGGCTAAAGAACCTTGAAGGAAAGGTTGAGACAACTTAATAAAGTATGAAGTAATCAACATCCTAGTAAGGATGAGAGAGAAACTCATACTTCTGTGATAATCATGAAATGAGCATACATTGATACTCCTAATATGTGTGGAGACTGAATTAGGGTTTGATTCTTAATAAATGTACTTGAAACCCCTAGATGGTTTTATAAGAGAAACCTTAACCCTAATGAAGGGTAATGATAAGAGTTGAAATTATAATTGGTTAATAAAGGGAAAACTTAACCATATTGAAACCATGTTGGTAGCATGAGATAATGAGCATAGCTAAGTATGAGATATGATGTTACATATAATACAATTTAATGGGCCTTGTGAGCCATGTGATTAGTTGTTGCCTAGTGAGAGGTGACAAGATGTTTAATGGGCCTTGTGAGCCATGTAATTAGTTGTTTCCTAGTGAGAGGTGACAAGATGTTTAATGGGCCTTGTGAGCCATGTGATTAGTTGTTGCCTAGTAAGAGGTGACAAGATGTTTAATGGGCCTTGTGAGCCATGAGCATAGTTGTTGCCTAGTGAGAGGTAACAAGATGTTTATAAAAGTCTCATGTAAGAAATGATAATGTTCAAATATACTAGGAAATAAAAACGTAGTAACATAATAATAATAATAAATGGATACAATAATAATAATGAAATCTTAATCATACATGCTTTATGCTTATAGCCAAATAAGGGATATAGTGTTTTGAATATGCTTAAAGGATATAAGAGGAATACTTGTATTATATAAAGGATGTGAACAAGTATGATGGCTTGGCCAAGGTATAATGCCTAGTAAAGGTGATGTGGTATTCAGTGAGATAACCAAGGAGTGTCTCGAAGGTGGGCGGCGGGAGTTATAAGAAATCACAGGGCTAATATCTGCCTTGTTTTCAGAGCTTGGCTCAGGAGTACGGATTACATACTTGCATATATGCAAGCATGTGCTATCGGGTTGAAGATAGCGAGAGACCATGCATTGGTCATTTCGTGTATTGAGATTGATGAGGCGTACGTGCATGACATCTTATGGAACAACAGGATGGAGCCATGGAAGACGTCACCGTTCGTTAGGGAGCTGCGAGAGGAGCTCGATTCTGCTATGATATATGGGTCCTTGGTTCACAAGGTCATCAACTCAATACCTCGTGAACTAGGGAAATGGGGTAGTAGGTTGAATGAGCCATTCATTGCTTCAGATTCACTGAATATACCATGTAGAGTAAGAGGTATGGCGGCTTTAGAGAAACGTAGAGTCCCTTACATTGTTTTGCGGAGTGCTGTTGGTTAGGTTGTTATGATGTGTCTGGTTTTTATTGCTTTTTACCTGCACTGTTATAAGCAGGAGCTGTAATTTCTGGATGATTGTGCCCACAAGAGGGGTGTGGGATGAATAAAAGCGACCCCTGGCTTAACCAAAAAAAATGTGGTATTCAGTGATGAGATGCATAAGATTGGCATAGTCCAATGCCTGTAATAGATACACAAGATTGGCATAGTCCATTGCCTAGAATAGTGTCACAGGATTGATATAGTCCAATAATTGGTTGTTAATAAAAGGATTGGTAATAACCCAATATCTATTTGTTAATCACAAGATTGGTAATAACCCAATGCTTGGATGTTAATCACAGGATTGGTAATAACCCAATGCCTGGTTGTTAATCATAGGATTGGTAATAACCCAATGTCTTGTTGTTAATCACAGGATTGGTAATAACCTAATGCCTGGCTGTTAATTACATGATTGGTAATAACCCAATGCGTGGTTGTTAATCACAGGATTGGTAGAGTCCAATACCTGGCTGTTAATCACAGGATTGGTAATCCAATACCTGGTTGTTAATCACATCATTGGTAATAACCCAATACCCGACTGTTAATCACAGGATTGGTAATAACCCAATATCTGGTTGTCAATCATAGGATTGGTAATAACCCAATGCCTGGTTGTTAATCACAGGATTGGTAGAGTCCAATACTTGGATGTTAATCATAGGATTGGTAATAACCCAATACATGGCTGTTAATCATAGGATTGGTAATAACCCAATACCTGGCTATTAATCACAGGATTGGTAATAACCCAATACATGGTTTTTAATCACAGGATTGGTAATAACCCAATGCCTGGCTATTAATCATAGGATTGGTAATAACCCAATGACTGGTTGTTCATCACGGGATTGGTAATAACCTAATGCCTGTCTGTTATCACAGGGTTGGTAATAACCCAACACCTGGCTGTTATCAAAGGATTGGAAAAGCCAATACCTGGAACAGATTATGATGATGTACATTCACATGACTAGTACAATTCAATATATGGTTAGCAGATTGGCTGAGACCAATAGATAGAAATGAGAACAATTCATGGATGACATACCATGATAATGAGTATCACAGGATAAGCTTGAGATGTTGATATAGTATGATGGGTAAATGATATACATGTTCTTCATATTCCTAATAAAGTGAATAGATGAATTACCGCTCTATCATAGATAGTTGCAATGCTTTAAAAGATGAGAATGTTCTAAACTGCTTATCCTCTACTCAGTTTAATACTATTTACTGTGATAATAACATTGTTGGCGGAGATTTATATCTCTCGCCGGGACAATTATCTCACCCTGTGGGATCCATATTTTTTTAGGTGGACGTGCACGAGGGGGAATGAGACTGTACTACATAGGGAGAATGACCGCAGTAGGGACAACAGTGATAGCTCAGGTTGAGTGTACTGTCTTTCATGTCTTTTAGATAGAAGTCATATGTGTCGTCTCTGTACTCTCAGGTCCTTGGATTTAGTACGTGTTTGTTTTGTGAACAATCTGAGGTTTTGGTTTGTATGCCTCAAGGTTTGTTTTTGCTTTATGTATATGTTTTGAGTAAGCAACTATTATATGTTATCCTTGAGAAGACATGGTACATTGTATGTACAATATATGATCAATTTGAATATCAGGTTTTGGTTCTTCCTTAAAGAGTTTTCCTGGAAATGGACCTCTTTGCAAAAATAGTTTTAATTTTTAGTGATTTTTGTTAATCTGTTTTGTATGATTATTCCACATAATTAGTAACGATTTGGCTGTTGGTTTTGGTGGCGGTCGTTACATACACACTTAGTAAATGATTTAACATGTTAAAATAGGGACACTCTCGGTCGACAAAGTCTTCGACCGAGACACTCTCGGTCGACAAAGTCCTCGACCGAGTATAGCCCTTCCAGTAGGTTCTACAGATGTTCGACTGAGTTAGGAAAGTGGTTGAAAGTGGTTCGACCGAGACACTCTCGGTCGACAAAGTCCTCGACCGAGACACTCTCGGTCGACAAAGTCCTCGACCGAGTATAGCCCTTCCAGCAGGTTCTACAGATGTTCGACTGAGTTAGGAAAGTCGTTGCAATATGCTTACTCCAGACCTTTCCTCGTTCGACAAAGTTCTTGACCGGTAGACACTCGGTCGACAAACTTCTCGACTGAGTTAGGTATTGGACTACACTTTTCAGAATTAAACAACTAGTTGTTGCAACAAAATTAGTGGACACATAACGACTAGTTGAGCACTAAGAACATCCTAGAAAGTGTCTAGAATGTCCCTAGACACTTGTAAGCCATTCCTATAAATAGGATATGCCTTAGGACACTCAAATCACTGAATCATACACACTTGCAATTGAGAATCAATACTTGTGAGCAATTGAGCAATCCTTCACTTGCAAATCATTTCCATAAGCTGAGATTTCGTGTCCTATAGGCTAGAATCTCCTACCCACTGCACTTTCACATTCATACACATTGGATAGGAGATCAAAACACTTGATATAGGATTCAAGCCTTGTGCTAAAGTGGTAAAGTGTATTTTTCCTACTTCTTTCTTGTTCCCTTGTATTACTTGTATTCTCCTTTGCTACTACTAGGGTGGAGGCTACGGAAAGGAGGCTGTTGGAGCTTCTTCAGGTGGTTAAGGTAGCTCAGTGGACTTGAGGTTACTTCAAGAAGGCTGTCTCAAAGGTGAAGCTACTTCAAGAGGAAAGCTACTTCAAGGGGGAGCTTGGAGTTACTTTGAGGAAGGCTGCTTCAAGGTGTTATTGAGACTACTTCTAGGTGAAGGCTATCTCAAGGGTTATGAAGTAGTTGTCTCTTATGTAACATCCTCAAAGGTAATAAAATGCAATTGCTTTAAAAATCCCAGTTGGGAACAACCGGGTAGTGGACTGACTCCCTTGGTATTTGCTAAGGGTGGAACCACTCTAAACACCTTGCCTCCTTCTCCAATATTTTTGTAGTTTCTTGGTTAAATTATTTTGAAATTATCATAAAACCATATTCACCCCCTCTAGTGTTTTTCAATTGGTATCAGAGCAGGTCTTCAAGGAGCCTTAACAGGTCTTGAAGCATGGGGGATGGTGTGATCAACAACCTAAACTT
Organism: Alisma plantago-aquatica; assembly: GCA_963693085.1. NCBI lineage: Eukaryota > Viridiplantae > Streptophyta > Magnoliopsida > Alismatales > Alismataceae > Alisma > Alisma plantago-aquatica. The sequence goes on from OY856410.1 coordinate 3,387,953, forward strand.
GGAAGGAAATTGCGTATCTCGTCCACCACCGTTCGATGGAAGAAATTACAACTATTGGAAGAGAAGGATGCAATTTTACTTTCAAGGCATTGGTTGGGAGCTTTGGAGGATGGTGTCTTCCCCTTATGAGCTTCCTGAAACTGAGTATGTCACATGGGATGCCAATACAGTAAGACAAGCTCAACTGAATGCCAAGGTTGTAAGTATTTATATTGCTCTATTTTGATAAGTGAATTTAATAGGATTTCCTCATGTGAAACTGCATATGATATATGGCATACACTTTCCATTACACATGAAGGAACCATACAAGTTAAAAATTCTAAGATTAGTATGCATAAACAAAAATTTGAACAATTTCGTACACAACCAAATGAGTCTATTAGTGATATGTATGTACGATTTTATACTATTGTTAAGGGCTTAAGTGCATTAGGATAATTCATAAGTGAAGAAGATCAAGTCACAAAGATTCTTAGGTCTTTGCCTCCAAAATACAAGCTCAAAGTGACAACCATTGAAGAAGCAAATGACCTCACCAAACTAAAGATGGAACAACTCATTGGAAATCTAGAAACTCATGAGGTTACCTTAGAGGAGGAAGAAAGACGGGATCTTAAACTTCAAAATGATAGAAGGAAGGACGTAGCCCTCAAAGCAACAAAATTTATCACTCAATAAAGTGATGAAACAAGTGAAGGAGATGATGAAGAAGATGTACTCATTGTCAATGGTAAGAAATATAAAAGGTATAGATCTAACAAAAATTCTAGTGTTTCTTCTTCTTCCTCTCTTAGGTGCTTCGAATGCGGAAAGAAAGGACATGTAAAAAATGAGTGCCCCAAGATAAAGAAAGGGAAGAAAGTCTCTTCCAAGAAGAAGGGAGAGAAAACATACAAAGCTGCATGGGATGAGTCAAGTTATGATAGTGAAAGTGGAGAAGAAAATGTAGAGTGTCTTATGGCCAAAGAAGATGAAAATGAAGACTCAAATGAGGTAAGTCTACTTGATTTATCAAAAGAAGTATTAATTTCTAGTATTGAAGAATTGCATGACAAATATATTGATTGTAAAAAAAAACTAAAAAGATTTACTAAAACTAATGTGGATTTGTATGCTAAATTAAATGATCTTGCTTTTGAAAAAGAAAATATTATTTTTGAAAATTCTACCTTGAAATCATCTTTCAATGATTGCAATATGAAGTTGCTTACTCTAGAAACAAACTATGATTTTCTTTCTCAAGAAAAGGTTGAATTGCTTGCAAAACTAAATGATTTTCAAATTCAACCTATCTTGTGTACTCATCTAGATTATGATGGTATTGTAAAGGAAAGAGATGCTTTATCATCTAATCTAGACCAAGCAAAGTTAGATATCAAAAGGAAAATGGATGAGATTGTTAAATTAAAAAAAGAAATTAGTAGCTTGAGAAATAATGATGTTCTTGATAAGATCCTACAGAATTCTTCTGGTCATACTGGCAGGAGAGGTTTAGGATATATTCCAAAAGAAAAATCTTATCAACCTAAACCTAGGAGAACACAAGAACCCAAAACCAAGATCATGTATGTACCCAAGAACAACTCAACTCAAAATCTTAGAAAGAGAAATGAAATTGATTCCATTTGTTGTCACTATTGCTTGCGCCTTGGACACTATTCTTTTTCATGCTCATACAAGAAAAAGGATGTTGAATTAGTTTGAGTTACAAGACCCCAAACTTAGCAAATTTGAATATGATTAAGTTGAGACCTACAACCTCATTTGAATATTTTATTGTCTTATCTCAACTAAATAGAATAGTACCTTAGCATATTACAACGATTTAAGCTCAAACTGACATAAACAAATTGCTGAAAACAAAGAGAAACAACCTCAGTCGACAAATAGTTCGACCGAGACTCTCCTTGGTCGAGAAAGTATTCGACTGAGGGAATACTTGTATCAAATCTGAAATATGTTGTAAAAACAGTAACAATCCCGGTCGAGAAAATCTTCGATCGAGACAACATCGATTGAGAAAATTGTCGACCAAGAAATCTCATGTAAAACAGCAACAATCTCGATCGACAAAATCTTTGACCGATAGACTCTTCAGTCAAAGTATTTGTCGACCGAATGTAGTTCTATTCAGCTTAAAACATTCAATTGTTCAATTATGTAATCATATTCAGTTTTGTTATTAAATGACTCTAACTAAAGAGGACCATCACATGGGTACCAAAATCTATCTTTTTTGTAGGATTGGGTGGTTTATAGTGGATGTTCTAAGCATATGACCGGCAACAAAAAGGCCTTTCAAACATTTGAAGAAAAGAAAAGCAGAATAATAACTTTTGGAGACAATGGAAAAGGAAAATTTATTGGAATAGGTAACATTGGTACAAATCTTCAAATAAAAAATGTTTTACTTGTTGATGGCCTACATCATAATTTAATTAGTGTTAGTCAACTATGCGATAGTGGCTATGATGTCTTATTCAATAAAACTTGTTGTAAACTATTGATTGAAAACACTAATGAAATCATTTATGAAGGAAAAAGAATAGGAAATTTATATATACTTAGACCTAATTCTATGCAAGCTATTATTGGAAAATGCCTTCTTGCAAAAGATGAATCTCTACAGCTATGGCATAGAAAATTAGGTCATGAAAGTTTCCATGTTATCAAAAAGTTGATTAAATATGATCTTGTACGTGGTTTACCTAAAATATCTTTTGATAAACCTAAAAATTGTGAACCTTGTACTCTAGGAAAGCAAAGCAAAACTTCTTTCAAATGAAAAACAATGCTTAGCACTACTAGATCAATAGAACTTATTCACATGGATTTGTTTGGACCTATGAGAACTCAATATATTAGTGGAAAAAGATATTGCTTTGTCATTGTAGATGATTATAGTAGATATACTTGGGTTCATTTCCTTGCAAACAAAGATGATACAATTCAAACATTCATAAAATTTTGTTCTAAAATTGAGAATTTATTACAAAATAAAATATGTACAATCAGGAGTGATCATGGTGTGGAATTTGAAAATTAAACCTTTGAAGAGGTTTTCACATCTCAAGGATACACTCATAATTTTTCAGCTCCATGTACTCCACAACAAAATGGCATAGTGGAAAGGAAAAATAGATGTCTGCAAGAAATGGCTAGAACAATGTTTGCTTGAACATAATACACCCAAAACTTTTTGGGATGAAGTAGTAAATACAACATGCTATGTGTTAAATCGAGTAACAGTACATTCTCATCTAAAGAAAACACCATATGAACTCATCTTCAACAAAATACCAAGAGTTGATTATTTTCATACCTTTGGTACAACTTGCTATATCTTAAATACCAAAGATGATAAAGACAAATTTGATCCTAAATCACATAAATCATTCTTTTTAGGATATTCAACTTCTAGAAAAGCCTTTAGAATTTACAATACTATTACTAGAAAAGTTGAAGAATCCATCCATATCACTTTTCATGAGGTATCAACTCAAAATGCTGAATATGAATATGAGGACATAAATGAAGTTACTCATCAAATTGAAGGCTTAACCATAACCACAAAAGACGATCAAAATACTGAAAATAATCAACAAAACGAGACACAACAACATGTTCCTAGATTAATCAAAGATCATCCTCAAGATTTAATCATTGTAAATCCGTATGATAAAGTAAAAACACGATCATCACTTAGATATTTTGCAAATATGGCATTTGTATCAATCATTGAACCTAAAAAGGTAAATGAAGCACTACAAGATGAATATTGGATCGTGGCTTTGCAATAAGAATTAAATCAATTTGCAAAAAATGAAGTATGGGACCTAGTTCCTAAACCACAAGACAAAACCATCATTGGGACTAAATGGGTCTTTCGAAATAAACTTAATGAAGCCAGGGAAGTAGTAAGAAACAAAGTTAGATTGGTGGTTCAAGGGTATAATCAATAAGAAGGATTATATTTTGATGAAACTTATGCACTTGTGGCAAGACTTGAAACTATTAGAATGCTATTAGCCATAGCTTCCCACAAAGACATTAAAGTATTCCAAATGGATGTAAAAAGTGCATTTTGAAATGGAATTATACAAGAAAACGTATATGTTGCCCAACCACCTAGATTTGAAATCCCTAGTAAGAGTGATCATGTATATAAACTTAAGAAAGAACTTTATGGGCTTAAACAAGCACCCCGAAACTGTTATGAAAGACTTAAGAATTATCTATTCGATAAAAGTTTTTCAATTGGAAATTCAGACTCTACATTGTTCTTCAAAACATATGAATCAGATTTCCTTGTGGTACAAATATATGTTGATGACATCATTTTTGGTGCCTCAAATGATTCCTTATGCAAACAATTTAGTGACATAATGCAAAAAGAATTTGAAATGATTCTTATGGGTGAATTAACATTCTTTATTAGTTTTCAAATAAAACAAACACCCGCTAGAATTTTCTTAAGCCAAGAGAAGTACACTAATGAACTAATAAAACGTTTTGGAATGGAAAATTGCAAGCATGCTACCACTCCAATGGCCACTTCTGCTAAAAACTGATCATGATGAAGATGGAGAACCCAATGATGATTCCTTATATAGGGCTATGATTGGTAGCTTGTTATACTTAACTACTTCTAGATCGAACATTATGTTTTCCGTCATACTTTGTGCTAGATTTCAGTCTAAACCAATGCAATCTCATTTTTAAGCCGTTAAACGTATCTTAAGATATCTAACCGGTACTACCAACTATGGATTGTGGTATCCTAAAGGCCAATTACTGAATTTAAAAGCTTTTACTGATGTCGATTATGCTAGTTGTCAACTTGATCGCAAAAGCACAAGTGGTGGTTGTTTCTTATTAGGATGAGCTCTAGTATTGTGGTTTAGTAAGAAATAAAATACAATCACCCTTTCTACCACTGAAGCCGAATATATGGTGGATGGCTCATGTTGTGCTCAAGTTCTTTACATACAACAAGTTTTGAATGATTATGGATTTACATTTTTTTCTACGCCAATTTTCTATGATAATACAAGTGCTATAAATTTGGCACACAATCCTATTTTACATAGTCTTGCTAAACATATTGAAATTGTACACCATTTCTTACGGGATCATATTTCTAAAAATCACATATCTCTTCATCATGTTGACACCGAAGAACAATTGGCTGATATTTTTACAAAATTGCTTCCACTTGATCAATTTTAATATATTATAAAGAAGTTACTTATTACTCCCCTAGATGATGTCTTCTTTGATATATGTGCTCCACACTCTTAAAATTATATAGTCTCATACTTGCTTTTCATAACTATGATTAAAAACAAGCTCAAATACCCTTCACAATAATCACTCACAGCAGTTCCATCAGTCTGTAAAAACCTCGACCGATATAGACTCGGTCGACAAGTTTGTCGACCGAGAATCCCTCGCTTGGTCCCCTTTCTCGAGTGACACTCACTGATTATATTTTGAACATTCTAACTCAGAAATAGCCTCGGTTGACAAAATGTTCGACCGAGAATATCTTAGTGGACCCCCATTCGACTGATTTTAAAAAGCAATTTTGATTTAAAAAAACAACGACTATTTTTTTAAATTCTCAACCAAAATGACCATTGGACGACTGAGAGGAGTGTCTGCAGAATCGACCGTTGTGGATCTCAATTGACAAATTTTTCAACCGAGCGGGGTTCTACTTTGCTATAAATAGAGCCAAAAATGGCCTCATTCTTCACCAATTCACAATCTCACTTCACTAGCTCCCCTCTAGTGCTTTCTCGTGAAAATTTTTAGCTATTCTCCACAACAATCTTGCCTTGCTTCTTCTCCATGTCATATCTTCAAGATGGCTTCCTCATCTTCATGTAGAAAGAAGCAAGTTGCGGCAAGGAAAGGAAGGACAGTCTCTCCGGCGCTGACGATCATCAATGACATTCCATTCAACGACGTTGCTGCCAGAGATCGCTATCTAAAGTTCTCCTCAAAGACTCCTCTTCCTTGATGGCCGGTGGACGTAAATGACTTCATCAACATCATTGATCTAGAAGAACTCTTTGAGGTGCAACATCTTTCTGAATTCCTAATTCCATCCTTTCTCTCCTACTCCTCCCAAGCCATAAATGAATTCTATGCCAATCTAGCCACACATCCTGACCATGCTCATTCTTTCTCTTCTATGGTTAGTGGGTATGGTTTTCACTTTTCTGAGGAGGATGTGCTTAATATGCTAAACATTGATGTAGAAGAATATAAGGGGTTTATTGATCTAACCACTGGAAATCCTCTTAATAAGCTCTTATAAGATGACACCACCACTAGTTTGAGTGAAATTAAGAGAGCCATTTTTCTACCCAATACATCTTGCCATGAAGAAAGGGGTACCTATTATGCCATTAATTTAAAACATGAAGCTAGGATAGTTAACCTAATTGTTTCCACCAACATTTATCCTAGAGCAAACAAATCAGAGGTACCTACCTTTCGCATGTATCTCATTTATGCCATTCTAAATAGCATACCCATCATCTTTATTCGCCTTATTCTTAAGAACATGGTTGAGTTTTTTTGGCAATCCTCCCTATGTTGAATTTGTTTGCCAAATTACCCAACACTGTCTTAAGAAAAGTATTGAGAACGTAGGTTTTAAATGTGATAGAAAACCCCAAAACATGACTAGAAATACAGTCGAAAAGATGGGTATTGATTTTTGACATAAGAGGGCTAGGACTGAAGGGGAGCCATCCACCCAAGATATTCCTCCACCCCTCCTACTCCTATCCAACCCATTGATTCCCTATCCAATAACATTACCTACCTAACTGGGGCTACCTATCACTTAGCAAGACAAATGGACTACACTCATCATGCTATGACCTACACCAACCAAAGAATGCAAGCCCTCACTCTAAATGACCCTAAAAACTATCCTTATTCCCACTATCTGGGTCCTCTCTACCCTTACAATCCAACTCAAAACTACACTCAAGTTCCACCTCCACCATCACTTGACCTCTCCCACACCCAATTCTCACCAATGCAACTTCAAGATATTGCTGCCCACTTTCATTTTGATCGTGTACCCACCTTCTTGGAAGCTTATTCCCTCACCAACACAGGTGCACTTGACTGGAAGTCATTGGTGAAGTACTATGGTGTTGCTCCTTTCTTTAGAAAGGATCCTGAGGTTGACGACATTCTACGATATTTTCAATGAGTTGTAATCATGTAGTGAGCTGATTGTAATCACTTTGTAATGGACTGTCTTTCTTTTATGTACTTGAGCTTGTTATTATCATGATAATAAAAAGTGATTACTTTGTGGCTTGAGTTGGACTTATCTTACCTTTGTTTTTTACATTTGAGTATCATATTGAGGGGGAGCATCACATTCAGGGGGAGTAATAATAATAATAGTCTTACTTATAATGATTGGCTATCTTTTTGAAATGACAAAGGGGGAGAAGTAATATAAATCAAAAACAAAATTATATAACTCAAAATTAAATGAGTTTCATAATCTCTTGGCTACACATAAAATGTTGCTATATTCCTTAAAGAGTTGGATACTATGTTCCACATCTCTTTGGGAATAACTAGCACACACTCCATGAATAAACAAGAGAAAGACTGCATCAGATAAATCTCAGGTATGAAACTTATGTCATTTAAATTCCCTTGATTTATATTTTAGAAATGTTTGTCATCTTCAAAAAGGGGGAGATTGTTGGCTAAATTGGACATTATTAAACCCTTTTTTTTATGATGGCAAACATTTCATTCTTATGGATCTAACTTATTATTTGAGTATTTCAGGGATAAACAAACAAGGAAGCCGATAGTTGAAGAACAATACAAATTGGAAGATCAACTTGGTTAGATTACTTTTATTTTCATGATCGTACTCAATGTAAAAACTTGTACAATTATATAATGTACAAGTACATAGATATAATGTAAATCAATTGTTAGATCTTCCCTATCCACTCATAACACTTAGATAGATATTTTCCCTAAGATAGAATAACAATTACACATTCATACACATACTTAGTAAATGATTTAACATGTTAAAACAGGGACACTCTCGGTCGACAAAGTTCTTGACTGAGTATAGCCCTTCTAGTAGGTTCTATAGACGTTAGACTGAGTTAGGAAAGTGGTTGGAAGTTGGAAATGAACGTTGCAATATGCTTACTATAGACCTTTCCTCAGTCAACGAAGTTCTCGACCAGTAGATACTCGGTCGACAAACTTCTCGACCGCGATAGGTTCTGGACTGCACTTTTTAGAATTAAACAACTAGCCGTTACAACGAAATTAGTGGACACATAACGGCTAGTTGAGCACTAAGAACATCCTAGAAAGTGTCTAGAACGTCCCTAGACCCTTGTAAGCCATTCCTATAAATAGGATATGTCTAGGACACTCAAATCACTTAAGCATACACACTTGCAATTGAGAATCAATACTTGTGAGCAATTGAGCAATCCTCCACTTGCAAATCATTTCCATAAGTTGAGATGTTGTGTCCTATAGGCTAGCATCTCCTACCCACTACACTTTCACATTCATACACATTGGATAGGAGATCAAAACGCTTGATATAGGATTCAAGCCTTGTGCTAAAGTGGTAAAGTGTATTTTTCCTACTTCTTTCTTGTTCCCTTATATTATTTGTATTCTCCTTTGCTACTCCTAGGGTGGAGGTTGTGGAAAGGAGGTTGTTGGAGCTTCTTCAGGTGGTGAAGGTAGCTCAGTGGACATGAGGTTACTTCAAGAAGGTTGTCTCAAGTGTGAAGCTACTTTAAGAGGAAGGCTACTTCAAGAGGGAGCTTGGAGTTACTTCGAGGAAGGCTGCTTCAAGGTGTTATTGAAGACTAATTCTAGGTGAAGGATATCTCAAGGTTGTAAAGGTAGTTGTATATTATGTAACATCCTCAAAGGTAATATAATACAATTGCTTTCAAAATCCTAGTTGGGAACAATCGGGTAGTGGACTGACTCATCCCTTAGTATTTGCTAAGGGTGGAACCACTCTAAACCCTTGTCTCCTTCTCCAATATTTTTTTGGGTTGCTTGGTTAAATTATTTTGAAATTATCATAAAACCCTATTCACCCCCCTCTAGTGTTTTTCATTCCCTTTTAGTATGCTTATGTGGTAGAAATGATCTGAGCATGGTGTTTCTTCGTGATGCACTTTTATCTTTGGATCTATTGGGATTTGTAGATCCATCTCTCCTTTAAACAATGTTGCTTCCTGATGTACTTTTACCTTTGGAGCTGTTGGGATTTTTAGACCCATCTCTCCTTTTGAAAATGTTGTTGGAGCATGGTGACCAACAATTTGGTATGTTTATGATGTTGAAGTTCTCTAGTCTGGGTTGCTTCCTTTCTGGGTTGGCGGTGCTCTACTTACTCAACCAACTTCTATCAGCATGGATGTGGTTAGAACACAGAAAATGAAAAGTTGATGTGAAAAACCTTAAGGAATTGATAATTATTGGCCGTTTCTATCCTCTTTCCTAAAGCTTTAGTTCATTGTGTCCTTGGGTAAGGCTTGTTCATTGTTTTTTGTCTCTTTCATGTTGTATTACGTTCTTTGCTACTGATCACTGAGTTCTGTAGGATTTTTCTTTTATTTAGTTTCATCCTTGAGATCTTATGAATTTTAGGTGAAGTCTAGCTACTTTCTTGCTGGATTGGGGCATCCCTATTATGCCCAAAGTGGAGCGAAATTTGAAAGATTGCATTCTGGATCATAAGGAACTTCATGGTTATTTGAAAGGTCATAATTGTGAAGATTCGACATTAAAAAAATGCAGAGTGATAGATGGTTTTAATATTTACTTCTTGCCTCCTTTGATGATGGTCTAGATGATAATTTGTGATAATTTGTGTCTTTTTAATAGTATTCATGAGTATGAGATGGGTTTGATGATTGATATTATTCAGTTTGTATGCAAGGTAATAGTATCCTGGAAAATGCATTCCCCTTCCTCATTAACTATCTCATGTCACTTCCTCCCTCACATACTATTTATGCAAACAACCTATTCTTTCAAAGACCCGCCAGCGCGAAAGAATTCCTTCTCCCTTCTATAGCAGCTTGCATTCGATGCCATATTTCAACTACGAGCATACTTGTTGTTGTTTTGTAAATCTTGAAATCTATTTGATATCTTATAGTCCTTGGTTCTTCTTGACTTCCCTTTTAGTATGCTTGTGCGATAGAAATGATCCGATCTTGGTGTTGCTTCCTGATGTACTTTTATCTTCATAGTTGTTGGGTTCTCTAGATCCCATATCTCATTTTGATAGTATTGTTGGATCATGGTGACCAACAAGCTGGTGTGTCTCTGTTGTTGAAGTACTCTAGACTGGGGCGCTACCTTCCTAGGTTGGCGGCACTCTACTTACTCAACCAACTTATATGATGTGGTTAGGAACATGAAAAATGAAAAGTTGATGCAGAAAACCTTAAGGAATTTATTGGTATTTCTATTATCTTTCCTAAAGCTTCAGCTCATTAGGTGTTTGAGTAAGGCTTGTTCATTGCTTTATTTTTTCTCTCTTTCATTTTGTATTAGGTTCTTTGCTATTGATCGTTGATGTTTTGTAGGATTTTTCTTTTGTACAGTTTCTTCCTTGAGATCTTATGAATTTGAGGCCAAAGTCCAGCTACTTTCTTGTTGGATTGGTGCATCCCTATTATGCCCAACGTGGAGCACAACTCAAGAGATTGCATTCAGGACCAGGGGAACTTTGTGTTTATTTAAAATATCATAATGGTGAAGATCTGACATCAGGAAAGTGCAGGGTGATGGGTGGATTTAATATTTACTACTTGTCTCCTTTGATGATGGTCTAGATATTAATTTGTTGTGTCTTTTTTATTGTTTTCTAGAATAGAGATGGGTTTGAGGATCGATGTTATTCATTTTGCATCTAAGGCAATATTATTCTTTCAACTGTGAGCATACTTGCTATTTTTGTAAATCTTGAAATCTATTGTAAGTACCTAAAATTTGAAGAAAACTTTCAGAGTTCATCAAGACGTTTGGTGTAGTTCATCTTATCTATCATGTTGCAGTTTTTGTTCTATGTCTATCTAGGAATATCAATTGTATTGTTTTTCTCTACAATACCATATTTTTGTGTAGAAATTCCTACCATTGAGTGAGATCTCACATTAGCCTCATATCAACCCTCATTGGAAAAGAATTTTGTCATAAAAAATGTGAGTCGATTATGCATAATGTATCTAGGCTCTCCTACATTGGGTCACTCTACAATTACGTGGTTACATTTAAAGCATGATTAATTATCTTCCTCTATCATTTACTAGGTTTGGGTGTTTCTTATTACCATAATACTTTCTACTTGCATTTATTTAATTACAAACATGGTTGGCCACATATTAGAAATGTTGATGTAGTCATTCAAAAATCAGTATCATTGTTTGGTTCATGAAAATCGACTTTCACATATTTCGACACAACTATTTTAAAATATAATACAAAATAGTTTAAACAAAATGAATTCCATCTACAATCATTCAATATCAGTGTTATGTATATTTCATTATCTAGATTCATGTACGAACTGAGTCTCATCCAATAGGTAACACATATAATTCATTCTCTTTCAAGTTGGCTCATTATCCATTCAGATACATTCAACAAAGAAACATACTAGAGGAATACGTGAGAGGAAGATTCTAAGTCAATTGTTCCTTGACCTTCTTATGGTGTAGTTTTGTGCCATTTTCAAGACTTCAACTGAAATTTCTCCATCTTTTTGAATCTCTATAAACGTTGATACTGATTTCACAATCTACAAAAACTAAATACCATGGATTCTTTTGTCTATGCAGCTCAATATTTAGTTTCCCCTTCTTCGAAGTTCATGTTTGGATAAACATGATTGTAGGAGAAGATACTACTTAAAAGATGTGAATTGAAAAGAATCATCCACTATCAATGGGTGACAAAGAATTCCATGAGGGGTAAATATTTTCTTTGGGTTCATAATTAGTATGTTATGTGTTGCATATTATAATTGCATGAGCTGATAAAGCAAGATATAATCAACTTAAATAATTCTAGTAAATGTTTTCTCATTTTTGTTGTCTGTCTATAGTTTTCTCCATTTTCTGTTAGTCTCGCCTTAGATTATAGTTTTGCAAGAATTGCATTCATATCTCATTGGTGCTAGTACTAGCAAAGTTGTGCTTCAAGACTGCAAACATACCTACCTAACGTACATTGTAACTATAAATAATGTGGAAGCCCATATAAGTGTACATGGCACTAGCCATGGGGTAGTCATGGCAAGAAAGTATGCTCTCTCCTCCATTCATACCTCACCATTTCATCTAAATTGATCAATCATGGATCCTAAGTCCTGATTCAAATGCATTATGGATTGTTTGATCTCTATATCCAGCCCTATCAATTGTTGCTTAGCATCTAGCATTGTTTTACTTTACATCTGAGTGGTGGATAACATAGATAGAATGTCATTCATGTAAATGTCAAGAACTGAATTCAAACAAGATAAAATTTCCTGATGATGTTAAGTAGACCATAGACTTGGAATTGGCTATGTGTAAATCAATGTTTTATGTTTGACCATGGCTATTTTATAAAGATAACACCCACCCTACCATTCAACCATTCATATACACTTTATAAAATTGAGTAGTATGAGACCATCATTAAATCCAATATAAGACCACAAACATCTAAAGAAGGTTATTTCAAATGCAACTCTTTTGTAGTGCTCTTATTATTAGCTTCAATTCAAATGTGTCCTAGTTAAACCTTTAGTGGAGTTAGTTCTGGTGCTACCACGACTGGGAGGATTGTTCCTATTGCCTAAGATAAGTAATATTAGGATAATGAAGGCATCGGAATGGTGGCTTTTATCTTCTTGTTATGTACATCAATCTTGTTACCATGAAGAACAATTGACATGTTCTGACATACCCGATAAAGATCCATGTGCCATATGCGAATGTTCGTGTATGTGAAGGGAGTAGTGACATTATATATAAGCTCACCGAAGACTCTGTTATAATGTAGAACACCTGGATGCTTGCTCATGATTGGGGGATGAGAAACTCCACCTTTTGATGATGAAGATAGAAATGAAGAAGGTTACAAATAATGTTCACTTTTTTGGTTATTGTCCTTAACTACTTTATACTTATTACTGGTGACTACTTCTCAAAATAGCTTGTATGCATGACCAACAAATGTCATCCCAACTTTACTATTAAGTAATACATTTCCTGAATCCATCGACAGAGATTTTTGGTGTACTTTTTTAAATGATTCTGTTGTTGCTTTAATCCTTCTCTATATAATTGGTTATTTAAGCATTTGTGATGAAAAGTTTGGTAAATAAGACTACATTTGGATAATATATCTTGTTAGAAAAGATCACCCACCTTTTCTTTGAACCATAAACAATAAGTGTATTTGTTCTTTTCACCTTTGTCTTGATCACCTTTTATGGATCTTGTTTGTGCTCCTATAATACCTATCATGGACTGCCCATATTCAAGTTTTATGTATGTATGGATGTATGTACCACTTGTTCTGACTTATTCTGCCTATTTAAGTAGCATTTTCATGGTAACTACATTCATTTTGTGTTTATATTTTGTCACAACTAACATGGGAATTTGTCCATACTGCATGCCTAGATTCGAGGGTGTCATATGTATAATCAATCCTTTATTATTACGTGGTCATATGCACTGACATATATTCTCAGTGTGGCTTTTTCTTTGTATCTGGTTTTAGTTTTTTTGTAGTGAATTAAAATAGTACATGAGAGATTTCACCATTGTACCATTGAAATATATTCAAGTTCATACACAGTGATGTTTACACTGACATCTTTAAGGTCATCTTCTGCTTATGCTTATGAAACCTTGAATCATCTTCTACTTGTCAAATGGAAAGGGTAGTCAAATCAACATCAAAAGCACCATGCAGTAGCCATAACAAGAAAGATTCATGCACATTGACATGGTATCTACCATAGTCTATTTGCTTCATGCTAAATATTTCTTGATGCATATGTATTTGATTGACGTGCCATATTCAAAAGAGGTATTGCTGACAACAACATTGGAAAGAACTTCTTCGGCCAGATACCCTAGAATTCAACTAAGTAGCAGCTGGTCATGGTGGATTCATGTGGAGTGAGTAGGGTTGGGAGAAGCAGTGGGTAGAGAGCGAGCATCATACATTTCTAGTATGGATGTTGGTGGTGGAAGGAAGGTAGGAGGACACGGTCCAATATCATCAATGGTGTCGAGGAGGTTGAAGCATTGAAGAATTGGTAGAAGTTGTATTTTCCATAGTAGGCAATTTGTGGGGTTTGGTTTAAGAGAATGTGATGATGAATCCAGTGGTGATAAGTAGCTAATACACTTTCTTTATAATTTTGTAATTGCAACTATATTCATTGAAAACACATGTTAGCAGAGGAAGCTACAATTGGAGAACCATATAGTCCAGATACAAGAATAATGACTAAGATTGCAGAAGCAACATTTGAATTTGATGATTACTGGAGAGTTGTTGATGGACTGCACCGGAGGTAGATCTTAATCAAAACTATTCTTCTAGATGTATGTGCTAACTCTTGTTTATTGTTGATTCTTATTAGGTCAAGCAATAGGACTTTATTGAAAATATGACAAATTTTATGCCAAACACACCCTCATTTCACCAAGCTCCACAACGTTGATTTCAAGGAGTGGCGATGGTCCCACAAAAATTTGGTGTTACTGGATTTTTTGCTGAGCCATGGACCAGAAGACATGGGTGAGGAATTATATTGTGACATGGATGTTATCCAAGATCTAGGATCATTTAGATATATCAATTATAAGGGGTAGGCAACATCTTTTAGTGCCTTTTTTCTACCAGGATAGACAAACTTCATTTTCTAGTTTGGAATAGAAGGATACATCGATTGTAAATAGTTACATTTAGGTGTATATGTTGTTGATATGCTGTCCATTTGTTCCATTTATGGTTATCTTATATGATTCCTGATCATGACCAAATTATGTTGATGGTGCAACTTCAACCAGGGAATGAGCATGCAAAAGAAATCAGAGAGAATCCTCGCACTATTGTGCAACATAGAGTACCACAAAGAAGAGAGAGCAAAAGCAACCAAGATCTCAAATGAGATAAAAGGATTTGGAAGCACCCAGTGCTCTCCATTGTCAACCCTATCGTCTTGCTACTACTCCAAATCATCAAGAACATCATGTTCAAGTGCCATTGACTTCCCACAGGCCACCAAGCATCTTGATGAAACAGTCGTCAAACAACAAATGTGTGAACCACAATCTCTAAATGACAAAATATTTGATAGTAGCAGCCTGAGATCTCCATACAAGTTGTTTGGGAGGGACAAGATGTTGTATATGGTTTCTGGAGAAAGAAGGGAGGAGGTGGAGGATGAAGATGATGGTTCAATCTTGCTTGACATATTATAAGGCTACAAGGTTCTTGGTATCATGTTAAGGTAATCGTTTCATGACATTTTCCGCCCAGTGTAAGTGCATTGATTGCTAATATGGATAAAATAATTTTTTAGGAGAGTGATCCAAGAAATATAGTTATGTTACATGAAAGTTGGATCTGCAATTGCATGTTGCGTCAATTGTTGTTGAAGACTATTTCTGCAATGGCTTTGGATCAGGTGTGTACACTGCTAGAGTGCCATGTCTTGTAATAGCTAGTTGATGATGCACACCAGTTGATGATCTCTATTGGACTTCATCAGTTGAAGCTCATGGTTGAATGAGCAACAATGAAATTGGGTCACTCAGCAATCAAGAATCAAGATGGGAGTATAGTAACAATTGTATAATGGTCCCAAAGGAGCTACTACCACCATTTTGCCTATTTCCTAGTGCCCACATGTCGACCATGACCGGGAGTATCCCTGTGATTACTTGAAAATCCTTTTTCATGAAAAACTAGTGTTATCCTTTTAGAGAAGGACACCTTGTTGTTGCTGCCATCACAATGGACAGTGAAGGCATATAAACTACTATTGATGAGAAGAATGTAACCTCCTTTGTCTACCATGAGGTACAATACTTTTACATATTGTATTGCTCTGTGTTTTCCTTTAGTTTTTTTTGTATCCTTGAAACATGGTTCATATGACTGAAACATTTTTGTTGTTATCTTTTCTCAGAGTTGGGAGCATTGGCTTGTAAGTGAAGTAAGGATTTAAGATATTTGGAGGTGTAGCTATCTTGACTAACGGTTTTCTCATGTCAAAAGAAGTAATATGTTTGTTTGAGGTCATTGAACTTCTTGTGACCAACTATATCCTAGCAGTAGAATCAAATATTGTAGAAATTGCATGTATTTTTTCTCAAACTCATTGATCAATTGATGGAGATTGTATGTACTTCTTTTAGTTTGAAAGAAGTATGCAGGTGTCATGTTTAAAGTCACGTATGTAAGACCACAATCTTTTTTTGATAAATAAAAGGAGAAAGAGTTTGTGGACCAAATGAACGTGGGATTTGAATTGTGTATGTACGCCTAAAAACACAACATATACACACTTATCGCTAAACATAATAGATGATAATAGCTTTTTCTCTATTTTTTGTTGTATGTAGTATTATATGACAAATGTCTTAACTTTTTTTAATTTAATCCAGAAGGTAATATTATTCATTCTACCCTCCTTGTGTAGGCAAAATCGAGACAAAAGATGTACAAAGCCTGCAACTGAAGCGGTTAGCCCAAAACTAAAAAACAAAACATCAACAAAAAAGTGGTCGCAAGCAAGCACAGTGGTACTGCAACTCTATCAAGGGACCATATCCATCAGGTATCCGACCAATATATGACTATGCAAGGTGTATTTATTTGCTGCAAAATCACAAGACCTCTAACCCTCATGGGTGACAGGCTTGGCTCGCTAACCACATAGGGGTCATATCTATCAGTGCCCCAAATGCCCAGCTCTCTCGGGACAGAGCTCAGAACTTTGTGACACTCTCTCTCCATGATACTCACCATCTGCTTGATCTCATAAATCTAGGCAATCAACCTCCATGGATAGGCTCCATCACCCCAAATACACTTCATGGTTTGTTCATTATCATCCTCCATAATGGAGAGCATAATGTTATGATCTTCCACTATCTTTAATGCAATACTACAACCATGTATAAAAGCGTCATTAAGGTTTTCACCAGTTACCCATTGTCTAAATGCAAGCTGAATAAACCCCAGACAGTTTCTCATGCAATGGACAACAAAAAATCTACTGGAACCATCAGGGTGAATCTCTTTCTCAGCGGTCAGGTTCATCTTGAGGTGGAAACATCTGGAGGATGCCATCTTAGTATGTTGATACGTCGTATCTTGGTTCTTTATGCCACAAAACCATGAAGCTCTAACATGGTGTATAGGTTGGGCACTCTCGGCTTTTTGAAGACCTTAATGGCAAGTCTTCGGTTGATTGTAACAACTATGCTCTCCAATAAATCCTTCATCTTCAAAAGGTTACCATCAAACCTGCCTACACATCGATATCTCCAAACAACCCAGAAGACGTGCGATATCAAGCAAGAAATGAGCCATCCCATAAGACCATCCTGATTATACATGTTCTCCCACGATATGAAGAAGTTGTTCATGTCAGAAAAATGAAGCATCTCTTCCATCTGCAAGAGCTCATTGACAATATTCCACAAAAATGGCCACATCACTATGGAGAAAAAGATGGTCCATCGTCTCCACCTGAGAGAATTCACAACAATTGCAAGAAGAAGCCATATGAATCTTGGATTTAATAACATTGTCATCAGTTGGAACAGTTGAATGTTGCATCTTCCAAACAAAAAAGATAGCTAGCTTTTGGAGAAACATCAGATGACTAGAACCAAAGTTTGGGAATTGGATCATTACCGACATTATGCAACAAACAACCTTTTAACGACCTTCAGGCTAAACTCACATGTGAGCAAGTGATGCCACACCAGCATATCATCAATGTCAGCTATAGATGCAAGGGATTTATCTATCATATATGTCTTGTCTTACGTGATAAACTGCACCAGAGAGTCCCAATCCCAACCATGCTCATCATCCAAGAAATCAGAAACTTTAAGTTCGAGCACTATATCCCCTGATTAATTGTGTAGCTAGCCTAGGTATGCTGACACCAATGATCATGCCAAAAAGATAATTTACCTCTATCAACGATCCATAAAGAGTGTGGAATGATCTCTGGGAAACAACTCCAAATCTTCTTCCAATAAGGGGAAGCAAAGGATCCCCTTTTTAGTTGATGTGGGACGACACCACTATGTTGTGTGTAGCTATTGCGGTATTTATCCCTACAAAACTTATCCCAAAGAGAATTTTCTGTAAGTATCTCCCCGCATGCTTTCATCTAAAAAGTTTTAGCAGTGATATGTGGAGAGTGCATCCCTAAACCTCCCATGGATTGGGGTAGCACAAATCTATCCCAAGCGACCCAAGATCTTCTGCAATTACTATCTTGGGCGCTCCATATGAAAGCAGAAAGCACAAGGTTGATCTTGGAGATCACCCCACATGTGTATCTGTTGCATCCATGCAGTAGAGGCTAACCGCAGAAAGTGTATTCTCAACTCGGAATTTTATGCCCGACAATGAAAAAGAAGATTGGCTTTCCAGGCAACAACTTTAGATTTAATCTTATCCAACAAATAGTCAAAGTGATGCACTCTCATACGACCTTTGATAACAAGTATCCCCAGGTATGAGAAGGACTCACCAAGGGGTTTGATATTAAGAAAATTAGAAACCTTCCTCACCACCTCCAGATCGATGCCACCACACATGAACCCAAATTTTGCCTTGTTAACCAATTGTCCAGAGACCGCTTCATAAGCTTCAATAGTTTTATCTATACATAGGAGGGATTTATTGGAAGCTCTAGAGAACAGAACAACATCATCCACATATAGAATAACACCAGGTGCATGACCTTTACCTCTAGTCTTAAAACGATCAAGCTCACTTGTGTGAATCACCCTCTTAATCTTCTAACATAATGAATCTTCAAACAAGATGAACATGAAGGGAGGGGGGGTTTCCTTGTTTAAGCCCGCTGTGCATCTGGAAGAAACTCGTTGTACAATTATTAAGGGTAACACTTATCTAGGTGTTAGCAAAAAAACTCATGCAAAGCTTAATAAGGGCGTTCATCATCCCAAACTTTCTAAGAACAACACTAAGAAAGGACCAATCAATAAGATCATAGGCCTTAGTCATATCATACTTGATCACGATATTGCCGTTGTTATTGTCGCCTCTATCAAGATCATGCATCAACTCTTTGGTCATCCTGATATTGTGAATAATATCTCAGCCTTTCACATATGCTCCTTGCTCATGTGAGATCAATCTCGGCATCATTGGCGCCAGTCGATTCGAGATAACTCTAGCCAGGATCCTCAAAGATACGTTTTTGATAGAGATGGATCTCAAGTCTTTAGTCAACTCCAGTGGGGGGTAGACCCTTTGGGATCAGGGCAATCCTACAATAGAAAATACTACGTTGGAAATCTTTTTCTTTGGAAAAAAACCCAGCCAACTTGACGAATTCATGCTTGATAATGTTCCAAGCCTTTAGATAAAACATTTGTGCGAAGCCATCCAGGACTGGCATCACATCTACATCCATATGCTTAATCGTAGAGAGTATCTCTTCGTCTGAGGGGGAAGCCAAGAGGGAGAAGTTATCATCACCAAAAAGGAGAATGGGGATGTGATCAGAAGAAAAAAAAGCATCCAAAGATGTTTCTTTGGGTAGGGGTTGCTGATAAAATCTCAAAATAATATGTTGTCTCGTCGACCATTCGACGGCTAACCCCTTTTTTCATGCTATTTAGTGTTGATAAGATTTTACATAGAATTTAAGAAAATATGGTATCTTCTTTTCCACCGTAAAAAGTGTGGACAATTAATTCCCACACACCGGAACTAAGTTTTTTACAAGGTGACATGTTCGGACCGAAGACCCTATTCAATAACGCATATTTCTGAACGAAACTCGAATCATAAATTTTATGTTAACAACACATGATATATATAGTAATCTTTACCTGAATAGAACCTGTATTTTCTAATATTTCAACCCAAATCACCACCCAGAATTCGGATATCAATATTCAAACCTAGAATCAATCAGGATTGGTAAAATCTAAAATCGGAACCATTTGTTTCCAAGTTTGGACAAAAATCGAAAGCCCTAGTGTAGATCCGCATCCTCACTCTCAACACCTGATGATAGAGTGACATAGGGGTTGCCAAAAATACATCCCTTGCCAGGCTTGCCTCCAACCGTCCACTAGCTCCACGATTCCAACAAGATGGTCCGGAACTCCTGATCAAGCAAAAGAGCACTCAGGTCCAAATTTGCCAAGATGAGGACAACTCCAATAAGACTCGTGCTCTCACCGCCGTCTCTCACGTGGTTTCGTTACTCCTGCTACAAGAAGTCCTCCAACCGTCCACTAGCTCCACGATTCCAACAAGATGGTCCGGAACTCCTGATCAAGCAAAAGAGCACTCAGGTCCAAATTTGCCAAGATGAGGACAACTCCAATAAGACTCGTGCTCTCACCGCCGTCTCTCACGTGGTTTCGTTACTCCTGCTACAAGAAGTCTTCAACTTGGCTAGGTAAGCAGTCAGTTCCCGCAACCTCTGTGACGAATGTTTTGGAAAAACGACAAAGCAATTCCCGCCCGCCCATAAATTCCAAAATAATTTCCACTCACACCACCCACACCCCACCTGCTGCGCTCCGCTCTCGCCTTCCTTTCTTTCGTCGCTCCTCCCCCATACTTGTTGCCACTCTCTTCTCTTCGGTACACTTTTTTCCTCCGCGCTGTTTCCTCCCACCTTCCTCCCGCCCCTAAACTCCACTCGAGAAAATAAATCCCTAAGAAGAACCAAAATCCGTCTCGGCAGATGACATCCGTCGTCGACTCGCGCATCATCCGCAGCAAGCTCGACTACGCACACTCATGGAGACGGCGGCAGAGACCATCCAAGGTAATGCGGACTCTTCTTCTTCAATCGATTCTCTCTTGCTTCTACGGTGTTCCATGATCCTAACGGAGCCTTCGTTTTGATTCTTCTTCTAGTTCGCCCCAAAGGCAGCATGTCGTCCCGCTCCCTCTCCATCTCTTCATCGACTCCCTCCCCATCGACCCCGGCGGCGCCTGCGCTCGTACTCTCCGGTTCCGGGTCAGCGAAGGCCATGGATAACCAGCCTTTGTCCGCCAGGAACAAGAAGTACGTGAAGCAGGTCACCGGGCGGCGCAAGGACACGGACCTCCACCTAGCGGCGCAGAGGGGCGACCTGGCCGCCGTCAGGCAGTACCTCGGCGAGATCGACGTCGGGGTGGAGGACGGGTTTGACCCGGACGTCTTGGCGGAGATCCGGACTGCCGTTGTCGGAGAAGTAAACGAGGCAGGACAGACGGCGCTCATGATCGCCGCGGAAAAGGGCGGGTTTGATGTTGTTGTGGAGCTGATGCGGTACATGAATGAGGAAGGCGTCGCCAAGAAGAGCTTCGCTGGGTACGACGCGATGCACATGGCGGCTAGGGAAGGGCATCATGGTGAGTAGTATAATGTTTGGATTGAATTTACTGTGGGGTTTCGCTTCGATTCGTTATTCAGTTTGAGATTCTGTAATTGAACGTGTTTGGTATAACTTATTAAGCCCCGAGTTTTGACCAGTAAGTATCACTCACCCCAATTTTAGATCTAGGTGGTCAACGAGATTTATCGGCTTAACCAATTCGAGCGTTTTCACGAGGGGAATCCGATGTGGTTACTTTTGACTGATAGAAAGTAGCAATAGTTTTCTTAATTTCTGGAACCCCCTTTCTAACAAACCAATAACCATCTACTTTAGACCGGCAGAGGCAAGTGGATTCTACTCACTTCCGTTTCCTCCTAACAAAAAGTGATGGCCATCTACTTTAGGCCAAGTTTCGGGTATTGCCAGTCTAATGACACATGCCAAATATACAATCTAGTAGTCTAATAATAATAACAATTAAACAAACTCTTAAGTTATGTGTGTTGAACAACGGGTTTAATCCCAAGTTGTCTGTGTGTGGAGATGTGTATCCATATATAAGTTAACGGCCTACTCCTTCCATTGTCAATTGATTTTGGGATGGGTCCCCAATTTGAATTATATATTAGCCGTGTTAGTCCTCCTTTGGTTTCTCCCTAACAAATGGTATCTTCTTGACCTATGAGATATCTCCTTATTAGTTTATCAAACGGCAATCGTTAACGTCACCTACTGTGGAGCACTGTCCACTTTCTGGATTGCCCAGACATTTTTATCGCAGAGCAGTTGGATTAAATATAATGTAAATAAACGCAGCTTTTGTTGACTTTACATAATGTGATTCCAAATTTCTCCAATTTTACATCTCTGCTTCTGATCTGCCTTGGGTCTGACGTGATTGTTACTTAAAAATTCACAATTGTTTCATCAACAGCGATCGTGCAGGTCCTCCTGAACCACTACCCAAACCTCAGCAAGACGCTGGGTCCATCAAAAACAACCCCACTCATATCCTCTGCGACGAGAGGCCACACCGCCGTCGTCAAGGAGCTGCTGTCTCACAATTCCAACCTGCTGGAGCTCGCGCGGCAGAACGGGAAGAACGCCCTGCACTTCGCTGCGCGACAGGGTCACGTGGAGACCGTACAGGCACTTCTCGACATGGATCCTCAGCTGGCAAGGAGGACCGACAAGAAGGGTCAGACCGCGCTACACATGGCCGTCAAAGGAACCAACTGTGATGTGGTCAAGTTGCTCGTTGATATTGATCCTGCCATTGTTATGTTGCCGGATAGGTACGGGAACACGGCCTTGCATATTGCCGCCAGGAAGAAGAGAGTCGAGGTAATTATTTGTAACTCAAAACCTGTTGTTGTCTTAGGCATTTGTGTAAGAAGAGAGTTGCTGAATGTGGGATAGTGCTTGAATTCGTCTTACCTGTGCTTAGCATTGTGAGTGTACGTTGTTGTACTTATAAACGTCTGCCTAACTTATTCATCGCTCCTTTACAGATTATGAAAGTCCTGCTACTCCTTCCCGACACGCACGTCAACGCACTGACACGTGAACACAAGACGGCACTCGACATAGCAGAGCTCCTCCCTCTCTCAGAAGAATCAACCGAGATCCGCGAATACCTCTCCCAGAACGGCGCGGTCCGCGCAAACGAGCTGAACCAACCACGAGACGAGCTCCGGAAAACTGTCACAGAGATCAAGCATGACGTCCACACACAACTAGAACAGACCAGAAAGACCAACAAGAACGTCCTGGGCATCTCTAAAGAGCTCCGGAAACTCCACAGGGAAGGGATCAACAACGCCACAAACTCCGTAACAGTCGTGGCCGTCCTCTTCGCCACAGTAGCATTTGCAGCCATATTCACCGTCCCTGGAGGGAACAAGACCGACGGGGTCGCCGTGGCTCACACGAAGTCGTCGTTCAAGATCTTCTTCATCTTCAACTCGCTGGCGCTGTTTACGTCCCTTGCAGTCGTCGTCGTCCAGATCTCGCTGGTTAGAGGAGAGACCAAGTCCGAAAGGAAGGTTGTCGAGGTGATCAACAAGCTCATGTGGTTGGCGTCCGTGTGTACCACGGTTTCGTTCATGGCGTCTTCTTATATTGTAGTTGGGAGGAGGTTCCAGTGGGCTGCGATCTTAATTACTGTGATCGGTGGGGTTATTATGGCTGGTGTGCTGGGTACAATGACGTATTACGTCGTCAAGTCCAAGCGGCGTTCCATGTCGATTCGGAAGAGAGGCAAGTCGGCTAGACAGAGTGGGTCTAATTCTTGGTACCATTCCGAGTTCTCCGAGGATGACTTCAACCATATATATGCCATTTAGAGTCAGGCAGCAGGTTCCGTCACCCATTTTATCTTAGCAAAACAGGGTGCCCGGGTAATGCCTGCCAGATGGTGATGCTGCAATAAGTTTTTTTGTTTACTCTTCTTGACGTTCCAAGAATGTGTATATACTATGTGAATCACTAATGGGTTCATTCATTTAAGTTGGTTGGTGAAGAGGAATACCGATGTTTGGTTCTTCATATCAGATTCACAAAGATTACGTGGACTTTTTATGGGGCTAGTGTTCCACTGGAGATAGCTTGGTTGATTGTTTGTGACAATCTCACTTCATTTCTACTTTAATGTTTGTTAGCCCTTGCTTAACTTGAGATGCATGTATAAAAACAAATCTTTAACAATCAATCTAGTACCTCTCTCTTATAAATTATGTGACAGTACCATATTGGCGGTACCACATTTTTTGTCATTCTTCATGATTAACTATATGATAGAATTCATATAGTTTATTCCATATTTTTTCATTTTTTTTACTTTAAATTCACTCATTTCATACATCAGCCATTCGTTCAGGGTTTACGCATAGATTCTTTTCGACTTATGTAATTTTTTCCTTCAATTGAAAATTTTTCAAATATTTTTCAGAAGTAGCTCAATTGAATTATCCACAAATAAAATATTTACGTCCAATCTCTACTGGAAATTCAATTGTCTTATTATCTCTCTTCAAAAATCAATGTCATTATTTTAATGAAAAAGATATTCATTTCAGAGCCATATCCTTTTGACAAAGGAAAGAGACATACACGTCCCTCAAGTTTTTAATCTCTCATCTTCTCTCAATTTTTTTAGTTAGAATTTTATTTTTTACAGAAATAACCACGGGATTAAAGCCTAATTTCTCTCTGCACTCAAAAGCTTCCAGATTGTCTGAAACACATATAAGGGAAGTATTTGTTTCCTACATAGAGAGGATGTAGTTTCTCACGCCAAGAATTTACCAGACCACTACAAATCTTATCCTCATCGTTGTTTGCTGGCTTTGTCTTTGATCTTTGTCGTACATATTCAGATTAGATTGCTTGATATGATGCATCTTCCTCCACAACAAGCTAGGCGGGCCTTGTTGTCTAAGTCTTCCATCACCACCATATCCCTACAAGTGGGATTAGAGCAATTTATCACCGGATCTCTATCATGACACAAAAATACAACATCAAGAAGTTTGATAGCTCGAAGAGCTTATCTCTCTGGCAAATCAAGTGCAAATCAAGTGCAAATCTTGCCTCATGCAAGGAGTCCAAAAGGCTCTTCTCAGAAAGGAGAAGATACCAAAATCAATGATGATTAAGCGGAGGGAAGAGATTGATCAAAAGGCTCGTACGATCATCTTCTTTAGCTTGGAAGATGAAGTCCTTTGTGTGGTTGTACATATGAAAAACTCCAAAGAAGTTTGGAATGAACTTGAAGCACTCTACACTAAGAAGTGAAAAACCACTAGAGGGGGGGTGAATAGGGTTTTAAAATTATTTTAACAATTATTTAACTCAAACAACCACAAATGAAAAAGCAAGAAGGAGACAAGGGATTTAGAGTGGTTCCTACCTTAGCAAATACTAAGGTAGTCAGTCCACTACCCGGTTGCTTACCCAACCGGGATTTAAAAAGTATTAATTTTATTACCTTCACAAGGAATTACACAAAATACAATACTTTCTTACACCCCTTTGAACAACCTTCACTTTGAAGTAGATGCACCAACCCGAGGTAGCCTTCTTGAAGTAACTCCAAGCTCCCCCTTGAAGTAGCCTTCCTCTTTGAAGTAACCTCCCGTTGCACCAGCCTTCTTGAAGTAGTTCAAAGTCTCCTTCTTCACCAAGAAGATCACGACCCTCTCCAATCCGCAGCCTCCAACCTAGGAGTAGCAAGGAGAGTAAAAGCAATGAAAGTGAACAAGAAAGGAAAATAGAAATTACAACTTATCCTTTGAAGCACAAGGCTTGATTTGCCTATATCAAGCGTGTAGATCTCCTAACCAATGTATATGGAAGTGTGATTGCTGTGGATAGGAGATACTCTAGCCTATAGGACACGAAATTAGAGCCAAGAGAAAAATAGCCAATTGCAAATGTGCTCAATTTCTCACAAATAGGTTGCTCAATGCAAGTGTATGCTCAAAGATAGGTCAAGTCTGTAATTGGTAAGTTTAGGTGTCCTAAGGCATGTCCTATTTATAGGAATGACCTACAGGTGCTTAAGGACGTTCTAGACACTTTCTAGAGGGTTCTAAGTGCTTAACTAGCCGTTAGGTACACTTTAGTTGCTTTTAGCAACATCTAGTTAATTAATTCTACAGTTGCTGTCAAAGTCCATCTCGGTCGAGAAATTGTCGACCGAGATACCTACTCGGTCGAGGTTTTGTCGACCGACAAGCTCTCTGGATCAAATGTTTGCAACGTTCATCTCCAACTGCCAACTACCTTGTCAGTTGTGTCTAACGACTACTTGGGTCTTTCTCGATCGAGAAGTTTGTCGACCGAGAGTGTCTCGGTCGAGGATTTTGTCGACCGAGATTGACCCTGTTTCAAAGTTTCAAATAAAGGCATTAAGTGTGTGTATGAGTGTGCATATATGACACTATTGAAGGGGATGACCTATCTAAGTTTGGTGTTTAGCTAGGGAAGATCTAACACTTGATTTACATGAAGTCTAAGTACTTGTACATTATATGTTTGTACAAGTTTTTACAAATTGATTACATTTCATGAAAATACAAACATTAAGCATATAGATTTCCCTGATGCTTTGTCATCCACCTTATTCCTGCAACACTCAAGTAGCACATTAGATCAACAAGAATGAAATGTTTGTCATTATCAAAACAAAGGGATTTACTGATGTCCATTTTAGCCAACAATCTCCCCCTTTTTGAAGATGACAAATATTTCCAAAATATAAATCAACTCATTTAAAAATAAATTTAGTTTCATACCTGAAGTTTACTTTGTGAATTTCTTCTCTTGTTTATAAAATGTGTGCTTATTATTCCCCATGAATTATGGAACATGAAATCCAATTCTTTTAGGGAATATAGCAACTTTCAATGTAAAGCCAAGAGTTTATGAAACTCATTGATTGAGTTTTGCACATATGATTTATATTTATTTTTATTTCTCCCCCTTTGTCATTTCAAAAAGATATCCATTAAAAACAAGAAAACTCCCCCTTAATTAGATGTCCCATCAGATCCTAAGAAAAAGATGTCCATTTAAAAACCAAAAATGATGCAAATAGGAACCTTTTTAAGAAGCACAAATATCAAAGAAAACATCATCTAAAGGAGTGATAAGCAGTTGCTTCCTTATTTTGTTGAATTGATCTAGTGGAAGAGGTTTTGTAAAAATATCAGCCAATTGATCTTCCGTATCAACATGATGAAGGGAAACATGATTTTTAGAGATATGATCCCTTAAAAAGTGATGACGAATTTCAATATGTTTAGCTCGGCTGTGTAAAATAGGATTGTGTGCTAAGTTTATAACGCTTGTGTTGTCACAAAAGATAGGCGTAGATGAAAGAGTGAAACCATAATCGTTTAACACTTGTTGCATATAAAGTACTTGAGCGCAGCAAGATCCGGCTGCCATATATTCAACTTCAGTTGTAGAGAGGGCAACCGTGTTTTGTTTCTTACTAAACCAAGATACTAAAGCTCTTCCTAACAAGAAACAAACACCACTAGTGCTCTTGCGGTCAAGTCGACAACCAGCATAATCAGCATCAGTATAAGCTTTAAAATCCAAGGATTGTCCTTTTGGGTACCATAAATCAAAACATGTGGTGCCAGCTAAGTATCAAAGAATCCGTTTAACTGCTTGAAAATGAGAGTGCATGGGTTGTGATTGAAATCGAGCACAAAGACCAACGGAAAACATGATATCCGGTCTTGAAGCGGTTAAGTAAAGCAAACTACCAATCATGGCTCTATATAAGGAATCATCAATGGGTTCCCCATTTTCATCCTTATCAATTTTAATAGAGGTAGACATAGGAGTAGCAACATGTTTGCACTGATCCATCCCAAAACATTTTAAGAGTTCTTTAGTATACTTTTCTTGGCTTATAAAAATTCCGGCAGGCGTTTGTTTAATTTGAAAACCAAGAAAAAAAGTTAGTTCCCCCATGAGGCTCATTTCAAATTCTTTTTGCATAATGTCACTGAATTATGTGCACAAGGATTCATTTGAAGCTCCAAAAATAATGTCATCAACATATATTTGAACAACTAGAAAATCAGATCTATATGTTTTGAAAAATAAAGTAGAATCTGAATTTTCAATAGAAAAACCATTATCAAAGAGATATGTCTTAAGCCTTTCATACCAATTCCTAGGTGCTTGTTTTAAACCATAAAGTGCTTTCTTAAGTTTATAAACATAATCACCTTTTTCTGGTATTTCAAAACCAGGTGGTTGGGCAACATATACTTCTTCTTGAATGATTCTATTTAAAAATGCACTTTTTACATCCATTTGATAGAGTTTGATGTTTTTGTGTGCATCTATAGCTAGTAACATTCTAATAGCTTCAAGTCTTGCTACTGGTGCGTATGTTTCATCAAAGTCTATTCCTTCTTGTTGATTGTATCCTTGTGCTACTAACCTAGCTTTATTTCTTATTACTTCCCCTGCCTCATTTAACTTATTCCTAAAAACCCATTTAGTTCCAATGATGGTTTTATTTTGTGGTTTAGGAACTAAATCCCATACATCATTTTTAGTGAATTGATTTAACTCTTCTTGCATTTCTATTATCCAATAGTCATCTTTAAGAGCTTCAGATACCTTCTTAGGTTCAATAATAGAAACAAAGGCCATGTTTGCAACATCCTTAAAAGAAGAACGAGTTTTGACTTTATCATTAGGATTTCCAATAATTAATTCTTGAGGATGATCCTTAATGAGTCTAGGTATAGGTTGTGTCTCATCTGTGTTATTGCTTGTAGTATTTTTCTCACTATCATTGGGTATGGACAAGTTTTCGAATTGATGAGTGAGATCAACTATTTCCAGATTTTCTGATTTTGTCTCTTCATGAAAAGAAATATGAATAGATTCCTCAACTTTTCTAGAAATAGTGTTGTAGACTCTAAATGCTTTGCTAGAGGTAGAATATCCCAAAAAGAATGCTTTATGTGATTTAGAATCAAACTTATCTCTATCCTCTTTAGTGTTTAAGATATAGCATGTGGATCCAAAGGTATGAAAATAGTCAACTCTAGGTTTCTTAGTATGTATTATTTCATATGGTGTTTTCTTCAAATAGGAGTGAACAATTACTCTATTTAACACATAGCATGCAGTGTTTACATCTTCAGCCCAAAAATTTTTAGGTGTGTCATGTTCGAGCATCATAGTCCTAGCCATTTCTTGTAGTGATCGATTTTTCCTTTCAACTATACCATTTTGTTGTGGAGTGCGTGGAGCAGAAAAGTTGTGAGTGTATCCTTGAGATGTGCAAAATTCTTCAAATAAATGATTCTCAAATTCTCCACCATGATCACTTCTAATGGTACATATTTTGTTTTGTAATATATTTTCAATCATAGAACAAAATTTTATAAAAACATGAATAGTGTCATCTTTGGTTGCAAGAAAATGTACCCATGTATATCTACTATAATCATCAACAATAACAAAGCAATACCTTTTCCCACCAATAGATTGTGTCCTCATGGGTCCAAATAAATCCATATGAATTAATTCTAAGGATCTAGAGGTGCTAAGTACACGTTTGGGTTTAAAAGAGGTTTTTGTTTGCTTACCTAATGTACATGGTTCACAATTTTTGACTTGATCAAAAGATAAATTAGGCAAGCCACGAACAAGATCATATTTGACTAACTTTTTGATAACATGTGAACTAGCATGTCCTAACTTTTTATGCCATAGTTGGAAAGTATTTTCATTTGCAAGTAAGCATTTTCCTACGACAGATTTGATAGAGTTAGGTCTAAGAATATAAAGGTTTCCAATTCGTTTACCTTCATAAACAACATTTGTAGTGTTTTCTATTAATAACTTGCAGCAATTTTTGTTAAATAAAACATCGTATCCACTGTCACATAATTGACTAACGCTTATTAAATTATGGTGCAAACCATCAACGAGTAGAACATTCTTTATTTCAAGGTTTGTACCAATGTTACCTATTCCAACAATTTTACCTTTACCATTATCTCCGAAAGTGACTGTTCCACTCTTCTTTTCTTCAAAAGTTTGAAATGCATCCTTGTTTCCGGTCATGTGTTTGGAACATCCACTGTCGACCACCCAATCCTCTTGCGAGTCTTCATCATCTTCTCTTGCCATTAGACATTCTACCTTTTCTTCTCCACTTTCACTCTCACTTGACTCATCCCATCCAACTTTGTAAGCTTTTTCTCCCTTCTTTTTGTGTGAGCTTTTCTTTCCTTTCTTTGTTTTGGGGCATTCATTTTTGAGATGTCCTTTCTTTCCACACTCAAAGCACCTAGGAGGAGAAGAAGAGGAACTAGAAATTTTGTTAGATTTAAATCTTTTATATTTCTTACCATTGACAATCAAGGCATCTTCTCCTTCTTCTTCACTTGACTCCTCACTTTCTGGTGTGATAATTTTTGAAGCTTTTAGAGCCACATCCTTCTTTTTCCCTTGTTGAAGTTCGCGTTCTCTTCTTTCTTCCTCTTCTAGGGTTGCTTCATGAGCTTCTAGATTGCCAATGAGTTGTTCCATTCTCAGTCGTGTGAGGTCATTTGCTTCTTCAATGGCCGTCACCTTGGGCTTGTATTTAGGAGGAAGTGATCTAAGGATCTTTGACACCTGATCTTCTTCAAGAACAACTTTTCCTAAAGCATTCAAACCAATTTACAATAGAAGAAAATTTTGCATACATTTCACTAATTGATTCATTCAGATCCATACAGAAGTGTTCAAACTTTTGTTTAAACATACTAATCTTAGAATTCTTAACTTGAACAGTCACTTCATAAGTTATTGAAAGTCTATGCCAAATTTCATAGGTTGTATCACAGTTTAATATCCTATTAAATTCTCCTACTGAAATTGAACAATATAGAATACTTACAGCCTTTGCATTCATTTGAGCCAATTTTACCGTATTGGTGTCCCAAGCCGCATATTCCACTTGAGGAAGCTCATAGGGGGTAGACACCATCCTCCATAGATCCCAGCCGATCTCTTGGAAGTAAAATTGCATCCTTCTCTTCCAGTAGGTGTAATTTATTCCATCAAACGTAGGAGGTCTAGCCACAAGTGTTCCCTCAAGGTTAAGGTTGTTGAGTACCCCGTCACCCATTCTTCAAGACTTGGTTAGGGTTCCTTGAAGCCTTCTCTGATACCAATCGAAAAACCACTAGAGGGGGGGTGAATAGGGTTTTAAAATTATTTTAACAATTATTTAACTCAAACAACCAAAAATGAAAAAGCAAGAAGGAGACAAGGGATTTAGAGTGGTTCCTACCTTAGCAAATACTAAGGTAGTCAGTTCACTACCCGGTTGCTTACCCAACTGGGATTTAGAAAGTATTAATTTTATTACCTTCACAAGGAATTACACAAAATACAATACTTTCTTACACCCCTTTGAACAACCTTCACTTTGAAGTAGATGCACCAACCCGAGGTAGCATTCTTGAAGTAACTCCAAGCTCCCCCTTGAAGTAGCCTTCCTCTTTGAAGTAACCTCCCGTTGCACCAGCCTTCTTGAAGTAGTTCAAAGTCTCCTTCTTCACCAAGAAGATCACGACCCTTTCCAATCCGCAACCTCCAACCTAGGAGTAGCAATGAGAGTACAAGCAATGAAAGTGAACAAGAAAGGAAAATGGAAATTACAACTTATCCTTTGAAGCACAAGGCTTGATTTGCCTATATCAAGCGTGTAGATCTCCTAACGAATGTATATGGAAGTGTGATTGCTGTGGATAGGAGATACTAGCCGATAGGACATGAAATTAGAGCCAAGAGAAAAATAGCCAATTGCAAATGTGCTCAATTTCTCACAAACAGGTTGCTCAATGCAAGTGTATGCTCAAAGATAGCTCAAGTGTGTAATTGGTAAGTTTAGGTGTCCTAAGGCATATCCTATTTATAGGAATGACCTACAAGTGCTTAAGGACGTTCTAGACACTTTCTAGAGGGTTCTAAGTGCTTAACTAGCCGTTAGGTACACTTTAGTTACTTTTAGCAACGACTAGTTAATTAATTCTGCAGTTGATGTCAGAGTCCATCTCGGTCGAGAAATTGTCGACCGGGATACCTACTCGGTCGAGGTTTTGTCGATCGACAGGCTCTCTGGATCAAGTGTTTGCAACGTTCATCTCCAACTGCCAACTACCTTGTCAGTTGTGTCTAACGGCTGCTTGGGTCTTTCTCAGTCGAGAAGTTTGTCGACCGAGAGTGTCTCGGTCGAGGATTTTATCGACCGAGATTGACCCTATTTCAAAGTTTCAAATAAAGGCATTAAGTGTGTGTATGAGTGTGCATATAAGACACTATTTA
Organism: Alisma plantago-aquatica; assembly: GCA_963693085.1. Taxonomy (NCBI): domain Eukaryota; kingdom Viridiplantae; phylum Streptophyta; class Magnoliopsida; order Alismatales; family Alismataceae; genus Alisma; species Alisma plantago-aquatica. Next base: position 3,420,493 of record OY856410.1, read on the forward strand.
AGGGGATGACCTATCTAAGTTTGGTGTTTAGCTAGGGAAGATCTAACGCTTGATTTACATGAAGTCTAAGTACTTGTACATTATATGTTTGTACAAGTTTTTACAAATTGATTACATTTCATGAAAATACAAACATTAAGCATATAGATTTCCCTGATGCTTTGTCATCCACCTTATTCCTGCAACACTCAAGTAGCACGTTAGATCAACAAGAATGAAATGTTTGTCATTATCAAAACAAAGGGATTTACTGATGTCCATTTTAGCTAACAAGAAGTCCTTTACCACTGAGCTGGTACTAAAGAAGCATCTTTTCATGCTTCACATGGAAGATGGTGGTTCCTTGACGGATCTTCTTGGTGAGTTCAGTGAAATCATCCATGACTTTGGGAAAACTAACATGATAGAGGAGAAGGATCAAGCATTTTTTTCTCTGTTCCCTTCCATCGTTCTACAATAATATATGAGATGTGATGACATTTTTTGAAGTCAAATGTCATCTCAATCCAGAAAGTCATTCACCAATGAGATTGTACTAAAGAAGCATCTTTTCATGCTTCACATGGAAGATGGTGGTTCCTTGACGGATCTTCTTGGCGAGTTCAATGAAATCATCCATGATCTTGGGCAAATCGACATGATAGTGGAAAAGGATCAAGCAATTTTTCTTTCTTTGTCCCATTCCATTGTCCTACAATAATATATGAGATATGATGATATTTTGGGAGTCAAAGGTTATCTCACTCCACAAAGTCAAAATCCCCTTGACTAAATAGAGAAGTATCTTACTTCATTGAAAGAGCATGTGGTGAAGCATTGGTCACTAGAGGACGGGAGAGTCCATATAAAAAAGACTCTAAAAGTCTAAAGGAAAATAACTACATTTCAAAGTTACCTCAATACAAGAGGTTCAACTATTGCAAGAAGACATTCATATCCGGGATGAACGCTACAACTTGCAAAATAAGTAAAAGCATGAGAAATCTAATGAAGATGTAGCACATGCAAATGTGATCCATGGAGGTTCTAAAGTCGATGGCTATGTTCTTACTTAATCACCTTCATATGACTACAAGAAGGATTGGGTTCTTGATTCAGTATGCCTGTACCAAATGACCAAGTGCAAGGATTATTTCCATACCAACGGGTCACATCATGGTGGAGGTATCTTATTGGCTGATAATTGTCCTTGCAAGACGATTGGTATTGGCACGGTAAAAATCAAGATGTTTGATGGTGAATTCAAATGACTGACAAATGTTTGACATGTTGGTGGGTTGAATAAGAATCTCATCTCATTGGAAACACTTGAAGACATGGATTGCAAGTCCTATGGTGAAAATTGAGGTATCAGTAGGATTGCAAGTTCTCTGGTGAAAATAGAGGTATTGATATTCCTAAAGTTGATCATGTCCTCATAAAGAGGGTGTAATGTTCACACAAACGGTACATCTTGCAAGGTTCTACTATCTCAAGATCCACAACAGTTACAATTTCATGTGAAGACACCAGAAGGCTCTAGTACATGTATTTGGGACACATGTTTAAGAAAGGGATTATGCTTCTAAGTGAGAGTGTGACAACCCACCACAACAAGGCAAGATTACTCAACACAAGGTGCAGAATTATCACTAACAATCACATTACCACAAAATAGGGTAACTTAAAATTGATCTAATAAATTAAAACTGATCTGATATGACCATCTCAAGCAGAAACATATACATTATAAGACCCCTGACCTATCTTAGTGCTTGATCTTGCTTGCTTTGCTTAATAAGATTCTTAGAACCTTAATCTAATCTCTTGAGATGCCTTAATAACATGTGGCACATTTATTGTAACATCCCTGACTTGGGTTATGAGCTAACCCTAGGTGTTTTGCTTAATTATGTGATTAGGCACTTGTGGTTATCTTTTTATATGTAATTAAATCTTCTGAGGAACAAATATTTCCATTTCTGTCCTTTTTGAACAATGTTGTAATATTGTTTTGTTAAAAATGGACTTATGTGCAAATTACCCAATTAGAGGGGTTAACTTACAAATTGCACATGTAAAGATGTTCCTCTAATGTTAAGACATCATGAGAATGAATATGATGTAGTGATATGGATTCTCCAAGCTTGGGCACCAAGATGCAGCTTGTAGAGTAATCCTTGTGCTTTAAACCCTAGTTTTGGTGTAAAGTGCAATTTACCCAAAACATAGGGTGCAACATGTAAAATACACCCTCTAGAGTATCTTTCATGACTCTTGGCATCAACTGGAGCAAAGATAATGAGGAGGGAACCTCATTTAAATAATCAATTAAGAAGGATAACCATTATAATTAAATAACCAAGTTTTAAGCAAAATGACCCTTTTATGTACACAACTTAGTAAGGTATTTTGCTTCTTTTCCTTGACCTTGGTTGAGAGAGGGGTTTTGCATGTGATAAGAAGGGAGGAACGTGGCAAAGGAAGGGAGAAGGACCTAGTTGAGAAATAAATGAAATAACCTTTCTTATCTTGAATATATACCCAAAATATATAAGCACATATCTTTTACAAGGCAAGGGATCGTTTCCCTTCATCCCTTCACTTATCTCTTTGTTTGGCCGACTAAGGAGGAGCTCAAGAGCAGAGGAGGACGACCAAACTGAATTGGGTAAGTTTTGATCACCATCTAGCTCGTATTCATGGATGAAGTCTTGCTACAAGGTTGGTTTGTTAGTCTTTCTTACACAAATCTTCTTTCTAGCCATCTTCTCCATCCAATTCTTGAGGAAAGGACCTTGGACGACCTGTGGAGCTCAAGACACCATTAAAGCTACGGATCTTGGAGCTCTAGATCAGATCCTAAGGTGGGTTTTATAACTCTAAACCTTAAAGTTTTGTTATGCACCTTCTTTCCTTGAAAACATTGCTTGTTCTCCTTTCTTTCACACTTCTATGTGTTCTTGCAACCAAAACCGTGAAGAACAATCCATGTTCTTGAGGTAGAAGAAGGTGGCATTAATTCCAAAGTTTCATCCTGATCCTACTTTAGCAAATGGTCCTCCACCTCTTGCCCAAACGGTTTGCAAAACCATTTGGAAGAAAACGGTTTCAAAACCGTTTGGAGGGCAAACGGTTTCACAAGATCGTTTGGAGCAAATAGTCTCAAAGGCCATTTGGATGAGTTGACCAAGTGTTGACCATTTAGGGATCTGTTGTACACATTATGGACTAATCACCCACCAAGAATCATCAACTAATTCCAAGTAAATCACCAATTGAAGGCATTTTAGTCATCTAAACCCTAATCGGGTTTATTGCTGATTTTAATGGTCCAATCATGTTGAAGTTTGGGTTGAGTGGCCCAAACGGTTTCAAAACCGTTTGGGGATCACCCAAACGGTCTCAAAACCGTTTGGTGATCACCCAAGACCATTTGGAGGTCTAGGGTTATGAGGGGTTGATCAATTGAGGGTCCAATCACATCAAGTTATTGAATAATCAAGTGCTGACTTTGTGACCTAATTTAGGGTTCAACCCTTGAGTGAATAACTTGGTTTTTGATAAAATAATGGGCAAACGGTCTCAAGACCGTTTGGAGGATGTCCAAATGATCCCAAGACCGTTTGGGGTCAGGTCATGACCCAATTGAGTGATGGTTCAATGGATTCAACATCAATTAGGCTCATGTTGATACATGTTGAAGGGTGATCGATTCCAAACCCTAATTCAAGTGATCCAAACCCTAATTGGTGACCAATTGAGGTTCAATTGAGGGTCAAATAAGTAAGGATTGACCTAATTGACTCAATTGATGAGTGGCTAACCTTTGCATGATTTATTGAGGGGTTCAACCCTAGAAACCCTAACTCAATTGGATAGGTTGAGGCACTTTTTGGTCCATGTGGTTTTGAGGTGGTTTGGACCAAACTGTCTCAAGACCGTTTGAGTCCAAATGGTCTCAAGACTGTTTGGGGCCAAACAGTCTCAAGACCGTTTGGGGCCAAACGGTCTCAAGACCGTTTGGGACCAAATGATCCCAAAACCGTTTGGTGGTCATGCGGTTTCAAAGATCAAGTTGGTCATGCGGTTTCAAGATGGATTTGTCCATGCGGTTTCAAAGTCAACATTGGCCAAATGGTCAATGAGATCAAACGGTCTTCACCTCACCTAGGGCAAACAGTTTTGATGGTGTACTTTTCCATGTGATCTTGAAAGTCAAAGGGACCAAACGATCAACAACTCCATGCAGTTTCAAAACCGTTTGGAGGTTGAAAGTGCAAAACCGTTTGGAGTCTTTTTAGGCCAAGATCGTTTGATGACTTAATGGTCAAGATGGTTTAGTACTTGATTAACCTAAACCCTAAAGATACCTAAAGTCATTAAGGGGTTAAGTAACTAGTGGACTAATGCATATTATGGTCAATAGTGGACATTACCAAGTACCCTTGATGGGTTTAAGTAGTCAACACCCCTTGATCAAGCAAACCCTAATGACCATAATGGTGATGACATGACTTATGTAATCAAAGTTGATTTGACCCAACTTAATCATGAGAGATGTAAACATCATCTAATGATAAGAGGAGAGATAAGACTCCTAATATGAATGAGAATTAAGTAAAATACCTTCAATATGTATGAGTGCACATAATTAGGGTATGATCCTTCATAGTGAGATCATGGAAACCCTAATTATGGTAATTAATGAATCTTAACCTAATGTGAAGGCTTTAATGAAAGTAATTTTCATACATGATGATGGTATGATCTCAATTCACTGTAATGTGAATAGTAAACCCTAATTCTAGGGTAATATCATGTAATGTGAATAGTAAATCCTAATTCTAGGGTAATATCATGTAATGTGAATAGTAAACCCTAATTCTAGGGTAATATCATGTAATGTGAATAGTAAACCCTAATCTAGGGTGCTATGATGAAATAAATAGTAAACCCTAATTCTGGGTTGTGATTTTAAGCATGAAACTTCATGATTGAAGTATGAAGTAAGGAATCACTATTCCTAATTAAGATAAAGGGATTGAATAACCCTAATTGAAATGAATAGGGAAAAATTAACCTTATAGAAGGTATAATGGTACATCCCTTGAATTGAAAGGTTATCTCTATTTTGTAATATGCTGATATAGAGATAAATTGCCTACTATCAAGTGTATTAACCATGTAGGTTTTTATAAAGAAGTGATCATAGCCAGGTAAGGGTTATGATGTATTATTCATTGAAAGCATGTTATAAGCTTTATGAATAATGATACACTATGTTGCCTGGTTTAAGAGGTAACATATGAAATTGATGGGCTGTAAGAGCCATGAGCCATATCTACATTGTTATAATCAAGGTCATGCTGTTGAATGACTTATGATGATCTAAGGGTTTGAACACCCCTGTCTTTGAACCATAATGAAGAAATGGTTAAGGAATGATAGCTAATGAGAAATGAACTTGATACATTTAGTATTCTTCTTTTATAGCAGTTATTTTAATAGTAATGATTGAACATGCTTGATGATAAAAGAATGCTATAATGTACTTAAATAATCAAGTATAATCATATCATGTAGAGCCCTGATCATAGATCCATCATTGTCAGTAGTTTAATGATGGTGAAACAGGTTTTCCTAAGGGAACTCCTGGAGAACATACTTTTGAGTATGTTGGGGTTATGAATGCGAATATCCTTACGTCCTGATGTAGGAATTGATGTAAGATGCACCTTTAATCCATCAACCCTTCATTATATGTTTATGCCGAGATGATGTATCATTAATCTCCCGATGATGTTGTTAATGTTGCATCGGTGTGAGATAAACAAGAAATCCCTTGATGGCGAAGAGAGTACAGAATGCCACTGTAGCTCTAATAGAGAAGTTGCCAGAATACCCTGGAAAGCTATTGTAGCAGAGACACGGGATGTCCTGCAAGTTGATCCTCACACTAACTGAGGAAGATGAGGTCATAAGAATCTGACTCTTTTGATGAACTATGTATGGTACCGATGCGATTTCGTAATGGTCGGTTGGAGTATGAGCGGTATGCCTCATCTCCGCAGGGCATAATAATGTTTGAAAAACATAATCAGCCGTGTAGCATAACTACTTAGGTTGAACTATGAGAAAACAATGATTGATAATACATTGTTTATGATGTTCTAGTCAAATACTAGTATACATGTTCTTCATCTTCCTTATTGAGATATGATTTGATATTCAATTAAAGTATAATTGAAATGATTGCTTAAGTAAATGTTGCCTTACTTAATGATAAACCTGCTGCTAAATGTTAAAGTTATACTGCTTATTGTTATTCCTTTATTGCAATAACAAAGCGTCTGGTGGAGAGTTATAAATCTCGCTGGGACAATTATTCAATTGTCTCACCCCCGTGGGATGTGACTTTTTAGGTGGTCGCCGAGGACGAAGGAACCCATCTGAGGGTGAGCAGCAGGAGCAACAATATCAGGGACAACAGTGAATCTCAGGTGGAGATAATGTCTGTCAAGTCTTGTAGATAGTATGTCCTATGTGTCGTCTCTGTACTCTCAGGTCCTAGGAGTCAGTAGATCTGAGGTTTTTGGCTTAATGCCTCGAGATTTTTGTATCTTGCCTTACACAGATAATAGGGCAATTGATGTATGTAATCACTCGAGATGCGATCTTACAGAGATGTAATGACAAATCTTGTTGTAAACAATTGATCTTGTTTCCTTATGAAAGGGTTTTATTACTTAAAGATCTCTTTCCAAAAAGTATTAAAATTTAGTGATTTTTAATAATTCCGCTGCTAGTTAATCGCTTCCGTATTCGTTAATCTTGTTTTCGTGATTCAATCGTCTCAGTTTAGTGGTATCGGAGCTCTAGGTTCGCTGAGTCTACAGAGACATAGGACTTAGGATGTCGAGTCTGTTCTAGTGTCTTCCAGTATATCTAATTATGTCTTCTGCTCCTCAGGAGAAGAAGATAAAACTAAATATGTATGGACCTCACGAAGAACACATGGCGGAGAGTAGTGCTGCTGCACCAAGGAGAGGTGTAAGAAACCCAGAGATTGAACAACCTGTACCTGAACCACCCCAGTTCAATCCAGTTGACATGCGGAACCCAGCCGTTCAAACCATGTTTGGGAAGTTTATGACTGCCATGACACACATAACTGATAGGATGCCTATGCCTGCACCTAGGGCACCTACCCATCCCTAAGGACAAGGAATCAGCAAGACGTTTGAAAGACTTCGCCGAGTTGGAGCCACAGAGTATGCTGGAACAGCTGACCCAACAGATGCTGACTTGTGGTTAACGAAACTGGAGGAGGCCTTTAGAATCTTGAACATCCCAGAAGATGAGAAGGTTAAACATGTTGTATATCTTCTCAAGGGGAGTGCTGGTAATTGGTAGACCATGGAAGAACAGAAGAGGCCTAGTTTAGAGATTGTCTGGGAAGATTTCTGATAGGAATTTATCAACAGATATTTCCCTAAGACGTTTCTGGACGAGAAAATCTCTCAGTTTGAGAGATTAAGGCAAGGTCCGATGAACATTAGCGAGTATGAGGCTAAGTTCATGGAGTTGTTGCGATTCTGTCCGCACATGGCTGCTACAGATGAAGAAAGGATCAGACATTTCGAGAAAGGGTTAAACGCTGAGTTGACTATTCCCGTGTCTGCCCTAGAGAACAGAGAAAGGTTTGCTACCTTCGTAGAGTCTGTCAGAAGGATAGAGATGTAACGACCCCGCCTCCCGGTAACCCCAAATTAAGGGAGACCGAAAGGTCGGTGCCGTTGTCCAATTAACAGGATCAAAGGTTTGACAAATAATCAATAACAATTATGAAATTCTACTAACTAATTGGAATTTGGTATAAAATTAAAACTTTACTTACCTTTGAAAACCATGGAAATCTATCTATCCTGGTCTTGAATTATTCTATCTAATCCTCCTTGCACTTTATTTCTTTTTCCACAATGTGTCACTTTACTGTTTGTTCTTTCAATTGTTGTTCCTAAAACGCCGACAAATAAAAGGTCGGTCAGTATATCAAAATATACTGGTATGTGGAAACAACCAAAATCTTGCAAATATGGCTAACAATTTAATAATCACAATCAAATTAATTAACAAGCCAATTTACACTTTTCAGTATGACATTCTCCACTGCTTTTGCCTAACCCTGGCATACCCACCTCAGGGTGCCCTTTGCCAATGACTTAAGGCCACCTTCTCAATCCCGAGCTTGGTGCCTGGGGGTCACCACTCATGGTGCCCACTAGTCATGCAATATCATAGGCCACCTTCTTGGTGCCTGGGGTCACCACTCAAGGTGTCCATTGGTCTACCCATCTGGGCCTGACCTTTGGCATCATCCATCAGGGGGGCATGTAGGTGCAAGAAACCATACTTCTATTATTAATGTGATAATCATAGTGACTTTATAATTTGCAAGTATGAACATCCAACAGATAATTTGCATTCAATGCGATTAACCATCCGAAAAATCCTCGAGAAACTAAGGCGGTTATTCATAATTAACTACATACCTGATCCAAAGCAACTTGATTGTCCAAGCAATAAGGATAAAGAACAAGCAACATGCAATCAACAATATCCTGAAATATACATCCAATTCATTTTTATCAAAAACTATCCAAACCATCTTGCTACTTATGGTTTCTATTCCTTTTTAGGGTTTATTCCTCTTTTTTTTAGGGTTTACTTTACAATTAGAGTTTCACTTCATTGACTATTTCCAACCCTAGTTCTATTCAATTACTTACAAACCCTAATTTCGGATTAAAGGCATACTTAAACATTAATTAAGCACATTATGCCTCTTTTATATTGAAACTACCATTTTTATCCTTTTAGTCTATGGCAAGATCATTATACTCATTTATCGTCAATACATAGTTCATTATGACCTAATTCGCAAATGAACTCTATATATATCATTAAATCCACATGTTATCCATTAGAAAACCCGAATTATTATATTAAGGGTATTTACCCATAATTAGGAACTTAGAACCATCATTCAACACCTTTAATATCTATTAGGTTGCAATTACTCAATTTCATCAATTAAGTATTATGAACTTAACCCTAATTCTTCATTATCTTCAGTAAGGATTCTTTAATCCAACTTATGTTCAAGAATCACTATATTTCAGTTGTATACTAGAAATTTTCAAATTATAACCACTAAAACTCACGTTTTCCCAAATTAGGGTTTTTATCCCATTAAGCCATGTTCATGATCACAAAAACCCTAAAAACAACATATTAATCATCCTTTTATGATTTTACTCTTTTCTTTACTCTTAACAGGTTTACTTTGATCAAAAACCAAAATTAAAATTCATCATGATTACTTTTATCTCTTTCTAGGATTTTTCCATTACTTAATGCATTAAAAGATGAAAAACCCTATACTTCTAGAAAAGCATTTACAAACAGGCTCTACTATCATTTTTATCATGTTCTACACATTTTTCTGATAAAAAAGCACTACTTATTTGAATTTTTCGGCCAAAGGATCTATTTTTAACGATTTATACAAGATTTCACATTTTTCTTGAATATTGGGCAGAGGAGCGACTTACTTTGTTAATTCGGTAAAACGGGAGTCGTTGGATCCTCGGTCATCTTTGACCGACTGAGATCACACGACATGCAATGCTTGCACCCACTAGTGGCTGGTTTGAAACCACGGCAGACCAGGGTCGTTGATCCGTGCCCTGGGTCCACGGTGCATCTTGATCGAAGGGCACCTGCACCTCGCCCCTAACTCGACCCTGCAACAGCATCTGTGGCGGTGCCGCAATGGAAAGCTTGCTGGAGAGGGTGGGTTTCATTGACTCAGAGCGTGAGGGAGCGAGATAGGGCGTCGTCTAGGTTCGTGATGGTCCACCCGAGTAGAAGGAGGGTCATATTTATAGGGTATAGGCCTCGCTTAGGGTTTCCCCAACTTGTCGCCGATCTGGCTTTCGACCCAATTGGGCATTTCTTATAGAACGAACGCAACCACCCAAAACCTAGGATGGTTGGGTGCGGAATCCTCTCATGAACTCAACCAACAGGTTTCCATGTTTGCATATGGTCAGATCTATGAGGAAATATAGAGGGAAATATCCTTAGCTGCACGGCTCCCTTTCCTATTCGGACTCAAGGTAGGAGACGCACAGCTAGCGTCGGATCTTGATCCGACGGCTGGCGTCGTCCCTACAATATCCAAATCAAAACGTGGCATTGATGATAATCACAACACTTTAGGGGATTTTGTAAAATCCATAACTCCCAAACTAATTATCCAATTAATCCCAAATTTGGAGGGAAAGTCCGTAATAACTTAATCTATCTCTCTACTGAAATTGGACTCATTATCTCAAAGAAAACGTTACTTTTCTTTGAGTGCAAGCTATCTCTTAATTATATATATTTTTCACCTATTTTCTCTTTCCTTTGCTATTAAATTATTATTTTGAGTTCCTTGCACCTCAGGGAACCTTAATGGCTCGAAATCCCCTCTTGGGAATATTTCCTTATCCTCTTTCCTTCTTTTTCATCCCTTTTCTTATTATCTTACTTTTTCTTTATTAAAATATCTCTTTTTGAATATTTCTCTTTATTTCTATTTTATTTTCCTCTTTGGTATCATTAGGAATCCCTGGGATACGAAATTCCACCAAGGATAACTCAATTACACCTCTTTTCACTTGTTTTCCACATTTTACCATTATTTTCAATTTCTTTCTTAAGAAAGAAATACTTAATTGATCTTTTCTTTTCTTATTGCTTTTCTTTGCAACTTTGGGCTCCTTGGAACCCAAGGAACCCAAGAGGCACGAAATACATTCTTGGATTACATTCTTTTGCCTTTTATAGGTTTCTACCCCATCTCTCTTTTCTCAACAACTCAATTATTCATTAATTAATTGAATTTCCTTGTCATTGGGCCAAATAGCCAATAAAGCCCACAAATCAAACAACACGACTATTTTAAACGAAATCCATTTATTCACAACAAATTATATCATTATTTGTCCAAATATCTTTAATATGAGAAATTACATTTCTCACCAAAGGAACCCAAAATTTGGGGTTGTAACATCCTTCCCCTCTTAAGAGAATTTTGCCCTCAAAATTCCATCAAGCAAGCAAACAAACAGGATAAGTCTTCGTATGTCCATCAGGGCTCCCATGTGGCTTCACCCTTTCCATGGTGTTTCCCAAAAACCTTCATTATCTCATTTCCTTCCATATGAGTTCTTTCTTACCTTAGTATATCATACCCTCATAGGTGACTCAGGATTTTTCAGCCTTTCAAAAGCTGAATAGGTTCAGGGCACAACACCTGGCTTGGGTACCTCACATAGTGCTCTAGATCAGACTCATGCAACACATCATTTTATCCTGAGGGGTAAGGTTAACACAACCATCTCCACCAATCCATCTCAAATGGACCCATATATCGGGGACTCAGCTTTCTCAGCTGTAGCTTAGAGGGGTCGCATTTTCAAATCACATATTCTCCCACAGTGAACTGGATATCAGTCTGCTTTGCATCAGCTCGTGACTCATGTCACCATTGGGCTCTCTCTCAGCCATTGCACGATCAAAGTGACTTCATCTGCACACACTTGTGGTTCTTTTCTGACCTTCGTGAGGCCTCCTTCACCAACATCATCATAATGAAGTGGTGACTGACACAACCTCCCTATAGAACTTCTTGCATCCCGATAAAGGCTATGGTGGTTAACATCACATCTTAAGAACTGTCTCTATGTATCACCCTAAATGAGCACACATGCTCTTATCAAATCATATTGTCCATTAGTATGGGGTGATAAACGGTACTATCATCGAGTTCTTCATGTATCCACTCCCACCTCATGGAAGTGAACCTTGGTCATACCCAAGAACTTTTGAACTCGCATCATGGTGTAGTTGAACCATCTCTTTTCATATGTAGTTTAACCAGATCTGTCCTTTGACAGAACTCTTCCTTTCTCATGTAATCTAGGTAAGGCGATCTACCATAACCCATATTGTATCTTGACCTTATTGGTCTAGGAGAGACTCACAACATCCATAGTGATGAACTCCCATTCCCTCTCGGGAACTCTTTATACTTTATATCCATGCACTGGGTTAATGGTGTTTGTCCTTCACCTCTTGGCTTGCATGGCCACATGCTACATGCAACTTTGTTTTAAGCATCCAGAATGCTACCATCACTTACTATCTTTGTAGTATCAAGGTATATCATGACCTCCTGTATTGTTATGATTCCTCAAGCTTGATACCTCAGAAACCCTAAACCATTTTAATCAGGGTTTCATCACCTTCCTTTCCAAAGAAGTGCATCTAAGGTCCTACCACCATCCTTCCATTGCATCAAAGACTAGGCTGGCTAACCAATCAACCATTGATTAATCATTATCGTTACATATGTGTGTTAGCCAAACTTTCCTTCTTTCTAAACTTAGGGTTAGCCTATCAACCTCTTCTAGTCAAACTAGGAAGCTATATCTCCAACAGAGCATCCATTATCACTTCACATCCTTCGATATTAGGTAATGTGGAAGACATACTACCTCCATGTATTCCGCTTATGTTCCATCTCGAAATCTAAGTTTATCCTCATCAAGAAAACTCTAAGATCATCCTCTTGGTTATCAAACTCAACCTTGTATCACATGCAAATCCCACATAGCTCATGATAAAACATTCTCACAAGGTGATTCTCTTAATACTCTTATCGTTTTGTACCTGTCCATGTATCATTCACTCCACCAAGGTATGTTATCATCTTTGTCCTCATACCTCGCAACAACGTTCCAACCAACCTCATCTTTTATCCTTGGTGTATGGCATGCGTACTGTCCCATCTCTTACTCCCATAACAAGAAGAAATAAGCATTTGGCGACCGTCCAAATACAGAGTTCTTCCCATTCAAGGAGTAGAGATGGTACATCCCACCTTGCCAGTACACCTTCAAATCTAAGTTGAAACGTGCAACTCATGTCTCCACATCACAAACATCATGATATCAAAAAAAAATTACTTCCACGGAAAACTGATCTGAAACCTACTTGGGTCACCACACAATCCTTGGTCATCTCCCCTAGGTCAATAGGGTGCCGACACTTTTGGGGTCATCCCTTTTCCCTTATGCATCCGGAGAGTGCCCTACTCATCTGCCCTTTGGGTCCCATGAGTTCATGAAGGCGATCAATCTCCTAACCCATGGCCCTAGGACAATGATAGCTGTTACCTCCCGACCCTATGGTCATGTGCAACTAGGGAATTAGGCAACTCCTTCTTCCATCGGTCTTATCCCTACCTGACCCTAGGATAGACTTAGGGTTATATCATAGTACATGTTCAACTTAGAACCTTACCCAATCCTTCATCATCTCTCTCTGTGTTTTTGGGTTGTCTTTCATCCTTTCTTAGGGATTATGGCAACCTGCCTACCTTGGTCCGGCCCCATATCGGTTACCTCTATGGTAACACCTCCACATGAACACAGAGATGGTTATCTATGGGTCTATAGGTTCATTCTCATGCCATGTACTCTTCGCTTAGCTTCTCAAGATCTTCTGAAACCTCAACAAAATTGGTATACACCCTACCCTACAAAAGGGTCCCTCTCCCAGGATGGGAGGAAACTATACCTCTCGACAACAAGGTCACAAACGTCCTTATGTTTAGGGTATGCATCCACATGAGCATGCGTAGCCCTAGCAAGCTACTAAGGTATAGGAAATCACTTACCAAACCATGCTAGGTCGCACTTGTTCTCATCCTCAACATTAGACCAACTTAGCTGTGAGGGGTTCATCAAACATACCCTTAACTTAAGGGATTTCCTTTACCTCTACACATGAGGAGTACCATGTTCGAAACTATAGAGACTCAAATATCATCATGAGAATCAGATACATTGCTTCCCCTCTTAGGCCTAGGAACCCTAGGTCCACCTTTGGGTGTCCAACTGCGTGCTCAATCTCTTCACCATGAATCAAGCATGTACTTTCATGATCCTTTATATAAGCAACACCTCAGAGTTAAGTCCTCCTCAAGGACAACCGACTAGGTATAAAGCCTCACAACTGGTTACTTAAACCTCCTCAAGGTCTAAGGCACTCTTTATCTCCTCCAGCAGGTAATCACTTATACCCTGGGTACTAGAAGCATCGTCCTCTCTCTAGGGTTTGGTTCCTCTAAAGGAAACCAAGATATCATCAGCCTCCAGGGATCAAGCGTAAGGCAACCACTATCACCCACTTAGGTCGCATCATTCTCGACTCCCCACTACTCTTCAAGTTTCGGGGTTTTAGGCTTCCAACCTCCCTGTTGGGGTTCTTCTTCCTCTTTCTAGAGCGAATTCCACCTCAAACCATACCTACTAGAGGTTCCTTCTCCATGAAGGCTCATGCTCACAAGCATACCCCTATGTGGTTGAAGCCTGTGCTCAACTCATGTTTGGTTCAAGAGCATCCATACCCCCTTTCATAAGCCATCCATCATGATCTCTTAATAAGGATTTCATCAAGCTATACCCTACTTGCCTAAGCCCATAGGGTAACTATAGGTTCTTTAACCTCATCCACGAAGGAGCTATCCTTCGCTATGGCATGCACGACCCTTCCCAGGGTTGGGTTGCCAAAGGTACTCGGTCATCAACTTCTCATGGTTCATATGGCAATCCAAAGGCATGTCCATCCCAACACCTGGTCTACTAAGACATCTAACTCATCGTGCCATCTCTCTCTCTAACCTTTACTTAGGGTTAGGATTATCATCATCCTCAAAGGATGTGCTAGGTCTCTACCTTTAATGGAGGTCTCTACCTCCAAGACTAACTCTCTCTACTCATCCTCCTACCAAGGAGGTCTATCCTCAGGTCTCTCTTGAGGACAATGACAACTCGTGTCATACGACCTAAGCATGTATCTATTCCTTTTACGCTTACTCTATTAAGCTTATGTCCATGACATCTTATTTACATGCTTTTTATTAATTTGGTGGAGGATTCCTTAATCCTTATCAACCTTACCCATACCTCAATAGGGTGAGGAGAAGAGAGAAAACCCTAATCCTTAAGGTCCTTAATAGAACTTGAGTTGAGAAGGGATGAACAAGATGAGAGAGTCCTAAAGGTATCTTATTTCGATTCATACCCTAAGACTTTGGCCAGGCAGTCACACGGATCAGGGAGTCCTCATATTCCGACTAGCAGTGCGGAGGAAAATATTGCCAGCCCCCGGTCGTGATCCTTTTCTAGACACCTCTGTCTTTCGGATAATCCTCTAATAACTCCCTTGGGTTCTACTGAATTTGTAAAATTGAATAATTATTAAAGATTAATTGAGGAACCTATGCTCTGATACCAATTGTAACGACCCCGCCTCCCGGTAACCCCCAATTAAGGGAGACCGAAAGGTCGGTGCCATTGTCCAATTAACAGGATCAAAGGTTTGACAAATAATCAATAACAATTATAAAATTCTACTAACTAACTGGAATTTGGTATAAAATTAAAACTTTACTTACCTTTGAAAACCATGGAAATCTATCTATCCTGGTCTTGAATTATTCTATCTAATCCTCCTTGCACTTTATTTCTTTTTCCACAATGTGTCACTTTACTATTTGTTCTTTCAATTGTTGTTCCTAAAACGCCGACAAACAAAATGTCGATCAGTATATCGAAATATACTGGTATGTGGGAACAACCAAAATCTTGCAAATATGGCTAACAATTTAATAATCACAATCAAATTAATTAACAAGCCAATTTACACTTTTCAGTATGACATTCTCCACCGCTTTTGCCCTAACCCTGGCATACCCACCTCAGGGTGCCCTTTGCCAATGACTTAAGGCCACCTTCTCACTCCCGAGCTTGGTGCCTGGGGGTCACCACTCATGGTGCCCACTAGTCATGCAATATCATAGGCCACCTTCTTGGTGCCTGGGGTCACCACTCAAGGTGTCCATTGGTCTACCCATCTGGGCCTGACCTTTGGCATCATCCATCAGGGGGCATGTAGGTGCGAGAATCCATACTTCTATTATTAATGTGATAATCATAGTGACTTTATAATTTGCAAGTATGAACATCCAACATATAATTTGCATTCAATGCGATTAACCATCCAAAAAATCCTTGAGAAACTAAGGCGGTTATTCATAATTAACCACATACCTGATCCAGAGCAACTTGATTGTCCAAGCAATAAGGATAAAGAACAAGCAACAGGCAATCAACAATATCCTGAAATATACATCCAATTCCTTTTTATCAAAAACTATCCAAACCATCTTGCTACTTATGGTTTCTATTCCTTTTTAGGGTTTATTGCTCTTTTTTTAGGGTTTACTTTGCAATTAGAGTTTCACTTCATTGACTATTTCCAACCCTAGTTCTATTCAATTACTTACAAACCCTAATTTTGGATTAAAGGCATACTTAAACATTAATTAAGCACATTATGCCTCTTTTATATTAAAACTACCATTTTTATCCTTTTAGTCTATGGCAAGATCATTATACTCATTTATCATCAATACATAGTTCATTATGACCTAATTCACAAATGAACTCTATATATATCATTAAATCCACCTGTTATCCATTTGAAAACCCTAATTACTATATTAAGGGTATTTACCCATAATTAGGAACTTAGAACCATCATTCAACACCTTTAATATCTATTAGGTTGCAATTACTCAATTTCATCAATTAAATATTATGAACTTAACCCTAATTCTTCATTATCTTCAGTAAGGATTCTTTAATCCAACTTATGTTCAAGAATCACTATATTTCAGTTGTATACTAGAAATTTTCAAATTATAACCACTAAAACTCACGTTTTCCCAAATTAGGGTTTTTATCCCATTAAACCGTGTTTATGATCACAAAAACCCTAAAAGCAACATATTAATCATCCTTTTATGATTTTACTCTTTTCTTTACTCTTAATAGGTTTACTTTGATCAAAAACCAAAATCAAGATTCATCATGATTACTTTTATCTCTTTCTAGGGTTTTTTCATTACTTAATGCATTAAAAGATGAAAAACCCTATAATTCTTGAAAAGAATTTACAAACAGGCTCTATTATCATTTTTATCATGTTCTACACATTTTTCTGATAAAAAAGCACTACTTATTTGCATTTTTCAACCAAAGGATCTATTTTTAACGATTTATACAAGATTTCACCTTTTTCTTGAATATTGGGCAGAGGAGCGACTTACTTTGTTAATTCGGTAAAATGGGAGTCGTTGGATCCTCGGTCATCTTTGACCGACTGAGATCACACGGCCTGTGATGCTTGCGCCCACTAGCGGCTGGTTTGAAACCACAACAGACCAGGGCCGTTGATCCACGCCCTGGGTCCGCGGTGCATCTTGATCGAAGGGCACCTGCACCTCGCCCCTAACTCGACCCTGCAACAACATCTGTGGCGGCGCCGCAAGGGAAAGCTTGCCGGAGAGGGTGGGTTCTGTTGACTCAGAGCGTGAGGGAGCGAGATAGGGCGCCGTCTAGGTTCATGATGGTCCGCCCGAGTAGAAGGAGGGTCATATTTATAGGGTATAGGCCTCGCTTAGGGTTTCCCCAACTTGCCGCCGACCTGGCTTTCGGCCCAATTGGGCGTTTCTTATAGAACGAACGCAACCACCCAAAACCTAGGATGGTTGGGTGCGGAATCCTCTCACGAACTCAACCAACAAGTTTCCATGTTTGCATATGGTCAGATCTATGAGGAAATATAGAGGGAAATATCCTCTGCTGCACGTCTCCCTTTCTTGTTCGGACTCAAGGTAGGAGACACACAGCTGGCGTCGTCCCTACAATATCCAAATCAAAATGTGACATTGATGATAATCACAACACTTTAGGGGATTTTGTAAAATCCATAACTCCCAAACTAATTATCCAATTAATCCCAAATTTGGAGGGAAAGTCCATAATGACTTAATCTATCTCTCTACCAAAAGTGGACTCTTTATCTCAAAGAAAACGTTACTTTTCTTTGAGTGCAAGCTATCTCTTAATTATATATATTTTTCACCTATTTTCTCTTTCCTTTGCTATTAAATTATTATTTTGAGTTCCTTGCACCTCAGGGAACCTAAATGGCTCGAAGTCCCCTCTTGGGAATATTTCCTTAGCCTCTTTCCTTCTTTTTCATCCCTTTTCTTATTATCTTACTTTTTCTTTATTAAAATATCTCTTTTTGAATATTTCTCTTTATTTCTATTTTATTTTCCTCTTTGGTATCATTAGGAATCCTTGGGATACGAAATTCCACCAAGGATAACTGAATTACACCTCTTTTCACTTGTTTTCCACATTTTACCATTATTTTCAATTTCTTTCTTAATAAAGAAATACTTAATTGATCTTTTCTTTTCTTATTGCTTTTCTTTGCAACTTTGGGCTCCTTGGAACCCAAGGAACCCAAGAGGCACGAAATTCATTCTTGGATTACATTCCTTTGACTTTTAGAGGTTTCTACCTCATCTCTCTTTTCTCAACAACTCAATTATTCATTAATTAATTGAATTTCCTTGTCATTGGGCCCAATAGCCAATAAAGCCCACAAATCAAACAACACAACTATTTTAAACGAAATCCATTTATTCACAACAAATTATATCATTATTTGTCCAAATATCTTTAATATGAGAAATTACATTTCTCACAAAAGGAACCCAAAATTTGGGGTTGTAACAAGAGAGGTCTGTGGCAGAGAAGAGACAGACCCAGAACAAGAGGATGTATCCTCAGTTCCAAGGATCTTCATCCAGAGACTTCAAGAAACCTAGGTTTTCTGCGCCTACACCACCACCTAAACCCAGTACTCAGACACAGTGGACGTCGAATAGGGGTAGAGGATGAAGCCTACCGCTAGAATGAGCTCGCAGTTCAGCATCTATGTCGGTTCCAGGACCACCCAGACCACAACAACAAAACAAGAGTTGTTATATATGTGGAAAGATGGGACATCTGATGAAAGACTGCAGAGCCAGAGAAGTGAGTGTAACTCAACCTCAGAGACAGAGTCAACAAGGATCCCAAAGGCGACAGTTTCCGGGAAACGCTAGAGGACGTGGACAAGCGTCCCAAGTGGGATCATCAACACCTAGTCACCGGGCACCAAATCAACCACAGGCGACAACAAGGTTTTATGCAATGAATCCACCTGATGCAGTGAACAACCCTTGGGTTGTGGCAGGTCAGATGGAATTGTTATATTCTGATATGTTTACATCCTGCGTTGTATCTGTTTTGATTGATCCGGGTGCTACACACTCTTTTATCACTCGAAGGGTTATTCGTAACTGCAATATGACAGTAAGTCATAGAGCAGATAGTTTGTTGTTAGAAACTCCATTGATGGGATCTGCTGTGTTGCAGGAGGTATGCTCTCCCTGCATCCTTTTCTTTTCTGAGCATCACATTCAAGTGGATCTCATACCACTTGAGATGCAAGGATTTGATATAATACTCAGGATGGATACCTTGGAAAGGTATAAGGTTGTCTTGGATTGTAAATCCAAGCAAGCTGTGTTTGCTGATGATAGTGACATATGGATCTTTCAAGGAGAGAGAAATATTCTACCCACCTGTCTTGTGTCAGCTATGGTTGCTGAGAAGCTGATGAGGCAAGGATGTTATGCATTCTTAGCCCATGTGGTAGATACTACCATGGATAGTCCTAACCCTGCTGAAGTTCCTGTAGTCAGGGAATTTAAAGATGTATTTTCTGAAGAACTTCCAGGTGTGCCACCTCCTTGGGAAATTGATTTTGAGATCAATTTGATCCCAGACACACAACCTATAGCACAAACACCTTATAGGATGGCGCCTGTTGAGATGACAGAACTCAAGAAACAGCTGCAAGAGTTTCTTGAGAAGGGCTTCATCCGACCGAGTACTTCGCTTGGGGTGCTCCGGTCCTCTTCGTTAAGAATAAAGACGGATCAATGCGGTTGTGCATTGATTACAGGAAATTAAATAAAGTAACAATAAAGAATAAGTATCCTCTGCCGAGGATTGATGATATCTTTGACCAGTTGCGTGGTGCAACCGTCTTCTCAAAGATAGACTTGAGGTCAGGATATCTTCAACTCTGTATTAAGGATAGTTACATACCCAAGTCTACTTTTAGGACAAGGTATGGTCACTATGAGTTCGTTGTTATGTCGTTTGGACTAACTAATGCACCAGCTGCATTCATGGAACTCATGAATAGAATCTTCCGACCTTTTCTCGATCAGTGTGTAGTTGTCTTTATAGATGACATCCTGATCTATAGTAGAGATGCTCAGCAGCATGAACAACATCTTCGTCAAGCTCTAACTTTTTTAAGAGAACACAAGCTATATGCTAAGTTTAGCAAGTGTGAGTTCTGGTTACCGGAAGTATCTTTCCTTGGACACGTGATATCTGCCTCGGGTATTCGTGTTGACCCTAAAAAGGTAGAATTTGTTCTACAGTGGGATCAACCGAAGACACCGACGGAGATCCATAGTTTCTTAGGGTTGGATGGCTATTACCAAAGGTTTATTAAGAACTTCAGTTCCATAGCCTTACCCTTGACTAAGTTGACCAGGAAGGATGTTCCCTTTGTTTGGAGTGATAAGTGTCAACAATCTTTTCAACTGTTGAAGGAGAGGTTGACAAGTGCACCTTTGCTTGTGCTACTTGAGCAAGGGAAAGGATATATAGTTTTCTGTGATGCCTCCAAGAATGGACTCAGATATGTGTTGATGCAGGATAAACAAGTGATTTCTTTTGCTTCCCGACAGCTTAAGAAACACGAGGAGAATTATCCGACACACGATCTGGAGTTAGCTGTTGTGGTTCATGCCTTGAAGATCTGGAGACACTATCTTTATGGAGAGACATTCCAAATTTTCATTGATCATAAGAACCTGAAGTATATCTTTTCTCAGCATGAGCTTAACATGAGGCAACGTCGCTGGATGGAGCTAATCAAAGACTATGATTGTACAATTGATTACCATCCAGGGAAGCCTAATGTGGTTACAGATGCTTTGAGTAGGAAATCAGCAACACCAGCCTTAGATAGAGCACAACTGAATTCCTTAGTGTGCTCAAGAAGAGATATGCTTATCTCCTCAAGACAAGACAATGTACAGTTGAAAGTATCATTGTTAGCTGGGTTGTTAGCTGAGATGCATATAAAACCTACTCTGAGGGAGCAGATTAAGAAGGCTCAGCAAGTTGAGGCAGTAGTTCAACAGGTTAGATCAGAGTATGGTAATGAGAAACAAGATGGTTTCCATGACTCTGATGATCAAGTAGCCTGTTATCATGGGAGGATGATAGTGTCTGCTGTGGATAACTTAAGGAAGTTAGTCCTGGAAGAAGCTCATTCTTCGATGTATGCTATGCATCCAGGAAGCACCAAGATGTATCGAAACTTGAAAGATATGTATTGGTGTCCTGGGATGAAGAAGGATGTTGCTGAGTTTGTTATGAAGTGTCATGTGTGTCAGTAGGTTAAAGTTGAACACCAGAAGCCTGCAGGAACAATGCAACCTTTACCCATACCACAGTGGAAGTGGGATCATGTAACCATGGACTTTGTTGTTGGCCTACCCAGGGCAAGCAAAGGGCATGATTCCATTTGGGTAATCGTTGATAGGTTGACAAAGACAGGACATTTCTTACCTGTCAAAACAACCTATTCTACTGAGAAGCTAGCACAGTTGTATGTTGAAGAGATAGTGCGACTGCATGGAGTCCCAGTCACTATAGTTTCAGACAGAGGACCCCAGTTTACGAGTCATTTTTGGGAGCGACTTCACAAAGCTTTAGGCACCCATTTAAGGTTTAGTACAACCTTTCATCCTCAGACTGATGGACAGTCAGAGAGGACTATACAGACCTTGGAAGACTTGCTTAGAGCATGTGTTCTTGTGATAACCCAGATTTTAGGGTTTTGACACCACAAATAGAATCAGAAGACCGTGAATGATTATTAGATATAATTTAGTTCAATTACAATGAATATCTTTTTATTCACCGATTTGGGTACTTATGATGCCAAAAGTTATAGTTAGTATTCACAGCAAACTCATGTGGCCAATTAATGAGACTTGAGGTATGTTATTATCGTAGCAAGTGTTTTAGACCTCTAAGATCAAGGTTTGATGATTATATGAATTGAGTTCAAGCTTTATACACCTATTCATAGGTTGTTTGAAGAATTCTGTTACATGACCAAACAATGGACCCTGAGCCCCAAAACTTGGAATATTATGACTTAGAATATTGCAAGCTTACCTCTAAAATTTCAGAATGTTTGGAGATTTCTACAAGTAGATGAAATTATTTGAAGATGAGGACAATAATGGATTTCATAGGACTTTGATATTTTGATCATTGATTAAATAGGCCATGATTGTTTGATGTCACGTTGGATATTTTATTGGAAGCGGCCCTTAGCTAACAGGCGGGGATCTTTTGAGCCCTTGATGAGGAATCATGTGGTAGAGAAGTCATCTCTAACCCCCGCACAATTCGGACCAGATGCACAATGACCAAGCCTAGAAAATCTTAACAACCAGCTCTCCATATCGCGATCATTACGCGATTCAATACAGAAGGTTAGCTCCGTCTCGTCAAGACCTAACCCCCGACCCTTATCAAACTAGGGTTTGGTTCTAAGACGAGACCAGGAGAACCTTCTTCTCCTCCGCCCACTCCACTGTTGTCTACAGATGATGGGGTTCCGAGTCCAAAGAGCTCTCACTCGGATCATACCTTCCAAAATCGCAGTTTTGGGCAGTTCGGTGCATCCCTCTTATTGGGCATGGCTAGCCTATCCACTTTGTGAAGGCGGTCTTGGTCTAAAGAGACTTGATGAACTTGCGGATTACCATACTTTACATCATATTAAGAGGTTCACTCAATTTCAATGCATATGGAGCTCATGGCTTTCTTGTATGTATGGTGATTCCTTGGTTACTTTTTCCAGGAGTGGCTCTACTTGCCATAGGCGTATGGTTGCTCTATGGCCTTCCTTATCAATGTGGGTGGGTAGGGATCTTTGGGAAAATGCCAGGCAAAAATGTCCATCTGATAAGGCTTATGTAAGTCTTTGGTTATCTAAGAACTATCCTAGGTGGAGTCTCACTACCTTTAGAGCTCTCACTAATGTCCTCCTACTTTGGAAAAGATTATCTCCTGGTCGGGGGCTCCTGTCCCTACATGCTTATTGTGTGTCCAACACAATGACTCGATAGCCCATTTGTTTGAGGGCTGCAAATACTGGAAATATATTTGGGATCGAGCTCAACTTAAACTCAACATCATGTCCTCTTATTCTCTATATGGCTGCCTTACTGACCTTGGTAAAAGGTCAAAACAATCCAGAATCATTGAACTTTGGGCCATTACTGGTGTTGTCCACTTCATTTGGGAGGAACGTAATAAACGGATACATAATTGTGGCACTTCATACTTTGTTGTCATCTTCAACCATCTAGCTCTAGAGATCAAGAGAATGTATTTTACTTTTAAATCATGTCTTGATATTTCTCCTATTATTTCTAGGAATTGGGATCTTCTGTAACCAATTCTTAGGAGCGTGTAGTTACATGTGTGGGTGTGACTTGTAACTTTGTCCCCTTCCCAGGGGTTTTTGGAATATACTTACCCAATTTTCCAAAACAAAAAAAATGAGTGTCCACCATTAGGGATCCACTTCCGGATGTCCTTCTTATTCCTGTCGCAGCCTCCTTTAATATTCCATAATAACATAGACATATTAATTCTTCTTTTGGGCTCTCATGTGCCTATATGGCTCCTTGGTCTTCTTACTCACCTCTTTATTTCTTTGGTTAAGCTTTGTCTCTTCTTTATCAGAGTCACTCGGTGCCTAAAAAACATTAGATGTATCCAGGATGGATCCCACCTCATGTGTCTTAGGAATATCAGGCTTCCTCACTCCCTTTCTTTTGAATGGAGGAGAGAATTTATGCTCAGTAGATCCTTCTGCATCAACACTAGTCATGTCAGTAGGAGTTACTCCCTTAGCCCCAGAAATTGAGCTGTTCATACTATGCACACCCAATTCCTTGGACTTGGATGTTTTCCCTACAGTACCAGTCTTTGCTTGATCTACCCCTTCTTTAGGAATCTTTTCCTGATTAGACCCATCTATAGAAGCTGACTTCTCTTTCCATACCTTAGTCTTTTATGTCATCTTCTCTATTCCTTTCATCTTCTCATCATAGACTCCTTCAGGATGACCAAAAGCTCAGCAGGTGTTGCATTTAGGTGGCTTGTAATCGAGCAAAACCTTCATTGGTATGGGTTCCTATCCACGGGCATTCAACCACACCATGTATGGAAGGTCATCTTCCTCCTTAACCTCTACCAAGACTCTGGCTTCATCTCCTTCCAATGAGCACTCGTCAATGAAGAGGAATCTACCAACTCTAGTAGTGATGGTTCCAGCCACTTGGTGGGTCCAAGATCTCCCAAAGGACTGCAAGGTGACCCATGCATGAAGTGTAGCAAAGGCATCACACCGTAGCTCGTCTCCATGCTAGTAGTCTTTGGCGATCACCAGCTAACCATCAAACCACCTAGGACCAAGATCCAAAACAGCCTTCTTGTCTGTAGTATTGGAGAACCTGGCCAAGAAGACTCCATTATCGCTTGAGAGTAGCTCGAAGGTGCCCTTGGGTCCCCACATCCGATGCATCCATGCCTGAAGGCGTGGGTAATATGGCCTCTTGCCCAAGACGTAGTTCATGATCATAAACTCCCAAATATTCTTCATTCTCTCGAATTCATCCACCTCCAGTTCGATGTGTACCTATTTGTCCTTCTTCCTTGGTGGTGGGAAAGACTCCACCTCATCCTGTGGCGATGGCTGCTTCAGCACCTGGGTCCACTGGTGTTGACCGAGCACTCCTTGCTTACTTCTTCCTTGATTGGCCTTAGGGTTAGCAGACCTGTCCTCCTCTCCCGATGCCCACCAAGTACTAGGGTTAAGGTTCGGGTTCTTGGGGGTCACGCCATCATGCGAGTTAGGTTGTAGGTGGGGTGTCTAGTAGGCTTTTTGGTGGTGGCTAGGGTGTGGGGTGTAGGATGGGGGTGGACACCCCCGGCCAGAGCGACCATTGACGTGGGAGGCGCCATGCTTGAGCTTGATCATAAAAGTGATCGCCAAAGCCTAGGGAGACACACACACACATGGGATATTATGTATGTATGTTTTATGTTTTATGTTGTATGTTGTATGTATGTATGTATATATGTATGTATTGGAATCAGATAAATATATTCCGACTCCCCTCCTACCAATTGTAGGAAGGTCAAGAGTTACATATAGCCCTATGCTCGCTATACATCACATACGTGAGAAACTCACCCAACTAACTAAGATGTAATCTCTTTTTTACATTTTTACAAATTTTTGCAGCAATAGTACTCTCACTACTCTCTAAACCTCTATGCTTGTGAGCATTCCTTTCCATCCATACATGAAAGCACAGGGCAGCAAAAAGAAGTAGCTTTTTCTCCTCATTAGCGCAACATTTGACCATCCTTTTTGTGTCTTCATTCAGCTCTATTTGCAATAGGAACTCCTTGCAGATTTTATCCAATAAAGTCTTCGTGAAGCTGCAACTACCAAACAAGTGGTCGTGGGATTCCTCCCATTCTTTGCATAAATAACAAGTGACAGAAATATTGCTATTCCATTCATATATTTTGTCTAGAGTCGCTAAGGCTCTGTGCATTATTTTGAAGACACATGTGGACCATTTAGGAACATGCTTACCTTCCCATATCAACACCATAGTTCTGTTTGTTTCAGCCCTTGTCCTTGTGATCTCCCATAAGTCGGCTTTTGGATTTAACATGTGCCATTCTCCAACATGATTTATATAGAAAAGATGCTTGACATGCGGCCATAGGCACCTCATCATATGAATGGTACGTGAAATGCCTTCCCTGGTCTGTGGCTGGAAATCTAGTCCTTGTGGATATCTATCTCTCATCCATTTTTCCCATACCGAGCCACCTGATTGATACAAGATAATTCTCTTCAGAGTCCCCCATCTAGCAATGTCTCTTGGAGTTTTCAGCTGCAAACCCCCTTCATCTTTAGGCAAGGCCAGTCTTGCATAGCACATGGGATGGTACTCACTCGCCCAAATAAAGTTTGAGATTTTCATCTCCATCCTGTCAAGCAAAACACCCGATATCTCACCTTGTTGCATCCAGAAGATAAGGAGACCCTCTATAGATGCTCTAATAAGGGTAGCTCGGCCCGCCATGGATGTCTTCTGTGTAGGCCATCTTGTAATCATCTCATCCAATCTATCAATACATTTAGCAAAATCTTTGACTTGTAGATTGCCCCCGGCGAGTGGAAAGCCCAAGTATTTAGTCGAAAACTTGCCCAACTCCACACCCATGGCTTCTTGCAGTCTATCTTCCATGTGATAACACTTTTTTGAGAGATAGAGTTGAGTCTTATTCTCATTAATCTGCAGCCCCATCTTCTTTCCGAACTCTCCCAAAAAACATTTCAGCTCCCGTAACATTTCAACTTTGGCCTCAAGGAACAACAAAACATCATCTGCAAAGATAAGATGGCTCATTGCCTTCATGCCATGGACCATGTATGATTTGATCACTTTTGAATCTTCCACTTCTTTCAGCTTCCTTGTAAAGTATTCCATGATAATAGTGAAGAGGAGCGGTGAAAGGGGGTCACCTTGCCACAGACAATTTCTACCTTTGAACATACCAGCCGATGTGCCATTCACAAGGACAGAGAAACTTGTTGTGCCAACACACTGTTGCATCCATTGTATCCACATATCAGATAATCCCATTTGTTGCATAATCCACCATAATTTTTCCCATATAACACTATCATACACCTTTGAGATGTCAAGCTTTGGGTAAGCTTTTCTACTCCCTCTCATCACATTGAAGTCAGCTAGGAACTCATCAGCAAGAAGGGCACAGTCACTAATGCTCCTGCCAGTAATAAAAACTCCTTGGTTTTTAGAAATAAGGAAAGGAAGGACCAACTTCAGCCTTGTGGCTAAGATTTTTGCTATGATCTTGTACTGAATAGAGAAGCATGCAATAGGTCTGAAATCAGCAAGAGAGGTCGTAATCTTCTTCTTTGGAATAAGGACCAAGAAAGCATGGTTGGCTTGTCTAACCATATTACCACCTTCAAGAAACCATCTCATGTACTTCAGTAGATCATCTTTAATTGTATCCCAAGCCATTCTATAGAAGAAAGCATTGAAACCATCAGACCCGGGGGATTTGTTGCAACCTATGCTCCATAAATCATCTTTAACTTCTTGTTCGGTGACCTCCCTAGTAAGAATGTTGTTGTGGGTGCTAGAGAGTTTGAACTTCTAGTCTATATCCTCCTCCTCTCCTGTATTTTCAAAGTTTTTATTCTAAAGCTCATTGTAGAATTGCACAACTTGGTCCTCAATGTCTTCTTGTCTATTAACCACATGTCTGTCATTGTCAATCAGCTCACATATAATATTCGATGCCTCCCTTCTTCTAACTGCCATGTGGTAGAGCTTGGTGTTTCTGTCACCATCTTCCATCCATTTCTCTCTGCTTCTTTGCCAGAAGAATTTCTCCTCAACCATATGTATGTATGTATGTATCAGAATCAGGTAAATATATTCTGAATTTCTCCTAAAAATATAGGAGGTCAAAAGTTACATGTAGGCCCAACGTCATATACCACAACACTGAGAAACAACTCACATATTAAACAATGTGCAGCTTACGTTTAACATATTTACGAATCTCAACAACAACACTTATTGCATTTGAGACAACATCTCAATGTCTTCTGGAATTCCGTTCCCCCCAAATATGGTAGCATAGAGCAGAAACTAGCAACTTATTCCTATCATCATTCCCACACTTTGTTAGCATCCTTCTTGGATCACCCGTTAGCTGCTTCCTTTTCCTTTGTCATAGAGAACCAGATAAGAAAGATGCCATGATCTCGTGATAGCATCTCAAACTCCACTTTAGGCTTCCATGTTCTCTTCACCCAAGCCAACAAGTGAGGTTAGAATGGACACTTCCCCAAAGTGTACACCATGATGGTGAACTCCCATACATTCTTCATCCTGTCAAACTCCTCATCCAATTGGACATGGACTTCTCCATCTGCAACCCTAGCTTTTGAGAATTCCAACTTTTTTTTCTTCTTGTCCATAGGTTGCTTAAGAATTTTATTCTCGACAACTCCTTGTCATCCTGAATAGGTACCCTCCTTCTATGATGCATCGACATCATGTACCATCTTCCATGACGAATCTTCCTCAACGCCCAACTTCTATGATGCGTCGGTGTTGATGCTCTATTGCGACGCATTTTCATCAACATCCTACTCCCATGATGTAGTGTCGACTCCCCCCTGTGATGCAGCATTGGCTCCCACCTGTGACGCGGTGTTAGCTCCCTCTTGTGATGTGTCAGCGTCAATGTGTATGTATGTATGTATGTATGTATGTATGGGATTAAGAGAGAAAGATCCCCCCTCTCCCATAACCCGTGGCGGAGGCCGGATGCCCGGGAGGGTGATAAATCAAGAGATGCTTCTCCACGTGGTTTTGAACCCGGGTCCCTTCATTGGGGACCAGCAGAATTCGCCAACTGGGCTATTCCCTTGCCAACCGTATGTATGTATGTATGTATGTATGTATAATGTATGTATAAATGTATGTATGTATGTATGTATTGGAATCAGGTAACTATATTCTGACATCCTCCTAAAATATAGGAGGTCAAGAGTTACATGTAAGGCCAATGCCATACTCCCAAAAACAGAGCAACAACTCACACTTCTAGCTAATGTGTAACTTACATTTGACACATTTACAAATTTTTACAGCACTACTCCTTGCCTCAACGAATGTACATCTATGTTTATGTGTGCTCCTTTCCTCCCAAATATGGTAGCATAGAGAAGAAAACAAGATCCTCTTTGTGTCGCTTTGTCCGCAGCTTAGCAACATACTTCTGGGTTCCTCTTTCAGCTGTAGATACAATCTAAAATCTTCACACATAAACTTCCAAACACCTTTCGTGAAATCAGAGCAGCCTACTAGGTTGTTATGAGATTCATTCTCCTTCTTACATAGAAAGCAAATAGAAGCAACATCGTGATTCCATATATGTTTTTTTTATCCAGTGTGGCTTAAGCATTGTGCAGAATTTTATAGACACACATACTCCATTGTGGTACATATTTTCCGGTCCATACCTGCTCCCTGTACTTGTCTTTTGTAGATTTTGATCGCATTACTTCCCAAAGGTTTATCTTCATATCTTTAAGTCCCCAAACACCCCCCATATGGGGGATAAAAAGGTATCTAACATGTTGCCACATCTCCGTCATGACGTTGATAGTGCGTGAGTACCCTTCTCTTGTTTGTGGTATAAAATCCATCCCTCTTGGATATCATTCTCTCATCTATTTCCCCCAAGTTGAGGAGCCCTCCTGGTGGATAAGAATTATTCTCATTATCCCCTACTTTGCTATATCCCTAGGTGATTTCAAATCCAATCCTCCTTCATCTTTGGTAAGATACAAATGTGCATATCTCATCGGGTGGTACACACTTGCCCAAATAAAGTTTGCCATCTTCATCTCCATCTTATCTAGAACTGGACCGGGGATCTCTCCCTGTTGCACCCAAAAAGTGAGAATTCCCTCTACATACACCTTCAGAATAGTAGCTCTCACTGCCATAGATGTTTTCTGGGAAGGCCATTTATTGATCATTTTCTCTAGCCTATCCATGCAATCAGCAAAATCTTTGAATTGTAGATTACCTCCAGCTAACAGAAACCCCAATTATTTAGTAGAAAACCTCCCCATCTCAACCTCCATTGCCTCATTCAGTTTATCATCCAATTGATGATAGTTTTTGGACAAAAAAGGTGGGTCTTGTTTGCATTTACACACAGTCCTGTCTACTTGCCAAAATCACTAAGAAGTAGTTGCAAGTTCACCGACATATTTTGCATGGCTTCAACAAAGTCTAGCACATCATCTGCAAATGCTAAGTGTGTCAACACTTTGGTGCCATGCATTGTATATGGCTTGATCTCCTTTTTTATTTTTACATCATACATCTTTTGTGTGAAGTACTCAATAACAATAATAAAGAGGAGAGGAGAGAGTGGGTCACCCTAACGTAGTCCATTTCACCTTTGAACATTCCTGCATAAGTGCCATTAACCAATATAGAAAAACTTGTTGTTCCCACACATTGTTTCATCCAGCCAATCCATTTTTTGTCAAATCTCATCTGCTCCATGATCCACCATAACTTGTCCCATCCGACACTATCATGAGCTTTGGAGACGTCTAGCTTCAATCAAGCCTTTCTACTCCCTCTCATCACATTATAGTCCTACAAGAATTCCCCTGCCAGCAACGCACAATCACTAATTGTTACGACCTCACCTTCCAGTAACCCCCAATTAAGGGAGACCAAGAGGTTGTAGCCGCACCCATTAATCCTGGATCAAAGGTTTGACATATAACCATAAATAATTATTAAATTCTAACAGACTATACTGAAAATGGTAATAAAATTTTTCTTTGCATACCTTCAAAAGTTGGGAACAAACTAACTTCTAACCTCAGTTGAACTATTCTATCTAATTCCTCCTTGTTCTTTAATTCTTGAATTCACAAGGTGTCACTTTACTGTTTGTACTTTTCATTGTACCTAAAACGCCGACAAACAAAACGTCGGTCAGCCGAAGCTGGTATGTGGAGGAAACAGATAATGTTCAACTATGTTAACAATATAATCATTCAATTAATCATTTAACAATCAAGATTACATTTTAAGCCATACAACTCAATCCATACATATTCTCGAACTCTGGGCTGTCCCTGCAGTGGACATAGATTTCACCTCTCTTTTAGTTAATAGAGTTGCATGGCACTACCCGAAGGTAGCCCAATATCTAACTCAATGTGACTTGATGGTCCTACCTCCATGGTAGCCATGTACTAAGTCATCGATAGACCTGATGGACCTACCCAATAGGTAGCCATGTACTAGGTCATCCATAGACCTGATGGACCTACCCAATGGGTAGCCATGTACTAGGCCTTTCTCTAACCTGATGGACCTACCCATAAGCAGCCATGTACTAGGTTAGCTATTATGCCACAGAGAGAACCATGATCTGAGTTTATAGGAATATACATTAAGTGATAGTCATAGTCACTTTATAATTGCAATATGAACATCCAAACAGTTTAGTTGCATTCAATGCGATTAATCGTCTGAGAAACCATCAGAAAACTAAGCGGTTATTCATAAGTAACCACATACCTGTTCAGAGCAACTTGAAGTCCAAATATTTAATATTTAGGAACAATCAATCAAGCAATCATCAATATCCTGAAATTAATACATAACATCCAAGTGTCATTGTTTTATTCCAAACCTCCTCAAGATCTACTTGGATTCCACTTTAAGATTTCTAGGTCATCCTTTAGGGTTTTAGCTTTCATTATGCATTTATTACTGTTAACGTTTGTTTAGTCCACAAACCCTAATTTCAACATTATAGACACCATTAAAAGTCAATTAAATCCAATATATCTCTTTTACACTAAAACTACTATCTTTATCATCTTAGGTCATGTCAAGATCACTAGGACCAATTATCATGTTCAGGTTTCTTTGAATTGACAACTCAACAATGAATTATAGATTGATTCTTCAGGAACCCTAATTACTACAATTCTCATCGTTTATGTTAGTAATCCCTAATGTACCATTAATTCCACTTTATACACTAGGAACCCCAAAATATCCACATTAATGATCTCTTATACTCAAATTGGATTTATATCAACATAACTTTGTCTTATTCATGGATTTGCACAATTACAAACATTAAAAGGCATATCCTCCTAAATTAGGGTTTCTAAGCCCATTAATGCAAACTTAGGTATATGAAACCCTAATTCAAGCCAATTATGTACAAATATCATCCCTTTATTATCCACAGGTTAATATTCGTTCTAAACATTTAGAGAACATCACTATATTCAACTATCATCAATTCCAAAGGGTTTTCATTAATTAAACCAGTAAATATGATAACTTTATACACTTTTTGAATTTAAAATAGAATCAGGCTTGAACTATATTTTTAATGGATTCCTCATTTTCTCCTGATCAATTTTCATATATAAAGTTTTGTCATTAGAGCTTCCTAGAAATTTCTAGGAATTTTGCAAGAAAACATATTTTCTGGAATATTCGATCAGAGAGGCTATTTGCCTTTTATTTTGGAAAAAAGAGAGTCGTCGGATCAAAGTTGCGGTCAGCGGTTGACCCGATCTCACGGCTGAGGCCGCTCACATCCACTTTCTTAGATCTGAAGGTGCGCTCGATCCTGGGCTGTGGATGTTCTTCGCGAGCCCACCATGGATCCCCATCGGACGGCTACTGCTGCTCTCTTCCTTCTTCCCCAATTGTTCGGCCTACGATGGCTGTGTAGCCGGAAGCTCATCGGAGTAGGCCCGCTTCAGGAAACCAGGGCACGAGAGAAGAAGGTGAGCTGCCGGTTGAACTCGTGAAGGTATTAGAAAAGGAAAGGGGGTCCTATATATAGAACTCGGGCTGATCTTAGGGTTTGCCAAAACTCGCCGCCGCCTACCCTTTTGGGCAATTGGGCGTTTTCCCTCAAAGCAACCAAAGCACAAGAAATCGGGGTCTAAATTGTGTGGAATTGCCTCCCGAACTCAACCCTCCAATTTTCTCGTTTGCACATGATGTATATTACAAGGAAAGTGGATTCAAAAATCCCCCTGTTTCCTTTTCCAACTTGAGGAGGACGACACCTAGCTAGCGTCGGATCTGTGGTCCCCTAGGCCACGCAAGGATCTGACGGCTGGCGTCACTCCCGACGCTTCCCTTCTCCTATTTTTTAATCAAATACATTGTGACATTTATTAAAAGCTTAACACTTTAAGGAAACTTCTAAAATCCATAACTCTTAAAAGGACTATCCAATTAATCCCAAATTTTGAGGGAATATTACTAATGAATTAATATACCTTTCTACCAAAATTGAGTTCATTATCTAAAAGAAAACTTACCTTTTCATTAGATGCCAACTATTGCTCAATTATGTATATTTCTCATTTATTTTCTCTTTCCTTTGCAATTATCTCATTATTTTGGGTCCCTTGGACCTCAAGAAAACCCAAAGGCACGGATTCCCACATTGGGGAAGATTGGTTTGCCTTTATCTTCTTATAAAAGTCAATTTCTCATATTCCCCTTTTATTAATCAATTTCTTTTCCTTTTTAATTCTCTTTTAAAGGATTTCTCTTTATCTCTCCTCTATATTATTATTGGAATTCCCTTTTAGCATTAGAAATCCTTGGGATATGAAAATCCACCAAGGATAACTCAATTATACCTCTTCTCACTTATTTTTCACATTTTATCATTATTTCCAATTTCTTTCTTTAATAAGGAAATACTTAATGGATCTTTTCTTATTGCACTCTCTATGCAACTTTGGACTCCTTGGAACCCAAGAGGCACGAAATCCTATTTGGATGTGCCTTCTAGAGGTTTCTATTTCGTTTTGTTCTCAAATATTCAATTATTCAATTACTAATTGAATTTTCTTTTTTATTTCCTTGTTATTGGGCCCAATAGCCAATAAAGCCCACAATACAAACATCAAGGCTATTGTAAATGAAATCCATTTATTTGAAGAAATTATATCATTATTTGTTCAAATATCTTTAATATGAGAAATTGCATTTCTCACCAATTGAACCCAAAAATTGGGGTTGTAACATCCTTCCCCTCTTATAGGAATTTTGTCCTCAAAATTCAAACAAGCAAACAAACAATTCAGGATAAGACTTTTCCATGTCCATCATTGGCCCCTATGTGGCTTTACCGTACTCATGGCACTTTCAAAGAACCTTTATCATCACATATTCTTTTCTCTGAGTCCTTTCACCCTGGCGTCTATAAACTGCACAGGCGACTCAGGTCACTTCAGCCTCCCTTGGGGCTCACTAGGTTCATTGCTCAGCACATGGTCGGGTACTTCACATAGTGTTCTAAATTGGACACATGGATCTCGTCACATATTACTTTATCCCGAGGGGTAAGGTCAATCTTATCCTTCTCCACCCATCCATTTCTAATGGACCCATGTATCGGGGACTCAACTCTCTTAGCTATAACTTAGAGGGGTTGGATTTTCATGTCACATTTTCTCCCACAGTAACTTGTATGTCAGTCTACTTTGCATCTGCTCACGACTCTTATCATTTCTAGGCTCCTTTCGGCCCTTTCACAATCAAAGTGACTTTATCTACACACACTGTGGTCCCTTTCCTAGCCATCATGTGGTCCTTTTGTAATAATCATGTGGCCCTTTCACCAACATCACCTTACTGAAGTGGTGACCGACACAACCTCCCTTACAGAGCTTCCTATAAAACCCGATACTGGCTATGGTGGTCATGGTCAAATCTTTCATAGGACAAATACTGTCTCTAGATATCACCCTGAACGAGCACACATGCCCTCATTAGACCATTTAGTCTGGATCATACTAACCATAGTCATGGGTGATATACTAACATCGAGTTCTTCATGTACCTACTTTCACCTTATAGAAGTGAACCTTTAAGTCATACTCATGAACTTTTGAACTCGCATCATGGTGTAGTTGAACCATCTCTCTCATGGATAGTTCAACCAGATCTGTCCCTTAACAGAACTCTTTCTTTCTCATGTCATTTAGGTAAGGCGACTTACCATAACCCATATTTCATTTCGACCTTCCTTGGTCCCGGGGAGACCTATCACAACATCCATGGGGTTGAGCTCCCATTCCCTCTCAGGGACTCTTTTGTCCTCTGTATCGATACACTGGGTTACTGGGGTTCATTCTTTACCTCCTGGCTTGCATGGTCATAAACCACATGCAACTTCATCTTAAGCATCCAAAGTGCTATTGTCACTTATTATCTTTGTAGTACGGTGTATGGTGATCTTAAAATCATGATCTTAAGATCGATTCCTCAGAAACCCTAAACCACTCTTGTCAGGGTTTCATCACCTTCTTTTCCAAAGAAGTGCATATGAGGTTCTACCACCATCCTTTCATCACATCAAAGACTAGACTGGCTAACCAAACAACCTTTAACTTTTCCACACATCTTGTTACATCTGAGTGTTACCCAAACACCTCTCCTTTTCAAACTTAGGGTTAGCCAAACAACCTCTTCTAGCTTCTAATCAAACAAGTCAGATGTATCTCAACCAGAGCACCTATTACCACTTCACATCCTTATGTAACATTACACTTCCATGTATTTCACTTATCATGTTACCTCAAACTATATGTTCATCTTCATAAGAACACTCTCTGATTCCATCATCATGATGATCAAACTGAACATGGTATAACTTGTAAGTTGCACATAGCTCATGATAAAAACATCCTCATAAGGGAACTACCTCATTCCTCTTAGTGTTTACAAACCATCCATGTATCATTCACTTTACCAGGGTAGATATCTTCTCTATCCCCATTTCTCGTGGCAACGCTCCAATCTACATCATCTCTTATCCTTGGTGTATGACATGAATAATGTCCTATCTCTCACCCCCATAACAAGAGGAAAAAAGCATTTGGCTGCAGTCCAAATATAGAGTTCTTCCTGTTCCAAGAGTAGAGATGGTACATCCCACCTTCCCAATACACCTTTACATCTAAGTTGCAACGTGCCACATATGTCTCTACATCACATACATCATGATATCAACAAGTCTTGAACCTACTGAGGTTTATATCCTTGGTCATCTCCTCTAGGTCTATAGGGTATCGACTCTTTTGGGGTCATCCCTCTTCCCTCATGCATCAAGAGAGTGCCCTACTCATCTACCCTTTGGGTCCCATGAGTTCATGAAGGTGATCAATCTCCTAACCCATGGCCCTCAGACAATGACAGTTGTTACCTCTCGACCCTATGGTCATGTGCAACTGGGGAATTAGGCAACTCCTACTTTCATCGGTTGTATCCCTACCTGACCCTAGGATAGACTTAGGATTCCCCATTACATAACATGTTCACTTAGAACGTTACCCAAGTCTTCATCATCTCTCTTTCTTCATTCATGGGCTGACTCTCATCTGTTCATGGGCATCATGGCAACCTGCCTACCTTGGTCAAGCCCCATACCAGTTACCTCCATGGTAACACATTCATATGAAATTAGAGATGGATATCTATGGGTCTATAGGTTCATCCTCGTACTATGTACTTTTCACTTAGCTCCTCAAGATCCTGTGAGACCTCTTCAGGTTACCTTAAACCAACAAAACTGATATACACCCTACCAAAGGGTCCCTCTCCCAGGATGGGAGGAAAACTATCTCTAGACAACAAGGTCACAAAAGCTCTTAGGTCTAGGGTTTACATCTACATGAGTCTACTTAACCCTAGCAAGATTTTAAGGCACAAGCAGATCACCTACTGAATCATGCTAGGTCATACTTGTCCTCTTTCCTCAATGTTGGATCGAGATCATACCTTCCTTTATCATCAACCTAGCTGTGAGGGGTTCATCAAACATTCCTTAAACTTAAGGGGTTTCCCTTTTCCTTTATGCATGAGGCGTACCATGCTCAAAACTATAGCAACTTAATTCTCATCATGAACATTAGGTATACTACTTCCCCTCTTAGGCCTAGGAACCCTAGGTTCACTTGTAGGTGTCCAACTACATGCTCTATCTCTTAACTACGAACCAAGCATGCAAAAGGCATGACATGCACTTATTGTCATCCTTTAACTCAAGCAACACTTAGGGTTGGGTCCTCCTTAAGGACAACCAACAAGGCCTCATAACCTGCTACTAAACTTTTCAAGGTCTAAGGAACTCTTCTTCTCACCTCAGAAGGTAACCACTATCACCCATTGTTCAGGGTTTTAGGTTTCCAACCTTCTTGCTGGGTTTCCTATTCTCTCTAGGGCTAACCCTACATCCAACCTCACCATTAGAGGTTCTCTCTTCATGAAGGATCAACCTCAAGGCATGCCCTACATGGATGAGGCCTAGGTTTGAACTTATGTTTGCTCAAGATCATCCATAACCCTTTATGCTCCATCATAATTCCTTATCCAGGGTTTCATCCTACTGTCAGCACTATGACGTACCCTAGGTGCCATCTATGCCCTTACTTGCACCAGCCCATAGGGTTTCTAGGGTCCTTCACTAACATCATCATCTAAGGAGCTATCCTTTACCCTAACATGCACGACCCTTCCCAGGGTTGGGTTGCCAAAGGTGCTAGGTCACCCATGGATCATATGGCATCCCAAAGGCATGTCCATTCAAACACCTGGTCCAACTCATCACTCTCTAACCTTCACTTAGGGTTAGGGTTAGCATCATCCTCAGAGGATGTTCCAAGACTCTACTTGCAATGGAGATCTCTATCTCCAAGACTAACTTATCCTCCTGACAAGAAGGTCTAGCGTCAGGTCTCTTCTGAGGACATGACAACTTATGTCATACGACCCAAGCATGTATCTATTATTTATTTTGCGC
Organism: Alisma plantago-aquatica; assembly: GCA_963693085.1. NCBI lineage: Eukaryota > Viridiplantae > Streptophyta > Magnoliopsida > Alismatales > Alismataceae > Alisma > Alisma plantago-aquatica. Next base: position 3,458,202 of record OY856410.1, read on the forward strand.
TTACTCTATTAAGCTTATGTCCATGACATCTTATTTACATGCCTTTCATTAATTTCGTGGAGGATTCCTTAAACCTTATTAACCTTACCCATACCTTAAGAGGGTGAGGAGAAGAAGGAAAACCCTAATCCTTTATGTCCTTATCAGAATTTTGTGATGAGAAGGGATGAATAAGATGAGAAGTCCTAAAGGTATCTTATTTCGATTCATACCCTAAGACTTTAGCCAGGCAGTCACACGAGTCCGGGAGTCCTCGTATTCTGACTAGCGGTGCGGAGGAAAATCTTGCCAGCCCCCGGTCGTGATCCCTTTCTAGACACCTCCGTCTTTCGGATACTCCTCTAATAACTCCCTTGGGTTCTATAGAGTTTGTAAAATTTAATAATTATTAATGGTTAACTGAGGAACCAAAGCTCTGATACCAAATGTTATGACCTCACCTTCCAGTAACCCCCAATTAAGGGAGACCAAGAGGTTGAAGCCGCACCCATTAATCCCGGATCAAATGTTCGACATATAACCATAAACAATTATTAAATTCTAACAGACTATACTGAAAATGGTAATAAAATTTTTCTTTGCATACCTTGAAAAGTTGGGAACAAACTAACTTCTAACCTCAGCTGAACTATTCTATCTAATTCCTCCTTGTTCTTTAATTCTTGAATTCACAAGGTGTCGCTTTACTGTTTATACTTTTCATTGTACCTAAAACGCCAACAAATAAAACGTCGGTCAGCCGAAGCTGGTATGTGGAGGAAACAGATAATGTTCAACTATGTGAACAATATAATCATTCAATTAATCATTTAACAATCAAGATTACATTTTAAGCCATACAACTCAATCCATACATATTCTCGAACTCTGGGCTGTCCCTGCAGTGGACATAGATTTCACCTCTCTTTTAAGTAATAGAGTCACATGGCACTACCCGAAGGTAGCCCAATATCTAACTCAATGTGACTTGATGGTCCTACCTCCATGGTAACCATGTACTAAGTCATCCATAGACCTGATGGACCTACCCAATAGGTAGCCATGTACTAGGTCATCCATAGACCTGATGGACCTACCCAATGGGTAGCCATGTACTAGGCCTTTCTCTAACCTGATGGACCTACCCATAAGAAGCCATGTACTAGGTTAGCTATTATGCCACAGAGAGAACCAGGATCTGAGTTTATAGGCATATACATTAAGTGATAGTCATAGTCACTTTATAATTGCAATATGAACATCCAAACAGTTTAGTTGCATTCAATGCGATTAATCGTCTGAGAAACCATCGGAAAACTAAGCGGTTATTCATAAGTAACCACATACATGTTCAGAGCAACTTGAAGTCCAAATATTTAATATTCAGGAACAATCAATCAAGCAATCATCAATATCCTAAAATTAATACATAACATCCAAGTGTCATTGTTTTATTCCAAACCTCCTCAAGATCTACTTGGATTCCACTTTAAGATTTCTAGGTCATCCTTTAGGGTTTTAGCTTTCATTATGCATTTATTACTGTTAACGTTTGTTTAGTCCACAAACCCTAATTTCAACATTATAGACACCATTAAAAGTCAATTAAATCCAATATATCTCTTTTACACTAAAACTACTATCTTTATCATCTTAGGTCATGTCAAGATCACTAGGACCAATTATCATGTTCAGGTTTCTTTGAATTGATAACTCAAAAATGAATTATAGTTTGATTCTTCAGGAACCCTAATTACTACAATTCTCATCGTTTATGTTAGTAATCCCTAATGTACCATTAATTCCACTTTATACACTAGGAACCCAAAAATATCCACATTAATGATCTCTTATACTCAAATTGGATTTATATCAACATAACTTTGTCTTATTCATGGATTTGCACAATTACAAACATTAAAAGGCATATCCTCCTAAATTAGGGTTTCTAAGCCCATTAATGCAAACTTAGGTATATGAAACCCTAATTCAAGCCAATTATGTACAAATATCATCCTTTTATTATCAACAGGTTAATATTCGTTCTAAATATTCAGAGAACATCACTATATTCAACTACCATCAATTCCAAGGGTTTTTCATTAATTAAACCAGTAAATATGATAACTTTATACACTTTTTGAATTGCAAACAGAATCAGGCTTGAACTATATTTTTAATGGATTCCTCGTTTTCGCCTGATCAATTTTCATACATAAAGTTTTATCATTAGAGCTTCCTAGAAATTTCTAGGAATTTTGCAAGAAAACATATTTTCTAGAATATTCGATCAGAGAGGCTATTTACCTTTTATTTTGGAAAAAAGAGAGTCATCGGATCAAAGTTGCGGTCAGCAGTTGACCCGATCTCGCGACTGAGGCCGCTCGCATCCACTTTCTCAGATCTGAAGGTGCGCTCAATCCTGGGCCGTGGATGTTCTTCACGAGCCCACATGGATCCCCATCGGACGGCTACTGTTGCTCTCTTCCTTCTTCCCCAATTGTTCAGCCTACGACGGCTCTATAGCCAGAAGCTCGTCGGAGCAGGCTCGCTTCAGGAAACCAGGGCACGAGAGAAGAAGGCGAGCTGCCGGTTGAACTCGTGAAGGTATTAGCAAAGGAAAGGGGGGTCCTATATATAGAACTCGGGCTGATCTTAGGGTTTGCCAAAACCCGCCGCCGCCTGCCCTTTTAGGCAATTGGGCGTTTTCCCTCAAAGCAACCAAAGCACAAGAAATCGGGGTCTAAATTGTGTGGAATTGCCTCCCGAACTCAACCCTCCCATTTTCTCATTTGCACATGATGTATATTGCAAGGAAAGTGGATTCGAAAATCCCCCTGTTTCCTTTTCCAACTCGAGGAGGATGACACCCAGCTAGCGTCGGATCTGTGGTCCCCTAGACCACGTAAGGATCTGACAGCTGGCGTCACTCCCGACGCTTCCCTTCTCCTATTCTTTAATCAAATACATTGTGACATTTATTAAAAGCTTAACACTTTAAAGAAACTTCTAAAATCCATAACTCTCAAACGGATTATCAAATTAATCCCAAATTTTGAGGGAATATTACTAATGAATTAATCTACCTTTCTGCCAAAATTGAGTTCATTATCTAAAAGAAAACTTACCTTTTAATTAGATGCCAAATATTGCTCAATTATGTATATTTCTCATTTATTTTCTCTTTCCTTTGCAATTATCTCGTTATTTTGGGTCCCTTGGACCTCAAGAAAACCCAAAGGCACGGATTCCCACATTGGGGAAGATTGGTTTGCCTTTATCTTCTTATAAAAGTCAATTTCTCATATTCCCCTTTTATTAATCAATTTCTTTTCCTTTTTAATTCTCTTTTAAAGGATTTCTCTTTATCTCTCCTCTATATTATTATTGGAATTCCCTTTTAGCATTAGGAATCCTTGGGATACGAAAATCCACCAAGGATAACTCAATTATACCTCTTCTCACTTATTTTTCACATTTTATCATTATTTCCAATTTCTTTTTTTAATAAGGAAATACTTAATGGATCTTTTCTTATTGCACTCTCTATGCATCTTTGGACTCCTTGGAACCCAAGGAACCCAAGAAGCACGAAATCCTCTTTGGATGTGCCTTATAGAGGTTTCTATTTCATTATGTTCTCAAATATTCAATTATTCAATTACTAATTGAATTTTCTTTGTTATTTCCTTGTTATTGGGCCCAATAGCCAATAAAGCCCACAATACAAACATCAAGGCTATTGTAAATGAAATCCATTTATTTGAAGCAAATTATATCATTCTTTGTTCAAATATCTTTAATATGAGAAATTGCATTTCTCACCAATTGAACCCAAAAATTGGGGTTGTAACACTAATGCTCCTTCCTGTCATAAAGTCTCCTTAATTTTCAAACATGAGGTTGGGAAGTACTATCTTCAATCTAGTGGTAAGGATCTTTGCAATGATTTTATATTGCACTGAACAACAAGCAATAGGTCTAAAATCAGTGAGAGATGCAGTCACTTTCTTCTTAAGCAACAAAAAGGAATGATTCACCTGTTTGACCATACTGTCCCCTTTTAAGAACCAACTGACATATGCAACTAGATCCTATTTGATAATATCCCATGTCTTTCTATAGAAAAACACATTGAAGCCATCAGATCCTGGGAACTTATAATTGCAATGCTCCAAATAGCTTCTTTTACTTCCTATTTGTTTGTCTCCCTTGTAAGAATATTGTTGTGGGTGCTTGTGAGTTTGGTCTTCCACATCATCTCCTCCTCCAGATCATCAACAAATTCCTTGTTATATAAAGAAGAGTAGAACTCAATGTCTTGTTCCTCTAAGTCTTCCTGCTTATTAACAACATTGCCACCTTTCTTAATAAGTTATGAGATTATGTTATTAGCTTCTCTCCTTTTAACTATTGTGTGATAGAGCTTAGTGTTTCTATCACCATCCTCCATCCATTTGTCTCTGCTTCTCTTCCAGTAGAATTTTTCCTCTTCCTTTTTAAGGTCCTCCAGCATCTTCTTCAACTCAGCATCTTTCTTTATCAGTCCTTCATTGAGCGGATCCTACAGAAGCTTTCCTATGACCTCTTTACATTCTCTTTTGGTTTGCATTAGCATGTTTGGAATATTCACTTCAGCCTTGACCCACCTCTATAAAGCAATATTTGTATTTGTTAGTTTCTTTGCAAACACATACATGGGGTCCCCTATCACCTTTGCATTCCAGCTCTCCTTAATGGCCTTATTGAAACCTTTCCAATCAGCCCAATAGTTTAAGAAACTAAAGGGTTTCCTTTTCTACTTCTTTTCTGTAATATGCACTGATATTGGAGCATGATCACTTATTTCAGAACCACCTGCTTTTACCTACATGTTAGGAAAAATCCACAACCATTCATCATTCACCAGTGCTATGTTCAGTTTGCTTGCTATTCTGTTTCCTGGGTCCCTTTCATTGTTTCACATGAAAATATCACCACCAGTCATTGGTAACTCAAACAACCCAGCTTTATCTATTGTATGGTTAAAATTATTCAACTCTGCATAAAACGTTGGCCTTTTCCCTCTTTTTTCTTCATGGAGTCAAACCGTGTTCAAGTCTCCAATCACCAACCGTGGTAAAGTGGTTTGTTCAGATAGAGAAATCAAGTCTTGCCATAGCCCGTGTCTATTGTTCAAATCCTTATGGGCATATATGGCTGACACCCACATATGCAAACCCCCATTGTTTCTGCATTCATATGTGATGTGTTGGTCTGACATCTGTATCACTGTCACCTGCCAAGCACTCAGTTTCCATGACACACAGACTCTGGTCAACTTAGAACACTCAATATTAGATACATGCTCCCATCCTTGCAGGAACAAATATCTAATGTTGTCTTTGTTTTGCTTCTTTATTTTTGTTTCCACCAAAGCAACTAAGGAGTGTCCACTAGTAGCAATCCATTCCCATATTTCCTTCTTATTCCTATCACACCCTTCTTTGATATTCCATAAAAGCATGGACATATTAACATGATTTGTTCTAGGATTTGGTATGCCTTGGGGGTTCTTTACTGTTGTTCTTCTTTCCACCTTCCTTCTCTACATGGATGATTAATTATTCTTCTTCTTTATCTGAATCACTCAATGCCTCAAATATATTCCCCTTTTAAAGGATGTCTTCAACACCTCGAGACTTAGGAATGCCCACCTTGTGATTGCTCTTCTTAGAATACTATATAAATTATCCCTCTTCTCGTTGTGTGCATTCTTTCTCAATAGATTTGCTCTGTGTTGCTTTATTTGAAATCACCTCCTCTTACGAACCACTTGAACTACTATTTAGATCTTGACCACCCTTATCGATGAGTGTTGCGTCAACATGTGTTGCTTAAACTCTTTGGGTCTCCTCCTGGGCAATCCCATTGATCTTCTTCGACTCAACCTACTGCTGTACAACCTTGCCAGTCGTTTACTCCTTCCATACCTGTGTCAAGGTCAACCTGCGCTCCTCAGCTCCACCTACTTTGTGCTCCTTTATCTTCTTCTACCCCTCTCATTGTTGTGTGTCATGACCAAATGCTTGGAAATTACTGCAGCTCACAAGGATGTGATCATAGACTATAGCTACTGAGATTGGTTGTCTGCCCTTCACATTAAGCCATACTCTTGATGGATTTGGCCCTTCAACCTCCAGTTCAACTAGGACCTGTGGTTCATCGCCTTCCAGGGACCTCTCATCTATGTGTAGAACTTGACCCGCTTTAGCTACAATTGTATTAGCGGCTCGCTTAGTCCACGACCTCTCGAAAGATTTCAACATGATCCACATCGAAATGGTCATGAACGAGTCCTTCCTCAATTCATCACCATGGGTATATTCTTAGAAATTGCAAGTTGTTGATCAAACCATCTTGGTCCCATTGCCAAGATGCCATCCTTGTCCGCTACTATCTAGAAATGCACCAGGAAGATGTTGTTATCTCATATTAATAGCTCAAAGGATCCCTTCAGTTTCCAGGTCTGCTTGATCCACACCAATAGATGAGGATAAAATGGTCTCTTTCCTAGAGTATAGGCCATTATTGTATGCTCCCAGATGTTTGTCAGCCTATCTAACTCCATCTCCTCTAAACCAACATTGATATGACTCTCTTCAACCCTAGGTTTTAGGAATTCCATTCCCTTTTCCATGCTACCCGTCAGCTACTTGAGAATTTGGTTCCATGCTACCCTTTGAGCAAGAGCTTCCCCTCCTCCATCTGAGTTCTGGTCTTTTGACTTCCCTTTTTCTTCTCCTGCCATTCGTGTAGGCATAGTCATAAGATCCTTCTCCTTCTCCTTCTAATTCTCTGTCGCATCGGACTGTTGGTGGTGGGGTTTAGGGGGTGGGTTATGGTGGTGGATGCCACCGATCAGGATGACCAAAGATGTGGGTGCCATGTCCACAGGCTTCCCGGTGATTGCCTCTACAATCACCCAGAGCAGAAATCCTAGATGACGCGTGTGTGGTCGTATGTATGTATGAATGTATGTATGTATGTATCGGAATTAGGTAATTATATTCTGAAACCCTCAAGCAAAATAGCTCTTGGGACAAAGATACAACGTAGTCCAAACACTACATTACTCACCCAAAAGAAAATAACTTTCTATCTATCTATACATTGCATCCTATTGTATAGAACTTTGTGGATTTTGTTGGCTAGTCCATCATACCCCTTATTCTTCGCATTGTGCTTTCTACTGTTCCTCTCCTTCCGAATATGGAAGTATAGAGATGACAACAACAACACCTCCATCTTATTTAGGGTGGTAATCATTCCTTCTGTATCATTCAGCTGCCTCGGCCTCAACTTCATTTTTGTTCGCAACTAATCCCAAACTTTCCTTGTATACCTACACGACTTGAAGATATGCTCCTTTGTCACCTATTCCTCTTCACAGAGATAACAAGTTGTGTCAGTTCCAGGATACCACCTAGAGGTCTTATCTAGGGTGGCAAGTGAGTTATGCACTGCCATGTATAAGCAAATTTCCCATTTTGGGATTCCAATATCAGTCCATATCTTATTGGATATGTGCTCTCCAGCCCTCGGTTGAATAAGCTCCCAAATTCTATCTTGTTTCTCCTTCATCGTCCAAGAACTTCTTTCATCGTTAATGTTCTTAATCTCTTGCCATACCTCAATCATTCCGTTGATGACTCTCAAGTATCCCTCCTTGGTCTTCAGTTTAAAGTCCCAACCCTTGGGGTATCTCATCCTCATCCACTTTGCCCACAAAGTATCATTCGGCAGGTACTTGAAAATCCTTTTTGTTGTGCCCTAAGTAGCTATGTATCTTTGTGTTTTCAAGCCAACCCCTCCTTCCTCCTTAGGTCTCTCTAGTCTGTTGTACTTCATAGGATGAATGTTACTCGCCCACATTAAGTTAGCAATCGTCATTTCCATTATGTCCAAAACCGCACCTAGGATCTCTCCTTGTTGAGACCAGAAGATTAGGAGGCCTTCAATGGCTGACTTCGTCAGGGTGATTCTTCCCGCCATGGATGTTTTCATCAAGGGCCACCTACTAATCATATCGTCTAGCTTGTCAGAGCATTCCGTGAAATCATTGACTTTCAGATTACCTCTTGCTAACGGGAACCCAAGGTATTTAGTGGGGAGGTTGCTCACTGTGATGCCTATCACTTCTTCAATATCCCCTACTATTTGCTCATAGTTCTTGGAGAGAAACAACAGTGTCTTTTGGATGTTCGTATTTAGTCTAGTGTCATCCCCGAACCTCATCAGTAGTAGCTTTAGTTGAGACATGTGTGTGGCCTTCGCTTGCATGAACACCAGTACATCATCTACAAAAATAAGATGACTCAACACCCTCGTACCATGGATAGTATAAGTAGCTACCTTCTTTGCCCTTTCTTCTTTGTCCATCATCCTGGTGAAGTAATCCATCACAATCATGAACAACAATTGTGAGAGGGGGTCGACCTGCCTCAAACCATTGCTTCCTTTGAAGATACCACACGGGGAGCCATTAACAAGCAATGAAAAGCTTGTCGTCGTTACACACTGTTTCATTAAATTTATCCACTTCTCCTGGAATCACATTCTTGACATAATACACCAGAGTGAACTCCAATTGACACTGTCATAGGCTTTCGAGACATCTAGTTTCAAGCAAGCCTTTTTATGTCCCCGCAAGACGTAAATCCAGCAGGAACTCTCCGACCAACAATGCACAGTCGCTAATACTACGGCTAACTCTGAATGCTCCTTGGTTGTTAGAAACTATCAGAGGAAACACCATCTTCAACCTCTCAGCAAACAACTTAGTTATCACCTTATATTGAACATTGCAGCATGCAATCGGTCTAAAATCAGCCAGTGATGATGTCTTCTTCTTCTTAGGTATAAGCACCGAGAACATGTGATTAACCTGTCTAAGTAGGAAACCACCGTCCATGAACCATTGAACTGACTCATAAAGATCGTCTTCAATGACCTCCCATGCCTGCCTATAGAAGTGTGAATTAAATCCATCTAGCCTGGGTGATTTGTCAGTCCCTATACTCCATAACGCCTCCTTAACCTCCTCCTCATTGGCCTGCCTGCAAAGGATATTATTATGGGAAGTGGTGAGTTTGTACCTCCATTGAAGATCGTCCTCCTAAATCTCCCTTTCTTCATTATAATTCTTGTTATAAAGCTTTGTGTAAAACTATGTGGCTTCATTGCCCAGGTCCTCCTGGCTGTTAAGCGTTCTACCTTATTCATCAATCAACTCCGAAATAGTATTAAGGGCTTCTCTGTGCTTGATGGCGTTATGATAGATTTTTGTGTTCCTATCCCCATCTTGGATCCACTTCTGGCGATTCCTCTGCCATAAGAAGCTTTCCTCTACCTTCTTCATATCCTCCAGTATATGGTTTAATCCTATCTCAATTACGATGAAAGTTGGATTAAGTAGATCCCTAAGAAGTTGACTTCTAACCTCCATTAATTCCTTTTTGTTTGATTCAATAAGTAGAGGGATGTTGACAGGCTCCTTTGACCACTTCTTGAGATTACCTTTTAGTCTCTTGAGTTTATTGGAAAAAACATAGATGGGGTTACCCTGGATGGGTTCGCACCAACTTTGGTTCACCATCTCCTTGTAGTCATCCCACTTCGTCCAAAAATTGATGAATCAAAAGGGCCTATTTCTTGTGGACTTCTCTCTCATCTGCATTAACAATGGGGCATGATAACTGATGTTTGTAGTAACAATCTTGATGCCGATGTTCCTGAGCAAATCCAACCACCTGACATTAACTAGGGCTCTATCGAGTTTATATGCAATTCATTTTCCTAGTTTAACTTCATTATTCCATGTGAACGTTTCGTCCCCTTGCATTGGCAGTTCACACAGTTTTGCTTCACTAATCGTCTGGTTGAAAAATATCAACACCACCTCCGGTACCAGCCTACCACCCCTTTTCTCTTCTTGAAGTCTGACGTTATTAAAGTCTCCCATGATTAACCATGGAAGGTTCATCCACCTCGCTTGGGCCAACAACTCCTTCCACAAGGACTACCTCTAAGTATGCAAGTTAAAGGCATAGACTACAGAGAAAAACATCCTTAAACCTCCTCTGTTATTACAAATAGCTGAGATAACTTGGTCGGCATTTGCCTCCACCTCCACCTCCCATGCATTTGGGTTCCACCCCAGGCAAATCCTGCCCAGTTCTACAGACTCATGATTGGTAATATGTTTCCGTCCATTAGGGAAAATGGATGTCACACTCTTGCTATTTATTCTCTTAATCTTCGTCTCCAAGATGACCTCCATAGAAACTCTACTGGACTTAATCCAATTCCTCACATCACATCTCTTGTCAGGATCGCACACCCCCTTAACATTCCACGTGAGTACTAACATTTAATAACTTATCGCTTGTTCCTGGTAAGCCTACCAGGCTCTTTCTCCTTCTCCCTTCCAGGGTTCCTCCCCTTCTCCTTGGGTTTATCTTTCACCTTCTCCTTGCGTGTTGAGTTGGGATTCTTCTTAGATTCCATGATCTTCTCTATCTCCTCCTCCGACTCACTTAGAGAGCAGAAAGAGTTAACATCAACTTCTCCTTCCTCCTTGTCTCCCGACGTACTTGCTTTCTTAGATGTGTTGGTGTTGCTGGACTTTCTCTCCTTCCAAGTCTTTTTGGGTGCTTGAAATCCATCATCATTCTTTGTAGCCTCTATCTCCTTGTTCAGTGGACACTCGTCATCACCATGTCCAAAGACACAACATTTTGAGCACTTCTTGGGGAGGAACTCGTATTTGATGTTGAATAGGATCGCCTCCTTGCCCGGTACATTCACCCAGGCTTTATCCAGGTTTGAGTCCTCCACTTCAATTTCCACTAGGACCCTGGATTCATCCAGTGCCTGCTGTCTCTGTTGCCCTAGTCTCCACATGCAGTACTTTGCCTACTCCCGAAGCAACAGTTCCCACCGCCTTCTCAGTCCAAATCTTACCATTAGAGGGGATGCAGATCCAGACCGGAAGTGAGATCACATCCATCTTCTCCAACGGATCACCAAAGGAGTAGTGCTTTGCAATAACTAGATGGCTATCAAACCATCTGGGCCCGCTATTGAGGCACGTCTTCTTGTCCATTTCGTTGGAGAATCGGATTATGAAAAAACCCTTTTCCTTCGACACAACATCAAAGTCGCCTTTGGGTTTCCAAACTCGTTGTATCCAAGCCAAGAGATGGGGATAAAATGGGTGTTTTCCCATGACGTAGATCGAGACTGCAAATTCCCAGACGTCTTTCATACATCCATATTCCTCCGCATTACGATCTACCATCACCTTACCGTCCTTTCTGGTTGGTTTCAGGAATATCAGTCTCGCACACTCCTTTTCTTGTGTTGGAGTTCTGTTCACGATCTCCGTCCAGGAATTCTTCTTCTTCCTAGCATCATTCTCCTTCAGTGTCTCATGGTTATGGTTGTTTGGTGGTGGGGTGGATGGATTGGTGGGTGGATTGGATGGTGGGTTGTTGGTGGTGGAGGCAGCGGTGGCCAACATGGCCACCGGTCCTTCTTAGGATCGCCCAGGCGATCGCCCAAAAACCCTAGGAGAAAGGAGGGGCCAGGGGTATGTATGTATGTATGTATGTATGTATCATAATCAGGTAATTATATTCCAATATCCCCCCTAAAAATTATTAGGGGGGGTCAAAGTTACATGTAGGCCCAACGCCATACACATGGGACAACATTACAACTCACGCATCTAAATACGTAGTCTACATCTAATGCATTTACAAATTTTTATAGAAATACTTTTGGCATTCATGGACTTTCCTTGATGTTTTCTAGCATTCATCTCCTCCCAAATGTGGTAGCAAAGGGCAGCAAACAAAACATTCTTCTTCATATCTCTTCCGCATTTAACAAGCATCTGCCTGTGATCATTGGTGAGTTGCATTTGAAGTATGAACTCTCTGCATAATTGCTCCCAGATATCCTTCGTGAACTTGCATTCCCCCACTACATGGTAATGTGTTTCATCCTTGTCCCCACATAGCAGGCATGCAGTAGATATATCATAGTTCCAGCTCTTTATTCTATCAAAGGTAGCAAGAATATAATGTAGAAATTTATATACACAAATGCTCCATTTGGGCACCATCCTATCCATCCAAATTTGTTCTCCCACTGGATCCTTCACGCCTCTGGCACGAGACAAATCCCATAAGTTAGCCTTCTTGTAGATGAGCTGCCAATTTCCTGAATTATTTAAAATAAACAGGTGTCTAACTTGTGGCCATATCTCTCTCATGACATTAATAGATCTTGAGTAACATTCTCTTGTGTTTGGGATAAAATCCAGCCCTCTTGGGTATCTCTGTCTCATCCATTTACCCCATGTAGATGAGCCTTCTTGGTATGCAATCAGCCTTCTTATGGATCCCCATCTGGCAATGTCTCTAGGAGTCTTCATATCCAGTCCACCTTCATCTAAGGGAAAGGCCAGTCTAGAGTATTTCATAGGATGATACTCACTTCCCCACAGAAAATTAGCAATCTTCATTTCAATTCTATCCAAGACAGAAATAGGAACCTCACCTTATTGTGCCCAGAAAATGAGGAGACCTTCAATAGTAGCTTTAATCAAGGTTCTACGCCCAACCGTGGAGGTTTTTTGTGTAGGCCATCTATTAATCATCTCATCCACTTTGTCAATGCAGTCTGTAAAATCTTTAACGTGAAGGTTTTCGCCAGCAAGAGGATATCCCAAGTATTTGGTAGGAAATGTGCCTCTTTCAACACCCATTTCCTGTGTGAGTCTGTCATCCACTAGATAGCAGTTTTTTGACAGGAAAATCTGCGTTTTATTTGTATTAATGCACAGCCCCGTTTGTTTCCCGAAACCGATCAGCAATCTTTTAAGATTTTCCAAATAATGTTGCTTGGCTTCCATGAAAACAAGAACATCATCAACAAAAATCAAATGTGTCAATACCTTCGTGCCGTGAACAGTGTAAGGCTTTACTTCCTTCCGTTTTTCAGCTTCCTGCATCTTCCTTGTGAAATATTCCATAACAAGTACAAAAAGAATGGGGGAAAGGGGATCACCCTGGCGCAGCCCGTTGCTACCTTTAAAGAGCCCAGCAGAAGTACCATTCACCAGGACTGAGAAACTAGTGGTCCCAATACATTGTCTCATCCAGCCAATCCATTGTTCATTGAACCCCATCTGTTGCATAATCCACCACAATTTGTCCCACCGAACACTATCATAAGCCTTGGAAATGTCCAATTTTAGACAGGCTTTTCTACTGCCTCTCATAACATTATAGTCCAGCAGGAATTCCCCAGCAAGAAGGGCACAATCACTAATACTTCTACCTGTCAAAAAAGCTCCTTGATTTTCAGAAATCAGAAAGGGGAGGACCATCTTAAGCCGGGCGGATAGAATTTTTGCTATGATTTTATACTGTACCGAGCAGCAGGCAATGGGACGGAAATCAGCAAGAGATGACGTCACTTTCTTCTTGGGAATAAGGACTAGAAAAGAATGATTGACCTGTCTCACCATATTACCTCGTTGTAGAAACCAGTCCACGTAAGCAAGCAGATCGTCTTTAATAACCTCCCACATTTTCTTGAAGAAGAAGGCATTGAAACCATCAGGTCCTGGTGACTTATTGCTTCCAATGCTCTAGACCGCATCTTTGACTTCTTGTTCATTTGTCTTTCTAGTGAGAATATTGTTGTGAGTGCTGGTGAGTTTGAACTTCCAATCAATTTCCTCTTTCTCCTCAATATTATCAGAAACATCTTTATTGTACAACTCAGTATAGAAGTTAATTGCTTGTTCTTCAAGGTCTTCCTGCTTGTTGACAACCATGCCTTCCACATTAATCAGTTCAGAAATAATGTTACTTGCCTCCCTTCTTCTGATTGCAGAATGGTATAGATTTGTATTCCTATCCCCATCTTCCATCCACTTCTCCTTGCTCCTCTGCCAGAAAAAATTTTCCTCAGCCTTCTTTAAGTCTTCAAGCATCTTCTTTAGTTCCTTATCCTTTTCAATCAGCGTTTGATTCAAAGGATCAGTCAATAAGCTTTCCCTTATGTTTTTGCATTCCTGTTTAGTCTCCTTCAGCATCCTTGGTATGTTCACCTTTTCCTCAACCCATTTTTTGATTGCTATCTTGGTGTTTTCTAGTTTTTTTGCAAAGACAAACATGGGGTTGCCTATCACATGGGTACTCCAACTTTGCTTTATGAGATCATCAAAGCCTTCCCAATCAACCCAGTAGTTAAGGAATATGAATGGTCTTCTTTTCTGTTTATTCTCAGTGATATGGACAGCAATAGGAGCATGATCACTAATATCAGAACCTTCTGCCTTTACCTGCACATTTGGGAAAATTTCCAGCCATTCATCATTAACCAGTGCTCTATCCAGTTTGCTTGCAATTCTGTCACCAGGGCCCCTTTCATTGTTCCAGGAAAAGATATCCCCTCCAATCATTGGTAGTTCAAACAGACAAGATTTATCAATAACACGGTTAAAAGCCTCCACCTCAGCATTAATAGCAAGTCTTCTGCCCTTTTTCTCAGCCTGCATCCGCACTGTATTGAAGTCACCAATAACCATCCATGGAAGATTAGCCTGTTTAGAAATAGATACCATGTCTTCCCATAAGTCCAGTCTCACTTTGCCATCATTGTTCCCGTACACAGCTATCATCCACATATGCAAGCCTCCATTATTGATACAGTCCACCATAATTTGTTGATCTGACATCTGCAACACTGAAATCTGCCAAACATTAGGCTTCCACGCCATGCATACTCTAGCAACCCCGTTGCAGTCAACATTGGATGTATGCTCCCATCCCTGCGGAAACATATATTTAATGCTATTTTTGTTCGGTGTCTTTATTTTTGTCTCCACCAATGCCACAAGAGAATGACCACTAGCAGAAATCCATTCCCTAATCTCCTTCTTCTTGCCCCTATCACACCCACCTTTAATATTCCATAAGAGTATGGACATATCAAAGGTTTTCGTTGGATCTGGTTCGCCTCGGAGGCTCCTTTGTGACGTTCTTGCCCTTCCCTCTCACCTCTTTTTCTTTGACTATTTCACCCTCTTCTTTGTCAAAATCAGACCGAGCTCCATAGCTATTAGTAGTATTGAGGATCGACCCCACTCCCTGTGATTTGGGGATACCTGTCCGGCGAGAACTGGCCCTTCCAGTAACTGGTGAAAAGTCGACATTTGTGTCTCTAGGATGGGTCTCTTCTGACGTAACAGAAGTATTGTTCCCTTGTTCTACATGAGCAGCAGCCGCAGGTTCATTGTCTTTCTCGACAGCGACGTCACCTCCATTGCTTGGACCCCCATTATCGTTGCCTTTTCCCTGATCCTTTGCAGATTCAGCAGTAGCCACGGCACTAGTGGAAGCTTCTCCTCCACTCATCATTGACGTAGTGACGGTCCTCCTCCATACCTTCTTCTTCTCAGCCTTCTTTGCCGGAATCTCACACTTCCCGGTAGTAGGTCTAAATGCACGACAGCTCAAGCATCGCAAAGGGACACGATCATATTCAATGGATACCGGTATAGGCTCCCGGCCTTGGACGTTGAGCCAAACAGTATTCGACTGAGGGTCATCCACCTTCAGCTCGACCAGCACCCTTGCTTCCTCTCTTTCCAATGAACGTTCGTCAATATGGAGTACTCGGCTAGCACTGGCGGCTATGGTGCATGCAGATTTCTTGGTCCACATCCTCCCAAATGATTTCAACGTCGTCCATGTGGGGATAGTTGAGAAGGCCTCCTTGCGCAGCTCGTCTCCATGGTTGTAGTGCTTAGCGATGATGAGTTGGTGATCAAACCATCGAGGTACCATGGCCAGAGCAGCTTGCTTGTTTGCCGCCGTGGAAAACCTGACCAGGAAAATCCCGTTCTCCCTAGAAAACAGTTCGAAGGAACCTCTCAGCTTCCATGTTCTCCACACCCACGCTTGGAGATGAGGAAAGAAAGGCCTTTTCCCAAGCGTGTAGATCATGACAGTGAATTCCCAAACATTCTTCATCCTCTCGAACTCGTCCTCCTCCAGATCCACGAGGATCTTGTCACCGTCGACCCTCGGTTTTGGAAACACCATCTCCTCTGTCGTCTTGCTCGTCGGTTGCTTGAGAACTTCATTCCAGGCAAGCGGTCGTCGACCTGCCTCCTTCGTTCCTCCGCTGGACTCAGGGATCCCAGCGCCGCCCGTCCCCTCCCCCGCGAAACCACTAGGGTTAGGTGCTGTCGCATGGGGAGCGGTAGTTTCCTCTCTGTTTGTTTCATTCCTGGGTGGTGGTGGTGGGTTCTTGGGTGGTTGTCGAGGGTGTGTGGGTGGGTCGACGCCGCCAGCCTGGATGGTCGGGGGCATGGACGCCATGCCCTAGGTGGCCAGAGAACGAATCACCCGGAGCCAACCTAAGAGACGCTTGTATGTATGTATTTTTGTTCTATGTATGTATGTATGTATCAGAATCAGGTAAATATATTCCAACATTCCCCCTAAAAAATATTAGGGGGTCAAGATTACATGTAGTCCCAATGCCATACACCCAAAATATGTATGTATGTATGTATGTATGTATGTACGTATGGGATTAAGTGAGGCATTCCCTCCCCCTCTCTCATGCCCATGGCAGAAGCTGAATGCCCAGGAGGGTGGTAAATCAAGGCGGCAACTGGGATTCAAACCCGGGTCCCTTTGTTAGGAGACACCATGTTTTACCACTTGAGCCACTCCTTGTCGACATGTATATATGTATGTATCAGAATCAGGTATATATATTCCTACTTCCTCCTAAAAATATAGGAGGTCAAGAGTTACATGTAGGCCAACGCCATACAACATGAAAGTAGAGATACAACTCACTCTTCTAGATAATGTGCAACTTACATTTAACACATTTACAAATTTTTATAACAATACTCATGGCATTAGCATCATCACCTCTATGTCTTATGGCATTTCATTCCATCCAGATGTGATAGCATAGGGTAGAAAATAGAAGTTTCTTCATGTCATCATTCCCACACTTTGTCAACATCCTTCTAGGATAGCCCTTTAGCTAAAGTTGTACCTTGAAGTCCCTACACAACATATCCCAAATCTCTCTTGTGAACTTGCATTCACCCACAAGATGATTATGAGATTATTCAGCATCCTTACATAACAAGCACAATGTGGATACATCATAGTTCCATCCCTTAATCCTGTCAAGAGTAGCGAGAATACTATGCATAATTTTGTATACACGCACGCTCCATCGTGGTACATACTCACCAGTCTAGATCTGCTCCCCATGCATGTCCTTTGCACCCCTTGAGCATGTCAACTCTGCCTATGGATCTTTGAGTCTCCAACTCCTCGTATCCTGGGTCTTGACCAAGTGTCTAACATGCTGCCAAGTTTCTATCACAACATTAATAGTATGTGAATATCCTCCCTATCTTTGTCTTGAAGTCCAAACCTCTTAGATATCTCTCCCTCATCCATTTCTTCCATGTTAAGGTACCTTCTTGATAAATGATAATTCTCTGTATTGTCCCCAACTTTGATATGTCTTTAGGTGCTTTTAAATTCAGCCCTCCTACGTCTTTTGGGAGTGCCACTCTTGCATATCTCATAGGATGGTGCCCACTTGCCCACAGAAAATTTGCCATCTTCATCTCCATTCCATCCAAGACTGAACCAAGAATATCCATGTAATGACCCTGACCTAGGTTATGAGGTAACCCTATTTGTTTTGGCTAATAAAGTTTCTTAGAACTTTAATATAATCCTCTAAGGTGTTTTGTTATCATGTGACACACTTATATTCCAAGTTTGGTCCTGATTGAATGTTGTTTGAGCAATATTCCTTTGTTTTGGACCAAAGTGCAATTTACACAAGTTGAGAGGTTATATTGCAATATATCATATGTTGAACATGCCTAATGTGTTTTAGCATCATTATTGAGAGAATGATGCAAGGTGGTGGCTGGTGGAAAACCCAAATTCCAAGTTTGAACTTGTTTGAACAATGCTGGTACCTTGTGCACCAATTTTGGTACAAATTGTAATTTACCCAAAATGTTGGGTTGATATGCAAATTACGACATCTAGAGTGTCCCTATTCCCTCCTAGTATCATGTAGAGGAGATATAAAGAAGGAGACACCATGTTTGATTCCATTATGAATGATGGTTATCTTGGTGATGAAATGACCAAGAAAAGGGTTGAATATGAAAGCTTAACTTGAGTTGTATCAACTTGAAAAGCTTATATATGAGTTCCTATCAGCCAAGGAGCCATAGTAGGATCCTCATATCGTTTTTTGAACTCTTGGAAAAGTCCATGTCGTGCAAATCACCTCAAGGAGGTGAGTTGTGTCGCGTTACAACTTCCTTAGTAAAGTTGTGACAAGTTGTGCATAAAGTGATGAATTAATTGATATATCTTAATCAAAGGGATATGTAATGGACGAATCTTTATCCCTAGACCACCCTAAACTATTTTTCATGTCAAGATAAATTTTTATGCATGCATGTACATGTGTCATCCATGCATGGACACGTGGCACCTACTAGCTCAAATTGATGACACCTCATTTTTACCTTCCTTCATGAGCAACAAGTATATATACCCCTAGACTCGTCCCTTAGTGCAATTTTGCGACCCTTACCAGCCTCCTACCCTAAGGTATCGTGCATAGATCTTTTTTATCGTGCAGGAGTGATGTGGTATCGTGCATGAGCTTTGGGTATCACCCATAGCAAGTTTATATCACCCAAGTAGGGTGATATCGGCCAAGAAAGGTGATATCGACCATAGTGAAGTGTTTTTGGCCCCAAGTGAGGAGGATATAGGCCACTAGTGGTGGCATATCGTTCAAGGGATGTGAGGTATCGTGAAAAGGTGCTAGAGCGAGAAGGAGCTCAAAACTTAACCCTAATGTGAGGCCATGAACATCTTCAACCTTGGATTGAAGTATGATTTTAGGGTTTTGATCTTCTTTTCTTTTCTTCTTCACCAATTGCTTATCCATGGTGATTCCTTGAATATGAAGGAGTTGTGAACGAGCCTTGGAATTTTGGTAAATTCATGTTAAACCTTAGGAACTTGGAGCTTTGGAGCTTGGAGCTTTGAAGTTGTTCTTAAGGCGGGTTATATAACTTGAACTCAACCATGTTATTATTCATCACCTAAATTGCTATACTTAATGAACTACTTTTAATTCTGAAATTTCCTGAAATAGTTGATGGAATTATGAGTTCTAGTAGTTTCTTAGACCTGTTGCCATGAACTATAACAGTTAGAACAAATTTCTAGGGCTTTAAGATGATGATATCACCTTATAAAAGTGATATCAGGTGCAAGCACACAAGCAAGCACCTCTAACCCGATATGATGATGCACCTACTTCACTAAAACGATATGTATATGATTGTATACCTTCTTGCACAATATGGTGGTG
Organism: Alisma plantago-aquatica; assembly: GCA_963693085.1. NCBI lineage: Eukaryota > Viridiplantae > Streptophyta > Magnoliopsida > Alismatales > Alismataceae > Alisma > Alisma plantago-aquatica. The sequence continues at coordinate 3,477,699 of OY856410.1, forward strand.
TAGTATACACCTCTTGCATGATATGCTTGCATGATAGGAAGTCAAGTGTAGACTCCATGCACGATACAAGGTTAAATGTATACTTGTAAGTTGATATGTAACCCTAATTTGGGTAACCTGATATGAGTAAAGAAAAGTAAGTATTGCACGATATGGTAGCCCGATACACAACCCTAGTTGATGTCTAGCCCAACATGGTAATGGGTTGATACCTCTTAAACACCATGGGCAAAACATACATGTACCATGTGCCTATGATAACCGACCCTAACCCGACATGGGTGTTGCAACCCAACATTGGATGGTCTAGCCCGACATGGTTTGATGCCCTTCACTCCTATCGACTTGTATATTGGATTGAGCCCGATATGGAAAACCCTAACCCGTCACGGCCAACCCTAGATGGTGAGCCACCCGATATGGTGATTGAATACACCTCTAGCCCAACATGGTGAAGGATTAATACCTCATGCACGACATGGGTAACACATACAAACACCTCTAGCCCGATATGGATGATGGTCATATACCTCTAGCCTGATATGGTGGTGCCTATACACCTACAACCCAATATGGTGAACATATGCACACCTCTAACCTGAGACACCTTGTAAAGGTGAGGGCAAGATACTCTTAGGAGTGATGAGTGAAACACCAAGTAATGGTGTGGCTAATATCTTGATAGGTGAAACACCTAAAGTGATTAATGATGGTCAATCCTATATCAACAATGTCTTAACCTGAGATGAGTCCATATCAATTGATGATGGTGGGACAATTCAAATGTGTGACTTATGACCAATACACTACATGATAAATGTGATGAGTTAGCGCATAAAGTATTAGGATGGGAAATACCCTAATACAAGATAATTGATGAACTTAAGTAAGTTAACTGTGATGAGGGAAGTGATAGATCAAGACATGATTAATATCATATCCAGTACCTCAAAGTTAATATACCTTGATGTACCTCAAATCCAATATACTTGGATGAGTATCACATGAAGAGTGTCATGTCAATTATTACATCAAGATGTAATAAATTAAATACACTTGGATAAGCGTAGGCTATATACCTTGAGAAAGGGTTAAGCCAAGTTAATGAAGTATGATGTAATCATATTCTGGTAAGGATGAGAGAGAAACTCATACCTTGTGTTGATTATCATTTAATGATAAAAGATGATAATAAATAAGTATGATTGAATACTTATGACATCAAAGTATGCTCCAGATGTGTGGAGCAATGAATTAGGGTTGGATTAATAATATGAACATGAAACCCTATTCAGCTATAAAGGAAAACTCTAACTCTAATGTTGGGAAGGTTGTAATTCTCTTATTGCATAAGACTTGTAAGGCATGTTAGATACTTGTATAAAAAGTATAATGATGAATGGCCTTAGATCCATATGAATAAGTTGTTGCCTAATTTGATGTGACAAGATGTGTAATGGCCTTGTGAGCCATATGAATAAGTTGTTGCCTAATGAGAGGTGACAAGATGTGTAATGGCCTTGTGATCCATATGAATAAGTTTTTGCCTAATCAGAGGTGACAAGATGTGTAATGGCCTTGTGAGCCATATGAATAAGTTGTTTCCTAGTGAGAGGTGACAAGATATGTAATGTCCTTGTGATCCATGTGAATAAGTTGTTGCCTAAGTGAGAGGCGACAAGATGAGTAATGGCCTTGTGAGCCATGTGAATTCTTGTACAAGTGAAATGAATACCTTAGTCTAAGGACCTAGAGGTAATAGTTACCTAATAAGTGGTAACAATATTCTATGATGGTCTAAGGGTTTGAATACCCAAATATATAATCATGATGATGATAATGTTAAGGGATGAGAATTCCCAGTAATAAGATATGGGATTGAGATCATAAACGTTATATGTGTTCTAAAGGTTTGAAAAGTACTTGATAGATGTATTACACTTGTTCTTTGTAGCATTTGTCATAATAATTCATGTTTGAAAAATTGACTGATGCTAAAAGAATATGGTAATGTACTTAATTAATCAAGTGGAATATTATCACGTAGTGCCCTGACCATAGATCCATCAACGTCAGAATTTGCTGAATGGTGAAACAGGTTGCTCCGCAGCATAACCCGGAGACTGCATATTTTTTAATATGCAGGGGTGATGGATGAAAATATCCTTACGTCCTAATGGAGGAATTGATGTGAGATAAACATTAAATCTCTCAATCCTTCATTATATGTGCCGAGATGGATGTATCACGAATCTCCCGATGATGATGAATGTCAGATCGATGTGAGATAAACATGAAATCTCTCGATTGCAAAGAGAGTGCAGATGACGCTATAGCTCTATAGCGAAGTTTCCAGTATACCCTAGAAAGCTATTTAGCAGTGACATGAGATGTCCTGCATGTGGTCTTGCACTGACCGAGACAAGGGAGGTCATGGAATCCGACTCTTCCATTGACCTTGTATGGTACCAATTTTGACTTTGCAATGGTCAGTTGGAGTATGAGTGGTATACCTCATCTCCTCAGGGCATAAGTGTGATTGTAAAATGTAATCATCCGTGTAGCATATCTGCTTAAGGATCGAATATGGAAAACATTGATTGATGCGTTCTTCAGTTATACATCTTAGTTGATAGATGTTATTTATGCTCTTTGCATTCCTTGCAAAATAGATAGATGATTTATAACTCTACCATGGGTAGATGCAATGTCCTCCTTAAGAAAGGAGATTAATTTATTCTGTTCATACAGTGATTAATCCTGCCTGTTAATACAAAACGAACCTCTGCTCAGTTTATAAATGCTTAATCTGGGATAATAATATGGTCGGTGGAGAGTTATATCTCTCACTAGGACAATTGTCTCACCCCGTGGGATCCACATTTTTTTAGGTGGACGTGCACGAGGTGGCAAAGATCTTTCTATAGAGGAGGAACACCAACTGAGGCAGCAGTGACAACTCAGGTTGAGTGTAATGTCTGTCGTGTCTTGTAAATAGAAGTCCTATGTGCCGTCTCTGTACTCTTAGGTCCTTGGAGTTGGTTCATACTGGTTTCATGAATGATCTGAGATTTTGGCTTGAATGCCTCGAGGTTTTATGTTTCTTATGTATAGTTTGGCAAAGCAATAGTTATATGTAACCCTTGAGATAAAGATGTACAGGGTATGTACAATGTGAACAATGATGTATATAAGGTTTTGGATCGTTCTGTAAGAGTTTTCCTAGAAATGGATCTCTTAATAATATGGTTTTAATTTTTAGTGATTTTTGTTAATCCATTGTTTATGTTTAATTCTGCTTAATAATAATGATTTGTCTGTCAGTTTGGAGACTGTCGTTACAATCCCCTTGTTGCACCCAAAAAATGAGAAGTCCTTCAACAACATCCTTTATCAGTGTTTCTCGACCCGTCATAGACGTCTTATGTGTCGGCCACCTGTTCACCATTTCTTCCACCATGTCCATGTAGTCGACAAAGTCCTTGACCTGTAGATTACCTCCTGTTAGTGGAAACCCAAGGTATTTTTTTGGGAAGTTTCCCCTCTCCACATCCATTACATCTGCTAGCATATTTTCAATCTGGTAACAATTATTGGATAAGAAAATATGTGTTTTTCTAGCATTCACACACAACCCTATCTACTCTCCAAATTTGTGTAGAAAATATTTAAGATTTTTCTGGAAGTGTTGCTTTGCTTCAACAAAAATTAACACATCATCTGCACAAATTAAATGGGTTATCACCTTTCTGTCATGGACTGTGTAAGGCTTGGTTTCCTTTTTAATCTCAGCTTGTTGTATCTTCTGTGTGAAGTACTCCATAACAACCATAAAGAGAAGAGGTGAAAGGGGGTCTCCTTGATGCAAACCATTACCTCTAAACATTCCTATAGATGTGCCATTAACCAGAACTGAAAAGCTTGTAGTGCTAACGAACTGCTTCATCCAGTAAATCCATTTCTCATTAATTCACATTTATTTCATAATCTACCACAATTTCTCCCATCTAATGTTTTCATAGGTTTTAGAAACATCCAATTTCAAGCACGTTTTCCTACTTCCTCTCATGACATTATAGTCCAACAAAAGTTATCCCGCCAACAAAGTACAATCACTAATGCTTCTTCCTATCACAAAGGCTCCTTAGTTTGCAGAAATAAGATAGGGAAGAATCATCTTCAATCTAGTAGAAAAAATCTTAATCTTTTATATTGTATCGAGCAGCATGCAATTGGTCTAAAATCAAAAATAGAGGAAGTAACTTTTTTGTTAGGGATGAGTACCAGAAAGGAATGATTAACTTGTCTCACCATGTTATCTCCTTCCAAAAACTAGCTAACATATGCATTTCTTTTCTCTAATCTGAACCAAGATAGGCACATGATCACTTAGCTCTGATCCTCCTGCCTTCACCTGCGCATTAGGAAAAATTCACAGCCATTCATCATTCACTAAATCTCTATCTAGTGTGCTCGCTATCTTGTTTTCTGGCCCCCTTTTATTATTCTAGGTAAAGATATCACCTCCATCATTGGTAGTTCAAATAGCCCAGCTTTGTCAATAGCTTGATTGAAAGCATCTAACTTTGTATTCAATGTTAACCTTTTTCCCCTTTTCTCAGCCTACAGACGAACAATATTAAAGTCCCCAATTACCAACCATGGTAGACTTACCTATTTTGATAGAGAAACCATATCCTTCCATAAGTCCAGTCTAGATTTGGCATCATTATGACTATATACAACTGTCGTCCACGTTTGTAACCCTCCATTATTCCTGTAGTCCAGTGTAACCTATTGATCTGACATATGTATCACTGACACCTTCCATGCACAAAGCTTCCATGCCACACAGACTCTAGTGACCTCTACACACTCTACATTAGAAACATGCTCCCATCCCTGCGGGAATAAATAACTAATGTTGTTCTTATTCTGTTCCTTTATTTTGGTTTCCAGTAAAGCAACTAAGGAATGTCCACTATTAGCAATCCACTCCCAGATTTCCTTCTTTTTATTCCTATCACACCCTCCTTCTATGTTCCACAGGAGCATGGACATATCAATAGTTTTTGTTTGATCCGGTGTGCCTTGTTGGCTCCTTCTTGCTACCCCTTTTCCTTTCCTCCTTTTCTACTAGCTTATCTACACCTTCCTCCTCTTTGTCAGATTCAGATAGTGCATCAAAGTTGTTTGTCATATCAAGAATTGCACCCATACAAAGATTTTTAGGAATACATGTCTTCTTTACTTTCCTCCTTGCATTGGAAATGAATCCCCCTTCTTCATGTAGGATGCCTGCATCCCTAGAGTACTGCTTCCGTCACCTTCTTGTTCATCACGAACAACCCTCTTATTGGTGTGACCTTGTAGTATACCTTCATTATTGGTTGTAACACCCCCACTCATAGGAAGATCATCATGTTCCAGTGATTTTGTGTCCCTCGACGTCAGCTTTTCTTGTTCCTTGGAAATGGTTTGTTGTGGACTCGACAAAGCACCCACAACTCTCCAGACCTTTCATGTTGCACATTTCTCTGAAGTGGTATCAGGTTCCTCCATGCCCTCTTTGCAGTCCTCACCTTTGTGTCCAAAGGCCATGCACTTCTTCCACTTAGCAGGGATGTAGTTGAACTCAACCAAGATAGGGATTGGGTCCCAACCCCTCACATTCAACCACACCACATATATCTCTTCCTCCTGAACTTTCATCTCCACTTAATCTAATCATTTCTCTTACATGAATTATCACCTCTACATTATCAAGTGTGGTAGTTTACACATCCACATAAAATAACGCATATCATATTATACTAGCAGTCACCACATGATGCATAATAAAAGAGTACACAAGTTTAATTAAAAATATGAGGAATGGGAACATTAATTGAATATAATTTGGGACAAAGGAACCATAAAATAAGATACAACAATTTTCAATAATAAAAGAAAAACTAGTAACAAAAATGAATCTTTCAAATAAGAATAATCTAGGGAACTAAATTCATTAAGGTTTTCATGTTCCACATAGACCAAGAGAGAGATGAAACATATGTCTTTTCTCAATACAGAAGTAAGGGAAATGCAACATACATCAAGGGAAAGGAAAATTAAATAAATTGCACAACTTGACCAAGGGGATGCATCATGCATTGAGAGAAAAGTAAGAAAAGTTGCTCAATATGATCAAGGGGATGCCATATACCTCATATCAAATTTACATATGTTCAAGGTCAACCCTAGATCTAAGTTAGGGTCTCAAGCTACCTATTTAAAGCACATATGAAATTAGGGTTACATATGCATTATTTATATAAATTCTAAAAATTGACTTTTTATTTTTAGTGAATTAGGTCATGAAACTTGTACCATATTTTAGATTATATTTTTCTGAGTTCATAATATATTTTATTTTATTTTTTGACTTATAGATGAATAATTATACATTTTATAACTCTAATATATTAGATAAGTCCATAAAAATCATATATCTATTATATAATAATCGGGGATAAAAATCATGGTAGCAATAATAGGATAATTTCCTGATACAAGTTATAATAGGATAATTTCCTGATACAAGTTTTGCATATTTATCTGATGATGAACTATAAACAAATCAAATACATAGTAGATACTACTATATCCGATATCCTAATTTGAAAAAGAATTTGATCTGATAGCCGATCCGATATTCAATGGATATCATGTAACAATATCTGAATTTGATATGACAAGTAATATCCGAGTTCAGATAAATATCTGATCCGAACTATAAATCATAAATGTATCATTATAAATATATTATATACAAAAAACATTGATATTACTATGCACATATATGATAAAATATCCACATTTTCGTATTTTTACATATAGATAATATATATTTAAAAATATATGTATATATTTGTCATATTTGGATTTTTTCAGAGTGGATACAGCCATATCTGATATCCTATTCAAAATTTTTGGATATGAAATTTGATATCCTAAATCCAATTCATATTATGTGGATGTCGAATTTTGTTTCAAAATTTTAAACTCAAATCTAGATCGAATGTGCAGATTCCAGATATCCATTTACAGGTCTATCTGATGACCAGAGAAATAGTTATAAGTTTTAGAAATATTAACCGCTGAATCAAAAGGGGTATCATCCTCCTCAATCACATCATGCAACATGGTGAACGCAAGCAATAGTGGAGAGTTCATGCTTCTCAACTCCCATGAGATGGGAATGGCATCATGAAGTGCCAAATCTAACCAAAACCCACTTCAGAAGATTCCAAGAGGTCTCGTGAAGACAAAGAAAACAAGAACCAATAAAATGGAAGCATGACAATTAGTTGGGTTCTTGATCTATAGAGAATAGAGGAAAACTCACATATGTACTGGTACTTGGAAACAAAACACTTAAAGGAGTCAAGGTCCTTCAAGAGCATCAACCCAACTCAACTATGGCACCCCTAGTCTTGGCAATGTCGAACACGCCCTGGCGATGAAGCTTACGCATGCTACTATGACCATGGTTGGATAGGGATGGTGAGGCAACCACAAGGTAGATGAGAGCCAAACAAAGGTCAAGGGTGGCACCAAGAAGGTCCAGGACATAAGGATTGAAAGGAGGTGTCTAGATATGCCAAGTAAAGGTCGATGTTTCCGAAGATGAAGACAACAATGGCTACCATGACAATGGAATAACCAAGAGAAATTGAGCATGCAGAGGGGTTGAGCGGGACCTGGCGGTGGTTACTGTGTACTTTTATATGGGAAAAGAACAGTCTAGAGGCTCCTACCAAGTCAGGGAGCGGCAGGTTGTAGTTGTCGATTTGGGTGTTTCTAAAATCTAGCAAGTTAGGGTTTAAATAAGGGATCATGGAAAGTAGAAAGTTGTGAGGAATTCAGTAGAGGAAAAATTGTGGGAAAAGGTTGAGTGTTGAGAGAAAATCGGGAAGCAAAATAGGGGTTAACTGTTTGCAAAACAAAAGGAGTCAGAGTGGAGGTAGGAGACGAGCTCCCCTCCCTCATATCCAATCAAACAACACTACTAGGAGCCTGTATTATATATAGTTTGTGTTGTTTGGAGCGTGACAATGTGGAAAATGTGATAAATGTGGAGACTTTAAGAAATAGGAAAATAATGATTAAATAGTTGGAATTTTAAGCCTTTTAAAGTGTATTTTCTTTCCTCTTTTATTTGAAGGTCGAAACAATATTTAATGAATATCAAATTTGGATCCTAAACTAAATAGGGCATGTAGAATTTGATGTTGGCATTAGTTTATCTTTTTGAGATAGTATACTATTTTATCTAATAAAGTTATATTCTCTCTCCTAAATAAAACTAGGATGAATAAGATTGTTTAATAAATGTGAAAATTCACATATAGACTGATTTTGGTATGTATACTATGATTTTGGGATTTTTTCCACTTTAAAGTCATTTGATATTTAATTTAATATGTTGAAGTTCAACTTGCATTTTCCTTCCTTAATAAAATTAAGGCACCTAGAATTGTTTAAATAACGTGAAACTTGGCATGCAAGCTAACTGGGACCCAAGGAACACAACTTTTCTATTATTTTTTACTTTTGATATTTCCTTTTATGAGTTCTAAAGCAATTATAATTTTGGCACATTACCATTGTATTATTATAACATTACATGATATATTTATTATTTAGAGTCCTATTATCATCACACTACTACCAAAAGAGTTGCCTTTGGTTATAATGCACAAAATTCCATATTTTATTTATTTAACATATTTACCATTCATTCCTCTTTTACTTAGATGTTTGCACATGAAAATACCAATTGTGATTCTAATACATGTTTAGGTACATTATACATATTATTTATCAATTATATGAACATTAGTTATCAAAAGAAGACTATGTGATATATGTCATGAACTTAATCACATGTTAGTATATATGCATGTTATTATGGTAATATTCCACTTAATATGTTATATTTTTTTAGGCATATATATGTTATGGCTTATCTTTGAGTTGTTCATGTTTTATGTATTAATGATGTACATTAAGATGTAACTTTATCCTTGTTTGGTCAAATCTAAGGAACCAAACATTCTAGTATCCTAATCATGAGAATATGATTTCTTGAGCCAAGATGATAGGTTTGGGTATGTTACAACAATGCTCACAAAAATCTAACTTTTCACTAGACAACAACCCTCTCTATGTAAGAACCTTGACCTAGCTTAGTGCTTGATCTTGCTTGATTTGCATAATAAGATGCTTAAAACCTTAATATAATCATGTGACATGCTTTTATATCATGTGACACACTTATGCTTTCAGTTTAGTCCAGTTTGCATAATGTTGGAGATAGTTATGCTATATGTGTGCTTATTTTGGACCTAAGTAATTTACCCAAGTTGAGGGTTTATCTTGAAATTTGTCACATGTTGGATGTGCCTCCTATGTTTTAGCATCATGACAGATATAATGATGTTGTGGGGAGCCTTGTTGTACCATGGACATTGAGGAGGCATCGTGAGTGAATGTTTAGGGTTTGCCTTGGTGCTTGTGTAGATGGTTGACCTTGTTTGAGTGTTGACCCTTTGTGTTGGTTTCCATCAACCACCTTGATGTTTTCTTGGTTCTAACATCTATGTTTGAAGAGGTTTTGGGGTGTGGTTATGTTATCTTTGATTGATGTTTCCTTGAAACTCCCTCTTTGGTCGCTAAGAGACCTAGGGTTTTGATGTGTTTTTGGTCACATATGTTTCCTAAGATTGATGAGCCTTGTGGGTTATGTTCTCTGAGAATGATGGTCCTTTGTACCAAAAGAGATTTCTTATCTTCTTTGGTTTTAACAACCCTTATTGCATGTGCATGTTTATTGCTTGCATGGGTGTTTTATGATGGACAAGTGACATTTTTAGTTGGACACCTATCTTCCCTTATCTCTCTCCTACCCTTGGATATATATACCTCCCTCGTTGGATGGATATTATCCTTTTGCATCATCTCTTTCTCTCCTCTTTCTTGGAACTCATCCCTCTTAGGTGCTTGGAAGAGAAGGAGCTCAACCTTGAAGCAAGGTGGCCGAACCCTTGCATGTGGTGATCTAGGGTTGGACCATCTTCCTTTGTTAATCCATTGGTGATCCCTTTTTTTATCATTAAGCATGATTCTCATTCATAACAACTAATATGTCAAGTGGGGGATCTTAGCTCAGTAGAATCTATCTTTGTAGATTAAATGAAAGAAAAAAACCTATCTATGCAGGTTTCAATAGTCACTAGTGATGTTCCTCCATATATTCCAAGAGTTCACACTAGTGTTTTAAAAAATGATCTGATTTCTATGAGACCAGATGTGATATAGAATGAGTATGGAAAGTAGACCCTCATTCTTATTCTTCAGGTGTGAAAGGTCTTCTTTGCATCTCGAGGCTTCCAAAAACTGCCATGTAGCTCTACTCTACAGCTACGAAGTAACAGAACACTACCATAATATATGGTTGTTGGTTTTGATATCCTTGTTGCACAAACCACATATTGATGCTAGGGAGAACCCCCTCCTTTGAAACAGGTCTTCAATAAGAAGTCTTCCATATGAAATCTTCCAGCAGTAGAGTGTCATCCTTTTAGGGGCTTTAATCATCCATAACCACCTGGCCCAAGGTAGCACATCATGTTTGTTTCTGCATAGATGCCACACTTCTTTCAGAGTGACAACTTTCACATCCTTGAACATGCAAGTATCACTACCATTTCCCACCTAGACAATCATACAAATCTTCCTTATAGCCTATGTCCCCCGAATTTTTGGGACAACCCATTCTCCATTCACGATGATATCACTTAGATAATTGGAGACACCAAGCTTTGTTCTAAGGTATAAAAAGTTGGCATCCTAGATACATTGGTTAAGGAACATTCCATTGACCCATGGGTCCTTCCATATCTTCACATTAGCACCTTGTCCAATACTGAGTATGAAAAGAGGCATGCATTTGTCCCTGACTTTGAGGATGTTCTTCCACATCCAACTATTTGACTGTTTGGCCTAACAAGACCACAAAGTGTCTTCTTTGACATATCTACTATGTAACCACCATATCCATGGTGAATTCTTCTTATTTGCAATATCCCACAAGGTTCTAATAAGACCTTCCTTGCACCAATCTTCCACTTTTCTATTTCTAAGCCCCCTTTCAATCTTGAGCCTACAGATGATATCCCATGATATCGAGTGGATGTGCTTGCTCTCTGGTTTGTCTCCTCAGAGAAAATTGTTACATATGCATTCTATCTCTTCCATGATATCCCTAGGAAGAGGAAACACACCATTCCAATATAGGTGGTAAGCAGTGAGTGTAGAGATCACTAGCTCCAGTATTCCTGCCATAGACAAAAGCTTAGATTTCCATGCTTCTAGCTTGGTCTTGATCTTATCAACAAGAGGATAACACATTCTTTTGGTGAGTCAACCCGCAAATAGAGGGACACCCAAGTATCTGATAGGGAACTCAGATTCCTCAACTCCCAAGAGCAAGCTAAGATGGGGTGGGGAAGTACCACTCAAGAAAAGTTGGATTTTCTTAGGGTTAAGCTCTAATCCTGATAAATCCCTGAAGCATTGTAAGCACTTCTTAATTCCTGCAATGTTGTCCTCAGAAGCTTTAGCAAAAATGAGAAGATCATTAGCAAATAGTAAGTGAGAGATCACAGTGTCCCCTGAGCTTAAAGGGGTGAGCTCTTCGTTATCAACTACATCCTCAAAGATGGATGTTAACCCTTGCATCCCAATGACAAATAGATAGGGGGCAAGAGGGTCCCCCTATCTAATGCCACTAGTTGCATGGATTAATTTAGTAGGTGATCCATTAATGAGAATTTGGAAAGTAGCAGTGTTGAGACTTTCTTCTAACCACTGTAACCAACAGACAGGAAACTCCATGTGCTTCATGATGTTTAAAAGGTAACCTCTGTCGATAGAGTCATAGGCTTTACTTAGATCTGCCTTCAAACAAAGCTTTCTCAAAGCATTTGACTTGTTAAAATCATGCACCAATTCATTTGCTAGTAAAATTGCATATGCAATCCTTCTACCCTTGATAAATGTGCACTGGTTTTTGCAAATGAGGCACGGTAGAATGTCTTTTAGTCTATTAGCAAGTATTTTAGATATAATCTTGACAACGATATTGCATGATGCGATGATTTTGAGTTGCATTTAGAGACCTATTTCATATGTGTTTTGTGCCTTAATTACTCATTTTCATGGATATTATTGCATAATTCACTTTATTTGGTCTTTGCCATCATTTTATATCAAATCCCCTTTGTTTTACTATTTTGAGCATTATTTATCATCTTATTATAAATGGTGTGGATTTACTTGGTCTTGTTGTGAAATTTCAGGAAAAACAAGTATCTGCTTCCGTCGATACCATCGAAGGAAGTCGATACCATCGACCAAGCCACAGGCTGTCAGCCAAGAAGAGCAATACAGAGTTGATACCATCAACACCTAAGTCGATGGTATCGAGATCCCTTCAAGTTGCTGGCGAGGAAACTGTCGATACCATCGACCCAAGTCGATGCCATCGACACAAGGGGAGCTACAACGTCGCTAAACGACAACAACCGACGCTAAAGGAGTCGATACCATCGACACACAAGTCGATGGTATCGAGATCACCACAGGCGCTCAGAATAAAAGAAAGGAAAGCTTCCGCTAATCCGTCAGGTCGATACCATCGACCCGCGTCGATGGTATCGACGCCGGCAGATATGCGTTGGATTTGTTTTGATCTCGATCGGACGGCTGTTGTTATTTGATGACCTAATTAGGGACTTATACCTAATGACGGCCGCCCAGACGTGAGGATCATCTCATTTTTGGATTGCACGAGTGCCGAGGAGGAGAGAAAGGAGAACGGAGGCCGAGAAGCTCATCCCGGGTGATTCAGACGCTATCGAAGACGATTTCCACCACCGACAGGCGGGGGAAGCTCATGTTCTACGCCAAGGATCCACCGGTTCTTCTCCGTTCAGGGGTTTTCCCATTTATTTCCCGTTTTTCTTATGAATTCCCCAATTTCTACCATGTATTCGTGTGAGATAAACATGAGAGGCTAAAACCCTCAATCTTTAGGACCGGGAGTAGCCCGGGAATGCATTGTATGACATTTTTATATCAATAATTCATATTTTTCTCTCAAATCCGTGGTATAGATTCGTTTTCTCCATTTCTATTGTTATGCTTGATCACCATAATAATAACTTAATGCCCTTAATCACTTCGACAGAAGGATTAATGGTTGAAAAGAGACGAATTCTACATTAATTAATAAAACCCTTGACAAAGGAGTTGTAAAATTAATGGTGGGAACTGAGAGACCGTTTTTAATGCACTTAGTTTAGGGGAATGATTACTACGACGGTGGAATCAACCTAAATCTAAGTAGTGAATTACACCACGACTGTGGGTAATTCTATTTTCAGGCCACTACCCGGATAGAGAGAGAAGTGTGAGGAATTATATGAAACTTAATACAATGTTGACCCGCGGTGAAACCGCCATCCTAAAGATATCCTTTTGAATTGATTAAATTAACCTTTAATCGATTGTTTTCTTTGTTTGATTTTTATTTTCTTTTTAATTTGAACAACAAAACCCTACTTTGTTAATCGGTCTAGCTTATTGCGATTAGTTAGTAGAAGTCTCCAATAATTCACGTATCCCTGAGTTCGACTCGGGCCTCACAAGGCCTATATTACTCGACGCGTATACTTGCGTTTAAGCACGTAGTAAAATACACGTCAAGTTTTTGGCGCCGTTGCCGGGGATACGGTGAATTATTGGCACTTTGAGTGCTAAGAGCGGCCACTCTAGGCCACATTTTTTTATTTATTTTAAAACAATTTCAAAAAAAAATTCCTTTATTTCTCTATAATTGTGTTGACTCGTCCAAAGCATTGTACTGAACCCCTATTTCCATTTTTTCAGGTACTTTGCATGGTGCACACACGTAGTCGAGACTACGTGAATCGCACACCTGAGGTTCCATCTGCGGGACCAGAGGACGAGGACTACTACGAGGAGGAACACCACAGTGATATAAATTCTGAATCTGAGCAAGAACAAGAAGAAGTAATGGCTGAATCACTGACACTATGGGAGAAGATCAAGGCGTCTTCTTCCTCGGCATCAAAGGGGCCTATAAAGAAACAAGGGCTAAACATTCCAACCTACAAGATCGATCCAGCACTGATTAACCTGGTTAAATCAAACGCATTTCACGGATTAAAAAATGAAGATCCAGTGGCCCACATCAGCCAGTTCGTGGAGAACTGCGATATGGTGAAGATAGATCGATTTCCGCAGGATGTGCTCTACCTCAAGTTATTCCCGAGTTCCTTGGCTGGAGTGGCAAGAGAGTGGCTTCATAACCTCGACGACGAGTTTGTTGAATCATGGGATCACATGGTGGAGGTTTTCTTCGAGAGGTTCTTTCCTCCTGAGAAGACCAATGATATGATCCGGAAGATCCACAATTTCACCCAACAGGCGGGTGAAACCTATTCTGAGACTTGGGAGCGATTTCAAGTCATGTTGAGGAGATGTCCACACCATGGACTGGACAAGGAAACCCAAGTGAAGATCTTCTACTTTTCTCTCTCCGAGCATGATAGAAGCAATTTGGACTCGGCTGGCTCCGAATTTTTCTTAAATAACACTGATACAAGATGCTGGGAAATACTGAAGAATATGGCACGAAAGCAATCTTGGGGAGAAAGAGAAAGAGGCCCAGTTGAGCAAGCAAGAGTTGCCAGTGAGTCAAAGGCAATGAGAGAGCTGAACGAGAAGATGGATCTTCTCGCAAAGAAGTTGCTGCAGAAGGAAGACAATGAGTCCGAGGATGAGGCTCAGGTCAAGTACATGAGGCAACAACAGGGGTACAAGAATAACGATTATTCATGGCGGAAGGACAAGAAATTTTCATGGAAGGATCCAAATAACTTTCTGCAGGATCCGGACGCCAAGCCTGCACCGGTCACGGAGGACAAGAGCACGAAGTTGCTCAATCAAGTCATAAAGCAAAATCAAGAGTTGATGAACACTTTTGGGCAGCAAATAAAGCAGCAGTGTGAGTTTATGAACCAGTTTGGGCAGACTTTGTAGAGCCACGGGGCTCAAATGAGAACTATAGAGACTTCCATGGCACATATGGCAGCCGAGATTGCAAGCTTGAAGAAGCCGGCACATCCGGGTTTTCCGGGGAACACCAATGTTCCCGGGGGAAACCAACAGGCCAAGGCCATCTTATTGAGGAGCGGTAAGAAAGTGTTAAATCCAAGGGCAGATGACACAAGCACACTGCAGGACACAGTTGAAGAAGCAACAGTCAAAGAGCAGCCCGCACCTGTCATAAAGCAAACTGAGGACATAGCTGAAGATGGTAAGGAAGAACAAGCCACTGCGGAGGAACCACAGAAATTAACTCCCTATGTGCCACCTCATCAAAGGGCACATACCGTTCCGGTCCCCTATCCCAATAGTGCAAAAGCAAGAAAGGTGGATGCACAGTTTAAGAAATTTCTGGACAGCTTTAGGAAGTTATCAGTGAATATTCCTTTGCTAGAGGCGATTGAACAAATCCTGTCTTATGGGAAGTTTCTCAAAGATGTGATCACCAAGAAGAGAAAGATACCCGACACTGAGGTCGTGGTATTGAAGGAGCAAGTGAGCGCTTTTATTATGGGCACTTTTCCGCCAAAGAGACAGGATCCCGGTTGTTTCAATATTTCTTGCTTTATCGGGAAGTTCAAATTTGGCGAAGCACTTTGTGATTCTGGGGCAAGCATCAATCTGATGCTCCTTTCTACGTTCAAGAAACTTGGATTGAAGGAGTCGAGACCAAGTAACATGACCATCCAATTGGCCGATAATTCTGTGGTGAAACCGTATGGAATCTGTGAGGATGTTTTGGTAAAGGTAGACCGCTTTGTTTTTCCGGCTGATTTTGTTGTTATGGAAATGCAGGACGAGCACGACAATGGGTTACTACTTGGTCGCCCATTCCAAGCTACAGCTGATATGATCTTGGAGATGGGGAGAGGTCGCTTGACCTTAGGCATTGCGGATGATCGCTTTGAGATGGTCATGCCCAATGGTAATGCATCTAATAAAGCAAAAGCACATTGCAACATGGTTAAGCATGTGGAACAAAATATCTCACTTTGTCTTGGGAAGCCATTTTTGGATATGGCTCATGTTATGAGCAGGATAGATAATGGGACCCTAGCAGTAGACCTTATGGAGCAAACTAAAGTTGTCTCTTTATGCAAGGCTGTTGGGTTTCCAAATGATGAGAATGAGGACATTCCATCTTCATGGGAGGATGATGTGATTGTTACTTCCGTCTTTGATGCATATCCGGAATTGCCTTTGGAGGCGTGTTTGTTAAATGTCACTTATGATTGGATGCGGAGTACTTCACTCAAGCAGTGCGCCAAAATGTTTCAAATTCTTCCATGTTTCTACACGAGGCACTATGAAGATTTGGGTACACTTCCCCCACCGCTACAATCATCTCTTATTTGCCCACCTGATCTGGAATTGAAGCCATTGCCCCCGCATCTGAAGTACGTCTTTGTAGCTGAGGAGGACAAGTTACCAGTGATTGTTTCTGCATACTTGAGTGCGGATGAGGAGGAGCAACTACTGATAGTGCTCAAGAACCACCGTGGAGCTTTTGGGTGGTCTGTGGCGGACATCAAGGGGATCTCCCCTACACTTTGCCAACACAAGATTCGGCTCGAGGAGGGAGCCAAGCCAGTCATACAGCCTCAAAGACGTCTAAATCCAAGCATGATGGAGGTTGTCAAGAAGGAAGTCATAAAGCTTCTTGCTGCAGGGATCATTTATGCCATATCCGATTCAACGTGGGTGAGTCCCACACAAGTAGTCCCTTAAAAGGGGGGAATCACTGTCACTACTAATCTTTTGAATGAACCTGTCACCACCCGATTGGTAACCAGGTGGCGTGTTTGCATTGACTACCGCCGATTGAATGCCGCAACTCTTAAAGATCATTTTCCATTGCCATTTATCGATCAGATTTTGGAACGTCTAGCTGGTCGGTCGCATTTTTGTTTTCTAGATGGCTATTCGGGGTACAACCAGATTTCTATTGATCCTTTGGATCAAGAGAAGTCTACGTTTACATGTCCCTATGGGACGTTTGCTTACCGCCGTATGCCGTTCGGTTTATGCAATGCGCCGACGACTTTTCAACGCTGCATGCTCGCCATATTCTCTGACATGGTAGAGCGGTGTCTTGAAGTTTTCATGGACGACTTCTCGGTGTATGGAGCGTCTTTTGATGAATGCCTTTATAACTTAGATAAGGTGTTGCAGCGGTGCGAGGACACACACTTGGTCCTCAATTGGGAGAAATGTCACATGATGGTGACGAAAGGAATTGTGCTAGGACACAAGGTGTCTAGCAAGGGTCTTGAGGTAGACCCCGTAAAAATTGAGGTGATTTCTAAGTTACCCCCACCAAATTCTGTAAAAGGGGTGAGAAGTTTTTTAGGACACGCCGGGTTTTATCGGCGATTTATTAAGGATTTTTCGAAAATCGCAAAGCCATTATCGGAATTGTTGGAAAAAGACGCAGTTTTTGATTTCAATGAGAAATGTCTTCACGCATTCGAGGTTTTGAAGGAAAAGTTGATTTCAGCTCCGGTTGTTCAAACGCCGGATTGGACAAAGCCATTCGAGTTGATGTGTGATGCGTCCGATTATGCTGTGGGAGCTGTTTTGGGGCAAAGGGTAGATAACAAGCCTGCTGTGATTTTCTACGCCTCAAAAACGCTTAATGATGCTCAATTGAACTACACAACTACGGAAAAGGAGTTACTGGTCGTCGTGTTCGCCTTTGAAAAATTTCGGCAGTACTTAGTGGGTTCTAAGGTGGTTGTGTGGACTGATCACGCTGCAATAAAGTATTTGATGGAGAAGAAGGATGCGAAGCCTAGACTAATTAGGTGGATTTTGCTCCTACAAGAATTCGATATTGAAATTAAGGACAAGTCGGGAATTGAAAATGTGGTGGCTGACCACTTGTCTAGGTTAGAGCGGGTTGATGAACAAGGTTTGCACATACCCATTACCGAGACCTTTCCCGATGAGCAACTTTTAAAAATTGATTCTAAAGAACCATGGTTTGCGGAAATTGTGAATTATTTGGCTTGCGGGATCATCCCAGAGGATTGGTCCTATCAAGAGAAGAAGAACTTCTTTCATTCATTGAGATATTATTTTTGGGATGACCTGATTCTCTTGAAGCAGTGCAAGGATGGTATTCTTCACAGGTGCGTGCCGGAGGTGGAGTACGAGAGTGTTCTCCACCACTGTCATGCGTCGCCTACAGGAGGACACCATGCTAGCTCACGGACAGCAGCTAAGGTGTTGGAGAGCGGCCTTTATTGGCCCACTTTGTTCCGGGATGCCTATGATTTTGTTAGGCAATGTGACCCGTGCCAGCGCACAGGTAACATCTCAAGGAGACAGGAAATGCCCCTGAATGTATTTCAGGAAGTTGAGGTATTTGATTTATGGGGCATTGACTTCATGGGACCCTTTGTGTCCTCAAATTCAAATATTTATATCTTACTTGCTATAGATTATGTGTCGAAGTGGGTGGAGGCAATCCCCACAAGAACTAATGATTCGAACGTAGTGTGCAGGTTTGTCAAAGAGAACATTTTCTGCAGGTTCGGGATTCCCCGAATGATCATAAGTGACGGAGGCACACATTTTCGAAATCAGAAATTCGCGACACTTTTAAAGAAATATGGGGTCAAGCACAACATCGGCACCCCATATCATCCACAGACGTAAGGACAAGTAGAGGTATCAAATAGAGAAATCAAGAAGATTTTAGAAAGGACCGTAGCATCCACAAGGAAGAATTGGAGTGTATTGCTACCGGACGCACTTTGGGCTTATCGAACGGCGTACAAAACACCTATAGGCACCACGCCTTTTAGGTTGGCGTATGGCCGGGCTTGCCATCTTCCGGTGGAATTAGAGCACAAGGCCCATTGGGCGCTAAGAAGGCTGAACTTGCGCTATGATGAGGCCGGGAGAAAAAGGATGTTTGAATTGAATGAATTGGATGAGCTACACATGACGGCATATGAGAATGCCCGCATCTACAAAGAGCGCACAAAGATGATACACGATCGCCATATTGAGATGCGCACGTTCAAGAAGGGAGACAACGTTCTATTGTTTAACTCCCGTCTCAAACTGCATCCCGGGAAGCTGAAATCCCAATGGAGTGGACCCTTCATTGTGGAGGAGGTGAAACCGCACGGAGCGATTCTCGTGCGTGATGGAGATGCCACGTTCTTGGTGAACGGGCAACGCTTAAAGTTGTATTTTGGTGAGAATTACAAGAGGAAAGTGAATGAGGTCAAACCCATTTCACTTGTGCATGAATGAGATGGAGGGAAGACGTCTAGCCTAAGACGCTAAACAAGGGCGCTTGTTGGGAGGCAACCCAACCATCGGTACACTAGGATAGTTTAATTTTAGTCATTGATTGCTTTTATTTCGTTTGAATTTTAGTTTAAAAATGATACCTTGATCCGTTTGTTGAATGTGCAGGCACAGGCAGGGTCGATACCATCGACACATCCGTCGATGGTATCGACATGGGTTCAGGTTGACACCAGCAGAAATCACACTGCGTCGATACTATCGACACCCCCGTCGATGGTATCGACATGGTCACAGACAGGTCGCAATAAAAGTGTCGATGGTATCGACACTCCAGTCGATACCATCGAGATCTCTGGAGATATTAAGACGAATTTTGCTCAGTCAACTCGATACCATCGACGGCCTCGTCGATGGTATCGACATCATCACAGGTTGAATGCAACACAACGGCGGTGTCGCAATAAAAGCAAGTCGATACAATCGACACCCGTCGATGGTATCGACGGACATGTCACCGATCCGAACACAGACATCGACGACGATTGCAACAACCACCTCAGTGATCCGGGTGCTGCGTCGATACCATCGATCTCCGTCGATGGTATCGACGCGTCAGCAATCCGGGTTTCTCGATCCAGCAAACGTCAGCCGTCGATACTCACGAGGGAGGCGGATACCCGAGAGATGTGTCGATACCATCGACCCGCGTCGATGGTATCGACGGGTCAACAGGGGCGCCGATCAAGCCTATTTAAGGGGACTTGCAACGTCACTTGACGTCACACCTTCAAAGCAAGTATCCTCCTTTGCGCCTAGCACTTCCCCGAGCCCTCCAAGACTGCAGAGAAGCGTCATCGAGCGGAAATCTTCATCGAGCGGAGAATTTCTTCTCCATATTCACTGAGCTCTGTTCTTCTAATCCCATCTTTTCTTGCAACCATGGTGCACACCGCCAGAGCGTCGTCATCAAGCGCTCACCCTTTGGAGATCGTGGAGTTTGTTCCTCCCCCACCCGCTTCCATCCCTCGTCCACGCCTAATTCATGCCAACATGGATGTGAGGAAGGTCTACGAGGATATTATGAAGCGAAAGTTCGAGCCCACCCGGTATGTGGACCGGGGCATGATCCAGGAGCTGGGGTTCGAGGCCAACTTGGCCTATGTGTTGGTCGGGCAAGCGCGGCACACCAATCGCCTTTATGAGATCGACTGTCATGCGGATGGGCAGCCGTTTTTTGGCGAATGGCCCACATACAAGGAACTGGTGGCTGAGTTCATGACGTCTCTTGATATCTGCGTCGTACCAAATGACGTGGTACCATCGGACCCGACGTGGATCAGGGGAAGGGTGTCCTTCCGACTCTTCAACAACAATTACAACATCACGTTGAAGCAGTTCAATGATGTCTTCAACTGGAACCACAGCCGCAACGATCACCGACGCCCCGACGCCCGCACCGACTACGATAAAATCTTCACCGAGCTAGTTACAGTGCCGGCAGGAAAGACTGTGAGCTACCATAATGCAGCGGTAGCGGATTTTGAGCACCCGTTCGTCCGGGTCCTGCATAGGATGTTGAGCTTGACTTTCTTCGCTCGAAGCGATCTTGCTTTGAGCAAGTTTCAGGAGAGTGACCTGTTCTTTCTCTACGCACTCCTGAAACGTCAAGAGTGCAACTGGGGGGCGTTCTGGCTACAGCGCGTCCTGACGGTGAAGAGGAGCACAAGGAAGGCTCCAATCTATTTTGGTGGTCTTGTCACCAAGTTGGCACTTTACTTGGGGCTGAACCTTCAGTCCATGACTCCGATCTTTACGAGGAGCAAGGTGAACGTGCAACATTTGCACCGTTCAAACCTTATTCTTTTTTGGGACGGGTTGGTGTACGCTCATTGCCACGTCAACCAAGCTTATCAGGAGAGCTCCCTACTGGACGACGTCTTCAACATTGAGGGCAAGCAGCACTTCCGGTGGCCAATCATAGCCATCGAGTCCTCCGAGGAAGACGACGGTGGTGACGAGCAAGAAGGTGAGGCTGCAGAGGAAGAGGAGGCTTTCACACCTCTTCGAGCACGTGTGGCACCACGAAAGCATCCTAGGATGCATCCGGGTGCATCTTCATCATCTCAGCCCCCGCCGCCATCACCACAGTACGAGCAGCCATCCATGGATCCCTATTCCATGCAGGGGATGTACACCATGCTGCAGGACATCCAGCAGACTCAACAGCAGCACATGGGTATGTATACCGGCATTCATGAGACTACCAGCCGGGTACTTGACAACCAACGGGCTATGTTCGAGAACGAGCGGCTCATCCTCGCCAACCAAGAGCAAATGCACACCCGGTTGCAGCGGATAGAGACGCAACAGGAGCCCTTCTTTGACCATTACTGGAGTCAAGACTACTTTGGAGGCTATCCACAGCCTCCGCCGAGGACCCAATATGATCCAAGCTTCCAGGGGGAGTACCCGTCTTGGGATCCTACGGCACCGCAATACCCACCACCGCCTCCGCAAGATTGATCAGGGTATCATTGTTCCACCCTTAAGTTAGTTTTTGACTATGAGGCCATAGTCGAATTCAAGCTTAGGGGGGTGGCTGGAACATCTCTATCTTTTATCTTTTCTTTAGTTGTTTTTAGTTTCTGCTTTGTTATTTGTTCTTGCAATTTTAGTGTTTGTTTAGGATCCACATCTATCTAGTGTAATTGTGGATGTCTTAAAAATTGTCATCTCGCTTTTTCATGGGAAATTTAAGGGAATTTCAAAATTTCTGGGTCTTTTGGATAGCTTAACTTGGTTGTCCTTGGGAAACTTGTCCTATGAAAATGATTGATTATGTCAACTTTGAAGCAATATGTCACACCCACACCCCCATTGACTCATGAAAAGTGGATAGTAACGGTTGTTTGAGCCTAACCTAATCAAATGGTAATGAGACCTTAATTGGATATACGAGAAAGAACCCTTTGAACTACTACACATGTCAGTAAGGAGGGACACATGATATTTTTCTAAGGTTCAGTAACTTAATCTTGTGATCATTCCACTTCATATTTTTCCATAATCCACCAAAGAATTGGAAGTAAAGTACAGTTTTAATTCCTTCTTGCGTGCATATCATGTAGATAGGATTTGCATTGTTATTTTCATATTTTTGCATAAAATGAAAAAAAATGTATAGTGATTCATGCACATTACCTTTAGGTGCATGTCATGTAGTTGCACTCATAACTTTCATGATTTTCATGCATAAGTACACCATGTACCTCAGTTTGTCTTGAAAAGTGATCTAAATTGTCCCATACCCTCGCAATAGTACAAAGATTTCCAATCATGAAGAAAATAGCCTAACACATGTATCTCTAAGCAATTATGGATATGTGGGATAAGAGGCTAAAAGAAAAAAATCTGAAAATCTGAAGAAAAAAAATATTTGAAAAAAAAAACAAAAACAAAAAAAAAGAATTTAGAAGGAAATGGAATAAGAGGGAGAAAGGAACATGATATCACTTACATAACAAGGAAACTGAGTACATGATGTGGCTTAATTAGATTTCTATCTCTTTTTGAGGTGGAAGGTTAGTGCATGCATCATTCCACCCAATTTTAAGCATTAGGGCATTTTGTTGTATGCATTTTGAAACTGTGTAATACTTCCAAATTCTTCCATGAACCACCCATTCCATCCACCCGTTGCTCGGATTGGTAGGTCACCGTGATTTTCTCCTCACTCATGTTTATCAGGAGAACTGCTTCCATGTAGATGGTAGTTAGGGCGAGCAACGTAGTGTAGGCGATCACAAGATGCACTAATGCTGAATCGGAAAATTTTATTATGTTAACTGCCTTATGTGATAGTGTTCATCGGTTTGAAGGATAATTTCTTTTATTGATGATTATTGTCGCCTGTAGGGTAATTACTGTTCTGTGATTAGGAAAGGCCGGTTTGAGAACGTTCAGTGGGAGTCATGTGGAATGTGGGGTGATGTATTGATTGTTAGTTGACATCTGCAATTCTATTCTAAGGATTAGTTGCTCGAGGGCGAGCAATGTTTAAGCTTAGGGGAGTTTGATGCGATGATTTTGAGTTGCATTTAGAGACCTATTTCATATGTGTTTTGTGCCTTAATTACTCATTTTCATGGATATTATTGCATAATTCACTTCAGAAAGGAGAACGGAGGCCGAGAAGCTCATCCCGGGTGATTCGGACGCTGCCGAAGATGATTTCCACCACCGACAGGAGGGGGAAGCTCGTGTTCTACGCCAAGGATCCACCGGTTCTTCTCCGTTCAGGGGTTTTCCCATTTATTTCCCGTTTTTCTTATGAATTCCCCAATTTCTACCATGTATTCATGTGAGATGAACATGAGAGGCTAAAACCCTCAATCTTTAGGACCGGGAGTAGCCCGGGAATGCATTGTATGACATTTTTATATCAATAATTCATATTTTTCTCTCAAATCCGTGGTATAGATTCGTTTTCTCCATTTCTATTGTTATGCTTGATCACCATAATAATAACTTAATGCCATTAATCACTTCGACAGAAGGATTAACGGTTGAAAAGAGACGAATTCTACATTAATTAATAAAACCCTTGACAAAGGAGTTGTAAAATTAATGGTGGGAACTGAGAGACCGTTTTTAATGCACTTAGTTTATGGGAATGATTACTACGACGGTGGAATCAACCTAAATCTAAGTAGTGAATTACACCACGACAGTGGGTAATTCTGTTTTCAGGCCACTACCCAGATAGAGAGAGAAGTGTGAGGAATTATATGAAACTTAATACAATGTTGACCCGCGGTGAAACCGCCATCCTAAAGATATCCTTTTGAATTGATTAAATTAACCTTTAATCGATTGTTTTCTTTGTTTGATTTTTATTTTCTTTTTAATTTGAACAACAAAACCCTACTTTGTTAATCGGTCTAGCTGATTGCGATTAGTTAGTAGAAGTCTCCAATAATTCACGTATCCCTGAGTTCGACTCGGGCCTCACAAGGCCTATATTACTCGACGCGTATACTTGCGTTTAAGCGCATAGTAAAATACACGTCATTGCATAAGGAAATGGGTCTCCAATATCCCACCTTCTAAGGCTGCTTGATTTTTGGAATCAGAGCAATATACATCTTGTTCATTTCCTTAAGCATTCTCCCTTTTAGGAAAAGTCTTTGATAGAAAATCACACATCTCTTCCCACTATATCCCATGTGGATTTGAAGAAATGTGCATTCATACCATCTGGTCCCGGGGACTTATCACGATCTACATTCTTAACAATAGAGTACATCTCCTCATTAGTGACCTCAATACACATCACCATCTTCTACTGATCTGTGAGATTTGGTATATTACTCTACTTGTGGGAAGTCCTTCTTTTGGGAACATTGAAAATATTCTTATAGTGATTTATGAAGGCTTCAGAAATTACCTCCATGTAGCTTGTTTGTGTTCCACCATAATCAAGGATACGTATTTGGTTTCTCATTCTCCTAGTTTTCAAAGAATCCTAGAAGAACTTTGTGTTGGAATCTCCAATTTTCAGCCAGAACACCTGAGACTTCTGCCTCATCATGGATTCTTCTACATTTTTTTGCTATAATGGCTTCCTCCTTCAGAGATCTTGCAATGTCCTAGAGCAAGTCATTGTATGGATCCCTGTCTGCCTCCTCCTAAGCTTTTAAAGTTGCTTTCTCCTTGTTCTTTGTAGAATCTGAGAGATCCCCAAAATTCTCCCAATTCCACGTTTGTAAGCTCCTCTTTGTAATCTTTAGGCGTTGGAACGACCTGTACATGGGGTTGCCTTCCACTTTTCATCACTACCTCCTTGAATCCAGGGAGACTGACCCATGCATTGAAATATATAATATGGTAGTAATTTCTTCACACTTCCTAATCCAGATGCAAGATCTGAGCATGATGATCACTGTAAATAGAAGAAACAATTTCTAGCTACATCTTAGGAAATTCAGTCAACCCATTAGGGTTTAAGAAAGTTCTATCAATCTTGCTTTGTGTGTTATTTATCCATGTCTATTGGTTGTTCCAAGTAAAGAAGCACCCTTTTGCTCCTACTTCTATTACATTCAGTTTGTGGACAACTTCATCGAAGTCTCTCATTGGCTTGGCATAAGGGGAAGCTCTACCTTTTCATTTTTCCGCTTTCTTGACTGCATTGAAGTCACCTGTAATGAACCAAATCTATTTTATATTGTTGCTTAGTTTTGCCAAATCCTCCCGAAGGGTCTCCCTCTTGGAGTCATCGTTATCACCATATACAATAATAATTTCCATGTTCTTGCTCCCTGTAGCTAGGTTAAAGTGCAAGAATTGCCTTAATTGAGCAATCAGGGTGATTTGAATGTCATTGCTTTCTCATAGCACCATCATCCTGATTTTCTTACTAGAGTAGGAATTATCAATCCATTTGGCCTCGGGCCAAGTTCTCCTCATCAGTGTTCAGAAAATCGGTCTAATCGGCTGAATAATTGGTTTTGGAGGTCTAGTGCTCCGCATATGAATAATCGACCTATAATCGTTCCAGGACCGATTAATCGACCGTTCGGGGGTATAATCGACCGATTAATCGCCGATTTTCAAAATCAAATGCTAGTAATAATTTTTTTTACATGAGTTATTTCTAATACTACTATTGGTCATTACAATTACATTCTCTTCTTCCAATTTACATATTTGGTCTTCTCCCCATGTTTTCTCAATAAGTTTATAGTTAATGTTTATTGAACTGATCCTTATTGTTGATGTTTTCTTCTCTAATTTCATCAATGTTTCTAATTACTTATTAATGCAATATTAGTCTATGACTTATCAATGTTTCTAATTACTTATCGAAAAGAAGCTAGATTGGGCCTGGACAAGATGTTAGGGTTCGGGGGGAGAGGGGGAAGAGGCGGCGGTCGTAGTCACCATGGCGTCGGCCCTACTGGTCCCCGTATCGCCTCAGACTCTCGAGATGAGCAACCCAAGACCGCGACGAATGCTAACCCTGATCATCCCGAGGATGGTGATGTCTCCAGATCACAGTCGGAAGACCTTACACCACCGGCGACCGAATCGTACAAGGAAGCCATTGTTGGCCGGACTACAAAAGCCCCGACTTCCCTAACCCAAGTCCATCCAGATCTTCTCAAGAGAGAGGATATCAGAATAGATAGAAGTGGTAGCTTGCCAAAGATTGCTATCAACCCTAACTCTATCCCACCGCTTCTGGAGCCGTGGAAGTACGCTGTCATCATCAAGGTCATCGGCACGACCGTGAGTTTCAACGCTCTAATGAATAGAATCTTCGTCCTTTGGCAACCTACCAAAGAGTTTCGGGCTATCGATTTGGAGATGGTCTATTACATCATTTAATTGGAAAACGAGGAGGACTTCATCAAGGCCATGACAGGTGGGCTGTGGACGATCTTCAACCACGATCTGTCGGTCCAATCTTGGATGAAGGAGTTCCACCCATTAGATCCCATCCCATGCAGACTCGTCGTCTGGTCGAGGATCGTGGATCTACCAGTCTATCTATTTCAAAACCTACTCCTTTGGAGTATTGGAGACCTCATCGGGAGAACAATCAAAATCGATACCACAACCCAACAAGGACACCGAGGCAAGTTGGCCAGGATCGCAGTGGAGGTTGATACGACGAAACCCCTCCTCCCAGCGATCATGCTCAATGGTAAAGAATACCGCCTGGAATATGAGAATTTGCCCACTCTCTGCATGAAGTGTGGATGCCTAGGCCACGTGGAAGGTGACTGCAAGTTCACACCACGTTTCACTGGAGTGGTCGACCCTGCTACGTCGGTGGAACCCCTCCTCTCGGGAGTTACGTATACAAAAGCCATTCATGCTAAGATGCCCCAAAGGCGACCCCATCCAAAGCAGCAGGCCGCCAATCAGGCGACCACTGCAACTAAAGACAAAAGCCCTCCCAAGCAAGGAGACACAGTGACGCACCAGACTGATGGGGACCAAGACCCGTAGGAAGACAACTGGCAAGAAGTCGTACACTGTAAGAATAAGAAGGCCAGCAAGAAGAAGGCAAGTGGGCCACCACCGAGCAACTCAGACAGATTGCCCCAGGGCTCCCAAGGCCCTGCCCCTCCACCTCACTCACATCCCCAAGAAGATAACACGGTGATCACCCTGGTCGACGACGAGACGGTCGACGGGCGCACCTTCAACTGCATGTTAGACAAATTCAAATTCCAAGCCATCAACCCATACACCTCCAACGTCGCTCCCACAAATTTCAGCTGAGGCACACATGAGGGAAATGGGGGGTCATCCTATACAGCAGGAAGGTGATCTACCATACTATCAGCCCCGACCGAGAAAGAAAAAAAGGGAGACTGGCCCAGGCCTTTGCCAATGGCACTGAGGACCAATCCTCAGTAAAGAGGTCACTACCCTTCAACGAAGACGAACCAGGAACTGACTTACCAATGGGGTGTGAGGAGGAGACCTCAGGCCTGCTAGCAGCCATTCAGTGATCCCCCACCCCATCCTACCCCAATCTACCACTGTTACTTAATGACAAACGTCTACTGCTAGAACATCCAAGGAGATGGATCCAAGGATAAACTAAACCTCTTGAAGGAATATAAAAGGAAATACAGAATCAAAATTATTGCTATCGTTGAGCCGCATTGTAGCGGTCTTAAAGTTGATAACATCATTAAGAAGTTGGATTTTACCTCGTCTCATAGGGTTGAGGCCCTGGGCTTCTCGGGTGGCATCTGGATTCTCTGGGATAAACATATATGTGAGATGGACATCATCCAAAGCCACCGACAATATATTCATTGTTTTGTTAACAACTCATGGTACCTCACGGTCATCTACGGAAACCCCAATCCAACCAAGCGTGACCTTCTTTGGCAGTGCCTCACGTCACTTTCTTCTTCAACTAACGGGGCTTGGGCACTCGTAGGCGACTTCAACACTATGTTGGACCCTATAGAGAAACAAGGAGGTACAAGCTTCGATCGCTGCTCTAGTATCAAGTTCCACACCTTCCTGCAGCTCGCAGGGCTCTTAGACATTAGATCCTCTGGCAACCGCTTCACCTATAGGAAGGGGATGCTCCTGGAGAAGCTCGACCGAGTTGTGGCTAACATCGACTGGTTGTCCATCGAAAATGGGATGACAGTCAGTGTCCTCCCACTTATTCACAGTGACCACAACCCTATTCTCATCTCCAGGCAACACTCCTCTGCACGCCAAACGCCCCACTTCAGAACAAAAATGAGCTGGAGTCAGATTCCTAGCTTCAAGATAGACCTCCTACCTACTTGGGATAGCTCCTTACCTATCCCAGAGGCCATCCAAGCATTTCAACTGACTGCAATCAAATGGGAGTCCAAGCGGATTCACCCACAACATAAACAGAAGAACGACATTCTCAGACACCTGGAAGCATGCCAGGTATCTGTTCATTCTACTATTATTACTAATCGGTTACTTTCCATTGATCTGCAAGAGGAATACAATTCCATATATCTTCGGGAGGAGGTGGACTAGCAACAAAAAGCCAATATCAATTGGCCCCAGTATGGCGACGATAACAATAGCTTCTTCCAATCCTACATCAAAGCTCGACGCACCACAACAAAATCTCGAGACTTCGAGATGAAAGGGGTGCTTGGGTTGAGGACCCAACTGCCCTTAAAGAGATGGTCCAATCTTTCTTCCTGAATATGTTGTGCACCCATAGCTCCCCACAGCCTCGTCGCGCTACCATCACAGAGTACATTGGTGTTTTTTTGGGCATTCCCAATGACTACCCCTCCCTCGACCATGCACTGGAGGTAGATGAGGTCAAGAGAGTTCTTTTCCTTATGGCCCCTGCGAAGGCCCCTGGCTCCGACGGCATCCATAACGAGTTTGTCCAAACTAATTGGGCACATGTGGGCAATTCTTTCATTTCCACAGTTCGAGAGGCCTTTCTCACAGGCAACTTCAATCCTCAGCTTGCTAATTGACTAATGGTGCTTATCCTGAAGATCCCTAGTCCACATAGATGCTCCGATCTCAGACCTATTTCTTTGAAAAACTATTGTTTCAAACTAATCTCGAAAGTGATAGTAGAACGCATCAAACCCTTTCTCAATGACTGGATCTCAGAGAATCAGTCTAGCTTTGTTCCAGGAAGGCATATTTGTGACAACATCCTTCTGGTCCAGGAAGTTATCCACTCCATGAAATCTATGTGAGGCAAACAGAAGTGGGTAGCCATAA
The DNA here is from genome assembly GCA_963693085.1 of Alisma plantago-aquatica. Taxonomy (NCBI): domain Eukaryota; kingdom Viridiplantae; phylum Streptophyta; class Magnoliopsida; order Alismatales; family Alismataceae; genus Alisma; species Alisma plantago-aquatica. Next base: position 3,507,474 of record OY856410.1, read on the forward strand.
AACTTGATCTATCCAAAGCTTTTGACTGCATGAATTGGGCGTTTATCGAAGACACGCTTGTCGAAACTAGACTTCCCAGTGCCCTCATACACCTCATTATGAACATAATTTCCTTGGGCAACACCTCACTACTTTGAGAGGGAAAGCCTTTAGAACCCTTTAATGCCTGCCAAGGTGTTCGACATGGTGACCCACTAAGCCCCTACATCTTTGTGCTCTGTATGGAGCATCTTAGCCAAGCCATCACTGAATCTGCAATGAATGGTGATTGGAAACCGATCACCCTCTCGAAGGATGGCATCCCCCTTACACATGTTATGTTCACGGATGATCTCCTTCTCATGTCTGAAGTATCCAACAAACAAGCTATGAACATCAAGTCTGTTATCCACAAGTTCGCGAGGCTATCTGGGAAAGTTATCTCAAATGAGAAATCTCACTGTTTCTTCTCGCCTAACTCCACTGTCAGGGAGAAGAACAGTTTCTGCAAAAGACTAGGTATCCCTAGTATGGATGACCTTAGGCATTACTTAGGAGTTCCCTTCCTGCACCATCAACTTGATAAGCACACCCACGCCTCCATCCTACAATCCATCAGATCCATGATGAATAGTTGGTCTGTACGCCACCTTTCCATGGCTATCCGAGTGATAGTGGCCAAAAGCACACTCCAAATGATTCCATCCTATATAATGCAGAAAGTACACCTCTCACCTACACTCTCTGACAATATCAACCGACATATCAAGGACTTCATCTAGTCTGGACGCAGCGGACAACGCAGGCTCTCCAAGGTGTCTTGGACAAAAATCGCTTGCAGTAAGGAGCTGGGAGGCCTAGGCCTCAAGGTGCCCGATTGTAGAATGAATTGTTGATGTTAAAGAATGTATGGCAATATATGAACCAACCTTTATGCCTTTGGGTACGAGTGATGTGTGGGAAATACACTAGGAATGGTTCCATCCTTAAGAAACCTGGCTCTACAGTTGGTCCTTTATTAAATCTTACCTTCCCAAGCTGGAGAGCCTCTGTCACAAAACTACCATCGTTTGGCACGATAAATGGTTACTTGGCAAATCTGTGATGGACCTCACCCCATCCACTTCAATCCCAGATGAACTCATAGACCTCAAGGTCAGCAGTATGTCCCTTGAGGACGACACCTGGGATTGGGATTTCATCCACTCCTTCTTGCCACCAGCCACATGGATGATTATCCAAAATACCACAACCCCAATAGCAAGTGATGGCACTGATGCATGGTTCTGGCCGCTTGAGCCCAATGGTGAGCTCTCGGCTAGCTCAGCCTACAACTGGCTATGCTCAGACATCCAACTCATAATTTCTGCAAACTGGAAAGTTGTTTGGTCCATGCAGGTGCCCTTGAAGATAAAAATCTTTCTATGGCTTCTTAAACACAGGTCCATCCTCACCAACACAGAGAAATTAAGGAGGCATATCTCCATTGATAGTTCTTGCCCATGATGCCATAATGCCATCGAGACAGCGGTACACTACCTAAGGGATTGTCCAATCAGTAAATAGATCTGGACTCACTTAGGAGTAGAACAATCCTTCTTCATTTTGCCTGACGAAGAATGGATGAGCCTCATACCACTGGTGCTGGGAGCCTAGAAGAAAAGCTTATTCGAAGTGTTGGAGCTTGGGCACTTTGGCGTGCATGCAATGAAGCAATCCATAATGAAGGACACCAACCACCTACCTCCCAGGTATCTTTCATCAAGCAACGAACTGCAGCAATCCAGCAACTCACCCACGCTCAGAGCCATACAAAACATTGGGTTATTAGGCCCTCGCCCTTATCCCTGGGAGGTTCTACTCATATCATCTTTGTTGATGCCGCATTTCGAGAACATAGTCTCAAAGTGGGATATGGCATCCATGTCCTGAATGGGCAAGGACGTTGTATCCAGGGCACTGGCGATCCCGAATTCGCCACCTTGGCAAAAGAAGGAGAGATGAAGGGCATTCTGAAGGCACTGGAACTGTGTAAGGCTAATGAATGGAGGAATGCAACCATCTACTCAGACTCCACCACAGCTATAGCATCTCTGCTCCACAAGCAATGTGAAGCCAACAAGCTTGAGCCTCTAAGGAAGAAAGCAGCTTGCATCATGTCCACCTTCCCTCAAGTTCATATCTCCTTTATACCACGTACGATGAACCAAGTAGCCGATCATATTGCAAAACACACCATGTACTCCTTTCTTCCTCACATCTTCTCTAGAGACAAACCTCCCAGGATGAAGTTGGATACTCATGTTTCAATCCCAAGTTTAATAGCTGCAGTAGAGAGCGGCATGAATAATAACTAATCTGTATGGGGTTTTATAAAAAAAATGTTTCTACTTACTTATCAATGTTTCTTCTCTAATTTCATCAATGTTTCTAGTTACTTATAAATGCAATATTAGTTTATTACTTATCAATGTTTCTAATTACTTATGAATGCGATATTAGTCTATGACTTATCAATGTTTCTAATTACTTATTAATGCAATATTAGTCTATTACTTATCAATGTTTCTAATTACTTATTAATGTGATATTAGTCTATGACTTATCAATGTTTGTAATTACATATCAAGTTTCTTCTCTAATTTCATCAATGTTTCTAACTACTTATGAAAACAATATTAGTCTAGTACTTGTAAATGTTTCTAATTACTTATCATTGGTATTATTATACGGTCAATATATAATTTACATATCTTAAGGATTAATATTTAAAAAAAATCAAAATCGATTAAAATCGAATATTCACCTGCTTATACTCCTGCATACCATATATACTCTATTCGGTACCCTCTCTACTCGTACACTGATTATCGCTTTTTAGAACACTGCTCTCATAGCTTTAGCTATTTTAATCCTCTTTATTTTCACTTCAGTTAAGAGAGCCACATCACCTTTGGCTCTCCTCATCTCTGCACAGATGACGTCCTGCTTCTCCCAACTAGATAAGCCCTGGACATTCCAAGCCATCACAATGGGTGTATCAACCATTAGACCTCTAGACTGACTTGCCGTCAGTCGATGCAGTGGTTTCTGTCTCAGTTTTCGAATCAACTAGTGATTGAAACTTGTTACCTTCTTGTTCCTTATTCTTGGGAGCCTTTTGACTTCTTGTTTTCCTTGAACTAACTGCTCATTTAGTCCTTTGAAACCCATCCTGATCAACGACCTTCTCCTAATATGGCATCATCTTTCTCTGTGGAGAACCACTAAGTGAGGGATTCTATTGAGCAGGTTGTGGTTGAGGTGTGTCTTGAATAGGAGTTTGAACTACAAGTTGAGTCACTTGAACAGTTTGAACTGTAGGTTGAGTCACTATGACCTCCTGGTTCATTGCAATTGTAGGAGCTTTTCATAGTGATTTATCATGTCCAAAACTCCCACAGTGAGGGTATTTCTCAAGAATCCATTCATATACTATATTGACTACATAGTCTGAGCCTTTTTGAGTCTGGAGCTTCACTGACTTAGGGAAGGTAGACTCTGCATTCATTAGGGCAATGATTCGAGCATATTCAATTCTGCTCTTTGTCTTTGTATGATGATCCAGGCATTGTGGCTTCCCCAGGAATGATGTGATGTGAGCAAGCATCGTCTCACTCTAGAGCTCTAGAGGTAGTTTCAAGATCTTTAACCTCACCAAAATAGAGTTGAATTGCTCCTATTCCATAGGCTCCCCCTTCTCCAACTTCTTTAGAACCATAGGCTTCCCTTTCACATGCCACAAGCCGCCTTTGATGGCATTAGCAAGATAGGTTCCCTGCTGGAACTTGATTATGAAACTTCCACTCGTTTGACCCAAAACCTTCATGGCACCTACTGGCTTCCGTAGATGGAGAAGGTAGTCTTGAAGTGTTGGAATGTGAGGCTTGAATCCAATTATGTATCCTACCACCATGTTCTTCCATAGAGTAGCATTATCATCCACCTATGTTTGTGGGATGATGACAATAACACCCTCTACTGTCAGTGCAGTTTTAGGCAACCTAGTATCAACATCGTCGACAAGATTTTTGAAGAAGGCAGTCCAGTCCTTAACCACACTGGCCACCCAGATTTCATCTATGTTATGACTTCTTCTCTGAGTCCGTCTTCCTCCTTGTGTCGAAGTTCTTCAATTTCCATCACCCCCAGCGCCGCCAATGCTGCCAGAGAGCGACATTAATGGGATATTCTGTTGGTGATCCTTGTTCTTGGTAAGTTGTTTATCTTTCTTGATCTCATTTTTCTTGAAACCCTACCCTCTCTCTTTGTCTCCTTGCCCAAACCATGGTTCTCCATTGTGGTCTTCTTGAGGAACTTCTATCCAATAGAGGTTGAATCCATGGTTTTCCTTGGTAGTACCTATGTGAGATGGAGATCTCCTCTTTCCCCTTTCTTTCAGATTAGGGTTTTTACCCTCTTTTCTTTGTGCACCTTTTGGTCTTGGCTTGTTATTCTTATCTTGAGGTGATCTTGCTTGGCCAAGGAGTTGATCCAAGCTTGGTGTTTCTTCTCTCTCTTTGAGATTCTTGGCTTTTAGAGTTTATCTTCACCTAAAGGTGGGTTATATACTCTCTCCTTTATTATTGTTGCACCCTAATCTTGCATGCAAAGTTTATCTTAACCCTAAAACATGATAATATGTTGCTTGATGATATTACCTTATTTTAGGGTTTATGATTTCGTAGTAATCTTGCATAGATTAGCTCTTTTTCCTAAGCCCTAGTTCTTGTTCTTGAGATTTAATGGATGGTGGAGTACTAGTTTCACATACACATGCTTAAACGTTGGTTTCTCATCATGGTTATGGTTCAGTTTCTCTCTTTTGGTGAAGGAAGGTTTGGATGCATGTGATGTTTTGGACCATATGGTTTTCTACCTCTTATCATGGGTTGGTTTTGTAAGTTTTAATGATCAATTTCTAGGTTTTTGGGATGGTGTTTTCCTTCATGAACCTATCTTTATGTTTGAGTTTGGTTTCATGATGTTTATAACCTTGTTGATCTTGTGTTTGAGGTGTTTCTCATCCTTTGATGGTTGTAGTAACCCTTGTGTGGTCTATGATCTTTGGTTGCCTTTGGGTCGCTTAGTGTGGTTCTCTTTGTTTGGTCGAAGAGATGACCACATGTCTTTGGTAGTTGAGATTTTTGTCTTGGTTCATTCGGTCGCCATGTTTTGATTCATGAGTATGTGATGGTTGAACTCCCCTTTTGGTCAATGTAGTGGTGAGGTGATCTTCGGCTGTCAAAGTACTCTTTGACCTAGTTTTCTTTGACCTAGGGTTTTCATTTGGCTGATGGTTTGACTCCTCTCTCTTTGGTTGCAAGGGTGATTGTTTGTTTTTGAACATGGTGATTGTTTCTCTTTAGTCGCAGAAGATGGGTGACCTTAGTTCTCTTTGACTGATGAGGTTTTCTAGACTCATGTTCTTCTTGTATGGTCAACCTAATAGTGATGTTAATGGTTGCCTCAAATTTTTCCAAGAATGTGGGAAGTTATGATATTTAGGGTTGATGTTAATAGATATTTGAAAATCCTAATCGGTTAATTATGAGAAACCCTAAACCTAGTCTTGAATACATGGTGATAAATCTTACTTTCTTGAATGACTAGCATGTATTGAAGTATTTTCTCTCTCCTACTTGTTTAATTATAATGTTGTAGGTTGAATGAACCTCATAACGTGTGATTGCTATGGTACCAGTTATGTATCAAAGGGAGATGATTATGATCCTTGATGAGGCATAATGAACTAATGATGTTCTTGCAGGGAACAATGTGAATGGTCTGATGACCTTCATGATGGATTTGTGCATATTGTGAGGTGATATCCTCTGATGATGTGATAAGGAGTTATTATACTGTTATGAAGTGATAATGGTGATGGCCTAGTATAAGGCAGTGAGATAGTATCATGTGGTGATGTGATCAGTTTTATGCTTAATACACTTTATATCTTTTGGAGTTGTAATCTACCCTTATCTTTGTAGAATTTGTTTAGGGCTTGTACATTGTTACTATATTGATGCATTAAAATATACCCAATTGGAAATAACTAATCAAGTGAAACCCTAATAATATAGTTGCCCTAAGCCATAGATTCATCTTCAGTGTCAGTACTTGTTGGATGGTGAAATGAGTAATTCCTAAGGGAAACTCAGATAACATATTGTTGAATATGTGGGGGTGCAAGCTGAGGGTACTAGTACATGAATGGTCTGTAGCGTCGGTTTTTTTAAGCCTATAGCGTCACTTTATAACCGACCCATGAGTGTCTGTCGCTATAAAATTTTCTCTATAGCATCGGTTTTCTTGACCAAAGAAAACCGACCTTACAGAGTAAATACCGACCCAAGAGGTTGTAAAAAATCTGACCCAAGTGAGAAACGAAGAGCCTATAAGGTCGGTTATTCCAAAAAAAGCCGACCTTGTAAAATATCTCGGTCAAGAAATATTTTGACTAAGATTATTTCAAATGAGAAAAAAGAGCATGTAAGGTCGTTTATTCCAAAAAAGCCAACCCTGTAAACTATCTCAGTCGAGAAATATTTCGACCGAGGTTATTTCGATCGAGAAAATTGTTGACCAAGAAAGTATTGTCTGAATCATCAGAGATTTATTTGGTCGATAAATTTGTTGACCGAAAGACCTTCAGTCAACAGAATTGTCGACCGATAGGTTTTTGGTCGACTAAATTGTCGACCGAGGTAGTGTATGCAGTCAGTTATTCAATCTTTAGGGTCAGTTTTTTATAAATAACCAACCTTAGAGGGTCTGGAGCTCAATCTGTTGACCTACTAGCATCGGTTTTCCTAAAAAACCAACCTTATAGAGGACCTATTAGGTCATTTTTTTAATAAAACTGACGCTAGAAGGTCTATAGATTGAGCTTGACAACTAGACCTCTAGGGTCGGTTATTTAAGAAAATCGACGCTAGAAGTTATACTTTTTTTAAAATTTCTATAGAAATAGAAATAGAATAGAAGAACAAGGAGATTCATATATTATGGGAGAGGGGAGCATTGATGCTCAACTGTCACCATTCCAAACCACACATTCATAACAAAAATGATTCATATATTTAGTTGAGTTACACATAATCACATCATAATTTACAAAATGATAGATTGCAAGGTCTGAGATGATATTAAATGTCAGATACAAAAGTAAATATGAAAGAGTTCCAAAACCACATACATAAATGGAGCTGACATATTCAATCCAATTTGATATTGACTTCATTTAGAAAAGCATCTGACCACTCTTCTCGGAATTCATTTAAGTCCTCAGGTGTGTAAGGCTGAGTTGTAAAGATCTGTAATAGAAAATGCACATGCCAATATTTTATAAAATGACTACAATCACTTGTAAATTTATGATGTTATTCTTTATTACCTGATCTATAGTCTGAATGTCATGTGATGCTTGTTTGACAATAGCTTGCATATATTTCATTACATAGTAGCCACAAGCCCAGTCATTATTTTGTATAGGACACTACAAATAACGAATTATACTTAATGTTAGTAAACTACTATAAACATGAGTTGAGATAAGACTATAAGAGTTGACATGTAAGAGTTGAAAATTAATACATATAAGGCTAAGCAGTTGTCAAAGTGGCTACCTTGACATTTTTCAAAGTCAATGTCTTTAATTTTGTGAGTATTTGTCCTCCAGCTTCACGAAAAGCCTTTATACCCCTATCAATTAAGTGATAGTTGGTAAAATAGAAATTCTAAATAGAAATATCATGTTGAATTATTGACTAAATTTATGCTTACTCCATAGCTGGAAATTTTCAGTTTGTGACCCCTTATTGTTTTACCCATTGGGTCAAGATAATAAAGAGTCATCAATTTTGGGACAATCACCACTCACTAGTACAGAAACGATCTATAGCATCGGTTTTTTTAAGCCTATAGCGTCACTTTTCAGCCGACGCTTAAGTGCCCGTCTCTACAGAAATTGCTCTATAGCGTCGGGTTTTTAACCCAAAAAAACTGACCTTGTATAGTAAAAACCGACCCTATAGGCCCTAAAAAACTAAACCCAAATGAGAAATGAATTTTTACCTGAACCCTATAATGTCGGTTTTTAATAAATAACCGACTCTAAAGATTATTTCTAAGGACGGTTTGTTACTAAATAAACGACGCTTAAAAACCTATAGCGTCGATTTTCTTAAAAACCTGACCTTATAGGTGTCTTGGCCGTTCTACGTAGAACGGCCATGCTGCATAGAACGACCGTGTTGGGATGAGGTAGAACGGTTGTGCCTCCAAGCACGGCCGTGTTGGTCTATTTAGCACGGCCGTGCTACACGGCACGACCGTTCTACCTCAACCCAACACGGCCGTTTTATGCAGCACGACCGTTCTACGCGGAATGGCCAAGACACCTATAGCATCAGTTTTTTAAGAAAACTGACGCTATAGGGTCAAATTTTTTTTTAATTTCTGCAAAAACTGAACAGAACAAAACAGAAGAACAAGAATAAGATATGGGATAGGGGAGCATTAATGCTCAACAGTCACCATTCCAAACCACACATTCATATATGGAGTTGAGTACACATAGTCACATCATAATTTACAAAATGATAGATTGCAAGTCTGAGATGATATTAAATGTCAGATACAAAAGTAAATATGAAAGAGTACTGAAACCACATACATAAATAGAACGTAACTGACATATTTATTCCAATGCTATATTGACTTCATTTAGAAAAGCATCTGACCACTCTTCTCGGAATTCATTTATGTCCTCACGTGAGTAAGGCTGAGTTGTAAAGATTTGTAACAGAAAATGCACATGCTAATATTTTATAAAAATGACTACATCTCACTTGTAAATTTATGATGTTATTCTTTATTACTTGATCTATAGTCTGAATGTCATTTGATGCTTGTTTGACAATAGCTTGCATATATTTCATTACTTAGTAACCACAAGCCCAGCCATTATTTTGTATAGGACACTACAAATAACGAATTATACTTAATGTTAGTAACTACTATAAATAGAAGACTATAAGAGTTGACATGTAAGAGTTGAAAATTAATACATATAAGACTAAGCAGTTGTCAAAGTAGCTACCTTGACATTTTTCAAAGTCAATGTCTTTAATTTTGTGGATATTTGTCCTCCGCCTTCACGAAAAGCTTTTATACCCCTATCAATTAAACGATAGTTGGTAAAATAGAAACTCTAAACAGAAATATCATGTTGAAGCATTGACTATATTTATGCTTACGCCATAGCTGGCAATTTTAGTTTGTGACCCCGTGTTGTTTTTCCCATTGGGTCAAGATAATAAAGAGTCATCAATTTCGGGACAATCACCACTAATTCCCAATGTCTAGATCTGAGTAAAAATAAAACAAACATTAAAATAAATACATTTGTTCATTATTAAAATTATATTGAATAATAATACTTACTGGACGTTAAAAGGAATCAGGATAATTTCCTTTCCCACAGTAGCAAAATATTTGAATGCATCAGAGAAGTACTCACTCACTTCCTCAATATGTGTCTCCACCTGACTAGTGACCGAAGGAACTAAGAATACAACATTCTTTATATCAAAGTTTGTGGCCTCGATATATAAATGGTTGTTAAACATTTGTAATTATTTTCATATGTAGAAATAAGCTAAAAATGTGTATTGGAATTTTCTATATTGATAGATCCTTACCTTATCCATACTTCTAATATCAAAGTATTTAGTCAATCATAACGGAACAACTCTATAATATCATGAAGAAAAATATAATTCTCAAAGTCCCTCCCAGTTGCATCTTCTATTAAATTGATCAACATTTGTAGTCCAGAGCTTTGGTTGGCTAAGTATCGACACAAACATTTACATTTACTTCCCAACTCGTCGAATGTGGATTCTGGAATAATAGATGGCTTGGGCATAGGAGGATGACTAGTTGAATTTTTACTTTTTGGTTTGCAAACCTGTTAATTAAATTACATACTTCTATTACACGAGTTCATATATGCAGCCAAATATGAAAAACATGGCAGAATTCAAGTATACCTTGTCATTGATAACCAAGTGTCTAGGCCAACCCACCATAGCACCCTCTGCTTCTTCAACTATACTATATTTAGGATTAGGTATGGGTAGTGGTTTGTCCCCCATTCCGTCATACACAAGATGGATGGACACACGGAAAATGTCATCCGTAATTTGTTGGTAATGCAATGTACCACCAAGGTTGTACACCTTGCCCGCTGCCACAATATTATATTCAGGAACCTCCACTACAAGTTTACAATTCATACCAACCTAGATTGAAATAATATAGGTTATATAAGAAGTAGTAGAACAGATACATGTTACAACTATATCTATTATCATATATATATCATACTAATAACACAACATATAGAACAAAAACTTACTGCAGATTGTTGTGGTGGGTCATTGGGAGTGCTCCCATGACCTTCTACAACTGGAGCATGGCCAGCTTGTACCTCATCACTTGAGAGACGCACAATATGAATAGGTTGAGAAGGTTGAGTAGGATGAAATGAAAACATTATTTCTTGTACTTTTTGTGTTACTAATGCTTCAACCTCCGCTTGTGTAAGACCTCCTGCACGACCTCTTTTAGATTGCGAAGGGCCAAAATAAGACTTGAATCCTATGTTAGCTCCTAATCCCCTAACACGGCCAGGATGCTCCTTCCTACCAAGAGCAACTGATAGTTCATCCATGTGGCCAATTGGGATGAACTTTCCTTCCATCCTTGGCTCGTGGAGATCAATCTATTCATAATTAATAAAAATATTAAATCACAATATCAATTAGATATAAATAAATCTAAGTTTGTGGGAGTTACTCTTTACTTAGTTGGGATAAACCTACCATCTTTTGTGCCACCTCCTTAGTTGTAGGTGTTGGTATGTATGCCCTGAGAGCTAATCATGGGATGATTGGTGGGATACATTAAGATTGATTTGATAAACATCAAAGGCAAGCTTCCAATTCTTTCTGGTTCAGTCATATGAGATAGTGATAGAACAGATTGAATGTCTAGAGAATGACAATACTCAATGACGTATGCTTTCAGGTTGAGGACCTGAACGATGAGATCATACGGATGCTAAGAGTTTGTACATTCTTGTTATGTCCCTAGTCGGATGTCATTGTGGAAGGTAGATAGACAACAATGATACACAAGACTAGATTGTGGTGTTGGTTGATGACAGAATCTCATTAGTCATGATATAGAGATATCAAACCAAACACATAGGTACTTGTTAGAGAACAAGTGTACCGTACAGACCCACCGTGAGTTTGACACATGGAACCATGACATGGTAGTCACAGTCAGTACTCACAATGATGGTGGTGAGTGTGATTCTTTGACCTGAAATCACTACACTCAACACATGTCGTTGGGCACACTTTGGCATCATCAAACGCAGTCCTGAAACATGGGTTGTTATAAAGGTGATGATTGGGTGGCTTTGACACATAGGGCTTTTGAGGGGTGAGTGATAGATATGGGATTTGTCCCTCCTGAGGGAGTTTGATATCCATGGCCACTTGATGAGTAGGATTGAGAAAGGCGTGCATGCATGTGTGAATCAGTATGTGATATTGATGTCATACATATCTCTTCTAATCTACTCTGAGATCAAGAAAGTGAATGAACGTTGACAGGATGACTGTTCCATGCCTCGAGTTCATTCGGGATATCAGTGACAAAGGAATTATACAATCACTGTAACACCATTCACGAATTGTAGGATTGAAAGTTGTTCTCCAACTTTCTATTTCACTTGGGTAGCACTGATGTGTGACTAGGCACCGCTATTTGCTTGTGAAGTCATAAGTGTTATGGATTTTCACTGCCAACGTGAAATGGACCTGCAGGGTCACACACATAGGATTTAACCTGGAAGAGGAGTTTTGTCCACAAACAATGTTTAGATTGATTACTAAAGGAGTTTAGTAGTTCAATAAAACACTCAATCAATTGATAGCTCAGTATCATAATGTTCAAGGTGTTGGACTGATTGATTAGAGTATCAGATTGATTGAAACTACAATTGACTATTTCTCCACAATTTGCACTTCCAACCGATTGGCTCATGTGATGAACCGATCGGTTGAGCTTGGTGAACCGATCGGCTCAGGTGGTGAGTTGATCGGCTCATGGACAGTGTGAAACGATCGGTTCAAGTGTTGAAACGATTGGTTCAACTGGTCCAACCGAGAAAGTTGGGAAAGTCAGGTTGGTGAGAAATTTCTTTTCGTTTCACTTTCCCAATTTGATTGAAACAAGGATTGGTATTTGGTACCAATTCGAAACAAAAGAGGAAAAGTCAATCGGGAACTGAACAGGACCACAAACTGACCGGTTCAGAAGTGAACCGACCATTTCATGGGTCCCAACCGATTGATTGAGGTGTCAACTGACCGGCTCAGGTCCCCAACCGACCGTTTCAGAAATGAAACGATCGGTTCAGGTTGCGTAGTTGTTTGTTTTTGTAGAAAATATCGAACCCTTCTACTCCTGCTTTAGTCCCACATTGCCCGAGATAGAGAACCCTGTCCCATGACCCTCCTATATATAGGGGTATTGGGGGCTTCTCAAAGTAAAACTTAGTGCAACCAGAGGCTCTGTAAAGTTGTCGTTCTCTCTGGTTTTGGTAACCAAGAGAGCCCGAGCAAGTGCTACCTGATAAGGGAGGCACATCAAGGGAAAGATAACTACAGAAAGCAACTGATGGCAGGAGAGTGTGTCAGTGACTAGTACACTGATAGGAGGGTGCGACTCCTTCCAATTCCTTATGGGACAAGGAGATTGGAGTTCCAGGTGGTCCGTGTGGACAACTTCAGAGGCGGGAGATTTCTACCGCTCGGAGGACAGCTGTCAATCCCGACAGTCCCGGTGAGACCAGGAGTCGTCAGTCCCGGTGTGACCAGGAGCTGCATAAACACCGTCTAAGACTAGAGGTGAAGACCGCACAAGCCGTGAGGTATTGTCGCCGAGCAAGCCTCGGGACAAGGTATGATTCCACAAACCATCCCTTCCTATTGTATAGACATTGACACGTTTCCTTGTTCTGGGTTTGGGGAGGAGATTTTTTTTTTCACTGCCTTCTCTGCCTCCCCTAAAACCCAACAGTGGTATCAGAGGCACGTCAACTGCTCTATACTTTAGGATTATCGATATGATTGATTTTGGTTTGTCGCCTTTATTTATTGCATACGATGCGAATAAAATTGGCTTTATGCATGTCCAATCCTAAATCCACAAATCCCAATATACATATATGATATGTAATATGAATGCACTCGATACACGTCGCCCTTAAATGAGTTTTGTGGTGAATGTATATCATGGTTATTACCAATAAACCCTATTTGTGTATGGATGTATGTGGTTGCTTGCATCTCGGTCTGCGCACCGATTCCCTTTCTCCTATTCCTGATGTAACTAAAAATAATTCGAGATTTCTTTACTACCTTTTCTCCCCTCGAATGTAACTCAAGGTTTCTCTTTTAACAATGTAAAATAGGATAGAATTTTATTTCCTGTTATGTCAAAGAATGGAGGACATCCTGGCGACAGCTGAGATGATCGGTTCAAGGCGTGAACCGATCGGTTGACGTTCGAGACGATCAGTTCAAGGAGTGAGCCAATCGATTGATGACCGGTTCGAGGAGCAAGACAAGCGGGTGGCGGCCATGATGAGATGCACGATGACCAGGCGAACCGATCAGTTGGAGGAGCCAACTGATCGACTGGTTGCACCCAGCCGACCGGCCTGATGGCGAGCCGATCAGTCATGTGATGAGTTGATCAAACCCAGAAAGGCAAAGCACAGAGTTCATCTTGTACATGTTGCATGTGATGTAGACCTAGATGACTGTGATTCCTCTTGGCTTGAGGAATTACATTAGGATGGCCATAATCATTGCTTTTATCGTTTCACATGTTTTCTGTGGGATATAGCATGTATATGATACATACTATATATTGTGGTGATTGGATATGTATATGTATATAAAACCAAATCCCTCATTAAAATATTAAGTCTTATATGCCTTCCATTAGTGGCACACATGAAAAACTCGATCGACCAAGCGTAGGTTACGCCAAAGCATAGTGTGCCGTCTATCTTGTGGAAGTGTGAAGGGTAGACATGTAGGTTCTGCCAAAGCAGGGTGCATGTTTACCGTGTCGGCTTTTGGGTTAGACTTAACTAGTGATTCTTAGAGCGTTTAAGCCCAGAGGCAAGGAATGTTCATGGCAAGGTGTTGCGCATGTTCATTCATCAAGAGTTGCATATGATGCAATTGGCATGATGGCCTACCTAAATAGTCAAGATTGTGGGCGATCAGCCAAAGCTGACTCGTGACTTGATGAAATATGGATCTTGCCCACTAGAAGGTTGTATGCTGCAATCTTCCGAATTGATGGTGAGGGCTATCAATTTGAAGTAAAATAGTGGGAGCGATAATTAATTAAAGGCCTAATTATATCGTCAATTTTTAAATCAATCAAATAAGTCAAAAATGAGTTTTGGACTAAATTTGCATATTTCCTTTTGTAGTACAAATGACAACAAACAACCATCACTTTTCTTTGCGATCGCTCCTTGAAAAGGACAAGCTAAATGGGACAAACTTCCATGACTGGTATAGGACATTGAGAATTTTTCTCACTCAAGAGCGAAAGCTCTATGTCCTGGATACTCCAATTCTAGAGGAACCTGCTCCTAATGCACCAAAGGCAGAAAGGGATGCCTACAAGAAGCATTATGATGATGCCATTGATGCAAAGTGCTTGATGTTGTGCTCTATGAACCACGAGTTGCAGAGACAACATGAGAACATGGGTGTCATTGAGATGATTCAGCATCTTAGGAACATGTATGAAGATCAAGCACGGCAAGAGAGATACGATGTCTCAAGGGCACTGTTCAAGTGCATCATGACAAAAGGAGATCCAGTTGGTCCTCACATACTCAAGATGATTGGGTATGTGGAGAACCTGACAAGACTGAGATTTCCACTGAGCCAAGAGTTGGCTACTGACGTGATACTGCAATCGTTGCCAGAATCCTACAGTCAGTTTGTGATGAACTGCTAGGAGTACTTTAGTTTATTTTCAGCCTTAAAGGCATGTAATACATTTATGAACTGCTATTTCATATTTGCCAATAGATAGAAACACTTTATTTTTGCATATTGTATGACAATGATGGCAATCAATAAAGAGATGTTTCAATTTCTAAAGATATGATCTTTGTGGCAATGCCTTGTTTATCTTGTGGTATTTGATATGCATAAGATAAAATGATACCTAAGAGTTATAGATAACTCAAACAATAAAATTAGCATCAATCATGAGAAATTCATTTCTAGTTTCCATGTGATGGATAAATCTAGACTCTTTTGGTTAGAGAACGAGTAAGAGACATGAATATCTTGGACATGATTAATCAATCTTCACTAAAGGTAGTGGGAGAATGATTATCCTATTAGGTATGCAAAATGTTATGTATTTACATACCTATTGGAACAAATGCTAATACTTCAAATGGTGTTTAGAGAAATACCAATATGAATATCTTGAAGTGTTCAAGATTATCATAGATGAAGTACAAATTTGGTAAAGTGTTAATTCTTGATGAGATCAATGAATGAAATACTTGGACCAAATGTTTGAGATCCTTATGAGTGATTATGATAGTGTATCATAGTGAACTCATGATTAAGGCATGGTGATGTCTAAATCAAGAAGCAATCATACTCTAAGGAGTTAGAGAATGATTATCAAATAACTGAATTCTTCTTAATAAAAGAATACCCCACACTAATAAAGGACATTAAGAATCACAAGGAGTTGTAAGTTCT
Source organism: Alisma plantago-aquatica (assembly GCA_963693085.1). Classification (NCBI taxonomy): domain Eukaryota; kingdom Viridiplantae; phylum Streptophyta; class Magnoliopsida; order Alismatales; family Alismataceae; genus Alisma; species Alisma plantago-aquatica. The sequence goes on from OY856410.1 coordinate 3,523,391, forward strand.
TATATCCTTGACGGATACACCTCGTTTATCATGTGATGAGTTGTTCATGTGATGAGTCAACTATCTAGATGAATATGAGGAACCAAATTTTGAGTTATGGTTTATGACCATTACATCCTAAATGACATCCATGTGAACCATAAGGTATGACCTTGATGGTAGCACCCATTGGATGAAATCCATAAGTTCAAATGAATCTTAAGTGCTAAGACACATGGATAACATTTTCAGAAGGGTGATGATTGTTGTTTACAACTTAATGACTAAGATATTTGGCATATGGATACTAAAACCACATTCCTATGAGGAATAAAACAAGGATGTGTATGTGACACAACCTATAAGGTTTATGAATCCACTAATGCAAATGAAGTCTATAAGTTACAATGGACTAATAAATGTGATTGATTGAATAAAAGCAACTCAGAATTGGATTTTTACTTTGATGATAGAGTCAAAGGGTTTGACTGATATGTCAAAGATAAATAAGGGATCTGTGATTTAGTGGGAGTGTGTTCACATTCCACATATTGATGTGAAATGGAAATGTTCTAGAATGGAAATCCAAAAGTGGAAATTATCTTTAAGGAAGATAGAGATGTTTCCTATGTGATAGGAATAGAGGTATATAGAGATAGTTCTCTAAAACCACTTGACCTGAAAAGAGAAAGCATACATTGGCAATCTGTACTGAAGGGTTCAGTATGCACAGATTCCGTGGGAGAAAACATGTCCATGTTACATGGAGTTAGTATCCCAAGGCCAAGTGTCCAATTCTTATGAAGAATGGGAACACTAAGAATATATATGGATCTATCATGTATGTAATCATCTCATTATCTTGCATGTATCGACATGACAAGAACTAAATGCATTCATCATCTTGTATGTAGGACATGGCAATATGATGTGCTCATCTTGATAACTCATATGTGGGACATGATGAGTGGATGTCTGTCTACTTCCAGTAAGGGTTACTGGAATACCATGAGAACTTGATAAGTACTTGAGAAGTACTAGTTCTATGGAGATAAGGAAGAGTTCAATGTAAAGAGTTACATTGATGCGAACTTTCGAAAGGACAGAAAATTAATCGCAAAATATATATAGGATATATAAAAAGTGAAAGTTTGTTGATAATTGGAAGTGTTCCAATAAAACCATTTAAAAGGAAATGTCAAGTATCAATGTGTTAGAGAACAGCAGTGGATACTATATGGATCTGGAAGTTCATGAGATGAACTTATAGATATTCTGCTCATTGATGACAAGTATGGAATCCTTGATCATGCAATGTGGCTAAAGGTTAGCAAAGGAATACTAGATCTCATATTATGGCAACTCCATCTCATACGTGTGACGTACAATGAAGAGATGAAAGACATGTAGTTAAAAACTGACTCTGGCAAGGTGTTGCCATAACTCACTCTATTGGCACAAGAACACACTAACATGTGGGACATGTTTGAAGATCACTATGAATATGATTCAAGGGTGATTGGCTCACAGTGCAAGTGGGAGTCTAATGGTATGTATGATCTGAGAGCTAATCATGGGATGATTGGTGGGATACATTAAGATTGATTTGATAAACATCAAAGGCAAGCTTCCAATTCTTTCTGGTTCAGTCATATGAGATAGTGATAGAACAGATTGAATGTCTAGAGAATGACAATACTCAATGACGTATGCTTTTAGGTTGACGACATGAACGATGAGATCATATGGATGCTAAGAGTTTGTACATTCTTGTTATGTCCCTAGTCGGATGTCATTATGGAAGGTAGATAGACAGCAATGATACACAAGACTAGATTTTGGTGTTGGTTGATGACAGAATCTCATTAGTCATGATATAGAGATATCAAACCAAACACATAGGTACTTGTTAGAGAACAAGTGTACCAGACAGACCCATCGTGAGTTTGACACATGGAACCATGACATGGTAGTCACAGTCAGTACTCACAGTGATGGTGGTGAGTGTGATTCTTTGACATGAAATCACTACACTCAACACATGTCGTTGGGCACACTTTGACATCATCAAACGCAGTCCTAAAACATGGGTTGTTATAAAGGTGATGATTGGGTGGCTTTGACACATGGGGCTTTTGAGGGGTGAGTGATAGATATGGGATTTGTCCCTCCTGAGTGAGTTTGATATACATGCCCACTTGATGAGTAGGATTGAGAAAGGAGTGCACGCATGTGTGAATCAGTATGTGATATTGATTTCATACATATCTCTTTCAATCTACTCTGAGATCAAGAAAGAGAATGAACGTTGACAGGATGACTGTTCCATGCCTCGAGTTCATTTGGGATATCAATGACAAAGGAATTATACATTCACTGTAACACCATTCACAGATTGTAGGATTGAAAGTTGTTCTCCAACTTTCTATTTCACTTCGGTAGCACTGATGTGTGACTAGGCACCGCTCTTTGCTTGTGAAGTCATAAGTGTTATGGATTTTCACTGCCAACATGAAATGGACCTGCAGGGTCACACACATAGGATTTAACCTGGAAGAGGAGTTTTGTCCACAAACAATGTTTAGATTGATTACTAAAGGAGTTTAGTAGTTCAATTAAACACTCAATCAATTGATAGCTCAGTATCATAATGTTCAAGGTGTTGGACTGATTGATTAGAGTATCAGATTGATTGAAATTGCAATTGACTGTTTCTGCACAATTTGCACTTCCAACCGATCGGCTCATGTGATGAACCGATCGGATGAGCTTGGTGAACTGATTGGCTTAGGTGGTCGTCAATCGGGTCATGGACAGTGTGAAATGATCGATTCAAGTGCTGAAACGATCGGTTCAACTGGTCCAACTGAGCAAGTTGGGAAAGTTAGGTTGGTGAAAATTTTCTTTTCGTTTCACTTGCCCAATTTGATTGGAACAAGGATTGGTATTTGGTACCAATTCGAAACAAAAGAGGAAAAGTCAATCGGGAACTGAACAGGACCACGAACCGACCGGTTCAGAAGTGAACCGACCATTTCATGGGTCCCAACTGATCGGTTGAGGTGTCAACCGACCAGCTCAGGTCCCCAACCGACTATTTCAGAAATGAAACGATCGGTTTAGGTTGCGCAGTTGGTTGTTTTTATGGAAAATCTCGAACCCTTCTACTCCTACTTTAGTCCCGCATTGCCCGGGATGGAGAACCCTATCCTATGACCCTCCTATATATAGGGGTATTGGGGGCTTCTCAAAGAACAACACAGTGCAACCAGTTGCTTTGTAAAGTTGTCGTTCTCTATGGTTTTGGTAACTGAGAGAGCCTGAGCAAGTGCTACCCGATAAGGGAGGCACAACAAGGGAAAGACAACTGCAGAAAGTGACTGGTGGCAAGAGAGTGTGTCAGTGACTAGTACGCTGACAAGAGGGTGTGACTCCTTCTAATTCCTTGTGGGACAAGGAGATTGGAGTTCCAGGTGGTCCGTGTGGACTACTTCAGAGGCGGGAGATTTCTGCCGCTCGGAGGACAGTTGTCAATCCCAACAGTCTTGGTGAGACCAGGAGTCGTCAGTCCCGGTGTGACCAGGAGCTGCACAGATACCATCCAAAATCGGAGGTGAACACCACACAAGCCGCGAGGTATTGCCGCCGAGCAAGCCTTGGGACAAGGTATGATTACACAAACCATCCCTTCCTATTGTATAGACGTTGACGCGTTTCCTTGTTCTGGGTTTGGGGAGGAGAATTTGTTTGTTTCCGCTACCTTCTCTGCCTCCCCTAAACCCAATAGCAAGGTTGATAATTTCACTTGCTCAATTCTTTCTAGCATTAATTCATGTCAAGTGTCGGGGTGGACACTCAACTTGAGTTGTACTAGATTCTTCTCCAGAAGAGGATTGCTTCTCTTGTAGTTGGCGGCGGAAGGCATAACCACCGGGCCCCAAGTGATGGTCATGCACATTTTTGGCCCGTCTTTCCTTTTGAGCCTGGTAGATATCCTGATCATTTTAAAATGAGATATTGCAATTCAGACTTGGAAAACATGTATAAAAAGATTCACCTCCTTAATTGTATAAAATAAAGATTCATACAATACATCACAATCTTTATTACCTGAAAATCTTCCGATCTCCTAACTACAACAAATGTTTCCCACACCTCAGGATCTATAAAAATATATACATTTGTTGCTTTCTTCTTTTATTTAGGATTATCTATAAATTCCCTTGGGAGATATGTCTTAAAACCCCTCCATCGTACACCACAACGTTGTAGCACTCTTTTCTTGTGATCTTTTTCATTTAGATGAAAAACACCCTATACATACAAAAGAAGTAATTAATAATGTTGTTTTGAAAAGCAATTAATTCCAAGCAAACTAAATTAAAATCAATAGATAAAAAACATATTAAAATAATATCACTTCCACTCACAGATATATCTTTCCATATGAGGTCTTTTTTGGCATTAGGAACATCATGCCAATTTTCTATATCTATTGGCACCTTACTGCGCACGGTCGCCCCTATGTAATGCTTGAAAGCACTAGCATGTTCCCCAAAAGGTGCTCTTGTGATATCAAACTCGACTGGAAATTTTTCCCCTTTAGCCCTGAGCTCCCGCAGCCTACGCATCAGTGTGGGACCTCTACTTTTCTTAGCATCACGACTACCATCCTCATGGTGCTCATGCTCATGCTCAGAATGTTCATCTTCACTCGCCATTTTAGAACCTGCAAGTATACATGATAAAAAAATAAGTGATAATAAAAGAACAAGTGATAAGGTATACTAGCTTGAATGATAATAAAATAAATAAGTGATAATAAAATAAATAAGTGATAATAAAAGCACAAGTGATAATAAAAAGAATACATGCCTCTAGGATTGGTTGAGTTGTTAGTCAAGGAAAATTTCTTCAGCATGGTCTTAACGTTTATAATATTCATCGGTGTTATCTTCAACATTTACACTTGGAAAACCAACTGAGAATGGACTAGAATCATCATACTTTTCGTAGTATTCTTCTTCATTTATAAGATCTACAATAAACTGTCTTTTTCCATGAAGAACGACAGACCAATTTTTATTTGTCGGGTCATCAATATAGAATACTTTTTTTGCTTGGTCTGCCATGATGAATGGCTCATCTTTCTCACCAAACTTTTCAAAATTCACCAATTTGAAACCCAACTCATCCACTAAACTCCTTTGTTGTTGTCAACCCAATTACACCTAAAGATAGGAACTCAAAAATTTGTATAGTCCATTTCTTGTATGTCCTCAATGATGCCGTAATATGACATCTCAACTTCGTGTGGTCTTTTATCTTTGGCCCTAGAAAAATACAATGAACAAGCTTGAACAGTGACCCCACTATTTTGAACTACACTACTTTCATCTTGATGCTTTGTTTAGTATGAAAATCCATTTATGTCATAACCTGTTGGATCCTAGATGGGTGATTAGATGCTCTAGAGGGGGGGTGAATAGAGCTGAAAGCACTTAAACAAAATTCATTAAACCTTCAAGATATATGACAAGATAAGGTTGCTAAATAGGTAATTTGAGTGCAACTAAATCATGCATAGCAAGGATAAGAGAGATTGAACATGCACCAATTAGACAAGCTATTTAGAGTGGTTCCACACTTCAAACTAGAAGTGTGTCAGTCCACTTGCCTAGAGAGGTCAACCTCTAGGACTTCCAACAATTGCATTCTTATATTCATTAATAAGACATACAATACATGACCAACAAAGGACTTACCTATCCAATACAAAGAGTCTTCAACCTTACCAAGGACTTACACACTTTGCAAGAGTCTTCGGCCTTCTCCAAGGACTTACCCACTCTTGCACAAGTCTTCGGCCTTGTAGGAATTACCCACTCTTCTTGGATCTTCCGCCTTTGACTTCACCTTCACTCGGAGAAGCTTTCCACCAAGGACTTACCCACTTGAGCTTGAGTCTTCTGCCTTCTCCAAGGGCTTACCCACTCTAGCTCCAAGTCTTCGGCCTTGATCTTCACCAAGGGACTCCTTCCCTTATTCTTCTTCACCTCTCTTGGACAAGAGAGAGAACCTTCATCTTCAAGATAGGAAATGGAGAGATGGGGAGGTTGTGGAAGTGAGAGCTTCACAAGATATACAAATATGACTAGCTCTCTTACAGATTTCCTACTCACTCTAATGGATGTAGCAAGTGATTAAGCTTAGAGAGAGAGAGGAGGCTGTAGGAAGCACTCAACTATAGAATAGGAACCTCACAAAGAGTTTGCAATGAATGCTCAACCTTGGAATGAAGCCCAAGGGGTCCTATTTATAGCTGGGGATGCCTCTTAGCCTTTGGGAACACTTGTGAACGAAAACTAGCCGTTTTGTGGCTTGCAACGGATCTATTTTCACTTGTTGCAACTCCACAACGGCTAGAATCACTTTTCTGCACTTTTTAGTACAGTCTGATCGGCCGAGTTTCAATAAAGGCAACTCGGCCGAACCACTAAAAGACAAGGCTGAAAGCTAGACTGTCGGCTGAGTTTCCTTTGAGAAACTCGACCGATCGGTCCATTTCCAGACTTGGACCGATCAGTGGATCGGCCGAGTTTCCTAGCTAGAAAATCGACCGAACGGTGAATCGGCTGAGTTTGTAACTCGGCCGATTCCAACAAAAATCCCAGAATATATGGATCGGCCGAGTTTGGAATTCGGCCGACAAAATCCCTGTTATGGGTATTTTGGAATTTTTATTTAACCGTACAAATGATGGATTTTTGTGTCCCAATAATTTTTCTAAGCTTAATTACAAGTCATACAATCATTACAAGTGATTACAAAGCAATTCTAAGGTCATTTACATAGAGATCCCAAATTGCACACTTGTAGCTATTTTGACTTGTCTTTTCTCCAATTTGATATGCGCAAGTTAGGGCATTTGGAGTGTGTCTAAACCTAATCTGAAATCACTCAATGTAGAAGCATTAGACACCAATATGTGGAATGGTTAGTCATCATCAAAACAAGGGTTTAGTCAATTTAGACGTGAGTCAACATTGACCTAATTGACCTTGAGTCAACATTCTCCCCCTTTTTGAAGATGACAAACCATTCCATAAATGTATTGAAAGCTTGTACGTAAAATCATACCTTCGGAGAAACCTAGGGGTTTCAATAGGATTGAGCTCATATGCTCCCCCTCAATTGATGCGCATGGAGTTCTCATACTCCCCCTCAATTGATGTTATTTCTCCTGCATGGTTAGCTTTCATAACATTTATAGAAACTATGTCTTCTACTCATATATGTTCTACACATATATGTCTTCTCCCATTTACCTTCTCCCCTTTACATGGACACGCTTCTTTCCTTCATGTAAGACATGCCTTCTCCTTGTTGTCAAAAGAAGACATATTTTCTCCCCCTTTGTCATTTCAAAAAGGTGGGGGTGTGAAGAAACTAAGAAACACCACTTGTTAAGAGAAAGAAGATAACAAAAGTTATATAAGGAGAGTAGAAGAGCACAAATAGGGGCTTGTCCAAGCATAGAAAGAGAAGCAAGTTAAAGCATATACTTGAACAACCCAAAACATGCAAGATAGGGTGCAGCAGAAAAACAATAAATCGCAATTTTGACCCTCAAGATGATGGAATTTGATAAAAAACCATCAGGGCTCATGGCTAAGCGATGAGCCTTGCTCAGAAGGTAGTTTCTGCATAAAAAACACTATACTTGCAGCAAAAACTGAAACTGGAGCAAAAGCTGCATAAAAATCCACAAAAACTCCAATTTCTACATATCATGTAGATCTATGTACCCTGCATCACAATGTTATGCAAGCAACTCAAGATAGTAGATATGCAATTTAAGGAACAATCTTGAGCCTGTATGAGATAAGATACAAGCATAACATATAGATGATCAAAGATGGCACTTTGTAAACAAGGTTAGAACTACATGTATATGAACTACTAGTAGATGGTATCACAAGTTAGGACTACTAGTAGGATCTAGATCATAGCAAGAGATACCAAAAGGTACACAAGATAAAGCAAGCTATGAGTAGATGTAGAGATATATCCAAACAAAGAGATATGCAAATTTAAGAAGCATGAAAGGATATAACTCACTAGATATGCATCCTTACCATAAGATGATTACCCCTAAGAACCTCAAGGTTGTATCAAAACAAGATATACACCTAGATAGATGTAGCAAGTTAGAGCACAACGGAAGCGATTTTAGACACAACTAAGAGATCCAAAGAGATCATCATCAAAACCTGCAAAACAACTCAAAGCAAGTAATTGCAACATATAGATATACCAATTTAGAGCAATTAGAGAGATAGACTTGTAAGCAAGATAGGCAATTTAGAACATGGCAATATGTATATATAAAGGTACCAGATGAGAGTGCCAAAGAATAAGGCTATTGGTTGAGAAAATCTAGTTGAGAGGGAAATTCTCACTCAATAAGCCAAATGTATATTCTGTGCACAGTGTTATCGGTCGAGTTCTGTGTATTGGCAACTCGGCCGATCGCAGCTGTTGGAAACACCCATTGGTGCCTATCGGTCGAGTTTTAGACAGGACAAAACTCGGCCGACAAAACTACTGTAGAAAAAGCACATATTTTTCATAAAACATATCTAGAGGCATGCTAAAAATACAAACCATATCCAAACATGTCTAAGCAATTTAGTAATGCACTATAGAAGCATTAGGAACAATTTTTGAGCAAGAGTGTGAAGAGAAACACAAAATGCCACTTTTGACTCAAAAACCATATGTATAGTGCACACTAACTTGACAAAAACAAGTTAGAAAAGGTTATAAGCAATAAAACAATACCTTTGTACTTACCATTGCTTTTCTACTTGTTGTCACCCTCTACACATCTCACCTTTCTTCTTTCATGTGGATTGAGAAGTCAATTTACAATTCAATAGCTCAAGTCAATCCATTTGCAAGTACCTACAAGAAGAAAGATGAAATGGTCCCCAATCATGTTTTTGGGTCCGGAGGAGTTAGTTTAGCAACCCAAATCCTATTTCTCTTGGGTGCTTTCCTAAAAGGACAACAATTAGAATAATGACCTAATTCATTGCAATAGTTGCATGTGCCCATAGTCTTGGAACTAGAGGATTCTCCATGGAATATTGGAGGTCCTTTATCTTTGTTGTTCCCTTGACTACTATCATACCCTAAACCATGTCTACCAATTTGTTTAGTAGTATGGTCTAGGATTTGATTAAGATTCTTTTTACCAACTAAGAATCTTTGCAAAGAAGATCTTAAACTATCATTATCATGCTTAAGAGAAGCAATAGTAGAAGACAATTGATTAATGTTATCTCTAGCATGTAGAAGATCATTTTCTAAGCAAAGAGTTTTAGTTGAAAAGGAATCTCTATCAATATGAAGAGCAGCAACATCATTCTCTCTATTTTTAGAATTACAACAAGATTCATGCCCATTGATTTTAGCAAGTAAGGAGGCATTTTCTATTTCTAATTCATGCAAAACAAAATATTTGTCCTTGTTTTCAGATTTAAGAACATCAATGTCATGCATGAGAGAATAACCAATTAAAGTATGCTCTTCATTAGAATTTGGCATGAGAGGTTGAGCTTCTAGAAATTTAATCTTATCAAGTAAACTAGCATTTTCAAGTTTAAGAGAGTCTACTTGGCTAAGACAATCATTTTTATCAATAAGCAAGCAAGAATTTGCATATTCAAGATCATCTAGTTCTATATGCAAATTATCAACAATTTTAGCAAGCTTTTTCTTTTTCTTTTTAGAAGACTTATAAGAGGCACAAATATCATGAATAATAGCAATTAAAGATTCTTTATCTAACGAGTCTAGGTTTACCTCACTTGAGTCTTCACTTGTTGATGCTATAAGAGCAAAATGGCATTCTCCTTCATCACTTGAGCTTGAGCTTGATCCTTCACTTGAATCTTCACTTGAGTTTGAGTTGGAGGAGCCACTTGAGCTTGATTGCCATTTCTTCTTGTGAAGATGGGTCTTTTTGCCTTGTGGGCAATCTTCCTTGTAGTGACCCTTCTTTCCACATGTGAAGCACCGGATGGAGGAGGACTTTCCTTTGTAGAGTCGACCTTTGGAGTACATGGTATCTTCTTTAGCTTGAGAGGATGGAAAGACTTGTTCCATGATAGCTTCAATTTGAGCCTTCATTTCAGCCTTCTTCATTCTCTTTAGCTCTTTCTTTTCTTGTCTTTCTACTTCCTCCCTCTTGTCAAGTGTAGCTTCATGTGCTTGTATATTTCCAATGAGCTCTTCAATGGGGATGTCTTTAAGTGACCTTGCTTCTTCAATAGAAGTCAGCTTGGATTCCCACCTCTTGGGAAGAGTTCTAAGGATCTTTGAGTTGATCTCTCCACTAGACATAGGATGACCTAGAATAGCAAGACCATTTACTATGGTGTTGATCCTTGAGTACATGTTGGCTATACTCTCCTCCTTTCCCATCATGAAGTTCTCAAGCAGCCCCTTGAGCATGTAGACTTTGCTTTCCTTCACTTGATCAGTCCCTTCATAAGTGATGCAAAGCTTTCTCCATACCTCATAGGCCATCTCACAAGAGGAAATCCGGTTGAACTCGGTGGGGGTCATGGAGGCATATAGGATGTTCATGGCGCTAGCATTCAAGGTTGCTTTCATCAAGGTGGCTTCATCCCATTCTTCAATGTTTGTCTTTGGTAGAATGTATGGGCTGTTCACCATTTGCCACATCTCGAGACTTGATCCTTGGATGAAGAATTGAAGTCTTCTTCTCCAATAGAGGAAGTTGCTCCCATTGAAGATTGGAAGGCTGGTCGAGAGTCTCCCTCCTAGGTAGTCACCCATCTTCTCCTACTTGTAGAAGTATGCTTGGAGAAGACCTACTCTGATACCACTTGTTGGATCCTAGATGGGTGATTAGATGCTCTAGAGGGGGGTGAATAGAGCTGAAAGCACTTAAACAAAATTCATTAAACCTTTAAGATATATGACAAGATAAGGTTGCTAAATAGGTAATTTGATTGCAACTAAATCATGCATAGCAAGGATAAGAGAGATTGAACATGCACCAATTAGACAAGCTATTTAGAGTGGTTCCACACTTCAAACTAGAAGTGTGTCAGTCCACTTGCCTAGAGAGGTCAACCTCTAGGACTTCCAACAATTGCATTCTTATATTCATTAATAAGACATACAATACATGACCAACAAAGGACTTACCTATCCAATACAAAGAGTCTTCAACCTTACCAAGGACTTACCCACTTTGCAAGAGTCTTCGGCCTTCTCCAAGGACTTACCCACTCTTGCACAAGTCTTCGGCCTTGTAGGAATTACCCACTCTTCTTGGATCTTCCGCCTTTGACTTCACCTTCACTCGGAGAAGCTTTCCACCAAGGACTTACCCACTTGAGCTTGAGTCTTCTGCCTTCTCCAAGGGCTTACCCACTCTAGCTCCAAGTCTTCGGCCTTGATCTTCACCAAGGGACTCCTTCCCTTGTTCTTCTTCACCTCTCTTGGACAAGAGAGAGAACCTTCATCTTCAAGATAGGAAATGGAGAGATGGGGAGGTTGTGGAAGTGAGAGCTTCACAAGATATACAAATATGACTAGCTCTCTTACAGATTTCCTACTCACTCTAATGGATGTAGCAAGTGATTAAGCTTAGAGAGAGAGAGGAGGCTGTAGGAAGCACTCAACTATAGAATAGGAACCTCACAAAGAGTTTGCAATGAATGCTCAACCTTGGAATGAAGCCCAAGGGGTCCTATTTATAGCTGGGGATGCCTCTTAGCCTTTGGGAACATTCGTGAACGAAAACTAGTCGTTTTGTGGCTTGCAACGGATCTATTTTCACTTGTTGCAACTCCACAACGGCTAGAATCACTTTTCTGCACTTTTTAGTACAGTCTGATCGGCCGAGTTTCAATAAAGGCAACTCGGCCGAACCACTAAAAGACAAGGCTGAAAGCTAGACTGTCGGCCGAGTTTCCTTTGAGAAACTCGACCGATCGGTCCATTTCTAGACTTGGACCGATCAGTGGATCGACCGAGTTTCCTAGCTAGAAACTCGACCGAACGGTGAATTGGCTGAGTTTGTAACTCGGCCGATTCCAACAAAAATCCCAGAATATATGGATCAGCCGAGTTTGGAATTCGGCCGACAAAATCCCTATTATGGGTATTTTGGAATTTTCATTTAACCGTACAAATGATGGATTTTTGTGTCCCAATAATTTTTCTAAGCTTAATTACAAGTCATACAATCATTACAAGTGATTACAAAGCAATTCTAAGGTCATTTACATAGAGATCCCAAATTGCACACTTGTAGCTATTTTGACTTGTCTTTTCTCCAATTTGATATGCGCAAGTTAGGGCATTTGGAGTGTGTCTAAACCTAATCTGAAATCACTCAATGTAGAAGCATTAGACACCAATATGTGGAATGGTTAGTCATCATCAAAACAAGGGTTTAGTCAATTTAGACGTGAGTCAACATTGACCTAATTGACCTTGAGTCAACATTCTCCCCCTTTTTGAAGATGACAAACCATTCCATAAATGTATTGAAAGCTTGTACGTAAAATCATACCTTCGGAGAAACCTAGGGGTTTCAATAGGATTGAGCTCATATGCTCCCCCTCAATTGATGCGCATGGAGTTCTCATACTCCCCCTCAATTGATGTTATTTCTCCTGCATGGTTAGCTTTCATAACATTTATAGAAACTATGTCTTCTACTCATATATGTTCTACACATATATGTCTTCTCCCATTTACCTTCTCCCCTTTACATGGACACGCTTCTTTGCTTCATGTAAGACATGCCTTCTCCCTGTTGTCAAAAGAAGACATATCTTTCTCCCCCTTTGTCATTTCAAAAAGGTGGGGGTGTGAAGAAACTAAGAAACACCACTTGTTAAGAGAAAGAAGATAACAAAAGTTATATAAGGAGAGTAGAAGAGCACAAATAGGGGCTTGCCAAGCATATAAAGAAAAGCAAGTTAAAGCATATACTTGAACAACCCAAAACATGCAAGATAGGGTGCAGCAGAAAAACAATAAATTGCAATTTTGACCCTCAAGATGATGGAATTTGATCAAAAACCATCAGGGCTGATGGCAAAGCGATGAGCCTTGCTCAGAAGGTAGTTTCTGCATAAAAAACACTATACTTGCAGCAAAAACTGAAACTGGAGCAAAAGCTGCATAAAAATCCACAAAAACTCCAATTTCTACATATCATGTAGATCTATGTACCCTGCATCACAATGTTATGCAAGCAACTCAAGATAGTAGATATGCAATTTAATGAACAATCTTGAGCCTGTATGAGATAAGATACAAGCATAACATATAGATGATCAAAGATGGCACTTTGTAAACAAGGTTAGAACTACATGTATATGAACTACTAGTAGATGGTATCACAAGTTAGGACTACTAGTAGGATCTAGATCATAGCAAGAGATACCAAAAGGTACACAAGATAAAGCAAGCTATGAGTAGATGTAGAGATATATCCAAACAAAGAGATATGCAAATTTAAGAAGCATGAAAGGATATAACTCACTAGATATGTATCCTTACCATAAGATGATTACCCCTAAGAACCTCAAGGTTGTATCAAAACAAGATATACACCTAGATAGATGTAGCAAGTTAGAGCACAACGGAAGCGATTTTAGACACAACTAAGAGATCCAAAGAGATCATCATCAAAACCTGCAAAACAACTCAAAGCAAGTAATTGCAACATATAGATATACCAATTTAGAGCAATTAGAGAGATAGAGTTGTAAGCAAGATAGGCAATTTAGAACATGGCAATATGCATATATAAAGGTACCAGATGAGAGTGCCAAAGAATAAGGCTATTGGTTGAGAAAATCTAGTTGAGAGGGAAATTCTCACTCAATAAGCCAAATGTATATTCTGTGCACAGTGTTATCGGTCGAGTTCTGTGTATTGGCAACTCGGCCGATCGCAGCTGTTGGCAACACCCATTGGTGCCTATCGGTCGAGTTTTAGACAGGACAAAACTCGGCCGACAAAACTACTGTAGAAAAAGCACATATTTTTCATAAAACATATCTAGAGGCATGCTAAAAATACAAACCATATCCAAACATGTCTAAGCAATTTAGTAATGCACTATAGAAGCATTAGGAACAATTTTTTAGCAAGAGTGTGAAGAGAAACACAAAATGCCACTTTTGACTCAAAAACCATATGTATAGTGCACACTAACTTGACAAAAACAAGTTAGAAAAGGTTATAAGCAATAAAACAATACCTTTGTGCTTACCATTGCTTTTCTACTTGTTGTCACCCTCTACACATCTCACCTTTCTTCTTTCATGTGGATTGAGAAGTCAATTTATAATTCAATAGCTCAAGTCAATCCATTTGCAAGTACCTACAAGAAGAAAGATGAAATGGTCCCCAATCATGTTTTTGGGTCCGGAGGAGTTAGTTTAGCAACCCAAATCCTATTACTCTTGGGTGCTTTCCTAAAAGGACAACAATTAGAATAATGACCTAATTCATTGCAATAGTTGCATGTGCCCATAGTCTTGGAACTACAGGATTCTCCATGGAATATTGGAGGTCCTTTATCTTTGTTGTTCCCTTGACTACTATCATACCCTAAACCATGTCTACCAATTTGTTTAGTAGTATGGTCTAGGATTTGATTAAGATTCTTTTTACCAACTAAGAATCTTTGCAAAGAAGATCTTAAACTATCATTATCATGCTTAAGAGAAGCAATAGTAGAAGACAATTGATTAATGTTATCTCTAGCATGTAGAAGATCATTTTCTAAGCAAAGAGTTTTAGTTGAAAAGGAATCTCTATCAATATGAAGAGCAGCAACATCATTCTCTCTATTTTTAGAATTACAACAAGATTCATGCCCATTGATTTTAGCAAGTAAGGAGGCATTTTCTATTTCTAATTCATGCAAAACAAAATCTTTGTCCTTGTTTTCAGATTTAAGAACATCAATGTCATGCATGAGAGAATCAACAATTAAAGTATGCTCTTCATTAGAATTTGGCATGAGAGGTTGAGCTTCTAGAAATTTAATCTTATCAAGTAAACTAGCATTTTCAAGTTTAAGAGAGTCTACTTGGCTAAGACAATCATTTTTATCAATAAGCAAGCAAGAATTTGCATATTCAAGATCATCTAGTTCTATATGCAAATTATCAACAATTTTAGCAAGCTTTTTCTTTTTCTTTTTAGAAGACTTATAAGAGGCACAAATATCATGAATAATAGCAATTAAAGATTCTTTATCTAACGAGTCTAGGTTTACCTCACTTGAGTCTTCACTTGTTGATGCTATAAGAGCAAAATGGCATTCTCCTTCATCACTTGAGCTTGAGCTTGATCCTTCACTTGAATCTTCACTTGAGCTTGAGTTGGAGGAGCCACTTGAGCTTGATTGCCATTTCTTCTTGTGAAGATGGGTCTTTTTGCCTTGTGGCACTACTACAGAAACCCCATTTGGCGTCGGTCTTTTAACCCCATTTGGCGTCGGTTTCCGACCGACGCCTATGTGGGTGCCGCTAAAGGTCGAACATTTCGGCGTCGGTTTTTTAACCGACGCCTATTTAACCTATAGGCGTCGGTCTTTTAGTAGACAACCGACGCCAAAAGGGTTCGCGCCACAGAAAACGGCATCATCTAGGGCACTTTCTGCGTTGGTGATTTATTAAAAAACCGACGCCTATATTCAATGTAGCGTCGGTCTTTTAGTTGATAACCGACGCATAAAGTGTCCTAGATGACGCTGTTTTCTGTGGCGCGAACCCTTTTGGCATCGGTTATATACCAAACGACCGATGCTTTGTTGTTTAAATAGGCGTCGGTTCGATATGAATATCCGACACCATTTCCAGGTCTGCTTTGGCCACATCAGGCGTCGGTTATAAATAAATAACCGACGCTGTATGTCTTTGCTGACGGTTTTTATTAAATAACCGACACCTATTTATATTTTTTTTTTCATATCAGTTTGCAGGCCTGCTGTGGCTGGTCAGCAGGATGAGAACCTGCAGTTCAGTTTTCTGAACTGCAGGTTTACGACATCCATTGATATCAGCCTACAAACAGGCCACAAACCTGCAAAAGTCACAAAGAAAATTTCACACAAGTACATACATGTACATACATTCAGACATCAATTCAATTCTCACATTCACACATATAGAAACATTCAAATACATGTATTAACATTCAGAAATATTCATTTACAAAGTATCATTCATTATCGCTATCAACATCCCAATTATATCTTACAGTTGCCACTGCTTGTATGGATTTTGCCCATTCTTCTCTTACTTCATTTAATGCTTCCATCGTATATGGAGCATGTATATTTTTTAAGCGTTTACCTGTAGTGTTGTCAGTTTTAAACACCTGCAAAGAGAATGATGTATATATATAAGTAATAATATAAAAATAAGATAAGATTGATATATTGCATACTAACTAATGAGACTATATATAATACCTCATGTATGGTATCGATGTCCAATGCGGAATATTTGATAATCATCTGCATAAATCGCATCACATAGTATGCGCATGCCCAGCCATTGTCTTGTGTAGCACACTATAAATTGAAACATACAAAATAATACAACTAAGCACAATTCACATCAATAATATATATATATTCGAGTCGGGAACTTACTTGTACGTTCTGCCAATTTATTGGCTGGTTCTTTTTCCTTGGGACCGTTCCTCCAGCCTTTTTGAATGCATCTAAACCCCTACATGTTAATATAACACAATAAATTGCATAAGTAAATAGTAATGTAATAAAAGATGTTAACGGATATAAAAATGAAATATTTCTCACCAGAATAATGGCATTCTCATTACGTGTCCAATTTTAGTGTTCAATGTACTCCCCGCAGGATCTAGATAATAAACAGTGAATGTCCCGGGGACAATAACTAGTAACTCCCAATGTCTACCGCTAGAAGTAAGAAGTTAACAATTAATAACTCAAAATGCAAAATAAAAATGGAATTTTCTTAAGTCCAAATTATAAATAAAGTAAACTTACTTGACATTGAATGGAGCTATTATTATCGTCTTCTTTTGCTGACCAAAAATTGTAAAAGCATCTATACAGTATTGTTGAAAATTATCAGGGTCTTTAGCTACCAAACTAATCAATGATGGAATCAAAAATCCCACATGATCAAATGCAAATTGTTTGCAATGATCTTCGACTAAGTAGCTACAAAACATATAGGCGTATGCATTAATATATAAGAAACCAGATCACCGGATCTTACACAAGGTATATGGATGTATAAACAAGATCTCACCTTATCCATGTCTCTATCATTGATGTATTCAGCCAATCATACATAAACAGCTCAATAATATCTTGTATAAATAAAGAGCTATCGTATGATCGACCTGCATAATCTACATCTAAAGAAACTATTATAGGGCAATGTATATTATGTGCCCGTAGCCAACATGCCATTACCCTACAAGCAGGACCTAACGGGTATGTTAGGTCAGTTGGAACCCAAGTTGGTAATGCGGGAAGTGGAGGTGGAGGCCTAGGTGCTCCTGGTGTCTTTTTTTAACCTGTATATATAATTTCAGATCAGTTGACATCATATATACACATTAACAGTCTAAATCAATGTAAATTTATCTTACAATTTCAGTCGTGTAGACGACATCTGCTTTGGGCCACAATATGACCCCGCCTTCTGCCTCACCAAGTGTATCAATATCTGGGTGGGCATATGGCAATGCAACTTCCCTCCAATCGGGTAACACACGTAATGGGCCCACACGAACATAGCCCTGTGGCATTGGAGTCCCGTGAAACCTTTCCCTAGGAAGGGACGGGTAAGCTTGCGCCTCTGCAACAACATAGTCTTCTATTCTTAAGCGGCATGGCTTCAATGCCTACAAATTTACGTAAAGAATGTTATACATATATACATATAATCTTGAAAACATATCATCTTGAAAAGACTAGCTACAATGTCATAAACAATACTTACAGCAGACGTGCTAGGCGATGGGTCTCCAGGATTACTCGCAGTCTGTGCATCAGGAGAAAAGTGGGTCGCCATAGGCTGATTGGAAGCCTGAGATGCCTGCCACCGCATCAATTCTTCCTTGACCTTCTCAGCAACTACATCGTTGACCTTCTTAGCAACTAAATCCTCAACTCTCTTATTCTCCTATACATGGATAAAAGAAACATTAGCTTCTTATTAATGAATTTCCTTTTGCAGTAACATTCTAAAAAAAGAATAGGTTACCTCTTCTTGAGAAAGTCCCGCTCTGGGTTTGCGCTGGGATGGCCCAAAGAATGCTTTGATGCCAACACCAGCGCCGGCACCTCTAACACGTCCAGGATGCTCTGGGTTACCCAGAGCAACTGTCAATTCATCCCTTGTGCCCTGAGGGATGAACGTGCCTTGTTTCCTCTGCTCATGCAGCTCCCGCTAATCACCATAAACAGAAATTGGTAAGTTAACACCACAAATAATCAATATTCAAACGATTTCTCTAAGAGTGTTATTTTACCATTTTTGCAGCCGCCTCAGCAGTTACAGGCTTCTTTATTTCACCCTTCTTGTTTTGCCTGCCAGCTATTCAGATATCATGGCGAGGCATGGGTGTGGCAGACTCCTGAGTAGGATCAGACTCCTGAGTAGCCGCAAACTCCGCCTGTAGTCTTTGGCGAACGCTTGCATAGACTTTTGGACCCATAGTGTGGTCATGCACATTCAGTGCACGCCTTGCTTTTTGTGCGTCACTGAGGGCCTAGTTAGTATGCACATTAATGATTTGGTTAGTAGCACTAAATGCTAATCTTGAATAGGTGAATACAATGTATATTAATTAAATTGGGAGTGACGCCTAATACCTTGAATTCTTCAGATTTTCTTGAAGCAACAAAATTGTCCCAATCTTCTTTGTCCAAGAAGTTCCATTGTTCAAGGGCTGACTTCTTCTTCTTATCACCCTCTTTTATGTATTCTCTGTTCAGATTTGTCCTATAATTCCTAAGCATCTTTCCAGCGCGTTGCATCACATTTTTACGATGCAACTTCTCATCCAATGCAAACAGATTCTGTAAAATAGAAATGTTATTAACTAGTATCCAAAATAGAATTGCAAATAATAGAATTTGTAATCTACAAAATAGAATTGCAAATAATAATAACTCACGCATAAATCCTTCCATATCAAGTCTTTTTTCCCTTGAGGAACTTTATGCCAATTGTCATACTTAACACCACAATGGCTCCGAGTGGTACATCCAAGATAGTTTACAAAATTATTGCGGTTCACTCCAATTGGATTTCCTCCATTATCAAACTCCACCACCAATTTGGATCCACTACCACTTAGTGCTAATAACTTCTTCAACAGAGTGATGCCCCTTTTCTTGTTAAGTGTTTGGTGTTGCGCATCAAGTTGCTCCAGTGCTTCAGTGGGTACAGGTGCATCAACCTAAAATTTGACAAAAATAAAACACACTAAATTAGCCCAATATAGAAATATAGGATATATGACATAACTAGAAGATAATGAATTTTATAGAAATACAGGATATGTTTTTAGAACTTACATTAGTATCCTCGCCATGCTCGTCATGGACAGCATGCTCATCATGGACTTCATGCTCATCATGGACATCATGCTCATCATGGTCAGCCATATGAAAATGTCATTTAAAATGCAAACATTTAGCATTTGTATTAACTAGAAAAAGGCAAACATTTAGCATTTGTATTAACTAGAAAAAGGAAAACATTTAGCATTTGTATTAACTAGAAAAAGGCAAACATTTAGCATTTGTATTAACATACATGTCTCTAAAATTGTGATCTTTTATCAATTAACAATCCTTCATTGTGATCTCCGCGCACATATAAGTCATCATTAGCTTCAATATTTTGTGGAGTGGGCAACCCAACTGAGAATGGACTGGAGTCATCATACTTATCATAGTACTCTTCTTCATCTATAGGATCTTCAATGAACTGTCTTTTACCATGAAGAACAACCGACCATTTATCATTCGCAGGATCATCGATATAGAATATTTGTTTCGCCTGTGATGCCAATATGAATGGTTCACCCTTCTCGCCAATCTTTTCAAAGTTCACCAAAGTGAAACCCAATTCATCCACTATAACTCCTTTGGTGTTATCAACCCAATTACATTTAAAGAGCGGAATTTTGAAATCTATGTAGTCAAACTCCCAAATGTCCTCAATGACACCGTAATATGACATTTTAGCTTCACGTGGACTCTTATCCTTTGCACTTGCAAAGTACATAGTCGACGCTTGAAGAGTGACCCCACTATTTTGGACGACACTCTTATCATCTTGGCGCTTTGTGTAATATGTGAATCCATTAATGTCAAACCCTTCATAAGACATAACATTCGGTTTTGGTTTAAAGGCGAGGCATTTGATAGTTTCTGTAATATCATTTGGTATTTGAGATAGTTGATGTAAGACTTTATCTTCAAACCACTTAGTAAAAGTCTTATTATGCTCTCTAGCAAGCCACATTGAACTTGCAAGAGAATGTTGTCTCTTTATGAAATTGGTATGTTCCTCGATATAAACACTCACTTCGTCCATATTGTGTAAAATATACAAGTGAGCTTGTTCCAACTGCTCACGGCTGATTACTTTCACCCGTGATCCCAAAATTCCTTTGCCCTCCTCAATATTCTTGTCATTATCAGGAGTGTCATTACCACTGAGAAAGTCATTGCAAAAATCCATAACCTCTCTCGCCACATAACCTTCAATAATACTCCCTTCAGGCCGATAACGGTTTCGAACATCACCTTTAAAAATGCTCATGTATCGTTCAAAGGGATACATCCAATGCAAGAAAACTGGTCCCAACATTTTCACTTCCCTAGTCAAGTGGACAACAAGATGTACCATGATATCAAAGAACGAAGGAGGGAAATACATCTCAAGCTGACATAGGGTAACAACCACTTCTCTTTGCAAATTATTGAGAGTATCAGGGTCAATAACTTTGCTGCATAGAGTGTTGAAAAAGAAACAATGTCTGGTAATTGCAAACCTTACATGCTTCGGCAATATAGATCGAATTGCCACAGGCAATATTTGTTGCATTAGAGTGTGACAATCATGAGATTTAAGACCTATCAACTTCAGATCTTTCATTGATACCAATCTACGGATGTTGGATGAGTAACCATGTGGCACCTTAACATTTACCAAGCATTCACAAAAAGTTTTCTTCTCCTTTCTAGACAACGTGTAACAAGCGGGAGGTAAGTATGTTCTTTTATTACCCATTTCACGTAATTCTGTTAATTCTGACCTTATTCCCATTTCACGTAGGTCCAGTCTGGATTTTATCCCATCTTTAGTCTTACCTGGTATATTTAATAGAGTACCAATGATGCTATCACAGACATTTTTCTCAACGTGCATTACATCGATACAATGCCTGACTGTCAAAGAACTCCAATAAGGAAGATCCCAAAATATTGACTTCTTCTTGAATGAAGAATTGTCACTCCGTGTGGCCATACTACATTGTGATTTCTTACCAAATTCATTGACAATGTCTTTTACTCTTTCATAAACAACATCCCCTGGTATAGGTTTAGGTGCACTCCGTTCATCATTCCATCCATTGAATGCTTTGTGCTTCCTACGATACGGATGGAATTTTGAAAGAAACCTTCGATGACCAAGATATACAGTCTTGCCGCCATGTTTTAGTCTTATTGAATCAGTGTTTTCTTCACATATAGGACACGCTTTAGCTCCTTTGACACTATATCCAGACAAATTCCCATATGCTGGAAAGTCATTAATAGTGCAAAACAACATAGCGTGCAAACGAAATGTCTCTCTTGCTGAAGCATCATAGGTCATCACACCTTCAGCCCAAAGTTTCTTTAAGTCATCAATCAAAGGTTCAAGATAAACATCGATATCATTTCCGGGTTGTTTAGGGCCCGATATCAACAATGACAACATAACGTACTTATTTTTCATACACATCCAGGGAGGAAGATTGTATATAACAAGCATGACTGGCCAAGTGCTATGTTGTCTGTTCAATGTCCCGTACGGATTCATCCCATCTGTACAAAGCCCAAGTCTTAGATTCCTATCTTCTTCACCAAATTTAGGGTACAATAGATCAATCTTCTTCCACTGTGGGGAATCAAACGCATGTCGTAGGATCCCATCATTATTTTTCTTAACATCTGCATGCCACCTCAAATTCTTCGCATCTTTCGGATTTGCAAACAAGCGTTGAAACCGTGATATTATAGGTAGATACCACAACACCTTGGCAGGAGAACCAGTTTTGGACTCCCCCGAAGTCGTCAATTTATACTGTGATGCACCACATTTTGGACAATCTTTCAAATCTACAAAGTCCTTTTGAAATAATACACAATCATTCGGGCATGCGTGTATCTTCTTGGCCTCCATTCCCATTGGGCACAACATTTTCTTTACCTGGTATGTTGAGATTGGAAGCTCGTTTCCTTCAGGAAGCATTTCTTTCAACAAAGTCAACAATGAAGTGAAGCTTTTGTCGCTCCATCTATTGTTAGCTTTCAACTTATACAATCTCAACACAGCGCTAAGCTTCGTAAACTTAGCAGAGCCTGTGTATAACGGTATCTCAGCATCATGCACAATGTTTGTAAAGATAGGAGGTGGATCGGTGTGCTCTACCCTACAACTATCCAGCATCGCATCAACGATGTCTGCTGGAACTGGTTCGTTCACATTTACGTCATCGGAGGCAATTTCTTCTTCTACCCAAGCACTGCTATCGACATCTACTGGTTTCGATTTTGAAATCTCTCCATGCCAGTGCCATTCTGTATAGCCTTGTACAATCCCGTTGCACATGACATGACTTTTGATTTCCTCACCAGTGTTGACTTTCAAGTTGTTACCGCAATGCCTACATGGACAGTAGAACCTATCTGTAGGTTTTTTCCTATGTTCCTCGGCAAATCTAATAAACTGATCAAGACCAGATATAAACTCTGGGGTGCAACGATTACGAATGGACATCCATGATCTATCCATTCTATGATCAGAGAAAATAAGTATATATTAGGAAACAAGTATATATTAGGAAAAGATTAGGCAGCATTTCCCCGCTGTTCTCTAAGTACATATGTACTTAGAGAACAAACGGGGAAATGCCAACAAACACATGTGATGTAATTCTTATATATAATAAATGTGTACCACCTATCCCATCCTTGAACACCTAATCTCACTAGTAAGTGTATAATGTGTATTGGGTTTTCAAGAAAATTTCGGCAGCATTTCCCCGATGTTCTCTAAGTACATATGTACTTAGAGAACAAACGGGGAAATGCTACCAAAATTTTCTCGAAAACTCAATACACATTATACACTTACATCCTAAGTGAGATTAGGTGTTCAAGAACAGTCCCAAACCAGGGACTATCCAAGATTTACTCCTAATGAGTAAATCTTGGATGGGTTTCTAGGCCAACAAACACAATAATAGATATCTACGATGAAGCCGGACTCCATACAAACAGTATATAATTTAGTGATTGTTCATTCTAATTTATATCAATGTACAAGTAATATAAAAAACAATGATTGTTCACATTCTAGGCCAACAAACACATGTGATGTCATTCTTATATATAATAAATGTGTACCACCTATCCCATCCTTGAACACCTAATCTCACTAGTAAGTGTATAATGTGTATTGGGTTTTCAAGAAAATTTCGGCAGCATTTCCCCGCTGTTCTCTAAGTACATATGTACTTAGAGAACAAACGGGGAAATGCTACCAAAATTTTCTCGAAAACTCAATACACATTATACACTTACATCCTAAGTGAGATTAGGTGTTCAAGAACAGTCCCAAACCGGGGACTATCCAAGATTTACTCCTAATGAGTAAATCTTGGACGGGTTTCTAGGCCAACAAACACAATAATAGATATCTACAATGAAGCCGGACTCCATACAAACAGTATATAATTTAGTGATTGTTCATTCTGATTTATATCAATGTACAAGTAATATAAAAAACAATGATTGTTCACATTCTAGGCCAACAAACACATGTGATGTCATTCTTATATATAATAAATGTGTACCACCTATCCCATCCTTGAACACCTAATCTCACTAGTAAGTGTATAATGTGTATTGGGTTTTCAAGAAAATTTCGGCAGCATTTCCCCGCTGTTCTCTAAGTACATATGTACTTAGAGAACAAACGGGAAATGCTACCAAAATTTTCTCAAAAACTCAATACACATTATACACTTACATCCTAAGTGAGATTAGGTGTTCAAGAACAGTCCCAAACCGGGGACTATCCAAGATTTACTCCTAATGAGTAAATCTTGGACGGGTTTCTAGGCCAACAAATAATGTGTTGTCATTCTTATACCTAAAATCCTAGTTCTTCAAATTAGGGTGATTATTGATGTCTTTAAAAGCATGATTGGCAATTTAGGGAAAAGTTCATCATTTAAATTCCAAGCATTCACATGTGTGCATTACAGTTCATCATTAAGCAAGAAGGGTGATTAGGATTCTCAATATACTCAACAATAAAATAAGTTAAACATGTGTGCATTATAGTTCATCATTTACATTCCAAACATGTCACATGTGTGCATTACAGTTCATCATCAAGATATCTATAACTTACTTAAACATTCAATTATGAAGTAAATATACACTTAATTAAGAATAGAATGACACACAAAGTTGCAGTCAACATCATTATGTTTTGTTCTATCATGGACTATCAGATTGGTATATCACATATGTATCAATACATTATTAAATAAACACAATCAGTAAATAACTTTTAAAAAAAAATCCACTAGACGTGCAGCCTAGACGTGCCCTGGCGCCGCCCAAGCATCCGCCCAGAGGCCTATCTAGGCAGGGCACCTGGGCTTGGGACCCTAGGCGTGCCCTGGCACCTACTTAGGCGCTGCCTGGGTGAGTTCTAGGTCGGCGGCGGCAGAGAAAAGAAAGGCAGAGGACAAAAAAGGTGGTGGAGGTTTGTGGGTTACCTTGCACGAGGACAGCACGAGTAAAGCTGCTTCTACCGGCGGGGGCGGAGGTGACGACGACAGCACCGTAGCTGCTTCTACTGGCGGCGATGACTAGAGGAGAGCAGGGGCGGTGGGCAACGACCGGCGGCGACGAGCGGACAGCAGCAGCAGCAGGGGCGGCGGAGAAGAAGGGCACCGGAGAAGAAGGACGCCGGAGATGGGGCGCCAGAGAGAAGTGCCGGAGAGCAGCAGCAGCAGAGAAGTGCCGGAAAGTCGCCGCAACAGGGAAAATCGCCGCAATAGGGTAGCAATGAAACAGAAGAAAGGGGAAGAGTCGGGCGATCGCGGGGGGTTATAAGTTCCCAAATAGCGTCGGTTGTTTACAACAACCGATGCCTAAACATTTTTAGCGTCGGTTGGTTGAAACAACCGACGTCCAATTGGACGATATTTTCATGGAAATTTTTGGCGGGAACCACCTTCAGCGTCGGTTAGACAAGGATAACCGACGCTGAAAGTGACATTGTCCGCGCAAATTTTCATCGCAAATAGGCGTCGGTTTTCTAGGTATATAACCGACGCTGAAAATGACACTATTTTTTTTATCGAAAAATGGATTTCGCGGGCGACTTTAAGCGTCGGTTTTTTATAAACAATCGACGCTTAATACAAAGCGGTACCCGTGTCTGGATGGTCTTCGAATATAAACAACCGACGCCTTATATGTTAGGCGTCGGTTTTCCGTAATAACCGACGCCCAGAAAAGCGACATTGAATGCTATTTCTGTAGTAGTGTGGGCAATCTTCCTTGTAGTGACCCTTCTTTCCACATGTGAAGCACCGGATGGAGGAGGACTTGCCTTTGTAGAGTCGACCTTTGGAGTACATGGCATCTTCTTTAGCTTGAGAGGATGGAGAGACTTGTTCCATGATAGCTTCAATTTGAGCCTTCATTTCAGCCTTCTTCATTCTCTTTAGCTCTTTCTTTTCTTGTCTTTCTACTTCCTCCCTCTTGTCAAGTGTAGCTTCATGTGCTTGTAGATTTCCAATGAGCTCTTCAATGGGGATGTCTTTAAGTGACCTTGCTTCTTCAATAGAAGTCACCTTGGATTCCCACCTCTTGGGAAGAGTTCTAAGGATCTTTGAGTTGATCTCTCCACTAGACATAGGATGACCTAGAATAGCAAGACCATTTACTATGGTGTTGATCCTTGAGTACATGTTGGCTATACTCTCCTCCTTTCCCATCTTGAAGTTCTCAAGCAGCCCCTTGAGCATGTAGACTTTGCTTTCCTTCACTTGATCAGTCCCTTCATAAGTGATGCAAAGCTTTCTCCATACCTCATAGGCCGTCTCACAAGAGGAAATCCGGTTGAACTCGGTGGGGGTCATGGAGGCATATAGGATGTGCATGGCTCTAGCATTCAAGGTTGCTTTCATCAAGGTGGCTTCATCCCATTCTTCAATGTTTGTCTTTGGTAGAATGTATGGGCTGTTCACCATTTGCCACATCTCGAGACTTGATCCTTGGATGAAGAATTGAAGTCTTCTTCTCCAATAGAGGAAGTTGCTCCCATTGAAGATTGGAAGGCTGGTCGAGAGTCTCCCTCCTAGGTAGTCACCCATCTTCTCCTACTTGTAGAAGTATGCTTGGAGAAGACCTGCTCTGATACCACTTGTTGGATCCTAGATGGGTGATTAGATGCTCTAGAGGGGGGGTGAATAGAGCTGAAAGCACTTAAACAAAATTTATTAAACCTTCAAGATATATGACAAGATAAGGTTGCTAAATAGGTAATTTGAGTGCAACTAAATCATGCATAGCAAGGATAAGAGAGATTGAACATGAACCAATTAGACAAGCTATTTAGAGTGGTTCCACACTTCAAACTAGAAGTGTGTCAGTCCACTTGCCTAGAGAGGTCAACCTCTAGGACTTCCAACAATTGCATTCTTATATTCATTAATAAGACATACAATACATGACCAACAAAGGACTTACCTATCCAATACAAAGAGTCTTCAACCTTACCAAGGACTTACCCACTTTGCAAGAGTCTTCGGCCTTCTCCAAGGACTTACCCACTCTTTCACAAGTCTTCGGCCTTGTAGGAATTACCCACTCTTCTTGGATCTTCCGCCTTTGACTTCACCTTCACTCGGAGAAGCTTTCCACCAAGGACTTACCCACTTGAGCTTGAGTCTTCTGCCTTCTCCAAGGGCTTACCCACTCTAGCTCCAAGTCTTCGGCCTTGATCTTCACCAAGGGACTCCTTCCCTTGTTCTTCTTCACCTCTCTTGGACAAGAGAGAGAACCTTCATCTTCAAGATAGGAAATGGAGAGATGGGGAGGTTGTGGAAGTGAGAGCTTCACAAGATATAAAAATATGACTAGCTCTCTTACAGATTTCCTACTCACTCTAATGGATGTAGCAAGTGATTAAGCTGAGAGAGAGAGAGGAGGCTGTAGGAAGCACTCAACTATAGAATAGCAACCTCACAAAGAGTTTGCAATGAATGCTCAACCTTGGAATGAAGCCCAAGGGGTCCTATTTATAGCTGGGGATGCCTCTTAGCCTTTGGGAACACTTGTGAACGAAAACTAGCCGTTTTGTGGCTTGCAATGGATCTATTTTCACTTGTTGCAACTCCACAACGGCTAGAATCACTTTTCTGCACTTTTTAGTACAGTCTGATCGGCCGAGTTTCAATAAAGGCAACTCGGCCGAACCACTAAAAGACAAGGCTGAAAGCTAGACTGTCGGCCGAGTTTCCTTTGAGAAACTCGACCGATCGGTCCATTTCCAGACTTGGACCGATCAGTGGATCGGCCGAGTTTCCTAGCTAGAAACTCGACCGAACGGTGAATCGGCTGAGTTTGTAACTCGACCGATTCCAACAAAAATCCCAGAATATATGGATCGGCCGAGTTTGGAATTCGGCCGACAAAATCCCTGTTATGGGTATTTTGGAATTTTCGTTTAACTGTACAAATGATGGATTTTTGTGTCCCAATAATTTTTCTAAGCTTAATTACAAGTCATACAATCATTACAAGTGATTACAAAGCAATTCTAAGGTCATTTACATAGAGATCCCAAATTGCACACTTGTAGCTATTTTGACTTGTCTTTTCTCCAATTTGATATGCGCAAGTTAGGGAATTTGGAGTGTGTCTAAACCTAATCTGAAATCACTCAATGTAGAAGCATTAGACACCAATATGTGGAATGGTTAGTCATCATCAAAACAAGGGTTTAGTCAATTTAGACGTGAGTCAACATTGACCTAATTGACCTTGAGTCAACATTCTCCCCCTTTTTGAATATGACAAACCATTCCATAAATGTATTGAAAGCTTGTATGTAAAATCATACCTTCGTAGAAACCTAGGGGTTTCAATAGGATTGAGCTCATATGCTCCCCCTCAATTGATGCGCATGGAGTTCTCATACTCCCCCTCAATTGATGTTATTTCTCCTGCATGGTTAGCTTTCATAACATTTATAGAAACTATGTCTTCTACTCATATATGTTCTACACATATATGTCTTCTCCCATTTACCTTCTCCCCTTTACATGGACACGTTTCTTTGCTTCATGTAAGACATGCCTTCTCCCTGTTGTCAAAAGAAGACATATCTTTCTCCCCCTTTGTCATTTCAAAAAGGTGGGGGTGTGAAGAAACTAAGAAACACCACTTGTTAAGAGAAAGAAGATAACAAAAGTTATATAAGGAGAGTAGAAGAGCACAAATAGGGGCTTGTCCAAGCATAGAAAGAAAAGCAAGTTAAATCATATACTTGAACAACCCAAAACATGCAAGATAGGGTGCAGCAGAAAAACAATAAATCACAATTTTGACT
Source organism: Alisma plantago-aquatica (assembly GCA_963693085.1). Classification (NCBI taxonomy): domain Eukaryota; kingdom Viridiplantae; phylum Streptophyta; class Magnoliopsida; order Alismatales; family Alismataceae; genus Alisma; species Alisma plantago-aquatica. The sequence goes on from OY856410.1 coordinate 3,552,373, forward strand.
CTCAAGATGATGGAATTTGATCAAAAACCATCAGGGCTCGTGGCAAAGCGATGAGCCTTGCTCAGAAGGTAGTTTCTGCATAAAAAACACTATACTTGCAGCAAAAACTGAAACTGGAGCAAAAGCTGCATAAAAATCCACAAAAACTCCAATTTCTACATATCATGTAGATCTATGTATCCTGCATCACAATGTTATGCAAGCAACTCAAGATAGTAGATATGCAATTTAAGGAACAATCTTGAGCCTGTATGAGATAAGATACAAGCATAACATATAGATGATCAAAGATGGCACTTTGTAAACAAGGTTAGAACTACATGTATATGAACTACTAGTAGATGGTATCACAAGTTAGGACTACTAGTAGGATCTAGATCATAGCAAGAGATACCAAAAGGTACACAAGATAAAGCAAGCTATGAGTAGATGTAGAGATATATCCAAACAAAGAGATATGCAAATTTAAGAAGCATGAAAGGATATAACTCACTAGATATGCATCCTTACCATAAGATGATTACCCCTAAGAACCTCAAGGTTGTATCAAAACAAGATATACACCTAGATAGATGTAGCAAGTTAGAGCACAACGGAAGCGATTTTAGACACAACTAAGAGATCCAAAGAGATCATCATCAAAACCTGCAAAACAACTCAAAGCAAGTAATTGCAACATATAGATATACCAATTTAGAGCAATTAGAGAGATAGAGTTGTAAGCAAGATAGGCAATTTAGAACATGGCAATATGCATATATAAAGGTACCAGATGAGAGTGCCAAAGAATAAGGCTATTGGTTGAGAAAGTCTAGTTGAGAGGGAAATTCTCACTCAATAAGCCAAATGTATATTCTGTGCATAGTGTTATCGATCGAGTTCTGTGTATTGGCAACTCGGCCGATCGCAGCTGTTGGCAACACCCATTGGTGCCTATCGGTCGAGTTTTAGACAGGGCAAAACTCGGCCGACAAAACTACTATAGAAAAAGCACATATTTTTCATAAAACATATCTAGAGGCATGCTAAAAATACAAACCATATCCAAACATGTCTAAGCAATTTAGTAATGCACTATAGAAGCATTAGGAACAATTTTTGAGCAAGAGTGTGAAGAGAAACACAAAATGCCACTTTTGACTCAAAAACCATATGTATAGTGCACACTAACTTGACAAAAACAAGTTAGAAAAGGTTATAAGAAATAAAACAATACCTTTGTGCTTACCATTGCTTTTCTACTTGTTGTCACCCTCTACACATCTCACCTTTCTTCTTTCATGTGGATTGAGAAGTCAATTTACAATTCAATAGCTCAAGTCAATCCATTTGCAAGTACCTACAAGAAGAAAGATGAAATGGTCCCCAATCATGTTTTTGGGTCCGGAGGAGTTAGTTTAGCAACCCAAATCCTATTGCTCTTGGGTGCTTTCCTAAAAGGACAACAATTAGAATAATGACCTAATTCATTGCAATAGTTGCATGTGCCCATAGTCTTGGAACTAGAGGATTCTCCATGGAATATTGGAGGTCCTTTATCTTTGTTGTTCCCTTGACTACTATCATACCCTAAACCATGTCTACCAATTTGTTTAGTAGTATGGTCTAGGATTTGATTAAGATTCTTTTTACCAACTAAGAATCTTTGCAAAGAAGATCTTAAACTATCATTATCATGCTTAAGAGAAGCAATAGTAGAAGACAATTGATTAATGTTATCTCTAGCATGTAGAAGATCATTTTCTAAGCAAAGAGTTTTAGTTGAAAAGGAATCTCTATCAATATGAAGAGCAGCAACATCATTCTCTCTATTTTTAGAATTACAACAAGATTCATGCCCATTGATTTTAGCAAGTAAGGAGGCATTTTCTATTTCTAATTCATGCAAAACAAAATCTTTGTCCTTGTTTTCAGATTTAAGAACATCAATGTCATGCGTGAGAGAATCAACAATTAAAGTATGCTCTTCATTAGAATTTGGCATGAGAGGTTGAGCTTCTAGAAATTTAATCTTATCAAGTAAACTAGCATTTTCAAGTTTAAGAGAGTCTACTTGGCTAAGACAATCATTTTTATCAATAAGCAAGCAAGAATCTGCATATTCAAGATCATCTAGTTCTATATGCAAATTATCAACAATTTTAGCAAGCTTTTTCTTTTTCTTTTTAGAAGACTTATAAGAGGCACAAATATCATGAATAATAGCAATTAAAGATTCTTTATCTAACGAGTCTAGGTTTACTTCACTTGAGTCTTCACTTGTTGATGCTATAAGAGCAAAATGGCATTCTCCTTCATCACTTGAGCTTGAGCTTGATCCTTCACTTGAATCTTCACTTGAGCTTGAGTTGGAGGAGCCACTTGAGCTTGATTGCCATTTCTTCTTGTGAAGATGGGTCTTTTTGCCTTGTGGGCAATCTTCCTTGTAGTGACCCTTCTTTCCACATGTGAAGCACCGAATGGAGGAGGACTTGCCTTTGTAGAGTCGACCTTTGGAGTACATGGCATCTTCTTTAGCTTGAGAGGATGGAGAGACTTGTTCCATGATAGCTTCAATTTGAGCCTTCATTTCAGCCTTCTTCATTCTCTTTAGCTCTTTCTTTTCTTGTCTTTCTACTTCCTCCCTCTTGTCAAGTGTAGCTTCATGTGCTTGTAGATTTCCAATGAGCTCTTCAATGGGGATGTCTTTAAGTGACCTTGCTTCTTCAATAGAAGTCACCTTGGATTCCCACCTCTTGGGAAGAGTTCTAAGGATCTTTGAGTTGATCTCTCCACTAGACATAGGATGACCTAGAATAGCAAGACCATTTACTATGGTGTTGATCCTTGAGTACATGTTGGCTATACTCTCCTCCTTTCCCATCTTGAAGTTCTCAAGCAGCCCCTTGAGCATGTAGACTTTGCTTTCCTTCACTTGATCAGTCCCTTCATAAGTGATGCAAAGCTTTCTCCATACCTCATAGGCCGTCTCACAAGAGGAAATCCGGTTGAACTCGGTGGGGGTCATGGAGGCATATAGGATGTGCATGGCTCTAGCATTCAAGGTTGCTTTCATCAAGGTGGCTTCATCCCATTCTTCAATGTTTGTCTTTGGTAGAATGTATGGGCTGTTCACCATTTGCCACATCTCGAGACTTGATCCTTGGATGAAGAATTGAAGTCTTCTTCTCCAATAGAGGAAGTTGCTCCCATTGAAGATTGGAAGGCTGGTCGAGAGTCTCCCTCCTAGGTAGTCACCCATCTTCTCCTACTTGTAGAAGTATGCTTGGAGAAGACCTGCTCTGATACCACTTGTTGGATCCTAGATGGGTGATTAGATGCTCTAGAGGGGGGGTGAATAGAGCTGAAAGCACTTAAACAAAATTCATTAAACCTTCAAGATATATGACAAGATAAGGTTGCTAAATAGGTAATTTGAGTGCAACTAAATCATGCATAGCAAGGATAAGAGAGATTGAACATGCACCAATTAGACAAGCTATTTAGAGTGGTTCCACACTTCAAACTAGAAGTGTGTCAGTCCACTTGCCTAGAGAGGTCAACCTCTAGGACTTCCAACAATTGCATTCTTATATTCATTAATAAGACATACAATACATGACCAACAAAGGACTTACCTATCCAATACAAAGAGTCTTCAACCTTACCAAGGACTTACCCACTTTGCAAGAGTCTTCGGCCTTCTCCAAGGACTTACCCACTCTTGCACAAGTCTTCGGCCTTGTAGGAATTACCCACTCTTCTTGGATCTTCCGCCTTTGACTTCACCTTCACTCAGAGAAGCTTTCCACCAAGGACTTACCCACTTGAGCTTGAGTCTTCTGCCTTCTCCAAGGGCTTACCCACTCTAGCTCCAAGTCTTCGGCCTTGATCTTCACCAAGGGACTCCTTCCCTTGTTCTTCTTCACCTCTCTTGGACAAGAGAAAGAACCTTCATCTTCAAGATAGGAAATGGAGAGATGGGGAGGTTGTGGAAGTGAGAGCTTCACAAGATATACAAATATGACTAGCTCTCTTACAGATTTCCTACTCACTCTAATGGATGTAGCAAGTGATTAAGCTTAGAGAGAGAGAGAGGAGGCTGTAGGAAGCACTCAACTATAGAATAGGAACCTCACAAAGAGTTTGCAATGAATACTCAACCTTGGAATGAAGCCCAAGGGGTCCTATTTATAGCTGGGGATGCCTCTTAGCCTTTGGGAACACTTGTGAACGAAAACTAGCCATTTTGTGGCTTGCAACGGATCTATTTTCACTTGTTGCAACTCCACAACGGCTAGAATCACTTTTCTGCACTTTTTAGTACAGTCTGATCGGCCGAGTTTCAATAAAGGCAACTCGGCCGAACCACTAAAAGACAAGGCTGAAAGCTAGACTGTCGGCTGAGTTTCCTTTGAGAAACTCGACCGATCGGTCCATTTCCAGACTTGGACCGATCAGTGGATCGGCCGAGTTTCCTAGCTAGAAACTCGACCGAACGGTGAATCGGCTGAGTTTGTAACTCGGCCGATTCCAACAAAAATCTCAGAATATATGGATCGGCCCAGTTTGGAATTCGGCCGACAAAATCCCTGTTATGGGTATTTTGGAATTTTCGTTTAACCGTACAAATGGTGGATTTTTGTGTCCCAATAATTTTTCTAAGCTTAATTACAAGTCATACAATCATTACAAGTGATTACAAAGGAATTCTAAGGTCATTTACATAGAGATCCCAAATTGCACACTTATAGCTATTTTAACTTGTCTTTTCTCCAATTTGATATGCGCAAGTTAGGGCATTTGGAGTGTGTCTAAACCTAATCTGAAATCACTCAATGTAGAAGCATTAGACACCAATATGTGGAATGGTTATTCATCATCAAAACAAGGGTTTAGTCAATTGAGACGTGAGTCAACATTGACCTAATTGACCTAGAGTCAACATTCTCCCCCTTTTTGAAGATGACAAACCATTCCATAAATGTATTGAAAGCTTGTACGTAAAATCATACCTTCGGAGAAACCTAGGGGTTTCAATAGGATTGAGCTCATATGCTCCCCCTCAATTGATGCGCATGGAGTTCTCATACTCCCCCTCAATTGATGTTATTTCTCCTGCATGATTAGCTTTCATAACATTTATAGAAACTATGTCTTCTACTCATATATGTTCTACACATATATGTCTTCTCCCATTTACCTTCTCCCCTTTACATGGACACACTTCTTTGCTTCATGTAAGACATGCCTTCTCCCTGTTGTCAAAAGAAGACATATCTTTCTCCCCCTTTGTCATTTCAAAAAGGTGGGGGTGTGAAGAAACTAAGAAACACCACTTGTTAAGAGAAAGAAGATAACAAAAGTTATATAAGGAGAGTAGAAGAGCACAAATAGGGGCTTGTCCAAGCATAGAAAGAAAAGCAAGTTAAAGCATATACTTGAACAACCCAAAACATGCAAGATAGGGTGCAGCAGAAAAACAATAAATCGCAATTTTGACCCTTAAGATGATGGAATTTGATCAAAAACCATCAGGGCTCATGGAAAAGCGATGAGCCTTGCTCAGAAGGTAGTTTCTGCATAAAAAACACTATACTTGCAGCAAAAACTGAAACTGGAGCAAAAGCTGCATAAAAATCCACAAAAACTCCAATTTCTATATATCATGTAGATCTATGTACCCTGCATCACAATGTTATGCAAGCAACTCAAGATAGTAGATATGCAATTTAAGGAACAATCTTGAGCCTGTATGAGATAAGATACAAGCATAACATATAGATGATCAAAGATGGCACTTTGTAAACAAGGTTAGAACTACATGTATATGAACTACTAGTAGATGGTATCACAAGTTAGGACTACTAGTAGGATCTAGATCATAGCAAGAGATACCAAAAGGTACACAAGATAAAGCAAGCTATGAGTAGATGTAGAGATATATCCAAACAAAGAGATATGCAAATTTAAGAAGCATGAAAGGATATAACTCACTAGATATGCATCCTTACCATAATATGATTACCCCTAAGAACCTCAAGGTTGTATCAAAACAAGATATACACCTAGATAGATGTAGCAAGTTAGAGCACAACGGAAGCGATTTTAGACACAACTAAGAGATCCAAAGAGATCATCATCAAAACCTGCAAAACAACTCAAAGCAAGTAATTGCAACATATAGATATACCAATTTAGAGCAATTAGAGAGATAGAGTTGTAAGCAAGATAGGCAATTTAGAACATGTCAATATGCATATATAAAGGTACCAGATGAGAGTGCCAAAGAATAAGGCTATTGGTTGAGAAAATCTAGTTGAGAGGGAAATTCTCACTCAATAAGCCAAATGTATATTCTGTGCACAGTGTTATCGGTCGAGTTCTGTGTATTGGCAACTCGGCCGATCGCAGCTGTTGGCAACACCCATTGGTGCCTATCGGTCGAGTTTTAGACAGGACAAAACTCGGGCGACAAAACTACTGTAGAAAAAGCACATATTTTTCATAAAACATATCTAGAGGCATGCTAAAAATACAAACCATATCCAAACATGTCTAAGCAATTTAGTAATGCACTATAGAAGCATTAGGAACAATTTTTGAGCAAGAGTGTGAAGAGAAACACAAAATGCCACTTTTGACTCAAAAACCATATGTATAGTGCACACTAACTTGACAAAAACAAGTTAGAAAAGGTTATAAGCAATAAAACAATACCTTTGTGCTTACCATTGCTTTTCTACTTGTTTTCACCCTCTACACATCTCACCTTTCTTCTTTCATGTGGATTGAGAAGTCAATTTACAATTCAATAGCTCAAGTCAATCAATTTGCAAGTACCTACAAGAAGAAAGATGAAATGGTCCCCAATCATGTTTTTGGGTCCGGAGGAGTTAGTTTAGCAACCCAAATCCTATTGCTCTTGGGTGCTTTCCTAAAAGGACAACAATTAGAATAATGACCTAATTCATTGCAATAGTTGCATGTGCCCATAGTCTTGGAACTAGAGGATTCTCCATGGAATATTGGAGGTCCTTTATCTTTGTTGTTCCCTTGACTACTATCATACCCTAAACCATGTCTACCAATTTGTTTAGTAGTATGGTCTAGGATTTGATTAAGATTCTTTTTACCAACTAAGAATCTTTGCAAAGAAGATCTTAAACTATCATTATCATGCTTAAGAGAAGCAATAGTAGAAGACAATTGATTAATGTTATCTCTAGCATGTAGAAGATCATTTTCTAAGCAAAGAGTTTTAGTTGAAAAGGAATCTCTATCAATATGAAGAGCAGCAACATCATTCTCTCTATTTTTAGAATTACAACAAGATTCATGCCCATTGATTTTAGCAAGTAAGGAGGCATTTTCTATTTCTAATTCATGCAAAACAAAATCTTTGTCCTTGTTTTCAGATTTAAGAACATCAATGTCATGCATGAGAGAATCAACAATTAAAGTATGCTCTTCATTAGAATTTGGCATGAGAGGTTGAGCTTCTAGAAATTTAATCTTATCAAGTAAACTAGCATTTTCAAGTTTAAGAGAGTCTACTTGGCTAAGACAATCATTTTTATCAATAAGCAAGCAAGAATTTGCATATTCAAGATCATCTAGTTCTATATGCAAATTATCAACAATTTTAGCAAGCTTTTTCTTTTTCTTTTTAGAAGACTTATAAGAGGCACAAATATCATGAATAATAGCAATTAAAGATTCTTTATCTAACGAGTCTAGGTTTACCTCACTTGAGTCTTCACTTGTTGATTCTATAAGAGAAAAATGGCATTCTCCTTCATCACTTGAGCTTGAGCTTGATCATTCACTTGAATCTTCACTTGAGCTTGAGTTGGAGGAGCCACTTGAGCTTGATTGGCATTTCTTCTTGTGAAGATGGGTCTTTTTTCCTTGTGGGCAATCTTCCTTGTAGTGACCCTTCTTTCCACATGTGAAGCACCGGATGGAGGAGGACTTGCCTTTGTAGAGTCGACCTTTGGAGTACATGGCATCTTCTTTAGCTTGAGAGGATGGAGAGACTTGTTCCATGATAGCTTCAATTTGAGCCTTCATTTCAGCCTTCTTCATTCTCTTTAGCTCTTTCTTTTCTTGTCTTTCTACTTCCTCCCTCTTGTCAAGTGTAGCTTCATGTGCTTGTAGATTTCCAATGAGCTCTTCAATGGGGATGTCTGTAAGTGACCTTGCTTCTTCAATAGAAGTCACCTTGGATTCCCACCTCTTGGGAAGAGTTCTAAGGATCTTTGAGTTGATCTCTCCACTAGACATAGGATGACCTAGAATAGCAAGACCATTTACTATGGTGTTGATCCTTGAGTACATGTTGGCTATACTCTCCTCCTTTCCCATCTTGAAGTTCTCAAGCAGCCCCTTGAGCATGTAGACTTTGCTTTCCTTCACTTGATCAGTCCCTTCATAAGTGATGCAAAGCTTTCTCCATACCTCATATGCCGTCTCACAAGAGGAAATCCGGTTGAACTCGGTGGGGGTCATGGAGGCATATAGGATGTGCATGGCTCTAGCATTCAAGGTTGCTTTCATCAAGGTGGCTTCATCCCATTCTTCAATGTTTGTCTTTGGTAGAATGTATGGGCTGTTCACCATTTGCCACATCTCGAGACTTGATCCTTGGATGAAGAATTGAAGTCTTCTTCTCCAATAGAGGAAGTTGCTCCCATTGAAGATTGGAAGGCTGGTCGAGAGTCTCCCTCCTAGGTAGTCACCCATCTTCTCCTACTTGTAGAAGTATGCTTGGAGAAGACCTGCTCTGATACCACTTGTTGGATCCTAGATGGGTGATTAGATGCTCTAGAGGGGGGGTGAATAGAGCTGAAAGCACTTAAACAAAATTCATTAAACCTTTAAGATATATGACAAGATAAGGTTGCTAAATAGGTAATTTGAGTGCAACTAAATCATGCATAGCAAGGATAAGAGAGATTGAACATGCACCAATTAGACAAGCTATTTAGAGTGGTTCCACACTTCAAACTAGAAGTGTGTCAGTCCACTTGCCTAGAGAGGTCAACCTCTAGGACTTCCAACAATTGCATTCTTATATTCATTAATAAGACATACAATACATGACCAACAAAGGACTTACCTATCCAATACAAAGAGTCTTCAACCTTACCAAGGACTTACCCACTTTGCAACAGTCTTCGGCCTTCTCCAAGGACTTACCCACTCTTGCACAAGTCTTCGGCCTTGTAGGAATTACCCACTCTTCTTGGATCTTCCGCCTTTGACTTCACCTTCACTCGGAGAAGCTTTCCACCAAGGACTTACCCACTTGAGCTTGAGTCTTCTGCCTTCTCCAAGGGCTTACCCACTCTAGCTCCAAGTCTTCGGCCTTGATCTTCACCAAGGGACTCCTTCCCTTGTTCTTCTTCACCTCTCTTGGACAAGAGAGAGAACCTTCATCTTCAAGATAGGAAATGGAGAGATGGGGAGGTTGTGGAAGTGAGAGCTTCACAAGATATACAAATATGACTAGCTCTCTTACAGATTTCCTACTCACTCTAATGGATGTAGCAAGTGATTAAGCTTAGAGAGAGAGAGGAGGCTGTAGGAAGCACTCAACTATAGAATAGGAACCTCACAAAGAGTTTGCAATGAATGCTCAACCTTGGAATGAAGCCCAAGGGGTCCTATTTATAGCTGGGGATGCCTCTTAGCCTTTGGGAACACTTGTGAACGAAAACTAGCCGTTTTGTGGCTTGCAACGGATCTATTTTCACTTGTTGCAACTCCACAACGGCTAGAATCACTTTTCTGCACTTTTTAGTACAGTCTGATCGGCCGAGTTTCAATAAAGGCAACTCAGCCAAACCACTAAAAGACAAGGCTGAAAGCTAGACTGTCGGCCGAGTTTCCTTTGAGAAACTCGACCGATCGGTCCATTTCCAGACTTGGACCGATCAGTGGATCGGCCGAGTTTCCTAGCTAGAAACTCGACCGAACGGTGAATCGGCTGAGTTTGTAACTCGGCCAATTCCAACAAAAATCCCAGAATATATGGATCGGCCGAGTTTGGAATTCGGCCGACAAAATCCTTGTTATGGGTATTTTGGAATTTTCGTTTAACTGTACAAATGATGGATTTTTGTGTCCCAATAATTTTTCTAAGCTTAATTACAAGTCATACAATCATTACAAGTGATTACAAAGCAATTCTAAGGTCATTTACATAGAGATCCCAAATTGCACACTTGTAGCTATTTTGACTTGTCTTTTCTCCAATTTGATATGCGCAAGTTAGGGCATTTGGAGTGTGTCTAAACCTAATCTGAAATCACTCAATGTAGAAGCATTAGACACAAATATGTGGAATGGTTAGTCATCATCAAAACAAGGGTTTAGTCAATTTAGACGTGCGTCAACATTGACCTAATTGACCTTGAGTCAACATTCTCCCCCTTTTTGAAGATGACAAACCATTCCATAAATGTATTGAAAGCTTGTACGTAAAATCATACCTTCGGAGAAACCTAGGGGTTTCAATAGGATTGAGCTCATATGCTCCCCCTCAATTGATGCGCATGGAGTTCTCATACTCCCCCTCAATTGATGTTATTTCTCCTGCATGGTTAGCTTTCATAACATTTATAGAAACTATGTCTTCTACTCATATATGTTCTACACATATATGTCTTCTCCCATTTACCTTCTCCCCTTTACATGGACACGCTTCTTTGCTTCATGTAAGACATGCCTTCTCCCTGTTGTCAAAAGAAGACATATCTTTCTCCCCCTTTGTCATTTCAAAAAGGTGAGGGTGTGAAGAAACTAAGAAACACCACTTGTTAAGAGAAAGAAGATAACAAAAGTTATATAAGGAGAGTAGAAGAGCACAAATAGGGGCTTGTCCAAGCATAGAAAGAAAAGCAAGTTAAAGCATATACTTGAACAACCCAAAACATGCAAGATAGGGTGCAGCAGAAAAACAATAAATCGCAATTTTGACCCTTAAGATGATGGAATTTGATCAAAAACCATCAGGGCTCATGGCAAAGCGATGAGCCTTGCTCAGAAGGTAGTTTCTGCATAAAAAACACTATACTTGCAGCAAAAACTGAAACTGGAGCAAAAGCTGCATAAAAATCCACAAAAACTCCAATTTCTACATATCATGTAGATCTATGTACCCTGCATCACAATGTTATGCAAGCAACTCAAGATAGTAGATATGCAATTTAAGGAACAATCTTGAGCCTGTATGAGATAAGATACAAGCATAACATATAGATGATCAAAGATGGCACTTTGTAAACAAGGTTAGAACTACATGTATATGAACTACTAGTAGATGGTATCACAAGTTAGGACTACTAGTAGGATCTAGATCATAGCAAGAGATACCAAAAGGTACACAAGATAAAGCAAGCTATGAGTAGATGTAGAGATATATCCAAACAAAGAGATATGCAAATTTAAGAAGCATGAAAGGATATAACTCACTAAATATGCATCCTTACCATAAGATGATTACCCCTAAGAACCTCAAGGTTGTATCAAAACAAGATATACACCTAGATAGATGTAGCAAGTTAGAGCACAACGGAAGCGATTTTAGACACAACTAAGAGATCCAAAGAGATCATCATCAAAACCTGCAAAACAACTCAAAGCAAGTAATTGCAACATATAGATATACCAATTTAGAGCAATTAGAGAGATAAAGTTGTAAGCAAGATAGGCAATTTAGAACATGGCAATATGCATATATAAAGGTACCAGATGAGAGTGCCAAAGAATAAGGCTATTGGTTGAGAAAATCTAGTTGAGAGGGAAATTCTCACTCAATAAGCCAAATGTATATTCTGTGCACAGTGTTATCGGTCGAGTTCTGTGTATTGGCAACTCGGACGATCGCAGCTGTTGGCAACACCCATTGGTGCCTATCGGTCGAGTTTTAGACAGGACAAAACTCGGCCGACAAAACTACTGTAGAAAAACACATATTTTTTATAAAACATATCTAGAGGCATGCTAAAAATACAAACCATATCCAAACATGTCTAAGCAATTTAGTAATGCACTATAGAAGCATTAGGAACAATTTTTGAGCAAGAGTGTGAAGAGAAACACAAAATGCCACTTTTGACTCAAAAACCATATGTATAGTGCACACTAACTTGACAAAAACAAGTTAGAAAAGGTTATAAGCAATAAAACAATACCTTTGTGCTTACCATTGATTTTCTACTTGTTGTCACCCTCTACACATCTCACCTTTCTTCTTTCATGTGGATTGAGAAGTCAATTTACAATTCAATAGCTCAAGTCAATCCATTTGCAAGTACCTACAAGAAGAAAGATGAAATGGTCCCCAATCATGTTTTTGGGTCCGGAGGAGTTAGTTTAGCAACCCAAATCCTATTGCTCTTGGGTGCTTTCCTAAAAGGACAACAATTAGAATAATTACCTAATTCATTGCAATAGTTGCATGTGCCCATAGTCTTGGAACTAGAGGATTCTCCATGGAATATTGGAGGTCCTTTATCTTTGTTGTTCCCTTGACTACTATCATACCCTAAACCATGTCTACCAATTTGTTTAGTAGTATGGTCTAGGATTTGATTAAGATTCTTTTTACCAACTAAGAATCTTTGCAAAGAAGATCTTAAACTATCATTATCATGCTTAAGAGAAGCAATAGTAGAAGACAATTGATTAATGTTATCTCTAGCATGTAGAAGATCATTTTCTAAGCAAAGAGTTTTAGTTGAAAAGGAATCTCTATCAATATGAAGAGCAGCAACATCATTCTCTCTATTTTTAGAATTACAACAAGATTCATGCCCATTGATTTTAGCAAGTAAGGAGGCATTTTCTATTTCTAATTCATGCAAAACAAAATCTTTGTCCTTGTTTTCAGATTTAAGAACATCAATGTCATGCATGAGAGAATCAACAATTAAAGTATGCTCTTCATTAGAATTTGGCATGAGAGGTTGAGCTTCTAGAAATTTAATCTTATCAAGTAAACTAGCATTTTCAAGTTTAAGAGAGTCTACTTGGCTAAGACAATCATTTTTATCAATAAGCAAGCAAGAATTTGCATATTCAAGATCATCTAGTTCTATATGAAAATTATCAACAATTTTAGCAAGCTTTTTCTTTTTCTTTTTAGAAGACTTATAAGAGGCACAAATATCATGAATAATAGCAATTAAAGATTCTTTATCTAACGAGTCTAGGTTTACCTCACTTGAGTCTTCACTTGTTGATGCTATAAGAGCAAAATGGCATTCTCCTTCATCACTTGAGCTTGAGCTTGATCCTTCACTTGAATCTTCACTTGAGCTTGAGTTGGAGGAGCCACTTGAGCTTGATTGCCATTTCTTCTTGTGAAGATGGGTCTTTTTTCCTTGTGGGCAATCTTCCTTGTAGTGACCCTTCTTTCCCCATGTGAAGCACCGGATGGAGGAGGACTTGCCTTTGTAGAGTCGACCTTTGGAGTACATGGCATCTTCTTTAGCTTGAGAGGATGGAGAGACTTGTTCCATGATAGCTTCAATTTGAGCCTTCATTTCAGCCTTCTGCATTCTCTTTAGCTCTTTCTTTTCTTGTCTTTCTACTTCCTCCCTCTTGTCAAGTGTAGCTTCATGTGCTTGTAGATTTCCAATGAGCTCTTCAATGGGGATGTCTTTAAGTGACCTTGCTTCTTCAATAGAAGTCACCTTGGATTCCCACCTCTTGGGAAGAGTTCTAAGGATCTTTGAGTTGATCTCTCCACTAGACATAGGATGACCTAGAATAGAAAGACCATTTACTATGGTGTTGATCCTTGAGTACATGTTGGCTATACTCTCCTCCTTTCCCATCTTGAAGTTCTCAAGCAGCCCCTTGAGCATGTAGACTTTGCTTTCCTTCACTTGATCAGTCCCTTCATAAGTGATGCAAAGCTTTCTCCATACCTCATAGGCCGTCTCACAAGAGGAAATCCGGTTGAACTCGGTGGGGGTCATGGAGGCATATAGGATGTGCATGGCTCTAGCATTCAAGGTTGCTTTCATCAAGGTGGCTTCATCCCATTCTTCAATGTTTGTCTTTGGTAGAATGTATGGGTTGTTCACCATTTGCCACATCTCGAGACTTGATCCTTGGATGAAGAATTGAAGTCTTCTTCTCCAATAGAGGAAGTTGCTCCCATTGAAGATTGGAAGGCTGGTCGAGAGTCTCCCTCCTAGGTAGTCACCCATCTTCTCCTACTTGTAGAAGTATGCTTGGAGAAGACCTGCTCTGATACCACTTGTTGGATCCTAGATGGGTGATTAGATGCTCTAGAGGGGGGGTGAATAGAGCTGAAAGCACTTAAACAAAATTCATTAAACCTTCAAGATATATGACAAGATAAGGTTGCTAAATAGGTAATTTGAGTGCAACTAAATCATGCATAGCAAGGATAAGAGAGATTGAACATGCACCAATTAGACAAGCTATTTAGAGTGGTTCCACACTTCAAACTAGAAGTGTGTCAGTCCACTTGCCTAGAGAGGTCAACCTCTAGGACTTCCAACAATTGCATTCTTATATTCATTAATAAGACATACAATACATGACCAACAAAGGACTTACCTATCCAATACAAAGAGTCTTCAACCTTACCAAGGACTTACCCACTTTGCAACAGTCTTCGGCCTTCTCCAAGGACTTACCCACTCTTGCACAAGTCTTCGGCCTTGTAGGAATTACCCACTCTTCTTGGATCTTCCGCCTTTGACTTCACCTTCACTCAGAGAAGCTTTCCACCAAGGACTTACCCACTTGAGCTTGAGTCTTCTGCCTTCTCCAAGGGCTTACCCACTCTAGCTCCAAGTCTTCGGCCTTGATCTTCACCAAGGGACTCCTTCCCTTGTTCTTCTTCACCTCTCTTGGACAAGAGAGAGAACCTTCATCTTCAAGATAGGAAATGGAGAGATGGGGAGGTTGTGGAAGTGAGAGCTTCACAAGATATACAAATATGACTAGCTCTCTTACAGATTTCCTACTCACTCTAATGGATGTAGCAAGTGATTAAGCTTAGAGAGAGAGAGGAGGCTGTAGGAAGCACTCAACTATAGAATAGGAACCTCACAAAGAGTTTGCAATGAATGCTCAACCTTGGAATGAAGCCCAAGGGGTCCTATTTATAGCTGGGGATGCCTCTTAGCCTTTGGGAACACTTGTGAACGAAAACTAGCCGTTTTGTGGCTTGCAACGGATCTATTTTCACTTGTTGCAACTCCACAACGGCTAGAATCACTTTTCTGCACTTTTTAGTACAGTCTGATCGGCCGAATTTCAATAAAGGCAACTCGGCCGAACCACTAAAAGACAAGGCTGAAAGCTAGACTGTCGGCCGAGTTTCCTTTGAGAAACTCGACCGATCGGTCCATTTCCAGACTTGGACCGATCAGTGGATCGGCCGAGTTTCCTAGCTAGAAACTCGACCTAATGGTGAATCGGCTGAGTTTGTAACTCGGCCGATTCCAACAAAAATCCCAGAATATATGGATCGGCCGAGTTTGGAATTCGGCCGACAAAATCCCTATTATGGGTATTTTGGAATTTTCATTTAACCGTACAAATGATGGATTTTTGTGTCCCAATAATTTTTCTAAGCTTAATTACAAGTCATACAATCATTACAAGTGATTACAAAGCAATTCTAAGGTCATTTACATAGAGATCCCAAATTGCACACTTGTAGCTATTTTGACTTGTCTTTTCTCCAATTTGATATGCGCAAGTTAGGGCATTTGGAGTGTGTCTAAACCTAATCTAAAATCACTCAATGTAGAAGCATTAGACACCAATATGTGGAATGGTTAGTCATCATCAAAACAAGGGTTTAGTCAATTTAGACGTGAGTCAACATTGACCTAATTGACCTTGAGTCAACATTCTCCCCCTTTTTGAAGATGACAAACCATTCCATAAATGTATTGAAAGCTTGTACGTAAAATCATACCTTCGGAGAAACCTAGGGGTTTCAATAGGATTGAACTCATATGCTCCCCCTCAATTGATGCGCATGGAGTTCTCATACTCCCCCTCAATTGATGTTATTTCTCCTGCATGGTTAGCTTTCATAACATTTATAGAAACTATGTCTTCTACTCATATATGTTCTACACATATATGTCTTCTCCCATTTACCTTCTCCCCTTTACATGGACACGCTTCTTTGCTTCGTGTAAGACATGCCTTCTCCCTGTTGTCAAAAGAAGACATATCTTTCTCCCCCTTTGTCATTTCAAAAAGGTGGGGGTGTGAAGAAACTAAGAAACACCACTTGTTAAGAGAAAGAAGATAACAAAAGTTATATAAGGAGAGTAGAAGAGCACAAATAGGGGCTTGTCCAAGCATAGAAAGAAAAGCAAGTTAAAGCATATACTTGAACAACCCAAAACATGCAAGATAGGGTGCAACAGAAAAACAATAAATCGCAATTTTGACCCTCAAGATGATGGAATTTGATCAAAAACCATCAGGGCTCATGGCAAAGCGATGAGCCTTGCTCAGAAGGTAGTTTCTTCAATAAAAACACTATACTTGCAGCAAAAACTGAAACTGGAGCAAAAGCTGCATAAAAATCCACAAAAACTCCAATTTCTACATATCATGTAGATCTATGTACCCTGCATCACAATGTTATGCAAGCAACTCAAGATATTAGATATGCAATTTAAGGAACAATCTTGAGCCTGTATGAGATAAGATACAAGCATAACATATAGATGATCAAAGATGGTCAAGCATAACATATAGATGATCAAGCATAACATATAGTTGATCAAGCATAACATATAGTTGATTAAATACTTTCTCTTCAAACCACCTAATAAATGTTCGATTATGCTCTCTTGCAAGCCACATTGAACTGGATCCCGGATGATTTCTCTTGATAAGATCATTGTGTTCTATGATGTAGCTACTAACTTCATCGATGTTGTGTAAAATATACAAATGCGCTTGTTCCCACAACTCGCGACTGATTCCTTTCACTCATCCTCCCAGAGTTCCTTTGCCACAATAAGATTCAGTGTGATGGGAATTTTTTAGATCACTAGAAGTTTCATTGCAATTCAAAAAATCATTGTAAAAGTCCATCACCTCCTTAGCCACGTAACCCTCAACAATACTCCCTTCAAGACGATAATGATTCCAAACATCACCTTTAAAAACACTCATGTAGCGTTCAAATGGATACATCCAATGTAAGAAAATTGGACCCAACTTCTTCACCTCCCTTGTAATATGTACTACAAGATGAACCATGATATCAAAAAATGAAGGAGGAAAGTACATTTCAAGCTGACACATGGTAACAATTACATCTTTCTGTAATTTATCAAGAGTATCAGGATGTATCACTTTGTTGCATATTTCATTGAAGAAGAAGCAGAGTCTTGTGATTGCAAACCTTACATGCTTCGGCAATATAGATCAAATAGCCACAGGTAAAATTTGTTGCATTAAGGTGTGACAATCGTGAGATTTGAGACCTATCAGTTTCAGATCCTTCATTTATACCAATCTATGAATATTAGAAGAGTATCTTTGTAGAACCTTAATATTATACAAGCACTCACAAAAAGTCTTTTTCTCCTTCTTTGACAAAGTGTAACAAGTTGGTGGTAAATATGTGCGGTGACCCCTGATCTCCACTGATAATTATTTTCTTATACCCATTAATTCAAAATCTTTTCTAGATTTGATGCCATCTTTAGTCTTTCCTGATATGTTCAATAGCGTACCGATGATGCTATCACAAATATTTTTTTCAACATGCATGACATCAATGCAGTGTCTAATTGCCAAAGATCTCCAATAAAAAAGATCCCAGAATATTGACCTCTTCTTGTATAGAGATTTGTCACATGCGAGTGTATGACTACTTGAACTCTTTCCAAATTCATTAACAATATGTTTCACCCTATCATATGCAACATTTCCTGGTATAGGTTTAGGAGCACTTCATTCCTCAGTTGACCCATTAAAGGTTTTGCATTGCCTTCGATAAGGATGCACTCGTGGGAGAAATCTCCGAGGACCAAGATATACGATTTTACCACGATGTTTCAGTCTGGTTGAATCAGTATTTTCCTCACAAATAGGACATGCTTTGTAACCTTTTATGCTATATCCAGACAAATTTCCATAAGCTGGAAAGTCATTAATCGTGCAAAACAACATAGCACGCAAACTGAAGGTCTCTTTACGTGAAGCATCATATGTCATAATACCTTCTTCCCATGGTTTCATTAGGTCATCTATTAGAGGTTGAAGGTAAACATCAATATCATTTCCAGGTTGCTTGGGCCCTGATATCAATATTGACAACATGACATACTTATTTTTCATACACAACCAAGGAGGAAGATTTTATATAACAATCATAACAGGTCACATGCTATGTTGGCTTCTTAATGAACCATAGGGATTCATTCCATATGTACAGAGTACAAGTCTTAAGTTTCTTGGTTCTTTACCAAATTGAGGGTATAATAAATCAATTTTCTTCCATTGTGGTGAATCATATGCATGTCGTAGGACACCATCATCATTGGCCTTTAACTCCCCATCCCAAGACAAATTTTGCAAATGTTGTATATTAGCAAATAAGCGTTGAAATCGTGGTATTATTGGTAGATACCACATCACCTTGACAGGAGAGCCATTTTTAGCCTTAGCTAAATTTGTGGTCTTATACCTTGACGCACCACATTTTGGACAATTTATTAAATTAATATAGTCCTTCTGAAATAACAAACAATCATTTGGACATGCATGAATCTTCTTAGCCTCCATTCCCATTGGGCACATTATTTTCTTTTCTTGATATGTTGAAATTGGAAGCTCGTTGCCTTCAGGGAGAATTTCCTTTAACAAAGACAATAGTGAAGTGAAACTCTTATCGCTCCACTGGTTTCGAGCTTTAAGAGTATATAATCACATCACATCACTCAACCTCGTGAACTTAGTACAACCCTTATATAAAGGTTTTTCAGCAACATGGACTATGTTTGCAAATAAAGAAGGTGGATCAATGACATTGTCCCGACAACTGCGTAGCATCTCATCAACCATATCATCCTGAATCGGGTCATCCTGAATCCGTTCATCATTGAAATTATCATCATTATCTATATCTTCTATGCCACAACTATTAGTATCGACATTTTCTGATCCATTATTAATTTACGATTCAATTCTCTTATAATGTAAGGCATTAGGGTCAATATACATCAATATTAGAGGAGCAGAAAGATTTTAACAAATGCAGTTCAGCAACTCAGCCAACACTGTCGTGATACCCAGCACGGCCGTGCTACGTAACAAATACATTTACTCAGCCACAGCCACCACGGCCATGCTACCCAGCACGGCCGTGCTACCCAGCATGACCGTGCTACCTAACAAATATATTCACTCAACCACAACCACCACGGACGTGCTACCCAGCACAGCCATGCTACCTAACAAATACATTCACTCCAAACCTTTCCTCAATCGAGGCATGACAATAAGAAGAAAAATGGTCGTGGTTATGGCACGATCGTGCTACTACTACCAGCACCCATCGCTACCCACTGTCGACCCCAGCCCCAACCACAGCACCCATCACCATCCACCGTCGGACCCCAGCCCCGACCACAACAGCCCCCACCTACCCCGTCTCTCCTTTCCAACCGAGAAGGCTCTTCGACGGTGGCACAACACGTACAACCGAGAAGCTTGCGACCAATTTTTCAGTTAATAGAATGTACCTTGCGACCTTTAGTTGGCGGCGGCGGCACAACACGTACGGCTAGGCGGCGGCACAACACGGCTCGACTCCTTGGATAGGGCGGACACGACAGCGGCATCGGAAGGACACATAGATGGGCTCCTTGAACACAACGACAGAGAAGGAGGAGGTCTCTAGCGTCGTGCTTTCGAGCAAAATGAAATGAAACAGAAGTCGATAGGGTCCTAGTCGCACATTTTTGGTAACATCCTGACCTTTAGCGTCGGTTAACTGACAAAATCAACGCTAGAAGTCAGGTTTATAGGGTCGGTTATTCCAAAAAACCGACGCTAAAGCCTAAGTGGTGCCCGAATTTTTATAAACCATCTATAAGGTCGGGTATTTTAAAAAGCCAACCGTAGAGGTCAGTATCTATAAGGTCAGTTATCCATAAAAACCAACCCTAGATTTCCAAAGCGGTGCCCGCATTTTTGTTTGGCGCTATAGCATCGGTTATTTGGAAAAACCGACGCTATAGATCGACGTGCGAAGCCAAAATCACGTGAATTTTTTCTGCGGGAAACCTGTAAGGTCGGTTTTTATGATAAAACCGATGCAATAGTCTATTAGGTTGGTTATTCTAATAAAAATGACACTATGGGAAGCGACGTTACTGGCCAAAAATGTAGTAGTGACTAATTCCCAATGTCTAGCTCTGAGTAAGAATAAAACAAACGTTAAAAGAAATAATTGTATTCATTATTAAAATTATATTGAATAATAATACTTACTGGATGTTAAAAGGAATTAGGATAATTTCCTTCCCCTCACTAGCAAAATATTTGAATGTAGTAGATAAGTACTCATTCACATCCTCAATATGTGTCGCCACTTGACTAGTGATTGAAGGAACTAAGAATCCAACATTTCTTATATCAAAGTTTGTGGTCTCGGTATATAAATGGTTGTAAAACATTTGTAATTATTTCCATATATAGAAATAAGCTAATAATGTGTATTGGAATTTTCTATATTGATAGATCCTTACCTTATCCATACTTCTATTATTGAAGTATTCAGCCAATCATACCGGAACAACTCTATAATATCATCAAGAAAAATATAACTGTCAAAGTCCCTCCCAGTTGCATCTTCTGTTAAATTGATCAACATTTGTAATCTAGAGCTTTAGTTGGCCAAGTATCGACACAAACATTTACATTTAGTTCCCAACTCATCGAATGTGGATTCTGGAATAAAAGATGGCTTGGGCATAGGAGGACGACTAGTAGAATTTTTACTTTTTGGTTTGCAAACTTGTTAATTAAATTACATACTTATATTACACAAGTTCATATATGTAGTCAAATATGAAAAATATGGTAGAATAAAGGTATACCTTGTCATTGATAACCAAGTGTCTAGGCCAACCCACCATAGCACCCTCAGCTTCTTCAACTGTACTATATTCAGAATTAGGTATGGGTACTGGTTTGTCCCCCATTCTGTCATACACAAGATGGATGGACACACAACAAATGTCATCAGTAATTTGTTGGCAATGCAATGTCACCAAGGTTGTGCACCTTCCCCACTGCCACAAAATTATATTCTGGAACCTCCACTGCAAGTTTACAGTTCATACCAACCTATAATTGAAATAATATAAGTTATATACGAAGAGGTAAGCCAGATACCTATTATAACTATATATATATCTCATATATATATCATACTAATAACACAACATATAGAACAAAAACTTACTGGAGATTGTTGTGGTGGGTCATTGGGAGTGCTCCCATGACCTTCTACAACTAGAGCATGGGCTTTTACCTCATCACTTGAGAGACGCACAGTATGAATATGTTGAGAAGGTTGAGTAGGCTGAAATGAAGACATTATTTCTTTTACTTTCTGTGCTACTAATGTTTCAACCTCCTCTTGTGTTAGACCTCCTGCATGACCTCTTTTAGATTGTGAATGGCCAAAATAAGACTTGAATCCTATGCCAGCTCTAATCCCCTAACATGACCAAGATGCTGCTTTGTACCAAGAGCAACTGATAGTTCATCCATGTGGCCAATTGGGATGAACTTTCCTCTCTTCCTTTGCTCATGGAGATCAATCTATTCATAGTTAATAAATATATTAAATCACAATAGCAATTAAATATAAATAAAACTAAGTTTGTGGGAGTTACTCTTTACTTAGTTGGGATAAACCTACCATCTTTTGTGCCACCTCCTTAGTTGCAGGGTTGACAATTTCACCTGCTCGATTCTTTCTAGCATCAATCCACTACAAGTTTTAGGGTGGACACTCAGCTTGAGTTGTACTAGACTCTTCTCCAGAAGAGAGTTGCTTCTCTTGTAGTTGGCGATGGAAGGCATAACCACCAGGCCCAAAGCGATGGTCATGCACTTTTTTGGCCCGTCTTTCCTTTTGGGCCTCGTGAATAGCCTGATCATTTAAAATGAGGTATTGCAATTTAGACTTGGCAAACATATATAAAAATATTCACCTCCTTAATTGTATAAAATTAAAGATTCATACAACACATCACAATCTTTATTACCTAAAACTCTTCCGTGTTCCTAGCTACACCAAATCTTTCCCACACCTCAGGGTCTATAAAAATATACATATCTATTGCTTTCTTCTTTTCTTTAGGATTATCTATAAATTCCCTTTTAAGATATGTCTTAAAAGCCCTCCATCGTACACCACAACGTTGTAACACTTTTTTCTTGTGATCTTTTTCATTTAGATGAAAAACACCCTATACATGCAAAAGAAGCAATAATGTTGTCTTAAAATGGACATGTTTCCATAGATGAAAAACTAAATTAGAATCAATAAACAAAAACATATTAAAATAATATCACCTCCACTCACAGATATATCTTTCCATAGGAGGTCTTTTAAGGCATTAGAAGCATCATGCCAATTTTCTATATCTATTGGCACCTTACTACACCCGTTCACCGCTATGTAATGCTTGAAAGCACTAACATGTTCCCCAATAGGTGCTCCTGTGACATCAAACTAGACTGCCAATTTCTCCCCTTTGGCCGTGAGCTCCTACAGCCTACGCATTAGTGTGGGACATCTACTTTTCTTAGCATCACCACTACCATCCTCATGGTGCTCATGCTCAGAATATTCATCTTCACTTGCCATTTTAGATCATGCAAGTATACATGATAAAAGAAACATAAGAGATAATAAAAGCACAAGTGGTTGAATGATATATGATGTATATTTAAAAGATTACATGCTTGAATGATAATAAAATAAATAATTCAAAGAATAGATGCCTCTAGTATTGGTTGAGTTGTTAGTCAAGTAAAATTCCTTCAGCATGGTCTTAACGTTTATAGTATTCATTGGTGTTATCTTCAACTTTTACACTTGGCAAACCAACTGAGAATGGGCTGGAATCATCATACTTTTCGTAGTATTCTTCTTCATTTATAGGATCTACAGTAAATTGTCTTTTTCCATGAAGAACGATAGACCCATTTTTATTTGTCGGGTCATCAATATAGAATACTTGTTTTGCTTGGTCTGACATGATGAATGGCTCATATTTCTCACCAATCTTTTCAAAATTAACCAATTTGAAACCCAACTCATCCACTAAAACTCCTTTGTTGTTGTCAACCCAATTACACCTAAAGATAGGAACTCTGAAATTTGTATAGTCCAATTCCCATATGTCCTCAATGATGTTGTAATATGACATCTCAACTTCGCGTGGTCTCTTATCTTTGGCACTAGAAAAATACAACGAACAAGCTTGAACAGTGACCCCACTATTTTGAACTACACTACTTTCATCTTGACGCTTTGTGTAGTATGAAAATTTGTTTATGTCATAACCTTCATATGACATGACATCCATTTTTAGCTTAAAGGCGAGCCATTTTATGTTCTCAACAACATTATTCGGTGATTCAGATAGTTGATTAAAGACTTTTTCTTCAAACCACCTAATAAATGTTCGATTATGCTCTCTTGCAAGCCACATTGAACTAGATCGCGGATGATTTCTCTTGATAAGATCATTGTGTTCTGTGATGTAGCTATTAAATTCATCAATGTTGTGTAAAATATACAAATGTGCTTGTTCCCACAACTCATGACTGATTCCTTTCACTCGTCCTCCCAGAGTTCCTTTGCCACAATAAGATTCAGTATGATATGAATTTTTTTGATCGCTAGAAATTTCATTGCAATTCAAAAAATCATTGCAAAAGTCCATCACCTCCCTAGCCACATAACCCTCAATAATACTCCCTTCAGGATGATAATGATTCTGAACATCACCTTTAAAAACACTCATGTAGCGTTCAAATGGATACATCCAGTGTAAGAAAATTGGACCCAACATCTTCATATCCCTTGTAATATGTACTACAAGATGAACCATGATTTCAAAAAATGAAGGAGGAAAGTACATTTCAAGCTGACACATGGTAACAATTACATCTTTCTGTAATTTATTGAGAGTATCAGGATGTATCACTTTGTTGCATATATCATTGAAGAAGAAGCAGAGTCTTGTGATTGCAAACCTTACATGCTTCGACAATATAGATCGAATAGCCACAGGTAAAATTTGTTGCATTAAGTTGTGACAATCGTGAGATTTGAGACCTATCAACTTTAGATCCTTCTTTGATACCAATCTATGAATATTAGAAGAGTATCTTTGTGGAACCTTAATATTATACAATCACTCACATAAAGTCTTTTTCTCCTTCTTTGACAAAGTGTAACAAGCTAGTGGTAAATATGTGCGGTTACCCCGGATCTCCACTGATAATTCTTTTCTTATACCCATTAATTCTAAATCTTTTCTAGATTTGATGTTGTCTTTAGTCTTTCCCGGTATGTTCAATAGTGTACCAATGATGCTATCACAAACATTTTTTTCAACATGCATGATGTCAATGCAGTGTCTAATTGCCAAAGATCTCCAATAAGGAAGATTCCAGAATATTGACATCTTCTTGTATAGAGATTTGTCACATGCGAGAGTACGACTACTTGAACTCTTTCCAAATTCATTAACAATATGTTTCACCCGATCATATACAACACTTCCTGGTATAGGTTTAGGAACACTTCGTTCCTCAGTTGACCCATTAAAGGTTTTGTGTTGCCCTCAATAAGGATGCACTGGTGGGAGAAATCTCTGATGACCAAGATATACAATTTTACCACCATGTTTCACTCAGATTGAATTAATATTTTACTCACAAATAGGACATGCTTTGTATCCTTTTATGCTCTATCCAGACACATTTCCATAAACTGGAAAGTCATTAATCATGCAAAACAACATAGCACGCAAACTAAAGATATTTTTACGTGAAGCATCATATGTCATAACACCTTCTTCCCATAGTTTCATTAGGTCATGAATTAGAGGTTGAAGGTAAACATCAATATCATTTCTAGGTTGCTTGGGCCCTGATATCAATATTGACAACATGACATACTTATTTTTTATACACAACCAAGGAGGAAGATTGTATATAACAATCATAACAGGCCACGTGCTATGTTGGCTGCTTAATGTACCATAGGGATTCATTCCAACTGTACATAGTCCAAGTCTTAAGTTTCTTGGTTCTTTACCAAATTGAGGGTATAATAAATCAATTTTCATCCATTGTGGTGAATCTGATGCATGTCGTAGGACGCCATCATCATTGGCCTTTAACTCCCCATGCCAAGACAAATTTTGCACATCTTCTGTATTAGCAAATAAGCGTTGAAATCATGGTATTATTGGTAGATACCACATCACGTTGGCAGGAGAGCCATTTTTAGCCTTAGCTGAATTTGTTGTCTTATACCTTGACACACCACATTTTGGAAAATTTATAAAATTACTATAGTCTTTCTGAAATAACACACAATCATTTGGACATTCATGAATCTTCTTAGCCTCCATTCCCATTGGACACATTAGTTTCTTTTCTTGATATGTTGAAATTGGAAGCTTGTTGCCTTCAGGAAGAGTTTCCTATAACAAAGACAACAGTGAAGTGAAAATCTTATCGCTCCACCAGTTTTAAGCTTTAAGAGTATATAATCGCATCATAGCACTCAACCTCATGAACTTAGTACAACCCTTGTATAATGGTTTTTCACCATCATGGACAATGTTTGCAAATAAAGAAGGTGGATCAATGACTTTGTCCCGACAACTACGTAGCATCTCATCAACCATATCATCCTGAATCGGGTCATCCTGAATTGGCTCATCATTAACATTATCATCATTACCTATATCATCTATGCCACAACTATTAGTATCGACATTTTCTGATCCATAATTAAATTTCTCTCCATGCCAATACCATTCATTATAACCTTATATGATCCCATTGCATATGACATGATTCTTAATTTCCATAGCAGTATCAACTTTCAAATTGTTACCACAATTTCTACATGGAAAATATAGCCTATCTGTAGGTAGTTCTCTATGTTCCTCAACAAATTTGATAAATTCATCAAGACCTTTGGCAAACTCTAGACTGCAACGGTTCTTGATAGACATCCGACTTCGATCCATTTTCTATATCACATTAAAATTAATTATAAAACTAAGTGTTTAATATTGATAATATAAGTTGTAAGTTTTTATTGATAGGAAGTTAATTAATTTTATACTAAAGTGTACCACCTATCCCATTTTTGAATATTTAATCTCACTAGTAGCTGTATAATGTATGTTTAGTTTTGAAGAAAATCTCAGCAGTATTTCCCCTAAGTTCTCCAAGTACATTGATGTAAATGGCAAATAACCACCCACATATGTACCCAGAGAACAAATGAGGAAATACTACTAAAATTTTCTTCAAAACTAAACATACATTATACAGTTACATCCTAAGTGAGATTAAATATCCAAATAAAGTCCCAGACTGGGGACTATCCAAAATTTACTCCTAATGAGTAAATTTTGAATGGGTTTCTAAGTTGATACATGCATAAATGTATTATTGTCATATTTGAATATTAAGTTAAACATCATGCATCGATGATCTCATCTATAAACCCCAAAGTGTCAATCTGGGAGTACACATGTCTAATCTCATATTAATTTTTAGAATTTATATAATGATTACATATGAAAAAATACATGTTTTTATTATTGGTTGGGTTACCAATCATATAAAATAGAAAAACAATATAACTATCATGATAAATTCGCGTAGGTCCACTCTCGGTCAACGAATTCGTCGATCGAGAGTCCACCTGCGCGCAGCGTCCTGGTCCACTCTCGGTCGAAAAATTCGTCGACTGAGAGTGGACCTGGACGCTACGCACAAGTGGACTCTCAGTCGATGAATTCTCGACCAAAAGTGGACCTGGAGGCTACCTTGGTCGTGGCGGTGGTACCACGACGGGCATAGATAGACCTATATAAATGGAAAGTCTTACCTCTGTGACCTTGGCGGTGGAAACTTCGAACTCCACTTTGGCGTCAGCCACTTGAAGCTCCACTCTAAGCTCCTCTTCTCTTGGACGATGACAATGGCAACGGGAGAGAAAGCTTTGGCGGTGTTGTGCTCCACTCTGAGCTCCTCTTCTCTCGGACAACGACAATGGCAATGGGAGAGAAAGCTTTGGCGGTGCGGGAGAGAAAGAAGAAGGAGGTCTCAGTGGCACGGGAGAGAAAGAAGAAGTAGGTCTCATGGGAGAGAAAGAAGTAGGTCTCGGCGTGGTAGAGAAAGAAGAAGTAGGTCTCGCAGAAGAGAAAGAAGTACATCTCGGCCACTTCAAGCCTCGGGCCTGACCTGTAGGGTCAGTTAAAACAAAGAAGAGACCTGATAGATAAGTTGTGCCCATGTCGGGTAAATTAAAACACCCAAACTCAAACTCGGTCGACAATTTTGTCGATCGAGAGAACCTCGGTCGAGAAATTCGTTGGCCGAGAGGTCCTCTAGGCTCAGTTAAATGGAAAAATCTGACCCTATAGGTTCTTATACATGCGCGAAGGCAAACTGGATCCAAAATTCAATTCGATCAACAATTTTGTCAATCGAGGGACCTGTAAGGTCAGTTAAAAGGAAAAAACTGACCCTTGAGGTACTTATACACGCACGAAAGAAATATGGATCCAAAATTATATTCGGTCGACAATTTTGTCGACCGAATGGACCTACAAGGTCGTTTAAAAGGAAAAAATTGACCCTAGAGGTGCTTATACACGTGTGAAGGCAAACTAGATCCAAAACTAAATTCGGTCGACAATTTTTTCGACCGAAGGGACCTATAGGGTCGGTTAAAAGGAAAAAACCGACCCTAGATGTGCTTATACATGCACAACAAGAAAATGGATTCAAAATTAAACTCGGTCGAAAAAAATTTTGACCGAGAATCCCTACAAGGTCGGTTATAAGGAAAAAACCAACCCTATAGATCGAGAAAGTACTCTCAGAGGTCTTGTAAAGTCGTTTTTTTAAGAAAACCGACCCAAGAGGTCTTAAATGGTGCCCACATTTTTTGAATACATATAAGGTCGGTTATTTGGAAAAACCGACCCTATAGATCGAGGCACAAAGCCAAAATCGAGCAAATTTTTGCCACAGGAAACTGTAATGGGTTTTCTAATCCCATTACCTATAAGGTCACATATTTTATAAAAACCGACCCTATAGAGATACACTACAAGGTCAGTTATTTTAAGAAAACCGACCCAAGTGGTCTTAAGTGGTGCCCGCATTTTTATAGACATATAAGGTTGGTTATTTGGAAAACCGACCCTATAGAGGTACACTACAAAGTCGGTTATTTTTAGGAAACTGAC
Source organism: Alisma plantago-aquatica (assembly GCA_963693085.1). Classification (NCBI taxonomy): domain Eukaryota; kingdom Viridiplantae; phylum Streptophyta; class Magnoliopsida; order Alismatales; family Alismataceae; genus Alisma; species Alisma plantago-aquatica. The sequence continues at coordinate 3,580,926 of OY856410.1, forward strand.
CCAAGAGGTCTTAAGTGGTGCCCGCATTTTTTTAGACATATAAGGTCAGTTATTTGGAAAAACTGACCCTACAGGCAGCAACGTTATTAGCCAAAAATGTAATAGTATCCTTGCATCCACAATCATAGGTTATGGAGGATGACTTCCGTCATGCCTTGTAAGGAGAAAGGTTGTGGTTGTGTCTCAGTATATGATGTGATTGAGGATAGATGTGGTTGTTCCTCAGATGATTGGGTTTGTATACCCTGTTTACTAGTGCCATGCCTATATACCAAGGCGAACTAGGTTGTTTTGCAATTGGACTCTATATGTTACTACAACAGACTCAGACTGACAAAGGGTGTGGGAGATCATAGGAGTCCAACTCTCCTAGATCTTGCATGGCACTAATTTAGACTTAGCAGTGGTCAGTTGGAGTATGAGTGGCACTAGTACAATAATGGTCTCTTGGGTTAGTTTTTTGAAGCCTGCAGCGTCACTTTTTAAGCGACACCTAGGTGGGCGTCGCTACAGAAAAAGCGACGCTATAGAGGTAGAAAAACCGACCCTAGAGAGGCACAAAAACTGACCCTAGAGGGAACAAAAACCGACCCAAGAGAGGTAAAAAAACCGACCCAAAAGAGGTATAAAACCAACCCAAAAGAGATGAAAAACCGACCCAAAAGAGCAACAAAAACCGACCCTAGAAGTCTTCAAATAGCTGTAGAATTTTGGGATGAACCTACTGGGTCGGTTTTTTTTTATAACCGACCCCAGAAGGGTCTATTGGGTCGGTTTTTCTCCATAAGCAACCCTAGAAGTCTTCAAATAGTTGTAGAATTTTGGGATAGAACCTACTGGGTCGGTTTTGTTAATAACCGACCCAAGAAGCATCTATTGGGTCGGTTTTCCTATATAAACGACCCTAGAAGTCTTCAAATTGCTGTAGATTTTGGGATACAACCTATTCGGTCGGTTTTATTAATAACCGACCCAATAAGTATCTTTTGGGTCGGTTTTTCTGTATAAACAACCCTAGAAGTCTTCAAATTGCTGTAGATTTTGGGATACAACCTACTGGGTCGGTTTTCTTAATAACCGACCCAAGAAGTATCTATTGGGTCGGTTTTTCTGTATAAACGACCCTAGAAGTCTTCAAATTGATGTAGATTTTGGGATAGAACCTACTGGGTCGGTTTTGTGAATAACCGACCCAAGAAGTATCTATAGGGACGGTTTTTTAAATAACCGACCCGAGAAGTTACATTTTTTTAAAGAAAAATTCTACAGAACCAGAAATCTTCAGTACAGCAACCTGCAAAATAGAATTGCTTTACGCAATTCAAAACCTGCAATAGAAATAGACTTGCAAATGCAATGATGCAAGCCAAAAATGCATTCCAAAGCCATTTGCAAACTTTTAATGTCCAGTCCTTTTTAAATTGATGTTTCATAACAAATTTATTCACATATATTGAGTAGAGTCTTCATACACAACACTTACTAACATTCTTGCAAGTCTAAGATAGATTCATTCAAATGAGACATATAGATTATACTAACATTCATACACATAGCACATACTAACAACAATGATAGATTGCAAGTTTAAAAGTGATATTAAATTTTAATGTCATACTACAAAAAGTAAATTTTGATAGATTTTCAAATCTACATACACAAATGAAGTTATGAATTTCAATCCAATGCTATAGTGACTTCATTAAGAAAAGCATCTGACCATTCTTCTCGGAATTCATTTAACCCATCAAGTGTGTAAGGATGAGTTGTAAAGATCTGCAAAAAAAAGCACATGCTCATATATATTTTATAAAATGATGCAAATCTCACTTGGAAATTTATGATGTTATTCTTTATTAATTACCTTATCTATACTCTGAATGTCTACTAATGTTTCTTTCAAAATAGTTTGCATATACTTCATTACGTAGTAGCCACAAGCCCAGTCATTATTTTGTATATGACACTACAAATAAAGAATTATAAATTAATATTAGTAAACTGCTACAAACAGAGTTGTACAAATAAAGAAATAAGACTATAAGAGAGTTAACATATAAAATTTGACATTAATACATTACTATAAGAGCTGTACATATATACGATTAATCAGTCAAAGTAGTTACCTTGACATTTTTCAAAGTCAGTGTCTTTAATTTTGTGGGTATTATTCCTCCACCTTCACGATAAGCCTTTATTCCCCTATCAATCAATTTGATTACGATAGTTGTCAAAATAGAAATTCTAAGTATAAATATCATGTTGAAGCATAACAATTGATGTCAAAACAAAAAACTAGAATCAATAAACAAAAAACAAGATAATATAGTATCAAAATTCAACTCACAGATATATCTTTCCAAAGGAGGTCTTTCAAGCCAATAGGAACATCATGCCAGTTTTCTATATCTATTGGCACCTTACTACATGCGGTTGCCCCTACATAATGCTTAAAAGTACTAGCGTGTTCCCCAATTGGTGATCCTCTCCTTTCAAACTGGATTGGCAATTTCTCCCCTTTTGCCCTAACCTCTTGCATCTGACGCATCACTGTGGGACCTCTACTCTTCTTAGCATCACCAATAGCATCCTCATGCTCATGATCAGAATGTTCATCTTCACTTGCCATTTTAGAACAACCTGCAAATATACATGATAAAAGAAAACATAAGTGATAATAAAAGAACAAGTGGTGATATATAATAAAATGTATACATGATAAAAGAAAATGTGTGCATGAATGATAATAAATGCCTCTAGTTTTGGTTGAGTTGTTAGTCAACTAAAATTCCTTCAGCAAGGTCTTGACGTGTATATAAGTCATCGGTGTTAACTTCAACATTGACACTTGGCAAACCAACTGAAAATGGGCAGGAATCATCATACTTTTCGTAGTATTCTTCTTCATTTATAGGATCCACAGTAAACTATCTTTTTCCATGAAGAACGACAGACCAATTTTTATTGGTTGGGTCATCAATATAGAATACTTGTTTTGCTTGGTCTGCCATGATGAATGGTTCATCTTTCTCTCCAATTTTTTCAAAATTCACCAATGTGAAACCCAACTCATCTACTAAAACGCCTTTGTTGTTATCAACCCAATTACATCTAAAGATAGGAACTCTGAAATTTGTATAGTCCATTTCCCATATGTCCTCAATGATTCTGAAATATGACATCTCAGCTTCACGTGGTCTTTTATCTTTGGCACTAGCAAAATACAACGAACAAGCTTTAACAGTGACCCCACTATTTTGGACTACACTACTTTCATCTTGACGTTTAGTGTAATATAAAAATACGTTTATGTCATAACCTTCATATGACATGACATCCATTTTTGGCTTAAAGGCGAGCCATTTTATGTTCTCAGCGACATTATTTGGTGATTCAGATAGCTGCTTAAAGACTTCCTCTTCAAACCACCTAATAAATGTTTGATTATGCTCTCTTGCAAGCCACATTGAACTGGATCGCGGATGATTTTTCTTGATAAGATCATTGTGTTCTGTGATGTAGCTACTAACTTCATCGATGTTGTGTAAAATATACAAATGTGCTTGTTCCCACAACTCACGACTAATTCCTTTCACTCGTGCTCCCAGAGTTCCTTTGCCACAATAAGACTCAGTAACAAGATCATTTTTTAGATCGCTAGAAGTTTCATTGGAATTCAAAAAATCATTGCAAAAGTCCATCACTTCTCTAGCCACATAACCCTCAATAATACTCCCTTCAGGACGATAACGATTCTGAACATCACCTTTAAAAACACTCATGTAGCGTTCAAATGGATACATCCAATGTAAAAAAATTGGACCCACCATCTTCACCTCCCTTGTAATATGTACTACAGGATGAACCATGATATCAAAAAATGAAGGAGGAAAGTACATTTCAAGATGAAACATTGTAACAATTACATCATTTTGTAATTTATCGAGAGTATCAGGATGAATCACTTTGTTGCATATTTCATTGAAGAAGAAACAGAGTCTTGTGATTGCAAACCTTACATGCTTCGGCAATATAGATCGAATAGCCACAGGTAAAATTTGTTGCATTAAGGTGTGACAATCATGAGATTTGAGACCTATCAACTTCAGATCCTTCTTTGATACCAATCTACGAATATAAGAAGAGTATCTTTGTGGAACCTTAATATTATACAAGCACTCACATAAAGTCTTTTTCTCCTTCTTGGACAAAGTGTAACAAGCTGGTTGTAAATATGTGCAACGATCCCTGATCTCAACTGATAATTCTTTTCTTATACCCATTAATTCTAAATCTTTTCTAGAGTTGATGCCGTCTTTAGTCTTTCCTGGTATGTTCAATAATGTACCAATGATGCTATCACAAACATTTTTTTCAACATGCATAACATCAATGCAATGTCTAATTGTCAAAAATCTCCAAGAAGGAAGATCCCAGAATATTGACCTCTTCTTGTATAGAGATTTGTCACATGCGAGCGTACGACTACTTGAACTCTTTCCAAATTCATTAACAATATGTTTCACCCTATCATATACAACATTTCCTGGTATAGGTTTAGGAGCACTTCGTTCCTCAGTTGACCCATTAAAGGTTTTGCGTTGCCTTTTATAAGGATGCACTGGTGGGAGAAACCTTCGATGACCAAGATATACGATTTTACCACCATGTTTCAGTCGAATTGAATCAGTATTTTCCTCACAAACAGGACATGCTTTGTATCCTTTTATGCTATATCCAGACAAATTTCCATAAGATGGGAAGTCATTAATCGTGCAAAACAACATAGCACGCAAAGTAAAGATCTCTTTACGTGCATCATCATATGTCATAACACCTTCTTCCCATAATTTCGTTAGGTCATCAATTAGAGGTTGAAGGTAAACATCAATATCATTTCCAGGTTGCTTGGGCCCTGATATCAATATTTACAACATGACATACTTATTTTCATACACAACCAAGGAGGAAGATTGTATATAACAATCATAACAGGCCACGTGCTATGTTGGCTGCTTAATGTACCATATGGATTCATTCCATCTGTACAGAGTCCAAGTCTTAAGTTCCTTGTTTCTTTAACAAATTGAGGGTATAATAAATCAATTTTCTTCCATTGTGGTGAATCAGATGCATGTTGTAGGACGCCATCATCATTGACCTTTAACTCCCCATGCCAAGACAAATTTTTTGCATCTTTTGTATTAGCAAATAAGCGTTGAAATCGTGGTATTATTGGTAGATACCACATCACCTTGGCAGGAGAGCCATTTTTAGCCTTAGCTGAATTTGTAGTCTTGTACCTTGACGCACCACATTTTGGACAATTTATCAAATCACTATAGTCCTTCTGAAATAACACACAATCATTTGGACATGCATGAATCTTCTTAGCCTCCATTCCCATTGGGCACATTATTTTCTTTGCTTGATATGTAGAAATTGGAAGCTCGTTGCCTTCAGGAAGAATTTCCTTTAACAAAGACAAAAATGAAGTGAAACTCTTATCGCTCCACCGGTTTTGAGCTTTAAGAGTATATAATCGCATCACAACACTCAACCTCGTGAACTTAGTACAACCCTTATATAATGGTTTTTCAGCATCATGGACAATGTTTGCAAATAAAGAAGGTGGATCAATGACATTGTCCTGACAGCTACGTAGCATCTCATCAACCATATCATCCTGAATCGGGTCATCCTGAATCGGTTCATCATTGACATTAACATCATTATCTATATCTTCTATGTCACCACTATTAGTATCGACATTTTCTGATCCATAATTAAGTTTCTCTCCATGCCAATACCATTCATTATAACCTTATATGATCCCATTGCATATGACATGATTCTTAATTTCCTCAATAGTATCAACTTTCAAATTATTACCACAATTTCTACATGGACAATATAACCTATCTGTAGGTAGTTTCCTAATTTCCTCAGCAAATCTGATAAATTCATCAACACCTTTGGTAAATTCTGGACTGCAACGGTTCTTGATAGACATCCAACTTCGATCCATTTTCTAGATCACATTAAAATTAATTATCAAACTGAGCATTTAATATTGATACTATAAGTTGTAAGGTTTTTTTGATAGGAAATTCATTACTTTTATACTAAAGTGTACCACCTATCCCATTTTTGAATATTTAACCTCACTAGTAATTGTATAATGTATGTTTAGTTTTCAATAAAATTTCAGCAGCATTTCCCCTTAGTTCTCCAAGTACATCAATGTAAGTGGCAAATAACCACTCACATATGTACCCAGAGAACAAATGAGGAAATATTACTAATTTTTTTATTCAAAACTAAACATACATTATACAAATACATCTTAAGTGAGATTAAATATCCAAAAATAGTCCCATATCAGGGACTATCCAAAATTTACTCCTAATGAATAAATTTTGAACGGGTTTCTAAGTTTATATATAAATGTATTTGTCATATTTATGCATAGGTGGTCTCATCTATAAATCCTAAAGTGTCAATCTAAAACTAAACAATGTCTACCCTTGTATTTTTAGATTGTATACAATGATTAATTACATATGTGATTGATAATAAAGTGTACATATAAAAAGAATACATGTTTTTATTATTGGTTGGTTTACTAGAAAAACATTCATTTATAAGTACTGAATTGAATAATCAATTAGGTGATCTTAACAGAAATAAATAGAAAGGCGTAAATTAAACATCATGTAGGATCTTTCATAATAGATAACAGTAAATCAAGACTCAAATGCAAAAGACAGCCAACACGACCAGTGTACCTAGCACGACCGTGGTACAACTCAAATGCAAAAGACAGCTAACACGACCAGTGTACCTAGCACGACCGTGCAACACTGGCATTTCAACTTAGTCGTGCAAAAGACACCAACACGGCTGTGCTACCTAGCACGGTCGTGCTACCTAGCACGGCCGTGCTGCACCCTACACCCAACATATGGAAGAGAACAAACATAGCCGTGCAAAGGACAACATAGAGCTTGAAATGGGAAATGGAAAATCTTACCTGTCAGGCGCGAGCGTGGAGGAAAAGCTTTTCGTTTGCCGTTAACAACACAGTCGGTCCGCGCGAGAGATGGTGTGTCGGTGGAGGGTGGCTTTTGGAGAAGCAATAGCGACCTTGGCGGCGAGCTGGTCTATGGCAACGGCGGTGAGCTGGTGAGCTTTGGCAACAGCGGCGAGCTGGTGAGCTATGACCCGGCGAGACCTTGGCGGCGCTTTTGGCGGCGATTTAGTGAGCAACAACGGCGGCGACGACCCAAACGGCAAGCAGGTGATCGAGCGGTGAGCGACGAACGGCACCCTGGTGGCGGCGACCTTGGCGTCAGCCTTGGCGTCGGCCTTGGCGTCGGCGAGTGTGAGCGACAGTGAGAACGAGAGCCGACAGTGAGGTTAGGAGAGAGAATGTGAGAGTGGGGAGTGTGCGTTAGTGAGAGTGCGAGTGAGAGATTAAGGGTTTTAAGACTTCTCAGGTCGGTTAAGAAAAAAACCGACCCAACAGGTCCCTAATGTCGGCGTCTCTGCAGACGGTTATCTCAAATAACTGACCCGAGAGGGTCTTTGCTCGACACTTCTAGGGATGGTTTTTTAAAAAACCGACCCAAAAGGCTGGACTTCTAGGGACGGATGTCTCAGAAAACCGACCCGAAAGGGTCTTTGTGCGGAGACCTTTAGGGACGGCTAAGATGGAAAACTGACCCGAGAGAGTGCTCGCGGAAGCTTATAGGGACGGTTAAAGAGAATAACCGACCCAAGAGGGTATAGATCGACGCGCGAAAGGCAAAAATTAATTCTTTTTCTCCGCAGGAAGCATGTCGGGTCGATTTTTATATAAAACCGATGCTATGTTTATGTGTGCCGTGAATTTGATGATTTCGCGGGTCTTTTTCTAGCATCGATTAACCTTAAAAAACCGACCCAATAGCTAAAAGCGGTACCTAAATTTTTTCTAATGACTTGTTGCTTCGGTTTTAGCTTATTCGGTCAGTTTTTCTAATATAAGTGACGCTAACGGAAGTGATGTTAGAGACCAAAAATGTACTAGTGATACCTCATCTCTAAGGGGCATAAAAAGCATAATACAACCATGTAGGATATTTGCTTAGGGTGAAACACAACTCACATTGGATGTTGCCCTTTTCCTTGTTTCTTATACTACTTAGTTGTTATCTTTATTACATGTTCTTCATATTCCTTTTGAAAGTATATGATGTTCCAATGATAAGATCTAGCTGCTTGATCTGCATAGTCTGTGTTATCGGTTTTACTTGTTCATTTAGCTGAATATGCTCATCCTGTTAATAATGTTATTTTTATATTCATGTATATCTATGTTAACAATAGTTGTTGGCAGAGAGTTATATCTCTCACTGGGATGTTGGTCTCACCCCATGGGTTTCTACATCTTTTAGGTGGTCATGCATGATGTGGTAGAGATCGTGTAGTTGAGGAAGAGCAATAAGGAAATCAGTAGTTGTTGAAGGTTGGATATGCTGCTAGTGTTTTTTAGTAGAGTCCTATGTGTTATTCCTGTACTCTCAGGTCCTTGGGTGTGTTTTGTAGATGTTGTACATTGATATGAGGTTTTTGGAAGTATGCCATGGTTGCACATGTATGGCTTGTATATCTGAACAATGTTATCTTTCAGTAATATGTTTGTGGTAGGAAGGCCATTATGTAATGATGTTTATACATTGATGGTATGATATGTGATACAAGTGGCACAATTTTTGAACTTTGATGTATATGTTCATATCAGATCAGTTATAATTTACCCTATTTTGTGGTAATGTGGTTGTTAGTGATAATTCCACACTTTGTTTTGAGTAATCTCACTTTGTGGCAGTGGGTCATCATAGTCAGGTTGGTATCAGAGCTCTAGGTTTGCTGAGTCTATAGGGACATAGGACTAGGGTTTGTATCTATTCTTACATGTCTAGCATATCTGATTGTAGCTTTTGCTTATGCAGAAGAAGAAGAAGAAGATATGTCTAGAGAACATGAAGAACATGCTGAGAGAAGTGTTACTGCACCAAGAGGTGGTGCCAGGAGGCAGTCAAGAGTACATGGAGTGCTTGAAGTGCCTCATATTGCCACAGAAACTGTAACCAAACCCACCTTCCAGTCTATGTTTGAACAGTTTATGGATACGATTTTGCATATAGCGGATAGGGTTCCACATCTCAAGCAAGGGAAGTTGTTCCCAATCCCAAATCCCAGGGTTTTGGGAAGACCTTTGAGAGGTTGTGATGCGTTGAGAGCATTGGACTATGTAGGTACAGAGAACCTAGTAGATGTAGATATGTGTCTAACGTAGCTGGAGATGACCATTAAGATCCTCAATATCCCTAAATAAGATTAGGTGAAGCACACAGTGTATCTATTGAAGGGTAGTGACGATCATTAGTGGGTTAACGAGGAGGAGAAGAGGCCTGGGGTGATGAGTAGTTGGGAAGACTTTTGGCGGGAGTTTGTGAGCCGATACTTCCCTGAGACATACTTAGATGAGAAGATCTCACTGTTCAAGAAGATCCAGTAGGGATCTATGATGATCAATGAGTATGAGGCCAAGTTAATGGAGTTTTTGAGGTTTTTCCTGCACATGGATACAACAGATACAAAGAGGATCTGACGTTTTGCTAGGTTTGAGCACAACGTTGGCGAGAAGGTGTCAGCTTTGGAGAATAGAGAGAAGTTTGTTATGTTTGTGGAGTCTGTGAGAAGGATAGAGCGGTCGGAGATAGAGAAGTATGAAGCTAATGACAAGAAGAGGCCATCACAAATTTAGGGGCAATCTTCTGGAGGCTATAATAAGCCTAGGTTTTCAGCACCTTAGTCATAATAGAATTCAGTGGTTCAGTCTCAATGGTCACTGAGTAAGGGCGGAGGCTATAACTTTCTATCGGCAAGAGCTCACAATGTCCTATCAGCTGCAGTGATAGGGCCATCTAGGTTGTAGTTTGACATAAGGACCTATTGTAGATGTGGACAGCAGGGGCATCTGAGGATATTTTCCCCGGTGAAGGATGAGGAGGTGACACAATAGCCGAGATAGAGTCAACAAGGGTCACAATAGTGACAGTTCAACAATGGTGGAGGCATAGGATGTGGTCAGGCATCACAGGTAGGATCATCTAGGTAGGATAGTAGAGGACGGGGGTGACAACAAGTGACAACTTGATTCTACGCCATGAGTCAGCTAGAGGGAGTGGTCAATCTACGAGTTATGATAGGTCAGATGGAGTTATTTCATTCAGATTTGTCTTCTTCCTACTTTATATCTATTTTGGTTGACCCGAGTGCGACACACTCTTTTATCACTAGAGGTGATAGCTAGTTGTTGCTTGCCTATCAGTCATAGATCTGATAGTCTCCTTCTAGAATCCCCTTTGGTTGGTTCCGCCAAGTTGCTAGAGGTGTGTCCATCCTACGTTCTTTCTTTCTCGAGATGCATCATTCAAGTGGAGCTTATACCACTTGACATGCATGGATTCGATGTAATCCTTGGGATGATTACCTTGAAGAGGTACCAGGTGGTCTTGGACTATAGTTCTAAGATGGCAACGTGCTTTAGCGGTGATGTTTTGTGGGTCTTCCAAGGAGATAGGAAGATTCTTCTGACGTGTGTGGTGTCAACAACGACAACAGAGAGATTGATGAGGCAGTGTTGCAAAGCTTTCTTGGCATATGTGGTGGATACCAAGGTGACGAGTCCTAGTATCCAAGAGGTTCTAGTCATGCGTAAGTTTTAGGATGTGTTTTCTAATGAGTTTCCCAGTGTTCCCTCATCTCAAGAGATTGACTTTAAGATCAATTTGGTTCCTGGTAAACATCTGATAGCATAGACACCGTACAGGATGGCACCACTTGAGATGCATGAGTTGAAGAAGCAATTACAATAACTACTAGAGAAGGGCTTTATTACACCAAGCACTTCCCCTTGGGGTGCTCCCGTGTAGTTTGTGAAGAATAAGGACATATCTATGAGGTTGTACATTGATTACCGGCAATTGAATAAGGTGACAATCAAGAACTGATTGATCAGTTTAGTGGTGTTGTAGTGTTCCCTAAGATAGTTCGAAGGTCGGGATACCATCAATTGCAGATCAAGGTGAATGACATGCCCAATTCAGTGTTCAAGACTAGGTATGGTCACTATGAGTTTGTGGTTATGGCGTTTGGGATAACCAATGCACCGACAACGTCAATGGATCTGATGAATAGGGTGTTCAGGCCTTATCTTGACCAATTTGTAGTTGTGATCATCAACAACATCTTGATGTACTCCCGAGAAAACCAACAACATGAGAATTATCTATGATAGGTGTTGACCTTGTTGTGATACACAAGTTATACGCCAAGTTCAGCAAGTGTGAGTTCTGGCTGAAGGAGGTGTCTTTCATTGGGCACGTGATATCTGCTAGAGGAGTCTATGTAGACCCAAAAAAAGTGGAGTTTGTGTTAGAGTGGGAGCAGCCTAAGATACCTATGAAGGTTCGTAGTTTCCTCAACCTGGTAAGCTACTATAAGAGGTTTATCAAGAACTTCAATGTAGTGGCATTACCCCTAACAAAGCTGATGAGGAAAGGTGTACCATTTGTCTGGGATGATAGGTGTCAGTGTTCTTTCCAACTTTTGAACAAGGGAAGGGCTACATCATCTTCCATGATGCATCGAGGAATCTCTTGGGATGCATGTTGATGCAAGACAAGAATGTGGTTTCTTTTGCTTCAAGGTAGCTTAAGAAACACTAGAAGAATTATGTGATGTATGATTTGGAGCTTGCAACTATGATCCATACTTTGAATATTTGGAAACACTACCTTTATGGCAAGAAGTGTCAGATATTCACTGACCACAAGAACCTTCAGTACATCTTCTCGAAGCAGGAGTTGAACATGCAATAGAGACGTTTGATGGAATTGATCAAAGATTATGATTGCACTATAGACTACCATCCAGGGAAGGCAAACATGGTGGAAGATGCTTTGAGCAGGAAGTCTTTTTTATCATCATCTACAGATAAGGCACAATTGTGTTCTTTGTTGTTCCATAAGCAAGACATGTTGGTGTCTCTTCTCCAGATGAATGTGAAGATGGAAGTATCCTTGTTGGAAAGATTGCTAGCATAGTTGTAGGTGAAGCCTACATTTAGGCAGTAGATCAGAGATGCACAATGTGATAATAATGTGATACAAAAGTTCAACAAAAGTTTGGCAATGAGAAGTGTGCTGGATTCCATGAGTGAGAAGATGGGACAGAGTGTTACCACGGTAGAGCAGTGGTTCCATATGTTGATAAGGAAGTTAGTTCTAGAAGAAGCTCACTCTTTGATGTACACTATGCATCCAAGCAGTACCAAGATGTACTATAATCTAAATGATTTGTATTGGTGGTCTGGCCTGAAGCATGACGTGGCTGAGTTTGTGGCAAGGTGTCATGTATTCCAGCAGGTCAAGGCTGAGCATCAAAAGCCTGTATGGACTACTTATACCATAGTGGAAATGGGATCATATCATGATGGACTTTGTGGTTGGTCTTCCTAGGATAGCCAAAGGTCATGATTCCATTTTGGTGATAGTAGACAAGTTGACCAAGTCATCATACTTCCTTCCTATAAAGACAACATACATAGTTGAGAAATTAGCATAGGTGTATGTTGATGAGATGGTGCGTTTGTAGGATATTCCAGTGACGATAGTGCCCAATAGAGGTCCTCAGTTTTCTAGTCATTTTTGGGAATGCCTGCATACATCTATGGGGACACAGTTGAGGTTCAGTACGACGTTTCACCTACATACAGATGGATAGTCTAAGAGGATTATATAAACCTTCAAGGATCTATTGAGATCTTGTGTGCTACTATTTTTGGGCAGTTAATATGTACACCACGGTTTGATAGAGTTTTCCTAAAACAATAGCTATCATAGGAGTATTGACATGGAACTGTATGAGGCTTTGTATGGAAGACGTTGTAGATCTCTGTTGTGTTGGCATGAAATGGGAGAGTATCATCTTTTGGGTCCTGATCTTATACAACAATCGATAGAGAAAATCAAAATGATACAACAGTAGTTGAAGGTAGCCCAGGACAAGTAGAAGTCTAACGTTGATAATCATCGGAGGCCTTTGGAGTTCTAAGTGGGAGATAAGGTTTATCTTAAGGTCTCTCCTTGGAAATGAGTCATGAGGTTTGGTAAGAAGGGTAAGTTGTCTCCCAGGTATATGAGACCTTACCCTATGGTGACATGTGTTGGGAAGGTGGCTTATAGTTTGGAGTTACCTCTAGAGCTACATAAGTTGGATCCATTTTTTCATGTTTCCATGTTGAGGAAGTGTCACCCAGACACATAGTTGATGTCGCAGCCTATGGAGGTTGAGTTGGAGGAGGATGCATCGTATGTGAAGGGTCCTATTTTGATCCTTGATAGAAGGGTGAAGAAGTTGAAGTAGAAGGATATAGTGTTGGTTAAGGTTTTGTGTCATCATCGTGGTGTGGAGGAAGCCACATGGGAGTTGGAGAAGGAGATGCATAAGAAGTATCCATCTCTTTTCACATAGGATTTCCGGGGCAAAATCCATGTTAGGGGTTTGTGGTTGTAAGACCCCTAACATAGATTCGTGCTTGATCTTACCTGCTTTGCATAATAATATGCTTAAAACCATAATATAATCATGTGATATGCTTTAATAATATGTTACGTGCTTTTTCCTTTATTTTGGTCCAGTTTGCATAATGTTTGAGCTAGTTATGCTAGATGTGTGCTTGTTTTGGATCAAATTCCAATTTTCCCAAGTTGAGGGTTTATCTTGCAATTTTTCACATGTTGGATGTGCCACCTATGTTTTATCATCATGAGAGAGAGAATGGTGTTGTGGTGTGCCTTGTTGTACCTTGGATGTTGAGGGTGGCATCATGAGTGGATGTTTAGGGTTTGCTTTGGTGCTTGTGTAGATGGTTGACCTTGTTTGAGTGTTGACCCTTTGTGTTGGTTTTCAATGAACACCTTGATGTTTTCCTGGTTCTAACCTCTACTATCAAAGAGGTTTTGGGGTGTGCTTTTATTCTCTTTAATCGATGATTCCTTGAAACCCCCTCTTTGGTCGCAAAGAGACCTAGGGTTTTGATGTGTGTTTGGTCGCAGATGTTTCCTTCTACCAAAGAGCCTTGTGGGTTGTGTCCTCTTTGACTGATGGTCCTTTGGACTAAGAGAGGTCACTGATCTTCTTTGGTTTTAAAGACCCTTTTTGCATGTGCATGTTTAGTGTTTTCATGGGTGTTTTATGATGGACAAGTGGCATGTTTAGTTGGACACCTATCTTCCCTTATCTCTCTCCTATCCTTAGATATACATACCTCCCTCCTTCCATGCATATTATCCTTTTTCATCCTCTCTTTCTCTCCTCTTGCTTGTAGCTCATCCCTCTTTGGTGCTTGGATGAGAAGGATCTCAACCTTGGAGCAAGGTGGCCAAACCCTTGCATGTGGTGATCTAGGGTTGGAGCATCTTCCTTTATGAAACCTTTGGTGATCCTTGTGCTTGATAAGCAGTTTATCTTTCTTGATCTCATTTTTCTTGAAACCCTACCCTCTCTGTTTCTCCCCTTGGTCAAACCATGGTTCTCCATGGTGGTCTTGTTGATGAACTTCTCTCTAATAGAGGTTGAATCCATGGTTTTCCTTGGTAGTACCTATGTGAGATGGAGATCTCCTCTTTCCCCTTTCTTTTCAATTTAGGGTTTGTAACCTCTCTACTTTGTGCACCTTTAGATATTGGCTTTTCCTTATTCTCTTGAGGTGATCTTGCTTGGCTGAGGAGTTATCCAAACTTGTTGTTTCTTCTCTCTCTTGGACCTTCTTGACTTTTAGAGTTGATCTTCACCTCAAATCGGGTTATATAACTCTCTGATCTACTATTGTTGCACCCTAATCTTACATGAAAAGTTTATATTATCCCTAAAACATGATTATATGTTGCTTGATGATGATACCTTATTTAAGGGTTTATGATTCCTTAGTAATCTTGCATAGAATAGCTTTTTTTCCTAAACCCTAATTCTTGTTCTTGAGATTTAATTGATGGTGGAGGTACTACTTTCACAAGCACATGCTTAAATGTTGGTTTCTTATCATGGTTATGATTCTTCTCTCTTTTGGTGATGGAATGTTTAGATGCATGTGATGTTTTGGAACGCATGGTTTTCTACCTCTTATCATGGGTTGGTTTTCAAAGTTTTGATGATCGGTTTCTAGGTTTTTGGGATGGTGTTTTCCTTCATGAACCTATTTTCAAGTTTGAGTTATGTTTCATGATGCGGATCACCTTGTTGATATTGTGTTTGAGATGTTTCTCTCTCCTTTGATGGTTTCTAGTAACCCTTGTGTGCTCGATGATGTTTGGTTGCCTTTGGGTTACTAAGTGTGGTTCTCTTTGTGTGAGTCGAAGAGATGACCATGTTTCTTCGGTTGTTGAGATTTTTGTCTTGATTCCTTTGGTCACCATGTTTTGATTCATGAGTGTGTGATGGTTGAACTCCCCCTTCGGTCGATGAAGTGGTGAGGTGATCTTTGATCACTGAAGTACTATTTAGCCTAGTTTTCTTTGACCTAGGGTTTCCTTTGGTCGTTGGTGTGACTCCACTCTCTTCGATCGCAAGGGTGATTGTTTGTCTTTGACCATGTTGGTTGTTTCTATTTGGTCATAGAATATGGATGACCTTAGTTCTCTTCAACTGATGAGGTTTTCTAGACTCATGTTCTTATTGTAAGGTCAACCTAACAGTGATGTCAATGATTGCCTTAGAGTGTTCCAAGAATGTGGGAAGTAATGATATTTAGGGTTGATGTTAACGGCTATTTATAAACCTGAATTAGTTAATTATGAGAAACCCTAACCCTAATCTTGAATACATGGTGATAATGCTTACTTGCTTGAATGACTAGCATGTATTGAAGTATTTTATCTCTCCTACTTGTGTAACCCTAATGTTGTAGGTTGAATGAACCTCATAACTTGTGATTGCTATGTCACCTCTTATGTAACAAAGGGTGATGATTATGAGCCTTGATGAGGCATGATGAACTAATGATGTTCTTGCAGGGAACAATGTGAATCGTATGATGACCTTAATGATGGGTTTGTGCCTATTGTGAGGTGATATCCTATGATGATGTGATAAGGGATGGTGATAGAGGACAGCTAGGGTTGCGCCTCAGATGATTGGGTTTGTATACCTTGTTTACTAGTGGCGTGCCTATATACCAAGGAGGACTAGGTTGTTTTGTAGTTGGACTCTATATGCCACTGTAGTAGACTCAGACTGACCGAGGGTGGGAGATCATAGGATTACAACTTCTTAGATCTTGTATGACATTGATTTCAACTTAGCAGTGGTCAATTGGAGTATGACTGGTATACCTCATCTCCACGGGGCATGAAAGAAGTAATACAGCCGTGTAGTATATTTGCTTAGGGTTAAACACGAATCAATTTGGATGTTTCCCTTTGCCTTGTTTATTATATTGCTTAGTTGTTTTCTTTTGTACATGTTCTTGATATTCCTTCTAAAAGTATATGTTGTTCTACTAATCAGATGTAGCTGCTTAATCTGCTTAATCTATGTTATCAGTTTTACTTGTTCAATTTTCCGAATATGCTCATCCTATTAATAATGTACTTTCCTATTCGTGTATATCTATGTTAACAATAGTTTTTTGGTGGAGAGTTATATCTCTCATTGGGATGTTGGTCTCACCCCATGGGTTTCCACATCCTTTAGGTGGTCATGCACAATGTGGTAGAGATCATGCAATTGAGGAAGAGTTGTGAGGAGATCAGTAGCTATTGAAGGTTGGATATGCTACTAGTGTTTTTTAGTAGTGTCCTATGTGTCATCCCCGTACTCTCATGGCCTTGGGGGTATTTTGTAGATGTTGTACATCAATACAAGGTTTTTGTCAGTATGCCATGGTTGCACGTGAATGGCTTGTATACGTGAATAGGTTATCTTCTGTAACATGTTTGTGGTAGGAAGGCCACTATATAGTGATGTTTATACCTTTATGGCACGATATGTGACACATGTGGCATGGGCTGTGAACTCTAATGTATGTCATGACCCACCATCACAGAGAAGTGAGATTACTCAAAACAAAGCATAAAATTAACATTGAACATCCATATTACTAGAAAATATAGTAAATTAAAACTGATTTTATATATAACCACAAAAGCGAAGAATATTACGTTGAACTCCAGAAATCGTGCCACTTGTATCACATATCATACCATAAAGGTATACACTTAACTTTACAATGGCCATCATGCCACAAACCTGAAACCTGTTACAGAGATAATAAAATATGTAAGTACAACCTGATCTTGTATGGCACTGATTTTGACTTAGTAGTGGTCAGTTGGAGTATGAGTGGTATACCTCATCTTCTCAGGGCATAATAAAATACATAAATACAGCCGTGTAGTGTAATTTCATAGGGACAAATGCGGATAACATTGGTTGAATCCTTGCCTTGCTTTTGTATAGTTTAGTTGATAAATGACATACATGTTCTTCATATTCCTTTTTAGAATATAACTTGATCTAATGTTCTGTAGTAGCTTCCTAGTCTTGCCTAATCTGCTTTATCTGTTGATTACATATCATATAGTTGAATCTTCTCAACCTGATTAGTATGCTATATGCTGCTTAGCTTATCTGTGCTTTTAATAGACATTGGCAGAGAGTTATATCTCTTGTTGGGACATTTGGTCTCACCCTGTGGGTTTCCACATCTTTTAGGTGGTCGTGCACGACGAGGTGGAGATTGTGCAGTAGAGGAAGAGCAGCAAGAGCAGTAGTTGATAAGCTCACTGATGTGACTCAGTATATACTTTTATAAGATTAGATGTAGGCCATACCTTAGCAGGAGTGCAACATTGGGTCGTAGCTCAGTTTCACTAGCATTTTTCCTATATACCAAGGTAGGCTAGGCTGTTTTGCAGATGAATCATATGTTATGTGACTGTGGTGTTTCTCTCATGCTGACCGAGAGGTGTGGGGAAGCTATGGATTTTGTCTCTTCCATTGACCTTGTATGACACTGATTTCGACTTAGCAGTGATTAGTTGGAGTGTGAGTGGTATACCTCATCTCCTCAGGGCATAATAAAATATGTAAGTACAACCATGTGTATAATTGCATAGGGACAAGTGCAAATAACATTGGTTGAAGCATTGCCTTGCTTTTGTATAGTTCATTTGATAAATGACATACATGTTCTTCATATTCATTTTTAGAATATAACTTGATCTATTGTTCTGTGGTAGCTGCCTAGTTTTTCTTAATCTACTTTATATGTTGATTATATATCATTTAGTTGAATCTGCTCAACCTGATTAGTATGCTATCTGTTGCTTAGCTTATCTATGCTTTTAATAGATGTTGACAGAGAGTTATATCTCTCGCTAGGACGTTGGACTCACCCCATGGGTTTCCACATCTTTTAGGTGGTCGTACACGATGAGGTGGAGATCGTGCTGCAAAGGGAGAGCAGAAAGAGAAGTAGGTGATAAGGTCAGATGTGTTGCTAATATTTTGGTGTAGAGTCCTAGAGTCATCCATGTACACTCATGTCTTGGGGTGTTTTTGATGTGTTTTGTGGAGGTGTTACTAATACAAGGCTTTTGTCTTGTGTGCTTGTTGTTGCATATATAGAGCATATGTACATATATCTATATGCAGAACAAATATCTTATGTAACAGGTTAATGACATGAATTTTTTTTAATAGCCATGATGTAAGCACTTTTATATGTTTTATGCGATCCAGGTGTCCTGTTGTGGACTTATATGTGAAAGTTTTCAGCTTATGATATTTTTATGAAATCAATTAAAATTTCATGTGTTTTTTGAGAATCTACTTGCTTAGTGTTAATGTCGTGTTGGTTTTGAGTTATCTCACTTTGTGTGGCGTTGGGCATCACAGTTGGTTGGTATCAGAGCTTTAGGTTTGATGAGTCTACAGGGACCTAGGACTAGGGTTTGAGTCTGTTCTAGTGTCCTCCAGTCTATCTTACAGTGACTTCTGCTTGTGCAGTAGAAGAATAAGAGTAGAAAAGATGGCTGGAGAACACAAAGAGCATGTTGCCGAGAGTGGTGTTGTTGCACCATGTGGAGGTGCAAGGAGGCAGGATGTTGAGGAGAGGGCACCTGATGCTCCCCAGTTTGATCAGGTCATGTTGGAAACCCCTACCTTTCACTCTTTGTTTGGGCAGTTTATGGCAACAATGACACATATGGCGGACAGAATGCTCGTTCCTCAAATGAGAACAGTAGTCCCCAATGTGGAATCTCCGGTCTTGGGAAAGACTTTTGAATAGTTAAGGTGTGTTGGAGCTATCGAGTATGTTGGTACAACTAATCCAATAGATGGAGATCTATGGTTGAAGGAGTTAGAGAAGGCCTTCAAGATCCTCAACATTCCCAAAGAAAATAAGGTGAGGCATGCACTATACTTTTTGAATGTGGGTGTTGGCCATTTGTGGGCCATAGAAGAGGAGAAAAGGCTAGGTTTTGTGATCGGTTGGGAGGGGTTTTGACATGAGCTCATCAATCGATACTTTCCTTAGACATGCCTTGATGAGAAGATTAGCTAGCTTGAAAGGATCTAGGACGGATCCATGTTGCTCAACAAGTATGAGGAAAGGTTTATGGAGTTGTTGAGGTTTTATCCTCGCATGGCTACTACAGATCAGGAGAGAATCAGACGATTTGAGAAGGGGTTGAGGCTTCATTTAGCAAAGTGATTATTTTAACCACGGTCATGCATCCAAGATGAGCCACCACGAATATTTGGTCAGGTAGATAATTTGAGTTGGGTAACCATAGGGAGTGTGAAAAGTATGTAAAAATTTATCGGTTGTCAATCTGGTGTTTCAGGACTACTATTTTTGGCTACCTACAGTTGACTTTTAGTTTTCTACCGCCACCATATCTGAATTAATCACATTATCAAATGTTGCCTGAGTGCAGAGTTGACAATGTCGGTAGCATCCTTAGAGAATAGAGAGTGTTTTTCCACATTTTTGGAGTTAGTTAGGAGGATAGAGAGATCTGTAGAGGAGAAGTGTGAGAAAGGTGCTAAGAAGAGACCGACACAGTACCAAGAATAGTCGTCAGGTGGATTTGAGGAGCCTTGGTTCTCATCACTGCCAGCACATTAGAGGTCTAGTGCACCGATACAGTGGTCACCAAGTAAGGGTAGAAGCCATAGTTTCCCACCTTCTGGAGCCTATATCACAACATCAGTATCAATGATGAGGCCGTCTAGGCCACAATATAAAACCAGGACTTGCCATAAGTGTGGACAAGTTGGTCATCTGGGGCAGGAGTGTCCAGTGAAAGGTGGTGAGGTGACACAATAGATAAGGCAGGGTCAACAGGGCTCATAGAGACAATAGTTTAGCAGTGGTAGAGGATGCAGACGTGGACATGCGTCGTAGGTTGGTTCCTCTGGATAATAGATGACTAGGCTTTACACCTTGAGTCAACCAGAAGGAGAGGTCAACCTTTGAGTAGAGATAGGTCAGATGAAGTTAATTCATTCTGATATGTCTTCATCTATTTTATATCTATTTTGGTTGACCCGAGTGGGATCTTGAGGAAGAGATGTACAGGTAATACCCGACTATTTTCTCTTTGGATTTCAGGGTTGAAATCCCAATTAGGGATTTATGGCTTGTAAGACCCCTGACCTGGGTTTTGGGATAACCCTATTTTCTTTGGCTTTATGATGTTCTTAGAGCCTTTCTCTAATCATTTGAGATGATCTTATAGCTTTTGAAGAGCTTAGGTTTCCCATTTGAGCTTGTTTGGATGATGTTTGTGCCTTGTCTGCTAGTTTTGGTGCAAACTGCAATGTACCAAAAGTAAGGGTTTAATGTGAAATTTGTCACCTATAGAGTGTTCCTTCTCTTTCTTGACATCATCTCGAGGAGAGAGAAATAAGGGGGTGCCTTTTTTATCCTTAGTTGAGTGGTGGCACCCTTAGTGGTGATTAGGGTTTTCTAAGGTTTGGTGTGTCGTGACCTTTGTGTACCTTGTGGGTTGTCTCGATGTAGGTCATGACCTAGGGTGAGTTTTGTTGGTGTTGTGGTCAAGACACCTTTCATAGGTGTGGTGGTCATAACTAAGATGGTCTTGGTTCAAGACAAGTTGCTTTTGTGTAGGGTGTATCGACCTAGGGTGTTTTTGACCTAGTGTTGCTTGGTGCTTTGTCGCGGCCATGGATGGTGTTCCATGGTGGGTCACAATCGCGACCATGTTGGGTGACCCAAGTGGTTGAGACCCAACCTAGAGTGTATCACCATCTCATGCATGTATGTCTAATGTGGTTGCATGTTAGTTTCTTGGGTGGACAAGTGTCATAGTGGATCCCTACCTTGTTGACACCTTATCTTTCACCCTACTTCTCTCCTCCTTTGCTATATAACCCCTTATCTCTCCATGAAAGTGACCCCTTTCATCCTTCCTTCTTCCTCCTTCCTTTCTTGGTTGTCCTTGGAGCCTTGAGGAGAGGTCTATTTTGGAGCTCTTAGAGGATGGGCTTTCCTTGCATGTGGTTCTTGTGATGATCCTTGATCATCTTCAAGCCTAGTAAGTTCATACCTTTCTTTTACAACATTCTCCTTGGATCCTCTATCCCATATTCTTCTCCTTACTTGGCCTTAGATTATGTTTTGACATGGCAGTCGTTCTTTAGAAGAGAACTCCTCATCACAAGGGTAATAGGCCATGTTTTGACAAGACGACAACCAAGTGAGAGGGAGTTTCTCCTCTCTTTTCTCCCTCTTTCTTTGGTTTGTCCTAGGGTTCCTTCTTTCCCTTTTCTTGAGAAATCTTTGACCTTGGTGTCTTCTTCTTCTTGAGGTTCTCTTGAGGCCTAATGTGGAGCCTTTAGTGGAGCTTCAACATCCTTGGTGATCGTGTTCTTGGAGGTATCATCCTTGGAGTGATCTTCCTTAAGGCGGGTTATATAACTCTTAACCTTCTCTATTAATGCACTTTGCATATATAAATTTTGATGTTTCCTCTCTCTAAAATGTTCCCTTAACATGCTAGTGGATTATTCTAAGCCCTAGGAGTTGATTGATGTTAAAGCCATGCTTGGTTTAAAATAATCTGAAACCCTAGTTTTTGATACCCAATTTTGGTGATTATGGTGTAATGGTGGCCAAGTTTCCCCTATCTCTTAATCTTGGTTTTGATCACATGCATGATGGATGAGTGTCTTGTGAAGTTAGATTCTATTTTGATGGTGTCAAGCATTATTTTCTCTCTCTTACACAAGGGTCTTTCATGATGCTTTCATGTTTCACATATTAGGGTTTTGGTGACCGCTTTTCATGAGGTTTCTCCTCTACGTTGATGATGGATTTCTTAGGTACGATTTTCTATTTTGTCCTAAGAGACCTCCTATTTTGATCATGGTCAATATCTAGTTTGGTGTTGTTCTCTTTCCTTGGTGGTAGCTTGACATAAGTGGTTGTTATACCTTGTTCTGTCTTGGGTCGCCACACTTTGGCTTTGGGTGGAGACAGCTGACCTTGTGGAGGTTGTGACATCCTTCTCTTTGATGGTCGGGCCACCTATTCCCTAGTGGGTCAAGACACATCCTTGGTTCTGGTCGAGATGTTTCCTTCTTTCTTGAGTTCATGACATGTTAGTCTCGTTGATGGTTCGATCTTTGGCAGGTTGGTTTTGGGTCAAGATGGGTCTTCTCTTTGGTATGTCGCGGTTGCGACATCATGGCTGGTCATGACTCATGGTCTATTTCGTGTGAGATGCCCTAGTTGTGTGTCATTTAATCTTCCTTGAAATGGTAGGACCTGGCTTCCATTTCAGATGAATGCTTTCTCTTATGTTGAGGGCGACCCTTGCCCTCGTCACAGTCAGGAAATATGCATAGGGGTGGTGATCGTGACATGTGTATAGGGTTGGTGGTTGCGACATGTTCATATTTTTGTGGTCGCGACCCATGTGGAGTGGATGGTCACAACCCATGTGTGATGGGTGGTTCTGACATATGGGTAATGTATGGTTAAGAAACATAGTTAATACATGTTTATGAGTTATGAACAAACCATGCATGGTGTTGTTTGGTTGTATGCTTAATCAACTATATTCATAATCCTTAACCTTAATGCGCTCCAAGAATGTGAGAGGTGACACAATTAGGGTTTAGTTTTATAATCATGTTGTATATCATGATCGTCTAAGAATGGAACCCTAACCCTAACTCAGGGACAATTGCTGGGTTTTCTTCTTTCCCTTAGAATGACTATGATGTTATCTATCTCTTGGTTATGAATCCCTAACGTTGCATGTGATATGATATTGAATGTCATAGATAGTGTATGATATGTTAAATATGATATGACACAAGTCGAATAAGCCTAGATGAGGCATGATGAGATACTTGTGATGCATGATTGATGTGAATGGGTTAATAACCTGGAAAGGACCTTGTGCATGATTTGAGGTGATAACCTCTAGAGCTGTGATTGACGGATTGACATCCCACAATGATGTGACTTTGTTTATAACCTTGTGTGGTTGTGTGATATTGATGATGGCCTTGTCATTGGAAGTGCTACAGTGCTATGTGATGATGTGACAAGTTCACACGTTATACATTTTATATCTTCAGAAGTTGTATTATACCCTTATTATTATAGAGTTTGTTATGGATTTATACGTTGTGACTTGATTGATGCTAAAAGATATCTAATTGGCTTAATTAATCAAGTAAAACCTAATCATGTAGGTGCCTTGTTCCATAGATCCATTCTAATGTAATTCTTAGTGTTGGATGGTGAAATGAGTTCTCCTTTAGTGGAAAGCTTAGAGTCATATAATGTTGAGTATATGCATTCACATGATTGTTTGTGGGCCATACCCTAGTAGGAGTCCGGTTATGGGCCTTAGCTCAGTAATCGTAGCTCATTTTCATTAGTGTTGGGCCTATATGCCAAGGCAGGCTAGGCTATTTTGAATATGACTCATATATTATGTCATTGTGGTGTTTCTCTCGTGCTGATCGGGAGGTGTTGGGAGGTCATGGATTCTGACTCTTCCATTTACCTTGTATGGCACTGATTTTGACTTAGTAGTGGTCACTTGGAGTATGAGTGTCATATCTCATCTCCTCAGGGCATATTAAAATACTTAAGTACAGACGTGTAGTGTAATTGCATAGGGAAAAATGTGAATAGCATTGGTTGAATCCTTGCCTTGCTTTTGTATAGTTCATTTGATAAATGACATACATGTTCTTCATATTCCTTTTTAGAATATAACTTGATCAACTATTCTGTGGTAGCTGCCTAGTCTTGCCTAATCTGCTTTATCTACTGATTACATATCATTTAGTTGAATTTGCTTAACCTAATTAGTATGTTCTTTTCTACTTAGCTTATCTATGCTTTTAATAGATGTTGGTAGAGAGTTATATCTCGCAATGGGACATTTGATCTCACCATGTGGGTTTCCACATCTTTTAGGTGGCCATGCACGACAAGGTGGAGATTGTGCAGCAAAGGAAGAGCAGCAAGAGTAGTAGTTGATAAGGTCGGGTGGGCTGCTAGTCTTTTGGTGTAGAGTCATTGAGTCGTCCCTATACAATTAGTTCTTGGGGATGTTTTTGATGTGTTTTGTGGAGGTGTTACTAATACGAGGCTTTTGGCTTGTGTGCTTGTTGTTGCACATATAGATCATTTGTACACATATGTATATGTGGAACAAATTTCTTATTTAACAAGTTAATGATGTGATTAGCCATGATGTAAGCATTTTATATGTGTTTTCTGATCTAGGTGTCCTATTGTGGACTTATATGTGAAAGTTTTTAGCTCATGGTACTTTTATGAAATTATTTTAAATTTCTGTGTTTTCTGGTAATCTGCTTGCTTAGTGTTAATGTCATGTTGGTTTTGAGTAATCTCACTTTGTGTGGCATGGGGCATCACACTAAGCCTCTTCCAGGTCATAAGACCCAAACACATAGTCCCTGCATAGCATCATTGTCTCATCATGCCTCATAAAGGCTTATAATCATCACCCTGAGTGACATCAGAGATACCCTAGCAACCACAAGCTATGATGTTCATTCAACCTGCAACATTAGGGTTACACAAATAGTAGAGAGAATACATCATTATATGATAATCACTTCAAGAAACATAAGTGTTACATCTTGTACTCATAATTAGGGTTATGGTTTCTCATAGATAGTTGATTAGGGTTTCCATAACAATTCAACATCAAACCCTAGGTAAATCACTTCCCACCTTCTTAGAGTATATTAGTTAAGCATCATCACATGTGTAGTGACCAACCCCAGGTAGCGAGCACTAGGGTTACCCCATGTGTAGCGTCCACTAGGGTTACACCATGGGTAACGACCATAAAAACCATGCAAACATAGCGACCATACATGACTTCAACACATGTAGCAACCACGTGGTACTACCATCACTATCGATTAAACCAAAGCAACACCTCAACAGGTAGCCACCAAATAGCTCAAACAAACTTAGTGCCCACCCTGTTTAGGGTTAGGATTTGTTGTGACCAAACCAAACCATCTGATGTAGAGACCATCCTCAACACCTTAGCCATTGTGACCGCAACAAGACTCACCCAAACGTAGAGACCTCATGAGGGTAATCAATATGTAGCAACCACCATGGATCAAGGTGTAACAACCATCACCCGACAACAACCCTAGCGTCTGCAACAAACACAAAGTGTAGTAACCAAGGTGATTAGGGTTAGGATTATTACAACCAATCAAACCAAAATCACAACACCCACTATGGATTTTAGTCACCACTTGAAACATGAGGAACATGGCGATCAAAACAAAAGTATAATATCAGGTAAATCGAAGTGTCACCAAGGTATAACTCCATGAAGATGATGATCATCAAAACCCTAAAATAGGCATCACAAGGATCAAAATGGAAAACCATGGTATGCGAAAGGAAACCAAGCATCAAATGCATGCAAACACGAACCAAAACTCCATCTTCCACATGATATCCAAACCAAAATCATGGTGATAAAACCAATGATCAAGATGTTGTATGCCAGCCTAGTAACTCCACCATCCATACATCTTGGGTACAAGAATTAGGGTTTAGGAGAAAGAGAAATATATACAAGAGTACTTCATAATATTAAACCCTAAAACAAGATATCATCATCTAGTAACTTATGATCACGTTTTAGAGATGAATTAGTAACATGTAACAAGATAGCATGCAACAATAGTATAGGAGAGAGTTATATAACCCGCCTTGAGGTGAAGACCAACTCCAAAAGCCAAGAAGATCTAAGAGAGAGAAGAAACACCAAGCTTGGATCAAATCAAACTCCAAGTAAGATCGCCTCAAGAGAAGAAGAGCAAACTGAGGTCAAAGGAAGCTCAAAAGAGATAGGGTAAAAATCCTAGGCTAAAAAATAAAGAGAAAGAGGAGATCTTCGTCTCATTGAAGTACTACCATGGAGAACCATGGATTCAACCTCTGTTGGAGGGATTTCCTCAAGAAAGTCGCCATGGAGAACCATAGTCTAGATGAGAGAAGAAAGAGAGAGGTAGGGTTCAAGAAAAAAGGAGATCAAAGAAGATAAACCACTTACCAAGATCAAGGATCACCAAGAAATACCACAAGGGAGATGATCAAACCCTAGATCACCACATGCAAGAGCTCAACCTCTTTCATGTAAGAGCTCAGCCTCCTTCTTCAAGCTGTAGCACCTCCACTTGCACCACCAAGCATAAGGGTCGACTCCAAGCAAGAAGAAAGAAACAAGAGCGCTAAAAGGGTTAGTTTCATGTGAAAGAAGGGGTATCAATA
Organism: Alisma plantago-aquatica; assembly: GCA_963693085.1. NCBI lineage: Eukaryota > Viridiplantae > Streptophyta > Magnoliopsida > Alismatales > Alismataceae > Alisma > Alisma plantago-aquatica. The sequence goes on from OY856410.1 coordinate 3,607,870, forward strand.
CCCAAGGATAGGAGAAAGATGAGAGATATGATGTGTCAAGATACTAAAGCCACTCAAGAGACTTGTCCCTCAAACACCTCGACCATGCAACCACTCACAACAAGCATGCAAGAAGGATCGTTAAAACCTAGGTAGTGTAGCAACCACTTAGGTCCATTACACCCTTTCAGTAGAAACAAAACCAAGTACCAAAATGGTAGAGACCGCTACCCATGTCAACCAATGCAACTTGTCACTACAACATCAACACAAGCAAAACCTAGTGACCAAGACCAAGAGAAAAACTCATGGGTCGCTACAAAAGTCAACTCAAGAGAAGCACTTTGGTTGCAACACTTCACAAAACACATGGTCGCTACATGGATCAACATCAACGTGGTCGACACCACCATCAACTCAAGCATCCATGCAAACCCTAGCATCAACACACATGATGCTACGTCATCAACCAAGGTCCAACAAGGTGCCTTAAGGCATCATTCTCTCTCTCTCATGATGCCAAAAATAAGAGGCACATCCAACATGTAACAAATTTCAAGATAAACCCTCAACATGGGTACATTGCAACTTGGTCCAAAACAAGCACACATAAAGCATAACTAGCTCAAACATCAACCAAATAGGACCAAACTAAAAACATAAATGAGACGATTGAATCACGAAAATGAGATCAACGAATGCAGAAGCGATTAACTAGCAGTGGAATTATTAAAAATCACTAAATTTTAATACTTTTTGGAAAGAGATCTTTAAGTAATAAAACCCTTTCATAAGGAAACAAGATCAATTGTTTACAACAAGATTTGTCATTACATCTTTGTAAGATCACATCTCGAGTGATTACATACATCAATTGCCATGTTATTTGTGCAAGGCAAGATACAAAAATATCAAGGCATTAAGCCAGAAACCTCAGATCTACTGACTCCTAGGACATGAGAGTACAGAGACGACACATAGGACATACTATCTACAAGACGTGACAGACAGTATCTCCACCTGAGATTCACTGCTGTCCCTGATATTGCTGCTCACCCTCAGATGGGTTCCTTCGTCCTCGGCGACCACCTAAAAAGTCGAATCCCACGGGGGTGAGACAATTGAATAATTGTCCCAGCGAGAGTTATAACTCTCTGCCAGACGCTTTGTTATTGCAATAAAGGAATAACAATAAGCAGTATAACTTTAACATTTAGCAGCAGATTTATCATTAAGTAAGGCAACATTTATTTAAGCAATCATTTCAATTATACTTTAATTGAATATCAAAGCATATCTCAATAAGGAAGATGAAGAACATCTATACTAGTATTTGACTAGAACATCATAAACAATGTATTATCAATCATTGTTTCTCGTAGTTCAACCTAAGCAGTTATGCTACACGGCTGATTATGTTTTTCAAACATTATTATGCCCTGCGGAGATGAGGTATACCGCTCATACTCCAACCGACCATTACAAAATCGCATCGGTACCTGATTACACCAAATTTTTTGATATTTTAGACTATTTTCTATTATCAAAACTGCCATTTTTAGCTATTTTCCTCTCTTTTGTATGCACTTTCGCCATAATTGGCCAAGCAATGCTCTTAATCCAATTTTCCTATCTTTTGCAAAGTTTTCCTCATTTTTGGGCAATAAGGCCGCTCCAGCCCATGAATAAGTTCAAGCCTGTCTCAGCCTCCCTGACGCCCGATACAACCCCTTCCCGACAGGGGTTGGGTGACACAAAGACGCTCGACAAAGAGGTACCACGCGAGAAGAAGCTGACGGACGACACGCCTTCTACCCGACAGGGAGCCCGGCTCGCCCTGACAACCCAGTTTGTCGGGCGACACAACCACCCACCGACAGGCGCGCCGCCCGTCACGTGATCGATAGCAGACACCTCTGCGCCGAGCTATACATGTATCGGCCGTCCATCGACCGACGCTTAAGGGGGCCATGTGGTGCTTCTAGCACCATAACTCCTCCCGGCCAGCTGACTATAAATAGCAGCTATAGGGAGCCGAAAAGACAGCTAAGAGTTTTAGAATTCAGACAGTTGGGAGTTGAGCTATCTTCTGAGGAGTCTGCGAGAGCATACGTGTCGTGCCCCAGTGCTTATCTCAGGTGACACTAGGTGAGCTTCTTCTCATCCCGAGAGGGAGGGGACAATTCACTTAGGACCGTCCTGGGCGACACTGCGGGCCGATATCGACCGACGTAGATGAGCGACACAAGTGCCCGACATCAGCAATGCGTAGCTCTTAGCCCGACACGATATCAAAACGATACACTTATCTTGTCGACCGTGACACCCGAGAGGGTGTGCCGCCCGACATGAGCGTATCGGCTAGGGTCCTTGAGCGATACGGTCGATAGTCGGTGCGTGCCGCCCGACACCTCTGTATCGGGCTAGGCGTCTGACCGATATCGGGCAAGAGAGATACAACACCCTGTCATCTTTCTACATCAAGGAGGCAACACCTATCTTTACTTTATGTCATTTAATTCCTTACTTATGCATTGTAATTAAGACCCTTTATTTGTCTATGGAAATAGAAGATGCTTAATTACTTGTTGCTCTATGCTTGGTGCACAATGTTGGATGACTGCTATGTTTAATATCTGAACTCTAGCTTGCATGTTTGGATCGCGTTTTGCTTAGCTAACGAATCGTGTTTTCCCGTCGCAACAACTTCGAGAGTTGTGTTGTGGCTCTAGTGTTTGGTCTAATTCTGGAGTACGAGAGTGCCTAGAATGGAGTTTCTTTAGTGACCTTTCCACTCTAATTTTAGTCAAGTGACCTCGACAGGGGCGCTGATGCCTTGTTAGAGGTACCCGCTTTGAGAGGAGGGGTACAGGACTGGTTCTACCGCCGCTTGTTTTACCAGAGTTTTATCCTTCGTACCTCGCTTTAGCTCGAGCAATATCTTTCTGTTTCTGTTGCATGATAACCCCTAAAAACTGCTAAATGACTAAAACCTTAAATCTTTCTAGTAGCTCCAGTTGGAGATAGTTTTCTTCATTTTATTTGTGACATCTTATTGCTTCCCTTTTGGGAATTTATCTCTCTTTATACCTACCAGAGTGTAGCGTGTCGATTCTGTGTTTTCAACACTACCCCCCTTGTCCTTGTGTTCGACCCTGTATATCTACTTCGACCCTGTAAACAAAGTTGTGGGGGCCTAGAAGGATTCGAGTTTATAAATGTAAAAGCTCGACTACCTCAAATCTGCCTCCAATTTTAGGACGCGCGATTTAGGCCGGTCAACTTTTTGGCGCCGTTGCCGGGGACAAGGCAAAAACGGTACTATTTACGAATTCGAATCCACTAACTAGACTCTTGTGCCTCAAGCTTAGCAATGATCTTGACAACACTCCTTTTCTCCTTTACTATTATTCTTTGTTCGAAATTAATAGATCTATCTTCTAAACTTGATTTCTCGTGTCATCTCAGGAACCTTAAAGAACGGTGACCTATTCCTTCCAGACCTGACGCCATGTCTCATTGTGAGCAATCTCCGTTTGAAGGTGAATGTCAAGGCCGAGATGAGATATCACACTAGCCCAGCCTAGTTGGCCAGTTGCATGCTTTCATAAAAAGACAAGACTCTATCATCAACCGGCTGGTGCAGGGTGCACTTCCCAGCCATGGAGCTCAGGATTCCATGCAACACCAGATGGCAAGTTTGCGGATGCGCCAATGGGAGGTCGATCAACGATTGGCCCAGATGGCGGCTCTGATAAAGAACCCTACGGGAAAGATACTCTCATATCCGGAAACTTCCAGAATGGCGGTACTGAGGTCTACAAAGACGGTGGAGTGCACAGCTGATGCCGAACCAAAACCGGAACTGAGGTCGGAGAGTATCATTCCAGTAGAGGACGAAGGTGGACAAGCAGAAGCTCAAGAGCTTGCATGGAAGCCTTCCGATGAGCTACCTGGTGGGAGGAATTCTTATGCTACAAGGCTGCCGTTCCCGCATAGGCTGATCAAGGCAAATCTGAAAAGGCGTCACGAAAGGTTCATGGACTCGATCAGGAAACTGCATCTTGAAGTCTCCTTCCTTGACGCATTGGAAGAGATGCCTATGTATGCCAAGTTCCTCAAGGACCTTATCACAAAGAAGAGAAGGGGAGGAAGGACAGAGACAGTGTACCTAGCTTCTGCCTCCTCCACCTTCTTGAAGCCCGACACGCCAAATAAGAGAAGGGATCCCGGAGCCTTCACAATCCCATTCGCCATCGGAGACAACGTCGAGCGCAAGGGCCTAGCAGACTTGGGGGATAGCATAAGCCTCATGCCCCTAAGTTTCACACAAAGGGTGGGTTTGACCGACATGGTTCGAATTAACATGCGGATTGAACTGGCAGATCACACCTTTAAGAGACCCGTTGGCATTGTTGAAGATGTGTCGATCAGGGTTGGTGACTTCTTCATCCCTTACGATATAGTCGTCATCGACACATCTGAAGACCCCCGTTGCCCGATCATCTTTGGTCGCCCCTTCTTGGTGACAGGGAGAGCGCTGATTGATGTTTCCAAGGGGACGATCACCTTAAGGGTCGGAAATGACCATATCGACTTCAAGCTGAAAGAGATCATGAAGAGCCCGTCCCTATCTGAATCAGCATGTTTCGCAGATAGCTACAATAAATTCTGTGAGGAAGTAGAGGAAGAAATCCAGACAGTAGACCCCCTCTTGAGGGCTATAAACTGTCAAGATCCGGTCCTCGAAGATCCTGAGGTGGCGAAGCACCTCAACCTTTTCAACCTTTCTGACGAAGATTTGCAAGAAGAGGATATAGTGGTGGAGTCTGCGCAGTATGCCTCTCTAGAGGAGGAGCCTCAGGAGAAGGCACCCAGACCAAAGCCAGAGTTAAAAGTGTTGCCCAAAGGCCTGAAGTACGAGTTCTTAGATGAAAAGCACAGAAACCCCATCATCGTAAACGCCGATCTTTCAAGCAACCAGCTGGACCGACTCCTTGAGTTAAGGATCCACAGGAAGGCTATAGGATATTCAGTAGATGATATCAAAGGGCTTAGCCCTGCCCTGTGCATGCATCACATCAACTTGGATGAATCTGCCAAGCCTCTAGCTCAACCCCAGAGGAAGCTGAACCAGATGCTCAAGGAGGTCGTCAAGAAAGAGGTAATAAACCTTAGGGATGCAGGGATCATTTACCCAATCAGCGATAGCAATTGGGTAAGTCTGATCCATGTAGTACCCAAAAAGGGAGGAATGACAGTGGTTAAGGGTGAGAAGGGCAATGAGGTGGCAGTAAGGACCGTCACCGGCTGGCAGATGTGCATAGATTACCGAAAGATAAATCAGGCTACAAAGAAGGATCATTTTCCACTACCTTTTATTGACCAAGTTCTCGAAAGGTTAGCGCATCACGATTTCTTTTGTTTTCTTGATGGCTTTTCAGGTTTTTACCAGGTACCCATCTTGCCCGACGATCAAGAGAAAACAACGTTCACCAGCCTTTACGGCACTTATGCCTTCCGAAGGATGCCCTTCGGACTCTGCAACGCCCCCGCAACCTTTCAGCGATGCATGATATCGATGTTCTCAGATTTTCTAGAAGACATCGTAGAAGTTTTCATGGACGGATTTTCCGTCTATGGGAAGGACTTCAATGGCTGTCTGAAGAATCTATCATTGGTCCTTCAAAGGTGCGGGGAGAACAGCCTAGTTCTAAACTGGGAGAAGTGCCATTTTATGGTGCGGGAGGGCATCGTTCTCAGGCATAAGATCTTGAAGCATGGGATCGAGGTGGACGCAAGCAAGGTTGAAGCAATATCCAAGCTTCCTCCACCGAGATCCATGACGGGGGTGTGAAGCTTCCTCAGGCACGCGGGATATTACCGAAGATTCATCAAAGACTTCTCAAAGATTTACAAACTGCTGTCCAATCTTCTGGTAAAAGACGTTGAATTTGTTTTCTCTAACGATTGTCTAAGTGCTTTTCAGGCCCTTAAAAATGCTTTAATATCACCACCTATCCTTCAAGTGCCAGAATGGGGTTTACCTTTTGAGCTAATGTGTGACGCAAGCGACTACGTGGTTGGGGCAGTCCGGGGGCAAAAGAAAGACAAAAAGAACCATGTGATTTGCTACGCTAGTCGCACATTGGACGAGGCTCAAGTAAAATACACAACAACTGAGAAGGAGATGCTCGCGATCATCTTTGCGTTTGATAAATTCAGGTTGTATCTCATTGGAGCCAAGGTCAAGGTATATACAGATCAAGGGGCTATAAAATATTTAATGCAAAAGAAAGATGCAAAGCCCAGACTGTTGAGGTGGGCCTTGCTGCTCCAAGAGTTCGACCACAAAATTATCAAAAAGAAGGGCGCAGAGAATGTGGTCGCAGACCACCTATCAAGAATCGTGACTGAGAGAGAGAGAGGGCCTCAAATCAACGACGACTACGCCGACGAGGCTCTGATGCTGGCAGAAGCTCAAGAAGAAAGTTTACCCTAGTTTGCAGACATCTACAATTATCTTGCCTGCGGAGAACTGCCTCCTGACATCACGTACAATCAGAAAAATAAGCTATTTGCAGATGTCAAAAACTACAACTGGGATGATCCTCTCCTGTTCAGAAGATGTGCTGACAACTTATACAGGCGGTGCATACCAGAGGAAGAAACCGCAGACATCCTGAAAGAATGCCACGCCTCCCCCTACGGTGGACACCTGGGTAGCGAGAGAATAGCTGCAAAAGTGTTACAATCAGGTTTCTACTGGCCCACCTTGTTTAAAGACACTGCACAATTTGTGAAGGTTTGCAAAGAGTGCCAGTTTACAGGAAACATAGGGAGGAGGAATGAAATGCCAATGGCAAGTTGGATCAAAGTAGAAATATTTGACGTGTGGGGGATCGACTACATGGGACCGTTTCCCCCATCTCGGGGGTATCAATACATACTAGTGGCAGTAGATTATGTATCGAACTGGGTGGAAGTGGTAGCCACCCAAACCTGCGACGCCAAGTCGGTTATCAAGCTCTTCGAGAAGACCATCTTCCCTCGTTTCGGTATACCGCGCACTATGATAAGCGACGGAGGGTCGCACTTTGGAGAAAGACAGTTTGAAGCACTTCTACGCAAGTACAGAGTGAGGCACAAGATCTCTACACCCTGTCACCCGTAGACATCAGGGCAGGTAGAGGTTTCCAACAGGCAAATCAAGCAAATCTTAGAGAAAACTATCAACCGAACGAGGAAAGACTGGTCCATGAAGCTTGACGACGCACTTTGGGCCTACCATACTGCTTACAAAACACCCATTGGAACTACGCCCTACCGACTCATCTATGGAAAATCCTACCACCTGCCTTTGGAGTTGGAACACAAGGCCCTTTGGGCAATCAAGTTCCTAAATATGGACCTCGACAAAGCAGGAGAAAAAAGGTTTTTGCAGCTTCAAGAGCTCGAAGAGCTGAGAATGAATGCCTATGAAAATGCAAAAATCTACAAACAGAGGACAAAGTTATGGCACGATACCCATCTCAGAAGAAAATATGTAAGCAAAGGGGATAAGGTCTTGTTATTCAAGTCCTCTATTCGTCTTTTCCCTGGGAAGTTGCAAACGAGGTGGTCTGGACCGTTCACTGTGTCAAAGATATATCCATCAGGGATGATGGAGCTCTACGACAAAGACGATCTGACCAAAGCCTTTCAGGTGAACGGGCACAGGGTGAAAAGGTTCTACGAAGATGAAACGTTTGTCAGGAGAGCAGAGATCAGTCTGCAAGATATGGGTACAGTTGAGGGCTGATCAAGATGTTACACCGGTCGAGCTAGCAACGCAAACCCCAGCGCTCCTCGGGAGGCAGCCCAAGTTCTTCTTTCTTTCATAGAATAGGTTGCATGTTTATTATAAAAAGTAAAAACAAACTTTATGGTATGTAATAGGGCCCGAGTCAGAGCACGCGCCGACGGGCCGAGCGTGCCAACTCTTCTGTTTTATGGGTCATCGCCGAATTTTACGAAGCTTTGAAGAGTATTGCACTCTGAGGTCAAAGGCTTAACCCTTGGCTGATGATGTTTTACCCTTTGATTGCTGTTTCTGCTCTTAGGTTTTTAGTTTTTCGCCCGCCTGTTTTAACCGTGTCAGGCAGCCACTCAGCTGGCGCACAGGACCGCCCGTACCAGGCTTTGGTCTCTCAGGCATCGCAACGGCCGTGATGGTTGGCATTCCTGGGCGGCATGCACCCTATCGTGCATAGGAATAAATGCCCTTAATGAGACTAATGTGACCATCATCTTGGGAACCGCCTGACCCGTTGGCCGACGCGCGCCCCAGAGATGTCCGTTTCGCCCCCGACCGAGCTGGCTATAAATAAGAACGGAGGTTTTACCGTGTCGGGCTGTCACACTTTACTCATTTTAGCCACCTGTAACGCATGCAGTAGTCCGCCCTTTTGCTCTCGTGTCGGCCAGTTGCCTTCACCGTAGTATCGGGCGATGGCTCCTATGAGCAAAGGTATAGCCCGATAAGCTTATCGACCGGCAGACCTCTCGACCGACATGCTTATCGCTCGACAGTCTTATCGACCAACAGGCTTATCGTCTGACACGGGTTTTTCCTATCACGCGTTGTCGATTTTGTATCGCCCGATGTAGTTAAGTGCGACATAACGGCCGATGGTGTCTGCCCGACACACCATGTCGGGCGACACGTTTTTCTTTTGTGAAGTCCTGTCGAGCAGTTGCTCTTTGGCGACCTTATCGCCTGATATACCTGTATCGGGAGGTATGTTGTGTCGTGCAGCCCCCCTCGTATCGCCTGATTTTGTATCGACTCGACTTTTTGTTTCGATGGACGATACCCGGATCTTCGAAATAAGTCCTATTTTATCAAGTCTCTTTAGCTTTTCCTATCTAACATTTTAAATGATTAATGAACTTGATAACAGGCAGCGTTGCGGCCGCAGCTGAAGCAGCAACTGTCAGACAGAAACGTCACAAGGGGCCACCAACCACCAAAAAGCGAGCAAGGGGAAATTTCCTTGATTAGGTAGCCTCGATAGAGGCTCGTTTCTTTATCATGGTCTGTATTCTGTAGTAGCCTGGGGCCAACTACAGAGATAGCCCGAGTACAGCCCCGGTGACTACCGGGACAGCATAAGAGCTCTCTATCTACCATGAGCTATTGCGCGTGTTCCGGCTGAGCTGGGAAATAAAGCGGAGGCTGAGCTTGAAAAGTGCTTTGCCGGCGACCTCCAGATGGAACCTGGGCATCCCGGTTCCAGCTACTTAATAAGGAGGAAGCACCCACAAGTGTCCGCACTTGTTGAAGCTGTTTCCAAATGAGAAAGAAGGAGGCGGTAGCAAAGAAGCATATTGCAGCTTCTACAAGGCACAAGCGAACCCGCTAAATAACCTTCACTGGACTAACATGAACTCACCCTCTTCTTCACTACTCTGGGACAGAGTATTGGATAAGTTTGGGGGGGGGGGGTACCCATGTACCAGTGAAGGAGGTATAAAATTCTCTTGTGCCATTTTTCTTTTCCCCTATATCATGTACTTGTACCCTTGCTCATACAAAAATTTTGAAAATTTTTCTTATTTTGTTCCCATGCATATGTACAAAGTTGCTATATTAGTAAAAACCTATTGCGACTTCTTACAAAGTTTGTTTTCTTTGTACTTAATGAGATACAAGTTTTGTTATATCTTTTTGATAATGCTGCTTCAAACGAACAAAAGAATATGTTTTGTCATGTCAAAAATTTCGAAAAATACAATAATCTCACAAACAGTTAAGAGACGAGTATGGAGAAGGAAAAAGCTGCCCAAACAGCAGGAATCTCTTTGTTCCCCCTTACCCAACAAAAATCCCAAAAGAGAGAGAAGCCTTATGAGCGTGAATAAAAGCATGAGAGTTGTGCCCAATAAAAGAAAAAGAAAAAATATATATAAATACACCACTTGTTTTCCAAAAGTACCCATCTTTAGGCATGGTAGATCCGGGGCAGTGGTACGTAGGATGTGAAATCACTACTCTAAAGCCAACTGGCTTGGACTGCAGGGACCACTTGCCCGTTAACGGACCCTTACCTGGATGGACTGATGGGAGACAAGAATGAGAAACCCAAAAAGCCTTAGCCTACCCAATACACAACTTTCTGCCCCAAAAATAAAGTTGTTTGGTGTGTAAGCTAACTTCGGAATCGTACAACAAAGTCTCTCCGAAGTTGTAGAGAAAAATCTTACTTAAACATTAAGGTAGAAAAAAACTAAGTCTTTTGTTAGTATTGAGACAGCATTATCTTTAAGGCATTACGATATTTGTTTCACTTTTTGAACAGAAAGCTTTCCCGAGCAGAAGAAGCATCACAAAATATAGTTTAAATATTGATTGAGGACAATCAAAATGCTAAGTTTGGGGGAGTTGATAACACCAAATTTTGTGATATTTTAGACTATTTTTATGTTATCAAAACTGCCATTTTTAGCTATTTTCCTCTCTTTTGTATGCACTTTTGCCGAAATTGGCCAAGCAATGCTCTTAATCCAATTTTCCTATCTTTTGCAGAGTTTTCCTCGTTTTTGGGCAATAAGGCCGCTCCGGCCCATGAATAAGTCCAAGCCTGTCTCGGCCTCCCTGATGCCTGATACAACCCCTGCCCGACAGGGGTTGGGTGACACAAAGACGCTCGACAAATAGGTGTCGTGCGAGAAGAAGCTGACGGACGACACGCCTTCTACCCGACAGGGAGCCCGGCTCGCCCTGACAACCCAGTTTGTCGGGTGACACAACCACCCACCGGCAGGCGCGCCGCCCGTCACGTGACCGATAGCAGACACCTCCGCGCCGAGCTATACCTGTATCGGCCATCCATCGACCGGCGCTTACGGGGGCCACGTGGCGCTTCGAGCATCATAACTCCTCCCGGCCAGCTGACTATAAATAGCAGCTACAGGGAGCCAAAAAGACAGTTCGGAGTTTTAGAATTCAGATAGTTGGGAGTTGAGATATCTTTCGAGGAGTCTGCGAGAGCATACGTGTCGTATCCCAGTGCTTGTCTCGGGCGACACTAGGTGAGCTTCTCCTCATCCCGAGAGGGAGGGGACAGTTCACTTAGGACCGTCCCGGGCGACACTGCGGGCCGATATCGACCGACGTAGATGAGCGACACAAGTGCCCGACATCAGCAATGCGTAGCTCTTAGCCCGATACGATATCAAACTGATACGCTTAGCTTGTCGAGCGTGCCACCCGACATGAGCATATCGGCCAGGGTCCTTGAGAGATACGGTCGACAGTCGGTGTGTGCCGCCCGACACCTCTGTATCGGGCTAGGCCTCTGACCGATATCGGGCAAGAGAGATACAACACCCTGTCATCTTTCTACAACAAGGAGGCGACACCTATCTTTACTTTCTATCATTTAATTCCTTACTTATGCATTGTAATTAAGACCCTTTATTTGTCTATGGAAATAGAAGATGCTTAATTACTTGTTGCTCTATGCTTGGTGCACAATGTTGGATGACTGCTATGTTTAATATCCGAACTCTAGCTTGCATGTTTGGATCGCGTTTTGCTTAGCTAACGAATCGTGTTTTCCCGTCGCAACAACTTCGAGAGTTGTGTTGTGGCTCAAGTGTTTGGTCCAATTCTGGAGTATGAGAGTGCCTGGAACGGAGTTGCTTTAGTGACCTTTCCACTCTAATTTTAGTCCAGAGACCTTGAGAGGGGCGCTGATGCCTTGTTATAGGTACCCGCTTCGAGAGGAGGGGTACAGGACTGATTCTACCGCCGCTTGTTTTACCGGAGTTTTATCCTTCGTACCTCGCTTTAGCTCGAGCAATATCTTTCTGTTTATGTTGCATGATAACCCCTAAAAACTGCTAAATGACTAAAACCTTAAATATTTCTAGTAGCTCCAGTTGGAGATAGTTTTCTTCATTTTATTTGTGACATCTTACTGCTTCCCTTTTGGGAATTTATCTCTCTTTATACCTACCAGAGTGTAGCGTGTCGATTTCGTATTCTCAACACTACCCCCTTGTCCCTGTGTTCGACCCCGTATATCTACTTCGACCCCATAAACAAAGTTGTGGGGGCCTAGAAGGATTCGGGTTTATAAATGTAAAAGTTTGACTACCTCAAATCCGCCTCCAATTTTAGGACGTGCGATTTAGGCCGGTCAGTACCATACATAGGTCATCAAAAGAGACGAATTCTTATGACCTCATCTTCATCAGTCAGTGTGAGGATCAACTTGCAGGACATCTCATGTCTCTTCTACAATAGCTTTCCAGGGTATTCTGGCAACTTCGCTATTAGAGCTACAGTGGCATTATGTACTCTCTTCGCCATCGAGGGATTTCTTGTTTATCTCACACCGATGCGGCATTAACAACATCATCGGGAGATTAATGATACATCATCCCGGCATAAACATATAATGAAGGATTGATGGATTAAAGGTGCATCTTACATCAATTCCTACATCAGGACGTAAGGATATTCGTGTCCATAACCCCAACATACTCAAAAGTATGTTCTCCAGAAGTTCCCTTAGGAAAACCTGTTTCACCATCATTAAACTACTGACAATGATGGATCTATGATCAGGGCTCTACATGATATGATTATACTTGATTATTTAAGTACATTATAGCATTCTTTTAGCATCAAGCATGTTTTCAATCATAACTATTAAATCAACTTCTTTCGCAAAGAGTGTCCCTATGAGACTTAGGAAATGCATTTGCAGAGTTAGTGGGTTTGCCCAGTCAGAGAATATGGGAAAATATCTGGGTGTACCGCTCATCCATGGCAGGGTGAAGCTAGACACATATGGGAACATACTTGAGAAAGTCACAAATAGTATCAACTCTTGGTCGACTAGAACTTTAAGCCTAGCAGGGAGGGTGTGCCTAGCCAAAGCGACTCTCACGGTAGTTCCTAGCTACACTATGCAGACTATAGTGCTGCCAGCAAAAATATGCGAGCGCATAGACAGCAGCATCAGGTCCTTCATCTGGGGCGGTAGCCAGAAGAAACACTCCTTGTCCCTGGTGGTCTGGAACAAGATTACAAGTGACAAGAAACATGGCGGTCTGGGTTTAAGGTCGATGCGGGAACTGAATCAAGCCTTGATCTATAAACATGCATGGGACCTAAGTTCACGTAGAAATTCCCTTTGGTACGAGGGTCTTCTGGAGAAGTACATGTGGTTCAATGGGTGTGGTATGCCTAATGTTTCTAGACTGGGTCGGGTTGTGCTGCAAGGCAAATCCTTCATTTCTGACCACTCGTTTATGGTCCTCGTGAATGAAAAAGACACATTGCAGGCAAATCCTTCATTTATGACAACTCGTTTATGGTCCTCGTGAATGACAAAGACACAAATGTTTGGTTTGATAAATGGTGCAGCAACAACACACTGTTGAAGGACTACGTAACTAAACCTATACCGGAGGACCTGTTAGACATGAAAGTCTCGTGTTTAGTTAATCTGGAAAATAAATGGGACGAAGAGTTTTTGAAAGATTGGTTTCCAAATGACACTGTTCAGAAGGTGCTGCATATGGCCATCCCCCTGAACATTGATGTTCAAGATGTCCGGGCCTGGTGTAACACTGACTCAGGTACTTTTACCACCAGGAGCGCATATGATATTATCAGGTCGGCGAAGGATATAAGGACTGAAGGAAAATGGGAGTTAGTGTGGAAAATGAAAGCTAGCATGAAAATAAAATATTTCTTTTGGCTTGTAGGACACAATGCCCTTTTAACGAATAGTAGGAGAGTTGCACGCAACCTAACTACTAGCAACCTCTGTCCGATATGTGGCCTAGAGGAGGAAACTATCTTACATGCTTTGAGAGATTGCAAACAGGAAAAGCAGGTGTGGAAGGAGGTCTTAAATCGGAGTTCCTGGGATCAGTTCTTCAGAGAAACAGTTATATGGAATTGGTTATATAATAACTTGAAAGCTCATGCACCGCATAGTGATCAGTTTACTATTGGTTGTTGGCAACTGTGGAAGCACTGAAACCTGCAAGTCTTTGAAAAGAAGAAGCTCAGCGTGAACCACTTGCGGACTCTTATTGACAAAGAAGTGCTTATCAACACAAAGGCTTGGGCGTCATATCAGCCAAGTCAGCTGCACGAGATGCATCACGTTGGATGGACTAAACCGAAGTAAGGTACTCTGAAGATTAATATTGATGCCAAATTTAACCTAACTTCCAAGAAAGTTGCTATTGCAGCAGTGTGTCGCGATGAAAGGGGCCACTGGCGGGGAGGCTGGGGTAGGATTTTCAAAGCTGACAATGCTCTTGAAGCCAAAACTCGGGCTATAGATCTTTCTGTGGAGGTCGGTCAGGGTCTAAGTTGTGATAGTATATGCATCAAAACTGACTCTGTGAATGCCAAGAAGGTTGTTGAGGACAAAGGCGTAAATTTCCCAAGGTTAACCAGATGGATTACTTCTGTGAGGAGAGGGCTTAAACCGGTTTGGTACTGTGTGCATACCAAACGGGAGGGGAATAAAGCCGCCGACCAACTAGCCAAGTTTCACTTCAAAAACAATTGTGGCTCTTATTACTATAGGAGTCCACCTAGTCATATTGTTGATATAATCAACATGGATAATTGTAATGGTAGTAGTACTACCAATTTTGATTCTGTTGTTAGTAGTTTGGAATGTAATAGTTTATTGACTCAGCTTGCAAGAGAGGGGCGAGATGAATAAAATATACCCTCTGACTTCCCAAAAAAAAAAGACAACTGCTATAAAAGAAGAATACTAAATGTATCAAGTTTATTTCTCATTAGCTATCATTCCTTAACCATTTCTTCATTATGGTTCAAAGACAGGGGTGTTCAAACCCTTAGATCATCATAAGTCATTCAACAACATGACCTTGATCATAACAATGTAGATATGGCTCATGGCTCTTACAGCCCATCAATTTCATATGTTACCTCTTAAACCAGGCAACATAGTGTATCATTATTCATAAAGCTTATAACATGCTTTCAATGATTAATACATCATAACCCTTACCTGGGTATGATCACTTCTTTATAAAAACCTGCATGGTTAATACACTTGATAGTAGGCAATTTATCTCTATATCAACATATTACAAAACAAAGGTAATCTTTCAATTCAAGGGATGTACCATTATACCTTCTATAAGGTTAAGTTTTCCCTATTCATTTCAATTAGGGTTATTCAATCCATTTATCTTAATTACGAATAGTGATTCCTTACTTCATACTTCAATCATGAAGTTTCATGCTTAAAAGCACAACCCAGAATTAGGGTTTACTGTTCATTTCATCATAGCACCCTAGATTAGGGCTTACTATTCAAATTACATGATATTACCCTAGAATTAGGGTTTACTATTCACATTACATGATATTACCCTAGAATTAGGGTTTACTATTCACATTACATGACATTACCCTAGAATTAGGGTTTACTATTCACATTATAGTGAATTGAGATCATACCATCATCATGTATGAAAATTACTTTCATTAAAGCCTTCAGATTAGGTTAAGATTCATTAATTACCATAATTAGGGTTTCCATGATCTCACTATGAAGGATCATACCCTAATTATGTGCACTCATACATATTGAAGGTTTTTTACTTAATTCTCATTCATATTAGGAGTCTTCTCTCTCCTCTTATCATTAGATGATGTTTACATCTCTCATGATTAAGTTGGGTCAAATCAACTTTGATTACATAAGTCATGTCATCACCATTATGGTCATTAGGGTTTTCTTGATCAAGGGGTGTTGACTACTTAAACCCATCAAGGGTACTTGGTAATATCCACTATTGACCATAACATGCATTAGTCCACTAGTTACCTAACCCCTTAATGACTTTAGGTATCTTTAGGGTTTAGGTTAATCAACTACTAAACCATCTTGACCATTAAGTCATCAAACGATCTTGACCTAAAAAGACTCCAAACGGTTTTGTACTTTCAACCTCCAAACAGTTTTGAAACCGCATGGAGTTGTTGACCTTTTGGTCCCTTTGACTTTCAAGACCGCATGGCAAAGTACACCATCAAAACCGTTTGCCTTAGGTGAGGTGAATATCGTTTGATCCCGTTGACCGTTTGGCCAACGTTGACTTTGAAACCGCATGGACAAATCCATCTTGAAACTGCATGACCAACTTGATCTTTGAAACCGCATGACCACCAAATGGTTTTGGGATCGTTTGGTCCCAAACGGTCTTGAGACTGTAACATCCCTGACCTGGGTTATGAACCAACCCTAGGTGTTTTACTTAATTATGTAATTAGATACTTGTGATTATCTTTTGGTATGTAATTAAAACTCCTAAGGAACATATGTTTTCATTTCTGTCCTTTTTGAACAATGTTGTAGTATTGTTTGTAATACAGGGACCTATGTGCAAATTACCCAATTAGAGGGGTTAACTTGCAAATTGTACATTTTAAGATGTTCCTCTAATGATGAGACATCATAAGTATGAATATGATGAAGTATGATGGATTCTCCAAGCTTGGACACCAAGATGCAGCTTGTGGAGCAATCCTTGTGTTGTAAACCCTAATTTTGGTGTAAAGTGCAAATTACCCAAAATGTGGGGTGCAACTTGTAAAATACACCCTCTAGAGTATATTATATGACTCTTGACATCATTTAGAGTAAAAATGATGAAGATGGCACTTCAATTGAATAATCAAACAAGAATGATAACCTTTGTAATTAAAACACCAAGTTGTAAATAAAGAGACCCTTTTTATATATATACACCTTAGTAATAAGTTGACCTTATTTGCCTTTAGTCCTTGGTTTTAGAAGGAGATTTTCTTTAGAAATGAGGAGAAGGGACGTTCCTAAAGGAGAGAGGGACCTAGATGTGAAACCATGAATATAGAGTTCTTATGTTGAAACTTTACCCAAACTATATAGGTTCTTTTCCCTTGCAACCAAAGGAATTGTTTCCCCTTCCTTTTCACTTATCCCCTTGCTAAACCGACTGAAGGCAGAGCTCTAGAGCAGAGGAGAACGGACAACCTGTTCTAGGTAAGCTTGGTTCATCTTCTTGCTCGGATTCATGGAGGAAGTTAGGTTGTAAGGTTGGTTTTATGGTCTTCTTACTTAGTTCTTTCCTTCTAGCCGACTTTTCCCAACCAATTCTTGGAGAAACACCCTTGGCCGACCTGGGGAGCTCAAGACGCCATTAAAGGCTTGGAAGCTTGGATCTCTAGGGACGACCTTAAGGCGGGTTTTATAACTCTACCCTTTTGCTTTGTTATATATGTCTTCTTTCTTACAAATAGTAGTTGTTCTTCCTTTCCCCTACCTTTCCTTGCATTCTTGCAAGCAAAACCGTGAAGAACATGCCTTAATCTTGAGATAGAAGATGATGGGTGTTAATTACAAAGTTAATCTTTATCTTAATTTACCAAATGATCTTGCACCTTTGGTCTAAACGGTTTGCAAGACCGTTTGAAACCAAACGGTTCCAAAACCGTTTGGATTCATGCGGTTTGCAAGACCGTTTAGAATCAAACGGTCTCCAAGACCGTTTGGGAAGTTTGACCAAGCATTAACCATTTATAGGTCTGCTGGTCATGTTATGAATTAATCATCTACAAAGAATCAACATCTAATTGCAAGTAATTATCAAGTTGAAGGCACTTTAATTACCTAAACCCTAATTGGGTTCAATTGCTGATTTCAATGGACCAATCTTGTTGAAGTTTGGGTTGAGTGGCCCAAATGGTTTCAAAACCATTTGGGGATCACCCAAACGGTCTCAAGACCGTTTTGTGGTCACCCAAGACCGTTTGGAGGTCAAGGGTTAAGATAATTTGATCAATTGAGGGTCCAACTACAATAGGTTGTTGAATTAATTAAAAGTGCTGATTTGTAACTTATTTAGGGCTCAACCCTTAACTAATGGACTTAGATTTTGATGTGACTTTGGGCAAACGATCTCAAGACTGTTTGGAGGATGTCCAAATGATCTCAAGACCGTTTGGGCCAAGTCATGGCCCATTTGGGTGACAATTGATGGGTTCAACTTCAATTAGAATCATGTTGATGGATGTTGATGGTTGAGCGATTACAAACCCTAATTCAATTGGTTTCAACCCTAATTGGCTATCAATTGAGGGTCAATTGAGTGTCCAATGGGTTAAAGATTACACTAATTGGCTCAATTGATAAGTGGTTAACATATATGAGGTCAATTGAGGGGTTGAACATTGAAAACCCTAATCGATTACAAGTGTTGATGCACTTTCTAGGTCCATGCGGTTTTGAGACATTTGGACCAAACGGTCTCAAGACCGTTTGGGGGCAAACGGTCTCAAGACCATTTGGGACCAAACGGTCTCAAGACCGTTTGGGATCAAACGGTTTCAAAGTCAACTATGTACAAACGGTCAACATGACCAAACGGTTTCAAGACCGTTTAAGGGCAAACGGTCTTGAGTGTCATGCGGTCTTGAAGGTCAAAGTCACAAAACGGTCAACCCTTCCAAACTGTTTCAAAACCGTTTGGAGGTTGAAGTGTGAAACCGTTTGGGGACTTTTAGGGTTAAGAATGCTTAATGCCTTGATGGCTTAGATGGTTCAATGGTTGTTTAACTCAAACCCTAATGATACCTAAAGACATTAAGGGGTTAAGTAATTAGTGGTTTGACCCATGCTATGGTTAAAGGTGAACATTATCAATGTACCTTTGAAGAGTTCAAGTAGACAAACACCCCTTAACCAAGCAAACACTGATGACTATAATGGTGATGGCTTGACTTATGTTAATCAAAGTTGACTTGACCTAACCTAATCTAGAATGATGTAAACATCATCTATTAGTAAGAGGAGAGAGAAGGCTCCAATTATGATTAGAACTCAAGTAAGTACCTTCAATATATGTGAATATACATGATTAGGGTATGATCCATCAAGGTGAGATCATAGAAACCCTAATTATAGTGATTAATGAATCTTAACCTAATTTGAAGGCATCAATGAGGATAATTTCATACATGGTGAGGCTATGAGCTCAATTCACTATGAAGTGAATAGTAAACCCTAATTCTAGGGTAATAACATGTAATATGAATAGTAAACCCTAATAGGGGTGATTTGATGAATGGAGTAATTTTGGGTTATGCCTTTGAGTATGAAACCCTAATTATAAGTTGTAACATGAGGAATCTGTATGTCTTGTAAGCTAAGAGGTTCTATAACCCTATGTTGAAGTGAATGAATCCAAACCCTAAAAATCAATGGTGATATGTTGATGTTAGCACGCCCGTGCTAAGGAGCACGGCCGTGGTAGCCTTTCCTTGCACGACCGTGCTAGGAAGCACGGCCATGGTGTTTTATAAAGAAATTGAAAAGAATTGGTATGATGTTTTCATTGTTTTATATATGCATATCCTCAATTATACTAATCATGCAGGTGGTTTGTAAGAGGTAATCATAATCAGGTAAGGGTTATTATATCATATTCATTGAAAGCATGTTATTATCTTTATGAATGGTGACATACTATGTTGCCTAGCTTAAGTGACAACATATGAGATTGATAGGTTGTAAGAGCCATGAGTAACATCAAGGTCATGTTGATTAGATGACTTATGATGAGATGATTAAGAATTGATATCCATTTGATAATTGATGTGAGTTAGAATTGATACATTTAGTATTCTTCTTATATATCATTGTTTTAATAGTTAAATGCTTAGAAACATGCTTGATGCTAAAAGAATGCTGAAATGTACCTAACTAATCAAGTATAATCATATCATGTAGAGCCCTGATCATACATCCATCATTTTCAGAAGCTAAATGATGGTGAAATAGGTTTTCCTAAGGGAACTCCTGGATCACATACTTTTGAGTACGTGGGGGAATATGGATGTGAATATCCTTACGTCCTAGTGTAGGAATTGATGTAGATGTACTTTAATCTATCAACCCTTCACCATGTACTTATGCCGGGGTGATGTAACACTATTCTCCCGAGGAAATCTTTAAATGCCGCATCGA
This sequence comes from Alisma plantago-aquatica, assembly GCA_963693085.1. NCBI lineage: Eukaryota > Viridiplantae > Streptophyta > Magnoliopsida > Alismatales > Alismataceae > Alisma > Alisma plantago-aquatica. The sequence goes on from OY856410.1 coordinate 3,627,912, forward strand.
TGAGAGATAAACAAGAGATCTTTCGATGGCGAAGAGAGTACAAAATGCCACTGTGACTCTAATAGCGAAGTGCCAGAATACCCTAGTAAGCTATAGTAGCAGAGACACTAGATGTCATGAATGTTGATCCTCACTCTGACTGAGGAAGATGAGGTCATAAGAATCCAGCTCTTTTGATGACCTAGGTATGATACTGATGCGACTTAATAGTGATCGGTTGGAGTATGAGCGGTATACCTCATCTCCGCAGGGCATAATAATGTTTGTAAAACATAATCAACCGCGTAGCAAATCTTCTTAGGTTGAACTACGAGAAACACTGATTGATGTTACATTGTTTATATTAATATCTTGTTCAAATATCTAGTATACATGTTCTTCATATTCCTTAATGAAGTTGCTTTACTTAATATTACATCTGTTGTTGCATGTCTTGGAAGCTTATATTGTTCATGTTATTCCTTAATTGCTATAATAAAGCTTCTGGCGGAGAGTTATAACTCTCGTTGGGACAATTATTTAAAATTGTCTCACCCCATAGATTTCAACTTTTTAGGTGGTCGCCGAGGACGAAGGAACCAGTTTGTGGGTGAACAATATCAACTATAGCAACACCAGGGGCAGCAGTGAATCTCAGGTGGAGATACTAACTGTCCAGTCCTATAGTTAGTTTGTCTTATGTCGTCTCTGTACTCTCAGGTCCTAGGAGTCAGTAGGTCTGAGATTTTGGTTTTTAATCTCAAGATTTTGTATCTGGATGTATATAATCACTCAAGAGGTGATTTAACAGAGATGTAAAATGTTTATCTTGTTTCTTATAAAGAAGTTTTAAGTTTTAAAGATCTCTTCTTAAAAAGTTTTAATTTCCAATGATTTTCAGTAATTCGCTTCTGCATTAGTTAATCATGTTTTCACGAGACGGTCGTTGCAATTTAGTGGTATCAGAGCTCTAGGTTTGCTGAGTCTACAGAGACATAGGACTTAGGATGTTGAGTCTATTCTTAGTGTTTTTCCAGTATATCTAATAGTGTCTTCTGCTCCTCAGGTGAAGAAGATAAGTAAGGATGTCTGGACCACACGAGGAGTATGTGGCACAAAGTAGTGTCACTGCACCTCGAGAAGGTGCAAGGAACCCAAAGATAGAGCAACCTGTACCTGAGCCACCTATGGAGCCACCTTAGTTTGACCCAGCTGACATGGGAAAGCCAGCTGTTCAGACCATGTTCGGGCAGTTTATGACTACCATGACACACATCACAGACAGGATGCCCATGCCTGCACCTAGGGCACATACTCAGTCTGAAGGACAAGGTATCGGTAAAACGTTCGAACGACTTCGTCGAGTCGGTGTGACGGAGTACTTCGGAACAGCTGATCCTACAGATGCTGATCTGTGGTTGACCGAGTTAGAGAAGGCCTATAGAATCCTAAACATCCCAGAAGCTGAGAAGGTTAGACATGCTGTCTATCTTCTCAAGGGGAGTGCTGGTCATTGGTGGACCATGGAAGAGCAGAAGAGGCCAGGTGTGGAGGCTACATGGGAAGTCTTTCGACGGGAATTTATCAATAGATATTTCCCTAAGACGTTCCTGGATGAGAAAATCTCTCAGTTTGAGAGGTTAAGGTAAGGTTTGATGAACATTAGCGAATATGAAGCTAAGTTCATGGAGCCGTTGCAGTTTTGTCCGCATATGGCTGCTACAAATGAAGAGAGGATTAGGCAGTTCGAGAAAGGGTTGAATGCTGAGTTGACTACTCCCGTGTCTTCCCTAGAGAACCGGGAAAGGTTTGCTACCTTCATTGAGTAAGTCTAAAGGATAGAGAGGTCTGTAGCTGAAAAGAGGCAAACTCATAAGAGATATCCTCAGTTCCAGGGATCTTCATCTAGAGACTTCAAGAAGCCTAGATTTTCTACACCTACACCTCCACCACCCAGACCTAGTGCCCAGACACAGTGGACACCGAGTAGAGGTAGAGGATGAAGCCTACCACTACAAGAGACTCGCAGTTCAGCATCGATGTCAGTTACAGGACCACCAAGACCACAACAACTGGAAAGAAGTTGCTACATCTATGGGAAAGTGGGACACCTGATGAAGGACTGCAGAGCTAGACCTGCAAGTGTAACCCAACCACAGAGGCAGATTCAGAAAGGATCCCAGAGGAGGCAGTTTCAAGGAGCATCTAGAGGACATGGACAAGCGTACCAAGCTGGATCGTCAGCACCGAATCAACCTTAGGCGACAACGAGGTTCTATGTAATGAACCCACCTGATGTCGTGATCAACCCTCGGGTTGTGGCAGGTCAGATGGAGTTGTTATATTCTGATATGTCTACATCTTGTGTTGTATCTGTTTTGATTGACCCGGGTGCTACGCAGTCCTTTATCACTCGAAGAGTGATTCGTAACTACAATATGACAGTTAGTCATAGGGCAGATAGCTTGTTGCTTGAGACTCCGTTGAGAGGGTCTGCTGTGTTGCAGGAGGTATGCTCTCCCTACATCCTCTTCTTTTCTGATCATCGCATTCAAGTGGATCTTATACCACTTGAGATGCAAGGGTTTGATATAATCCTTGGGATGGATACCTTGGAAAGGTATAGGGTTGTCTTGGATTGTGAATCCAAGCAGGCTGTGTTTGCTGATGAAAGAGACACATGGATCTTTCAAGGAGAGAGAAAGATTCTACCCACCTATCTTGTGTTAGCTATGGTTGCTGAGAAGCTGATGAGGCAAGGATGTTATGCATTCTTGGCCCATGTGATAGATACTACCATGGAGAGTCCTAACCCTGCTGAAGTTCCTATAGTCAGGGAATTTGAAGATGTATTTCCTGAAGAACTTCCAGGTGTACCACCGCCTCGGGAAATCGATTTTGAAATCAATTTGATCCCAGACACACAACCCATAGCACAGACATCGTATAGGATGGCGCCTGCTGAGATGGCAGAACTTAAGAAACAACTTCAAGAGTTGCTAAGGGTTTTATCCGACCGAGTACTTCACCCTGGGGTGCTCCGGTTTTTTTTGTTAAAAAGAAAGACAGATCAATGCGGTTATGCATTGATTACAGACAACTAAACAAAGTAACAATAAAGAATAAGTACCCTCTGCCAAGGATTGATGATCTCTTTGACCAATTGCGTGGTGCAACTGTCTTCTTGAAGATAGACTTGAGGTCAGGATATCATCAACTTCGCATTAAGGACACTGACATATCCAAGTCTACCTTCAGGACAAGGTATGGTCACAATGAGTTCACAGTTATGTCGTTTGGACTAACTAATGCACTAGCTGCATTTATGGAACTCATGAATAGAATCTTCTGACCTTTCCTTGATCAGTGTGTTGTTGTCTTCATAGATGACATTCTGATCTATAGTAGAAATGCTCAGCAGCATGAACAGCATCTTCGTCAGGCTCTAACCTTGCTAAGAGAACACAAGCTATACGCTAAGTTTAGCAAGTGTGAGTTCTGGTTGCCGGAAGTATCTTTCCTTGGACACGTGGTATCTGCCTCGGGTATTCGTGTTGACCCTAAAAAGGTAGAATCTATTTTACAATGGGAACAGTCGAAGACACCGATGGAGATCCGTAGTTTCTTAGGGTTAGCTGGCTATTACCGAAGGTTCATTAAGAACTTCAGTTCTATAGCCTTACCCTTGACTAAGTGACCCGGAAGGATGTTCCTTTTGTTTGGAGTGATAAGTGTCAACAATCTTTCCAACTGCTGAAGGAGAGGTTGACAAGTGCACATGTACTTGTGTTGCCTGAGCAAGGCAAAGGATACATAGTCTTCTGTGATGCCTCCAAGAATGGACTCGGATGTGTGTTGATGCAGGATAAACAAGTGATTTCTTTTGCTTCCCGATAGCTTAAGAAACATGAGGAGAATTATCCGACACACGATCTGGAGTTAGCTGTTGTGGTTCATGACTTGAAGATCTGGAGACATTATCTCTACGGAGAGACATTCTAGATTTTCACTGATCATAAGAACCTTAAGTACATCTTCTCTCAGCATGAGCTTAACATGAGGCAACGTCGCTGGATGGAGTTAATCAAGGACAATGACAATACAATTGATTACCATCCAGGGAAGGCCAATGTGGTTGCAGATGCTCTGAGTAGGAAATCAGCAACACCAATGGTAGATAGAGCACAACTAAACTCTTTAGTATGCTCTAGGAGAGATATGCTTATCTCCTTAAGGCAAGACAATGTACAGTTGAAGGTGTCATTGTTAGTCGGGCTGCTGGCTGAGATGCATATAAAACCTACCTTGAGGGAGCAGATCAAGGAGGCACAACAAGTTGATGCTGCAGTTCAGCAGATTAGATCAAAGTATGGTGATGAGAAACGAGATGGTTTCCATGACTCAGATGATCAAGTAGCATGTTATCATGGGAGGATGATAGTGCCAGATGTGGATAACTTGAGGAAGTTAGTCCTGGAAGAAGCTCATTCTTCGATGTATGCCATGCATCCAGGAAGCACCAAGATGTATCGAAATTTAAAAGATATGTATTGGTGGCCTGGGATGAAGAAGGATGTTGCTGAGTTTGTTCTGAGGTGTCCTGTGTGTCAGCAAGTCAAAGTTGAACACCAAAAGCCTGCAGGAACAATGCAACCTTTACCCATACCACAGTGGAAGTGGGACCATGTAACCATGGACTTTGTTGTGGCCTACCCAGGACAAGAAAAGGGCATGATTCCATTTGGGTAATAGTTGATAGGTTGACAAAGACAACACATTTCTTACCTGTCAAAACAACCTATTCTGGTGAGAGGCTAGCACAGTTTTATGTTCAGGAGATAGTGCGACTGCACAGAGTTCTAGTCACTATAGTTTTAGACAGAGGCCCCCAGTTTACGAGTCATTTTTGGGAGTAGCTGCACAGAGCTTTAGGCACCCAGTTAAGGTTTAGTACAGCCTTTCATCCACAGACTGATGGACAGTCGGAAAGGACCATACAGACCTTGGAGGACTTGCTGAGAGCATGTGTTCTTCAGTTTACAGGGAGTTGGGATCTGCACCTAAGCTTGATAGAGTTTGCCTACAACAATAGCTATCAACATAGCATTGATATGGCACCTTATGAAGCTTTGTATGGTAGACATTGTAGATCACCCTTATGTTGGTATGAAACCGGTGAATATCAACTGTTAGGTCCTGATCTTGTGCAGCAGACCACAGAGAATATCAAAGTGATACAACAACAGATTAAGACTACACAAGATAGGTAGAAATCTTATGCTGACAGACGTCGTAGACCCTTAGAATTCCATGTTGGAGACAGAGTATACCTCAAGGTCTCGCCTTGGAAGGGAGTTCTAAGATTTGGAAGGAAAGGGAAGTTAGCTCCTAGATTTATGGGGCTTTATCCAATCATTGAATGGGTTGGAAAGGTAGCCTATAAACTAGAGTTACCACCAGAGTTACAGAGGTTACACCTTGTGTTTCACATTTCTATGCTGAGGAAATGTCACCCTGATACCGAGTCAGTTCTACAACCTATGGAGGTAAAATTGAATGATGATATAACTTATGAGGAAGGACCAGTGTCAATCCTTGATAACATAATTAAAAAGTTGAAAAAGAAAGATATAAGTCTTGTGAAAGTCCTCTGGAATCATCATGGTGTCGAAGAAGCCACTTGGGAACTAGAGTAAGAGATGAAAAGGAAATACCATGCTCTTTTCTCTTAATATGTTTTGTTGATTTCGGGGACGAAATCCTTGTAAGGGGTGGATAATTTGTAACATCCCTGACCTGGGTTATGAAATAACCCTAGGTGTTTTGCTTAATTATGTAATTAGATACTTGTGATTATCTTTTGGTATGTAATTAAAACTCCTGAGGAACATATGTTTTCATTTCTGTCCTTTTTGAACAATGTTGTAATATTGTTTTGTAATATAGGGACCTATGTGCAAATTACCCAATTAGAGGGGTTAACTTGCAACGTTCACATGTTAAGATGTTCCTATAATGATGAGACATCATAAGTATGAATATGATGAAGTATGATGGATTCTCCAAGCTTGAGCACCAAGATGCAGCTTGTGGAGCAATCCTTGTGTTGTAAACCCTAATTTTGGTGTAAAGTGCAAATTACCCAAAATGTGGGGTGAAACTTGTAAAATACACCCTCTAGAGTATCTTATATGACTCTTGACATCATTTAAAGTAAAAATGATGAAGATGGCACTTCAATTGAATAATCAAACAAGAATGATAACCTTTGTAATTAAAACACCAAGTTGTAAATAAAGAGACCCTTTTTATATATATACACCTTAGTAATAAGTTGACCTTCTTTGCCTTTAGTCCTTGGTTTTAGAAGGAGTTTTGCTTTAGAAATGAGGAGAAGGGACGTTCCTAAAGGAGAGATGTTGGCTAAATGGACATCTATAAATCCCTTTGTTTTGATTATGACAAACATTTCATTCTTATTAATCTAACGAGCTACTTGAGTGTGCAGGACTAAGATGGATGGCAAAGCAACTAGGGAAAATCCACAAGCTAAAATGTTTATATTTTCATGCAATGTAATCATTGTTGTAAAAACTTGTACAAATATATAATGTACAAATACTTAGAATTGCATGTAAATCAAGCGTTAGATTTTCCCTAGCTAAACATCACAGTTAGACAAGTCATCCCATTTAAATAGGATCATTTATGCACACTCACACATATAATTAGTGCCTAAATTGAAATCTTGAAACAGGATCATTCTCGGTCGACAAACTCCTCGACCGAGACACTCTCGGTCGACAATCTTCTCGACCGAGAAAGATCCAAAGTAGCCGTTAGACACAACAGACAAGTTAGTTGGCAGTTGAAGAAAGACGTTGCAAATCACTTGTTCCAGAGAGCCTGTCGGTCGACAAAAGTTCGACCGAGTAGATGTCTCGGTCGACCATTTGTCGACCGAGATGGTCTCTGACAGCAACTGCAGAATAAATTAATTAGCCGTTGTTAAAGCAACAACTTTGTACCTAACGGCTAGTTAAGCACTTAGAAACCCCTAGAAGTTGTCTAGAACGTCCTTAAGCATACTTAGGCCATTCCTATAAATAGGACAAGCCATAGGACACTAGAATTCACTTGTTACACTTGAGAATACACTTGAGCATACTTGAGCAATCTATTGCAAGCAATTTGAGCACTGTGATTATTAGTCTACATTCTCCTTAGCTCAATCTCGTGTCCTATAGGCTAGATTCTCCTACCCACAGCAATCACAAGTTCACACACTTGGCTAGGAGATCTATACGCTTGATCTAGGCATATCAAGCCTTGGGCTTAAAGGATAAGTTGTAATTTCTTTTTCCTTTCTTGTTCCTTTTTTATTATTTGTACTCTCCTTGCTACTCCTAGGGTTGGAGGCTGCGGATTGGAGAGGATTGACTTCTCAGGTGGAGAAGGGGACTTCAAGCTACTTCAAGAAGGCTATCGCAAGGGAAGCTACTTCAGAAGGCTGGTGCAACGGGAGTTGGTGCATCTACTTCAAGGGAAGGCTGCTTCAAGGTTGGGCGATTACTTCTAGGTGAAGGCTGCTTGAAGGGTTTGGGAAAAGAAATTGTATTTTATGTAAAGTCCTTGCGAGGTAATAAAATAAATTTCTTTTCAAATCCCGGTTGGGTAAGCAACCGGGTAGTGGACTGACGGCTATAGTATTTGCTATAGTTGGAACCACTCTAAACCATGTGTCTCCTTGTCCAATATCTTCATTGTGGTTGTTTGAGTTTAAATTATTATTAAAATCTTTATAAAACTCTATTCACCCCCCCTCTAGTAGTTTTCAAGAGAGAGACCTAGATGTGAAACCATGAATATAGAGTTCTTATATTGAAACTTTACCCAAACTATATAGGTTCTTTTCCCTTGCAACCAAAGGAACCATTTCCCCTTCCTTTTCACTTATCCCCTTGCTAAACTGACTGAAGGTAGAGCTCTGGAGTAGAGGAGAACGGCCAACCTGTTCTAGGTAAGCTTGGGTCATCTTCTTGCTCGGATTCATGGAGGAAGTTAGGTTGTAAGGTTGGTTTTATGGTCTTCTTACTTAGTTCTTTCCTTCTAGCCAACTTTTCCCAACCAATTCTTGGAGAAACACCCTTGGCCGACCTGTGGAGCTCAAGATGCCATTAAAGGCTTGGAAGCTTGGAATCTTGGAGCTCTAGGGACGACCTTAAGGCGAATTTTATAACTCTACCCTTTTGCTTTGTTATATATGTCTTCTTTCTTGCAAATAGTAGTTGTTCTTCCTTTCTCCTACCTTTCCTTGTATTCTTGCAAGAAAAATCGTGAAGAACATGCCTTAATCTTGAGGTAGAAGATGATGGGCGTTAATTCCAAAGTTCGTCCTTATCTTACTTTACCAAACGATCTTGCACCTTTGGTCTAAACGGTTTGCAAGACTGTTTGAAACCAAACGGTTTCAAAACCATTTGGATTCATGCGGTTTGCAAGACCGTTTAGAATCAAACGGTCTCCAAGACCGTTTGGGAAGTTTGACCAAGCATTGACCATTTAGAGGTCTGCTGGTCATGTTATGAATTAATCATCTACAAAGAATCAACATCTAATTGCAAGTAATTATCAAGTTGAAGGCACTTTAATTACCTAAACCCTAATCAGGTTAAATTGCTGATTTCAATGGACCAATCTTGGTGAAGTTTGGGTTGAGTGGCCCAAACGGTTTCAAAACCATTTGGGGATCACCCAAACGGTCTCAAGACCGTTTGTTGATCACCCAAGACCGTTTGAAGGTCTAGGGTTAAGATAATATGATCAATTGAGGGTCCAATTACAATAGGTTGTTGAATTAATTAAAAGTGTTGATTTGTAACTTAATTAGGGTTCAACCCTTAACAAATGGACTTAGATTTTGATGTGACTTTGGGAAAACGGTCTCACGACCATTTGGAGGATGTCCAAACTATCTCAAGACCGTTTGGGCCAAGTCATGGCCCATTTGGGTGACAATTGATGGGTACAACTTCAATTAGAATCATGTTGATGGATGTTGATGGTTGAGCGATTACAAACCCTAATTCAATTGGTTTCAACCCTAATTGGCTATATTGAGTGTCCAATTGGTTAAAGATTACCCTAATTGGCTCAATTGATAAGTGGTTAACATATATGAGGTCAATTGAGGGGTTCAACATTGAAAACCCTAATCGATTACAAGTGTTGATGCACTTTCTAGGTCCATTCGGTTTTGAGACATTTGGACCAAACGGTCTCAAGACCGTTTGGGGGCAAACGGTCTCAAGACCGTTTGGGGGCAAACGGTCTCAAGACCGTTTGGGGGCAAACGGTCTCAAGACCGTTTGGGGGCAAACGGTCTCAAGACTGTTTGGGACCAAACGGTATCAAAGTTAACTATGTACAAATGGTCAACATGACCAAACGGTTTCAAGACTGTTTAAGGGCAAACGATCTTGAGTGTCATGCGGTCTTGAAGGTCAAAGTCACCAAATGGTCAACCCTTCCAAACAGTTTCAAAACCGATTGGAGGTTGAAGTGTGAAACCGTTTGGGGACTTTTAGGGTTAAGAATGCTTAATGCCTTGATGGCTTAGATGGTTCAACGGTTGTTTAACTCAAACCCTAATGATATCTAAAGATATTAAGGGGTTAAGTAATTAGTGGTTTGACCCATGCTATGGTTAAAGGTGAACATTATCAATGTACGTTCGAAGAGTTCAAGTAGACAAACACCCCTTAACCAAGCAAACCCTAATGACTATAATGGTGATGGCTTGACTTATGTTAATCAAAGTTGACTTGACCTAACCTAATCTAGAATGATGTAAACATCATCTATTAGTAAGAGGAGAGAGAAGGATCCAATTATGATTAGAACTCAAGTAAGTACCTTCAATATATGTGAATATACATGATTAGGGTATGATCCATCAAGGTGAGATCATAGAAACCCTAATTATAGTGATTAATGAATCTTAACCTAATTTGAAGGCATCAATGAGGATAATTTCATACATGGTGAGGCTATGAGCTCAATTCACTATGAAGTGAATAGTAAACCCTAATTCTAGGGTAATAACATGTAATATGAATAGTAAACCCTAATAGGGGTGATTTGATGAATGGAGTAATTTTGGGTTATGCCTTTGAGTATGAAACCCTAATTATAAGTTGTAACATGAGGAATCTTTATGCCTTGTAAGCTAAGAGGTTCTATAACCCTATGTTGAAGTGAATGAATCCAAACCCTAAAAATCAATGGTGATATGTTGATGTTAGCACGCCCGTGCTAAGGAGCACGGCCGTGGTAGCCTTTCCTTGCACGACCGTGCTAGGAAGCACGGCCATGGTGTTTTATAAAGAAATTGAAAAGAATTGGTATGATGATGTCATTGTTTTATATATGCATATCCTCAATTATACTAATCATGCAGGTGGTTTGTAAGAGGTAATCATAATCAGGTAAGGGTTATGATATCATATTCATTGAAAGCATGTTATTAGCTTTATGAATGGTGACATACTATGTTGCCTAGCTTAAGTGGCAACATATGAGATTGATAGGTTGTAAGAGCCATGAGTAACATCAAGGTCATGCTGATTAGATGACTTATGATGAGATGATTAAGAATTGATATCCATTTGATAACTGATGTGAGTTAGAATTGATACATTTAGTATTCTTCTTATACATCAGTGTTTTAATAGTTAAATGCTTGGAAACATGCTTGATGCTAAAAGAATGCTGAAATGTACCTAACTAATCAAGTATAATCATATCATGTAGAGCCCTGATCATAGATCCATCATTGTCAGAAGCTAAATGATGGTGAAACATGTTTTCCTAAGGGAACTCCTGGATCACATACTTTTGAGTATGTGGGGGAATATGGACGTGAATATCCTTACGTCCTAGTATAGGAATTGATGTAGATGTACTTTAATCTATCAACCCTTCACTATGTACTTATGCCGGGGTGATGTAACACTATTCTCCCAAGGAAATCTTTAAATGCCGCATCGATGAGAGATAAACAATAGATCTTTCGATAGCAAAGAGAGTATAGAATGCCACTGTGACTCTAATAGCGAAGTGCCAGAATACCCTGGTAAGCTATAGTAGCGGAGACACTAGATGTCCTGCATGTTGATCCTCACTCTGACTGAGGAAGATGAGGTCATAAGAATCCGGCTCTTTTGATGACCTTTGTATGATACCGATGTGACTTAATAGTGATCGGTTGGAGTATGAGCGGTATACCTCATCTCCGCAGGGCATAATAATGTTTGTAATACATAATCAACCACGTAGCATATCTGCTTAGGTTCAACTATGAGAAACACTGATTGATGTTACATTGTTTATATTAATATCTTGTTCAAATATCTAGTATACATGTTCTTCATATTCCTTAATGAAGTTGCTTTACTTAATATTACATCTGTTGTTGCATGTCTTGAAAGCTTATATTGTTCATGTTATTCCTTAATTGCTATAATAAAGCTTCTGGCGGAGAGTTATAACTCTCGCTGGGACAATTATTTAAAATTGTCTCACCCCGTAGATTTCAACTTTTTAGGTGGTCACTGAGGACGAACGAACCAGTCTGTGGGTGAACAGTATCAACAGCAGAAACACTAGGGGAAGCAGTGAATCTCAAGTGGAGATACTAACTGTCCAGTCCTGTAGTTAGTTTGTCTTATGTCGTCTCTGTACTCTCAGGTCCTAGGAGTCAGTAGGTCTGAGATTTTGGTTTTTAATCTCAAGATTTTGTATTTGGATGTATATAATCACTCAAGAGGTGATTTAATAGAGATGTAAACTGTTTATCTTGTTTCTTATAAAGAAGTTTAAGTTTTAAAGATCTCTTCTTAAAAAGTTTTAATTTCCAATAATTTTCAGTAATTCGCTTCCGCATTAGTTAATCCTGTTTTTGCGAGACGGTCGTTGCAGAGACCGTTTGGCCCCAAACGGTCTTGAGACCGTTTGGACTCAAACAGTCTTGAGACCGTTTGGTCCAAACCACCTCAAAACTGCTTGGACCAAAAAGTGCCTCAACCTATCCAATTGAGTTAGGGTTTCTAGGGTTGAACCCCTCAATCGATCATGCAAAGGTTAGCCACTCATCAATTGAGTCAATTAGGTCAATCCTTACTGATTTGACACTCAATTGAACCTCAATTGGTCACCAATTAGGGTTTGGATCACTTGAATTAGGGTTTGGAATCGATCACCCTTCAACATGTATCAACATGAGCCTAATTGATGTTGAATCCATGAACCATCACTCAGTTGGGTCATGACCTGATCCCAAATGGTCTTGGGATTGTTTGGACATCTTCCAAACGGTCTTGAGACCGTTTTCCCATTATTTTATCAAAAACCAAGTTATTCACTCAAGGGTTGAACCCTAAATTAGGTCACAAAGTCAGCACTTGATTATTCAACAACTTGATGTGATTGGACCTTCAATTGATCAACCCCTCATAACCCTAGACCTCCAAATGGTCTTGGGTGATCACCAAATGGTTTTGAGACCGTTTGGGTGATCCCCAAATGGTTTTGAAACCGTTTGGGCCACTCAACCCAAACTTGAACATGATTGGACCATTGAAATCAGCAATAAACCCGATTAGGGTTTAGATGACTAAAGTGCCTTCAATTGGTGATTTACTTGGAATTAGTTGATGATTCTTGGTGGGTGATTAGTCCATAATGTGTACAACAGATCCCCAAATGGTCAAAACTTGTTCAACTCATCCAAATGGTCTTTGAGACCATTTTCTCCAAACGATCTTGTGAAACCATTTGCCCTCCAAATGGTTTTGAAACCGTTTGCTTCCAAACGGTTTTGCAAACCGTTTGGGCAAGAGGTGGAGGACAGTTTTCTAAAGTAGGATCAAGATGAAACTTTGGAATTAATGCCACCATTTTCTACCTCAAGAACATGGATTATTCTTCACGGTTTTGGTTGCAAGAACGCATAGAAGTGTGAAAGAAAGGAGAACAAGCAACGTTTTCAAGGAAAGAAGGTGCATAACAAAACTTTAAGGTTTAGAGTTATAAAACCCGCCTTAGGATCTGATCTAGAGATCCAAGCTCCATATCTTTAATGGTGGCTTGAGCTCCACAGGTCGTCCAAGGTCCTTTCCTCAAGAATTGGATGGAGAAGATGGCTAGAAAGAAGATTTGTGTAAGAAAGACTAACAAACCAACCTTGTAGCAAGACTTCCTCCATGAATCCTTGCTAGATGGTGATCAAAACTTACCCAATTCAGTTTGATCATCCTCCTCTACTCCTGAGCTCCTCCTTAGTCGGCCAAAGCAAAGAGATAAGTGAAGGGATGAAGGGAAACGATCCCTTGCCTTGTAAAAGATATGTGCTTATATATTTTGGGTATATTTTCAATATAAGAAAGGTTATTTCCTTTATTTCTCAACTAGGTCCTTATCCCTTCCTTTGACACGTTCCTCCCTTCTTATCACATGCAAAACCCCTCTCTCAACCAAGGTTAATGAAAATAAGCAAAATACCTTACTAAGTTGTGTACATAAAAGGGTCATTTTGCTTAAAACTTGGTTATTTAATTATAATGGTTATCCTTCTTAATTGATTATTTAAATGAGGCGCCCTCCTCATTATCTTTGCTCTAGTTGATTCCAAGAGTCATGAAAGATACTCTAGAGGGTGTATTTTACATGTTGCACCCTATGTTTTGGGTAAATTGCACTTTACACCAAAACTAGGGTTTAAAGCATAAGGATTACTCTACAAGCTGCATCTTGGTGCCCAAGCTTGGAGAATCCATATCACCACATCATATTCATTCTCATGATGTCTTAACATCAGAGGAACATATTTACATGTGCAATTTGTAAGTTAACCCCTCTAATTGGGTAATTTGCACATAAGTCCATTTTTAACAAAACAATATTACAACATTGTTCAAAAAGGACATAAATGGAAATATTTGTTCCTCAGAAGCTTTAATTACATATCAAAAGATAACCAAGAGTTTCTAATCACATAATTAAGCAAAAGACTTAGGGTTAGCTCATAACCCAGTTCAGGGATGTTGCAAATTATCCACCCCTTACAAGGATTTCGTCCCCGAAATCAACAAAACATATCAACAAAAACATATTTAAGAGAAAAGAGCAGGGTATTTCCTTCTCATCTCCTCCTCTAGTTCCCATGTGGCTTCTTCAACACCACGGTGATTCCAGAGGACTTTCACAAGACTTATGTCTTTCTTTTTCAACTTTTTAATTCTTTTATCAAGGATTGACACTGGTCCTTCCTCATAAGATATGTTATCATTCAATTCTACTTCCATAGGTTGCAGAACTGATTCTGTGTCAGGGTGACATTTTCTCAACATAGAGATGTGAAACACAGGGTGTAACTTCTGTAACTCTGGTGGCAACTCTAGTTTATAGGCTACTTTTCCAATCCGTTCAATGATTGGATAAGGTCCCATAAACCTAGGAGCTAACTTTCCTTTCCTTCCAAATCTCAGAACTCCCTTCCAAGGTGAGACTTTAAGATACACTTTGTCTCCAACCTAGAATTCTAAGGGTCTACGACATTTATCAGCATATGATTTCTGTCTATCCTGTGCAGTCTTAATCTGTTGTTGTATTACTTTAATCTTCTCTGTGGTTTGCTGCACAAGATCAGGACCTAACAGTTGATATTCACTGGTTTCATACCAACATAGGGGTGATCTACAACGTCTACCATACAAAGCTTCATAAGGTGCCATGTCAATGCTATGTTGATAGCTATTGTTGTAGGCAAACTCTATTAAGCTTAGGTGCAGATCCCAACTCCCTGTAAACTGAAGAACTATGACGTCCCCGGATTTTGACTTCTCCAAACCCTATTGGGAATGAGAGCCCATAATCCAAAAACATCATCCATCATATCAGAAAGCGATGCGGAAGCATAATACGCATACATGAACATACAACCATAACATACTCAACATTCACATGTATATTAAACAAGATGAATTATTACAAAATGATTTACATTTACATATTTAATGAAAATTCTACAAGTCTATGAACATGTATGCTAACAGGATCTTAACACAAAAGGTACAACCTGTACAACTTTCTCACATCCTATTCTTTTATCCCATTCTAGCTCTGAACCTAGAAAATACGAGAAACAAAATCATCAACGAAAGTTGGTACGTGGAATTAAAGAGATATACTATGCTGGCATATTGATAATACTTGAAAAAGAAGAAAGAGAGAAAGAAACATTATTTAATGGCAGAAAATCAGGTAAACCCAAGTTATTAACCATATTTCAATGGACATGTATTACTATGGTGGACTTAGCACAAACATAAATTATTGGGCCCTATCCCCGCGTACCTTGTACCATTAGGGATCTCCCCGCGTACCTTGTACCATTAGGGAGGTGCTAGTCAACATTAATACTTTCCCTCTCTAATAGGGAGATTAATGAACCATCAGTAACTACATTCCATTTTCTTTCTTTAGTGTTCTTATTGTTCAAGGCGGAAATGACAATACATATAGATCTACATCCAACAATGTATTTCAAATACAAGCAAGCAAGTACATATATTTAACATCCAGCAAAACTAGTCATATAATTATATCCACGTACCTGAGTTCAGAGATTCCTATTTACATTCTGGATCATCTACATATCTGGTCTTCACCTGGTTAATAACAAAATCATATACTAGCATCATATTTTGATCATCTTAACCCTAGTCGTGTTCATTAGGGTTTATATTATCTCATTAGGATATTCCAACGTTTACTTGCATTATTGTATTATATTTATCTTACTGATATCATTTTCCATATTATGATTCATTATCTGAATGTTAGGTTCCATATCCTTTTTGTGCACATATTAACCCTAGTTTATATACATTATTCAATTTAGGGTTACAACCCATGTATTAAGGGTCATCTTCATATAACATGGATTTCTTGCATATAACTGATATCAGAGTTCCACATTAGCTTCCAGTTACTGATACTATAGATTTCTGTAAATTTCATCATCTATTGATCATTAATGTATTTTCTACATTTTCTTCAGGATTATTAGCCCTAGATAGCCATATTAAGCAAATTACATGATTTCGTGCATCAACATAACATATCTGATATCATATGCATTAAAGACATGATTATGGACTTACTGACATTTCCCCATAATTTTAGGTCAATGTTTGATATTTATTATCCATCAATTAAGCATTTCACAACTAACAAGATATCACTAATATTCTTGCATCAAAAGCCTAATATTTTGCTTTAATTGTGTTCTACTCATTTTTCTGAGAAAAACGGTACCTTATTTGTATTTTTCTGACATTCGTACTAATTTCTACGGATTATTGAAGTTCTGAACATTTTGTGAGATAATTACCTTTCTCGACCAACCCAGCTTCGACACGTGGCAAAGTGGGGGCGCAACTCCTTTCCTCTCTTAGCTTGGACCCGGTCCGGGTCTGGGGCAGGATCCGTGGACTTGAGGGTCCGTTTGCCCGGTCGGGCTTCTCCCCCTTTCTCACGATCTTGCACGCGAGGACTTTGTTTCCTCTGTGAAACAGAGCTCCGCCGCATGAGCCCTCCTTCGGTGAGCAAACAACGGAGTTGGAGTGGTCCTCGTCATCTCCAAATGCCACCCTCACCTTCGACGTAGGCCTCCGCATCTCCACTGCCACTCGACTCAGGTGCTATGCCTCTGCCGTTCTAGATCGGCGGGATCTCCGGCCACCTCACCGTCGAAGCTTCTCCATGGCTTCTCCATGGACGAGAGCCAGTCTGACGCCCGCGTGTGAGTCCATCACCGGTCTCGATTCTTGCCACCGTGATCCTACTCATGGTAGTAGTTGCTGGCAATGGAGAGACAGACAGAATCCGCCGAGGTTCCTAGGCTGGACTCACCCAAAATTGATCCTCAAAACGAGTCCCTCGGCGTCGGATTGTGCTCCAGGAACTGAAAGGAGGTAGTATGATGTTGTGAGGTGGCGTGGAGAGCTTGCTGCTTCAACTGGCCATGGAATACTTTTGGGCAAAACTGCGATTTTGGAAGGTAGGAGCTGAGCGAGAGCTCTTTGGACTCGGAACCCCATCATCTGTAGACAACAGTGGAGAGGGCAGAGGAGAAGAGGGTTCTCATGGTCTCGTCTTAGAACCAAACCCTAGTTTGATAAGGGTCGGGGGTTAGGTCTTGACGAGACGGAGCTAACCTTCTGTATTGAATCGCGTAATGATCGCGATATGGAGAGCTGGTTGTTAAGATTTGCCAGGCTTGGTCATTGTGCATCTGGTCCGAATTGTGTGGGGGTTAGAGATGACTTCTCTACCACATGATTCCTCATCAAGGGCTCAAAAGATCCCCGCCTGTTAGCTAAGGGCCGCTTCCAATAAAATATCCAACGTGACATCAAACAATCATGGCCTATTTAATCAATGATCAAAATATCAAAGTCCTATGAAATCCATTATTGTCCTCATCTTCAAATAATTTCATCTACTTGTAGAAATCTCCAAACATTCTGAAATTTTAGAGGTAAGCTTGCAATATTCTAAGTCATAATATTCCAAGTTTTGGGGCTCAGGGTCCATTGTTTGGTCATGTAATAGAATTCTTCAAACAACCTATGAATAGGTGTATAAAGCTTGAACTCAATTCATATAATCATCAAACCTTGATCTTAGAGGTCTTAAACACTTGCTACAATAATAACATACCTCAAGGCTCATTAATTGGCCACATGAGTTTGCTGTGAATACTAACTAGAACTTTTGGCATCATAAGTACCCAAATCGGTGAATAAAAAGATATTCATTTTAATTGAACTAAATTATATCTAATAATCATTCACGGTCTTCTGATTCTATTTGTGGTGTCAAAACCCTAAAATCTGGGTTATCACATTCACCCCACCTTATTTGGAATTTCGTCCTCGAAATTCAACTAATATCATCCTTAAGAGGCTATTTAGGAGTTCAACTTCATATACATCATCATTGCTTAGGTTCTAAGACCATCTTAGTTGCATGCACTCTAAGTTGTCAGCTTAGGGTTTAGAGATTCTTGGGTGTGTCCACCCCACCTTATATATGTGGAAGCATCACTTAATGTTTTAGCCATAACATGACATTATAATATCTTAGGATTACATCACCCCTAGGATACAAGTTTTGTTCATACTTTTAAAGTTCAAGAGGAATTCATTTATATGCCATGACATTTAGATCGTTCAAATCTAACATCATTAATATGTTTTATGATCAACCTCTTACAATGATTTCAACATTAGAGGAGATTTATCTTCATCCTGGATATTATGATTTTTCTACATAGGAAGGGCTTACGTAACATGCTTGACCATTAGGGTTTCATCCTATGGTGTGATATTCATACTCAACTTAGAAGCATACATTGAGAAGATCAAAGTTACGAACTATATTTCTGATCATACATCCTATGATCCAGAAATATCTTTATATCAAGTTCATGAGTTCAAATTTTTATGTCTTGCATGCATTATGTGAAGGGAAAAAAAGAATATACTAAGTTTATCCCATGATCTCAGCATCATATCTTTCATGTTTCATGTGAAGGGGGAAAAATAGAATATTTTAGAGTCAAACTTATCATGATTTCAATCTTGGGTAGTACATGTATGATATGGGGGGGGAATATAGAATAGGTCAAGCTTATACGAGTGACTCCTCATATATAAATCATCTATATAGCTCAAGTGAGGTTTCTATCATCATATATTAAGAAAGAGAAGAAGAAGGGAGAACATGTATTTTGAGTATCTTTTGCACAAAGCAGCATACTCTCGTATCTAGAGTTCATATATTACCTCACTTGCAACTAATGATGAGATTCTCAAAATATGTCACTCTAGCTAGGACCTAACTAAGCCAAAGGATTGACTTTATCATATGGGTCATCTACCCATCATTTTATTTTACCCAATTCTCACATATAGATTTGAATCATGCATAAGGACACAACTCATCTACTCAGGAGTAACCCAGCTTAAGACACATCATATCACATATATCTCATATTTTCATATATTGTAGGGTAGGTCCTATGACCCTCTCCTTGTGGATCTCACCCTCTCTGGAGTTCACCACATATCTTGTCCTAACACTGAGGGTCCTCTTTTGTAAAAGAGCTTGAGGCTCATGCATATTCAACCATATTTTAACTTAGCTCATCTTAAATAAGAAAAGAGGATGCACATTCATTATCAGGACTTAGCTTAGATTCTTAAAAATTGGATTCAGGTCATATACAACTTAAATCCTTATAAAGCAACTTATATCATTAGAGGTAGAACTTAAACAAGATCATCCATGCTTATATCAACTACCATTCTATCATCTACACTGTGTATCTCATATATTGATACGGCTCTAGACATCTAATCTAGAACTATTCTCTTTTCTAGACTGATGTCACTCCCTTTCACTTAGATTTCATGAACACCTTCTACTCTCCTGCGTGAGGGACACATTTTTATATTTACATATATCTAATAAAATATTATATAGTTTTGCTCCGAGAAAGAAGACGTCAGAGAAAACTATCGAGGTACGAGCCGATTGGGAAACAAAACCAAACCAGAAAACTCAAGTGTCCAACACACAGTAGATAGTCTGGTGCCATGTAATCTAATGAAATGGTGAGAACATGGTGTAGACTAGTGTAGCTACCCAATACATATGAGCTCTATATGCAAAGGGTTTCAGACACTTGTCTAAACCTAGTTCTCGAACATCTAGGTTCTAACCTAGAGGCTAAGTCAAACCTTATTCCTATATAACAACTTACTAAGTTTCTAAGGTTTCAAGTTAAAGGTTCAATTTATTTTTATGTTTTATGGTGAGCAATTGTTAGGTGTAGCTATTGTTCATGCGTTGATACCAACTGTGACGTCCCCGGATTTTGACTTCTCCAAACCCTATTGGGAATGAGAGCCCATAATCCAAAAACATCATCCATCATATCAGAAAGCGATGCGGAAGCATAATACGCATACATGAACATACAACCATAACATACTCAACATTCACATGTATATTAAACAAGATGAATTATTACAAAATGATTTACATTTACATATTTAATGAAAATTCTACAAGTCTATGAACATGTATGCTAACAGGATCTTAACACAAAAGGTACAACCTGTACAACTTGCTCACATCCTATTCTTTTATCCCATTCTAGCTCTGAACCTAGAAAATACGAGAAACAAAATCATCAACGAAAGTTGGTACGTGGAATTAAAGAGCTATACTATGCTGGCATATTGATAATACTTGAAAAAGAAGAAAGAGAGAAAGAAACATTATTTAATGGTAGAAAATCAGGTAAACCCAAGTTATTAACCATATTTCAATGGACATGTATTACTATGGTGGACTTAGCACAAACATAAATTATTGGGCCCTATCCCTGCGTACCTTGTACCATTAGGGATCTCCCCGCGTACCTTGTACCATTAGGGAGGTGCTAGTCAACATTAATACTTTCCCTCTCTAATAGGGAGATTAATGAACCATCAGTAACTACATTCCATTTTCTTTATTTAGTGTTCTTATTGTTCAAGGCAGAAATGACAATACATATAGATCTACATCCAACAATGTATTTCAAATACAAGCAAGCAAGTACATATATTTAACATCCAGCAAAACTAGTCATATAATTATATCCACGTACCTGAGTTCAGAGATTCCTATTTACATTCTGGATCATCTACATATCTGGTCTTCACCTGGTTAATAACAAAATCATATACTAGCATCATATTTTGATCATCTTAACCCTAGTCGTGTTCATTAGGGTTTATATTATCTCATTAGGATATTCCAATGTTTACTTGCATTATTGTATTATATTTATCTTACTGATATCATTTTCCATATTATGATTCATTATCTGAATGTTAGGTTCCATATCCTTTTTGTGCACATATTAACCCTAGTTTATATACATTATTCAATTTAGGGTTACAACCCATGTATTAAGGGTCATCTTCATATAACATGGATTTCTTGCATATAACTGATATCAGAGTTCCACATTAGCTTCCAGTTACTGATACTACAGATTTCTGTAAATTTCATCATCTATTGATCATTAATGTATTTTCTACATTTTCTTCAGGATTATTAGCCCTAGGTAGCCATATTAAGCAAATTACATGATTTCGTGCATCAACATAACATGTCTGATATCATATGCATTAAAGACATGATTATGGACTTACTGACATTTCCCCATAATTTTAGGTCGATGTTTGATATTTATTATCCATCAATTAAGCATTTCACAACTAATAATATATCACTAATATTCTTGCATCAAAAGCCTGATATTTTGCTTTAATTGTGTTCTACTCATTTTTCTGAGAAAAACGGTACCTTATTTGTATTTTTCTGACATTCGTACTAATTTCTACGGATTATTGAAGTTCTGAACATTTTGTGAGATAATTACCTTTCTCGACCAACCCAGCGTCGACACGTGGCAAAGTGGGGGCGCAACTCCTTTCCTGTCTTAGCTTGGACCCAGTCCGTGTCTGGGGCAGGATCCGTGGACTTGAGGGTCCGTGTGCCCGGTCGGGCTTCTCCCCCCTTTCTCGCAATCTTGCACGCGAGGACTCTGTTTCCTCTGTGAAACAGAGCTCCGCCGCATGAGCCCTCCTCCGGCAAGCAAACAACGGAGTTGGAGTGGTCCTCGTCGTCTGCAAATGCCACCCTCACCTTCGACGCAGGCCTCCGCATCTCCACAGCCACTCGACTCAGGTGCTATGCCTCTGCCATTCTAGATCGGCGGGATCTCCGGCCACCTCACCGTCGAAGCTTCTCCATGGCTTCTCCGTGGATGAGAGCCAGTCTGACGCCCGTGTGTGAGTCCATCACCGGTCTCGATTCTTTCCACCGTGATCCTACTCATGGTAGTAGTTGCTGGCAATGGAGAGATAGACAGAATCCGCCGAGGTTCCTAGGCTGGACTCACCCAAAATTGATCCTCAAAACGAGTCCCTCGGCGTCAGATTGTGCTCCAGGAACGGAAAGGAGGTAGTATGATGTTGCGAGGTGGAGTGGAGAGCTTGCTTCTTCAACTGGCCATGGAATACTTTTGAGATTGGTTGTGGACATTCAATGCCAACGTCACGTGGGACCTTTAGGACCGCACGCATAGGATGCACTCGGAATGGGGTTTTATTCATAAATGATGTTTAACTTGATTACTAAAGTGTTTAAGTATTCAATTTAAACAACTATGGGACTATGAGTCATCTGACTCAAGGGTTGAGTCGATCTATTCAAGTGTTAGGTCAATTCAGACTGCATTGGTTGAACATTGGTTGAACTGGGACATGAAGCGTCTGGTTCATTTAGTCCAACCGATTCAAGGCCTAAAATGGCTGATGCAACTTGTGAATCACCCTGTTAAATGATCAATGACATTGGGTCAAGGATTTATGTTGACACCATGTTGTGCGTTAAACAGAAACTTAAAGCCAATGTGTTTGTAAATAGGAAACATAGTGAATCGACCTGTTCAAGTGTTGAACTAATCATTTTACATGTGAACTGATTGGCTCAATGGTGTACGGACTATTTCATCATTCACAACTTCCAAAAAGTTCGTGAAATTCCATGTTTTTGTCTCCTAGATGAACTAGAAACCACAACCTTGGCCATACTATATAAAGGGGGTAGTCTAGGCTTTTCGTGATACAACAACAAGCTCTAACCATTATTGCCCTCTCATAATTGTGGTAACTAGAGAGCCTGAGCAAGTGTTATGCCAAAAGGGAGAGCCATCAAGGGAGAGACAACAAGGGAGAGTAATTTGATGCTAGCATGTTGATGTTCAAAGGGACATCTCCTTCCTATTGAATCTGGTAACGCAAAATGGAGTTCCCGGTGGCCTGTGTGGACTATGTAGAGGCATGGAGGCCGTTTCCACCACATTGGAAGGGAAACAACCATTGTCATCCATGATGACACCAAAAGTTGTTTGTGTGAAACTTGTAAAGTGTACGCATCGTCTTGTAAGAGTAGTTGTTGGACTTGCTCTAGGACCAGGTATAACTCTTTCTACCTTCTTATCTAGATACATCTTTGTTGATGTGATCTCTCTGGCAAGGAATAGGGGCGATTTTTTTATTTCTTCTACCTAATCTACCATTCCTATTCTCCAATAGTGGTGTTAGAGCCACATCAATGTATGATGTATCAAGGATGTATATCAATGTGATTGGATTTATTTATTACATATGATGCAAATATAAAATGATTAATGTGCATATCCAACTAAATACCACATGTGTGATATAATTGAAATTTATATGTGTCGTCGTAAAAACATTTTGATGGTGTATTTATGTGTGGTAATGGCCAAAACCCCTGTGGATTTGTGTGCATGGTTGCTTGGTTTAATGTTGTTACTCAGTTTGCATACTGAGGCCCTCTTCTCCTTTTCAATTATAAATTAATACTCTTCTTCCTATATTCCCCTCAAATGTAACTCAAGGTTTACCCTTTTTACAATGTAATATGGAATCAGTAGCTTCAATTTATGTTACATCATGAGAAGGCATTTGTACCAGACGAACCAATTGGTTCACATGTCATATGATCAACCTGAGGACCAAGGAGGTCAAACATACCCATTGAGTGGTGGCCCAACCGATCAGCTGGAGGAGTCCAGGCATAGCTTGAACTAGAGACTATATGATACTTTCAAGAGACCAACCGACCAACTGGGAGACCAACTGATATGCTTAAAAGTTGATTTGAATGACCCTGACTGGTTCCAACACATATTTCTACAAGAACGGGTTATACATATGATGTGGACTTAGGGGGTATTAATTCCTTATTGCTACAAGGATTGCATTAGTGTGGCCATGACCATTGCACGTATGTTTTCGGATTACATGTTTTTTGTTTGTGGATATAACATGTATATGATATGTACTATAAGTATGTGGTGATTGGATATGTATATGAATTTACATGTAAAATCCCTCAGTAAATATTAAGTATTAGATGTTTTCCAGAAGTGACACACATGAAAAACTTGATCGACCAAACATAGGTTATGCCAAATCATGGTGTGCCATCTGTCTCGTGTAAGTGTGTTGGTAGATATGTGGGTCTACTGAATCAGGGTGCATATTGTATCATGTTGGCTTTTGGATAAGGCTTAACTAGGTGACTTTAATGAGATTAAGTGCCTAGAAGCATAAATATGGACTATGGCAAAGAGTTGTGTATACTATATATCCAAGAGTTTCATGAGATGCAATTGGAAAATGTTGTCTACCTAAATAGTCAATTTGTGGGTGATCAACCAAAGTAGACTCATGATTTGATGAAATATCGATCTTGGCTCACTACAAGATTGTTCGTTGCAAACTTCTGAATTGGTAGTTAGGGCTATCAATTCAAACAAAATAGTGGGAGAAATAATTAATTAAAAGCCTTATTAATATTGTCAAACTTGTCAGTTCAAATTAGCTAAAAGTGTTTTTACAAATTGCAAAAAAACATTCAAGAAACAAATGGCAATCAAATCATTATTGTGGTCAATTCTTGAGAAGGACAAACTTTCATGACTAGTTCTAGACTTTGAGAAGGATCCTCAATGGTGAGCAAAAGATCTATGTCCTAGATACATCGATGTTAGAGGAACCTGCTCTTGATGTGCCTAGGGCTGAGGTGAATGCTTATTAGAAGCATTCCAACAATGCCTTAGACATTAAACACCTTATGCTATGTTGTATTAACTATGAGTTGCATTAGAAGTATGAAGACATGGGGATTCTTGAGATGGTCACACATCTTAAGGATATGAACTAGAGTTATGCAAAGAAAGAAAGGTACAATGTCTCAAAGGTGCTCTTTGAGTGCAAGATGACAGAAGGAGATCCAACAGAACCTCATGTGCTCAATATGATCAGGCATGTGGATCATCTAGAGAGATTGTGATTCCCTTTGAGCTAAGAGTTGGCCACAAATATGATGCTACAATGATTGCCTGATTCATTTAGCCAGTTTATCAAATGTTACTACTTGAGTAACTTGGCTAAACTGCCATTAGAACTGCTTGGCATGTTGATAAATGTCAAAGAAAGAATGAAGCTTGTGATGATGATCAACAGAGTGTACAATGACAAAGGCAAGGCCCAGAAATGTTCTGAGGCTAAGCTGAAGTCCAACTCTTTTGTACTCAAGATAAGGAAAAAGGTGAATGAAAAAAAGAATTTGTCCTTCACACTTAAAGGAACTCGGGAAGAAGAAGGAGATAGATATCTCCACTTTAGGACTTGAGAAGAAGTGAGCTAGAACTATGCAGAGTAAGAGTTGTTGGCATTACAGTTGGAATATGTCATTCATCCTTATGGGCATGTAATCGAATTAGTGAATTGTTATTTTGTACCTACCATAACGAAATACATCATGTGTCTTTTATGGACAACAATATTATGAATATTTGATGTTTTTATTTCAAAGATAAGATCTTATATGGAAGTGCCCTATGTCTCATAATCTACACTTGATATTTCTAGAGACAAATGTATATAACACATACATTGAATGACTTAATAACTCCAACAATGAATACCTATAGCTTTGTCATCAAGAGCACATAAATGACGTATCCATTTCTAGGATCCATAATGAGGGCTGTCTAGACTCTTTTGAATAGTGAACCAATAGAGACATGCAAGTCTTATTTATTGGGAAATATGATAGAAGAACCTTCACTGCATGTAGTGGGAGAGCGAGTATTCTACTAGGGCTCATACATACTAATGTATATAGACCCTTTCAGAATGAATGATATAGGTGGTTAATAGTACCTCATTATATTTTCTGATGATCTCAGTAGATATGGTAGTTTGCGTTAATACATGTTTGAATCTCTTGAAGTATTCAAGGAGATCATGAATGGAGTACATAACCAACTCGGTATAAATATTACAACATTTTGATATGATCGATATGGAAAATATTTTAAACCAAGAGTTTGAGAAACTTCTTGGAGACCATGATAGTGTATCATAATGAAATCCACCTGAAACATAGTGATAGTGTATCAGATGGTGTATCAGAAAGAAGGAATCACACCTTGTTTGTCATGGTGCAATTACCAATAAAACTAGCTAATCTTCCGATTTCCTTTTTGGTACATGCTTTACACTAAATAATGTACCATCTAAAATGGTTCAAAAGACACCATATGAGATATGGCATGGGAAGTGTCCTGATATGTCTTATGTAAAGATCAGGAATGAAAACTTATAAAGAAAATAGTTTCTTGAAAATCCTTGTCCACAAATCACATAAATGTTATATTTTTGGATACTAATTTTATATTCCAACTCAACAACAAAAGTGTTTTGGTGCCAAGATGGTTGTATTCTTGAAGAGGAATTTAATTCCATAGGAATCAGTGGCAGAGAAGTAGGACTTGAAAAGTTTGAGGCCAACAAGAAGAACATTGAATCTAAAAGAAAACTAGTACATATATGACGTTTAGTGTCACTTTTGTTGGCATCGGTTCTCTAAAAAAATCAACACCAATTCACCAACAACATCAATTTTTCAAGCCAACCGTCACCATATTTAAAGTCATGCAATTTAGAAAAGACATGGGTACCATTTTGATTTTAACATTGATTTCTTTTCATAGAAATTGATGTCTAAAACTACCCACGAAATACATTTTTTTCATGGGAAAAATTGCCTCTAAAATTTTCAGTCAGGCATCAATTTTGTATACAATAGATGACAATGTATGTGTGCCATGTCCCAATGGAAAAATTATCCATCCCATTAGTCATTGGTTCTGTTAGAAAAATCAACAACTAAGTCCTCTTAGTGAGACACATGTTTTTAGACATGGGCCTAAATTGACGGGTTTTTATAAGAAACTGATGGCTAGGTATTTTTGTGCCATGTCCCTGTGAAAATATTTTCCCCACAAATTGCTTCTTAGTCATCAATTTTTTTTGCTAAACCAACAACTATACCCCTAACCCATCCCCTTGATGAGACACATAACTTTTTTTGGAGAAGGGCCTAATTCGTTGATTTTTATAAGAAACTGACGACTATGTGCTTTTGCACCATGTCCATGTGGAAATATTTTTCTCCCAAATTTCTTCTTAGTCATCGGTTTTCTTGTTAAACCGAAAACTACACCCCTAACACGAGGGTAACTTTTTTGTTTGGATATGTCATTACTCGTCGGTTTTTACATACTTAACCGATGACTATGGCCCCAAATCAGTGTCTATTTGTTTTTTGTTTAGGAGCTAATCATTGATTGTTTTAGTAACTAACAATTATACCCCTAACCTGAGGATAGTTTTTTTGTTTGGATATATAGTTAGTCGTCATTTTTGACAGACTTAACCAATGACTATGGCCCCAAAGTAGTGCCTATTATTTTTTTGACTTAGGAGTTAATTGTCAGTTTCACATGATTAACCGATGACTACATTCTTAGTTGTCAGTTTTACAAAATAACTGATGCCTATGGGTAACTTAATAACACTAGTATGATATAGACTTTCTCCTCATGCTCTATTTCATCGTGATTGTAACAAATAGAATCCTAGCCTCTTGATCTTGATCATATGTCTTGGAGGATAGTCAACTTGGTTCTTTGGGCTTAGCCAAACAAGGATGAAGATACCTAACAAGAGTTAATTGGAATCATAATATGTTATTATTTGAATAAGTCACCCTAACATGTTGACATGTAAGCTAATATGGCCTAATTCTCTTATATTATTATTTAGATCAATAAAATATGTTTGCATACTTACCAAATGAACTGGAAGTACTACCTGTGTTAAAAGATATGAATCTGTATAAGGTGGCAGGCCCAGATGGTATCAATGGGCTCTTTCTCATAAGTAACTGGGGAACAATAAAGGACTCAATCATGATCACTGTGATGACTACTCTATCAGGATACGTCTTAAGCAGTGAATTTTGCAATTCAACCTTTCTTCTAATCCCTAAGGTACATGCACCTGAATCCTACGATCAATTGTGGCCAATATCTCTCAACATCATCTGTTTAAAACTCACCTCAAAGATTTTCGTGGAGAGACTAAAACCTCATACGCCAAACTAGATTGCACCCAGAGTAGTTTTGTGAAAGGTAGGAGGATTACTGATAATATTTCTCTCACCCAGGAAGTCATACATATGATGAAGAGGAAAAGAGGGGTGACATGGCCATTAAGGTTGACTTAACCAAGGCTTATGATAGATTGTCTTCGTGCTTTATGTGAGATACTCTTGAGTGGTTGGAAATCCCAACCAACATTGTTGCATATATCATGAATTCCATTACAATTTGGGAGTGTTCTATAGTATGGAATGGCAGTAGTACTAGCTCCTTCAAAGATAGAAGGGTATCCAGTACGAAGACCCTATGTCTCCTTATCTATTTGTACTCTGCATTGAGAGGTTGAGTCAGATGATTGAGGATTTGGTCCAATAAGGCTCCTGGAAACCAATTGCACTCAGTATGAGTGGAATCAAACTGATCCACCTTTGCTTCACGGATGACCTCATACTCTTCAGTAAAGCATCCTCCTCTCAAATGAAAATCATCAAGGATTGCTTTAGAAAACTTGGTGATGCATCTAGCCAGTCCATTTCCATTAAGAAGACACATGTCTTTTTTGCCGCCAGTGTTCCCAAATGCACCCAGAGAAGAGTGAGCATAGTAGGCTATTTTAGAGAGATGAAGGACCTAGGAAAATACATGGGAGTTCCCATCATTCATTTGAGAGTTACCATACACACTTATGCAGAAATTTGGAGAAGGTTGAATCTAAAATAAGCAGTCGGGCCACCAAATGCATGTCCCATGTAGGATGGGGTTGTCTGGTATGATCTACGATGTCTGCCATCCCAAATTATACCATGAAAATTGCCTTCCTCCCTCAAACTTTATGTGGCTGGATTGATAGCAATGTTAGAAGGTTCCTTTTGGGGGGCAATCACAAGGCATACCCCATGTTAGTAGTTGTCTGGGACAAGGTCACTAGCAAGAAGGATGATGGAGGGATAGGCATTCGTACTATGATAGAATGGAATTCAGCCCTACTATTGAAAAATACCTAGGATATCACATTCAAAAGAGATACTATATGGTGTACCTTTATGGCACCTAAATACACTAACTACTCTGCAAGGAAGAACATGAACCTCTCGAGATTGGCTAAAGAGGCCCTAATAGGGAAGAGATTTATTGAAAACAACTCATATAAAAATTTGTTGAATGGTAGTACCATGAGCTTTTGGTTTGACAAATGGTGCCATAAGGATACCACACTTGTCATAGATGTATTGTGGGATATCCCCTATGAACTATCTGATCTCTAGGTCACTAGCGTCATTGATGAGCAAGGAAGCTAAGATGTGGAATTCTTGAGAGAGTGGTTCCTGAGCACACAGGTTGATCAGGTCGTGAGTATGGACCTACCGATTGAACACTCCTCTAGTGACATGATGATATGATATGACTCAACTAATGGATGCTTGTTGACCAAATTTATGTATCATCTCATCAGAGGTCTGAGAGATCAAAAAGTTGAAGGTGAATGGTAAAAGTTATGGAAGGCCAAAGTTGCAGCCAATGTCAAATTCTTCATGTAGATTTTTTCACACAATGCCATTTTAACTAACTACATGCGTGTTAAAAGACACAAAGCTACAAATTCCTTATGTGATAGATGTCAAGAGTAGGATGAAACTAGCCTGCACGCAGTCTAGGATAGCAAACATGTTAAAGATATGCGGTCTAGGTTGTTCCAAGATAGATTGCCACTTGACTTCTTCAGTAAATATTTGGGGGATTGGTTGAGGTGGTGTTTGAGAGGAGACGTAAGACAACAAACCACTTTCATGATCACGTGTTGGTATATATGGCATTTCAGAAACTCCCATATATTTGAATAGAACCTCAAACCAGTAGCACACCTCGTCACTTATATCAGGAAAGAGGTCGATAGCTAGTTGAGAGCATGGTAGGAAGAGGAAGGGGGAAGTGCTCAAATCACATATCCTACTCAAGATGAGAAATGGCAACGCCCATCTGATGGTACTCTCAAGATGAAAGTAGATGCAGAATTGGTAAGACACAAAAGTGCGGCAGCAATGATCATCAGAGATAGTTCTGGTGATTGGGTTGAAGGTAATGGTTGGAGTTCTATAACTGACTTTGCACTACATGGGGAATTGGGATCCATACACCTTGCTTTGTAGAGAGCCTTAGATTTGAATCTAGAATGAATAAAAGTCAAAAGAGACTGTAGACAGGAAGTTTTGATGATACATGAGGACCTGTCAACAAACCCCAAATATGCACACCTCCTATTTTCTATTCAACTCAAGCTAAGAGGAGAAGATGGTTGGCACCTCAAGTTTGCTGATAGATCGTGCAACAAAGCTACAGATGGATTGGCTAAATTCCACCTCAGAAATAAGTCCAGTCATTTTCAATACATCAGACTACTAGATGAGATCCGAGAGTGGATCAATAAAGACTTTTGTAATGGTAGTAGTATTAACACATTTAATTCGGTTAATATTTCTTGTAGACCCTATTTTCTTATTTCTCCTATAAGAGGAGAGTGGGATGAATAGATGATCTCCTGACTTTTCAAAAAAAAAAGGTATATGATAAGAGAAAATAATAAACATATGAGAACTAAATGTCCATAATTGAGAATAATGTTACATTATCCAACTAAATATATAATTAACAAACTTAATAAGATAAATGATAAATATAAATGATTTTGTGCACAAAAATAATATATAACCCTTTATGTTGTAATGTGAAGGCATGTGACACAATCGGATGAAAAATAGTAATACTGATGAAATAATGTGAAAACTAAAATAATGAGGGGCCATAAATATTAATTATGTAAAACTCATAAAAAAAGACTAATTGGATAAGAATAACTTGATATTCATTTTCCTTGAGTTTGGTTTGACTAGGAGACTAAGTTTCATAATTTTAGGATAATAATAGTAATATCCATTTATTTTAAAAAAAAGGTGATTTTTTCTAAAATATGAAATAAGTCATTAAATGACTCTAAAAGTTGAAAATAATCTTATATTCATAATCTACACATTGAAAATAGCCTTTGAGTACCATCAAAGCAATTGAGGGTCCTGCGGATAGTTATCCTGCCTTCAACACCTGAATCTGATCCATCAATGACAACATCCATAAGTATCTAGGTGTTCAGGTTGTTAATCTACCTAGACAACATAATGGCTTGGCTGATGCTCTAACCAAACACCATCTCAAAAACTTCAAGGAGGGTCATACTTATACGAACCCTCCACTCGACCCTGTGGGTCACTATCCCATCTCCTTCCCAATATGTAATGGTAGGAGTCCTACCAAATTTCATTTTAATGCAGATAATGTATTAAATTTTCATTTTATGCCTGCAAGAGGAGAGCGGGTTGAATAAGATGGTCTCATGGCTTCACTAAAAAAATAGCCTTTGAGTAAATGTTCATATAATTTGGATAATCTTTAATATACATGTGTAGAATAGGAGAGAGAAAGTATGTAAAAGTCCAAAATATTAAATAATATCAAGAAATAAAATTAATAGCCAATTTGTGCTCCATATGCTTTAGTTTTCTTGAGGGTAAAGTTTCACATAATTTGCATAATAATAATTATTTTCATTTTAACTGGGAAAGAAAATAAGAATAAGAGTTAAATATATTAAATAAAATAAATGACTCCAAAAGAGAAAACAAATCTCAAATTTGAAATCTACATACCACAATTAGTCTACGGGTAAATTTTCATTTAATTTGGACAATCTTAAATATTTTAGATAATTTAGGAGAGAGAATATAATTTAAAGAACAAAAATATTAAATAATATGTTGAAAAAAATAATGTCAAAATCAGATTCTTCAACCCAAAATTAGCTCACTTATAAAATTTGGATTTATTTAGACTTTTTTGCACCCTCAAATAATTATAGAAAGATTAGAATATTTAAATGCATGAAAAGACCAAAGTTGGAATGTTGTATTAAATGTGATCTGCTAGTCGTCCCCTACCTCCCATCCGCATGAACATTATTTTGCAGATGTTTTCTTTTCAAAATGAAATAACTCACTCTTTTCTCCATCTTTTTCCACTATTCTTTCATCTACGAGTTGCAAATTGAATTCCGCTTCTTTTGACTCATTACTCACATGATTTTGTCATGATTTCGAGAAACACCTAATTTCCCCTAAGTAGATAATTGTGGCTACCTTCCTATTCTTCACATCTCACTTTCCCACCTATAAATACCACCACTTAGGTCTTTATTTCTCTTCACTAAACCTTCCTCCTCTCTCAATTTCTTAGCACGAGTTCATTTTGGTCATTGATGGTTGCAATCTTTGTTTTGGGCTTGCGGCTACTCGCCTCGGGCCTCAACATATCTAGCTTTCAATTGCATCAAGAGATTAGCTCCTTAAGCTTCATGCTTTGTTTTTGCACTCTCAGATTGTTGTTTGGTTTCTCGATCGAGTTTTACCAAAAATCTACCGAGCTCCCGCCTATTGCTCGTGCACCCATGGTGTCTACAGAGTTGGGGAAGAAACCCCCATGGTGTGGACAGAGTTGGGGAAGAAACCCCCATGTTGTTTCTCCGTTATACCCCCTATTTTTCCTATTTTCTCCGCGTTTTCTCACTAGGGGTAATATGGTCCTTTGGCCCCATTTATCCTTTACCTTGTACAAGATGTGTTGGTCGCTGACCACATGACATGGCCACTCCAGATTAGGCCATGTTAGTGGGTCATCCCTCTCCCAATTTCTCTCTCTTTCCCTCTCGTAAGGTATTTAATGATATGGCATTTTCTGATTGGTTTAATTGCAAAAATCATATCTTTTGATTCGTTTATCCAAAAATTAAGTGAAATATGTTCTAGAATAAAAAAAGATATAAACTATCTAATGGTGATAAGTTTTTTTGCTAAAATCTCATGTTTTTCAAAGGTAATTTTTAATAGGTTTTCCTAATTGGTTATAATTTGTAAAATTCATAACTAATAATCTATAAGTCAGAAATATATAATAAAATATGTTTTGAACTTAGAAACATATAATCTAAAACATGGCATAGTTTTGATAACCTAAATCACATGTAAGGAAAAAGGTGATTTTTAGGGTTTGTAGTCATTTTAAATCTAACCATAATTTCACGTACATGATTAATATGTGCTTTGGATACCTAGACTTGGATCTACATCTAACTTGGACTTGTATAGACTCTGAAATGAGGTATGATTGCATCCCACATTATTTCTATATTGAGAAATTTCAAATTTCTCCTTCTTATTGTATGTTTGCATCTCTTATTACTCGCATTGAGCAATTTTCCTACTTTTATCTTTCTCTTGGTCCTATGGACATCAGCCTACACAATATCTTAATTTTTTGGAAAATATGCTTTATTTGAAGTACCTTATATTTTTGTTGATCTTGTGATCATATTTGGACATTCTCTAGGTCTTTTCTTATGCTTTGTTCATGATGGAACTCTATATGATGGTATGTGATGTCTATTTCCCACTTATGAGGAGGATGTATATGTTAGACACTTTTGTGGTGACTAATTTGTAAGATCCGACTATACTTTCTACTTTCCTCTACATTAAACATGCTATGTGATTCAGTAGCACTAGATTACTATAATTGCATTGGTTTTTGGGCAATATGCCCCTGTTATTATTGGGATGGAGGTGGTGGTCTCCCATACTTTGGTTTCAAGTTTGTGAGGCTTGGCCCAACTTTTATATATATTGGGAGTTTGGCAGTATGTCATTCTCTATTAGGTTTCAAGTTTGTGAGGCTTCACCGCCATTGTCTTTATATTGTTCTAGAGCTACGTTTATGCACATGCATGCAAGTTGGTGATGATGTTATGGGTCATGTTCCCTAATGCTTGATCTGTGCTTATGTGGCACAATTTTATTGTTTAAATTATGGCAAGTATTTCCTTTATCATATTATAGTGATTCTTTCCTCTTATTCCCATTTGGGGAGTACTTTTCTCTTTCATGGAAAGCCTTTATTTTGATGTCTGTTATTCCATATATTGCTCAAGTTCCTTTTTAGTATGCACATACCAGCCTTTGTTGATGTCATATATTTTTTCTCTTCTTGTTGGGCTATGCTTCCAACCCTAGGTGAAGGACATGGATGATATGGCATGAAGACTTGGACTTAGCTTAAGGAGTTAAAGCTTGGAGACAACTTGTAATGGTCTAGATTTTCCTCTACTTAGATCCAGACATTGTGTCTTACATGTAAATCCTTTGCGGGAGATTATGATGTTCTTTGGTAACCTTGTGAAAATATAATGATAGTCAATATTTTCATTTTTGTGCTACATTTTAGTTGTTTTGAATACCAAATTGTGATTTGAAAACTTTGCACCTATTCCAGCATACCCTTTTGAGTGTGTTT
Source organism: Alisma plantago-aquatica (assembly GCA_963693085.1). NCBI lineage: Eukaryota > Viridiplantae > Streptophyta > Magnoliopsida > Alismatales > Alismataceae > Alisma > Alisma plantago-aquatica. Next base: position 3,662,515 of record OY856410.1, read on the forward strand.
GGAATGGAAGTTTTATTCTTCAAATTTTTATTAGGGATTGGATACCCTCTAGGTCCCACTCCTTACAACGATTTACCTGCTTATTCTCTGGCGATTTGCGATCCCTTCCGCCGCCTCTATGGCTCAAAGGTCCGCCACTGCCGCTCTGCTCCTCTCTTCCTCCAGCCGTTCATTGCTCGTCGGTCATTGATGCAGTAGTTGCTCACTGCCGCCTCCAGCCACAAGCTTGGGGGGATGTCACTGCCTGAGGAGCTTGGGAGGATGTCGCTACCTCCATACATTAGCTTGGGAAGAAGCTGCCTTAGGATGCTAGAGCTTCTTCCCCTACTATTAGGTAAGCTCTCCTACAAACCACCATGACACTCATCGCCAACTATGTGATTCATATTCTAATTTCATAGCGTAATTGTTGGATGTGCATGAATATGGCCCTTTATTCTTACATTATTGTAGTTACCTTGTTGATAGTGAATCACTATTTTATGGTTAGTTACATATTACTCTTATATTGATTAATGTTAATTAGGATTCTATATCTTAGTTAGTGTAATTTGCCTTCTTTCCTTAGTTTGTTAACCTTAATTTTTAGTTTATGTTAGGTCATCTCTCCCTCCCTAGGTCATGAATAAATTATTTGTAATGATTATCTTGATGATGAAAACGCATGTACATTGGAGATGTTGAAATTAATGTTATAAAATATGGTACCTCAACTAGGGTATGATTAAGAATCAAGAATGAATTGAATTAAATGATGTTACATAAAACCTAGGATATGAACAAGGAAAATAGGATCATAGGTATAGGAAAGACAACATACATGTATTTGTTGGCCTAGAAACCCATTTGATATTTACTCATTAGGAGTATATCTTAGATATTCCCCGGTTTGGGACTGTTCTTGAACACTTAATTTCACATAGAATGTAAGTGTATAAAGCATATTAGGTTAGCAAGATGTTTCATCAGAACTTCCCCATTTGTTCTCTAAGTACATATGTTGGTGGACATTTGCCCATCTACATTAGTGTACTTGGAGAACTACGGGGAAATACTGTCGAAATTTTCTTGAAAACCAAATACACATTATACACTTACAGTTAGATTAGGTGTTCAATAATGGGATAGGTGGTACACACATTTATTACTGAACTCAAAACCCTGATCTTTAAACCCTAAACCATAATCACTACTACAAAAACAACATTCAGTGTCATTTTTCTGGGCGTCGGTTTGTTATGAAAACCGACGCCTATACTATTAGACGTCGGTGATTTCTGCAAACGGACGTCTATATTCGAAGACCAGCCAGAGACGGGTACCTCTTTGTATTTAGCGTCGGTTGTTTATAACAAAATGGACGCTTAAAGTCGCCCGCAAAATCCAAATTTCGATCAAGAAAAATAGTGTCACTTTCAGCGTCGGTGATGTAGATAAAAAACTGACGTCGATGTGCGATGAAAATTTGCGCGAAAAGTGTCGCTTTCAGCGTCAGTTATCCTTTTATAACCGACGCTGAAGATGGTTCCCGCCAAACAATTTCGTGAAAATATCGTCCAATTGGACGTCAGTTGTTTAAAAAAACCGACACTAAAGTTATTTAGGCGTCAGTTGTTTGAAACAACCGACGCGATTTGGAAACTTTATCCCACGATCGCCCGACCGTTCACCTTTCTTCTATTTCATTGTGCATGCGAGCCGATTTCTTCTCTGCTGCTGCCGATTTCTTCTCTGGCAATTTCTTCTCCGTCTCCGGCGATTTCTTCTCCGGCGCCCCCTTCGCCGGTGATTTCTTCTCCGGCGCCCCCTTCTCCGGTGCCCCCTTCTCCGTCGCCACTCCTGCTACCTTCTTCCCTTCTCCGCGCCCCATTCTCCGCTGCCCCTGCTGCTCTAGCGCCTGAGATTAGGCGCCGCCACGCCTGAGATTAGGCACCGCCACGCCCCTAGTGCTCCTCCACCGCCGTCACTGCTAGCTGTTAGCTGCTGCTCCACCGTCTTCTCCAGCCTCGCTGCTAGCTGCTGCTCCACCGCCGTCGCTGCTAGCTACTCCTCCAGCCAGAGCCACCGGAGCCTCTGCCTTTTTCCCTCTGACAAGGTTGGTCTTCCCGCTGCTAGCTGCTCTACTTTTTTTTGCATCGATTAAATTGTTGTGATAAAAATGCATGTAATGTATTTGATTAGAGTTAATCTAATCTGGATGTTCATAATAATGTAGTATGTTAAATATGATGATTAGGGATACATATAATGTCTAGTACACAAATATTAGATGATATTCAAGAAAACCCTAGTTTGATGAGCATGTTGTTAATCATGTTAATTATGATTCTTCTATATATTCTGATGTCATTATATAATTATGTGATCCCAACATATTAAATTGAATTAGAATGATTTCATGAATTATAGGGTTTTAAAGTTGATAAACATGTACATGCGGAAATAGGGTTATTAAACCAATGGTTATAACATAGTATGATATTAATCTGATCTGGATGTTCATAATAATGTAGTATGTTAAATATGATGATTAGGGATACATATAATGTCTAGTAAAGATTCCTACACCTTTTGTTTGAAACTATTGATTTCTTGATTTATTATTTAATAATGCTCTGTTGATTAGGATTAACCATGTTGCATGTAGTTTATAGACATTTATTATATATAAGAATGACAACACATGTATTTGTTGGCCTAGAAACCCGTCCAAGATTGACTCATTAGGAGTAAATCTTGGATAGTCCCCGGTTTGGGACTGTTCTTGAACACCTAATCTCACTTAGGATGTAAGTGTATAATGTGTATTGGGTTTTCGAGAAAATTTCGGTAGCATTTCCCCGTTTGTTCTCTAAGTACATATGTACTTAGAGAACAGCGGGGAAATGCTTCTGAAATTTTCTTGAAAACCCAATACACATTATACACTTACTAGTGAGATTAGGTGTTCAAGGATGGGATAGGTGGTACACATTTATTATATATAAGAATGACATCACATTATACACTTAGGATGTAAGTGTATACCCTAATCTTTTCCTAATATATACTTGTTTCCTAATATATACTTGTTTTCTCTGATCATAGAATGGATAGATCATGGATGTCCATTCGTAATCATTGCTCCCCAGAGTTTATATCAGGTCTTGATCAGTTTATTAGATTTGCCGAGGAACATAGGAAAAAACCTACAGATAGGTTCTACTGTCCATGTAGGCATTGCGGTAACAACTTGAAAGTCAACACTGGTGAGGAAATCAAAAGTCATGTCATGTGCAACGGGATTGTACAAGGCTATACAGAATGGCACTGGCATGGAGAGATTTCAAAATCGAAACCAGTAGATGTCGATAGCAGTGCTTGGGTGGAAGAAGAAATTGCCTCCGATGACGTAAATGTGAACGAACCAGATCCAGCTGACATCGTTGATGCGATGCTGGATAGTTGTAGGGTAGAGCACACCGATCCACCTCCTATCTTAAGAAACATTGTGCATGATGCTGAGATACCATTATACACAGGTTGTGCTAAGTTTACGAAGCTTAGCGTTGTGCTGAGATTGTATAAGTTGAAAGCTAACAATAAATGGAGCGACAAAAGCTTCACTGAATTGTTGACTTTGTTGAAAGAAATGCTTCCTGAAGGAAACGAGCTGCCAATCTCAACATACCAGGTAAAGAAAATGTTGTGCCCAATGGGAATGGAGGCCAAAAAGATACACACATGCCCGAATGATTGTGTATTATTTCAAAAGGACTATGTAGATTTGAAAGATTGTCCAAAATGTGGTGTGTCACGATATAAATTGACGACTTCGGGGGAGTCCAAAACTGGTTCTCCTGCCAAGGTGGTCTGGTATCTACCTATAATATCACGGTTTCAACGCTTGTTTGCAAATCCGAAAGATGCGAAGAATTTGAGGTGGCATGCAGATGTTAAGAAAAATAATGATGGGATCCTACAATATGCGTCTGATTCCCCACAGTGGAAGAAGATTGATGTATTGTACCCTGAATTTGGTGAAGAAGTCAGGAATCTAAGACTTGGGCTTTGTAAAGATGGGATGAATCCGTACGGGACATTGAGCAGCAAACATAGCACTTGGCCAGTCATGCTTGTTATATACAATCTTCCTCCCTGGCTGTGTATGAAAAATAAGTACGTTATGTTGTCATTGTTGATATCGGGCCCTAAACAACCCAGAAATGATATCGATGTTTATCTTGAACCTTTGATTGATGACTTAAAGAAACTTTGGGCTGAAGGTGTGATGACCTATGATGCTTCAGCAAGAGAGACATTTCGTTTGCACGCTATGTTGTTTTGCACTATTAATGACTTTCCGGCATATGGGAATTTGTCTGGATATAGTGTCAAAGGAGCTAAAGCGTGTCCTATATGTGAAGAAAAAACACTGATTCAATAAGAATAAAGCATGGCGGCAAGACTGTTTATCTTGGTCATCGAAGGTTTCTTTCAAAATTCCATCCGTATCGTAGGAAGCGCAAAGCATTCAATGGATGGAATGATGAACGGAGTGCACCTAAACCTATACCAGGGGATGTTGTTTATGAAAGAGTAAAAGACATTGTCAATGAATTTGGTAAGAAATCACAATGTAGTATGGCCACACGGAGTGACAATTCTTCATTCAAGAAGAAGTCAATTTTTTGGGATCTTCCTTATTGGAGTTCTTTCACAGTCAGGCATTGTATCGATGTAATGCACGTTGAGAAAAATGTCTGTGATAGCATCATTGGTACTCTGTTAAATATACCAGGTAAGACTAAAGATGGGATAAAATCCAGACTAGACCTACGTGAAATGGGAATAAGGTCAGAATTAATAGAATTATGTGAAATGGGTAATAAAAGAACATACTTATCTCCCGCTTGTTACACGTTGTCTAGAAAGGAGAAGAAAACTTTTTGTGAATGCTTGGTAAATGTTAAGGTGCCACATGGTTACTCATCCAACATCCGTAGATTGGTATCAATGAAAGATCTGAAGTTGATAGGTCTTAAATCTCATGATTGTCACACTCTAATGCAACAAATATTGCCCGTGGCAATTCAATCTATATTGCCGAAGCATGTAAGGTTTGCAATTACCAGACTTTATTTCTTTTTCAGCAGTCTATGCAGCAATGTTATTGACCCGGATACTCTCGATAATTTGCAAAGAGAAGTGGTTGTTACCCTATGTCATCTTGAGATGTATTTCCCTCCTTCGTTCTTTGATATCATGGTACATCTTATTGTCCACTTGACTAGGGAAGTGAAAATCTTGGGACCGGTTTTCTTGCATTGGATGTATCCCTTTGAACGATACATGAGCGTTTTTAAAGGTGATGTTTGAAACTGTTATCGTCCTGAAGGGAGTATTATTGAACGTTATGTGGCGAGAGAGGTTATGGATTTCTGCAATGACTTTCTCAGTGGTAATGACACTCCTGATAATGACAAGAATATTGAGGAGGGAAAAGGAATTTTGGGATCACGGGTGAAAGTAATCAGCCGTGAGCAGTTGGAACAAGCTCACTTGTATATTTTACAGAATATGGACGAAGTGAGTGTTTATATCGAGGAACATACCAATTTCATAAAGAGACAACATCCTCGAGCAAGTTCAATGTGGCTTGCTAGAGAGCATAATAAGACTTTTACTAAGTGGTTTGAAGATAAAGTCTTACATCAACCATCTCAAACACCAAATGATATTACAGAAACTATCAAATGCCTCGCCTTTAAACCAAAACCGAATGTTATGTCTTATGAAGGGTTTGACATTAATGGATTCACATATTACACAAAGCGCCAAGATGATAAGAGTGTCATCCAAAATAGTGGGGTCACTCTTCAAGCGTCGACTATGTACTTTGCAAGTGCAAAGGATAAGAGTCCACGTGAAGCTAAAATGTCATATTACGGTGTCATTGAAGACATTTGGGAGTTTGACTACATAGATTTCAAAATTCCGCTCTTTAAATGTAATTGGGTTGATAACACCAAAGGAGTTATAGTGGATGAATTGGGTTTCGCTTTGGTGAACTTCGACAAGATTGGTGAGAAGGTTGAACCATTCATATTGGCATCACAAGCAAAACAAATATTCTATATCGATGATCCTGCAAATGATAAATGGTCGGTTGTTCTTCATGGTAAAAGACAGTTCATTGAAGATCCTATAGATGAAGAAGAGTACTATGATAAGTATGATGACTCCAGTCCATTCTCAGTTGGGTTGCCAACTCCACAAAATATTGAAGCTAATGATGACTTATATGTGCGCGGAGATCACAATGAAGGATTGTTAATTGATAAAAGATCACAATTTTAGAGACATGTATGTTTATACAAATGCTAAATGTTTTCCTTTTTCTAGTTTATACAAATGCTAAATGTTTTCCTTTTTCTAGTTGATACAAATGCTAAATGTTTGCCTTTTTAATGACATTTTCAGATGGCTGATCATGATGAGAATGATGTCCATGATGAGCATGAAGTCCATGATGAGCATGCTGTCCATGACGAGCATGGCGAGGATACCTGTTGGATTAATGGGCTCTAGAAGGGGGGGTTGAATAGAGCTTCACAAACTTCACAAAATTGATTAGACCACCAAATTATATCAAGTGCAGAACTTAAACCAAAATAGCAATTTGATGTCCTAAACTAGCATACAAAGCAAGGATAAGAGACAAGGAATAGCATGCACTTGAACAGGTGGTTTAGAGTGGTTCCATGTCCTAAACTTAGGAACAATGTCAGTCCACTACCTAGAGTTGGTTAGGCTCTAGGATTTGTAACTTGATTCTCTTATATATATCACATAATAAGATTACAAGCTACAACAACCAACCATCCAAGGACTTATAAATGAAGCCAAGATCTTCTACCTCACCAAGGACTTACCCACCAAGCAAGTAGTCTTCAGCCTTCTTCAAAGGACTTACCCACTCTTGCTCTAGTCTTCGGCCTTGCATGAATTACCCATCTTGCTTGAGCTTTGCCTTGCACCTCTCCTTCTCTCGGAGAGCTTTAGAACCTTCCTCCTTCACTCGGAGGCCTGGAGCAGCTAGCCTTCTTCTCCTTCACTCGGGGAAGAACAACAACCTTCTTCTCTTTCACTCGGAGAAGAATCTTCAAGCAATCTTCATAGGGAATGGAGATGGGAGAAGAAGAAAGGAGAGCTTTACAACATTACAAATGATAGCTCTCATACATGGGGACCTAACTCACTCATACTCACGATTTTGCTTTGAAGGTAGAGAGAGAAAGGGGCTCAAGGGATTAGAAACCACTCAACTAAGGCTAGGACGAAGCATATGTGAATGAGCAACCTTGGAATGAAGTCCAAGAGGTCCTATTTATAGTTGAGGGTGTCCCTTTGAGGTTGGGAGAGATAAGGGCCACAAAATAGCCGTTTTACAACTTGCAACGGATCTATTTTAAGTTCCACCTACTCTTCCAACGGTTGGAATTGCTTTTTCTGCATTCCAGTACAGTCTGATCAGCCGAGTTTCAATAAAGGCAACTCGGCTGAACCACTAAAAGACAAGGCTGAAAGCTAGACTGTCGGCCGAGTTCCCTTGGAGAAACTCGGTCGATCGGTCGACTTTCATCTTGGACCGATCAGTGGATCGACCGAGTTTCCTAGCTTAGAAACTCGACCGAACAGGAATCGGCTGAGTTTGTAACTCGGCCGATTGCAACAAAAATTCCAGAATATATGGATCGGCCGAGTTTGGAATTCGGCCGACAAAATCCCTGTTATGGGTATTTTGGAATTTTCGTAAAACTGTACAAATGATGGATTTTTGAGTCCCAATAATTTTATCCATCTTAGTTACAATGCAAAACATGAGTATAAGTGATTACATCAATTGTTCTAAGCCAATAAGGGCTATTTCCCAAAACGGTTAAAAATCACATGTTTTGCATGTGCTGGATGAGTAGCTTTTGAGTTGAATGTGATTCTTTTCTTGTACCTAATATCTGAAACAATCTCAAATAGATTTGTTAGATACATATGAATGGAATGGTTAAGTCATTATCAAAATATGGGCAATGTGCGACACCTAGGTCAACATTCTCTCCCTTTTTGACAATGACAAACCATTCCTCAACATATTGAAAAGAATGTGAAAATTATACCTTTTCTTTGGGAATTGCAAGGGGATGCAAAAATGATCAATTTGAAGTGCTCCCCCTCAATTCATTCTTACTCATGCCTGCATGGTTAGTTAAAAAAACAAGCAACCAAAGCACATATGTATACTATATGATTCTAAGCAAGTCTAGATGCATTTCAGTTAATAGACAAGAAAAGAACCATACAAGCAATAAATTCAATATGATTGAGCTTTTTCTCCCCCTTTTTCATCTCAAAAAGGCAGGGGGGTAGAATAGCATAAAAGCAAGGTCTTCTCCATAGAAAAACAAAAACACTCAATCAATCACAGTAAGCTCACAGAGACAGAGTAAAACCAAGATAAACAACTAAAGCATGTCATAATCAAAATATGGAAAACACTAAGAGAGAAACCATACAAAGCGTTCCCATAAAACATAAAACAAGACTACACGGAAAGCATAGAGCAGAAATAGTACAACTCAGATGATGTGCCTAATGTATATAGTGCAAACACAGTCCAAAGAGATACAGCATGATCATCTAAGACTAAAACTAGATACATCAGCCCACTAAGCTAACTACTCTATGTCTATGTCATCAACAGAAACATCGATATCCTCATCTGGCCGGTAGTCCTCATCTCCGTCATCAGAAGGAGGAGCAGCAGCCTGTGTAGCCTCGTCAGCATGATCAGCATCGTTGTCATCATCCTCGTCATCAGCATCAGTTGCAGTAGCCTCATTGTCTTCATCAGCATCAGTCTCATCATCCTCCTGGTCAGGCATATCCTCATCTGGAGGACCAGAAGCACGCCCGGGCCACCTAGCACTCTGCTCGGACCAAGACATGCCTAGAGCAAGTAAGTCATAGGCAACCTCAAGGGGAGGAGCAGAAGAGCTATACTGGGCCAGAATCTCAGACAGACGACCACCAGGAAGCGCCAGAACCGGGGAAGGGTGTCCACCTGTAGAGGGTTCAGCGGAAGCAGAGAAGGGTGGAGCAGGGTAAAACTGACTATACACATAAGAAGCGTAGTCACCACCGGGATATGGCTGGTAGGCGGGATAAGGCTGAGGGCAAGATATATTCATGGAGGACATGATATGGCAAAGGTCCTGATGAAGGTGTTGCTGGACATTCATGTTGTACTCTTACTGGTGCATGAGATACCCCATGAGGGCCTCATTTGTAACATGAAAGTCAGCAAAGGCAGGTTGAGGAGGAGGCTGAAAGAAAGGCTCAGGTGGAGGAGGTGCAGCTGAGGATGGTGGAGGTGCAGCTGAGGATGGTGGAGGTGCAGCTGAGGATGGTGGAGGTGCCTGAGAGGAAGATGATGCACCGGGGGTAGGAACACTCTTAAGGAGAGTGGTCTCACTGATATAAACACCTTTGCGATCAGGTCGGTAGAGGAGATCGGAAAAAAGGGATTTACCAGTGGCATGTTGGAAAAGACCACAAATGAGGGCAGGATAGGGAAGATGAGTGCCCTTTGTGTTCTTTCCAGAGTCAAAACACGTCATGTGATGGAGGATATAACGTGCCCATTTGACTCCTTGATGCTTCAGCAAAAGATACATCATAACAGCAGTGTTCTCAGCAATGTCCGTCTGATTTTTCTTAGGATGGACATTCCAGCTCAAGATAAAGGCCAGGATGTGGCGAGGAGCAGAAAGAGCTGAGGAAGGCAGAGTACCCCTTTTTGTGTAGGGAAAGTTGGGTCGCTTGTGAAATTTATGGATATCAGTCAAGTCAACCTCAATTTCCTTATACAAGTCATCAGGGTAGAGAAGATCAAGATATTGAGGATAGTCAGCGATCCATGATGTTGTACCGACATTACCATTAAGATAAAGATTGAAAGAACGCTCGGTGATATGAAAAGGTTGACCGGAAATCATGGACGTCAAAACAATAGAAGTGTCCACAGATGGGACCAAAGTGTCATAGTTCCAACGCAGATTGGCGTAGAACTCTCGGACAGCTTTGGAACTATATTTCAAATTGTGGAAGCGAACATCTTCTATGCAAAACGGATCAAGGTGATGAGTTCGAAGGATTTGACAAGCTTCATAAAGGTCAGGGTGAAAGCTGTTAGGTTGATGGAGAGCTCGAAACGGAAAAGGAGTGCGAGGGAGGAGCTCTTGATATCTAGTAACAGCAGCTTGATCAACAAAAGAGAGATTTTCGAACACAATATACCTTGGAGCAAGAGGGGTCGCCTGAGCAGGGGAAGGGATATCTCTCTTCCGTCATTGGGACCTCATGGAGACGAGATGGAGGAAAGAGAGCCGAGCTCGTGGAGAAGCTAGGCAGATGTAGCCCCGAGAACAGCAAGAACGAAGAAGCAAGGTCGATCGGAGGAAAAAACGGCTGGAACGAGGTGAGAAAGGGCCAGGGTTAGAGAGGGGCGGGTGCTAGAGCTAAGGTTTGGTCGAATTTTCTCTAGTTGAGAGGGAGAAAGTCGGCCGATGCCTATATATATAAAACTAGTCTGCCGCCAATCGGTTGAGTTTGGGAAATGGAAACTCGGCCGATCGAGCGCACAGGCACCCTGAAGCCCGACCGATCGGTCGAGTTTGAAACTCGGCCGACCAAAACCCTAAAGAAGGAAAAGCTGAAAAACTAGCCCTAACCTCAAATGACCTAATGCAAGATTTCTTTTTGGTCTAGTTTGTATATTAAGGATATTTAGGCACATTCCCATCATCATAGGGTACTATTTGTCGATTAAAACCCGATTTGCGAGAAAAAGCCCGAAAAAGATACAGAAACTAAAGAAATTTTAGCAAAAACAAGCATCTTGAGCAATCAAAGCATTTAAAGCAAGAGCAACACATATAAGATGTAACCAACTAATTAGAGAGAAATTCAATATCATCAAGAGAAATTATGAGCAATTTTGATCTAATAAAGTTAAATTGTTCTCTAGCAAGTGGTTTAGTGAAAATATCGGCCAACTGATTTTCCGTATCCACATGTGTGATATAAATATCCTTTTTGACAATGTGGTCACGGAGAAAATGATGGCGAACTTCTATGTGTTTAGCTCTACTATGCAATATTGGATTGTAAGAAAGATTGATTGCACTAGTATTATCACAGTAAATAGGAGAAGCATCAAAATGAATGTTGAAGTCTTGGAGCATTTGCTTCATCCATAGGACCTGGGCACAACAACTTCCGGCTGCAATGTACTCAGCTTCGGTAGTTGATAATGCCACTGTGCTCTGTTTCTTGGAGAACCAAGACACCAAGCATGGTCCCAAGAGGAAGCAAGTGCCACTTGTGCACTTTCTATCAATCAAGCAACCTGCGTAGTCAGCATCACTATATGCCACAAGAGTAAAGTCCCTTGACTTAGGGTACCATAGTCCAAAATTTGGAGTTTTGGCTAAGTACCTCAAAATCCTCTTGACAGCAATAAGATGTGATTTCCTAGGGCTTGATTGAAAGCGAGCACACAAGCCAACACTAAACATTATATCAGGTCTAGAGGCAGTTAAATAAAGTAAACTTCCGATCATACCTCTATAGAGCTTCTCATCTACCTTTTCACCTTCTTCATCCTTGTCGAGTTTGGCGGTGTTTGACATGGGTGTATCCATTGGCTTCATGTTCTCCATCCCAAAGAGTTTGAGTAGTTCAGTTGTGTATTTGCCTTGGTTGATGAAGTTTCCTTCCTTTGTTTGTTTGATTTGAAAGCCGAGGAAGAAGGTCAGCTCACCCATCATGCTCATTTTGAATTCACTCTGCATAAGAGAGCTAAACTCCTTGCAAAGATCAAGGTCAGTTCTGCCAAAAATAATATCATCAACATATATTTGAATTATGAGAAAATGGGTAGAAGTGTGTTTTAGAAATAAAGTACAATCAACTTTGCCCATGATATACCCGTTATCTAACAAAAAGTTCTTCAGTTTCTCATACCAAGCTCGAGGTGCTTGTTTGAGTCCGTAGAGAGCTTTTTGCAAGAAATATACATGATTGGGTAACTTATCATTTTCAAAGCCTGGAGGTTGAGCAACATATACTTCCTCCTCAATTGTACCGTTCAAAAACGCACTTTTAAAATCCATTTGATAAAGCAAGAAATTTTTATAACTAGCAAAAGCAAGTAGCATACGTATAGATTCTAATCTAGCAACAAGAGCATAAGTTTCATCAAAATCAATACCTTCTTGTTGATTGTAACCTTGTGCTACTAACCTTGCTTTGTTCCTTACCACTTTTCCTTGCTCATCAAGCTTGTTGTGGTAGACCCATTTGGTTCCAATGATCTTTCTATCATTTGGTCTTGGCACTAAAGTCCACACACGGTTCTTCTCAAATTGCTCAAGCTCTTCTTGCATGGAAAGGATCTACTCATCATCACCAAGGGCCTCTTTGATGTTCTTTGGCTCTAGTTGGGAGATGAAGGCACTATCTGCTTGTTCTTTGTTGTGAGAAGCTCGTGTCCTCACTCTCTCAAACGGATTCCCAATGATCAACTCCTTGGGGTGATTCTTTGCAAAGCGGGGAGTGGGATCCTTCTTTTCTTCTTCTTTTTCTTCTTCTTCAACCTGCTTGCCTTTGTCTTTAATGTTGAGCTCTTTTAAGATAGGACTGATTTCATCTGCAACATCATCATCACCAATGTGCTTGCCAATAACAGGGTTAGTTTCAATAAATTTAACATTTATAGATTCTTCAATTTTAGATAGTTCAATGTTAAATACTTTAAATGCCCTGCTAGTAGTGCTATAGCCTAGGAAGAAAGCCTTGTATGATTTTGGATCAAACTTGTCGAGAGAATCCTTGGTGTTTAAAACAAAACAAGGACATCCAAAAACATGAAAGAAATCAATAGACAGCTTCCTACCACGCCATAGTTCATAGGGGGTTTTCTTGAAAGTCGGATGTGTGAAAACTCGGTTTTGCACAAAACATGACGTACTAACGGCTTCAGCCCAAAACTTCTTAGGAGTATCATACTCAAGAAGCATGGTCCTAGCCATCTCTTGTAGCGATCTATTCTTCCTCTCAACAACTCCATTTTGTTGAGGTGTGCGAGGAGAAGAGAAATTGTGCGAATAGCCCGATTTTTCACAAAAACGTTCAAAAAGATCATTTTCAAACTCTCCCCCATGATCACTACGGATAGAAACAACATGGCAAGAAGCTTCGTTTTCAACTCGTTTACAAAAGCTCGAGAAAACATCAAGTGTATCGCTTTTAGAAATGAGAAAGAAAGTCCAAGTATATCTAGAAAAATCATCAACAATAACAAGACAATACTTGGAGCCGCGAAGCGTTTGTGTTCTCATTGGTCTGAAAAGATCAATATGAAGAAGCTCAAGAACTCTCTTGGTACTCATGACTCCTTTGGATTTGAAGGAGTATTTGGTTTGTTTCCCTTGTGTACAAGGTTGACATTCCTCATCCTTTTCAAAATCCAATTTAGGAAGTCCTCGAACCAAGTCCTTTTTGTTCAATTTCTTCATTTGATGCAAATTCACATGACCCAAACGACGATGCCAAAGCGAAAGATCGTTTTTATCCACAACTAAGCATCTATTTAGTATGGGCTTAAGAACATCGAGAACAATCACATAGAGATTACCATTTCTAGTTCCCTTATATATAACATTGTAGGACAGGGAATCTAGAAGCAAGCATTCTAAAGAAGTAAATAGCACAAGATAACCATTATCACATAATTGGCTAACACTAATTAAATTGTGATGTAGGCCATCAACAAGCAATACATTTTTAATGCACAATTCATTGCCTACATCACCCTTACCTATAACCTTACCCTTCTTGTTGTCCCCAAAGGTTACCGATCCTCCTTTCTTTTTCACAAATTTGTTGAAATGGATGATTTCTCCAGTCATATGCTTAGAGCAGACACTATCAACAATCCATTTCTTTTTAACCTGCAAGAAAAGAGGATGTCGGAACCCAACTCAAACTTTGGGGTCCGGGGCTAGCTTGGGGACCCATATCATCTTTGGGTTGGTCCCCTTGGGCTTGTAAGGACAATAGGTAGAATAATGATCATCACATTTGCAATGAATACATACCATGGGGTTTTTAGAGCCGGAAGACTCTCCATTTGAAGATTGGAGGTTCCACACTCCTTTTCTTACCCTTCTTCTTCTTCTTACCTTTTGGAGTAGTCTCATTATATCCTAGACCACTAGTACCAACTTGTTTGGTAGAGTGCTCTAGAACATCATTTAGGGATTTCTTACCCGAAAGAAACCTTTGCAAAGTAGATCTTAATTTAGCATTATCATCACTAAGATTTATAACAGTAGTAGATAAACTAGCAAGATCTTCTCTAGTATGCAAAAGGTCGGCCTCAAGGCAGAGGGCTTTAGTAAGAAGAGAGTCTTTTTCTAGAGTTAAGCTAGCAACTTCATTTCTAGGAAAGATAGGTCTAGAAGATAAATCATTTGTTTGAGCAAGCAATTTAGCATTTTCAGATTTAAGAACAACAATTTCTCTTTGATAAGAGTAAACTTCATCTCTCCTAGCATCATCAATAAGCTTAAGTTCAACATTTTCAGTTTTTAGAACATCAAGCTCATCTAGGCAATTTTGGTTCTCTATCTTAAGATTTTCAATAGTTTTAAGATAAGTACCATTCTCAATCTCTACTCCATTATATTGAAGTTCAAGGTCAAGAAATTCCCCTTGCAAGGCATCTATGCTATCAAGATGTAATTTCTCATTTTTATCAAGAATATCAATCTTGGCATAAAGATCATCAACTATCTTTCCTAATCTTTTCCTTTTAGCTTTACATTTAGAAAAAGATGATTGACATTCATTAAGCATTTCAATGAGAGTTTCCTTAGATAACTCAAGTAAATTTTCATCACTTACCTTGCTTACCTCACTTACCTCAATTACTTCTTCACTAGTAGATGCCATGAGGGCAAGATGACATTCTCCATCCTCGGAGCTTGAGGAACTTGAAGTGGAAGACTCCTCCCATGCTGCATGAGCTGCATCTTTGGATCGTCTCTCCTTCTTGTCCTTCTTCTTGTACTTTGCTTCTCTTTTGTATTTGTCATCCTTCTTGTGGCTGCTCTTATGATAGCCCTTCTTGGCCTTTGGGCAGTCACTCTTGTAGTGGCCTTTTTTACCACACTCATAGCACCTAGGAGTTGAGGAGGAGGGCTTGCTCTTGAAGTGTCTTCCTTTTGAGTAGTTGGCTTCATGATCATTTCCACCTTCATCTTCACTTGAGGAAGGGCAGGGAGACTTCATGGAAAGTTGTTGT
The DNA here is from genome assembly GCA_963693085.1 of Alisma plantago-aquatica. Lineage (NCBI taxonomy): Eukaryota > Viridiplantae > Streptophyta > Magnoliopsida > Alismatales > Alismataceae > Alisma > Alisma plantago-aquatica. The sequence continues at coordinate 3,677,921 of OY856410.1, forward strand.
TGCCGGACCATTTCTTCAACTTGGGCTTTGAAGGCTGTGTCCTTCATCTTCTTTGATTCCTTCTCTTCTCTTTTCTCCTCTTCCTCTTGCTTGTCGAGCCTAGGTTCATGTGCTTGGAGGTTACCAACCAGCTCCTCGGTTGACAACTTGCTCAGCTTGTAGACTTCTTCAATTGAAGTGACCTTTGGCTCCCATCTCTTTGGAAGAGATCTCAAGATCTTGGCATTGATTGTACCTCTATCCATGACACTCCCAAGGGATGCAAGGCTGTTCAAGATGACATTTAACCTTGTGTACATATCCGCAACTCTTTCATTCCTCCCCATCTTGAAGTTCTCAAGTAGACCGCCAAGCATGTAGACTTTGGCCTCCTTGACTTGCTCGGTCCCTTCATAGGTGACACACAACTTGTGCCAAATCTCATGTGTCGTGTCCCAAGAAGAGATGTGGTTGAACTCCGGTGGTGTAAGGGCGGCGTAGATGATGCTCACAGCTTTAGCATTGAGTTGAGCACGCTTCATCTCATCTTCCGTCCATGTGGTGATGTTCCCCTTTGGCTCTTCATACTTGATATGGACTATCTTCCACATCTCGTAGCTCACTCCTTGGATGTAGAATTGCATCCTTCTCTTCCAATATAGGAAGTTTGTGCCGTCGAAGACCGGGGGTCTCATTGAGAAGCTTCCTTCAAGATTGAGTGACCCACGAGCCGAATCGCCCATCTTCTCCTACTTGTTGAAGTAGCTTGGAGAAGACTTGCTCTGATACCACTTGTTGGATCAATGGGCTCTAGAAGGGGGGGTTGAATAGAGCTTCACAAACTTCATAAAATTGATCAGACCACCAAATTATATCAAGTACAGAACTTAAACCAAAACAACAATTTGATGTCCTAAACTAGCATACAAAGCAAGGATAAGAGACAAGGAATAGCATGCACTTGAACAAGTGGTTTAGAGTGGTTCCATGTCCTAAACTTAGGAACAATGTCAGTCCACTACCTAGAGTTGGTTAGGCTCTAGGATTTGTAACTTGATTCTCTTATATATATCACACAATAAGATTACAAGCTACAACAACCAACCATCCAAGGACTTATAAATCAAGCCAAGATCTTCTACCTCACCAAGGATTTACCCACCAAGCAAGTAGTCTTCAGCCTTCTTCAAAGGACTTACCCACTCTTGCTCTAGTCTTCGGCCTTGCAGGAATTACCCATCTTGCTTGAGCTTTGCCTTGCACCTCTCCTTCTCTCGGAGAGCTTTAGCACCTTCCTCCTTCACTCGGAGGCCTGGAGCAGCTAGCCTTCTTCTCCTTCACTCGGGGAAGAACAACAACCTTCTTCTCTTTCACTCGGAGAAGAATCTTCAAGCAATCTTCATAGGGAATGGAGATGGGAGAAGAAGAAAGGAGAGCTTTACAACATTACAAATGATATCTCTCATACATGGGGACCTAACTCACTCATACTCACAATTTTGCTTTGAAGGTAGAGAGAGAAAGGGGCTCAAGGGATTAGAAACCACTCAACTAAGGCTAGGACGAAGCATATGTGAATGAGCAACCTTGGAATGAAGTCCAAGAGGTCCTATTTATAGTTGAGGGTGTCCCTTTGAGGTTGGGAGAGATAAGGGCCACAAAATAGCCGTTTTACAACTTGCAACGGATCTATTTTGAGTTCCACCTACTCTTCCAACGGTTGGAATTCCTTTTTCTGCATTCCAGTACAGTCTGATCGGCCGAGTTTCAATAAAGGCAACTCGGCCAAACCACTAAAAGACAAGGCTGAAAGCTAGACTGTCGGCCGAGTTCCCTCGGAGAAACTCGGCCGATCGGTCGACTTTCATCATGGACCGATCAGTGGATCGGCCGAGTTTCCTAGCTTAGAAACTCGACCGAACAGGAATCAGCTGAGTTTGTAACTCGGCCGATTGCAACAAAAATTCCAGAATATATGGATCGGCCGAGTTTGGAATTCGGCCGACAAAATCCCTGTTATGGGTATTTTGGAATTTTCGTAAAATTGTACAAATGATGGATTTTTGAGTCCCAATAATTTTATCCATCTTAGTTACAATGCAAAACATGAGTATAAGTGATTACATCAATTGTTCTAAGCCAATAAGGGCTATTTCCCAAAACGGTTAAAAATGACATGTTTTTCATGTGCTGGATGAGTAGCTTTTGAGTTGAATGTGATTCTTTTCTTGTACCTAATATCTGAAACAATCTCAAATAGATTTGTTAGATACATATGAATGGAATGGTTAAGTCATTATCAAAATATGGGCAATGTGTGACACCTAGGTCAACAATACCAATGTAAGTTCTAAAAACATATCCTGTATTTCTATAAAATTCATTATCTTCTAGTTATGTCATATATCCTATATTTCTATATTGGCCTAATTCAGTGTGTTTATTTTTGTCAAATTTTAGGTTGATGATGCACAGGTACCCACTGAAGCAATTGAGAAACTTGATGCGCAACAACAAAAACTTAACAAGAAAAGGGGTATCACTCTGTTGAAAAAGTTAATTGCGCTGAGTGGCAGTGGATCCAAATTGGTTGTGGAGTTTGATAATGGAGGGAATGCAATTGGAGTGAACCACAATAATTTTATAAACTGTCTTGGGGTTGTCACTCAAAGCCATTGTGGTGTTAAGTATGATAATTGGCATAAAGTTCCTCAGGCGAAGAAAGACTTGGACAAAGAAGATTGGGACAATTTTGTTGCTTCAAGAAAATCTGAAGAATTCAAGGTATTAGGCGTCACTCCCATTTTAATTAATATACATTGTATTCACCTATTCAAGATTAACATTTAGTGCTAATAACCTAATTATAAATGTGCATACTAACTAGGCCCTCAGTGACGCACAAAAAGCAAGGTGTGCACTGAATGTGCATGACCACACTATGGGTCCAAAAGGCTATGCAAGCGTTCGCCAAAGACTACAGGCGGAGTCTGCGGCTACTCAGGAGTCTGCGGCTACTCAGGATGCTACTCGTACTCAAGAGTCTGCCACACCCTTGCCTCGCCATGATATCTGGATAGCTGGCAGGAAAAACAAGAAGGGTGAAATAAAGAAGCCCGTAACTGCTGAGGCGGCTGCAAAAATGGTAAAATACAACTCTTAGAGAAATCGTTTGAATATTGATTATTTGTGGTGTTAACTTACCAATTTATGTTTATGGTGATTAGCGGGAGCTGCACGAGCAGAGGAAACAAGGCACGTTCATCCCTTAGGGCACAAGGGATGAATTGACAGTTGCTCTGGGTAACCCAGAGCATCCTGGACGTGTTAGAGGTGCCGGCGCTGGTGTTGGCATCAAAGCATTCTTTGGGCCATCCCAGCGCAAACCCAGAGCGGGACTTTCACAAGAAGCGGTAACCTATTCTTTTTTTAGAATGTTACTGCAAAAGGAAATTCATTAATAAGAAGCTAATGTTTCTTTTATCCATGTATAGGTGAATAAGAGAGTCGAGGATATAGTTGCTGAGAAGGTCAACGATGTAGTTGCTGAGAAGGTCAAGGAAGAATTGCTGCGGTGGCAGGCATCTCAGGGTTCCAATCAGCCTATGGCGACCCACTCTTCTCTTGATGCACAGACTGCGAGTAATCCTGGAGACCCATCGCCTAGCACGTCTGCTGTAAGTATTGTTTATGACATTGTAGCTAGTCTTTTCAAGATGATATGTTTTCAAGATTATATGTATATATGTATAACATTCTTTACGTAAATTTGTAGGCATTGAATCCATGCCGCTTAAGAATGCAAGACTATGTTGTTGCAGAGGCGCATGCTTACCAGTCCCTTCCTGGGGCAACGTTTCATGGGACTCCAATGCCGCAGGGCTACATTCGTGTGAGCCCGATACATGTATTACCCGATCGGAGGGAAGTTGCGTTGCCATATGCCCACCCAGATATTGATACACTTGGTGAGGCAGAAGGCGGGGTCATATTTTGGCCCAAAGCAGATGTCCTCTACACGACTGAAATTGTAAGATAAATTTACATTGATTTAGACTGTTAATGTGTATATATGATGTCAACTGATCTGAAATTATATATACAGGTTAAAAAGAAGACACCAGGAGCACCTAGGCCTCCACCTCCACTTCCCGCATTACCAACTTGGGTTCCAACTGACCTACCATACCCGTTAGGTCCTGCTTGTAGGGGAATAGCATGTTGGCTACGGGCACATAATATACATTGCCCTATAATTGTTTCTTTAGATGCAGATTATGCAGGTCAATCATACGACAACTCTTTATTTATACAAGATATTATTGAGCTGTTTATGTATGATTGGCTGAATACATCAATGATAGAGACATGGATAAGGTGAGATCTTGTTTATACATCCATATACCTTGTGTAAGATCCGTTGATCTGGTTTCTTATATATTAATGCATACGCCTATATGTTTTGCAGCTACTTAGTCGAAGATCATTGCAAACAATTTGCATATGATCATGTGGGATTTTTGATTCCATCATTGATTAGTATGGTAGCTAAAGACCCTGATAGTGTTCAACAATAATGTATAGATGCTTTTACAATTTTTGGTCAGCAAATGAAGACGATAATAATAGCTCCATTCAATGTCAAGTAAGTTTACTTTATTTATAATTTGGACTTAAGAAAATTCCATTTTTATTTTGCATTTTGAGTTATTAATTGTTAACTTTTTACCTCTAGCGGTAGACATTGGGAGTTACTAGTTATTGTCCCCGGGACGTTCACTGTTTATTATCTAGATCCCGCAAGAAGTACATTAAACACTAAAATTGGACACGTAATGAGAATGCCATTATTATGGTGAGAAATATTTCATTTTTATATCCGTTAACATCTTTTATTACATTACTATTTACTTATGCAATTTACTATGTTATATTAACATGTAGGGGTTTAGATGCATTCAAAAAGGCTGGAGGAAAGGTCCCAAGGAAAAAGAACCAGCCAATAAATTGGGAGAACGTAAAAGTAAGTTCCCGACTCCCCGACTCCAATGTATATATTATTGATGTGAATTGTGCTTAGTTGTATTATTTTGTATGTTTCAATTTATAGTGCGCTACACAAGACAATGGCTAGGCATGCACATACTATGTGATGCGATTTATGCAGATGATTATCAAACATGCAGCATTGGACATCGATACCATACATGAGGTATTATATAAAGTCTCATTAGTTAGTATGAAATATATCAATCTTATTTTTATATTATTACTTATATATATACATCATTCTCTTTGCAGGTGTTTAAAACTGACCACACTATAGGCAAACGCTTAAAAAATGTACATGCTCCATATACGAGGGAAGCATTAAATGAAGCAAGAGAAGAATGGGCAATAGCCATACAAACAGTGGCAATTGTAAGATATAATTGGGATGTTGATAGTGATGATGAATGATACTTTGTAAATGAATGTTTCTGAATGTTAAAACATGTATTTGAATGATTCTATATGTGTGAACGTGAGAATTGAATTGATGTCTGAATGTATCTACTTGTGTGAATCTTTTTTTGTTAATTTTGCAGGTTTGTGGCCTGTTTGTAGGCTGATATCAATGGATGTCGTAAACCTGCAGTTCAAAAAACTGAACTGCAGGTTCTCATCCTGTTGACCAGCCACAACAGGCCTGCAAACTGATATGAAAAAAAAATAGATATAGGCGTCGGTTATTTACAGATAACCATCAGCACAGACCTACAGCGTCGGGTTTTTGTAAAGAAACGACGCCTGATGTGACCAAAGTAGTACTTGGTCTCTAATACATGTAGGCGTCGGTCTTTTAGTAGACAAACCGTCAACACAGACGTAGAGCGTCGGGTTTTTGTAAAAAAACGACGCCTGATGTGACCAACGCATTACTTGGTCTCTAATACATGTAGGCGTCGGTCTTTTAGTCGATAACCGACGCCAAAGGGCTTTCCTAGATGTCGCCATTTTCTGTGGCGTGAACGCTTTTGGCGTCGATTGTTTATAAACACCCGACGCTTGTAGTTTAAATAGGCGTCGGGTAAAAAACTGACGCTGAAGTGTTCGACCTTTAGCGGCGCCCACATAGGCGTCGGCCGGACACCGACGCCAAAAGGGGTTAAACAACCGACGCCAAAGGCGGTTTCTGTAGTAGTGAATCTTTAAACCCTAAACCATAATCTATAAACCCTTATCCCTAAATATAAAACAATAAATCATGATCTATCTATAAATCCTTAACCTAATCTGTAAACCCTAAACCCTAATACTTGTTTTCAATTTGATCATAGAATGGATAGATCATGGATGTCCATTCCAAATTGTTGCACCCCAGATTTTATTACTGGTTTTGATCAGTTTATAAGATTTGTGGAGGAATGATGCAGCCCTATTTTAGGGCTTCATCTTGTGTTAATTTGCATTGCAATCACATCTATACATGTTAGACTACATGATATTTCCGCTAATACGCTTATTATGTCAAAGGAACTTATGGATGCTCTTTGCATCATTTTTAGGTACTTAGACCATGCTTTGGATGGATGGGAGAGAAAGGAGGAAATCTAGGGTTCCTCCACTCATAGAGGGGTCCAAAGAAGGCCCCAAAGCTCCATCAACCTACCCCCAATGGCTAAGAATTGTCATCAAGCAAAAAATCCATGGATGATGAAAGATGGAGTTCAAATGTCTGGTACATACCCCAAAACGGTCACGGGCATACACCCACGGTCGTGCCTTTTTTTGTGAATTATTGACAGAATCAACAGGGACCTGCACCCAACTCACCACAATCGTGGCCATCAGCAAGGTCGTGGCCCATTGAAGATACCACAGTCATGGCCATCAACACGATCATGGCCAGCAGAGGAGAAGATAGTCATGGCCCCCCACAACAGTCGTGGGAATTTCATGCAAGGACCCCCAGAATCAATAGGGAGGTGACCAATTTTGCACTTGAACGACCACGGTCATGGCCATCTGCCATGGCCATGGCCTTTGAAGATTGACTCGCTCGTGCTACTGCCCTACGATCAAGGTCTCCTCCTCCAAAACAGCTGTGTTAATCACCGCAGCCATGGTGCTACTCACCCAACATGACCTTGGCACTCTGCCACGGTCATGGCCACCTCCTATACTTTCATTTTCACCACCCTTTCCACACCATGCCAGTTTCCACTCCCCACGACCGTCCCATACCACCCCCACCACAGTCGTGTCCCATCCACATGGTCATGGTGACCAACCGACCCTACCTATTTTTTATACTATTTTTCCTATTCTACCCCCACTTATCCTAGTGCTTCCCCACCACCTATATATACATAGGCGGTGGTTGGGGCATGGAGGTTAGAACCCCTAGTTTCTGCTACTCCACCCTACTCACCCCTTGAGCATTCATTGCACTCCACCTTGCATTTATGCTCCCCATCCACCATTTCCACCTCATTTCCACCTTGGAAACCTAGTTTTCAAGGTTTGCCTCCATAATCACCATATTCTCATGCCCATTTACACCATTGGAGGAAGGACGTCCCCAAGTTACTAGGAGGTGAATAAGAAGGCTTCTACCATGAGATCCGTAGAGTTTCTTCCTCTTCTTCCCCTTTCTTTTGCTATTTTCTTGATCATGTCTAGCTAAGCCCCTAGTGGTGGGTTGTCTGGGGTTAAAATGTGACTTTGATACCATGTTGGGGGAAAATAGCTTGTAATGAACATAATTTCTGTCTATGATGATTGCTTCTTTATTCTATCTCATTTCCTATTTTATTGCATGTGGTGTGTGCCTATAACATGGATTGCTTGCTTTGAGATGTTTGATGACACTTAGCTTCTAGGAGGAATTGGAGTGTATGTGACCAATCTTAGGAATGGTTCCTAGGTCCAATTAGTGGATCCCTTGATAACCCCCTTTGTTCCTACATACAGATCCCTCCTTCTACATGTGGGTGTGAGATCTAAGTGGCTAGTGTAAGTGTGATTAGTGCAATTGCCTAGAGCTTTCTAAAGGCTGGAGGCTAGTGGCATGAGGTGAAAAACCCTCATATATACTCCCATTTCCACCCTTGGCTCATAATTGACCTAATACCACTTACCCTAGAGACTAAGACTTGACAAGTCCTGCTAGAATTACACCTAACCCTAGTTCTCCAACTAGTAGTATAGGGTACATTCTACTAGCACTTGCCTTATTGTTTGGTTTGGTAATCTAGATAGAATTGTGTTAATTGCTTGCTATGTTGTGATCCCCCTACTGATATAAAATCACATTCCCCCAAATGGCCCAAATAACTAATCTCATTGCTTAAAACCCACTTTGCCTTCTTAGCTTGTTCATGCTAGTCTAGCTTAGTTGCTTTTGTCCAATTTAGTTAGTTTCTTAATCTTTCTCTTCAGTGTTAACTTAGGTTTTTACTCCTTCTTTATTAGTTAATTAATATAAATTTCATACTGTGATCGACTTGGTTAGGGTTAATATAAATTTCTAAAGATTCACATGTGTGTCCTCCCTTAGGGTCGCATCTAGCCACCTCTAGTTGGCTAGTGTGTAGCCTTGGTGAGAATCGCACCAAGCTTTTTGGCGTCTTTGTCAGGGAAGGGGCGCCCGACCTAGCTAGTTAGTGTGGCTTAGCCTTTCAATTTTCCCTCATCATTGATATTCTTTATTCTTTGTTCACTTTTTCATATTGCCATTCTAAATTGGTTTCTTGTTGCTTGTTTGTGTATTGTGCAAGTGACAGTTGTGCATGCACCAAACGTGTTCCACTTGTACCGACATGGTGTTGTACGACCTTGAGATAGATAGAAGGAGACACCAAAGTCGCCACAACCAACAACGAGAAGTCGAGATGGCAGACAACAACCCTCAACCTACACTGCATCCCAACAGTCCACTCTATGAGTATTTCACCCCGAGGAACTACAATTCACCCATTGCCACCCTAGTTGACCAAATGTTGGGTCAACATTTCTCCATTCCACCCGTACTCCTTGGACTCCTCCCTACTTACTATGGGATGGAGAATGAGAATCCCTACCATCACATCGATGCATTCTTTGAGACGTGCTCCACTTTCCGTACCCCCACTGCTACCCATGACTCCATCCAGAGAACCCTCTTCCCATTCTCCCTAAAAGAAAAAGCTAAAGAGTGGTATATTTCAAAGCTAGAGTTGGTAACTTGGAATGAAGTCAAGAATGAATCCCTTAAAAAGTTCTTCTTGATTGCTAAGCTAACCTACATAAGAAGATGCATCACCTCCTTTTCTTAGAAAGAGAATGAGCCCTTCCACGAGGTGTGAGAGAGGTTCCAAAAACTTTTTTGCAACTGCCCCCACCATGAAGTGTCATTGTAGCAACTAGTTCAAGCCTTCTACACCGGGCTTAATGAGTTGAGACAAAACAACGTCAATTCATCATGTGGAGGCACTTTCATGGAAAAGCCACCTGAGGAGTCATGGCCTTTGTTCGAGCATCTTGCTGAAAATTCCTGCCATCGTCTTTCTATAAAAGGGGAGCATTGCAGCTAGAACTACATCCCTCCACCTTCTTATGTAGCTCTAGCTCACAACATTTCTGACCCCAACATGATGAAGATGATGGAGGACATGATGAAGATGATGAAGAACCAAGCTGGTGGTTCTTCTAGCCTATCCACCATGTTGTTTGATGTTGTAGATGAAGAAGTGCATGCCTTGCACTCTTTTGGCAACTGAAACAATCAAGGCCCCATGTCCAACACTTATACTTCCGAGGGGAGAAACTATCCCAATTTCTCATGGAAGCAAGAAAATGAAGATGGGAAAGCACAAGGGCAGCCAAGGCCATGCAATAGTTCAAAGTTTGAAGAGGAAGTGCTTGGAAGACTAAGAAGCTTGGACGAGGTGAAGAAGGATGTGTCCTCACACGGGCAATCCATCAGATGTCTTGAGTAAAGATTGGATCAGATCTATCTCTCACTTTCTAGGAGGGAAGAAGGAAGACTTTTGTCTCAACCAATGCCCAACCCAAACAATGATGGTACTTTCCTAGGAAACACTCAAAGTTCATATGCTCTATCACCATATCAAGCACCGCTGAATCCCTATGCTCCACCACCTCCTCAGGAACCACTTAACTACCAATACACTCCACCTCCACCTCATTCATACCAACAAACACCTCCACCATACCACCCCCACCCACAACAACAACAACAACAACCACCACAACAACTACAACCGCAATTCATCCTCCAAAACCCAAATTCACATCACCAAAGACCACCACCACCCCCAACAGCCACAACCACCTCCACAAGCCTCTTCTTCTACTACCCATAGGCATGAGAAGGAGGTTACTATTTTGAGGAGTGGTCGGACTTTGGAGCACCCTTGTGATACCGTTGTTGTTGATAGAGGTGATACTGAGACTAGATTGGTTGATACTGAGATATAGCTTGAGGATATTGTGACAAGAGCTAGAGTTGATACTGTGACACCTGGTAGTGATATTGTGATTCATGTGATTCCCATTGACGATATTTTTGATCTCAATCATTTGATATTCCAACTTTCCCCGTTTCCTGAAGCTCTTAAGGAGCCTTCTATTGAGAGCGTAAGAAAGAAGCATACTGAAGACATCCTTGAGACTTTTAAACAAGTGAAAATTAGCATTCCTTTGCTTAATGAGGTCAAGAAAATTCCTTCCTATGCTAAGTTCCTGAAAGATTTATGCACCTTCAAGAGAAAAATCATGGGGAGGACCCCAAATAAAGTTAAGCTCACCGAACAAGTGAGCTCAATCTTGCAGCACACCATGCCAAGGAAGAGAAAAGATCCTGGTGTGCCCATCATTACATGCTACATTGGGGCACATCACATAGACCAAGCCCTTCTAGACTTGGGTTCTAGCATTAACCTAATGTCTTATAATGTGTTTCTTGAGCTCAAAATGGGGTAATTGAGTCCGGATCATTGTACTTTGCAGTTGGTCAACCGATCAATAAAGATGCCTAGAGGGCGTGATGATGAAGTGCTCGTGAGGCTTGATGATGAGACTTTTGCTTTCTTCCCTACCGACTTCATTGTCTTAGATATGGAGAAAGACACAAGGAGGGTGCTTATCATCTTGGGAAGGCCATTCCTAGCCACAGCTGATGCAGTGATTCATGTGAAGACCAAGACTACGTATGTGACATTCATGCATATGAAGATTTAGTTGAACATCTTTAAATCTTCAGCCACAGCCGAGGTGATAGGGGCCACTGAAGAAGATTGCTATCTCATTGAGTGCTTGGATGAGATTGTGGAGGAATGTCTACCTGCATGGATTCAAACTGCCACTCAAGGTAGAGGTCTAGAGCCACTAGTTGATTTTCCTGATTATGAAGATGAAGTGGATGAAGAGAATGAGCTAGCCTTGGTGGCTGCAAGTGAAAACCTTCCTTCTATTTCTGCACCATTAAAGAACTCCCTTGAAGAACCTCCCATTCTTGAGCTGAAGTCACTCCCAAAAGGAATGAAGTATGCTTTTTTAGGTTCAAATGACACCCTCCCGATGATCATTTCTTTCATTCTCTCACCAAAATAAGAGGAGGCATTGATGAAAGTCTTAAAGAAGAACATCCAAGCCATTGGATGGTTTATAGATGACTTAAGGGGTATTGACCCCTTCATCTGTGTACACATGATCTATCTAGAGGATGATGCAAGGCTGGCCTGCCAAATGCAAAGGCAGTTGAATCCAAAGTTGAAAGAAGGTGTAACTCAAGAGATTATGAAGTTGCTAGATGCTGGAATTATCTATCCTATTTTTATATTACATGGGTGAGCCCCATCCAGGTTGTGCCTAATAAAGGTGGGATCACTATAACAGAAAATGTAGATGGTGAGCTTATGTTAGTAAGAGAATAATCAAGGTGGAGAATGTGTGTTGACTACCAGAAGCTCAATGAAAAGATTGAAAAGGACCACTACCCTCTCCCATTTCTTGACTAGATTCTAGAGAGGCTAGTGGGGCAAAGCTTCTATTGTTTCCTTGATGGGTACTCTGGATACTTCCAAAATTGTTTACATACTGAAGATCAAGAGAAGACAACATTCACTTGCCCAAGTGGCACATTTTCCTACCGGAGAATGCCATTCGGCCTATGAAATGCCCCTTCTACATTTCAAAGATGTGTGACCTCAATTTTTGCGGATACACTTGATTCATCATTGGAAGTGTTCATGGATGATTTCTTGGTCTTTGGTAAAACTTTTGATGAATGCTTACTTCATTTGGCTGATTTCCTTCAGAGATGCGTAAAGGTTCACCTAGTGCTTCTTGGGAGAAGAGCCATTTCATGGTGCCCGAAGGCATTATTCTGGGCCACGGGGTTTCAAAGGATGGAATCGAAGTGGATAGGGCCAAGGTGGGCCTCATTTCTACTCTTACTATTCCTTCCACCGTAAGAAACATCTGGTCTTTCTTGGGACATGTAGGTTTCTAGTATCAATTTATAAAAGACTTTAGCAAGATATCAAGACCTCGATGCCACTTGCTTGAGAAGGATGTTGAATTGCATTTCGATGACAAGTGCATTGAAGTCTTCAACAACTTGAAGGAAAAACTAGTTTTTTCTCCTATCATGCAACCCCTAGATTTCTCTTTGCCATTTGAGATTATGATAGATGCATCTGACATGGCAGTGGGGGTTGTCTTGGGCCAAAGAGTTGGCTGGATTCCACATGCTATCAACTACTCAAGAAAACTCTAGATGAAGCCCAAAGAAACTAAACAACCACTAAGAAGGAGTTGCTTGTAGTTATCTTCTCTCTTGAGAAGTTATGGTCTTATCTTTTGCAGACTAAAGAAGTGATATACACAGACCACGCTGCACTAAAGTACCTCATGGATAAGAAAGATTCAAAGCCAAGTCCAATCCGATGGATTTTGTTGCTTCAAGAGTTCAATGTGGAGATTGTAGACAAGAAGGGAGTGGAAAATGGTGTTGTCAACCATCTCTCCCAGATTGATGAGCCCTCTGATGATACAAGTCAAATCAAGGAAACGATGCCACATGAACAACTCTTCCTGCTCTCATCCACTCAAAGGCCATGGTATAAACACATAGCTGATTTCTTAGCTAGTAGAAGGATACCTAGCACATGGACAAGGGAGGAAAGAAAAAGGTTATTTATTGTGGTCAAGAACTACGCTTGGGATGACCCTCACCTCTTCAAATATTGTCCCAATTAGATCATTAGGAGATGTGTTCCAGAGATATAACAACAAGAAATCCTATCCATGTGCCATTCTGGAATATGTGGAGGTCATTTTTGAGGAAAACACGGCTGAAAAGGTTCTCCAATGTGGGTTTTATTGGCCATCCTTGTTCAAAGATTCCCATGAATTTTGCAAGAGTTGCTTGAAGTGCCAAAAAGTGGGCACTATCTCCAAGAGGGACATGATGCCCCTATTACCCATTCTTGTGATGGAGGTGTTTGATGTTTGGGGAATTGACTTCATGGGTCTTTTTCCTCCCTCCTTTAGGTATGTCTACATTTTGGTTACCGTGGAATACATGTCAAAGTGGATAGAGGTTGTTGCAACAAGGATAAATGATCACAAGGTGGTGTGTGACTTCATGAAATCTAACATCTTCTTCCATTTTGGTATTCCAAGAGCTATGATTAGTGATGGTAGAAGTCATTTCATTCAATGTACTTTTGAAGGATTGCTCAAGAAGCAAAGGGTGAACCATTGTGTAGCCACTCCTTACCACCCTCAAACTAGTGGTCAAGTTGAGTTGGCAAATTGGGAGATAAATCTCATTCTAGAGAAAATGGTGTGACTGGACTGTAAGGATTGGTCACTTCATCTCAATGAAGCTTTATGGGCATATAAGACTGCATACAAAGCCCCTATTAGCACTACACCGTTCAAGCTTGTGTATGGAAAAGGCTGCCATTTGTTGGTTGAGATGCAACACAAGGCACTATGGGCTTTGTAAACTATAGACTTTGACGGAGAGAATGCTAGAATGAAAAAGCAAGTTTTAGCTGAATGAGTTGGAGGAAATGCACCATGAAGCATATGAAATGTCTATGAGCTACAAGGAGAGGACTAAGTTTCTTCATGATAAGATGATCAAGAAGATGGAATTTGAGCCCGAAAACTGGGTATGGTTGTATAATTCAAGGATGAAGTTCTTTCCCAAAAAACTCCAGTCTAGATGGGAAGGACCTTATCTTATCAAGAAAGTATATCCATCCGGAGCTGTTCTAATTTGTGAGAAAGGAGCAAAAGAGTTTTCCGTGAATGGCCAAAGATTGAAGCCAGTTGTGTAAGTAGGCTCGGATAAGGCGAACCAAAGTTTTGACATTGTGATGCTTGTAGAAGAACACCAACATGATGAAGAGATGTGTTTGAACGCAGATGAGAAAGAGATGTACTACAAGGATGCTAGAAGTACTCCAAAGCAATGACTGATTTTGAAAAGCAATAAGCCCGTCTAAAGGCGTAAAATTTAGCACTAGTGGGAGGCAACCCACGTGATTTGAGATTCTCAAACCTTACTTTTTTTATACTTTTGTTTTATTTTCCACAAAATACACACACACTTGTGTTTAATAGTTTTCTTTGAGTTTTAATGACATGGAAAGTGGTAGGTACTAGAGAGAGAGGGATCAAAGTTGAGTCATGGCCATTAAGGCAAATTTGTGGTGGAATACCAAAGAAAAATGAAGTTCTTGATTTTTGAGTTGAGAGAGTTGAAGGAATGGCCCCAACATGACCGTGGAGCTCGGCCACAGCTGTGACATAAGTGGACAAACACGACAGTGGCCTCCCACTAAGGTCATGGGTTTTGTTTCGTCAAAGTTGCAAAGATGTTAGGGTTTTTGGGCAAATGGCCACGGGCGTGGACAACAGCTATGGCTGTGTCGAAGATGGATGGCCATAACCATGGCACTTGACCAGGACCGTGGCAAGGTCAGATGGGAACACTCTTCATTGATAACATGACTGTGGCACCCTGCCATGACCATGCTACCAAACCGTGGCGATGACCGTGGCCACCCGCCACGGCCGTGGCTCGACCCGGTCCAGGAAAAAAATATAGCACTTAGACATATCAAACCTGACCCCTTCTTCATTTCATCTCCTTCTCCCTCGAGTGCACGGTTGTGGCGGCATACAACAACATTGTGCTCCTCTAATTTTCACCTACAACACCTAAAACCACCCCTAATCAACCACCAATCATTACCTAATCATCCCCCAGTCATCCCCCTACCATTTTCGCCACATTCCTCCCATTTCTCACAATCGGTGAGTGCATCCCATTCCCGTTCATCTAACAGCCACCACATCACTGATGCCACATATAATGGAGATGAAGGTGAAGAAGAGGCGTCTGAGGAAAATTTGGATGATTTAATTGATGAGTTTGATCTAGTGGTTGCCAAAAGAAGCTAGAGGTCAAAAGCAGAACCGTCCTCATCAAAGCACCCACCAAAGCCTACTCTGGCATGCCACTCGACATCTCACATGGCAGCAGAGCACAGTAAGCAGCCACAATCTATGTGGCAATTGCATCTAGATGAAGAACAATTTGTGCACTGGTACAACCTTGATACCAGTTTGGGGTCCCAATCATATAGATTGGATGAGGAGGAGGAAGACAACGAGGATGAGGAGATGCAGCTGTCAGCCGAGGGAGAGGAAATTCTGGCCCAATTACAGGAGGATAGATTGACAACCTTGGGCAAGGCTCCCATTGGAGTGTCCTATGGCAGAGGACACAAGGAAAGGAATATTTCTCTCACATACCAGAATGCATGATGAGGAGAGTCATCCCCACTAGATATGGTTCTGAGAAGGTCATTAACGATCTCATAATCAAAGAAAAGTGGAAGGAAGTTTGAAGGAAATGGGGATGTGACATTCTTTTCACACCCCCAAATAACTTACCCCACTTCAAATCAGGAATTCTTTGCCACCCTTGAGAAGGCAAACATGAGAGGGAACGTAGCTATCAAGTTTGCCATGATGGGAAACATGCACACTCTCACATCAACCGAATTGAACTGTGTTTTTGCTACCAATCCAGAAGAGGCCAAAACGATGGATGATGGCCTACTTGAAAAAGAGGTTGATTTAAATTATGTACATTTCTAGAAGCTCTTGACAGGAAGCAAGGACTACTACGTAGGGAGGTCCAAAACTTCCGCCATAAGCAACCCCCTTTTCTGTTATGTGCAAAACGTATTAGCCAACACCATTGTGGGGCGATACAACAATCAAAGCCCAATTTCACAGAAAGACATGTTTGTCTTGATAGCAATGCACCGCAAGCGATATATAGACCTTGGAGTGTTGTTAATTAATCATATGAGGTCCATACCCATCAAAAGTAAAACACCTTTTGTTATGGGAGGGTTGGTAACCTCAATTACACATGCTTTGGAGTATGATCTTTCTGGAGTGGAGTACACGAGTGATCCCAATTTTGTTGACCTAAACTATCTTACTGCTCCCACACTATTAAAGTCATGGATAAAAGGATGATTTATTATGCAACTAGTGTGCCCAATTTTGAGCTTGAGTTGCCATACCATGTTGTGCCACTTCTTTTTGTGTTGGGGATCCTCTACAAACTGGAGGACAAATTGTTGAAGTGGCAATAAGACAACCCAAGAGAAACATACACTAGGGGAGCCACTGCTGCACAAGAAGAGATAGTTGAATCAAATGTGCAAGGGCAAGAACAAGAAACTGAAGGACACAGGCAGCCCCAAAAGACAAAAAGGAGGGATTAAGGAACATCCCAGCTGCAGCAGCCCTCAACAAACGCCTACGACATGTCCACCATCCAGGCACAACTTGAGAGCATTCAAAAGACACAAAGCGACATGCAGCTGATCCAGCAGTACATGTGGAAAGACCAACAGTAGATGCACCATCAGGTCATCCACATGTACCACTACCACCATGCCCAAGAAACAAGAAACCCTGAATGGGGTGGAGACTTTTGGGGTGGCATTGTTGGATATCCTGAGACATACCCTACACCCCAGGATGGCTACTGGGGACATTACTACCAACACCCTCCTGCAAGCTTAGCCCCTCCTGAATATCCTCCTCACTCGTCTGACCAACCACCACAGTAGCTGTGACACTTCTCCTATCTACCCTAAACTATAGTTTCATGCTGAGGACAACATGATTCTAAAGTTTGGGGTGGGTAGGGCGGTACACACCACCCTTTCTCTCTCTGTGTGATTTTGTTCCACCTATGCTATCTAGTTTAGTTTTTCTTACACTTGTTTTTCATTGTATCTTTGCATAGCATGTAGTTACTTTCTTGCATTTTTTCCTAGTTTTTCAAAAAAATTACTCCTTTCTGCCATGCATTGCATGTCATATAGATTTTTGGTAATTTTTGCATGTTTTAGCTAGGATTTTCTTGATTTACTATTTTAAGTTTGATAGTGTAGGTTTAGATGTGATTGAAGGAAAATTGGCACCATTTTGGCCAATTTTGCCCGAACTTGAATGCCTTTGCCCAAAAAGAATGTTTTGTCTTAATCTCCACTGTTTGAAATAAAAAATTTAATCCTGTGACAAATGCATGTCATTCTCTTAGATTTTATTGCTATATGGTCTTGATTGTTGACTCTTTACGTGTGCACCACTTCTCTTAAGTTTGTGAAAGTTTTACTTGTTTTGTGAATTGAGCAAGCTAAAAATGCTTAAAGCCTATGGAATCACCTCATAGAAATATGAATGTCATGTTGCTCTATCATGTGGTGTGATATCATTTTATGAAGTGTTGGATTAGCTTTCATGCAGGAAAACTTATGTTGAAGACTACACTAATGACCCCTCTTTGATCAGACTATTCTTTCACCATCTTCGTACCTCTCTGCCTCATGAAAGGATGCCCTAGTGCACATAATTAGCCTTGGCCACCTCCAAAAGTTTGGGGTGGCTATATCTTTATATCTCCGCTTCACTCTACCCACCATATGCCCTATCTACACCAAGGGAAAAGAAAAGAAAAGAAAAAGAAATAAAAAATAAAATAAAAGGATGCTCCTGCTTTAAGAGCATTCAAATAAAGAAAAAATGAGTGCACTATGTAATAGCACTCCAAAAACCTTTCCGCAGCCCTTTGTTATACTTTCATACCTAATGAGGTAGGAAACATCAAACCTAGCTCACTTTACCCCTTTCTACAGGCACGAGGGTCATCTAGTGTGGTTTGAGACATAAGAGTGAATGCATGAAAGTGAAACAATACTCCTAGTCATCTTTGATAAACAAAAACATGAAACGGCTTACCCGAAATAACATGAAGGACATATGGATAGCTTTTGCATTCTATGCTTTATATTTGAAGTTTGTATGCTTAGTGCTCATTTCATGATTGGTATGTTAAAGAGGAAAGGAGAGAGGTGGAACACATGCACTTAGTCACTTCCAAGACCATGTAGTCAATAATTTTCTATTGCTATGCATTTGTCACTCTTGTGTATTGAATGAAAATTGAAAAGAGAGATTAATTAGATCATACTTGAGGACAAATATGTTTCAAGTTTGGGGTGGTGATGCATACCTATTTTAGGGCTTCATCTTGTGTTATTTTGCATTGCAATCACATCTATACCTGTTAGACTACATGTTATTTCCACTAATATGCTTATTATGTCAAAGGCACTTATGAATGTTCTTTTCATCATTTTTAGGTACTTGGATCATGCTTTGGATGGATGAGAGAGAAAGGAGGAGTTCTAGGATTCCTCCACTCATAGAAGGGTCCAAAAAAGGCCCCAAAGCTCCCTCAACCTACCCCCAATGGCAAAGAATCGTCATCAAGCAAAGAAATACAAGGATGATGAAAGACGAAGTTCAATTTCCTACTGTAAACCCCAAAACGGTCGTGGGCATACCCCCATGGTCGTGCCTTTTTTGGTGAAGAATCAACAGGGACCTGCACCCAACTCACCATGGTCATGGCCATTAGCATGGTCGTGGCCCATTGAAGATGCCGCGATCATGACCATCAACACGATCATGGCCAGCAGAGGAGAAGACGGTTGTGGCTCCCCACAATGACCGTGGGAATTTTGCACTAGGACCCCCAGAATCAATAGGAAGGTGACCAATTTTGCACTTGAACGCCCACAGTCGTGGCCATCCACCACGACTGTGGCCTTCGAAGATTGACTCACCCTGTATAACATCCCTGACCTGGGTTAGGTGTTATCCCTAGATGTTTTTCTTAATGAGGTTGATTATATTCTTGCTCTTATCTTTTGAAAAGTAATTAAGGCTCAAGAGGAACTTATATTTCAATTTTAGTCCTTTTTTAATAATGTTGAAACAATGTTTTGTTAGTTTTGGACTAAAGTGCAAATTACCCAAGTTGAGGGGTTAACTTGAAAATTGTGCATGATAAAATGTTCCTTATGTGTTGAAGCATCATGAGAATGAGTATGATGTAGTGGTATGGCTTTTACAAGCCTGAGTACCAAGAAAGAGTTGATTAAGAAATGGTTGTGCATTAAAACCTAGTTTTGGTGTAATGTGCAATTTGCCCAAAACCCAGGGTTCAATATGCAAATTACCACTTCAAGAGAGTCCCTAATGTTTCTTGGCATCATGTAGAGCAAATAAAATGAGAGGGGCGTCTCATTTGTATCACTTTGAAGGAGAGAGAATCTTGATATTAAAATAATCAAGATTTAAGCATAATTGAAACCCTAATTCAATTTAATGCAAAAATAAATATAATAATTGAAGTACTTTCAACCGAAAACGAAATGGTTGAATTTGCATAAGTGTGAACGTCCTTGTGCCTTTCAAAGGCATGAAAATATCTCAAGTGAGTGGAGATCCCACTCACATTAGTTAACTAAAAAGTAATATCCACTAAATATGGGATATTATCATTATAAGGGTTAAGGTGCTTAATTTTCTTTTCCTTTAATTCAAGGATAGTGAAGAGGAATATAAGGAAAAGGGAGGTGACTTCGTATACAAGGGAGATAGGAGAGTATGTGGCACTTTTTGGGGAGCTGAAGAATTTCTTTTCAACTTTCTCTCTCCTTGAAATTCCTTTATAAACACTTCATTTCCCATCCAACCAAAGACTCTTTTTCAGATTTTCTTTCTTCCTTGCTTTTTACGAGCACAAGGGAACCTAGGAGAAGAAGGGGAACGAACTCCAACCTGTAGGTAAGCTCCTTGATCATCTTCAACCTCGAATTCATGGTGAAAATCACAAATCAATGCTTGATTTCTTCTTTTCTTCAATCAATCTTCAATTCTAGACAATCCTTTTCACTCAAAAGCTTGAGGAACGAACCTTGTGGAGTGAGAAAGCTGCAACCACCATTGCGAATGTGAATCTTGAAGCTTGTCTTCCACTTTCAAGGTGGGTTATATAATTTAAACCCTTGAACATTGTTATTTATTTCATATCTTTATCAATTGTTGATTTCTTCTTTATTTCTAAAATTTTAATTTGGTTGATTGATGAAATCACCATGGAAATCACAGCAAGTTTCGTGGGTTTGTAGCTTGAAGATCATGATTTCATCTCAAGCACACACCTCAATCAATATCCTAGGTAAACGGTTTCAAAAATTGGCACCAATCGGTTTCAATTGAATTAGTCAAACGGTTTCATCAAACCGTTTGAAACCAAACCGTTTGGAGTGGTTGACCATAGTTGACCATTTGGAGGTATAAGATTATGTAATTGGATGATTGATCCAATGGTTTCTTTTGGTTTGATCTCATTGGTTTCAAATATAATTGAATCATCAATTGAAAACCCTAATCCAAAACCCTAATCAATTGGTTGATTGATAACCTAATTGGTCCATTTGGTTTCAAGGACATTTGGACCAAATGGTCTTGAGAAAGTTTGAGTCCAAATGGTCTTGAAATCATTTGGCATCAAGCGGTCTCAAACCGTTTGGAGGTCCAATCGGTTTCTAAGTTGTCAACCAATCGATTTCAAAAGTGGCATTCGATTTCAAGTATAATTCCTCAAACAATTTTAAGGGTTAAGTGCCCAAACGGTTTCAAAACATTTGGAGGGTAGAAGAGTCAAATCAATTGAAGGATGAATGGGTTCATGAATGAATAAAGAACTAATGGTTACAATTGAATGATCAAATTGATGGATAGTTCAATGTTGAAACCCTGAATCGATCTGATTGAAGAGAACCCTAACTAATCCTTTCAGTTTTCAGGATGATTTGGACCAAACGGTCTTGAGACCGTTTGAGTCCAAACGGTCTTGAGATAGTTTGAGTCCAAACGGTCTTGAAACGGTTTGAAATCAAACGGCTTCAAAACCATTTGATGGTTAAATGGGTCAAACCGATTGAAGATTTTAAAGGTCAAAAATCGATTGGAGTTCAATATACCCTAAATCGGTTGGAGATTTAAGGTGAAGATAAATCAATTGATTTCTTGATTGATGATGAAAATTATCAAACATATGTACAATGGTTGTATTCCTAAGGTACTTAATGAGTAAGAATATTTAAAGGGGTTAACCTTTGGTACTTATGGAAACAATGACTCAATATACAATGCTAACCCTATATGTATGAATTTGAATACAGAATTGACTCAATCTGATCAAGATCGGAGTAATGAATGTCCTAGAGAGGATAAGAGAGAGAATTACATACATGTATAGTGATCATGTAGTAATTAAGACCTAACACATTCAAAATGAATGGGATACCTAATTAGGGTATGATCCTTGATAAAGATATCATAAAACCCTAATTGAGGTGATTGGTGAACCCAAACCCTAATTTAGGGCAATTCTGAGTAAAACCCTAATCTAGGGGGATGATGTGATTCTAATTCAGGGTATTTTAGTAATAAACCCTAATTGGATGTAAATAAAAAACCCTAACCCTAATTTTGGTATTGTGATATGAGAAACCCTAATTTGAAAATCATAGTACATCCTAACCTTGATTTAGTTATTAGATGTGAGAAATCTTAATTGGGACGAATAGTAAACCCTAATTATGGGTAATTGAATGTAAACCCTAATTGGGATGAATAGTAAACCCTAATTGAGGAGGAGTCCTATTTGAGATGAATTTGGGAGATCTTAACCCTAATAAGGGAATAGTGATGCTACCCTTGTATTGCATGGTGATGAATTATATAATTGTTGTCATGTGTACTAACCATGCAAGTTTCAGGAAATGATAAGCATAGTTAGGTATGAGCTATGATATTTCATTTATTGCTTTATGGGCCTTGTGAGCCATAATATACTTTGTTGCCTAGTGAGAGGTAACAAGAGATGAAATGGGCCTTGTGAGCCATGTGAGATACTTATTATACAAGTATCATGTTTACCTTGGTCAGATGACCTGAAGGTATTAGTTACCTGAAAAGTGGTAACAACTGTTCTATGTTGAACTGAGGGTTGGAATACCCATTTTCTATAATCATGGTAATGAGTTTGTGAAAGATTTAGAATGCTCCTGATGAGATGAGGGACTGAGATCCCAATATGTTCTTAAAGTTGAACAGAACCTGATGAAAGTATTACACTCTTTTTACAACATCTACTATAAGAATTGTTGTTTGAAAACATGATTGATGCTAAAAGAATATGATAATGCACTTAATTAATCAAGTGATATCATATAATGTAGTTGCCCTGACCACAGATCCATCAGTGTCAGAATTTGTTGATTGGTGAAATGAGTTTAACTCGGCGTGCATATTTTTGAATATGTGGGGGTAATTGGGCAATTATATCCTTATGCCCCATAGGAATGGTTGTGGGCTATCTCCTATGTATGGGATTGGTTTCGGACCATACCCCAATAAGATTATGGCTATGGACCATGACTCCATGATATGATACCAGCCATTGGCTACGGGCCATAACCCTGAAGAGAGTATATGTTGTGGGCTATAACTCTATAGCGAAGATGCCATTATACCTGGCAAGCTATTTTGTAGTTTGACATGTGATGTCTCTTCCAGATAATCTCGTATTGACCGAGAAGGATGAGGTCTTGGAGTTCGGCTCTTCCATTGACCTTGTGTGGTACTAATGCTTTAAGTAAACATGGTCGCTTAGAGTATGAATGGTATACTTCATCTCTTTAGGGCATTAATTCAGAATGTTTGTAAAACATAATCAGCTATGTAGTGTATTTGTTTAAGATTGAAATATGAGAATCATTGGATGATGTTACCTTGCTTAGCATGTTCTAGATGAATACAAGTTATGTATGTTCTTCAAATACTTATTGGATAAGTGACATGCTACTTTATCAAGTTATAACTGATATGCTTTGAATAAGAATATTGTTCTCAATCTATTTAGACAATGAATTATCTACTGTTGAAAAAATATATAATTTCTCTGTTCAGTTTTATTCTAATTAAATAAAAATAATAAAAAATTTGGTGGAGAGTTATATCTCTCGTTGGGACATGGGTCTCACTCTATTGGTCACCAACATTTTTAGGTGGACGCAGATGAGGAGGCAGAACCCTTCAGTTGGTGAAGGACAACAGTAGCAGTAGAGAACAACAGTGATTCCTCAGGTGGAGACACTGATTGTCATGTTTTGTGTATGTGAAAATAGAGTCCTATGTGTCGTCTCTGTACTCTCAAGTCCTCGGAGTTGTAGTTAGTACTTTAATGAATCGATCTGAGATTTTGTCTTGATGCCTTGAGGTTTTGTACTGCCTATATATAGTATAAATAGGGTAGTTGATGCTTGTAACCCTCGAGAAGGGATGATACAGAGTATGTACTTTTGAACTAGAAAGTGAATGTAATTCTTGATGAAAGAGTTTTCATGTATGTGAATCTCTTTGTAAAATGGTTTTAATTTTTAGCAATTTTGACTAACCCACTGCTAACGATCGCTTCCGCTTAGTTGATTTGGTTAAATATGATTTGTATGCCACAAGTTAAGTGGTATCAGAGCTCTAGGTTCGCTGAGTCTACAGAGACATAGTGTAAATAGGCGAGATCACCCCTTTACTAAAATTTAAAGGAAATACAAACATCCACAATTTTCAACAAAATTTTAGAATTTGAGGATGATTGCATAATATTCCAAGTAAATAAGCATGATTCCAGATACATAATAAAATGTCAATAGCAGTGGAAAGAAAGAAATAATAAGCCTTCTAATGGCTTTATTGTTTATTACATAATTGATTTCTAAAAGAAAAGATAATATAGATAAGAGGATCTAGCTATAGCAACCTAGCCATCCTTCTTGTCAAGCTATTGATCAACAGCAGAGGGAACCTTTCTTCAAGCCCTTCCTTCTCCTTGCTCAGCACCAACACCTGGGTGGTTGGGAAGACACCCAGCAAGAGGGAAAAACAAAGAAAGTATGTGTTACAAGATTTTCTAACAATGTCAAAGAAAGTTGTAACAAGTAAATTAGGCTAGATATTTGGTGTAAAAAGAGATATCAAAGAGTATGAGGTTTTTATAAGGAAACTTGCCATTAACAAAATAAATAAAGGTTTTAGCATGTCAATTAATATGTCTACCTAAATAAGTAGGGTTGAGGCACCTACCGGACCTCTAACATTAGGTGAGGGAAGAATAAAAACATTTCCAATCACCTACAATTTTAATGGGGAGAATTATAAACATTCCCCTAGGGCGATTTTATACATGCCCTCTATTGGTGGTAGTACATAAGTACCACTACTTAAACATTAAATAGATCATTTAATTACATGCTAACAAAAGATTTATGGAAAGGATAAGCAAAAGAATATATAATCATGGCAGTGGGGCGTGAATACCCAAACAAGAGAATACTACATCTATTTTTGAGGCAATAAGCAATTTAGGTTTCAAGATTCAAGGTTTTAGATCAAGTTAAACCTCATAAGAAATATGGGTAATGGATTAATGATTTCCCAACTGAAAAGGTAGTTGCACAAACAAAACACATACCTTAGCCTCAGGTGTTCTAGAATTCCCTTTTCAACTCTTCACACGAATTATAAACCCAATTTCCCTAATACATCATTATATTCATAAATTAGAATTACACACATTCATTTAAAAGATTAAAAACCCTAATTCACTAACTTTTTGCGCAAACTCTCGATTCAGACTTCAAAAACCTCATAACCATCTTAGTTAGGTTTTCCTGATCAAAATAACATATAATATTGTATATTTTGGAAATATGGATTCTTAGGGTTAATTTTAGTGATTTTAAGATAATTAAATCGACTTTAAAAATACATTTTCGCAAACCTCAAAACCAGATCTCAAAAACATTTTTATTAGATAGATCTCGTTTTCCTGATTTCAAAACACTACTTGTTTTTAATTTTTGACCAACAGATTAATTTATAGAAAATAATTTACCTCGACCAATCACAGCCTGCCACGTAGGCAAGGCCGGATGGCCGAGCGGTGACGAGCGCTCGGTAGCGGTGACCCGCGCCCCGCGGTCGCTCGCTACCGGTCGTGCGGTGCGGTCAGGCGGACGAAGAAAAGACAAGGACACCCTCGCGCGGAAACTCAAGAGAAGAAGACGACCAGGGGCAAAATTGGAAAACGACAGGGGTCATCTTCCTCCCCTCGCCTGAGCAACGCGAGCAGCTTGCTCGGCCCAATTTGGGCAAAACCGCAATACGCAACCAAACTCGACAATCAGATACTCGAAAGAAAGAGGAGAGAATGATGAAGCTAATGGTACCTTTAATTCGAAACGAGGTCACGGAGAAGAGCACTAGAGGCGCCGCAAGTCAGGGGTCTTCGGCGGCCTGTTGGGGGTCGCTTCATCTACGAAACTCCAAATTAAGAACACAAACGAGTTGCTAAGGTGATGGTGGTCGCTGGGGTTGCAATATATATAGGCAAGGAACCCTAAACTAGGATGTAGGTAGGAGCAACGTAAGGAGGTCGGCGGCCGAGTTAGGCGTTTCTCAAAAACGCATCTAAACCCAAAAGTTTTGGGATAATTTGGAGCGGAAACTCGCAAGGAGTCCAACGAAACTGATTTGAGAGAAAATCATCGAGTAAAACTCGAGATATGTCGATTTAAAAAAAAAACGAAAACAAGGGACCTGTTTCCTTGTTCGGCTAGAGGTGGAAGACGATCGCGGATCGTCCGATCAATGGACCCGAGTCCATCAAGGATTCTGAGCCGTCCGATCTCGCTTTAGATTAGGAAAACAATCCTCAGCAAAAGTCGATTAAATCTATTAAATTTTTAAAGGTTTTTCTCTCTCTTCGTTTGGAGGCTCAAACGTCATCCAAAAATTATCAAATTTTATATCCTGACTTATTTCGACGCTTAGAATCCAAATATGGAGTTAGTTTTACATTTGAGAAAGTTTGATAGGTGAAATAATTAATATATCATTTTCTCTTTCCTCCTTCAAAAGAGGTGATAACATTATCTAAAATTAGTGTAACTTCACCCATAAGTCTCCTTAAAGGTTTGGAACACGATTTTGCAATTATCTTCACAAGTTGAAATTATCTTTATATTTATTAAATAAATAGAACATTCTACACACTTTCTCTCTCTCCTATTTTACTCATTATTCATATATTATCCAAATTAGTTGCAAATTTGCACAGAGGCTTATTTTTATGTTTAGAATACGAATTTGGAGTTATTTTCCTGATTTGAGAACATTAAGTATTTTATTTCTCTTTATTGGCATATTTCCTATATTCTTTTAATAATGTTATTAATATTTATATTTAGGTTCCATTTTAAATGATACTTGGCCCATAAGTTACTTTTTTCTCAAGGAAACGAATTTAACTATCAAATTATCATAATGGTTTCAGATCATAATATTTGTTGAAAAAATCTTTCTAATTATCTTCTTTACCCATAAATTCTCATATTACTTTTAATTATTACATTTATCTTCTCCCTTATATAAAATTCGGATTTTCTTCTTATCTCTCATATTCTAGGAAATGCTAGAAAGTTCTAGGACGAATTATTTTATTCTTTTTATTACTTAATGTGAAATTGCATTTTAGACCCATTATCTAATTCTAACTGGAGTATTTGTGCATGCAACCTTGTAATAAGAATATATGGGAAACATTTATCCAATAACCATCTTAATTTCTTTTAAATCAAAACCAAGGACAAATGGAATGAAAATGAAGGACAAAACTTATAGAAAAGAGTACAAAGAGGTACATAGGAGATTTCAGTATGTTACAGCACTCCACCCCTTAAAAAAAGGATTTCGTCCCCGAAATCTCATACAAAGAGGGGAGGGTGAGTACGTAACATCTCATCTCTCAACTCCCAAGTGGTTTCTTCTAAACCATGGTATCTCCACAAAACCTTCACTAACTCTATCTCCTTACTCTTCAACTGCTTTACTCGGGAGTCAAGGATCTTCACAGGTAGTTCTTCATAAGTCAGATTCTCATTAATCTCCACAGGTTCAAAGGTGAGTACATGAGACGGATCCTTAACGTACTTCCTCAACACAGAAACATGGAACACATTATGAATCTTATCATAAGCAGGAGGCAAATCTAGACGATATGCACAATCCCCCACTTTATCTAAGATCTCGAATGGTCCAACATAGCGAGGACTCAACTTGCCTTTTACTTTAGATCTTGCAATAGAACGTATAGGCTTGATCTTTAGAAAAACATAGTCCCCCACTAAGAAGCTTACATCAGACCTCTTTTTATCAGCATACATCTTCTGTCTGTCTTGAACAACTTTCATCTGTTTCTTTATCAACTGTACCTTCTCAAGCATCATCTGCATGTCATCAGTCTTCACGAGGGAACGTTCACCAACATCATCCCAGTATAAAGGTGAACGACAAGGTATACCATAGAGAGCTTCAAAAGGTGGCATACCAATACTGGCTTGGTAGCTATTTTTGTAAGCAAACTCTGCTAATGGTAGATATCGATCCCAGGCACCACCCCAATCCCTCACACAAGCACGTAGCAAGTCCTCCAGAATCTGAACTGTTCTCTCGGACTGACCATCAGTTTGCGGGTGGTAAGCAGTGCTGAAATGCAGATCAGTACCCATCTCTTCCTGAATCTAACCCCACAAGCGAGAAGTGAATTTCGGGTCTCGATCAGAAACTATCACAGCAGGGACACCATGCAGACGAACTATCCACTCCACATACAACTGAGCCATCTCAGCAACTTTATACGTGGTTTTGAAAGGCAAGAAATGAGCAGATTTTGTAAGCCGATCAATCACCACCCAGACAACATCATAACCTTTCTTGGACTTAGGGAAACCGGTAACAAAGTCCATTGTGATCTTCTCCCACTTCCATTCTGGAATATCAAGAGGATGAAGAAGACCACCGGGTCGTTGATGTTCAATCTTGACTTGCTGACATGTCAAGCACTTCGCCACGAACAAAGCTATATCATTCTTCATGTTCTTCCACCAGAAGCTTTGCTATAAGTCCTTGTACATCTTGGTTGTGCCAGGGTGAATAGTGTACTTGGAACCATGAGCTTCACTCAGAACCTTCTGTCTTAGATCACCAACATTGGGTATCCACAACCTTTGTTTGAAGAGGATAGCACCATCCACTCCGACGGAGAATTCAGATTGTGGTTTCTCAGATAAAGCTTTCAACTCTTCAATCTCAGAACTCTCCAACTGTGCTGACACTACTTCTGAGATCCAGGTTGGTGTAACAGTCAAACTGGCCATGTGAACACACAACTTATTTTCATCCACTAAATCGACAGGCTGAGGTCTCCAACTGGCCACATGTTCAAGGTTTTCCCACACAGAACATCTCAGAGCAGCACAAACATCATCCTTCTTGCGACTTAAAGCATCAGCTACGACATTTGCTTTACCAGGATGATAGGTGATGGTGAAGTTGTAATCTTTAAGATATTCCATCCACCTACGTTGTCGCAAGTTTAGATCCTTCTGAGTCAACAGATATCTCAAACTCTTGTGATCAGAAAAGACTTCAAACTTTTCGCCATAGAGGTAGTGTCGCCAGATCTTCAAAGCATGAACTATGGCAGCAAGCTCCAAATCATGCGTAGGCCAATTAGCTTCATTAGGTTTCAACTGTCGAGAAGCATAGGCGATCACCTTTCCGTCTTGCATCAGAACACACCCTAAGCCTTGTCGGGATGTGTCGGTGTAGATGACATAGGGTATGCCCTCAACAGGCAAAGCAAGCACGAGAGCAGAAGTCAGACTCATCTTCAACTTCTGAAAACTGTCCTCACATTCAGGGGTCCATGAGAACTTGACTTCCTTCCGAGTCAGCTTGGTCAAAGGTAAGGCCAACTCAGAAAACCCTTTGATAAACTTTCGATAATAACCAACTAGACCAAGGAAACTACAGATTTCTGACAGGTTTTTCGGAGCATTCCACTTTGTCACAGCTTCTACCTTCGCAAGATCAACAGCTATATGGCCGGAAGAAATCACGTGACCAAGAAACATCACTTCCTTTATCCAGAATTCACATTTTGAGAATTTTGCATACAATTGATTTTCTCACAATGTGCTGAGTACAATCCACAGGTGCTCGCGATGTTGTTCCAATGTCTCGGAATAAACCAAAACGTCATCAATAAACACCACTACAAACTTGTCGAGGTATGGGCGGAATACTCGGTTCATCAGGTCCATGAACGCAGCAGGGGCATTCGTCAATCCAAAAGGCATGACCATAAATTCATAATGCCCATAGTGAGTTCTGAATGCTGTCTTCGGAACATCATCATCCTTCACACACATCTGGTAGTAGCCACTTCGCATATCCATTTTGGAGAACACGATGGCGGACTTTAGCTGATCGAATAGGTCGTCGATGCGTGGCAACGGATAACGATTCTTCACTGTCACCTGGTTGAGCATGCGGTAGTCCATACACATCCGCAAAGAGCCATGCTTCTTCTTCACGAACAGGACAGGGGCTCCCCAAGGGGAAACACTATGGCGAATGAAGCCCATGTCGAGAAGCTCTTCAAGCTGCTTCTTCAACTCCGCCAGCTCAGCAGGAGCCAAGCAGTAAGGTGGCTTCGATATCGGTGAAGTTCCAGGTATGAGCTCGATGGAGAATTCCACCTCGCGAGTTGGTGGCAACCCGGGTAACTCCTCAGGAAAGACATCTGGGAAGTCCTTCACCACATCAACATGTTCTAGAGAAGGAGGTGTAGCATCGATAACTATGGAGGCTAGAAAGGCTCTACACCCTTGCGAGACGAGCTTTTCAGCTTTGATGGCAGAGATGATGAACTATCGCTCTCCTCGCTTCTTGCCCTTGACACACACCCTTCCTTCAGCAGGATGAAACAGACTAACCTTGGATTCCTCACAGAACAAAACTGCTTTATACATCTTTAACCAATCCATACCCAGGATGATGTCAAAGACGGTCATATCCAGCAAGACAAAAACTGTGGGAAACAATATTCCGGATATACAAAGGTTCAAGGTAGGAGTTTGGAGGTACGAGGAGAAGATTTTTCCACTAGGAGTTTTTACATCTAACACATGATCCATAAAGTCAGATTTGATTTCAAGCATAGAGGCCAACTGACTAGATATGAAGGTATTGGAGGAACCAGAATCAAACAGGGCTTTTAAAGGATGCATATTGAGGTGTAGTGTACCTTCAATCACTCCATTGCCTTCACCATCTCCTTCAGCATTGAGAGTAAACACTCTCCCATTCTGCCTCTCAGCTGGCGGACGCCTCGGGTTCTGGTTGTTGTTGTTATTGCTCTTGTTGAAGCCATTGGAAGCTTGAAATCCCGGATAAGACTCAATGGCGAGAGCCTTGTCCACCATTTGTTGAAACGTGAGTGGCAGTTGTGGAACGAGGCTTCGACCAACATGATAGTTCAGGCCCTCCAAGAACAAGGTCGCTCTTCTGTCAGCTCCAAGGTCGGTGGCGTAATGTTCTAACAGCAGAAATTTCTGAACGTAGTCGGCCACGCTCATGCTTCCTTGCTTGAGACTGTAAAACTCAGCCTCCTTCTTCCTCAGGAACGCAGGGCAGATGTACTTCTCTCTGAACAACTTCAGGAACTGGGTCCACTCCATGGAGGAGGTGTCTCGAGTGCGGGCAACACCGTTCCACCAAACACGCGCCGGTCCATCCAGCATGTACATCGTGAACCGAACCTTCTGGTGAGGAGGGCATGCCATACCCTCGAAGGTCCGATCCAAGGCCAACACCCAGTCGTCGGCTTTGTCCACCATGTTAGGCTCACTCTCACCCTTGAAGTAGGGTGGCTGCATCTTGATGAAATCAGTGAGGGTGAACTCCCTCGGCTTGGCGGCAACAACAGCAATGGTGTTGAGTTGTCCCATCATGGTGGAGGACAACAACTGTCGCAACATCGCCAGCTCTTGCTCAGGTGTGAAGGCGGGAACACCAGAAGCTGGTTGGTTAACAGCAGGAGTCACAGGAGTGTCGGGGTTGTCAGTGGTTGACTCCTAGTTCGTGTTGTCAAACAAGTCACCTCTCCTAAAATTAGGGTTAACATATTAAATTCTCAGGAGTAAAGAATCATAGATGAGAGGGAAAAGAAATAGAGATGAGAAAAAGGATAACTAGAATGTTATTGCCTAAAATCATACTATTTCGGGAAGTTCGTTTCAGCGCAGGCCAGGCCAGATCATATGGGCACGGGAGTCCTCGTATACCAAGCTAGTGGGGCGGAGGAAAATCTTGCCAGCCCCCGATTCCCTGATCCTTTCTAGACACCCTTGCCTCAACAACATGCCCTAATAGTCGCCTAAAGGCTCTGATACCATTTTGTAAAGAGGCGAGATCACCCCTTTACTAAAATTTAAAGGAAATACAAACATCCACAATTTTCAACAAAATTTTAGACTTTGAGGATGATTGCATAATATTCCAAGTAAATAAGCATGATTCCAGATACATAATAAAATGTCAATATAATAAAATGTCAATAGCAGCGGAAAGAAAGAAATAATAAGCCTTCTAATGGCTTTATTGTTTATTACATAATTGATTTCTAAAAGAAAAGATTAGATAAGAGGATCTAGCTATAGCAACCTAGCCATCCTTCTTGTCAAGCTATTGATCAACAGCAGAGGGAACCTTTCTTCAAGCCCTTCCTTCTCCTTGCTCAGTACCAACACCTGGGTGGTTGGGAAGACACCTAGTAAGAGGGAAAAACAAAGAAAGTATGTGTTACAAGATTATTCTAACAATGTCAAAGAAAGTTGTAACAAGTAAATTAGGCTAGATATTTGGTGTAAAAAGAGATATCAAAGAGTATGAGGTTTTTATAAGGAAACTTGCCATTAACAAAATAAATAAAGGTTTTAGCATGTCAGTTAATATGTCTACCTAACTAATTAGGGTTGAGGCACCTACCGGACCTCTAACCTTAGGTGAGGGAAGAATAAAAACATTTCCAATCACCTACAATTTTTAATGGGGAGAATTATAAACATTCCCCTAGGGCGATTTTATACATGCCCTCTATGGGTGGTTGTACATAAGTACAACTACTTAAACATTAAATAGATCATTTAATTACATGCTAACAAAAGATTTATGGCAAGGATAAGCAAAAGAATATATAATCATGGCAGTGGGGTATGAATACTCAAACAAGAGAATACTACATCTACTTTTGAGGCAATAAGCAATTTAGGTTTCAAGATTCAAGGGTTTAGATCAAGTTAAAACTCATAAGAAATATGGGTAATGGATTAATGATTTCCCAACTGAAAAGGTAGTTGCACAAACAAAACACATACCTTAGCCTCAGGTGTTCTAGAATTCCCTTTTCAACTCTTCACACGAATTATAAACCCAATTTCCCTAATACATCATTATATTCATAAATTAGAATTACACACATTCATTTAAAAGATTAAAAACCCTAATTCACTAACTTTTTGCGCAAACTCTCGATTCAGACTTCAAAAACCTCATAACCATCTTAGTTAGGTTTTCCTGATCAAAATAACATATAATATTGTATATTTTGGAAATATGGATTCTTAGGGTTAATTTTAGTGATTTTAAGATAATTAAATCGACTTTAAAAATACATTTTCGCAAACCTCAAAACCAGATATCAAAAACATTTTTATTAGATAGATATCATTTTCGTGATTTGAAAACACTACTTGTTTTTAATTTTTGACCAACAGATTAATTTATAGAAAATAATTTACCTCGACCAATCACAACCTGCCACGTAAGCAAGGCCGGATGGCCGAGCGGTGACGAGCGCTCGGTAGCGGTGACCCGCGCCCCATGGTCGCTCGCTATCGGCTGTGCGGTGCGGTCAGGCGGACGAAGAAAAGACGAGGACACCCTCGCGCGGAAACTCAAGAGAAGAAGATGACCAGGGGCAAAATTGGAAAACGACAGGGGTCGTCTTCGTCCCCTCGCCCGAGCAACGCGAGAAGCTTGCTCGGCCCAATTTGGGAAAAACCGCAATACGCGACCAAACTCGACAATCAGATACTCGAAAGAAAGAGGAGAGAACGACGAAGCTAATGGTACCTTTAATTTGAAACGAGGTCAACGGAGAAGAGCACTAGAGGCGCTACAAGCCAGGGGTCTTCGGCGGCCTGTTGGGGGTCGGTTCGTCCACGAAACTCCAAATTAAGAACACGAACGAGTTGCTAAGGTGATGGCGGTCGCTGGGGTTGCAATATATATAGGCAAGGAACCCTAAACTAGGATGTAGGTAGGAGCAACGTAAGGAGGTCGGCGGCCGAGTTAGGCGTTTCTCGAAAACGTGTTTAATCCTGAACTTTTTGGGATAATTCGGAGCGGAAACTCGCAAGGAGTCCAACGAAACTGATTTGAGCGAAAATCATCGAGTAAAACTCGAGATATGTCGATTTAAAAAAAACAAAAACAAGGGACCTGTTTCCTTGTTCGGCTAGAGGTGGAAGACGATCGCGGATCGTCCAATTGATGGATCCGAGTCCATCAAGGATTCTGAGCCGTCCGATCTTGCTTTAGATTAGGAAAACAACCTTCAGCAAAAGTTGATTAAATCTATTAAATTTTTTAAGGTTTGTCTCTCTCTTCGTTTGGAGGCTCAAACGTCGTCCAACAATTATCAAATTTTATATCCTGACTTATTTTGACGCGTAGAATCCAAATATGGAGTCAGTTTTGCATTTTGAGAAAGTTTGATAGGTGAAATAATTAATATATCATTTTCTCTTTCCTCCTTCAAAAGAGGTGATAACATTATCTAAAATTAGTGTAACTTCACCCATAAGTCTCCTTAAAGGTTTGGAACACGATTTTGCAATTATCTTCACAAGTTGAAATTATCTTTATATTTATTAAATAAATAGAACATTCTACACACTTTCTCTCTCTCCTATTTTACTCATTATTCATATATTATCCAAATTAGTTGCAAATTTGCACAGAGGCTTATTTTTATGTTTAGAATAGGAATTTGGAGTTATTTTCCTAATTTGAGAACATTAAGTATTTTATTTCTCTTTATTGGCATATTTCCTATATTCTTTTGATAATGTTATTAATATTTATATTTAGGTTCCATTTTAAATGATACTTGGCCCTTAAGTTACTTTTCGCTCAAGGAAACGAATTTAACTATCAATTTATAATAATGGTTTCAGATCATAATATTTGTTGCAAAAATCTTTCTAATTATCTTCTTTACCCATAAATTCTCATATTACTTTTAATTATTACATTTATCTTCTCCCTTATATAAAATTCGGATTTTCTTCTTATCTCTCATATTCTAGGAAATGCTAGAAAGTTCTAGGACGAATTATTTTATTCTTTTTATTACTTAATGTGAAATTGCATTTTAGACCCATTATCTAATTCTAACTGGAGTATTTGTGCATGCAACCTTGTAATAAGAATATATGGGAAACATTTATCCAATAACCATCTTAATTTCTTTTAAATCAAAACCAAGGACAAATGGAATGAAAATGAAGGACAAAACTTATAGAAAAGAGTACAAAGAGGTACATAGGCGATTTCAGTATGTTACACATAGGACTAAGGTTGTTGAGTCTGTTCTAGTGTCTTCCAGTTTATCTGATAGTGTCTTCTACTCATATAGGAGAAGAAGAACTTGAAGATGTCTGGATCACATGAGGAACACACTGCTGAGAGAAGTATTGCTACACCAGGAAGAGGTGCAAGGGACCAAACTAGGGAGGAGCCAGTACCTGAACAACCTCAGTATGACCCCGCCATGATAGAGAATCCAGCTTTCCATGCTCTGTTTGGGCAGTTTATGGTGACTATGATGCACATGGCGGATAGGATGCCACCACCTGTACCAAGAGCACCAATTCCTAAGGAGAGACATGGAGCTGGTAAGACTTTTGAGAGGCTTCGCCGGGTTGGAGCCATGGAGTATGCTGGTACAGCTGATGCAGCAGATGCTAATTTGTGGCTGACATAACTTGAAGGCCTTCAGAATCCTCAATATTCCCGAAGCAGAGAAGGCTAGGCATGTAGTGTATCTGTTAAAAGTGAGTGTTGGCCATTGGTGGACTATAGAAGAAGGCAAGAGGCCAGGTGTAGAGATTGGATGGGAAGAATTCCGACGGGAATTTGTCATCAGATACTTCCC
Source organism: Alisma plantago-aquatica (assembly GCA_963693085.1). Lineage (NCBI taxonomy): Eukaryota > Viridiplantae > Streptophyta > Magnoliopsida > Alismatales > Alismataceae > Alisma > Alisma plantago-aquatica. The sequence goes on from OY856410.1 coordinate 3,713,541, forward strand.
TAAGACTTACTTAGACGAGAAGATATCTTAGTTTGAGAAGATAAGATGGGGACCGATGAACAGTAGCGAGTATGAGGCTAAGTTCATGGAGCTTTTGCAGTTCTGTCTGCACATGACATCTACAAATGAAGAGAGAATTCGGTATTTTGAGAAGGGGTTGAACGTTGAATTGACCACTCTTGTGTCTGCCTTGGAGAATAGGGAGAGGTTTGCTACTTTTGTGGAGTCTTTGAGAAGGATAGAAAGGTCTGTGATCGAGAAGAGACAGTCCAATAGTAAGAAGATGTATACTCCATTTCAAGGGCAAAGGTCTGAGGGTTTTACAAAGCCAAGGTTTTCTGCACCAGCAGCACCATAGAGGTTCAATACCCAGATGCAATGGACGTCAAGCAAGGGTAGATGTCGTAGTTTTCCTCAAAATAGAGCCCCCAACACATCATCAACATCGGTGACTGGACCTCATAAACCTTATCCTGAGACCAGGAACTGTCACCGGTGTGGAAAAATGGGACATCTAGCAAGAGATTGTCCATTCAGGAACATTATGATGACTCAACCGCATAAGCAGAGTTAACAAGGCTCTCAAAGGAAATAGTTTTCTAGTGGTGCTCGAGGACATGGTCAAGCATCACAAGCTGGTTTTTTGGCATCTAACAATCGAGAATAGGGTCAACAACAACCAACGGCTAGATTCTATGCTATGAATCAGCCCGAAGTAGTAGTTAACCCGTGGGTTGTGACATGTCAGATGGAACCATTTTATTCTGATATATCTTCATCCTGCTTCATATCTGTTTTGATTGATCTGGGTGCTACGCATTCCTTTATCACTAGAGAAGTGATTCTTGACTGCAATATGATAGTTGGTCATAGGGCAGAGATTTTGTTGCTAGAAACTCCTTTGTTGGGATCTACAGTGTTATGGTAGGTGTGTTCTCCCTGCACTCTTTCCTTTTCTAAACATCACATTCAAGTGGATCTTATACCACTTGAGATTCATGGTTTTGATATAATTCTCGGTATGGACACCCTAGAAAAGTACAAGGTTGTCTTGGATTGTGATTCGAAGCAGGTTGTGTTCACTGATGGTGGTGACACATGGATCTTTCAGGGAGACAAAAAGATTCTTCCAACCTATCTCGTCTCAGCTATGGTAGCTGAGAAGCTGATGAGACAAGGGTGCTTTGCATTCCTGGCATATGTGGTAGATACCACAATAGAGAGCCCTAATCCATCTGAAGTTCCAATAGTTAGGGAGTTTGAGGATGTGTTTCCTGAGGAACTTCCAAGTGTTCCTCCGCCCAGAGAGATTGATTTTGAGATTAATCTAATCCCGGGCACACAACCAATAGCACAAACATCGTATAGAATGGCACCTACTGAGATGGCAGAGCTCAAGAAACAACTACAGGATTTGCTTGAGAAAGGTTTTATCCGACCAAGTACTTCACCATGGGGTGCTTCGGTTCTCTTTGTTAAAAAGAAGGATGGGTCGATGCGGTTATGCATTGACTACAGATAGTTGAATAAAGTAACTATAAAGAACAAGTATCCCCTGCCAAGGATCGATGACCTGTTTGATCAGTTGTGTGGTGCAACTATCTTTTCTAAGATAGATTTGAGGTCAGGATACCATCAGTTGCGTATTAAGGAGAGTGATATACCTTAGTCTGCCTTTAGGACAAGGTATGGTCACTATGAGTTCATAGTTATGTCATTTGGACTAACTAATGCACCAGCTGCATTCATGGAACTCATGAATAGAATCTTTTGACCTTTTCTTGATCAGTTCATAGTAGTCTTCATATATGACATCTTGATCTACAATAGAGATGCTTAACAACATGAGCATCACCTCCGTCAAGTTTTAACCTTTCTAAGAAAGCATAAGCTATATACTAAGTTTAGCAAATGTGAGTTCTGGCTACCAGAAGTTTCTTTTCTAGGACACGTAATATCTGCCTCAGGTATCCGTGATGATCCTAAGAAGGTAGAATATGTCCTCCAATGGGAACACCCAAAGACACCGACAGAAATACGTAGTTTTCTTGGACTGGCAGGCTATTACAGGAGGTTCATTAAGAACTTCAGTTCTATAGCTTTACCCCTAACCAAGTTGACCAGGAAGGAGGTCCCTTTTGTCTAGAATGACAAATGTCAACATTCTTTCCAACTATCGAAAGAAAGGTTAACAAGTGCACCTGTGCTGGAGTTACCTGAGCAAGGAAAGGGTTACATAGTTTTTTGTGATGCATCTAAGAATGGACGAGGATGTGTGTTGATACAAGATAATCAAGTGATTTCTTTTGCCTCTTGACAACTTAAGAAACATGAGGAGAATTATCCAATACATGATCTAGAGCTAGCTGTTGTAGTCCATGCTCTGAAGATCTAGAGACATAATCTCTATGGAGAAACATTCTAGATTTTCACATACTACAAGAATTTAAAATATATCTTCTCTCAACATGAGTTGAATATGAGACAACGCCGCTAGATGGAATTAATCAAGGACTACGATTGTACAATTGATTATCATCCAGGGAAGGCGAATGTAGTGGTTGATGCACTAAGTAGGAAATCATCATCACCAGCCTTAGATAAAGCACAGTTGATCTCCTTAGTGTGCTCTAAGAGAGATATGCTTATCTCCTTGAGGCAAAACAACATACAACTTAAGGTATCATTGTTAGCCGGGTTGTTAGCTTAGATGCAAATGAAACCTACTCTGAGATAGCAGATTAAAGAAGCACAACAAGTTGATATTGTGATTCAGCAGATCAGGTCAGAGTATGTGATAACCTCCAATCTTGGGATGATTATCTTAGTCTTTTCTTTATTTTTCCACACTCTTTCTCAAATAAAATTAGACATAATACCTAAATATTCCCTCTTATTGTAAATATACTATTAGACTAACTTATCCCCTTTATATTTGCAGAAAAAGACACAAAAAAATCACAAAAGACTCAACCAGCCTCAAGACCGCATGGGCTCAAACGGTCCCGAGACCGCATGAAGCCAATCGGTCCCAAGACCGCATGGAGTCAAACGGTCCCAAGACCGCATGAAGCCAATCGGTCCCAAGACCGCTTGGAGTCACACGGTCCCAAGACCGCATGAAGCCAATCGGTCCCGAGACCGCATGGAGTCACACGGTCCCAAGACCGCATGAAGCCAATCCGTCCCGAGACCGCATGGAGTCACACGGTCTCAAGACCACATGAAGCCAATCGGTCCCGAGACCGCATGGAGTCACACGGTCCCGAGACTGCATGAAGCCAATTAGTCCCGAGACCGCATGGAGTCACACAGTCCCGAGACCGAATGAAGTCAATCGGTCCCAAGACCGCATGGAGTCACACGGTCCTGAGACCGCATGAAGCCAAACGGTCTTGAAGTCCAAATGGTCTTGAGGTCCAAACGGTCTTAAGGTCCAAACGGTCTTGAGATCCAAACGGTCTTGAGATCCAAATGGTCTTAAGGTCCAAACGGTCTTAAGGTCCAAATGGTCTTGACGTCCAAACGGTCTCCAAACTGTTTGGACTTCACTTAAGGCCTATAAATAAGACCCCAAGGGTTTTCAAAAAGATATCAAGTTTCAGACGTCCAGAGGCTGCCTTGATCACTCCAGAGCAAATCCGACTTCCATCCTCTACCCAGGGGCTGCCGGTCTGAGATCCACACTCCATCTCGAAGCTACTTTCTCTCTCTCCGCCAAAGAAGGTGGGAAGAGGGGATCTCGTCATCACGCAACCTGTGAAGCTGGTGGATCGTCTCTCTCTCTCTCCAAGGGGTTGAATTTCCTATCTCCTTTGTGGGGTTGACGCTCTCTCTCTCTCTCTCTTCTTGCCTCCTTCTTTGTCCTAGTTATGAGCGAGTAGTCTCTCTCACTAGGGTGTGGGGAGTAGCCCCGCTACCCATGTTTTCATATCATGTAAATGTAATCCATAGTTTGCAATATACAGTTATTATCTTTTTAGTTCAACATCAAACGTTTAATGAATGCTTGTTGCTTGATCACCAACTGGTGTTATCTTTTATCTTTTAATATGAATTGTCTACATTTGTACTATTAGATACGAAACTCGTTTGTATGTTGGTTCTTGGTGCATGTATCCACCATGCATCTGTTTCAGTATCTAGGAGTGTCTTTCAAGAAGTGGAGTATACTCACTCCCATCATTGTACTTTCATGCTATGAAATGAAATTAGTTGACGTGTGAAAGTACAACCTTGATGAGTCGAGGAACACACTTTGCAAAGGGAATGATGCAAAGTAGTTGACCATTCGTTCGGGGATGGCTGACTTTGCAACATTCCCGCACTTCTCGTAGTTAGTTCTCCGAAAGGAAACTAAGTTTACAAAGATACTAACTGACTAAACTCTTGTTGCAGGTTATGTTTTACTTTGCATGTCTTGATCCATGTGTAGTGGCAGTGAAAACCGATCACACCCTAGTGACTTTTATCATTGTTTAACTTCTTTAAATTTACTTGCTTGCTTTATTTTACACGTTCTTAGTTTAAAAACAACAAAACCAACCTTTCGATCTAAGTGCCTACTATTAAGAGACTAACTGAAGTCCTAACGTTTTTCATCTTGTTGCTTGCAATAAGACCGTTGTCCTGTGGATTCGACCCTTAACTATACTACGATAAGACTTCCACGTATCTTAGCATACGTGGGTGGAGTTCTCTATCTAGTATAAGCAAGGATAAACCTAAAGACTTACCATCTTTAGTATTTTTAGTTGGTGCACGCAATTCCACGTAAGTGGAAGCTCCATCAAAAATTGGCGCCGTTGCCGGGGACAATGGAACGTTTTAAATTCATTTAGTATATTGCTAGTTGGTTAGGGTTTTACACTTTCTTTTAATCATTAATCCATATCTTCTTGAATTCATTATATCTCTGCCATCATCTAAAAGGTGTTTTCTTTTCTCTACTCCGGTAGAACCCGTGTATGCGATCATCACATAACCGTAGATTCTCCCCTGATCCAGAGTACGACTCTGAGGTAGAGAGAAGCTTCCATCGCCGCATCAGACTCAATCGCCAAAGAGCCAGGCAAATGGCTGAAGATCAACGCCAGGCTGCATTGGTGATGGAGAGGGTCAACGCTGCCATCGCCGCTCAAAGAGCACAACTCATCGCTAATACTCGTGCTCAGATTCAAGCGGAGATTCATGCGGAAGAATAGGCCCGCATCCGTGCTGAAAATGAGGCAGCAAACCAAGATGCTCAGTTGGAACTAAGGAACAAGCAGTTGAGGGATTATGTTGTCCCTAAGAACTACAAAGACAACCATCTGGTTCGACCTCCGATCATCAATATACCCAACTTTGAGATCCGAACCCAATGGATTCAGATCATGCAGGGCATCTCATTCTCTGGAGGTTCTGGAGATGACTGCATGGATCATCTGAAGAGGTTTAAGGCACTGTGCTAACTGGTCCCACATGCAGGAGTTGCCTTCGATGCAATAATGCTTCATTTGTTTCGCTTCACTCTATCTGGGAGAGCTCTGAGCCGGTATAACTCACTTGATAGAGAGCCAATAATAACCACATGGGCTCCCCTGGAAGAAAAGTTTTTGGAGAAGTTCTTTCCCCCTTCACTGTCTTACGAGATCAGGGGGCATATTAATCACTTCTCTCAACTTCACGGAGAATCACTTATTGAAGCATGGGAAAGGTTCAAAGAGCTTCTGCGAAAGTGCCCTCATCACGACATCTCCCAAAACCAATTGATAAAAACTTTCTATAGGGGAGTGAGTGATGATATCAAACAATTTCTGGATTCCACATCTGGAGGAAACTTTATGAGAAAGAATTACGAGGATGCCTAGAAAATAGTCCCACTCGGAGCTGAGAATCAGTCCAACTGGGGACGATCAGCTGGCAAAGGAGTCCTCAAGGTCTATAAAGCCGAAGAATCAATGGAGATGAAGGCTATCGCTGAAGCCTTAAAGACTATTTCTCATAAGCAACAAGCTCTTGAGACTTCTCTGGGAGATTTTAACAAGAAGAAAAATCCTCAGGTTCAATAGGTCAAGGCTGCCACAGGAACCTGTGAAGCCTGTCATGCTTCTAATCATCCAACTCTTTTATGCGGAATGCTTTACAATGTGATGATGGATATGCATCCACCACCACAACAGTATGAACCAATCACTGACCAGTCTGAAGAGAAACTGCCAGAACAAGTCAACTCTATTCATACCATTCCTGGACAAGTCTATTATAACCCTAATCAGCCAAGGAACCACCTAGGATTCCAATACGGGAACCCCGCTGGGACCGCAAATCCGCAACACCATACGCAGGGAGGATCCTCCAGTAGGTTATCACCTGGATTCCCAAGCAATTTCAATCAAAATCAAGGGAACCCTAGGAATAACTTCCCAAGATCCAACTACCCCAGGAATCCATCCACCTACTATCAGTATACTCATCCTCCTCTACACCCACAGCTGCACCCTCAGTTGCAGCAACCTCAGTTAGCGCTGCCACCACAACAACCTCAACAAGGACAACAACAACTTCCTCAGAAAAATACTCCTTCTCAGCCAGAGGATGAGATGACTTTGATAAGGTAGATGTTGTAATCCCAACAGACTATGCTCGCTAATTAACAAGCTCAGCAAAAGGCAGTAGAAGCTCAGCTAGCCCAAATTGTTGCACAACTGAAGCCTCCAGCAGGCACATTTACAGGGCAGCCTGAATCAAACCCTAGACATGGACATAATAGGCATGAACAGTTGAATGTTGTTACTACAAGATCTGGACACACTCTTCATGAAACTACAAGGATCACTCTTGATGATGATGATACACCTGCCTTCATGACAAATGAGAGCCCAGAGCCAGGAACAGAGAAGTCCACAGAGAATGCAAAGGGCAAAGGAAAAGAACAAGTATCTACAGAGCCGGAAATCTTGCAGTATAAACCAAGGATCCCATATCCGGGAAGACTGCGAGAAATGAAAATGGATACCAGGTTCCAAAAATTCAAGGAGGCGATGAAGAAACTTTACATCGATATCCCGCTCCTTGATGCTCTCTCTGAGGTACTGGCTTGGGAAAAATACCTCAAAACTCTATTATCAAGGAAGTATATCACTGAGTAGCAAGAAACTGTCAAACTTTCCCAGACCACCTCTGATATCATCCTCAATAAAATGCCAAAGAAGAAGAAGGACCCAGGTTCCTTCGGAATTCAATGTTGCATTGGAAATGCATCAACTAAAAAGGGATTAGCTAACCTAGGGGCCAACATATCCATTATGCCCTATTCTATGTGCAAACGATTAGGTTTCACCGAATCGCTGCCTACAACAATGACTATTCAGTTAGCTGACTCTACCATCACCGCACCTCTTGGAATCATTGAAGATATTCGAGTTAGGATAGGCAAGGATGCCTATGTCCCGTGTGACTTTGTCATCATGGATATTAAGGAAGACCTGAGATACCCGATAATTTTTGGTAGACCTTTCCTCGCCATTGCCCGAGCGCTTATCGATGTTGAAGCTGGTACCATCATTCTAAGACTCAGAAAAGAAGCAATTCAATTCCGAGTTCTAAACAGCATCAAAGGCCCCAGCATCCAAGAGGAGGTCTTTCTCCTAGACGCAATTCATCAAATGTCTCAATTAGAAATATCTGAGCCATCAGACGAATTAGAGAATGTTCTAACCAACCCAGATGTCGAATTCTCTGCAAATGAGTTGGTTCAACAGTGTGTGTAACACCTAGAGAAGGCCGAAGAAGCACCAACGGCCACCTTTGAAGAACTCAAAGCTGTCACCATTTTAGAAGCAACAGAGCTGCCTAAAGCTCCTGAAATGAAGACTCTACCCATGGGTCTTAAGCATGTCTTCTTGGATGAGGAAAAATTATGCCTGGTTATCATCAGTTCCACCCTAATAGAAAACCAGGAAGAAAGACTTCTGGAGGAGTTGAAGAAACATAAAAAGGCCATTGGGTATAAGATAACTAACCTGACGGGTATAAACCTGGCTTTATGCATGCAGAGACTACCCATGGTTGAAGAATTTAAGCCATCACGCGAGCATCAGAGGAAGATGAACCCTAATCTCAAAGAGGTGGTTCGCCTGGAGGTCCTCAAATTACTTAAAGCTGGCATAATCTACCCTATCTCTGACTCCCAATGGGTCAACCCCGTCTAAGTAGTTCCTAAAAAGGGAGGCACTACTGTCGTGCTTAACGACAAAAATGAGTTAGTACCCACTAGGACGGTGACAGGGTGTAGGATGTGTATCGATTATAGGAAACTGAACAAAGCCACGCAGAAAGATCACTTCCCTCTGCCCTTTCTAGATGAAGTCCTGGAGCGTTTAGCTCATCAGAAATACTTCTGCTATCTAGATGGTTATTTCGGGTTCTACCAAATACCCATACACCCAGAAGACCAAGAGAAAACTACCTTCACCTGCCCTTTTAGAACATATGCTTTTAGAAGAATGCCATTCGGGTTGTGTAATTCACCTGCTACATTCCAAAGGTGTATGTCCGCCATTTTCGCTGGATTAACAGAATCCATAATAGAAGTGTTCATGGATTATTTCTCAGTTTACGGAGATTCTTTCGATAACTGTCTAATCAACCTTGGACAAGTTCTACAACGTTGCAAGGAAACAAACCTCATACTGAATTGGGAAAAATGCCATTTCATGGTAACTGAAGGTGTCCTACTCGGGCACAGAGTGAGTGACAGAGGGATCGAGGTCGATAAGGCAAAAATCGATGTTATCTCAAAGTTGTCGCCACCGAAAGATATAAAAGGAGTACGGGCTTTCTTGGGTCATGTGGGATTCTATAGAAGATTTATCAGAGACTTCTCAAAAATAGCAAAACCCATGACCCAACTCCTAACCAAAGATACTGAGTTCATCTTTAACCAAGAATGCATGCAAAGTTTCTCAACTCTCAAAAATGCTTTAATCTCTGCACCTATTCTGAGAGCCCCAGATTGGTCGCTACCATTTGAAATCATGTGCGACGCAAGCGATTACGCCATAGGGGTTGTGTTAGGATAGCAGATCGACAAGAAACCTTACGTAATTTACTACGCATCTAAAATGCTAGATGAAGCACAGAAGAACTACACTACTACAGAGAAGGAGTTCCTGGCTGTCATCTACGCATTTGAGAAATTCCGCTCCTATTTGATTGGATCCAAGGTTATCGTTTACACCGACCACTCCGCCATTCGATACCTAATTCAGAAGCAAGATGCCAAACCCAGACTTATCCGCTGGGTGTTGATGCTTCAGGAATTTGATTTGGAAATTAAAGATAAAAGCGGAGTAGAAAACGTCGTAGCCGACCATCTCAGTCGTATTGAAGTTGAAGATGAAGATAAAATCCCTATCCGAGATTCTCTTCCAGACGACCAACTAATGAAGGTTACTCATGGATTCCCTTGGTATGTGGATATTGTCAATTATCTAGCTACAGGAATCATTCACCCTTCCGCTTCCTACCATGACAAAAGGAAATTTCTCCATGATATAAAGAAATATTATTGGGATGAACCTTACATGTTTCACCTATGTGCTGACGGACTTTTCCGTCACTGCTTACCGAAAGAAGTGATTACCCCCGTCCTAGAGCATTGCCATTCAGGACCCACGGGGGGGGGGATGCACATGAGCGCAAAGAAAACCGCTATAAAAGTTCTATAGTAATGCTTCTTCTGGCCAACCATAGCAAAGGATTCCTATGATTTTGTGAAATCTTGCAACAAATGCCAATTTTCTGGCAGCATATCCAAAAGGAATGAAGTGCCCCTCACAATGTGGCAAGAAATTGAACTTTTTGACGTGTGGGGGGTAGACTATATGGCCCCCTTTCCTTCTTCCTATGGTTTCTCTTACATCCTGGTTGCAGTGGACTATGTCTTAAAATGGTTCGAAGCTATACCCACTGTGTCCAGCGATTTCAAACCAATTATTTAATTGTTCAAAGATATCATTTTCCCCAGATTTGGAGTCCCCAGAACTATCATATCAGATGGCGGGACCCATTTCCTGGAACAAAGTTTTGAACCCCTGTTGAAAAAGTACGGAGTCAACCACAAAGTAGCAACGCCTTACCATCCACAGACCAGTGGTCAGGTTGAGGTATCAAATAGACAACTAAAGGCGATCCTAGAAAAAACAGTCAACAGAAACCGCACTGACTGGTCCGCCAAGCTTTCCGATGCCCTTTGGGCATACCGAACAGCCTATAAAACACCAATCGGGACAACCCCGTTCCGTTTGGTATACAGGAAATCATGTCATCTTCCAGTGGAACTGGAACACAAAACTTGGTGGGCCATCAAACAGCTAAATTTCGATCTTAAAAGTGTCGGAGAAAATAGACAACTCCAGCTGCAGGAGCTTGAGGAGCTTCGAATGACCGCTTATCAAAGTGCCAGTATTTATAAGGAGAAAACTAAAATGTGGTACGACGGTCATCTTAAGAGGAAAGACATCACCATCGGCGACAAATTGCTCCTTTTCAACTCCAAGCTCAAGTTATTCCCCGGAAAACTCTGAACAAAATGGTTCGGGCCCTTCACCATAAAGCATATATACCCAACTGGAGCTCTCATAATTGTCGACAATAACTGAGGAGAAAGGACGGTCAACGGCCATCGTTTGAAAAAATACTACACTCCAGCAGATAAAATGCTGAGACAGACCATTGAAATCAAAGACGCCACGCCATCAGCACAACAACATCAAAGCTTCGTCGAGCCAGCGACGTAAAACCCAGGCGCTACTTGGGAGGCAACCCAAGATTTCAGCTTCTTCTTTTATTTTCCGTTCTTTTAATTACCTTAGGTTTATCTTATGAAAATATAAAAAAAAATTCATATAACCAAAACAAACATAAAAATAAAAAAATAAAAAAATAAAAAAAATCACATAACTAAAACAAACATAAAAATATAAAAATATGTTTGACCTTAACCCTACCAAACGGTCCTGCAACCGTTTGGGACCAAACGGTCTTGAAACTGTTTGGAGCCGAACGATCCTGCAACTGTTTGGGACCAAATGGTCTTTAAAACCGTTTGGGACCAAACAGTCTTCAAACCGTTTGGAGCCAAACGGTCTTGAAACCGTTTGGAGCCAAATGGTCCTGCAACCGTTTGGGACCAAACGGTCTTTAAAACCGTTTAGATCAAAACGATCTTCAAACCGTTTGGGACCAAATGGTCTTCAAACCGTTTGGAGCCAAACGGTCTTGAAACTTTTTAGAGTCCAAACGGTCTCCAAACCGTTTGACCTAGGGTCGACCCCCGTTTCCTATAAATATAAACCCTCCCCCCTTCTTCTTCTCTCTTTCGAGTCTCGAGCATTCCTTAAACCCTCGTGCAAACGGCTCTTCCTGCTCCCATCTCCGCGCACCTTGAAACACCAGTCCTCCTCGCCGACCATCCCTCTCCTGTTCCATGTTTCTTCACGACAACCTCACCGCCCTCCTCCCTCTGCTTCACCGTCGTCATCTCCACCATCAGCCGCAAGGTAGTCCCGCCATCGCCGACGCCTTCATGTTCCACTATGGCAACCTTTTCGACCTTTTCACCTCTACAACCGTCTTTTCCTCCGCCGCCATCATCTTCACCTTTGCCTCTGTCTACGGCACCACCACGATCCCCTTGTCCATCACCTTTGTCGCCGCCATCCTTGTTTTGTCGCCGGCTCAGCCTCCCTTTCGTCGGTCGTTCCCCGACATTTCACCTTCCAAACGGTCTTCAAACCGTTTGGGACCAAACGGTCTTGAACCCTTTTAGGACCAAACGGTGTTCAAACCGTTTGGCCTTCCACAATCGCTTATGTTTCGTAAAAATATAGAACCACATAAATACAAATAAAATCCAATTCTTTTCTAAGCATGTGTTCTTACTCATGATTTTCCACTTTTCACAAATGGCATCACCAGCTAAGCATGCCTCAGGAACTGAAGACGCTCCTTTCTGGACAAAGGAGCAAATGATGGAAGACCGGGCCAAACTCCAGAAGATCATAGACGACTACAACCCCACCAAAGGTCAAAATCATAGATGTCTTGTATGACATTGACCGCCTCAACAAATGTCTAGCTGAGGCACCTGAAGAAGAAATACAAATATCCTCTAGTGATGAAGGCTCAGAATACACGCCAAACCTCGAGGATGAATCCCCAGCTGAAAAATCAAAGGGGAAACGAAAGGTCCAGGAAACAACAACCAACCAACCCTCAAAGAAACGGGCAAGAAAACAAGTTCGCCCTACCTCTGCCATGGAACAAACCCTTGCAGCACCTACCACCACCACTCCTTCTACCACCCCCATCTTCTCAATTCTCACCACCACCGCGTCCTCACCAGAAAACCTTTACATCGACACCATCCCATCCATCGACAAAGTGCTGAAATCAACAAAGTACGTCTGCTCAAGCGTACTACTGAAGATGGGGATCTATGACAGAATCCTCACAATGATCGACAACGCCAATTTATCTAGACTCTGTTTCATCCCTGAAATCTCATATGTCAAACCTACCACAGAATTCTTTACCCATCTTATCAAAGAGACAGTGGACATTGCACACAGAGCAAGGGATGTTGGTGACCGCCACCTGGCCACCAAGCTTTTTGGCAATGACATCGTTATAATAGAAAATCTTCTGAACGCAACCTTCATCGACAACCCTGAGCAGCTCAAAAAAGTTGTAGCTGTAGGAACGGAGATCTACCCGTTCAATAAACATGACTTCTAGAAGTCACTAACAGGGATCCCAAGTTACGAGGCAAAGACATGTAAAGCCTCCAATATTCAATCAGGGTTCGTGCGCACGCTTCACAAAATCATTATCGGTGCGTTGTTCCCCAGATCTGAGGGAGGAAACGTTATTGTTGTTGACCTCTTAATCCTATGGTCTATCCTACATGGAAAGCCGGTCAACATCGGACGACATTTGATACAAAATTCTCCAACTATGCCATAGGAAAAGAAATTCGCATGGGAGGGCACATAACCTCCATTATTAAATATCTCAAAATGGACAGATTACTCCCTCGTTGCACGAAGATCACGGGAGACATCCTCACTAACGAACAAACCTTGAAGAACTCCTTCATTATCAAGGAGAAGGATGCGAAACTACATTACGTTTTCTGCCCTATAGTTAAATCATCCAGAACCGTGCTATCGCTCCCGGAGCTCGCAGACTACGACAAGGAATAGCTCCTTTTCACTGACGAGGAGCTTACCAAATTAGCTACGGTAAAAGCACCAGCAAAGAAAATAAAGGCAGGGCAGACTAAACTCAACATCAACGCCCTGACATCCATAATAACAAAAATTCTTGTGACATGACCATCTACAAGACTTTCACCGAATCAACAGTTGTCGGGGACACCAACTTCAAAACCACATCCAGAAGACAACCCCCTTCCCGATGATCACATCACCACCTCATCTTTAGACTCTTTCATTATGAGTCTAAATGTTGAGCTAATCGCCACCACCTCACCACCCTCCACCTTTCCAACATCCACCACCCTTCCTTTTTTCCCCACAACCACACTACCACCTGCATCCTCTTCTTCACCCCTTTTCCATTCGAGCTCTCCCTTCTCCACTCCTACGCCCGAATTTACCACTTTCCCCTCCACCTCCACAGTCCCTCACCCACCACTATCACTTTCTCCACTTTCACCAGAGATACCTTCACCTTTCCCATCCACCACCATCCCGACATCACTGGTGACCCCATCCATAGTCACCACGCAGTTCGCAGAACCATCAGTGTCTCTTCCGCAAGACACTTCCACCCTCCCACACAGACCCCAACCACCCCACCCTTCCGCCTATGGGGTCCCCTTTTCCAATATCGGTGAGGAATTCAGACGTCAATTCGACGTCATCCGAAATCTCCTCACCGATCCTTCTAACATTTTGCATTCTATTTTTTCTTGTGTGCAGGGATTATCCAAACAGGTGGCCATGATTGATGAACAGAACCACGCCTTGCCCAACATCCTCCAGGGTTTTCAACAACGACAAGATGATGTGGCTAAGCAAGTTGATCACATCAACAACCACTACAACAACTTGTCTGGGCTGGTCCTTGGAGCGAAGCGCCAACAAACATCTCTTAGCACGCGCTTGGACAACATCAGCAGCACCCTCACACACCTAAACAATTGCCAGGAGGAGTCAACAAATAATGAAATCCAGAATTACATGCTCAAGTAACAGATCTTACAACACGACTCCTTTCCGCTGAGGGCCGATAAAACGATCTCAAAGAAACACACGACGCACTGCTAGAAACACACGAGCATGTGCAAGTGGCGTTCGATGAGTTACAAACCATCCATCGGTGGTGCAAAAAGACCGCACACAAGAAGATAGTAGAAAAAGCAGTGGCTGACAAAGATGGCGATAATGACGAAGAAGAAGACTCCGACTCCTCTACCGACTCTAACAACAATACCACCTCCTCAGGTGACAAATCTGATGATGGAGAGGACCCTGGCCAAGCAGCAGAACCTTCTCAGAAGGGATATAACAAAGGCCACCAAGACAGTGGATATCATCCCAAGTCCCCCACTCACAACGACAATGTAAACATGTCATATGGGGACCAGTTCCTTGACTACTCTACTTTGGGATCCATTGGGGAGTCTACTAAAAATGCGGCTTTCACTGAGTTCCACCAATGTATATTAGGAACCAGCGCAAGCCCACCAGCAACAACCGCTCAACCTTTCTCCGCACTTGACAAATCAATGCCTTTCCCCCAAGACCAGGACGAGTCAGAACGAGTGCGTTTAGATACAGATGAAGAACTCGATTCTGCTTCTGATTCGGATGACGATCTGTAAGACTATGCAGCAGTCCTGGAACAAACCTCCTCACCCCCCAGTAGCTCCCCCGCCACCACCTCTACCGCACAAAATGCACGATTTAGATATGGCAGCCATCTCCACACTAGATGCTCAGGACATTTTTATACTGAACACTATTGTAGACGATGCAAAAGCGGGGGAAGACATCATCTACCTTAACACAAAAACTAAGCGCAAGTTGACACGAGAAGACTTCCGCAACATCCTGCGACCACGGTCCACGATGCCAATGGCAATCTTCCGTGTCCTACTCACCAACTGTATAGAAGTGTACAGAAGCCCTAAGAGGCAGCAACCAGTTTTTAACGCCTCACCTACTCTGTCTATCGGCCTTTTATACAAAGATATACGAGCAAAGTCAATAGAGCGGTTGCATGCTGGTTTAGCACGGCGAGCACGTTATCTTACCGTGCTCTTCCAAGTTTCCGACCACTGGCTATTTATGATTGTAGACACCGAGGCTCAGGACGCCAAGGTTTATAATTTTTGTGGCACTGAGCTACCTGTCGGTACAATAAATTTTGTTGGTGAAGCAGCAAGCGAAGCGAGATGTATACCCTTCCGGCTGCTTAAGTTAATTTGGGTTGCACGCCCATCCCTCCGTCAAGACTGGAGCCAACCCTAGTTCCATATAATTAACCCACAAGTTCAAGCCACTGAGGGATCTGGGGGCTGCGCTTTTTGCACCATCTGTCACATCCAAGCGCTGAACCAAGAAATCCCTTTTACAGATCTAGCCGCTGAAGATTTTCACTCCTTGCGAGGGTGTTACGCCATGGAGCTCATTTGTGATAGAAGGTTCTTCAAGGACCTGACAATGGCACCAGATGACGTCCCTCGTTACCTTTTTTTAGAAATACAACATCTGCAGCGACGACCTTTCCGACAAACTTTGAAAGAGTTGGAGAAATCCAAGGAGCCAACCACATCTTCCGAGCAAAGAAAAAGTTACATAGATCTTTTGTCTGCCATAAAACCAACTTTCCCGGACTTTGACCTCAGTGCTTGCAACGGTCTCTCCGACATTGAACTACGCCTCATCATGTCGAGGCTTTCCGCCGAGAAGGATGAACTCGTATTCATGTCTGGTGACATTCTAATAATGGCAGACATGCTTCGAGAGACTATACAGTTTAAAGGATCTCTCTCAGTAAGCTTAATGGTCGCTTATCAATTTCTCCTCGGCCAAAATAACCCCACAACATATATGGCGTCCCCATACATGAAGGGTGATCTTTTAAAGCTAAAGAACTTTGGAACAACTGAAGCGCTAATCTCCTTTCTACAACACACAACGCCGAAGTTCATCATGCTACCCTTTCTTTATCATGAGCACTGGATGCTCCTGGCAAAAAACCTACCAGAAGGAACAACTGCAATCTATAACAGTTCTGACAGCCAGTACAATCCACGGCAGAAGAATTATGTCGTGACACCAAAGACGCCCACGGAGGTAGTGGTGAAGGAATGCGCTGACAAATTAATCACCTTTTTAAGTCAGCATACAAGGGCTTATGGCAAAGAACATTTTCATCTCCCTTCCTTCAGCCACAAATGTCACCAACAAATTCGGGAATCAAATGACTATGGCTTCCACATCCTCTACTGGATGTACTGTTGGGTTATGGAGGAGTCAGAGAAGCAGCGGAAACAAAATTTTTTCTCTCCAAACCCAGAACAAAAGAATTCGCGTCAACATCTATATGATAGGAAAGATGGTTTGTGAATCATACCTTGTCCCGAGGCTTGCTCGGCAACAGTACCACGTGCCTTGCACGGTCTTCACCTCCGGTCTTGGACGGTGTCTGTGCAGCTCCTGGTCACACCGGGACTGAAGACTCCTCCTCCTACCGGACTGTCAGATGACAGTTGTCCTCCTGAGAGGCAGTGACCTCCTACCTCTGAAGTAGTCCACACAGACCACCTGGAACTCCACTCTCCTTGTCCCACAAGGAAGTGGAAGGAGTTGCACCCTCCTGTTGACGTACTAGTTGCCAACACACTCTCTTGCTATCAATTGCAACTGCAGTTGTCCTTCCCTTGCTACACCTCCCTTTGCGGGAAGCACTTGCTCGGGCTCTCTCTCGGTTACCAAAACTAGAGAGAACGACAACTTTGCAGAGCAATCAACTTGCACTGAGTTGCACTCTAAGAAGCCCCCAATACCCCTATATATATAGGCGGGTCATGGGACAGGGTTCTCTGTGCCCGGCAATATGGGACTAAAAGCAGGAGTAGAAGGGTTTGGAATTTTACACAAAAAAAACCATCTCGCAACCTGAACCGATCAGTTCAAAAGTGAACCGGTCGGTTGGGGACCTGAACCGATCGGTTCACCACTGAACCGATCGTTTGGGACCCTTGAACCGATCGATTCACTCATGAACCGGTCGGTTGGGGTTCTAGGTTGGTTCCCGATTGACTTTCCTTCTTTTGTTTCCAATCGATATCGAATACCAATTCTATTTCCAATCAAATTGGATAATTGAAACGAAAGGAAAATTCTCACCAATCCTACTTTCCCAAATTGCTCGATTGCACCAGTTGAACCGATCGGTTCAACACTTGAACCGGTCGTTTCACTCTGTGCATGAGCCGATCGGTTCAACAATTGAGCTGACCGGTTCAGCGACCTCAGCCGACCGGTTCATCACATGAACTGATCGGTTGGGAGTGCAGGTTGTGCAGAATCAGTCAAATGTGATTTCAATCAATCTGATACTCCAATCAATTCGTCCAACATCTTAACATTATGATATTGAGCTATCGATTAATTGAGTGTTTAATTGAACTACTAAACTCATTTAGTAATCAATCTAAACATTGCTTGTGGACAAAACTCCTCTTCCAGGTTAAATCCTATGTGTGTGACCCTGCAAGTCCATTTCACATTGGCAGTGAAAGTCCATAACATTTATGACTTCACAAGTAAAGAGCGGTGTCTAGTCACACATCATTGCTACCCAAGTGAAAGTAGAAAGTTGGAGAACAACTTTCATCCTACAATCCGTGAATGGTGTTACAGTGAATGTATAATTCCTTTGTCACTGATATCCAGAATGAACTCGAGGCATGGAACAGTCATCCTGTCAATGTTCATTCATTTCCTTGATCTCAGAGTAGACCGAGTGAGATGTGTATGACATCAATATCACATATTGATTCACACATGCATGCGCATGCCTTTCTCAATCCTACTCATCCAGTGGCCAAGGATATCAAACTCCCTCAGGAGGGACAAATCCCATATCTATCACTCACCCCTCAAAAGCCCCATGTGTCAAAGCCACCCAATCATCACCTTTATAACAACCCATGTTTTAGGACTGCGTTTGATGATGTCAAAGTGTGCCCAACGACATGTGTTGAGTGTAGTGATTTCAGGTCTAAGAATCACACTCACCACCATCACTGTGAGAGCTGACTGTGACTACCATGTCATGGTTCCATGTGTCACTCTCACGGTGGGTCTGTATGGTACCTTGTTCTCTAACAAGTACCTATGTGCTTGGTTTGATATCACCATATCATGACTAATGAGATTCTGTCATCAACCAACACACAATCTAGTCTTTAGTGTTATTGATGTCTATGGTTATTTCCACAATAAAAACCGACTAGGGACTAAACAAGAAAGTATACTCTTAACATCCGTATGATCTCATCGTTCAGGTCCTCAACCCAAAAACATACGTCATTGAGTAAAACAATCTTTAGACATCTATCATGTTACACCATCATCTCAGAAACAGTTTAAACATATAGATTGGAAATTGCCTTTATTATTATTCAAATCATTTACAAAGTATCCCATTACAATCATCACATGACTTGCTCTATGGGCATACATACCAACAGACTCCCACTTGCACTTAGTGCCAGTCACCAAGGAATCGCAGTCCTTGTGACCTAGCATGACCATCATGCTTCTGCTGAGAAAGGGCCTTAGTTAGTGGATCAACTATGTTGTCTTCAGTTGGTACTTTGCAAATCTTCACATCTCCTCGTTGTACGATCTCTCGTATGAGATGGAAGCGCCGCAGTATGTGCTTGGACCACTGATGTGATCTGGGCTCCTTAGCTTGTGCAATAGCTCCATTATTGTCACAATAAAGCTCAATTGCATCACAGCTACTGGGAACTACACCAAGTTCAGAAATGAACTTCCTGATCCACACAGCCTCCTTTGCTGCATGCGAAGCAGCAATATACTCGGCCTCTGTAGTAGAATCGGCAACTGTTTCTTGCTTGGAACTCTTCCAGCTCACAGCTCCATTATTAAGGCAAAACACAAATCCTGACTGTGATCTGTAATCATCTTTATCGTTTTGGAAGCTTGCATCAGTGTAACCCTTTACAACCAGCTCTTCCTCACCGTCGTACACAAGAAACTGATCCTTAGTCCTTCGCAAGTACTTGAGGATGTTCTTCACGGTTGTCCAGTGAGCATCCCCGGGATTTGACTGGTACCTGCTCGTCATGCTGAGAGCATACGAGACATCTGGGCGTGTGCACAACATAGCGTACATGATGGATCTGATGGTTGATGCATATGGGATCCCAGTCATACGCTCCCTCTCTTCACAAGATTGGGGACATTGAGCTCTAGAGATGGTGACTCCATGTAACATGGGGATGTTGCCTCGCTTTGAATTCTCCATGTTGAACTGCTTCAGCACCTTGTTAATGTACATGCTCTGACTTAGTCCGAGAAGCCTTCTAGATCTATCTCTATAGATCTTAATTCCTAGAATATAGGATGCTTCTCCTAAGTCCTTCATTGAGAAAGTTTTCCCAAGCCAAGTCTTTACCTTCTCTAAGGCTAAGACATCATTCCCCATCAAGAGTATGTCATCCACATACAATATGAGAAATGTGGTCGAGCTCCCACTAACCTTCTTGTAAACACAAGGTTCATCTTCATTTTGAATAAAGCCAAACACTTTGACTTCTTTATCAAATTGAAGATTCCAACTCCGAGATGCTTGCTTCAATCCATAGATTGACCTTTGCAGCTTATAGACTTTATTGGCATTCTTTGGATCTACAAAACCTTTAGGTTGTGTCATGTACACATCCTCGTGTATATTCCCATTAAGGAATGCAGTTTTAACATCCATCTGCCAAATCTCATAGTCATAATAAGCTGCAATAGCAAGCAAGATCTTGATGGACTTAATCATGGCAACTGGAGAAAAGGTTTCGTCATAGTTAACACCTTGAATTTGTCAAAAACCCTTCGCTACCAATCTGCCTTTATAAGTTTGCACATTGCCATCCATGTCAGTCTTTTTCTTAAAGACCCACTTGCACCCTATGGGATTTACTCCTTCGGGTGGTTCCACCAAAGTCCATACTTTGTTGGAGTACATGGATTCCATCTCGAATCTCATGGCTTCAAGCCATTTCTCAGAATCTGGTCCCTACATAGCCTCTACGTAGGTAGTTGGATCATCATCTATGATCAACTCTCCACCTTCCTGAGTTACAAGGTATCCAAACCTCTAAGGTTCAAGGCGAGTCCTACTAGATCTACGAGGTCCTTGTGTTACCTGAGGAGACTGAGAATCCAAAACACCTTGTGAATCTGCAATTTCCTCTGGTACATCTACCGGTTCAATGTTTTCTTGTTGGGCTTAAACCTCTTCAAGCTCTACTTTCCTCCCACTGTTTCCTTTGGAAATAAATTCCCTCTCTAGGAATACAGCATCCCTGGAAACAAACACTTTGTTGTCAGTAGGGTGGTATAAGTAATATCCCTTCGTTTCCTTGGGATCTCCAATAAAATAACATTTATCGGATTTGGGTCCAAGCTTATCAGGAAACATTTTCCTAACGTAAGCCTCACAACCCCAAATCTTCATAAAAGACAAAATGGGACGCTTCCCGTACCATATCTCAAATGGTGTCTTTTGAACCGTTTTAGATGGCACACGGTTAAGTGTAAACGCGGCGGTTTCAAGAGCATGACCCCAGAAGGAAATCGGAAGATCAGCAAAACTGATCATTGATCGCACCATATCCAACAATGTGCGATTCCTTCTTTCAGACACACCATTATGTTGTGGTGTTCCAGGCGGAGTCCATTATGATACAATACCACGGGCTCGCAGAAGGTCCTCAAACTCTTGGCTTAAGTATTCTCCACCTCGATCGGAATGAAGTGCCTTAATACTTTACCAAGCTGGTTCTGTACTTCATTCATGAAATCCTTGAACCTTTCAAGGGCTTCTGATTTATGTTTCATCATGAACACATAGCCATACCTACTGATGTCATCAGTAAAGGTAATGAAGTACTGATACCCACCTCTGGCATTAGTTCTAAAAGGCCCACATACATCAATATGTATGAGTCCTAATAGATCACTAGCTCTCTCACCTTTACCTGAAAAGGGAGTCTTGGTCATCTTGCCCAACAAACAAGATTCACATGTCTCTATTGATTCATAATCAAAAGAGTCTAGATAACCATCTTTATGGAGTTTAGAAATGTGCTTCTCATTTATGTGCCCTAGACGACAATGCCAGAGATATGATTTGTTTGAGTCGTTGAGTTTTTGCTTTTTGGTGTTTACGTTGTATACACTTGTCTCCAAGTCTATCAAGTATAGACCATAAGACATAGGGGCACTGCCATAAAAGATCCCATCTTTAGAAATGGAATACTTTCCATTCTTAATAAGAAATTCAAATCCATCTTTGTCCAAACAAGAGACGGAAATGATATTCCTATTTATGGCAGGTACATAATAGCAGTTCTTCAACTCTATTATTAGCCCACTAGGTAGAGTTAACTCATAGGTTCCTATGGCATTGGCGGCAACACTTGCCCCATTGGCAACACGTAGTTCAACCTCGCCTTTCCCTAAAGGCCTACTTCTCTTAAGATCCTTCACATTTGAACAAATGTGAGATCCGCATCCGGTATCAAGTACCCATGACGAAGAAGTAGTAAAGTTAATCTCTATCACGTATACACCAGAAGTAGAGATCTCTATCTCCGACTTCTTCTTCCATTATTCCTTCCATCATCTCCATGTAGAAGAAATTGGTTTGGCGAGAGAACACTTCTCTCCCTTACCTACTTTCTTCTTCACCAACACATTAAGCGTACATAGAGTGGATTCTAAGGCTCCTGGTATATCTAGATTGTGCAGAACACTTCCCACAGTCCTCAACCAATTATGGAATTTATTCTCAATTAATTTTCCCATTTTAAAAGATGATTCTTTTTCCATTCTACAAGAGAAAAATTTGCATTTGTCAAAACTCCTTTTGATTTGATTTGAATAAATTTGACGATAGTTAATTAGGCCTTTAATTAATTACTGCTCCCACTATTTTGACTCAAATTGATAGCCCTCACCATCAATTCGGAAGATTGCAGCGTACAATCTTCTAGTGGGTCAAGATCCTGAAATCCTCTGAGCCATGGACCAGCTAGGGTTGTCACCCACAACTCAGATCTCTCAGGTAGGCAACTCTTGCCAATTGCATCATATGAAACTCTTGAAAGATGTCATATGCAACTCCTTGCAATGATCATCTCCATGCCTCAAGGTACTAGATCCCATCTAGATCACCTTGTTAAGTCCGACCCAAAGCCAACACGATGAACATGCACCCTGCTAGGGCAGACCCACACATTCATCCTTCACGCTTCCACGAGATAGACGGTGCACCACGCTAGGGCGTGCTCACACTTGGTCGATCAAGCTTTTCACGTGTGTCGCATTTGGAAGGCATCTAAAACTTAATATTTAATGAGGGATTTGGTTTTATATACATATACATATCCAATCACCACAATATATAGTAAGTATCATATACATGATATATACCATAGAAAACATGCAAAACGATAAAAAGTAATGATTATGGCCATCCTATTTGTGATTCCTCGAGCCAAGAGGAATCACGGTCATCTAGGTCTACATCACATGCAACCTGTACAAGATGAAATCTGTGCCTGCCTTTCTGGGTTTGATCAGCTCATCTCCATGACTGATCGGCTTGCCATCAGGTAGGTTGTTCGGGTGCCACCAGCCGATCGACTGGCGCCTCTAGCCGATCGGTTCACCGGTCATCGTGCATCTCTTCAGGTCGCCACCCGCTCATCTCATTCCTTGAACCGGCCATCTGGATCACCAATCGATCGGTTCACTCCTTGAACCGATCGTCTTCAGGTCGTCCGCCGTTCTTTGACATAACATGAAATAAAATCTATCCTATTTACAATTGAATTGTGAAACCCCGAGTTACATTTGGGGGAAGCAAAGGTAGGAAAAGATTTCTCGAATTATTTCGAGTTACATCAGGAATAGGAGAAGGGAATCAGTACGCAGACCGAGATGCATGCAACCACACAAACAACCATACACAAATATAGGGGTTTATAGGCCATAATCATGCTACACATCCACCACAAAACTCATTTAAGGGCGACGCGTATTGAGTGCATTAATATTACATATCATATATGTATATTAGGGATTTGTGGATTGGACATGTATAAAGCCGATATTATTCGCATCGCATGCATTAAATAAAGGAGACAAACCAAAATCGATCATATCGATAATCCTAAAATATAGAGCGGTTGACGTGGCTCTGATACCACTGTTGGGTTATGGAGGAGGCAGAGAAGCAGCGGAAACAAAAATTTTTCTCTCCAAACCCAGAACAAAAGGAATCACGTCAACATCTATATGATAGGAAAGATGGTTTGTGAATCATACCTTGTCCTGAGGCTTGCTAAGCGACAGTACCTTGCGCCTTGCGCGGTCTTCACCTCCGGTCTTGGATGGTGTCTGTGCAGCTCCTAGTCACACCGGGACTGAAGACTCCTCCTCCTACCGGACTGTCGGATGACAGTTGTCCTCCTGAGCGGCAGTGACCTCCCGCCTCTGAAGTAGTCCACACGGACCACCTAGAACTCCACTCTCCTTGTCCCACAAGGAAGTGGAAGGAGTTGCACCCTACTATTGATGTACTAGTCGCCAACACACTCTCCTACTGTCAATTGCAACTGTAATTGTCCTTCCCTTGCTGCACCTACCTTTGCGGGAAGCACTTGCTCGGGCTCTCTCTCGGTTACCAAAACCAGAGAGAACAACAACTTTGCAAAGCAATCAACTTGCACTGAGTTGCACTCTGAGAAGCCCCCAATACCCCTATATATAGGCGGGTCATGGGACAGGGTTCTCTGTGCCCGGCAATATGGGACTAAAAGCAGGAGTAGAAGGGTTTAGAATTTTCCACAAAAAGCAACCATCTCGCAACCTGAACCGATCAGTTCAAAAGTGAACCGGTCGGTTGGGGACCTGAACCGATCGTTTGGGACCCTTGAACTGATCGGTTCACTCATGAACCGGTCGGTTGGGGTTCCAGGTTGGTTCTCGATTGACTTTCCTTCTTTTGTTTCCAATCGGTATCGAAAACCAATCCTATTTCCAATCAAATTGGATAATTGAAACGAAAGGAAAATTCTCACCAATCCTACTTTCCCAAATTGCTTGATTGCACCAGTTGAACCAATCGGATCAACACTTGAACCGGTCATTTCACTTTGTGCATGAGCCGATCGGTTCAACAATTGAGCCGATCGGTTCAGCGACCTCAGCCGACCGGTTCATCACATGAACCGATCGGTTGGGAGTGCAGGTTGTACAGAATCAGTTAAATGTGATTTCAATCAATCCGATACTCCAATCAATTCGTCTGACACCTTGAACATTATGATATTGAGCTATCGATTAATTGAGTGTTTAATTGAACTACTAAACTCCTTTAGTAATCAATCTAAACATTGTTTGTGGACAAAACTCCTCTTCCAGGTTAAATCCTATGTGTGTGACCCTGTAGGTCCATTTCACGTTGGCAGTGAAAGTCCATAACATTTATGACTTCACAAGTAAAGAGCGGTATCTAGTCACACATCATTGCTACCCAAGTGAAAACAGAAAGTTGGAGAACAACTTTCATCCTACAATCCGTGAATGGTGTTACAGTGAATGTATAATTCCTTTGTCACTGATATCCAGAATGAACTCGAGGCATGGAACAGTCATCCTGTCAATGTTCATTCATTTCCTTGATCTCAGAGTAGACCGAGTGAGATGTGTATGACATCAATATCACATATTGATTCACACGTGCATGCGCATGCCTTTTCTCAATCCTACTCATCAAGTGGCCAAGGATATCAAACTCCCTCAGGAGGGACAAATCCCATATCTATCACTCACCCCTCAAAAGCCCCATGTGTCAAAGCCACCCAATCATCACCTTTATAACAACCCATGTTTTAGGACTGCGTTTGATGATGTCAAAATGTGCCCAACGACATGTGTTGAGTGTAGTGATTTTAGGTCTAAGAATCACACTCACCACCATCACTGTGAGAGCTGAATGTGACTACCATGTCATGGTTCCATGTGTCACTCTCACAATGGGTCTGTCTGGTACCTTGTTCTCTAACAAGTACCTATGTGCTTGGTTTGATATCACCATATCATGACTAATGAGATTCTGTCATCAACCAACACACAATCTAGTCTTTAGTGTTATTGATGTCTATGGTTATTTCCACAATAACAACCGACTAGAGACTAAACAAGAAAGTATACTCTTAACATCCTTATGATCTCATCGTTTAGGTCCTCAAACCAAAAACATACATCATTGAGTAAAACAATCTTTAGACATCTATCATGTTACACCATCATCTAAGAAACAGTTTAAACATATAGATTTTATTATTATTCAAATCATTTACAAAGTATCCCATTACAATCATCACATGACTTGCTCTATGGGCATACATACCAACATGTACACCATCATGGTCCTTCAAAGACCAGTAGAGGATATGACTGACGTGGATTACCACACTTTACGTGGAAAGTTTGCAGCTAATCTACTTCAAACACCAGGGGCAAACTCCGGATTAACTTAGCCTGCAGCCCTTATCATCGTACTTCTCAACCTATCACTTTGACACTCTGAGGACAAAGTGAGTGATAAGTTAGGGGGGTACATTAGACAAGGGCGAGGTATCATTTCTAACCCCTCTTTTTCCATCTTCTCCTTCTTTTTTTTGTACATATTTTATTTTTTTTCCTTTACACATTCTTTTTAATTAATTCTTTTGGAATAAAGTCACCCTCATCTAACTTTAGAATCATGTTAGTCCTCAAAAGCAAATAGAACTTAGACATATAATGGCGACTTAATAATGTCTCTCCACTATCGATTTTCATGCTTTTGTTTCACTTCTATATCTGACTCTCCACAGGTCAATATCAAGGCAGAAATAAGCCAAGCTCTAAAAGATGAGAGGGGCATCAGGCAACTTCCAAATCAAGAAGTCTTGCAAGAGGACCACAAAAAAAACTAAATAAGTGCATGTTGAAAAACTCTAAGAACAACTTTCCTCTCTTCAAATAAAAGAGGCTTGGCCACCCAAAACAATTTCCCGAAAAAACCCCAAAACCCAAGCCTGCGAGTCTTCGAATAAAAGCCAGAGAGTTGAATAAAATTATGAGAGTTGTGCCATAAATAAGGATCTATATAAAGAACCGATGAAGGTCTCACCCGGCCGACACATTCAGCTGCCCTCACAAAGGCAGATGTGTCGTGCCCGGTAGTGAAACCCTAAGGTATATAAATATATGAAAGGCTTATAAAGGACTCACCCGGCCGGTACATTCAGCTGCCCTCACAAAGGCAGATGTGTCGTGTTTGGTAGTGAGATTCTAAAAGCATAGACAACCCCTCCCCCACTTGAAGGGGGAGTTACACTTCAAGCCTTTAGCCAACCCTCATTCCCACTCTAGCTTCCAGTAGGTTCTTCAAAGAGGTATAAAGCTGATTAGAGTCAACAACATGCACAGAATAAAAGTGGTCCCGATGCAAGCTACGAGATACGGAAGGAACCTGAGACCCAAGCAACTCTCAAAACCTGAAAGAGTCAAGGCAAGCAATAAGACCTGATATGACCTTAGGAGAACTCAAGTTGAGAATTGAAGCAAGAGTATGGAAATCCTAACTAAATAAAATCACCTCACAATTACATGTCTCGGCTCTATCTAACTTGAGGACAAGTTAGACTCTAAGTTAGGGGGGGTGATAACCTCCAATCTTGGGATGATTATCTTAGTCTTTTCTTTAGTTTTCCACACTCTTTCTCAAATAAAATTAGACATAATACCTAAATATTCCCTCTTATTGTAAATATACTATTAGACTAACTTATCCCCTTTATATTTGCAGAAAAAGACACAAAAATATCATAAAAGACTCAATCAGCCTCAAGACCGCATGGGCTCAAACGGTCCCAAGACCGCATGAAGCCAATCGGTCCCGAGACCGCATGGAGTCAAACGGTCCCAAGACCGCATGAAGCCAATCAATCCTGAGACCGCATGGAGTCACACGGTCCCAAGACCGCATGAAGCCAATCGGTCCCGAGACCGCATGGAGTCACACGGTCCCAAGACCGCATGTAGCCAATCGGTCCCGAGACCGCATGGAGTCACACGGTCTCAAGACCGCATGAAGCCAATCGGTCCCGAGACCACATGAAGCCAATCGGTCCCGAGACCGCATGGAGTCACACGGTCCCGAGACCGCATGAAGCCAATCGGTCCCAAGACCGCATGGAGTCACACGGTCCCGAGACCGCATGAAGCCAAACGGTCTTGAGGTCCAAACGGTCCTGAGATCCAAACAATTTTAAGGTCCAAACAGTCTTGAGATTCAAACGGTCTTAAGGTCCAAACGGTCTTAAGGTCCAAACGGTCTTGAGGTCCAAACGGTCTTCAAACCGTTTGGACTTCACTTAAGGCCTATAAATAAGACCCCAAGGGTCCTCGAAAAGATATCAAGTTTCACACATCCAGAGGCTGCCTCGATCACTCCAGAGAAAATCCGACTTCCATCCTCCGCCCAGGGGTTGTCGGTCTGAGATCCACACTCCATCTCGAAGCTGCTTTCTCTCTCTCCGCCAAAGAAGGTGGGAAGAGGGGATCTCGTCATCACGCAACCTGTGAAGCTGGTGGATCATCTCTCTCTCTCCAAGGGGTTGACTTTCCTCTCTCCTTTGTGGGGATGACGCTCTCTCTCTCTTTTTTCCTCCTTCTTTGTCCTAGTTATTAGCGAGTAGTCTCTCTCACTAGGGTGCGAGGAGTAGCCCCGCTACCCATGTTTTCATATCATGTAAATGTAATCCATAGTTTGCAATATAGAGTTATTATCTTTTCAGTTCAACATCAAACGTTTAATGAATGATTGTTGCTTGATCACCAACTTGTGTTATCTTTTGTCTTTTAGTATGAATTGTCTACGTTTGTACTATTAGATACAAAACTCATTTGTATGTTGGTTCTTGGTGCATGTATCCACCATGCATCTATTTCGGTATCTAGGAGTGTCTTTCAAGAAGTGGAGTATACTCACTCCCATCGTTGTACTTTCATGCTATGAAATGGAATCAGTTGACGTGTGAAAGTACAACCTTGATGAGTCGAGGAACATACTTTGCGAAGGGAATGATGCAAAGTAGTTGACCATTCGTTCGGGGATGGCTTACTTTGCAACATTCCCGCACTTCTCGTAGTTAGTTCTCTGAAAGGAAACTAAGTCTACAAAGATACTAACTGACTAAACTCTTGTTGCAGGTTATGTTTTACTTTGCATGTCTTGATCCATGTGTAGTGGCGGTGAAAACCGATCACACCCTAGTGACTTTTATCATTGTTTAACTTCTTTAAATTTACTTGCTTGCTTTATTTTACATGTTCTTAGTTTAAAAACAACAAAACCAACCTTTCGATCTAAGTGCCTACTATTAAGAGACTAAGTGAAGTCCTAACGTTTTTCATCTTGTTGCTTGCAATAAGACCGTTGTCCTGTGGATTCGACCCTTAACTATACTACGATAAGACTTCCACATATCTTAGCATACATGGGTGGAGTTCTCTATCTAGTATAAGTAAGGCTAAACCTAAAGACTTACCATCTTTAGGATTTTTAGTTGGTGCACGCAATTCCACACAAGTGGAAGCTCCATCAGTATGGTAGTGAGAAATGGGATGGTTTTTATGAATTAGAGGATCAGGTAGTCTGTTACCATGGTAGGATGGTGGTACCTGATGCCAATGATTTAAGGAGATTGGTTTTGGAAGAAGCTCATTATTTGAGGTATGTTGTGCATCCAGGGAGCACCAAAATGTATCATAACTTAAAAGATATGTATTGGTGGCCCAGATTGAAGAAAGATGTAGCTGAGTTTGTGTCAGCAGGTTAAAGCTGAACATCAAAAGCCCACAGGAACAATGCAACCTTTGCCCATACCGCCGTGGAAATGGGATCATGTGACCATGGACTTTGTGGTTATGATTCCATTTGGGTGATACTTGATAGGTTGACTAAGACAACACATTTTCTTCCTATCAAAACAACCTATTCTGCTAAAAAGTTTGCATAGATATATATAGAAGAGATAGTATGTTTACACGGGGTTCTAGTTTCTATTGTTTCTGATAGAGGTCCCCAGTTCACGAGTCGTTTTTGGGAGCAACTCCATAAAGCTTTGGGTACGCAGTTAAGGTTTAGTACAACCTTTCACCCACAGACAGATGGACAGTCTGAACGGACCATGCAAACCTTGGAGGACTTGTTTAGGGAATGTGTCCTTCAATTGTAGGAAGTTGGGATCTACATCTGAGCTTGATAGAATTTTCTTATAATAATAGCTATCAGCATAGTATTTACATGGCACCATATGAAGCATTATATGGTAGACGTTGTAGATCTCCGTTATGTTGGTATGAAATAGGGGAATATCAACTTTTGGGTCCTGAGTTAGTGCAACAGACAACTGAGAAGATTAAAGTAATACAGCAACAGTTAAAGATTGCACAGGATATACAGAAGTCGTATGCCAACAAACGGAGAAGACCTTTAGAATTCCAAGTTGGAGACAAAGTATATCTCAAGGTCTCACCTTGGAAGGGTGTTCTTAGATTTGGAAAGAAAGGAAAGTTAGCTCCTAGATTTATGGGGCCTTATCCAATCATTGAACGGATTGGAAAGGTAGCCTATAAGGTGGAGTTACCACCTGAGCTGCATAAGTTGCATCCAGTGTTCCATATCTCCATGATGAGAAAGTGTCATCCTGACACAGAGTTAGTTCTGCAACCTATGGAGGTAGAATTAAATGATGATATATCATACGTTGAAGGACCTGTGATGATCCTTGATAAAAGAATTAAAAAGTTGAAAAAGAAAGAGATATGTCTTGTTAAATTTCTTTGGCATTGATGAATCTACGTAGGAACTAGAGGAAAAGATGAGGAGGAAGTACCCTTCTCTTTTCTCTTAATGTTTTCGTTGATGATTTCAGGGACGAAATCCCTCTTAGGTGTGGATAACATCCCTGACATGGGTTATGTGTTAACCCTAGATGTTTTGCTTAATGAGGTTGATTATATGCTTGCTCTTATCTTTTGAAAAGTAATTAAGGCTCAAGAGGAACTTATATTTCAATTTTAGTCCTTTTTTAATAATGTTGAAACAATGTTTTGTTAGTTTTGGACTAAAGTGCAAATTACCCAAGTTGAGGGGTTAAATTGCAAATTGTGCATGATAAAATGTTCCTTATGTGTTGAAGCATCATGAGAATGAGTATGATGTAGTGGTATGGCTTTTACAAGCCTGGGTACCAAGAAAGAGCTGATTAAGCAATGGTTGTGCATTAAAACCTAGTTTTGGCGTAATGTGCAATTTGCCCAAAACCCAGGGTTCAATATGCAAATTACCACTTCAAGAGAGTCCCTATGTTTCTTGGAATCATTTAGATCAAACAAAATGAGAGGGGAATCTCATTTGTATCACTTTGAAGGAGAGAGAATCTTGATATTAAAATAATCAAGATTTAAGCATAATTGAAACCCTAATTCAATTTAATGCAAAAATAAATAAAATAATTGAAGTACTTTCAACCAAAAACGAAATGGTTGAATTTGCATAAGTTTGAACGTCCTTTTTCCTTTCAAAGGCATGAAAATATCTTAAGTGAGTGGAGAGCCCACTCACATTAGTTAACTAAAAAGTAATATCCACTAAATATGGGATATTATTATTATAAGGGTTAAGGTGCTTAATTTGCTTTTCCTTTAATTCAAGGATAATGAAGAGGAATATAAGGAAAAGGTAGGTGCCTTCGTATAAAAGGGAGAGAGGAGAGTATGTGGCACTTTTTGGGGAGTTGAAGTATTTCTTTTCAACTTTCTCTCTCCTTGAAATTCCTTTATAAACACTTCATTTCCCATTCAACCAAAGACTCTTTTTCGGATTTTCTTTATTCCTTTCTTTGGACAAGCACAAGGGAACTTAGGAGAAGTAGGGGAACGAACTCCGACATGTAGGTAAACTCCTGGATCATCTTCAACCTCGAATTCATGGTGAAAATCACAAATCAATGCTTGATTTCTTCTTTTCTTCAATCAATCTTCAATTCTAGCCAATCCTTTTCACTCAAAAGCTTGAGGAACGAACCTTGTGGAGTGAGAAAGATTCAACCACCATTGGGAACGTGAAGCTTGAAGCTTGGCTTCCACTTTGAAGGCGGTTTATATAACTTAAACCCTTGAACATTGTTATTGATTTCATATCTTTATCAATTAATGATTTCTTCTTTATTTCCGAAATTTTAATTTGGTTGATTGATGAAATCACCATGGAAATCACAGCAAGTTTCGTGGTTTTGTACCTTGAAGATGATGATGTCATCTCAAGCACACACCTCAATCAATATCCTAGGCAAATGGTTTCAAAAATTGGGACCAATCGGTTTCAATTGAATTGGTCAAACGATTTCATCAAACCATTTGGAGTGGTTGACCATAGTTGATCGTTTGGAGGTATAAGCGGATCTAATTGGATGATTGAACCAATGGTTTCTTTTGGTTTGATCTCATTGGTTTCAAATATAATTGAATCATCAATTGAAAACCCTAATCTAATCGGGTTGAAGTATCAAAACCCTAATCAATTGGTTGATTGAGAACCTAATTGGTCCATTCGGTTTCAAGGACATTTGGACCAAATGGTCTTAAGACCGTTTGAGTTCAAACGGTCTTGAAACCGTTTGGCATCAAACGGTCTTGAAATCGTTTGGAGGTCCAATCGGTTTCTAAGTTCTCAACCAATCGATTTTAAAAGTGGATAGGTGTATATGTACCTATAAAACCAATTCCTTCAATAAATATTAAGTTTTAGATGCCTTCAAAATGTGACACACGTGAAAACTTGATCGACCAAGTGTGGGGACGCCCTAGCATGGTACACCGTCTATCTCGTGGAAGTGTAAAGGATGGATATGTGGGTCTGCCCTAACAGGGAGCATATTCATCGTGTTGGATTTGGGTCAGACTTAACAAGGTGACCTAGATATGATCTAGCACCTTGAGGCATGGAGGTGATCATGGCAAGGAGCTATCCATGACATCTTTCAAGAGTTGCATATGATGCAATTGGCAAGAGTTGTTGGGTTTTAGAGGAGGCAGAGAAGCAGCGGAAACAAAAAATTTCTCCCCAAAACCCAGAACAAAAGGAATCACGTCAACGTCTATAGAATAGGAAAGATGGTTTGTGGATGAATACCTTATCCCGAGGCTTGCTCAGTGACAGTACCTCGTGCCTTACGCGGTCTTCACCTTCGGTCTTGGACGGTGTCTGTGCAGCTCCTGGTCACACCGGAACTGAAGATTCCTCCTCTCACTGGGACTGTCGGGATTGACAGTCATCCTCCGAGCGGCAAAGGTCTCCCGCCTCTGCAGTCGTCCACACGGACCACCTGGAACTCCAATCTCCTTGTCGCACAAGGAATCGGAAGGAGTCGCACCCTCCTGTCAGCGTACTAGTCGCCAACACACTCTCCTGCTACCAGTTGCAACTGCAGTTGTCCTTCCCTTGTTGTGCCTCCCTTTTCGGGTAGCACTTGCTCGGGCTCTCTCGGTTACCAAAACCAGAGAGAACGACAACTTTGCAAAGCAACTGGCTTGCACTGAGTTGTACTCTGAGAAGCCCCCAATACCCCTATATAGGCGGGTCATGGGACAGGGTTCTCTATCCCCGTCAATATGGGACTAAAAGCAGGAGTAGAAGGGTTCAAGATTTTCCACAAAAGCAACCAACTCGCAACCTGAACCGATCATTTCACAACTGAAACGGTCAGTTCGGGACATGAACCGGTCGGTTGACAACTCAACCGATCGGTTGGGACCCTTGAACCGGTCAGTTCACAAGTGAATCGGTCGGTTGGTGGTCCAGGTCGGTTCCCGATTGACTTTCCTTCTTTTGTTTCTAATTGGTATTGAATACCAATCCTTGTTCCAATCAAATTGGGCAAGTGAAACGAAAGGAAAATTCTCACCAATCCTACTTTCCCAACTTTCTCGGTTGCACCAGTTGAATCGATCGTTTCAACCTTTGAAGCAATCGGTTCACCCTGATCTTGAGCTGATCGGTTCAACACTTGAGCCGATCGGTTCACCAAGCTCAGCCGATCGGTTCATTACATGAGCCGATCGGTTGGGAGTGCAGATTGTGCAAAATCAGGCAAATGTGATTTCAATCAATCTGATAGTCCAATCAATGTGTCCAACACCTTGAACATCATGATATTGAGCTATCGATTAATTGAGTGTTTAATTGAACTACTAAACTCCTTTAGTAATCAATCTAAACATTTCTTGTGGACAAAACTCCTCTTCCAGGTTAAATCCTATGTGTGTGACCCTGCAGGTCCATTTCACATTGGCAGTGAAAGTCCATAACACTTATGACTTCACAAGCAAAGAGCGGTGCCTAGTCACACATCAGTGCTACCCCAGTGAAATAGAAAGTTGGAGAACAACTTTTAATCCTACAATCCGTGAATGGTGTTACAGTGAATGTATAATTCCTTTGTCACTGATATCCTGAATGAACTCGAGTCATGGAATAGTCATCCTGTCAACATTCATTCATTTCCTTGATCTCAGAGTAGACCGAGTGAGATGTGTATGACATCAATATCACATATTGATTCACACGTGCATGCGCATGCCTTTCTCAATCCTACTCATCAAGTGGCCAAGGATATCAAACTCCCTCAGGAGGGACAAATCCCATATCTATCACTTACCCCTCAAAAGCCCCATGTGTCAAAGCCACCCAATCATCACCTTTATAACAACCCATGTTTCAGGACTGCGTTTGATGATGTCAAAGTGTACCCAACGACATGTGTTGAGTGTAGTGATTTCCGGTCTAAGAATCACACTCACCACCATCACTGTGAGATCTGACTGTGACTACCAAGTCATGGTTCCATGTGTCACTCTCACGGTGGGTATTTCTGGTACCTTGTTCTCTAACAAGTACCTATGTGCTTGGTTTGATATCGCTATATCATGACTAATGAGATTCAGTCATCAACCAACACACAATCTAGTCTTCAGTGTTATTGATGTCTATGGTTATTTCCACAATAACAACCGACTAGGGACTAAACAAGAATGTATACTCTTGACATCTGTTTGATCTCATCATTTAGGTCCTCAACCCAAAAGCATACGTCATTGAGTAAAACAATTCTTTAGACATCTATCATGTTACACCATCATCTCAGAAATAGTTTAAACATATAGATCGGAAATTGCCTTTATTATTATTCAAATCATTTACAAAGTATCCCATTACAATCATCATATGACTTTCTCTATGGGCATACATACTAACAGACTCCCACTTGCACTTAGATCTAGTCACCAAGGAAACGGAGTCCTTGTGACCTAGCATGACCATCATGCTACTGCTGAGAAAGGGCCTTAGTCAGTGGATCAGCTATGTTGTCTTCAGTTGGTACTTTGCAAATCTTCACATCTCCTCGCTGTACGATCTCTCGTATGAGATGGAAGCGCCGCAGTATGTGCTTGGACCGCTGGTGTGATCTGGGCTCCTTAGCTTGTGCAATAGCTCCATTATTGTCATAATAAAGCTCAATTGCATCACAGCTACTGGGAACTACACCAAGTTCAGAAATGAACTTCCTGATACACACATCCTCCTTTGTTGCATGCGAAGCAGCAATATACTCGGCCTCTGTATTAGAATCGGCAACTGTTTCTTGCTTGGACCTCTTCCAACTCATAGCTCCATTATTAAGGCAAAACACAAATCCTGACTGCAATTTGTAATCATCTTTATCGGTTTGGAAGCTTGCATCGGTGTAACCCTTTACAACCAGCTCTTCCTCTCCACCGCAAACAAGAAATTGATCCTTAGTCCTTCGCAAGTACTTGAGGATGTTATTCACGGCTGTCCAGTGAGCATCCCCGGGATCTGACTGGTACCTGCTCGTCATGCTGAGAGCATATGAGACATCTGGGCGTGTGCACAACATAGCGTACATGATGGATCTGATGGCTGATGCATATGGGATCCCATTCATACGCTACCTCTCTTCACAAGATTGGGGACATTGAGCTCTAGAGACGGTGACTCCATGTAGCATGGGGATGTTGCCTCTCTTTGAGTTCTCCATGTTGAACCGCTTCAGCACTTTGTCAATGTATGTGCTCTGACTTAGTCCGAGAAGCCGTATAGATCTATCTCTATAGATCTTAATTCCTAGAATGTAGGATGCTTCTCCAAAGTCCTTCATTGAGAAAGTATTCCCAAGCCAAGTCTTTACCTTCTCTAAGGCTAAGACATCATTCCCCATCAAAAGTATGTCATCCACATACAATATGAGGAATGTGGTCGAGCTCCCACTAACCTTCTTGTACACACAAGGTTCATCTTCATTTTGAGCAAAGCCAAACACTTTGACTTCCTCATCAAATCGAAGATTCCAACTCCGAGATGCTTGCTTCAATCCATAGATTGACCTTTGCAGCTTATAGACTTTATTGGCATTCTTTGGATCTACAAAACCTTCAGGATGTGTCATGTACACATCCTCATTTATATTCCCGTTAAGGAATGTGATTTTAACATCCATCTGCCAAATCTCATAGTCATGATAAGCTACAATAGCAAGCATGATCCTGATGGACTTAATCATGGCAACTGGAGAAAAGGTTTTGTCATAGTCAACACCTTGAACTTATCGAAATCCCTTCGCAACCAATCTGCCTTTATAAGTTTTCACATTTCCATCCATGTCGGTCTTCTTCTTGAAGACCCACTTGCACCGTATGGGTTTTACCCCTTCGGGTGGTTCCACCAAAGTCCATACTTTGTTGGAGTACATGGATTCCATCTCAGATCTCATGGCTTCAGGCCATTTCTCAGAATCTAGTCCCTCCATAGCTTCTACGTAGGTAGTTGGATCATCATCTATGATCAACTCACCACCTTCCTGAGTCACAATGTATCCAAACCTCTCAGGTTCAAGGCAGGTCCTACTAGATCGACGAGGTCCTTGTGTTACCTGAGGAGACTGAGATTCCACAACACCTTGTGAATCTGCAATTTCCTCTTGTACATCTACCGGTTCAATGTTTTCTTGTTGGGCTTGAACCTCTTTAAGCTCTATATTCCTCCCACTGCTTCCTTTGGAAATAAATTCCTTCTCTAGGAATACAACATCCCTGGCAACAAACACTTTGTTGTCAGTTGGGTGGTATAAGTAATATCCCCTCGTTTCCTTGGGGTATCCAACAAAATAACATTTATCGGATTTGGGTCCAAGCTTATCAGGAGACATTTTCTTGACGTAAGCTTCACAACCCCAAATCTTCATAAAAGACAAAACGGGATGCTTCCCATACCATATCATATTGGTGTCTTTTGAACTGATTTAGATGGCACACAGTTAAGTGTAAACGCGGCGGTTTCAAGAGCATAACCCCAGAAAGAAATTGGAAGATCAACAAAACTCATCATTGATTGCACCATATCTAACAATGTGTGATTCCTTCTTTCAGACACACCATTATGTTGTGGTGTTCCAGGCGGAGTCCATTGTGATACAATACCACGGGCTCACAGAAGGTCCTCAAACTCCTGGCTTAAGTATTCTCCACCTCGATCGGATCGAAGTGCCTTAATACTTTTACCAAGTTGGTTCTGTACTTCATTCATGAAATCCTTGAACCTTTCAAGGGTTTCTGACTTATGTTTCATCGGGTACACATAGCCATACCTACTGAAGTCATCAATAAAGGTAATGAAGTACTGATACCCACCTCTGGAATTAGTTCTAAAAGGCCCACATACATCAGTATGTATGAGTCCTAATAGATCACTAGCTCTCTCACCTTTACCTGAAAAGGGAGTCTTGGTCATCTTGCCCAATAAACAAGATTCACATGTCTCTATTGATTCATAATCAAAAGAGTCTAGATAACCATCTTTATGGAGTCTAGAATTGCGCTTCTCATTTATGTGCCCCAGACGACAATGCCAAAGATATGTTTTGTTTGAGTCGTTGAGTTTTTTCCTTTAAGTGTTTACTTTGTATACACTTGTCTCCAAATCTATCAAGTATAGACCAGAAGACATCGGGGCACTGCCATAAAAGATCCCATCTTTAGAAATGGAACACCTTCCACTCTTAATAAGAAATTCAAATCCATCTTTGTCCAAACAAGAGACAGAAATGATATTCCTATTTATGACAGGTACATAATAGCAGTTCTTCAACTCTATTATTACCCCACTTGGTAGAGTTAACTCATAGGTTCCTACGGCACTGGCGGCAACCCTTGCCCCATTAGAAACACGTAGTTCAACCTCGCCTTTCCCTAAAGGCCTACTTATCTTAAGATCCTTCACATTTGAACAAATGTGATATCCGCATCTGGTATCAAGTACCCATGACGAAGAAGTAGTAAAGTTAATCTCTATCACGTATACACCAGAAGTAGAGATCTCTATCTCCGACTTCTTCTTCCATCATTCCTTCCATCCTCTCCATGTAGAAGAAATTGGTTTGGCGAGAGAACACTTCTCTCCCTTACCTACTTTCTTCTTCACTAACACATTAAGCGTACATAGAGTGGATTCTAAGGCTCCTGGTATATCTGGATTGTGCAGAACACTTCTCACAGTCCTCAACCAGTTATGGAATTTATTCTCAATTAATTTGCCCATTTTAAAATATGATTCTTTTGCCATTATACAAGAGAAAATTTTGCATTTGTCAAAACCTTTTTGTTTTGATTTGAAAAAAAATTTGACGATAGTTAATTAGGCATTTAATTAATTACCGCTCCCACTATTTTGACTCAAATTGATAGCCCTCACCATCAATTTGGAAGATTGCAGTGTACAATCTTCTAGTGGGTCAAGATCCTGAAATCCTCTGAGCCATGGACCAGCTAGGGCTGTCACCCACAACTCAGATCTCTCAGGTAGGCAACTCTTGCCAATTGCATCATATGCAACTCTTTGCCATGATCAACTCCATGCCTCAAGGTACTAGATCCCATCTAGATTCCCTTGTTAAGGCCAACCCAAAGCCAACACGATGAACATGCACCCTGCTAGGGAAGACCCACACATTCATCCTTCATCCTTCCACAAGATAGACGGTGCACCACGCTAGGGCGTTCCCACACTTGGTCGATCAAGCTTTCACGTGTGTCACTTTTGGAAGGAATCTAAAACTTAATATTTAATGAGGGATTTGGTTTTATATATACATATCCAATCACCAAAATATATAGTAAGTATCATATACATGCTATATCCCACAGATAACATGCAAAATGATAAAAAGCAATGATTATGGCCATCCTATTGTGATTCCTCGAGCCAAGAGGAATCACGGTCATCTAGGTCTACATCACATGCAACCTGTACAAGATGAAATATGTGCCTGCCTTTCTGGGTTTGATCAACTCATCTCCATGACCGATCGGCTCGCCATCAGGTTGGTTGTTCGAGTGCCACTAGCCGATCAACTGGCTCCTCCAGCCGATCAGTTCACCAGTCGTCGTGCATCTCATCAGGTCGTCGTTCGCTCGTCTCGCTCCTCGAACCGGTCGTCTGGATCACCAACCAATCAGTTCACGCCTTGAACCGATCGTCTCAGGTTGTCCGTCGTTCTTTGACATAACAGGAAATAAAATCTATCCTATTTACAATTTAATTGTGAAACCCCGAGTTACATTCGGGGGGAGCAAAGGTAGGAAAATAATTCTCGAATTATTTCGAGTTACATCAGGAATAGGAGAAGGGGAATCATTGTGCAGACCGAGATGCAAGCAACCACATACAACCACACACAGATATAGGGGTTTATAGGCCATAATCATGCTACACATCCACCACAAAACTCGTTTATGGGCGACGTGTATCGAGTGCATTAATATTACATATCATATATGTACATTATGGATTTGTGGGTTGGACATGTATAAAGACGATATTATTCGCACTGCATGCAATAAATAAAGGCGACAAACCAAAATTGATCATATTGATAATCCTAAAATATAGAACAGTTGACGTGGCTCTGATACCATTGTTGGATTTTAGAGGAGGTAGAGAAGCAGCGGAAACAAAAATTTTCTCCCCAAAACCCAGAACAAAAGGAATCGCGTCAACGTCTATAGAATAGGAAAGATGGTTTGTGGATGCATACCTTGTCACGAGGCTTGCTCGGAGATAGTACCTCGCTCCTTGCGCGGTCTTCACCTCCGATCTTGGACGGTGTCTATGCAGCTCCTGGTCGCACTGGGACTGAAGATTCCTCCTCTCACCGGGACTGTCGGGATTGACAGTCGTCCTCTGAGCGGCAGAGGTCTCCCACCTCTGCAGTCGTCCACACGGACCGCCTGGAACTCCGATCTCCTTGTCGCACAAGGAACCGAAAGGAGTTGCACCCTCTTGTCGGCATACTAGTCGCCAACACACTCTCCTGCTACCATTTGCAAGTGCAGTTGTCCTTCCCTTATTGTGCCTCCCTTTTCGGGTAGCACTTGCTCGGGCTCTCTTGGTTACCAAAACCAGAGAGAACGACAACTTTGCAGAGCAACCGGCTTGCATTGAGTTGTAATTTGAGAAGCCCCCAATACCCCTATATATATAGGCGGGTCATGGGACAGGGTTCTCTTTCCCCGAAAATATGGGACTAAAAGCAGGAGTAGAAGGGTTCAAGGTTTTCCACAAAAGCAACCAACTCACAACCTGAACCGATCGTTTTACAACTTAAACGGTCGGTTGGGGACCTGAACCGGTCGGTTGACAACTCAACTGATCGGTTGGGACCCTTGAACCGGTCGGTTGGTGGTCTTGGTCGGTTCCCGATTGGCTTTCCTTCTTTTGTTTCTAATTGGTATCGAATACCAATCCTTGTTCCAATCAGATTGGGCAAGTGAAACGAAAGGAAAATTCTCACCAATCCTACTTTCCCAACTTGCTCGGTTGCACCAGTTGAATCGATCGTTTCAACCTTTGAAGCAATCGGTTCACCCTGATCTTGAGCCGATCGGTTCAACACTTGAGTCGATCGGTTCACCAAGCTCAGTCGACCGGTTCATCACATGAGCCGATCGGTTGGGAGTGCAGATTGTGTAGAATTAGTCAAATGCGATTTCAATCAATCTGATACTCCAATCAATGTGTCCAACACCTTGAACATTATGATATTGAGCGATCGATTAATTGAGTGTTTAATTGAACTACTAAACTCCTTTAGTAATCAATCTAAACATTGCTTGTGGACAAAACTCCTCTTCCAGGTTAAATCCTATGTGTGTGACCCTGTAGGTCCATTTCACGTTGGCAGTGAAAGTCCATAACACTTATGACTTCACAAACAAAGAGTGATGCCTAGTCACACATCAGTGCTACCCAAGTGAAATAGAAAGTTGGAGAACAACTTTTAATCCTACAATCTGTGAATGGTGTTACAGTGAATG
The DNA here is from genome assembly GCA_963693085.1 of Alisma plantago-aquatica. Lineage (NCBI taxonomy): Eukaryota > Viridiplantae > Streptophyta > Magnoliopsida > Alismatales > Alismataceae > Alisma > Alisma plantago-aquatica. The sequence goes on from OY856410.1 coordinate 3,754,385, forward strand.
TATAATTCCTTTGTCACTGATATCCTAAATGAACTCGAGTCATGGAACATTCATCCTGTCAACATTCATTCATTTCCTTGATCTCAGAGTAGACCGAGTGAGATGTGTATGACATCAATATCACATATTGATTCACACGTGCATGCGCATGCCTTTCTCAATCCTACTCATCAAGTGGCCAAGGATATCAAACTCCCTCAGGAGGGACAAATCCCATATCTATCACTTACCCCTCAAAAGCCCCATGTGTCAAAGCCACCCAATCATCACCTTTATAACAACCCATGTTTCAAGATTGTGTTTGATGATGTCAAAGTGTACCCAACGACATGTGTTGAGTGTAGTGATTTCAGGTCTAAGAATCACACTCACCACCATCACTGTGAGAGCTGACTGTGACTACCAAGTCATGGTTCCATGTGTCACTCTCATGGTGGGTTTGTCTGGTACCTTGTTCTCTAACAAGTACCTATGTTCTTGGTTTGATATCGCTATATCATGACTAATGAGATTTTGTCATCAACCAACACACAATCTAGTCTTCAGTGTTATTGATGTCTATGGTTATTTCCACAATAACTACCGACTAGGGGCTAAACAAGAATGTATACTCTTGACATCCGTATGATCTCATCGTTTAGGTCCTCAACCCAAAAGCATACGTAATTGAGTAAAATATTTCTTTAGACATCTATCATGTTACACCATCATCTCAGAAACAGTTTAAACATATAGATCGGAAATTGCCTTTATTATTATTCAAATCATTTACAAAGTATCCCATTACAATCATCATATGACTTGCTCTATGGGCATACATACCAACAAGAGTTGCCTACCTGGAAGATCTAAGTTGTGGGTGACAGCCCTAGCTGGTCCATGACTGAGAGGATTTCGGGATCTTGACCCACTAGAAGATTGTATGCTGCAATCTTCTGAATTGATGGTGAGGGATATTAATTTGAACAAAAATAGTGGGAGTGATAATTAATTAAAGTCCTAATTATATCGTAAAACTTTTTCAAATCAATCAAAAATAAGTTTTTGCACTAAATTGCATATATTTCCTTTTGTAGTACAAATGGCCGCAAACAACAATCACTTCTCATTGCGATCGGTCCTTGAGAAGGACAAGCTGAATGGGACTAACTTCCACGAATGGTTTGGAACATTGAGAATTGTTCTCACTCAAGAGAGAAATCTTTACGTCCTGGATACTCCACCTCCAGAGGAACCTACTCCTACCACACCAACAACAGAAAGGGATGCTTTTAAGAAGCATTCTGAAGATGTTATTGATGTGAAGTGCTTGATGTTGTCCTCTATGAACCACGAGTTGCAGAGACAACATGAGAACATTGATGTCATTGAGATGATTCAACATCTCAAGAACATGTATCAAGACCAAGCACGGAAAGAGAGATATGATGTCTCCAGGGCACTATTTAAGTGTGTCATGACAGAAGGAGATCTAGTTGATCCTCACACGCTCAACATGATTGGGTATGTGGAGAACCTGATGAAACTAGAATTTCCCCTAAGCTAAGAGTTAACTACTGACGTGATACTGCAATCTTTGCCAGAATCCTACAGTCAGTTTGTTATGAACTACAACATGAACAACTTTAACAAGTTGTAATCAGAGTTTTTGGGCATGTTGAGGATAGCCAAGTCAAAGATGAAGAAGGACAAACCTAAGTCTGTGATGTTGATAACAGAATGAAAGGCAGGTCTAAGGGCAAGGGCAAGGGCAAAGCTAAGAAGGGTTCTGATGCTAGTCAGCAGCCCAAGTTGTCTTTAGCTCTCAATGCCAAGGGAGGCATAACAATTGCCACCATTGTCAAAAGCATGGGCATTGGAAAATGAACTTTCCTCTCTATCTGGAAGAACAAAAGAAGAAGAAGGAGGCGATGGATGTCTCCACCTAAAGGTATCATGAAATTAACTCATAACACTTCTGAGGTATACGATACCAAGATGTAAAGTGATAAGCACTCAATAATGGGGCAAGTGTTTCCGCCATACAAAGGAGTACTTTAGTTTATTTTCAGATTTGAAGGCATATAATAGAGTTATGAACTGCTATTTAATATTTGCCAATAAATAGAAACACTTTATTTTTTTATATTGTGTGACAAGGATGCCTATTAATAAAGTTAATGTTTCAATTTTAAAGATGTGATCTTTTATGACAATGCCTTGTTTATCTTGTGGTACTTGGCATGCATAAGATAAAATGCTACCTAAAAATTATTGATAACTCAAAAAATAATTAGCCTTATCACGGAAATTCATTTCTAGTTCCATATTAATGGATAAAGCTAGACTCTTTTGGTTGTGAACCATTAAGAGACATGAATATCTTGGACATGATAAATCAATCTTCACTAGTGGTAGTGTAAGAATGATTATCCTATTAGGTATAATATATATGATGTGTTTACATACCTATTAGAGCAAATGTTAATACTTGAATTGGTGTTTAGAGAAATACCAATATGAATATCTTGAAGTGTTCAAGAAGATCATGATTGAAATACAAATTTGGTAAAAGTAATAATTCTTGATGTGATCAATGAATGAGATACTTAAACCAAATGTTTGAGAACCTTATAAGTGGTTATGATAGTGTATCATACAAAACTCATGATTAAGGCATAGTGATGTCTAAATAGAAAAGGAGTCATATTCTAAGGAGTTAGAGGATGATTATCAAATAAATAAATTCTTCTTAAATAGAGAATAACTTACACTAATAAAGGATTTTAAGAATCACAAAGTGTTGTGAGTTCTCAAACAGATACACCTCAAATATCTATATGATGAGTTGGTCATATGATGAGTCAACAATGTAGATGATATTGAGGAGGTGGATTTTGAGTTATGGTTTATGACCATAAGATTCTAAATGACTTCCATGTGAACCATAAGGTATGACCTTAGTGGCAGCACCCATTGGGATAAAATCCATAACTGTGAATGAGTCTTAAGCATTAAGACACATGGATGAAATTTTGAGAAGGATCATGCTTGTTGATTGCAAATTAATGACTAAGAGATTTGGCATATGGATATTAAAAACACATTCCTATGAGGAATAAGACAAGGATGTGTACATGACACAACCTATAAGGTTTATAAATCCATTAATGAAAATGAAGTCTATAAGTTACAATGGACTAATCAATGTGATTAATTGAGTACAAGCAACTCAAAGCTGGGATCTTTACTTTGATAATATAGTCAAAGGGTTTGACTGATCTGACAAAGATAAAGAAGGGATTTGTGATTTAGTGGGAGCGTATTTGCATTCCACATGTTGATGAGGAATAAGATGTTCTAGAATGGAATCCTTTGTGGAAATTATCTTTAGGGAAGTTAGAGATGTTTCCTATGTGATAGGAATAGAGACCTATAGAGATAGTTCTCAAAAACCTCTAGACCTAGAAAAGAGAGATCATACATTGGCAATATGTACTGAAGGGTTCAGTATACACAGATTTAGTGGGAGAAAACTTGTACATGTTACATGGAGTTAGTATCCCAGAGCCAAGTATCTCAATTCTTATGAAGAATGGGAACACAAAGAATAGAGATGGATCTATCATGTATGTAATCATCTTGTTATCTTGCATGTATGGACATAGAAAGAATAAAATGTGTTTATCATCTTGTATGTACGACATGCCAATATGATATGCTCATCCTGATAACTCGTATGTGGCACATGACGAGTGGATGTATGTCTAGTTCTAGTAAGGGTTATTGGAATACCATGAGAACTTGACAAGTACTTGAGAAGTACTAGTTGTATGGAAATAAGGAAGGGTTCATTGTAAAGAGTTACACTGATGCAAACTTCTAAAAAAGACAAAAAAATATCACAAAATATATATGGGATATATAAAAGTGAATATGTGTTGAAAAATGGAAACGTTCCCATAAAGTCATTTTGAAAGGAAATGTCGAGTATCCATGTGTTTGAGAACAATAGTGGATACTATATGGATCTGGGAGTTCATAGAGTTGAACTTATAGATATTCCCATCATTTATGGCAAGTAGGTGTACTGGGTCATGCAATGAAGCTAAGCGTTAGCAAAAGGAATATTAGATCGCATATTATGGCAACTCCATCTCATACGAATGTCGTACAATGAAGAGATGTGAGACACACAATATACCGACTAAGGCAATGTGTTGCCATAACTCACTACGTTAGCACTAGAGTAATAGTGACATGTGGGACATGTTTGAAGATCACTAAGAATGTGATTCAAGGGTGATTGGCTCGTAGTGCAAGTGGGAGTTTGTTGGTATGTATGCCCTGAGATCCAATCATGGACCACTTTTTTCTTGTGAAGTCATAAGTGTTATGGACTTTCATTGCCATCGTGAAATGGGCTTGCAGGGCCACACACATAGAATTTAACCTGGAAAAGGAGTTTATCCATGAATGATGTTTAGATTGTTTACTAAATGTGTTTAGTAGTTCAATTAAACATTCAATCAATTGACTTGACCCTGAATCACCAAGTTCAAGTGTTGGACTAACTGATCTAGGTGTCTGATTGATTGAGAACTACATTGATCATTTTCTGTACAACCTGGACTGCCAACCGATCGGTTCAAATTGTTGAACCGATCAGTTTAGGGTCAAGTGAGATGACTGGTTCAGGTGTTCAACTGATTGGTTCAGCTGGACCAAATGAGCCAGTTTGGGAATGTTAGGTTGGTGAGAAAATAATTTTGTTTCACTTGTACAATTCGATTGGGACAAGTATTGATCTTTTGATTAATTGAAAATAGAAAGAGGAAAGTCAATTGGGAACTGCCCTGGGAAGTGAAACGACTGGTTCATGAATGAACTAATTTGTTCAGCTCCCCAAACGATCAGTTCAGTCCCCAAATGATCGGTTCATTTGTGAAGCGACCGGTTCACCTGTCGTAGTGTATCAATTCATGAAAATTCCGGACCCTTCTACTCCCGCACATATTGGGAACCCTGGCGCAACCATCTACTATACATAGAGGGGTATTGGGGGCTTCCCAGACACAGCTCAGACAACGCCAGTTGCTTTGTAAAGTTTTCTTCTCTGGTTGTGAACTGGGAGAGACCAAGAAGGTGCTACCCGACTAGGGAGGCACAACGAGGGAAAGACAACTGCAGGATGACAACTGGTGGCGGGAGAGCACGTTGGTGCCTAGTACACCAACAGAAGGGGATGACTCCTTTCAGTGTCCTATAGGATAGGACGACTGGAGTTCCTGGTGGTCTATGTGGACTATCTATAGAGGAAGGAGACTTTTGTCACTCAGGAGGACAACTAGCAATCCACAGTCCGGGTGGAGACTAGGAGCTACACATATGTTGTTGAAGACTAGGTGGTTGAAGACCACACTAGTCGTGAGGTAACGTCACCGAGCAAGCCTCAGGACAAGGTACGCCTCTACAAACCATCATTCCTATCGTATAGATGTTGATGAGATTTCTTTGGGTTCTGGGTTTGGGGAGAAAATTTTTGTTTCTGCTGCCATCTCTTCCTCCCCTAAAACCAAACAGTGGTATCAGAGCCACGTCATACTTTAGGATAATCAATGTGATCGGTTTTTTGGTTTGTCACCTTTTATTTATTGCATACAATGTGAATAATTAATTGGCTTTATTCATGTCCGATATAAATCCATAACTCCCTATATATACATATATGATATGGTATATAAATGCATTCGATATGTGTCTCCCTTAAACGAGTTCTGTGGTGATTGTAGCGTGATTGTGGCCATAAACCCTAAATTTGTGTGTGGTTGATTGTTGTTGCTTGCATCTCGGTCTGCGCACGGATTCCCTACCTCCTATTCCTGATGTAACTCAGGATAACTCAAGATTCTTTCCTACCTTTGCTCCCCCCGGAATGTAACTCAGGGTTTCCCAATGCAATTGTAAATAGGATTAGTTTATTTCATGTTATGTCAAAGAATGGAAAACACCTGGAGGATCAAGACAGTCGTCTCGGGCGTGAGACAATCGGATGGTGGACCAAGGTGGCTAGTTCCTGGAGTGAGATGAGTGGGTGGCGACCTAAGGAGATGCACGAAAACCAGTGAACCGATCAACTGGAGGTGCCAGTCAATCGGATGATGACACCTAACCGATCGGCGTGATGGCGAGCCGATCAATCATGAAGATGAGTTGATCAAACCCAGAACAACAAAGCACAGAGTTCATCTTGTATAGGTTGCATATGATGTGGACCTAGATGACCGTGATTCCTCTCGGATCGAGGAATCACATTAGGATGGCCATAATCATCACTTTTCATTGTTTCACATGTTTTCTGTGGGATATAGCTTGCATATGATACGTGCTATATATTTTGGTGATTGGATATGTATATGTACCTATAAAACTAAATCCATCAATAAATATAAATTTTTAGATGCCTTCCAAATGGGACACATGTGAAAATCTTGATCGACCAAGTGTGAGCACGCCCTAGTGTGGTGCACCGTCTATCTCGTGGAAGTGTGAAGGATGGATATGTGGGTCTTCCCTAGCAGGGTTCATATTCATCGTGTTGGCTTTGGGTCAGACTTAACAAGGATACCTAGATAGGATCTAGCACCTTGAGGCATGGAGGTGATCATGGCAAGGAGTTGCACATGACATCTTTTAAGAGTTGCATATGATGTAATTGGCAAGAGTTGCCTACCTGGAAGATCTAAGTTGTGGGTGACAGCCCTAGCTGGTCCATGACTAAGAGGATTTCAGGATATTAATCCACTAGAAGGTTGTATGCTACAATCTTCCGAATTCATGGTGAGGGCTATCAATGTGAACAAAAATAGTGGGAGCGATAATTAATTAAAGTCCTAATTATATCGTAAAACTTTTTCAAATCAATCAAAAATAAGTTTTTGTACTAAATTGCATATATTTCCTTTTGTAGTAAAAATGGCCAAAAACAACAATCACTTCTCGTTGTGGTCGGTCCTTGAGAAGGACAAGCTGAATGGGACTAACTTCCATGACTGGTTTAGGACATTGAGAATTGTTCTCACTCAAGAGCGAAAGCTCTATGTCCTGGATACTCCACCTCCAAAGGAACCTACTCCTGCTGCACCAAAGGCATAAAGGGATGCTTTTAAGAAGCATTCTGAAGATGTTACTGATGTGAAGTGCTTGATGTTGTGCTCTATGAACCATGAGTTGCAGAGTCAACATGAGAACATGGACGTCATTGAGATGATTCAGTATCTCAAGAACATGTATCAAAACCAAGCACATCAAGAGAGATATGATGTCTCCAGGGCGATATTTAAGTGTGTCATGACAGAAGGATATCCAATTGGTCCTCACACGCTCAAGATGATTGAGTATGTGGAGAACCTGATGAGACTGGGATTTCCCCTGAGCCAAGATTTGGCTACTGGCATGATACTACAATTTTTGCCAAAATCATACAGTCAGTTTGTGATGAACTACAACATGAACAACTTTGACAAGTCGTTATCAGAGTTGTTAGGCATGTTGAGGACAGCCAAGGCACAGATGAAGAAGGACAAGACTAAGTCTGTGATGTTGATCAACAAAAAGAAAGGCATGTCCAAGGGCAAGGGTAAGGGTAAATCTAAGAAGGGTTCTGATGCTAGCCAGCAACCAAAGTTGTCTTCTGCTCTCAAGGCCATGGGAGGCATGACCAAGGGAGACAATTGCCACCATTGTCAAAATCTAGGGCATTGGAAAAGGAATTGTGCTCTCTATCTGGAAGAAAAAAAGAAGAAGAAGGAGACGATGGACGTCTCCATCTGAAGGTATCATGAAATAAATTTGTAACATTTCTGAGGTATATGATACCAAGATGTAAAGTGATAAGCACTCAATAAATGGTGCAAATGTTTCCGCCATAGAAAGGAGTACTTTAGTTTATTTTCAGCCTTGAAGACATGTAATAGAGTTATGAACTGCTATTTCATATTTGCCAATAAATAGAAACAATTTACTTTTTAATATTGTGTGACAAGGATGGCTATTAATAAAGTTGATGTTTCAATTTTAAAGATGTGATCTTTTATGGCAATGCCTTGTTTATCTTGTGGTACTTGGTATGCATAAGATTAAATGATACCTAAAAGTTATTGATAACTCAAACAAATAATTAGAAATATCATGGGAATTCATTTCTAGTTCCATATTGATGGATAAAGCTAGACTCTTTTGGTTGTGAACCATTAAGAGACATGAATATCTTGGACATGATAAATCAATCTTCACTAGTGGTAGTGCAAGAATGATTATCCTATTAGGTATAATACATATGATGTATTTACTTACCTATTGGAGCTAATGCTAATACTTCAATTGGTGTTTAAAGAAATAGCAATATGAATATCTTAATGTGTTTAAGAAGATCATGAATGAAATACAAATTTGGTAAAAGAAATAATTCTTGATGTGATCAATGAATGAGATACTTAAACCAAATGTTTGGGAACCTTATAAGTGATTATGATAGTGTATCATAGAGAACTCATGATTAAAGCATAGTGATATCTAAATCTAAAAGGAGTCATACTCTAAGGAGTTAGAGGATGATTATCAAATAACTAAATTCTTCTTAAATAGAGAATACCTTACACCAATAAAGGATATTAAGAATCACAAAGTGTTGTGAGTTCTCAAATAGATACACCTCAAATATCTATATGATGAGTTGGTCATGTGATGAGTTGGTCATATGATGAGTCAATAATGTAGTTGATATTGAGGAACCGAATTTTGAGTTATTGTTTATGACCATAAGATTCAAAATGACTTCAGTGACCATAAGGTATGACCTTAGTGGTAGCACCCATTGGGATAAAATCCATAAGTGTGAATGAGTCTTAAGCCATATGGATGACATTTTGAGAAGGATCATGCTTATTGATTGCAACTTAATGACTAAGAGATTTGGCATATGGATATTAAAATCGCATTCCTATGAGGAATAAGACAAGGATGTGTACATGACACAACCTATAAGGTTTATGAATCCATTAATGCAAATGAAGTCTATAAGTTACAATGGACTAATCAATGTGATTAATTGAGTACAAGCAACTTAGAGATGGGATCTTTACTTTAATAAATTAGTCGAAGGGCCTGACTGATATGACAAAGATAAAGAAGGGATCTCTAATTTAGTGGGAGCGTATTTGCATTCCACATGTTGATGAGGAATGAGATTTTCTAGAATGGAATCCTTTGTGGAAACTATCTTTAGGGGAGATAGAGATGTTTCCTATGTGATAGGAATAGAGACCTATAGAGATAGTTATCGAAACCTCTTCACCTGGAAAAGATAGAACATACATTGGCAATATGTACTGAAGGGTTCAGTATACACAGATTCAGTGGGAGAAAACTTGTCCATGTTACATGGAGTTAGTATCCCAGAGTCAAGTGTCCCAATTCTTATGAAGAATTGGAATACAAAGAATAGATATGGATCTATCATATATGTAATCATCCCGTTATCCTACATGTATGGACATAGCAAGAATAAAATGCATTTATCATCTTGTATGTAGGACATGACAATATGATATGCTCATCTTGTATGTGGTACATGACGAGTGGATGTCTGTCTAGTTCCCGTAAGGGTTACTAGAATACCATGAGAACTTGACAAGTACTTGAGAAGTACTAGTTCTATGGAAATAAGGAAGGTTCACTGTAAAGAGTTACACTGATGCAAACTTCCAACAAAGATAGAAAATTTATCGCAAAATATATATGGGATATATAAAAGTGAATGTGTGTTGAAAAATGGAAACATTCCAATAAAGCCATTTTGAAAGGAAATGCCGAGTATCTATATTAGAGAACATCAGTGGATACTATATGGATCTTGGAGTTCATAAAGTTGAACTTATAGATATTCCAGTCATTGATGACAAGTAGGTGTACTGGGTCATGCAATGAAGCTAAGCGTTAGCAAAAGGAATATTAGATTGCATATTACAGCAACTATATCTCATATGAATGTCGTACAATGAAGAGATGTGAGACATGCAATATACTGACGAAGGAAATGTGTTGCCATAACTCACTGTGTTAGCACTAGAGCAATAGTGACATGTGGGATATGTTTGAAGATCACTAAGAATATGATTCAAGGGTGATTGGCTCGCAATGCAAGTGGGAGTCTGTTGGTATGTATGCCCTGAGAGCCAATCATGAGATGATTGGTGGGATACGTTAAGATTGATTTAATAAACATAAAAGCAAGCTTCCAATTCATTCTGGATCAATTAGTTATGAGATAATGATAGATTAGATTGAATGTCTTGAGAATGGCAGTACTCAATGATGTATGCCTTCAAGTACGTGACTTGAACGATGAGATCATATGGATGTCAAGAGTTTGTACATTCTTGTTATGTCCCTAGTCAGATGTTATTATGGAAGGTTGATAGACAACAATGACACACAAGACTAGATTGTGTGTTGGTTGATGACATAATCTCATTAGTCATGATATAGTGATATCAAACCAAGCACATAGGTGCTTGTTTGACAGTACTCAATGACGTATTCCTTCAAGTACTCAATGACAGTACTCAATGACGTATGCCTTCAAGTACGTGACTTGAACAATGAGATCATACAGATGTTAAGAGTTTGTACATTCTTGTTATGTCCCTAGTCGGATGTCATTATCGAAGGTTGATAGATAACAATGACACACAAGACTAGATTGTGTGTTGGTTGATGACAAAATATCATTAGTCATGATATAGTGATATCAAACCAAGCACATAGGTACTTGGTCATGATATAGTAATATCATTGAGTATTGTCTAGAGAATGACAGTACTCAATGACGTATGCCTTCAAGTACGTGACTTGAACAATGAGATCATACAGATGTTAAGAGTTTGTACATTCTTGTTATGTCCCTAGTCGGATGTCATTATCGAAGGTTGATAGATAACAATGACACACAAGACTAGATTGTGTGTTGGTTGATGACAAAATATCATTAGTCATGATATAGTGATATCAAACCAAGCACATAGGTACTTGTCAGAGAACAAGTGTATCGAACAGACCCACCGTGAGAGTGACACATGGAACCATGACTTGGTAGTTACAATCAGCTCTCACAATGATGGTGATGAGTGTCATTTTTTGACCTGAAATCACTACACTCAACACATGTCGTTGGATACACTTTGACATCATCAAACGCATTCCTAAAATATAGATTGTTATAAAGGTGATGATTGGGTGACTTTGACACATGGGGCTTTTGAGGGGTGAGTGATAGATATGGGATTTGTCCCTCCCGAGGGAGTTTGATATCCATGTCCACTTGATGAGTAGGACTGAGAAAGGCATGCACATGAATGTGGGAGTCAATATGTGATATTGATGACTCACATATCTCATATAGTCTCCTCTGAGATCAAGGAAGTGAATGAACGTTGATAGGATGATAGATCCATGCCTTGAGTTCATTCAGGGTATCCGTGATAAAGGAATTATACATTCACTATAACACTAGTCACGGATTGTAGGATTGAAAGTTGTTCTCCAACTTTCCTTTTCACTTAGGTAGCACTGATGTGCGAATAGGCACCACTCTTTGCTTGTGAACTCATAAGTGTTACAGACTTTCACTGCCAATGTGAAATGGGCATGTAGGGTTACGCACATGGGATTTAACCTGGAAGAGGAGTTTATCGAAGAATGATGTTTAGATTGTTTACTAAATGTGTTTAGTAGTTCCGTTAAACATTCAATCATTTGACTTGACTCTGAATCACCAAGTTCAAGTGTTGGATTAACTGATTTGGGTGTCAGATTGATCAAGAACTACATTGACTGTTTCCTACACAACCTGGACTGCCAACCGATCGGTTCAAACTGTTGAACCAATCGACTCAGGGTCAAGTGAGACGACTGGTTCAAGTGTTGAACCGATCGGTTGAGCTGGACCAAATGAGCCAATTTGGGAAAGTTAGGTTGGTGAGAAAATAATTTCATTTCACTTGTAAAATTCGATTGGGACAAGTATTGATCTTTGGGTTAATTCAAAACAGAAAGAGGAAAGTCAATTGGGAACTACCCTGGGAAGTGAAATGACCAGTTCATGAATGAATCGATCAGTTCAGCTCCCCAAATGACCAGTTCATGAATGAACCGATCGGTTCATCTCCCCAAATGATCGATTTAGTCCCCAAATGATCGATTTAGTCCCCAAATGATCGGTTCACCTGCCGCAGTGTATCAATTCATGGAAATTCCAGACCCTTCTACTCCCACATAGATTGGGAACCCTGACCTAACCCTCTACTATAAATAGAGGGGTATTGGGGGCTTCCCAGATACAGCTCAAACAACTCCAGTTGCTCTGCAAAGTTGTCCTCTCCAGTTGTGAATCGGGAGAGATCGAGTAGGTGATACCCGACTAGGGAGGAACAACGAGGGAAAGACAACTGCAAGATGACAACTGGTGGCGGGAGAGCACATCGGTGACTAGTACGCCAACAAAAGGGGATGACCCCTTCCAGTTTCTTGTAGGATAGGACGACCGGTGATCCATGTGGACTATCTGTAGAGGCAGGAGACTTCTGCCGCTTAGGAGGACGATTGGCAATCCACAGTCTGGGTAGAGACCAGGAGCTGCATAGACATCATTGAAGACTAGGTGGTTGAAGACCGCGCTATCCGCAAGGTAACATCACCAAGAAAGCCTTGGGACAAGGTACTCCTCTACAAACCATCCTTCCTGCCATATAGATGTTGACGAGATCTCTTTGGGTTCTGGGTTAGGGGAGAAATTTTTGGTTTCCGTTGCCATCACTGCCTCCCCTAAAACCAACAGGGGTTACCCATTAATTCATTATGGTGATTATCAATCATAATCATACGAGGGTAAGGTAAGACTATATTATTAGGGTAAGCCTCGATTAGGTTTCACCATCACACAAACCGTACAAAGTTACCCTAAACATCATCCCAAAGCATTGGATTGTTGAGAAGGTAAGAGTATTGGTTGTTTACATAACTAAACACCTTGAATAAATCACTTATGAAGTCATTGAGTTGTTGTCTAGAAAGAGTCACCATCTAACCCTAGACATCCCTTGATTAACAACATGAAAAGTTCCATTGAGAGTAGGGTAAAACCCATGAGTGATTGTTTATTTGAAACAATCATCAATAAATGAGCGTATTAAGTTGATCTCTTAATAGGGAAACCATCTAATTTTTAAGAACAACACGTTACATTAGGCATCATTCCAATTTATTAGATAAAGAATCATTAGATCTTAACCATTGGGTTAAATTTATATATTAAAATAATCAGTTGGAGTATAGGTCCAACCATTGCATCAAATGACCCAAGAAACCATTTATTTAAGGCTTAATTGATGCTACAACTACATGATTAACTCACCATAGGTCGTGGATACCTAATCCACCATAGTAGTAACCATTAAATCACCATTGGTTGTTAGATCAACACTATATTCATTAATTACCATCATATATCAAGCTAATGTCACCATTGATTGATAGCATCATTAGGGTACTTAGTTGTTGATCATTAAGCTTCTAATTGGGCCAAAACATTACCAAAAGGGTGAACATCATCTAAATCTCTTGGTAACCACCATCAATTATCATGAAGACAACACCATCGATTGTTGCAATGTAACACCATCGGGTCATGTGTTTATAGAAGAAATCGGCTTTAAACCCTAAAATTGACCATTGGTTGATAGGTGCTTAGCTATCAACCTGATCTAAGTCATATTCTACTTATGAAGAATGTACACATTATTATAGGTTCATCTATAACTGAAATCAGAACAGGGAACATCATAAAAATCAAAATCCAAGTCAATCATAGCTTTTTTGTGCATGGATCTCATTTTCAAGCAAGAACATGAGCTAGCAAGCTTATGGTAAGCAATAAACATGGAGAAAGTTATAAAACTTACCTCTAATTAGATGATAAAATCTCAAACCGAAGAAAACATGAGTAGGTAGGGTAGGAAATGTTGGGTTTGTGGGACAGAATAGGTAGCGGAAATAAAAATTTTATCTAACCACAAACTCGTAACCAGCAGATCGCATCAGCAACTATGCAATAGGAAAGATGGTTTAGTGAGATATACCTAATCATGCGGCTTGCTCAGTGACAATATCTTGCAGCTAGTGTAGTCTGCAACCACCTAGTATTTGTTGGTGTCTGTGCAACTCCTGGTGTAGACCCGGACTGCGGTTGACGATCATCCTCCTGAGTGGCAGAAATCTCCCTCCTCTATAGATAGTCCACACGGACCACTGGGAACTCTAATCATCCTGATGGAAAGACTAGAAGGAGTTGTCTCCTTCTCTTAGCGTACTAGTCACCGACATACTCTCCCACCATCGGTCGCTTTTCTACAGTTGTCTTTCCTTCATTGTTCCTCCCTGGATGGGTAGAACTTGCTTTGTCTCTCTCAGTTACCAAAACCAGAGAGGACAACAACTTTGCAGAGCAACTGATGTTTTGAGTTGTGTATTCAGAGAAGCCCCCTTGTACCCCTCTATTTATAGTAGAGGGAAGGGTCAGGGTTCCCAGTTTGTGCAGGAGTATAAGGGCTTGAATTTTCCACGAACTAATTGTGCTGCGGCAGGCGAACCGTTCAGTTCACAACTGAACCGAATGTTTGGACAGGTGAGTCGATCAGTTCACCCAGTGAACCGATCGTTTCACTTCCCAGACATGCCTGCAATTGACTTTCCTTATTCGTTTCTAATTAATACAAAGATTAATTCTTGTCCCAATCAAATTGAATAAGTGAAATGAAAATCTTTTCTCACAAATTGGGAAACCCAACACATGCTCATTTTGTCCAAGTGAACTGATCGGTTCACCAGTGTGAACAGATCATTTCACTGACCATGAGCCAATCGGTTCACCCAATGAACCGGTCGGTTGGTGGTCCAGGTTGTACAAAACTTTGTCAATTCTGTTCTCAATCAATCTAACACTCTAATCAGTTGGTTTAACACTTGAACTTGATGATTCTGAGTCAAGTCTATTGATTGAATGTTTAATTGAGTACCTAAACACTTTAGTAATCAATATAAACATCATTCATGGATAAACTCCTCTTCTAGGTTAATCATGTGTGTGATCCTATAGGTTCCATTTCACGTTGGCAGTGAATGTCCATAACTAACTTATGACATCACAAGTAAAGAGTGGTGCCTAGTCACACATCAGTGCTACCCAAGTGAAGAGGAAAATTGGAGAACAACTTTCAACCTACAATCTGTTATTGGTGTTACAATGAATGTATAGTACCTTTGTCACTGATACCCGAATTGAACTTGAGGCATGGACTTGTCATCCTCTACTAACGTTCAATTCATGTTTCTTGATTCAGAGTAGATTGTCTGAGATATATGTAAGCTCAATATCATATATTGACTTA
The DNA here is from genome assembly GCA_963693085.1 of Alisma plantago-aquatica. Classification (NCBI taxonomy): domain Eukaryota; kingdom Viridiplantae; phylum Streptophyta; class Magnoliopsida; order Alismatales; family Alismataceae; genus Alisma; species Alisma plantago-aquatica. The sequence continues at coordinate 3,769,867 of OY856410.1, forward strand.
CAAGTGCATGGCCATGCAATTCTCAATCTCACTCCTCAAATGGCCAGGATATCACAATCCCTTGGGAAGGACAAATTCCATAATTATCATTCATAGTCAAGTCCCCATGTGTCAGAGTCACCCAAACATCATTGTTATAACAACCCATGTTTCAGGACCGCGTTTGATGATGTCGAAGTGTACCCAACCACATGTGATGAGTGCAGCGATTTCAGGTCTAAGAACCACAGTCACCACCAATACTATAAGAGATGATCATGACTAACCAAGTGTGGTTTCCAGGCATCACTCTTACAGTTGGTCTGTCTGATACACTATTCTCTAACATGTATCTATGTTCTTGGTTTGATATCACATATCATGACTGATGAGATTCTGTCATCAACCAACACACACTCTAGTCTTTTAAATTATTGATGTCTATTGTTATTTCCATAATAACAAATGACTAGGGACATAACAAGAATGTATACTCTTAAAATCCATATGATATCATTGTTTAGGTCCTCAGCCTGAAGACATACGTCATTGAGTAATATGATCCTTTAGACATCTAACATGTTATGTCATTATCTCAAAACAGATTAAACATATAGATAGAAATTTCCTTTATTATTATTATTCAAATCATTTACAAAGTATGCCATTACAATCATCATATGAGTGGTTCTATGGGCATACATACCAATAGGAAATCCAAGCATAAGTTGTGAACTCATTCATCTAGCACATTTCTTCATCAAATGAGCAAACCCTAAGCATAAGGAGCAAGAAAGGTAGAGTTTTAGAGCTTTAGAGAAATCTTTAGCATGGAACAACAAGGTTCCAACCTGGAGAAAGGTAGTAGGAAGGATAACAAAGAAATAAACAGAGGAAAGAAGGGGATTCTTACTCTTTTAGGTCATATCATTTGAAGGAAGCTTTTTAAACCCTAAAAGAGAGCAAAACAAAACCCTAGGAGCTTCCACCAAGAAATTCACCTTCTTATTCTACATTGGATAGGAACTTCATAGGAGGAGGGAAGTGGTGGAGATCAAATGGTTTGTTTTGGTGCTTGGGAATAAGTATATAAAACTTTAATATAAAGAAAAAGAAAAAGTTGAAGTTCTAGTATCTTTCCAAGTGTCTATGGCCTTAAACTATTAAGAATATACAATCACACACACAAGAAGCTTCCCCACATATCATAGAAACATTATTATCCCTTGTTTCTTGAATTTCCAAGCAAAACAAGTAAATCATTAGTAGATAGCTCCTAAAGGTAGCTCATCCATAAAGGGGTAAACCCTAAAATACCCTTGGAGAAAACACCTTCAAACCAAAGTTCAACTAGGTGCTCCATGGCTCAAAAAGATAAATAATGATGAGAGAACATCCAAATAACATAACTCAAGTGAAAAATTGCAAAGAAAATCTATCAATTGGGTAAATTGCATAAAAGTCTAAAATGTGCATAAAATTGCATACCTTGCACAAACATTGTTCAAATTGGAGCAAACTTGAAAATTAAGATTGTATTATGATTCCAAATCATATTACAAGGTTATATTATAGTTATAAGAATTCAATTATGATAATTAAGCTTGTTCAACACTTTAAGCAAGGTTAGGGGTCTCATAATGCTCCCGCAAGTGCATTGGGTCATGTTATAGCATAGATGAGAGGCAAGAAGTGGGGGTCGAACCACAAGGATAGAGAGGGAACTAGAGCTTAGTTGGTGTTGGCTACGATCCTAAAGTGGATATTAGGGTTGAAGGGTTTAAATTGGGTTTTGGTTTGATTACACTAAGCAAGCAGGCAAGTAAAGGCAGTATGAAAGCTAGATTACCAAAAACTAGAATATCCTAGGCAAGTTAGGTCTAAGAGGCTAGATTAAGCAATCAACTAAATGAGAGAAAGATGATATACACTACTCTAATAAGGATATTAGCAACTAAGAACTAAGATAAACACTAGAGCAATCAAGAGTCTAGGTTAACCCTAACTAGCAAGACTAAGCAATTAGCTAGAATGAACAAAGGTAATTAAGTTGAACTAGCATTAACAAGCAAGAAGACTAAGGTGGGTTTAAAGCAATGGATTGGGTAGGTGGGCCGTTTGAGAATGTGATTTGATATTAGTTGGGGGGATCAACATGACATGAAATTATCAAAAAGCAATCTAGATTACCAATCCAAACAACAAGGCAAGTGCTATTAGAATGTACCCTATACTACTAGTTAGGGAACTAGGGTTAGGTGTATTTCTAGTAGGACTTGTCAATTATAGGTTTGTAGGGTAAGTGGTATTAGGGAAATTGAGAGACAAGGGTAGGAATGGGAGTAGAGATGAGGATTTTTCACCTCGTGTTACTTGCCATCTAGACTTTAGGAAGCTCTAGGCAATTGCACTAATCACACTTACACTAGCTACTTAGATCTCACACTCACTTGTAGAAGAAGGGAGATGTATGTAGTAACAAAGGGGGCTATCTAGGGATCCACTAATTGGACCTAGGAGTCATTCCTAAGATTTCTACATACATTCCAATTCCCTCCTAGAAGCTAAGTGTCATCAAGCATCACAAAGCAAGCAATTTCTGTTTAAGAGAAAAAACCACATGCAAGATAATGGGATATGAGATAGAAGCAAAGGCAATCATCATAGAATGAAATTATGTTCATTACAAATTATTTCCCCCCAACATGGTATCAAAGTCACATTTTAACCCCAAACAGCCCACCACTAGGGGCTTAGCTAGACACACTCAAAGAAAAGATAAAAGAAATGAGAAGAAGGGGATAAGACTCCATGGAGCTCGAAGTAGATCCTCCTTCACCTACTAGATGTTGTAGGGTGACCTCCTTCCTCCAAGGTGTATGATGGGCCTGGAAATGGAGGGGGTTATGGTAAAAAACCTAGAAAACTAGGTTTCTATGGTGAAATTGAGGTGAAAATGGTGGATGGAAAGCATAAATGCAAAGGGGATTGCAATGAATGTTCAAGAGTGGGTGGAGAGGAGTAATGGAAGTTGGGGGAATCTAACCTTCGTGTTGTAGTTGCAACCTATCTATATATAGGTGGTGGGGAAGCACTAGGGTAAGTAGGGGCAAAGTAGGAAAAATAATGGGGAAAATGGGTAGGGTTAGGTGGTCACCACAGCCGTGTTGAGGTGCCACGATCGTGGTGGGGGTTTCATAGAATGGTCGTGGGCTATGAAATAGCCGAGGTGGGAAGTGTAGTGGAAATGATAAGTATGTATTGTGGCCACGGCCGTGGCGGGGTACCACGGTCATGGTGGGTAGGGGGTACCAGGACCGTGTGTTGTACCACAACCGTGTAGGAGGAGGAGGACATAGGCAAGGCAGCTTGGAGGTCATTGTGTCTTTAGTTCGCCACGGGCATGGGGAGCACCACGGGTGAGGTGGTCTTCAAGGGCCACGACCGTGGTCATTCACGTGTAAAATGGACCAATTCCTTATTGATTTTGGGGATCTTTGTGCATAGATCACCACAAACGAGGTGATGGCCACGGGTGAGGAGGAAGGTGTTGGCCACGGCTGTTCTGGGAGTCGCAACCATGGGGTCTTCAGTGACCATGGCCATTTTGAGGTCCATGGCTATGATCATTCATGTGTAAATTGAGCACATTCCTTGTAACTTTTGGAGCATAATTGCCACGGCCGTGGTGATGTACCACGACCGTTTTTAGGCTTTTTAGTGCTGATCTCTACTTCATCTTCTTCATCTAGCCTCCTTTTACTTTGAATTGCCCTTGTGCATCCAAGGAAAGTTCGAGGAAGAGGTACGTCCACTCTTGGGGTGTAAGAACCCATAGACATTCTTCATCTCTCTCCCATGCATCAATCAATGCATAAGTGCCCTGAAATACACACAAAAGGAGGTATAGGTGCATTTACCATAAAAGATTATATTGAGGGGAATAACTTGTAATCTAAACTGTTTAAATGTTATTATCATGCAAAAGTCACAGGATGAAGCCCTAAAATAGGGCTGCATCATTTGACACTATTTATAGGTGAACATGAATTAGATTTTCCTATGATGGTTTCTATTAAGGAGGACGTTATAGGTCAAAATTATGATGCTAGTATATTTCTATAAGATGTTTTGGAGTTGTTTCATTATGCTTGGTTGAATACATATGTGATAGAACTTGGATATACTGAGATCTTATATAGCTATACACCTCATTTTATATATGGTGATTTGTTTTCTTATATATTAATGCATATATAATATATATTTTGCAACTACTTTCATAGGGTATGTACAAAGTTTTCAATGACCCGTGTGGGATTTCTAGTTCCATCCTTGAATAACCGTGTAATTAAAGACCCTGCATCTATTATCCTATATTGCTCTACCACGTTTCAATATTTTGGTAAAAAGAAAAAGAGTGTGATATTATATCCATACAATGTTGGGTAAGTTTACTTACTTTGCTTGTAATTTTGACTTAAGAAGTTACATTTCGTTGTGGATTTTGAGTTATGTAAAGAGTGAAGTCACCCCTTTACTAAAAATGTGAACAATTGACATCCATTCCAAACACACTCAAAGGTATGATGGAATTGGCATAAATTTTCAAAATTTATTAAACATTGGTATACAAAACACCATTGGAAAAGTAACAAAATAAAGAATATTTGACTATATTCAATTTCATAGAAATATTTACAAAGATGTACTAAATTCTCCCATTAGGGTTTACATCGAGATACAACAATTAGGATCTAGATAGAGTGAAGTCTAGACTAATACAATCTTGTCTCCAAGCAATATCTCCATCAACCAAGTCCAAGCCAAAAGCTAAGATCTTCTTGTCTTATCCATCACCTTGCTCAGCACCTGGGTGGTTGGGAATGCACCCAGTAAAAGGGAAAGGGAAGTAAAGTATGTATCACAAAACTAATATAGGATAACAAGATAAGCAAAACATGTAAAAATGGGCTAGGATTCATCATAAGATGAAGAGAATAAGAGTATGAGGCTATATCAAAAGAAGCTTGCCATTAACAATTAAATTAAAAAGGGGTTTGCATGTAAGATAATTATGTCTACCTAACTAAGTAGGGTTGAGGTACCTACCGAACCTCTAACCTTATATGAGGGGAGAATAAGACATTCCCAATCACCTAAAATAATATGGGGAGAATAAATACAATCCCCAGGGCAAATAAATACATGCCCTTTGTGGGTGGTTGTACATAAGTCTTGTAACTTTAAATTAAATAGAACATAAAACCCACATGCTAGAAAAGTATTCATGGCAAGAGCAATCATATGCATCAATAAACATGATAGTGGGGTTTAAAACCCAAACAATAAGAAACTATGATCTAATTTGAGGCGCAAGAAATTTGGGTTTCAAGAAAAAGAGTTAGGTTCAATTAAACCTCATCAATGAATATTAGGTTAAGGCAAAATTATCCCAACTAAGGTGTTAGATACACATACCTCTTCCTTAGAGTCCTAGAAACCACTTTTCAAAACCTTTAAACGAGATCAAGTTCCACTTGTCCTAATATCATAACCATGTTCATATATTAGCATTATATTAACTCATTACTAACTTTTTCTACAAACCCAATTGTGGTCCTAAAACCATCACTACTGTCTTAGTTAGGGTTTTCTGATCAAATTAACATATAATATTATGTATTTTGAAGATATGGACTTTTAGATGTATTTTAGTGATTTTTAACTAATTAATTCATTTTCTAGAAAATCACCTTCAACAAAACTAAAAATCAACCTTTGGAAATATTTTTATTAGAAAGAACACATTTTTCTAAGTTTAGAACATATTTTATTTTTATTTTTGGATGCGCAGTTTAAAAGATATGAATTATTGAATTCCAACCAATCAGAAGGTGCCACGTAGGCAATTCGTATCAAACAGAGAGAGTGAGAGGGGGGCGTCGGACCCACTTGCTGACTTGGCCCAATAAGGGGTAGCCAAGTCACATGGTCAAAGCCTGGGTCAAACCAAACCAAAACAAAACGGAAAGGCAGAAATGCCCTCATGCAAACACAAAGAAAGAAGAAAGAAGTGAGTAGGGGCAGAAGCGTAAAAATGCACAGGGTTATATCCCTCAACACACCCCGTGCCATGGAGGCAAGGGAAAGCTACTACTTGCATTGGGGATTTTGGGCAAAACCTGAATTCTCGACGAAACTCGACGTTTAGGTACCCAAAAGAAAGAGGAGAAGCATCTGAATTCGAAGGTACCTATGATTTGATCAGAGATGAAGCAAGGAGAGGAGGAGAGATGTCACAAACCTTGAACCATTGGCCACTTGTTGGGGGTCCGAACAATGATGAAACTCACAATTGAAAGATGTGTTGAGTTGCAAATACTCCCAAGAAACCAATGGTAGGGATATATATAGGTGAGGGGGTGTATGTTAGGGTTTCCGAGTTTGGGTTGAGAGAGGAGTTTTGACTGACTTGGGGATTTCTCAAACATTCATCAAAATGCAAAAACTTGGAATAATGTGGTGCGGATTTAAATAAGGAATCCAATGAGCCGAAGAACTCACGATTTGGTCGAGTAACGAGAGAGATAATCAAATTAGAAAATTCTGTAAATCTTTCTTCAGTTTCCCAACCCGATCAGAGGTAGGAGACAACCATGAGCTATCAGATCCGTGGACTCGATTCCACCAAGAGACCCCGATTATCCGATCGCGCAGATGGTATATATGGCGTGTGACATTCAATTTTCAATTCCTTTTCCAAATCAACTAAAGTGATATGTATTTTTTTTGTCAGTAAAAAATTTGTTCTAATGGCGGCTAGGGTTTCCTCTGCGAGCACGGGGGGAGACCCCGACGACGATGGCGACGGGGGTGCTGGTCGTTCTGTGACCTCCATCCCGATTGGCAACTTCGGACTGAACTTCACCTATTCTAGCCGTTGGGGGGAAGAGCAACCCTCATCGTTCGCCCCGGCCTGCATGGACGTCGATAATGTGATCGCCAACGACTCCTTCCCGCCGCTTCGCCCCTCTGGTCAGGACCACCCTGGTCCTTCGACCACCGCTGGGATGTCCTATCGCGACTCGTTGGGGAAAGTTTCTCCTGATAATCCACATAACTTCATCAAGATTGACGTTGAGACTAATGGGGTGAACTTGCAACCGAAGGACATAGAGACTTCCACCGAACAAGGCTTCCTTGTGTTCTGTATCCGGAACGAAGCCATGGATGACCTCCTCCGCCCGTGGAAGTACACAGTTATTGTGAAGCTTATCTCCAGAAACATCGGATATCTTACGCTCTGGGACCGGATATCTAAGCTATGGAAGCCGCTTGGTGGATTCAACCTGATCGACGTGGCCAATGACTTTTTTCTCGTCCAACTCCAATCGGAGGAGGAATACATAACAACTCTCGTCGGTGGACCATGGCCTATCTTAGGTTCATATCTCACCGTCCAATGTTGGTCCCCATGTTTCTTGCCGGACAAGGCCACGCCGCCAAGACTAGTGGCGTGGATCAGAATCCCTAATTTACCTATCCATCTCTACTAAGAAACCCTGCTTAAACAGATCGGTGACACGTTAGGGACGTATGTGAAGGTTGATTTGAATACAACTCAACAGCGACGAGGCCGTTTTGCACGACTTGCTGTAGAACTCGATATGCAGTCCCCACTGATTCCCGCCATATGGATAGACGGTATCAAGTTCAACATGGAGTACAAGAGCATCCCTTTCATCTGTCTTCATTGCGGACGAGCCAGACATCTCGAGAAGGAATGCCAAAAAAGAATCGAGGAGGAGAATGCTCTACATCGTGCCAGCTTCGACACATGCAAGATTGTACCGGACAACCCAACACGTCATGAGGGGTTCTCTGAAGCCATCCATGCACAGCCCATCCCCCGAAGACAGAAGAAACCTCCTTCAGGTGAAGTAGCACGGAAACCTACCCAGGACAACAATTGGCTCCGGGGGCTACAAGGTACGGAGGAAGATGATGACATTACTGAAATTCTTGATGTAGACAAAGTAGTTGAGCACGTATCTGGTATTGACTGGAGCTTGCGTAAGAAATAACATAAGCAGACTAAAGCTGCTAACTCCCTGGGAAAGGACCCGCAGGCTAATGACATGCCCCCCTGTTAACACCCTTTCGAGCAACCGGAAAGATGATGATCACACCGTCACAATACCCGCTGGAGACGAGGTACTTCCAGGACGGAGCATCCATGAGCACCCCTTAGTCACATCCACATTCAACGTCGGGACTGGTGGCAACCCCCCGGCAAACTACACTAAATATCGAAGCCCAGCCAAGGGATCCCCGTGAATACACTTGAGGAATCGGAAGGTCACGCATGCAGCCGATCCGGGCAGAGCATCGACTCGTAAAAGAGGGAAAACCTCTCTGCTGCCGGATCTGGAGAAGGAAGCACAGGCTATGGGTAGCTCCACCTTAATTGAAGGTGATAAATGAACCTCATAAGCTGGAACGTTCAGGGTATCTGTGACGACGATACCCATAACACTGTCAAAGAAATCGTCCAGAAATACAGTGTTTCGATCATTGGTCTGTATGAGACCCGGTGTAGCGGTGCCAAAGCTACCTCTATCATTAAGAAGCTGGGTTTCCCTCACTCCCATTGTGTTGAAGCTGTAGGGTTCGCGGGCGGTATTTGGGTCCTCTAGAAGGCTGGCATTAGCATGGAAATCCTTGTGTCCCATAAGGAATTCATCCATTGCCGGATCGATCAGCAACACCTTTGCACGTTTATTTATGCGGGCACTACGAAGGGTAGTAGGAGCTTCTTGTGGCATCATCTCTTGGCTTTTTTGTCCACCATTACTGAACCTTGGGTGGTGATTGGGGATTTCAACACCGTCATGTATCAATCTGAGAAGTTCGGTAGCTCATTCTTTGACAAAGCTAGCAGCAGAGAGTTCATCGACACAACGACCCAATGCAAGCTTTCAGATCTCGGTTTTGTTGGCACGCGTACCACCTTCCACCGGGGGTTGCTCCACGAAAGGTTGGATCGGGCCCTGGGTAATGATCTATGGCTCGAGGATTCTCACTATCGCCTGATTCAGGTTCTTCAGCGTAACAACTCTGACCATGCCCCTCTCCTTCTTTCCTGTACATCCCACAAACGGCGAGGCCTATTTCACTTAAAAACCCGCACAAGATGGGAAGAGATGGCTGGCTTCAAGCACTTCCTCTCAACACAGTGGAACCCTCATGTCCCACTTCATCAAGCTTGCACAACTTTTCTTGCCAAGGCTACAACCTGGGACCAGCATGAAACCCGAAAGCGCCACTGCAGGAAGAAGCAGCTTGGCAACAAGATCAGGTGGAACCAGTTCCAATTGGACTTGGGTCACAACCAGAATTTAGCTAATGAGACGGTCTCCCTCCGAGTTGAACTCGATCATATTCTAAGGCAGGAGGAAATTGATTGGCAGCAGAAAGCACACTGTGGTTGGATCAAGCTAGGCGATCTCAACACCATATATTTCCAATCTCTAGTCAAATCTAGAAGACACCGCAACAAGATTGTGAAGTTGAAAGACTCTTATGGTTGCTGGGTCAAAAACAAAGATCATCTAAAGCACATGGTCCTTTCCTTCTTCTCGAACGTGTATCAAGAATCTGATCCCCTGGTTCGCCAACATTCTAGTGCGCTTTTCACAGGCTCGTTCCCTCCGCTTGCCGCATCATTTGTTGAGCAGATCGGTCGAGCACCCTCAACTGAGGAGGTCTGGTCAAACCTCCATGCCATGGCGCCACTCAAGGCCCCAAGCCCGGATGGCGTTGATGTGTCCTTTATCCAGAAGAATTGGCCCCTTCTAAAGAACCAGGTTTGCAAATTCGTTACTGACAGCTTCTCTGGTCTTCCTCTTGTGCACAGCTTTGCAGATTCTACACTCATTCTCATTTCTAAAGTGGCGGCACCAGAATCGTGCTCTCAACTTAGGCCGATTTCTCTCAACAACGTCTGTACCAAATTAATATCGAAGATCATCGCTTCTAGAATCAAGCCTTACATGAATGATTGGGTTTCCCCTTTCCAATCGAGCTTTGTACCTGGGCGTCGGATTGGTGATAATATAGTTCTTGTTCAAGAACTAGTGCATTCTATGGATTCAAGGCAAGCTAGAATGCACACGATGGCGATCAAACTCGACCTCATGAAAGCATTTGACAAGTTAAGCCGGTCCTTCATTGAAGACACCCTCCACCGAACTGCAATTCCTGCTAATATCTTCAGTATTATTGTGAGGTTAATCAAATCGGGCACTACCACTGTTCTTTGGAATGGAGAATCCATTGGTTCTTTCAAGCCTTCTTGTGGCGTCAAACCGGGCGATCCACTCTCGTCGTACTTTTTTTGTGCTTTGCCTTGAGAGGTTCAGCCAACTCATTACGGGGGAAATCAGTAGGGGCTCCTGGAAGCCTTTACAGTTAACCAGGAAAAAGATATCTATATCCCATGTGAGCTTCGCAGATGACATTGTCCTCTTCGGGGAGGCTTCGATGAAGCAAGCTGTGACCATCAACCTCTGTCTCAATCAATTCAGTAAAGCTTCAGGTCAATTTCTATCTCATGAGAAATCATCGGTCTTCTTCTCGCAGAACACTCCACACACTCTCCGTTCTCAGATTTGCCGTCGTTTGAGAATCAAGGAAACTGATAATCTCGGTTGTCATCTGGGAGTCCCTATTCTGCACAAAAGAAAGAGCAAAGCTCACTATTAGTACCTTTGTGATAAACTCCATCAACAAATCTCATCCTGGGAGAACAGGTTCCTCTCTCTTACAGGAAGAATGACACTTACTAAATCTGTCCTCCTCTCTCAATCATGTTATACAATGCAGATGGTTCAACTACCTTTCTCAGTCACTGATCATATCGACCAGCTGACGAGAAACTTCTTATGGACGGGCTCCACCAAGTCAATAGGTTCACACCTGGTTGCTTGGAAGCATGTTACAAAACCCCAATCCCATGGAGGCCTGGGGATCAAGAAAGCCATAGACTTCAACCTTTCTCTCGTCATGAAATTAGCCTGGGATTTTATGATGCACAGATAGGTCCCTTGCGTACAACTGCTGGAGGCAAAATATCGAAGGCCTCAAGGGAGGAAAGTTTCCGACTCTCATATCTGGAGATGCATTAGCGCTGCTCTGCCTTTCATTCAGTCTAACTCTCGAATGGCCCTCTCCTCTGGGCTCCAAACCTCTGTATGGTCTGACGCTTGGGTTGGTGAGGGTACTCCTCCTTCCCTAAAGCCGGGGCTCTACGTCCCTGAAGAGATCCGAGATTTGCAGGTGGCCAGCCTGGTGATGGATAATGGCTCCTGGGATGAAGACTTCTTGAATGCTTGGTTCACGTT